>OX438807.1:6403699-7894670 GCA_949316475.1 Hypomecis punctinalis
CACCAACCCACACTGGGCCCTGGCACTGGTGGTGGATATGGCCCAAGCACCCTTCTCAATTCTCAATGACCCGTTTCCTCGAATCTCGACGTTATGTCACCTAATAAGTGCCTGTAACCGAGCACTTTGGCATCGCGCGGCGTTGTAGTCGGCTTGGAATCGCCTTACGACTAACTAAAAAGCCTGCCCACTAATTTTGGCTCGGACACTTTTTTCACGATTGTGACTCTATAGATATTTGCTCGAAGTGAATTTTGTATTATGTACATTGTACAAAGTACATGAATTGCCAAGCGGAGTGAGCGGCGAAACGAAACTTTTATAATACTTACATTACATTTTTGAACTCGTAATATCTTTGTAATAAAATGTCTGAATTAAATAATTTAAAAAGTTGCATAAAGCTATTGAAACAGTCTTGAATATGAAATAATTTATTTTGATAAGGATTAATACCAAGATACAAATTAAGATCCTTTTCCTGCGACGGTATTTCAATTAATTTTTAAGAATAAAAGAACAGTTATTACGGCTTAACTATAATAGTTACATTTATGCTGTCGCGATATTTTTTGTAAATTATGGTGTGTTCTATAAAGTCGTAGTACATTATTTTATTCCATCATCAATAGTTTTCGCAGCGCATGCGACGTAAGGAATTTTTCAGGTCTTTTTTTACACCTTATGTTACATTATTGGAGTTTTAGTAAGGATCCCTAATTTTTTTTTAAATATAATATAGCCTATGTTACTCGGGGATAATGCAGCTTTCCAAAGGTGAAAGAATTTTTGAAATCGGTCCAGTAGTTTCGGAGCCTATTCATTACAAACAAACAAACAAACAAACAAACAAACAAACAAATCTTTCCTCTTTATAATATTGGTATATTGTCTACATTCGAGAACTTTAAGGTCGACAATTCGTTTCACATACTATGTGTAGGGGCGTAGCTACCGCAGTATCAGGCGTGTCAATAATACGGGGCTCCCGGGCTACAGGGGCCTTAACGTGTGTAAGCAAAACCTAGTAAAATGTTATCCACAATGTCACTTAATCTCGTGCTTCCCGAAAAAAAATCATCTCTTTTTTTCCCGGGTTAAGCATTCTTCCAAAAGTTGTCCTAAGAGGCAGAAATTTTATAACAACTGAAATTGTCTTCAGCTAGACTTACTTAGCTGATATAGGTAATTATATTCTATTCATTATCAATTATCAATTTCCTGAAAAAAAGGCAAGAAAAGTGTAAATTTCATTTGAATTGTTTGGCTAGCTCAATTTCTAGGAGGAAGTGACAACTTATAAATAACCGTCTTACCACTAAAGTTTTAACAGTACAAATTGTACGGCTAAACATTGTTTAAATCTTTTGCGGTAAGGCGGTATATATTTATTTCAATTTAATGCAAGCATATTTGTTTCTTTTGTGAGAAATGTGTGATTTGGGCTCCCCAACTATGTTTGATTCTGGACTCCTCCAAGGCACGCTACGCCACTGCACACCTATTTACTACCAATAAAACATAAATCGACACACTAATGGCGGAGATATATAACTTTGGTGGTCTAGTGGTAATAACGCCTGTCCTACAATCGTGAGGTGGTGGTGGTGTTCAAATCCCGATCCTGTATCAATGAGTTTCTTTGGAACTTACCTATGTACGGAATTTCAAATCATTGGCTTTTCGGCGAAGGAAAATATTGTGTGGCAATCTGCACCAACCCACACTGGGCCCTGGCACTGGTGGTGGATATGGCCCAAGCACCCTTCTCAATTCTCAATGACCCGTTTCCTCGAATCTCGACGTTATGTCACCTAATAAGTGCCTGTAACCGAGCACTTTGGCATCGCGCGGCGTTGTAGTCGGCTTGGAATCGCCTTACGACTAACTAAAAAGCCTGCCCACTAATTTTGGCTCGGACACTTTTTTCACGATTGTGACTCTATAGATATTTGCTCGAAGTGAATTTTGTATTATGTACATTGTACAAAGTACATGAATTGCCAAGCGGAGTGAGCGGCGAAACGAAACTTTTATAATACTTACATTACATTTTTGAACTCGTAATATCTTTGTAATAAAATGTCTGAATTAAATAATTTAAAAAGTTGCATAAAGCTATTGAAACAGTCTTGAATATGAAATAATTTATTTTGATAAGGATTAATACCAAGATACAAATTAAGATCCTTTTCCTGCGACGGTATTTCAATTAATTTTTAAGAATAAAAGAACAGTTATTACGGCTTAACTATAATAGTTACATTTATGCTGTCGCGATATTTTTTGTAAATTATGGTGTGTTCTATAAAGTCGTAGTACATTATTTTATTCCATCATCAATAGTTTTCGCAGCGCATGCGACGTAAGGAATTTTTCAGGTCTTTTTTTACACCTTATGTTACATTATTGGAGTTTTAGTAAGGATCCCTAATTTTTTTTTAAATATAATATAGCCTATGTTACTCGGGGATAATGCAGCTTTCCAAAGGTGAAAGAATTTTTGAAATCGGTCCAGTAGTTTCGGAGCCTATTCATTACAAACAAACAAACAAACAAACAAACAAACAAATCTTTCCTCTTTATAATATTGGTATAGATAAGATCAAACTTTTACAACGCTGCTCACACCTACCGAAATGCTCCTTATTCCTACAAAAATAGCGCCTATTTAAGCCTGTCAGAGAGTAAAGAAAATATGCCATTAAAAATTGATAGCAATAAATTTTGTCCTTGTCCCTTTTGTGTGCTTCTTTGCCAGAGCTTTGAGGGACCACAACTTCTTATTTACTCACTCATTACGTGAAATGGAAAGCATTAGTTATGAAAAACTTGGTTTTATTTTCATGTTTACAATGGGAATGAAGATGCTAAATTTCTTGGCTTCGTGCGAAACAATAGAGTAGATTTTTGAATAAAAATGAAAGCCTCCATTTTTTAATGTAGTATAGGGCTACATTTGGCCACGAACTCGCCTGATGGAAAGCGAAGTTGTATTTAATTTAATTTAGAAATTGTCAACGGAAAGTCACAGAACACAGAAGTAGTCGTAGTGTTGGCAACACTGCGAAGTCCAAATCTTTAAAACCCAGTTTAAAGCCGGAAACATACTATCGCACGCGGCTGACGGACGCGACTGACAGCCGCGACTTAGCAATGTGCACAGTCTTAAAACATCCGGTGTGCCAGATCGCTCTCGGACGTCCGGAGGTGACGTCCGCGACTTATGTCCGATAGTGTGCACGGCTCAGTGTACTTTCATAGTCTAGATCGCGGCTGTCAGTCGCGTCCGTAAGCCGCGTCCGACAGTATGTTTCGAGCTTTAAACTCGTAATCATTAAAATTATTTTTTTTAAATTGCGTTTTTAAAACCACGTTATAAAGATTGTTTGGCTCGTCAAAATAGAAATTGTTGTCATATTCGAAATTTGAAATGTATGTTGTCTCGCTGTAGCAGCTTACAACAAAATTAATAAGAATAATGAAAACGCCCTAAAATATGGTTATGCGTTGGAAAATTCAAAGGCTCGGATATCGCACACCACTTTAATACAAGAATTGATTGTAGAACTAAAGAACTAACAGACTACAGAAACCATTTAAGAATGTCCGATGATAATACCACCTAAAAGCCGTAGAATGCAGAAATAGTCGTAGTCTTCGCTTTTAAAGTTGAAGTTTTTTGTACGTCGATCAGGCCCTTAAATGAGACGTAATGCCAATGAATAGGTAACGCACTCACGACTGTTGTCTGCCAAATTATTTGCTAAAAGTTCACCACATCCTCATAACTTTAACATACGTACTTAATAAAGTTAGAAAGACATAATTTACTAATTTCAAAACCATTACAAAGTCAATGGAATTTTCCACGCAAGCTTGGAAGGAGTAGAAAGTTGTAACTTCAGGTAGCTTGTTATTTTTAACGAGCTTCTTTAACGTATTCGATTTATGCCCCGGTTTATGTTGAGTTTACGAGTTGGGATGTTATGGATTGTTATGGAAACAAGGTAAGAAGAGATATTATTATATTATCAAAAGGAAAATAAGGATCATATTACTGAGCGGATAGTCACTCTATGTTTTATTTTCTATCACAGCGTTGTTTAGGTACCATCAAACTGGTTGGCTGTGGCGGCTTTAGGTGGTGGTAAACGGAGCAATCGTCCGGGGCCTCGCTCTTGCTCTCGTTTAAAAACCCAAGTTTTAAAAAAATGTAGATTTTTTAATTATATTTCTTTTATTACAGGCTTTTGATTTCGATCTTTAATTATTTAGGTATTCAGGTTATAACATACAGGTAAATTAAAACGCAGTGAGTTAACTGATTCATTCATTTAAAAAGTAATCATAACTTTTGAAGCAATGCAGCGACTTGCATAATGCCTATGACAGTAGTAGAAAAATCATGTGATTGACATGAATAGAATACGAATTGTAAAAACTGAGTTGTTTTCTGTATTTACTCGTCTCTTCCGCCTCTCTTTGAGGACTGGCCCTCTACGTTTGCGATCTTCCAACAGTCAGGAACTATTTCCTGACTGTTGGAAGATCGCAATCGTGCAACCAGTTCCAAAAAAGGGTAGTCGTGCCGACCCAAGCAACTATCGTCCTATTTCCGTAATTTCTGTTATATGTGAGACCATCGTGTGCTAAATAGAAAACTCCTGGCATACCTAGGAGACAATTTTCTCCTCAGCGACGGTCAGTTTGGGTACCGTCGCAACCGTTCGACTGGGGATCTTCTTGTGTATGCCATTCACGTTCTTGGAGAAGCCATTGTAGAGTACGGCGAAGCCGTGGCCGTTTCTTTGGACATTTCAAAGGCCTTCGATAGGGTTTGTGGTCTTATCACTAAGCTTCCATACTACGGTTTACCCTCGGCTTTGTGCGTTTGGATTGCCGACTTTCTGAGTAAACTATCCATCCGCGTGGTAATCGATGAGTGCTCTTCAGATCTATTGGAAATTAATGCCAGCGTTCCTCAAGGTTCCGTACTCTCTGCCACGTTATATTTTAATATCTTGAAACTTTAGGTCCGTGGTGTCCTAGCGCCTGGCGCTTGTATAGAGATCTATCAAAAAAATTGATAGAAAGAGTAGATGATCCAAGGGCTGGTGCTTACCTCGGTCAAAGGTTTAGCCTTGCTATCCAACGGGGTAATGTCACCAGCTCTTAGGTACTCTGGCCGCGGACAGCGACCTTAAAGCAGTTTTTTATTTATAATTTAAATTGAATACCGATACCTTATCTTCTTCTTCTTCTAAAAAGTAATGTATTTTGTTATAATAAAAATTAGATAAGATATTTTTATTATTTTGAAGTACAAATTGCACGGTTAAAATGTAAATATTTGCGTGTAAATATTTTATGGTGAGGCGGTTATATGGGATGTTGACATTTTGTGGCATCTAATTTTACCTATGTCCGAGCACTCTTAATGTATTGTACGTATCGACCCCACTCCGCAGCGTCGTCATGTCAATAAAAAGTTTTACACAATGCTACGAGTATAAAAGCATTGGAAAAGTTTTCCATAAAGCTCGGTAATTCGAGTTAGACAAAACTTTGCACAATACATGTTCACTCAATTTTAGTTCAGTGCATCTGCTGTCAATATATTTTATTGAAATAAACAATTTATTTGGTTGAAGTTGGCTTGTATATAATATACCTAAGTGTATTATAATTATGAAGTTTTAGTATCTATGGAAGGAGATAATTACATAAATAAGGTATAATTGTTCAATTTAATGAGAACTTTTGAAAGTATTATTTAAGTAGTCATTGAAGGCTCAAATAATAGATAATAGAAGAAAAGATGAAATATGTTATAATAATTGTAATTAAATTTTTTATAAAGAAGCAATTCTTATTTATTTTTAACCGACAAAAAAACAGAGAAGATTCTCAAGTCGACACGTACCTAGTCCGATTTGGACAATATTTTTTTATTGGAAAAGGAATATACCCCAAACTTGGTCCAATATAAATACATATTAAGCCCGAATACAGAGGCGCCAGCGCAAATTTAATAGCAACGTAAAAAGCGTTCTCTCTATCGAATGTCTAAAGTGAAAAAGAAACAGAACTATGCTATTTAGCTAATATAATTACGATGGCGCCTCTGTAATCAGGCTTATTGTTAAAATTGGGAAGTTGGATTTTGCAAATTCACAGTGGTGCGTGGTGTTCATTTTTAGGGTTCCGTACCCAAATGGTAAAAACGGGACCCTGTTACTAAGACTACTAAGTCTGTCACCAGACTGTGTCTCATGAACCGTGATAGCTAGACAGCTGAAATTTTGATATGATGCATTTCTGTTTCCGCTATAACAACAGATACTAAAAACAGAATAATATAAATATTTAAGGGGGCTCCCATACAACAAACGTGATTTTTGTGCCGTTTTTGCTCCACTAGACGCTTGAAAAGGGGGTAAGGTGCTCTCATACAGTAGGTACAGAACCCTTCATGCTCAAGTCCGACTCGCTTTTGGCCGATTTTTTGTGTTCAAGAACGGTTTAGGCAAATCATTGATTCGTACTTTAGATGCACCATTGTACCTACCCATGTAAGTTTACCTGTGATTATGACGCATACAACTATGCTGAATTATTATCGACTAGCTTTTGTCCGCGGGCTATATATGTAGTTTAGATATATATATCTAATTACCGTACTGTGAATATAGATATATATATATCTAAACTACAATAATATAAAGCCAAACTCTGCCAACTGGCAGTGGGCTTGAGCACTTGGATTATCTTTAGACCATCAAGGGTCTGTGGATGATCCAATTGCTTTCTATGTAGTAGTAGTGTAGTATTGTCATTATATTAAAATTAAAGTTAAAAAAAAAACAATAATATACCATACTACTTTATATGCTAATACTACCTACACTACTACTACATAGAAAGCAATTGGATTATACACAGACCCTTAAAGGTCTAAAGATAATCCAAATAGCACGCTGGCAGCATTGCCACTCTGAATGGCAATGCTTATTCGTTGAGCCAAATAATGTATATATATATATATACATTATTTATAGCTATATAATATATATATATATATATATATATATATATATATATATATATATATATATATATATATATATATATTATATATATATATATATATATATATATATATATATATATTATATAGCTATCTCTTAGGAACTTTTTACTTTTTTGGGATAAAAAGTAGCCTATGTCACTTCCCGTCTTTCAAAATATGTCCATGCCGAAAATTAATCCGAACGAAGCAACTTTCGTTGCTGCGTGAAAGAGGAACAAACCAATAAACGAACAAACACATTTGCGGATTTATGATAAGTAGGTATTAGTAAGGAAGTAAGGATAACGGTAGGAAGGTACTTAACTCATGAACATCCAAAATCTTAAGGCAAATCCAACACTGTTTAAGACTAAAGTAAAATACTTTTCGGTATAAAAGATTATCTACAAACAAAGACCTACGAAATCGACAAACTTATGACAAGAGAGCTGTGCCGAAAAATTCAGAAAAATATATTCAAAAGAAAGGAGTAAAGCCTTTATGACACGGCGAAACGTGCATACCTAGTGGAAATAAGATTCATTAGGATTCACGCCGCGTGTCGGTACGGAGCCTGCCGTGAAATAGGCGCTTTTCGAGCTTATGACGAGTACTTGACTATGAGTACCAGGACGGCATGAGCTTTGAGTAGGTAAGTACTATGAATAGTAATGTAACGCAGTTGGCGCCCGTTGTACGTATGCAGTGACTGTGATGTAATCTGCGGTGTTTACGTGATCCGGTTCTGGGAAGCTCTATTGTTCTGCGTTTTTATTGTTTTTATTGGTGCCTTTTGTATTCGGTTTTATGGCTTTATGACTCGAGCGGGATCAGTCTTTGTATCTCGTCTATTGTTTAGTTTATTTGTTGGGTGTTTACGTATTTGAAAAACAATAGGGGATTCTCGAACTTTCAAGTTGATTACTTGTTAACACAATAGCGTTTATTAAGATCGAGTAATGTTGCGAAATATCTCGTAGGTTCGAGACTGTAGGAAATAACGGATATAAATACGCCGGCCGACCCTTGGGGATCAGTTTATTCGTTTACCGTCGAAGCGATAACTTCTCGGGTTAGAGTGCGATACCAGTGATTGTGAAGTGACTAGCTTGTGTGAATATCAGTGCCAGTGTAAAGTGTTTGTGCGAACCAGTTGTGTCTTGTGTTTTTGTGATTTTTGTGAAGTGATTGTGTATAAAGTGCAAAGTGAATAATCGGCGTTTTAACTGATTATCCAAGAACCCAATCTCGTAACAGTAAGTTAGCTAATATAGACCGCACTGGGTAACCCTGTTGGAATGACTTCTAACACGGCTAAACGATTAAGATTAACGGCTAAACGATTGGTAAGTTCTATGAATGTTTATCAGCTATACCTATGTAAGTTATTATATGGTGCCCTGGCTAGCCCTGTTGACCGCCCAATGACTGCCACGCAGGAACCTTTAACGGACACCGCAAAACCATAAGAAAAAATGAATATACAACCAGAGCCTTTGATTTGAGGTGCCGTTGAATTTGCATGCCAACCGTGGTCATGGTTACCCATCCGAAAATGACCGTGCCGAACAACGCTTGACTTCGGTAATCGCTTAACTAATAAGATTCATTAGGATTTTCGCGGCGTATCGGTGAAATAGGTGCTTTTTGTGCTTAGGACGAGTATTTGACTATGAGTACCGGAACGGCATGAGCTTTGAGTAGGTACGAGTAAGTACTATGAATGTATATTAGCTATAAGTAAGTTAGCTAGTATAGGCCGCACTGGGTAACCCTGTTGGTCACCTAATGACTTCTAACACGGCTAAACGATTAAACAACAAGAGCCTTTGATTTGACGTACCGTTGAATTTACGAGTATATATGTATATATATATATATGAGTAGTAGGACGGATTGAACTCGAGTAGGTAAATAATTAAGTTCGTATGGGCCGGGTGACTTGGCTAGCCCTGGTGTCAGAGTTTTTAGGCGTCGATTTGTCGATTGCGTTCGGTGATCGATGACAAACACCTAGTCAAACTACGCTGCGAGAGCCACGAGTAGGTAAGTACTATGAATGTTTATTAGTTTCTGTGAAAAGAAGAAAGAAAGAGAGAAGTCTTTCTTTCTTTATTAGCTTCTGTACGTGTATACTCGTAAGTAAGCTGGTACAGGACACCTTGGCTTGCCTGGTTGGCTGCCAAACGACTTTTGACACGGCAAAACGATCCAACTACAAACAGATTGCAAATAAATCATTGGTATGTTATACGACAGGGTTCAAATCCCCGAATTCACGATTATAAGCTGAGAAATCTCCTCCTTTGACTACGGAACCCTCAAAAAGCGAACATTTAGCAAATTTTTTGCTCAGCACTAAAAAATCTTCATAACAGGTAGTCTACCTATTATGCAATATTAAACTTTCAAGGAACTGGCCGTTTTCAAGTCGTTAAAGGGTTCTTAATGAAGTACAGAAAGGGTCTGAATAATATATAGGGGTCGCGGGAAGGACTTCAAAATGATTGCAGTCGATCCTCGGGCGACGCTTGTTCTAAGGACCTTTTAAATATGTTAGGTATTTCGGTATTTCCGAGGGTTGGCTGGTGGAGAATGGAATGCGGAAACAAAAAGAAAAGTGAAAATGAGACTGCTTTTATAATAGGGGGTAGGATATTTTGAGAAGAAAGTGCGTGAACGGAACTGCTCTGTAGTTTGGCCGTTTTTATAGGTGCTATACAAAATGTATGTTAAAAGTAAAAAATAAATAGTAAGATATTAATCAATTATGTCCGTTCTTGGTGTACTCATGTATGAATATCATATCATAAATAATCTGGGAAAGTAGGGTACATACTTACAAGCGGATTTTGAGTTTATGAAAGTTAAGAATACATGTCCCTACCTATACTTACCTACAGTATAGTGTGTGCCACCAAAGATGAGACTTGACGAGCATCAGTGGTAGGGGTATGGTATCTTGCGCAGGTACAGTCGTGTACAAACGAATTATCCAGAATTTGTATATCTATTAAACGTTTTATACACGTTTTTTAATAGTTTGTATATCTATTATCCAGAATTTGATTATTTATTACAAACCCAAGTGGTTTCTCAAGTCTCATCTTTGGTGGCATGTAGGATACATCTACTTGTATATCTCATCATCATCACATAAATCATACGATGTTCACTATTGGATTTAGACCTTTCCACTAGATTTCCAATAGGTACTTTACAACAACCAGTTAGATGCGGCTAGAATCCAGTACATAAGAATATGTTTATTCAAAATAAGTAATTGATAAAATAAACAGGAACAGAATATTATGATTTTATTTTGAGTGCTTTCCACACTAGATTTTATCTCATAGAGTTATCTTTGTGATAAGCATTTCAAAAATTTTAAGCGAACGCAGGATTTGAACCTGCCCCTTCAGATCACTAGCCCGATGCTCTAACCAACTGAACTCTAATGAACTGAACGGGAGCAAAGAAGATATAATAATACTACGACGGGAGGCGGGCTGGCTCAGTTGGTTATAGCGTCGGGCTAGTAATCCGAAGGGGCAGGTTCAAATCCTGAGTTTGCTTCACATTTTTGAAATGCTTATCACAAAGATAACTCTTTGAGGAACAGAATAATTAGTGATATTATATTATTGGTTTGAGTACTTATTTTTTTTTGTATTGCTACAAAAAAAGAATACTTATGCGAAGTAGGTAGGTACATTTACATAGTCGTAAATACTGACTGCTGTCTATCTCGTAATAAAAATGTCTGCGTTTTGGTATAACAGCTCTTGTATAAACAGATCTTATTTAAACTTGAAGAAGCGGATCGTTAGGAGGTTGTAAATCTCAAGCAGAATGGTCGTTAGACATAAATAAAACGAACGATATTAAAGTAGTAAAAAACTGAAAAGTGCAATTAAAGTTGTTGAATTTTATTACGAGGCGGAAGCAGCAGGCGAGAGTACGGCGATGAAATGTTTTTGAGTACTTTTGTATAATGAAACTTTCGATTCAACCAATTCGAGTCGTTAAGTTCGTATAGGGCGAGTGGTCCTGGTATCAGAGTTATCAAGTCGCCTGAAAGCTCTGGCATGGCTAAGCGGTTAAAACAACCGGGACCTACAATTTAACGTGTCATCCGAGCCACGGTAGCGCTCAGTTGAAAATGCCACCCGCGGTCACCCATCCGAAGTTTGACCGTGCCGAACGTTGCTTAACTTTGGTGAGCGCTGACAAACACCTAGTTAAACTACGCCATGAACGTTGTACTCGAGTTATTAAATCATAGGGATTTAAAAGGCAAAAAATATCTTGCAATATCGACCCATACTTTGTACAGTAGCCCAAAACAAGCGTAAAATGTGGTAAACAAAGTCACACAAAATGGAGATTGTTATTAAATAAATAAAATAATAGGAAAGTCATTTTCCAAAACAAATAAAGCAAATAATATTGCACAGGGTAATCGCCTCAGCTCTAGATATTTTTGCATTATCTCTCTTTTTCTTGAATTTCTCATTTTTTTGAATTTTGTAAGTCATATTTTATGGGCATGCCGATTAGTGATGGGCGACGAATGATCGTGACCACAGAGTTTTAGATAGAGTTTTAATTAAAATATCGATAGTTTATACTGATGATATTTTAAATAAAACTTAATTTATCATTAATTTTGTTGTATATTTTAATATCATAACATTTTTTACATGTGTAATTAAATTAAACCGAATTACATGTTACATTAGCATCGATAATAGTGAAAAACGTCGATAAATACTATCGTTACATTATTATGAGTATTTAATTAATATCATAACATTATTTACATGTCTACATATTTGATCTTAAATAATAGTAAGTAAATAAAATCCAATTTCTCAACTACTCATTCGATTTCATTACAACAATGTTTGAAAATCGATTTTTTCCACCACTATCTCAACTCTAAATATGTCACTGTCGCAGAGCTCAAGTTAAATTTTATAGAGTATAGTTTGAGTATAGTTATGTTATTGTTATGTGAAATACGCAAATCCTGCATAGCACCGTTTTATGGAGTTTACAAACACAATAAAAGTTAAAACTATTCGTATAGGTTCCGGATTTGGCGTAAACATCTTCCTGGATAATTTGAAATGGAAAATGGACAATTCTCTATAATCTCTACAATAGTGCAGTTAAACCTGCCGAATGTATAGGAAGTCACCATTGAATATCGTTATTTGGTCCATTTACAGCGCGAACCGCATTTATAAAGACATATTTGTTTACCTACGGATTTTATGCTGACATTTTATTGTGACATACAAATATATTAGTAAAAATAAATGTGTGTAAATTTAATTTTTGTAATTTTATAAAGCTAGGCTTGGTGTCAAAATTTTTAAAGCGTAGGTATAAAGGTCTCTGACATGCCTTAGCGATTAAAACAACAAGGTCCTACAATTTTTCGTGTTATCCGAGCCACGACACGGTTAATTTGTTAACGCCACCCGCGGTTACCCATCCGAAAACTGATCATGCAGATCGATGCTTAACATCGGAGATCGACACCTTTTTTTACGAGGGGGAAATCTTCGTAAGGTACCTAACTGCTTCGGGGTACAGCCGCTCGGGTTATGTGGGATTGCTCCCACTAAAACCTCGGTGGCCTGCCTTTGTGCTGTCTTGGAAGCTTCGGGATCTCCAGGGAAACGCATCGGAGCTCCCAGCACTTTTCTATTAACGTCCTGCAATCAACAATTGACGCATACAGTCATATACATTAAGTACTTAACCAAAAGGAGTCGACACGCTTAAGCACCGAAGTCTGCCAAGTCAGTGGGGGGGTGAAGAAATCCACACAAACCAAAATATAAGCAAGTTTACACGCACACAAATGTAATTAACTAACACTAGCTGAAAATGAACGCAATACAAGCGCAACCATACCGATATATTATATAAAGAGCATGACCGCCGCGCGCCGGTCGCGTACTTTTGGTAGAGGGGTACGCTTTGCAGTGTCGACTACTCGACTCCTTTTGGTTAGGTACTTAATGGTCATATACGACAATGTGACCACTCACCATAGTCGTCCTCCCGGGGCCTGTTTGAGTGGATGGCTAGACGGATATCGCTACCTTGTCAAACTACCTTATGCTATAAGCGCTACACACGAAAAAATCTAGTAAGGCATGGTTAATTTCGTGAGGTAGGTAGGTAAGGTTCGTAAGGTATTGTTATTTATGAATTAATTTAGAAAAAAATAACCTTTCGTTATCAGATTCCAATGACGCACTCTTTGATTGTCGCCTTATATTAATGGCAGTCATGACTCGCAGTCTGAATGCAAAATGAACCTATTTGTGGGTGATACAGAAGGGATACAGTGATAAATGGGATAGAAACTTCAACCAATAATATGTATACATGGTGAAAGCGCCACTATCAAATTTTCTAAGCTGAAGATAAATCTTCCCGTGGAAAGTGTTAGTGTCTTGAACTGACCACCGTTGCAAATAAGTTGGACGGTATACCAAAGATGTGGCTGCGGTCACATTTGATTTGACTAACAGATCTGTATTCCAAGTGGAACCAAAAATAAAACAAGGTCGTGGTATTCGTTTTATATGATATTTTCAACACGGCTTTAATTATTTTTTTTCTGGTGGTGTTGTTGGTTTCAATTTTATCGCTCAGAAAGACTATTTATGTCTTTGTATTAAGATTTTGCTAAAAACTACGGTTTACATCAGACCAAATAAAAAAATCAAGACAGAATGTTGTTAAAAATATAGGCCGGCAAAACTACGCCTCGAAAAATTTCGATACAGTGAAATAAAACTAGATGGCGTTGATTGTTCTTAAAACGCACAGTCAAAAGTCGAGTGAGCGAAGTGTTTTTGATTTGTAGTTTCTGCTCCGCCGAATTGGCCACCGCTCCAGGCCTACTCTGAGTCTCAGAAAGACGTGACGGTGCCAAAGTATCGACGCAAGTTGCGTCCCATACTAAGGGCCGTCCATACTTCCAAGATGTAATATGATTTTTATGTAAATCAGCTGTTCCATACATTTTATCGCGGGTTAACAACAACTTATTTTGAGATTTGACAAAAGTCGTTGAACAAAAGTTGTTAGTTTTGATGTACAGAATAAGCCTCTAAAAGGATGCTAATTGATTACAAATAACCCTGTATATTTACATCCCAAGCTATAAATATTTTATCGACCCATCGAGCAATAGCATATTAATGACCTGCCTAAGATAGTAAATTCACCTTGTATATTATTTGCTGACGATGTAACACTACTTTTTAAATGTCCTTCGGATACTGACGCTTCATTACAATACTTGAAAGAAACCTTTAATACCATAGACGCTTGGATTACATCACATAACTTAGAAATAAATAAAAACAAAACAAAAATCATTCAATTTCACCCGTACCAAAGAAAACCGCTAAATCTAAAGAAACTGTTAAACAACATTAACCTAAAGGAAACGAGAGAGGCAAACCTTTTAGGAATAAACATAGACTCAAATTTAAATTGGCAGGGACATGTTAAAAAAATAGGGTCTAAAATGTCGCAATTCCATTACGCTTTATCAGTACTAAAATCAAACACAAATATAAAAACTGCCTTGAGTGCCTATTACGCATATGCATATGCATGGTTAAAATATGGAGTGATAATCTGGGGTAACAGTACAGACATCGATGATTTATTCATCAAGCAAAAGAAATGTTTACGCATTCTTATGAACATCCGCCCGCGAGCCCACTGTACGCCACATTTTATACAACAAAAAATACTAACTCTACCTAGTATATACATCCTTGAATCAGCAATGTTCGTTAAAAAATATGCTAATCATTTTACCATCTCCGAAAATCCTCGTCAAAAAAGCAAAATAATGGCACCAGAGCCAAAACTAGAAATTGTAAGGAGAAGCTCTGAATATATGTTAATAAATATTTTTAATAAACTACCTGAATATCTACGAAAGGAAAAAAACCACCGAAAATTCTATAAAAATCTTAAAGAAATACTGATCAAAAAATGTTACTACAGTATAGAAGATTACTTGAAAGACAAAAATGTTTCTGACTCGCAGAAGTAAGCAGATGATGAGTGTTATAGTTATAAGTTTCATAAGTTCCTTTTTGTTTTATAGCTAGTTAACTTTCGAGAGCGTTTAATAATCTTTTTAAAAATTACAATTTAATTAAATCTAAAACTTATATTAATTGTACCGATGCTAGGCACGTCTTAACCCTAGTGAAGCTGATCTTAAACTTGTTTAAACCTACACCTTAAGTTCTAATGAAAGCTCGGGCTTATCTATGCTGACACTGCGTCTGGGCTGCGGAATGCAGTGGCGTGATATCGCGTGGGTGGTCGCAGTATAAACATAGAGGCTAGTTCGGGGAACGTAACGCCTTCCCCCTTAGACCGAAGTTATCGGAAAAATGCAGTTTTTCCGAGAACTTTGCTCTTTACAATTTTCCGACATTTTCTTATGCTACTAAAAGGGGAATTGGTACCCCATTAACATTTTCTTCAATGTTCTGCTCCATATTGTCTCTTCGCATGAAACACTTATATTTCCACCAAATGGCGTACACTAAAATGACCATAATCACCATATATAACACTATGGTGGCAACACTAACACTTTTCACACTAATTTCGCTGTTTCCGCGGCTGGGGCTTTTCTTCACTAATTCGTTGAGGCGTTGAATGGCGTCCAGGTCCACACTCTTAAGGCTTACCGGATCGGCATTCGCTTCGACGATTTTCTTGTTGTCGGGTAAATTGGGCAGGTTAACTATAGGTACCTGCTTATAATGCGGCATATCTAATGAATGAAAACGGTGTCCGTAGATCAATAAGTTATCGATGAAGACGTCGCACGGCTTCTGTATAGTTAATATATATGTTCCTCGGATTCGTTCCTGTGTTACGTCATCTCCACATCTCTGGGCTATGGTTTTCTCAATTTTCACAAATATTATCCACATGTTTCGGCTAATTTTCTGGATTTTCATATTTTCCAGTTCGACTCGGTGGGGGTAGCATTTCGTAGCATTCTGTTGAAACTGCATTAGCTGCTCCTCACAGGTTTCCGCTGTATGCATGGCTAAGGCTTTCTCTGGGCATAAAAATTCTCTAGCTGTTATCTCTCTGCATTCCTGGACTATTGGGTGGTACTTATTACCTTCTACTATTAGGTAAGGGAATTCAGGGATAATGGCGTAAACTTCTTCGCTAGGATCATGGAACACAGGGAGTGGGTACAATTTGAAATAACTATATGTAGTGTTATCAACTAAAGGTACATTAATTATAAATATAACATCAGTATCTCTAGCATATGTCTTTACCGTAAATGTCTCTTCTAAGTTTACTAAATTTTGCTCATTTACTGGATACATTAATTGTTCAACCTTACTTATTTCCGTTAATAACATTAATAATTCGTCGGAGTTTAGAACAACTTTATGGAGAACTGAAACCTTACTGAATGCTATCGCCGTCTCTATGTCACTGAGTTTCATAGAGATGGTTCTGAAATTAATAGTAAATAGGTTAAATACATTTATTATATGAGACTGGAGTAATTCCGTGCTTTGTCTTTTTACGTTATTCTTATAAAATTGTTCTAAGTTCATAATCTTATCGCTTAGCATCTTAGTGTTTTCATCAATAACCTTAGTGGAATTAACTATGTGATCTAACATTTCAGAAATGATTGTTATTTTATTAGATGTCGCGGATTCGCGGCTATCTAGATCTGCTATAAGTGTATTAAAATGAACGGCGTCGTCATGGTCTAAATTGCCAGTTATAACTTTAATCAGTGAGCCTAACGGGTCAATAAGTCCACGTTTGACTCTTTTCTGAGGGATTAATTGCTGTAACTTTTCAATGGCTTCATCCCTTACGTATTGTACTTGAATTTTATTTTCATTTATACCACTTACTTGGGAAATATTTTGAAAAGTTTCTAAATTTGTACAAAAATCGGAAAAGTGTTTTGAGTTAAGCTCTAAGTCGGAGGCTAGTCCTTCTAACTTAATTGTTTTAACAATAGACCATTCGTTTCGCTCTAAAAATGCTTTTCCTAACTTCACGGGTAGAAGACCCGGATTATTTTTAATCCTTTGCAGTTGAAGGTCCTGGTCTTGGTGACTGTATCGATCCAGAAGGGCCTGGGTCGATGTCCATAACATCAGGAGTAGGCAGCACCACCTGTGGAGGACGTTTAACATTTTTAAGGGGAACCTTGGTCTTCCTATTTCTGACTTCCACGGGGACTATGTTCCTAACTACTTCTCCTGTAACAACTGCTTTTTGGTATTTAGGTTTATCTTTTGCCTGTCTTTTATTTACAGCTTTTGCGAAAATTACTTTTCCTGTTTCCAAATTCGGTCCTATTTCTCCACCTCTTTTCCTAATTACATTTTCTTTTTCTTTGCTCATTTTTAGGGAAATATGTTTGTATAACTCATTAATCCTTTTTCTGTGGTCTTTTATTAATTGTTGTTTATAGGCTTTATCGAAGTCTGTATCGAAGGCAGAGTTTACTGAGGTGTGCCCAAATACAATTTCAAACGGAGTTAAATCGGTAGCGCTATGTATAGCGTTATTGTAGGCTAGTATAGCATAAGTCATTACGGAAGCGGCATCTGTGTATTTTCTCTCATATTTAGCTATGCGGTAGATTTCTATAAGGGTGGAATGGAAGCGCTCTACCATTCCCATAGAGTTCGAGTTATTGGGTGTTCCGATATGTAGTTGAATTTTATGTAAATCTGCTAATTCCTTCATTAATTCGTTATTAAATTCAGTTCCGGGGTCACAACTGATTTTTCTGGGGATTCCGTAAAAACTGAAATATTTTAATAATGCTCTAACTATTTCCGGGGTAGATCGGGATGGTACTTCCAAAGCTTGTCCTAATTTGCTGAAGGCATCAATAATTGTGAGATAATGTTTCGACTCTATTGAGAAAATATCGATGAATATTTCCTGAAATGGGGATTCTTGAGTTTCCGTAAGTTGTAGTACCGGTTTAATGGGTTTACGGTCATATTTGGTAGTTTTACATTTTTCGCAAGAATTTATAACTGCTGCTACTGTTTCCTGCATGTTCGGCCAGTAGTAGTTTCGTTTGATTCTTTTAACCGTTTCTGATATGCCTCTATGACATGTTTTACCGTCGTGTATTTTTTCTATTAGCTGCTTTTGCTCGGTCTCATCGGATACATTTACTACGCGTTCGGTGCATTCATAAAAGTTAACAGTGCCTTTCTTAAATAGAGTAATTATCGTTTTTCCGAAATCGCGCCTATGTTCGAATTTTTCAAAATAAATAAAATATTTAACTTTTGGTTTTACGTATTTCTTCAAAAATTCTTTAATTATTTCTAAGTTATTTATTGGGAGAAATACTTCCAGAATTTTCTGGTGTTTCGTGGATAAATCAGTTACTTGCATATCGTTTCCAAATTTCTGAAAAACTAATATTTGATTTGGTTTCGTGTCTACGGCTTCTTGCAAAATGGGAATACCGGGTGAATCTAAATCTTTACCTGAATGAATAGTTTGGCTGTGGCTAGATTCGGTTTCGGACCTAACTTGCCAATGGGATTCTTTACGTAATAACTCTTCGTTAACGTCTTCGTCGTCGGATAAGCTTATAGGGCTAGCTGTAGCGGTTCGATTCGAGTCGGAGAGTATAATAGTGCCAGAGTCACTGTCGTTCGATCTGTTAGTCGTTTGTTCGGTTGGTCTGTCTAAGTTAACTATCATAGAGCGGTCGTCGTTTTCGTCGGATTCCAGGGCATTTACCTTAAGTCTAGATAAGGCGTCGGCATTTGTATTTTTGCGGCCATTTTTGTATTTTATATCAAAATCGTATTCCTGGAGACGTAATCTCCAGCGCGTTAATTTACTTCCTGGTTCTTTAAGTTGGTAAAGCCAAAGTAAAGGTCTATGATCTGTTACTATGTCGAATTTGTGCCCGTAGAGGTAGGGGCGGAAATGTTTGGTCGCCCAAACTATAGCCAATAGTTCTCTTTCTATTGCGCTATACTTTCTCTCGGTTTCTGTAAGCGTTCGGCTGGCGTAAGCTACAGGTTTATCTGAGCCTATGGTACCCTGAGAGAGAACAGCGCCGATGGCTACTTCTGAGGCGTCTGTTGTGAGGATGAAAGATTTCGTCATGTCTGGGTACTGTAAAATTGGGGCATTTACTAATAATTCTTTACATTTTTGGAAAGCTTCTTTGTATTTTTCGGTAATTTCTACCTTTTTACCTTTTTTCAAGCAGGCGGTTAGGGGTTGCGTTATTTTGGAAAAGTCTTTTATAAATCTACGGTAATATCCTATAAAACCTAGGAATCGCTTTATTTCTGTCTGAGTTTCTGGGATAGGATAGTTCAGTACTACTTTTATCTTGTCGTTATTTGGTTTGAGTCCGTCTTTAGTCAAAGTATGTCCTAGATATTGTACTTCTTTTCGGAGGAATTCGGATTTGTCTAGTTGTACTTTTAGGTTGGTTTGTCGGAGTCTGTCAAATACTTTTCGGAGTTTTTCTAGGTGTTCTACTAGACCATTTGAATAGATTAATATGTCGTCTAAGTAGACAAGGCAGTGTATTCCTTGTAGACCTCTCAACACATTATCCATAGCGCGTTGGAACGTCGCTGGTGCGGTCTTTAAACCAAAGGGCATTCTAAGGAATTCGTAATGTCCATTTTGGGTAGAAAATGCGGTTTTTTGTCTGTCTTGTTCTGAAATTTCAATTTGGTGGTATCCGGAAGCTAAGTCAAGAGTTGTAAAATAGCTACTTTTACCTAATTTGTCAAATAAGTCGCAAATGTTGGGAAGTGGGTATCTATCGTCAGTCGTAATTTCGTTAAGTCTGCGGTAGTCAATAACCATTCTGTATTTAGGCTGTCCGGAAGCATCCATTTTTTTTGGAACTAGGTGAACGGGGGCGCTCCAGGGTGAATGTGACTCCTGGACCACATTGTCCCTGAGTAGTTTATCAACTTGTTCTTTAATTTCTTGGGCTTGGGCTGGAGCCTGTCTATACGGTTTTATATAGATAGGGTCCTCGTTAACTGTCCTAATATGATGTTTAACTTGATTGGTAAATGTCAGTGGTAAGTTTTCACAGTAAAATATATCTTTGTATTCCTCACATAAGTCTCGTATTGCTTTGTTTTCTTCATAATTTAAATGGTCAAGTCGTAATTTTTTCAAGTTTTCTTTCAGTAAGTCATCTATGTCTACGTTGGTCATGTCGTTATTGTAATTTACGTCGCATATTTCATTTTCCTCACTAATTTTAGTCACTTTGAACGGTTTTGTCACTGTCATAGTCATGTTTCTGTCTGATGCGTTTTGAATCACGGTTGTCGCGAAATAGTTTTCACACTTAACTATGGCTGAGGGCATACGTATGTTTTCTGAAAGTTGGGTAAAATTGATAATAGCGTCGCCATTTTCCAAATTCACGGGTAATCTTACTCGGTGCTCTGAGCGTGCTTCTAAATTTATTATGTATTCTCGGTCGTAAATTATAGGTATAGCGGTTTCTTGAGTTTTCAGAATTTTCCTGCCTAAATCCATGTTTGCTTTTAATTTCGACATAAGGTCTAATTCAATTACTCCATCGTATTTTCTGTCTACGTCATATATGAAAAATTTGTGGAAACCGGGTTTGTTAAAAATTTGAAAATTCGGAATTTTCACGACTTCGTTGTGGGTGCTGGTAGCATGCGTACTAGTAACTGTAAAAGGTTCGTATTGCTTTAATTCACTGTAATACTCGTTAGCCTTTGTGGGGCTTATAAACGATCTAGTACTTCCTGAGTCTAGCATGAATTTTCCATCTATGTCTGGTATGTATATGTATGGTAGTTTTAAGGTGGCGTCATAGTTTAACTGGATTATTTCGGGTTGTTTGGGGAGGCTGTCATATAAAAATTTTCGCTTTCAATACCTTCATCGGCGTTTTCCGCTGCATTTTCCGGGATTTCCTCGGGTTCCGGGAAATCATATGTAGGGTATTCTTCATAAGGGTAAGGGTCGTAATATTGTGCATACTCACCGTATTCAGCGTTGTAGTCCTGCGCGTCTGTAGTGTACATCTCATTAACTGGATGTCTAGGCGGGTGTGCAGGGGCAGTGCGCATTGTGACGTCATTGCTCCCTAGTTTTGGTGCTTGAGGCTGTGGTAGGCGGTAACCAAACTGAGCTGGTAGTGGGCGGTACCCAAATTGACCAGGCTGAGGGCGGAATCCAAATTGTGCAGGCTGCTGGGGTCTGAATCCGAACTGTCCAGGCTGCTGGGGTCTGAATCCGAACTGTCCAGGTTGAGGGCGGAAGCCCTGTGGACTTACCTGTGGTCCGAAGTTGGGTTTAAATCCAAACTGCGGTCTGCTTACTGCTTGGTGCTGTGCAGGCTGTCTAGGCGCTGGCGGCACATATAAATTTTGGTTTCCGGGAATTCCAAATTTAAATTGTGTGGGAATTGTCGGTTTGAAGTTATTTTGGGTTTGAAGCGGCATCGAATTTTGGGGCCTATTCAGTAATTTTGAACGGAGGTTATATTGTTCGTGGAAATTAACCTCTTCTAAAACAATTTTCAAAGCGTCCTCAAGAGTCGCAGGATTTTTAAGTCTGACAATTCGAACCATGTTTTCCGGTAAATTGTATAAAAATATGTTAAGCGCGGTGTTGTCGTAAATTATTTTCTTTGCAATTCTCATTTCTGGAGTGTTGGTTTGGAAAACTTTGGAAAATAATATAGCGCGAACATCTTGAATTCGGCTACAAAAATCTAGGTAGGTCTCATTGCTTCGTATTTTTAATGACTCGAGTTCTATTGCGACACAACCTTCGCTACGAGGGTCTCCAAAGTGTTGCACAAGGACTTCTCGTAGGTTATCGTAATTTTCAAAATCGCTACGCTCACTGATGACAGCGGCGGCTTTTCCGGTTAATTTACTTGTGATGTATTGCATCAAAAATTCATTACGGGGTTGTGTGCCTTGGAGTTGTCGTAATACATATTCGCATTTTCTTAGAAATAAATTTAGCAATTTTGTCTCGCCATTGAACTCGGGAATTAATGATAGTACTTCTTTAGGAATCTGAGCTTGTGGTAACACGGGTAAAGGCAAAGGGCCTCTGTTTTCTTGAGCCATTTTAGTAAATTATATGTTTACCTTATTATTATATACTTAATTAATTAATTAATTAATTCACTTAATCTACAAAAAAATCCAAATTAAAACAATAGATTTTATATCGTAATATTTTTTGGAAATTAGTAAACTATATAAACTAAGTAAAGTAGTTACTTAATTCTGTGCAATTTTCGTCACAAAATACTTAATTACTTAACTATGCGCTGTTTTCGTCGCAATTACTTAATTATTGTGCAGTTTTCGTCACAAAATACTAAATTACTTAACTATGCGCAGTTTTCGTCGCAAATACTTAATTAATGTGCAGTTTTCGTCACAAAATACTTAACTATGCGCAGTTTTCGTCGCAAATACTTAATTAATTTACAAAAATCAGGGAAATGATGGGAAAGAAAGGAAGTAGAAGGATTTTACTTGTACTCACAGTCCAATCGCCATGTTTCTCTGTACTGCTCGAAGTAACGTATTTCTTTGGTTCGAGGATAGCTGGTTAACGGGTGCACTGACTCTAGGTTTTTCTAGGTAGGCCGTTAAAACTTTTTGCTGCCACTCACTAGAGAATTCACTATTTGAGAAATATACTCCGCGATGACAACAGCCAGCTATCCTACCGGCTGCGCCAGTTAACTTTCGAGAGCGTTTAATAATCTTTTTAAAAATTACAATTTAATTAAATCTAAAACTTATATTAATTGTACCGATGCTAGGCACGTCTTAACCCTAGTGAAGCTGATCTTAAACTTGTTTAAACCTACACCTTAAGTTCTAATGAAAGCTCGGGCTTATCTATGCTGACACTGCGTCTGGGCTGCGGAATGCAGTGGCGTGATATCGCGTGGGTGGTCGCAGTATAAACATAGAGGCTAGTTCGGGGAACGTAACGAGCTTCTGTAAGTGTAAAACTTAATTGTATAATAATTATACTTGCGACGCCCTTACAGGGTTGAATATGTAACTAGTGCTAAGTGAGCAAATTTTTACATATTTATAAATTTAATGCAAGGTTTGAATTAAATAAAATAAATAAATAAATACTTTAAAGATGTATTTTACCTCACGTCCCCGGACACCGCGCGTCGGAGGCGTCCTAATCAGTCTGATTGGTGACGTCCGTGTCAACTGATCACCAAACTTGTTTGGTTTTGTTAACCATCGATATAAACTTTGAAGTATTTGAATCTTTAGCTACGAAATAAATGATGGAGCGTTTAATAGAAAGTGTGAGAAACTTTCCTTGTTTATGGGCAATAACCAGTGATGAGAACAAATTAACTGAACTTAAAGATGCTGCTAGGTGGAATGTAATAAAAGAGTGTGATTTTCCGGACTGTAAGTGTTTATTATTATTACATTCTTAGCAATCTGTTTTGTATTCTTGTAGCTTGCCATGATAGTGCGATGTGTTAAAAAACCGACAAAATTCTTCTCGTATAAAGAAACTTTCATTTGAATATCTGAAACCTGAGTGGGATAATTGCGTAAGCAGTTTTTTAGTGGATAATATTTCGCTTTCATTGAGCATATTGATGTTATCATGCAATACACTCAAATGGTTTTTGAGTTCTATATAGGTACCTTCCATCTTATTGATAATATTCCAAAAGCATTTTCAACAGCTTATTGATAATAATCGGTAGTGGAAAATTCTTCGACTGTCTGTTAATTTTGATTTCTGATAGGCGCGCATTAGATTTATCAGAAGGGGGAAAGCCTCATCCCGTGCGAATACGTAAGGTAGTTTGGGTCCTCCTGGATACCGTGGCTCATTCGGTGGCAAATTCAAATTATTTGCTTTGAATGTACGACCAAATACAACACTGTCGTTAAAAATTCCGCCATAACTGTAACGTCCCATAGACCCAACACCAATGTGAATCTTTTCCTTGCGCCAACGACGGCCAATAAAACCATTAAATTTTTTTTTATAGTTGAAATAATTGGTGCTTGAGTGTGGTGGAGCTTTTATTACGACGTGTTTGCCGTCAGATGACAGACTTACATGGCAGACTTTTTCGAAATCTTCAGCTGTTTCCTTCCATTCATTTTCAGTAGGTTCTTTTAATACTAACGGTTAAAAATGGATCCATATTGCATCACAAACATTTTCAACTATGCTCGAAACTGTACACAAGCCCATTCTATAGCTACAAGCCATTGATGTAAACGAATCCCCTGCAGCCAAGTATCTGTAACAGATTAACATTTTTAATATTGTAATAATTGTGTTTTTGTTACAGTAACAGAAGCTAAAAACTTAAGAAAAAAACTATGCGATGGTCATAGACAGTCACTCAATAAGCAGAAAATGACTACTGGACAAGCTGCCGATAACGACAAAGGCTGGAAATATGAGAAATTAATGGAAGTTTTAATACCGTACATGGCAAACAGGCCGAGGAACACAAATGCTATACCTTTATCAGAACAAGCAGACTCTCTACAAACTCCAGAGTTTGAAAATGCCGAAAATAATCTAGAAGAAAATGCAACTTCTTCTAAATCAAATAATGCCATGATAAAATATTTAGACGAGGAAAAGCAAGAGATAAATGGGCCGCCAAAAGAGATCAATTACGAAGACAATTATTGGCAAGGCAAGAACCCCCAAAAAACGTCATGAAGTCTTTTTCGACACAATGCAATTCATTTCATATGAATAAGAACTTGTTTGAAAGTTTTCAGAATGAAGTTTTTATGTGTGATGCAAGCCAGAGAATGAAATTCAAAAGGATAGCTTATAATATTTCTGGGGCAGAATCTTTTACACTACCTACTCCTGCCCCTCATCCTGGAACATCGTACTCACCACATAGCTAAATAAAATAAATAAAGGCTTTTTTTTAAAAAGGTTGTTTTGCTTTTATTTTATTTCAAATCTTTGAATAAGTATTAAAGGCGCTAAACTAACTTGTAAATATCATTTTTCTTTACTTCTATTGAGATTTCTAAAGTTGCGGGCTACGACACCTGCGGGGCAATTCTGTTAACCGATCTCGTTACTATGGTGACACGTTCTAGAACCTCTCTCGTTTTTCTGACAGTTCTGACAGCTCAAAGCTGTCAAAAAAGGGAGATAAGTTCAAGAACTTGTCACCTCAGTAACGAGATTGGTTAACAGAATTGCACCGCAGAATCAAAAAAATAAGCCTTCGTTATGATCTAACGATAATTCCTTGTGGAGTATGGTTATCATCGAATGTGAACCATAGCCCTAACTTATGACTGAGCGTGTGTGAGAAGGAGTATGGCAGATGTGTGTGAATCTGATTATGGAAACTAGCGTGGTTTTCGCACATTTTAATTAAATTATAGCACAGGTGTTACTTACGCTTAATTTTAGTAGATAGTTGAGAGTATAGAGTTGAAATTCAAGTTGAAGAAATTGAAATTGAAGTTCAATTTCACCGGCGGAATCTGGCCGCCATTTTGGATTTAGACTACCTGTGACCCCCATTAAAGGTTGCAGCAAAAAAAATGCTGCAGGGAATTTTTGCGATTTAAAATGCTAACGCCGACTGGGCTAAGACCGCACATAATGTATGTAGTCAAATGCAAAGATATACAGAAGTAAAAAAAAAAAAGTTTATGAGAAAGTGATAAGATCCATGTGCTAAATATTCCATGCGTAGTCAAAATTATTTGAAATATTAGTTGCTCTAACAATGTTTTCGCCTACCTTATCTCCCGAACATTTTCATCAAAACCTTTATTACCTATCAGTCGGCAAGGATACCAGTCATAGTCATAAAGAGATATCTGGACCACTATTCCGAGACATTTGCTCCGGACCACCTATCTTGGTAACTAGGGCTCTTATAAAGCTCCCCACTGACTAAACGTCCGAAAGGTTGGCGTGGCGGCGCGCGCGGCGTCCATTCCATGTTGCTCACTTCACATATTTGTCGCTAAAAGTGACGTCTTTGCATTGTTTTAGCACTCATGGCGTGGGTGACTAGCTAGTCC
Organism: Hypomecis punctinalis; assembly: GCA_949316475.1. NCBI lineage: Eukaryota > Metazoa > Arthropoda > Insecta > Lepidoptera > Geometridae > Hypomecis > Hypomecis punctinalis. The sequence continues at coordinate 6,429,941 of OX438807.1, forward strand.
AGCATGCGACCACGAAATGAACGCTTTTCGACGTGTGAAAAAGGGACAGATATATACTTTGCCGTAACGCTGTCTCGTTCGGACACGCCGAAAGAAATATTACTTCATGGCATACCTACTAGCCCGGTAGGTGTGGGTCTGCGGTCACTGAAGTTAAGCAAACGTTTGGCGCGGTATTTCTTCGGATGGGTGACCACTGGTGACATTTACAACTGAGCGCTGCCGTGACTTGGATGACACGTTAAATTGTAAGTCCCAGTTGTTTTAACCGTTTTGCCACGTCAAAGGCCCTAAGGCGGCTTTAAACTCTGACAGTAGCGTATAAATTTACGTATTTGCCGCCAGTAGGCTGTTGAATTTTGCTAAATCTTTAAAGATTGTGATAAATATGGAGCCAAAATTTGACTTCTCTAAATTGGCTACAATAGACCCAATTATGAAGGTGCTATCGTAAATTCAATAGCAACGTCAAAAGTGTTCTAAAGTGTGCCTAAAGTGAAAAAAAACAGAAATATTTAGAATATTTTTGTTAAGTTAAGTTCTGTATTAGCTTAATGCCTGCGGCTTCGCTCGTATTGTCTTAATAAATAAATAAATAAAATAATAATATAAAATAAAATAGCCGTTTATTTCTCATCAATCAATTAAATGGTACAATTCGTATTGTCTTAGTACTTGCTTCACATAATGACAGCCCGCGGTTTGTTTCGAGTTGCTAAATATAATTATTTTAAGTAAGTACTAACACTACACGAGCTACATCACTGGCTATAAAATTTTGAAAAATGTATAAAACAACGCGGGCCAAACCTTACGAGTAGCTTATAATTATTTTAAGAAGTACAAACAAAGTAACGCGGGTCAAAACTGCGGAATATAAGCAATTTAAGAAAGTTTAATGAAACTTACTTATTACTTACTTAAAGTACGTAGTATTATTATATCTTCTTTGCTTAAAGTGAGAATCGGTAGCGATTTGTCCTGCGTTGTTTTGTACTTAAAATATTACGTGTAGCCCGCGGTTTAGTCCCAGTTGTTTTGTACTTCCTTAAAATGATTATAGTCCGCAATTTGGCTCGCGCTGGCTAAGTACTTAATAAAAAAATATAATAGCCTGCGGTTTGAACCACATTGTCTTAGTATTTACTTAAAATGACAATGGCCCGCGGTTTGATCCGTGTTTTTTAGGCAGGTACATTTCTTTAATATATGTATAGTAAAGCGCGGGTTTAAGCGTGTCACTGATATTTCCCGGTATGTAGACACTTCGTTCGTGTTTTATATAAAATGGTGAGCTATTTATTATACAAAATTTAATTGTAGCCTAGCTTTTAAAATTTAATAATAGCTTCTCGATTTTTAATTACGCTCGAAACTCAGTCTTGTGTCGTGCCGTCCAAACCTACAATTTACATTATTCTAAATTAGATATTTTCCATTTAACTAAAAAAGGCTTAAAAATTGAAATAAAAAAAGCTTTTATGGCAGGTACCTAGGTAAATCTGCAACAAACTCTCTTCTCAATGAAACAAACACCAACATAACATTTGTATCCTACACACTCCTGACATCGTCTCTGCGAACCCTGACTCTCACGAGGACGTCCTCGAGTGTATCGCGGAGACGATTCAATTGAATCCAAAAGTCATAAATGTCTCTCTCACACACACACACGCACACATGCGTGTAAAATGTAAATACATGAATACTGTTAAGTCATAGTATTAGTCGTAAACTCACTCGTATACTTATTACTATATAACTGTAATCTGTGTGTATTTATATATTAAATAACGCCGTAGATTACATGAAATAAATTAAATAAATAAATAAAATCTTTTCGATTTGATAAAGCTGATATCCTAAGCGACCCACTCACATTTTTTAGGTTAGTAATAGGCGTGCCATCTACTAATTTATGTTATTGTCTACTTCCATACCAATTTCATCAGAATTTACGAGTATTTACCCGTATTGTCTAAACATAATTACTTTGATAACTTTTGGTTATCCCTATTTTCGCGATAATAATAGTTTATATATTGATGCATATTGTATGCATCTTCTATAACAAAATTTTGAAAAGCCATGAACATTTTTTTTCCGTTGGAATCGCCGAGGTTTTCCAGAACGGCACTAGCCCATCTCCTAATTAATATGTAGGCTATTTTTAACCAAATTCCATCCGCTTGCATTCCAAGGTATCCAAAGTTGTACTTAACTTTTGTAATTTATTACATTTTTAAATTCCCTAAAGAACCACTCACATTTTCCGAACAACAGTGGCCCATGTGCTGATTTGTACCATGGCCCACTCCTATACCATAACGCATTGGAATCCATCTATTTGTTTCATAAAAACAATTTTTTTTGGCTATCCCGAAGGAATAAGACAGAATTTTTAGGATACTCAGGACTTCAGTTTTGGTAAATATTATAAGCTTCTCCAATACCAAATATTATCCCTATCGATTCAGCCTCTTGATGGTAATTGATGATTTGTTTTACTAACGTTAGAATTTTAGCGAGCCCCCAGGATGAGAAAATCGCAAATATTGAACAAATAGCATTTTTTATTTTGTTTAAAGAAATTTAAGCCAAGTTTGTGAAATCTATCGATTCAGGGAATAAAAAGTTTCATACAATCGAAAAGGGCCCGTTTTACCCCTTTAGAGATCGAATTTTCAAAAATCCGTTCTTAGTGCGCCATCACGTCTTACAAAACATCTATGTTCCAAGTTTCAAGTGTATAGGTTAAGCGGTTTGGGCTGTAGACCATCTGTATCAGTCACTCACGCCGAAGCCTTTTATTAATATAGATAGAAGATCGCTAATATAACTTCGATGGCGCCTTTATAATTGGGCCTATTGACAACTTATTTTAGGACGACATATATTATTTTGTAAGCATATCGTCAGTGGGTACCCTAAACGCAGTACAATGGCTCTATTGTTACACGATGTTTTCTAGACGGGAATTTTCTTTGAAATGATATGAGAGCAATTTTATTGGTATTTTATGAGGCTTCTTATTTGATGTTTTGAAGCCTAAATTATTATACGTATCCAGAATGTAATAAGTACCTACCTAATCATAGTTCATATAATAGTATTGAGCATTGAAACATTCATTTTTGTAGGGTTTACACGCAATGGAATATTGATTAGGTATGTAGGTAGGTACCTAGTATTTTGGTCTTGTGTGATAAAAGATTATATTATATAAGTTTTCAAACAAAACTATTTTTATTTTTCCTTATAGTTTAAAAACAAACAAATTGACTCGAATGAGCGTCTGACCTCACAATATGACATTTCACAGTAGTAAGGTGTATCATGGTGACGTCACACGCTCTTCTGAGTAAATTTAACTCGGTTATTAATTATAAAGAAAAATTAGTTTTGTATACAAACTTATGCAGGGTTATCTGCTGTTAGTATACAAAATCCTTGGCTTACCCTAAACTATATAAGCCAAAAGGGGGTGACTCAGACTATTATTACAAACAACTTCTACTATAGGACCAACATTCGAGAAAAAAAAATGTTGTTCATAAATAGCTGATTTTATTTCTCGAATTTTGAGTTGGCCGCTGATCACCCTTTCGAACAAAACATATTTTTTAATTTGGTTCACAATTAGCGAATACCAAAAAACATACACAAAAAAATACATACAGACCAACATATAACCTCCTCCTTATTGGAAGTCGGTTAAAAATGAACATCAGCAACGTTCAGCACGGTCAGTATTTGGATAGGTGACTGCGGATGGCATTTATAACTAACTCTGCCACGGTAATAATATTTAACAGTGTGACTCTGCCATGTCCTTGAAATATATACAGCCTACAGCCTCAGACCAAATAAACCTACAGCATCATGTGGCGAAACGTATCATGCGCTAGGGCTGTCCGTTTTTAGTATTTTAATTTCATTTATTTACTTTTTACTTACTTAAGGTTCTTTCTAGTTTCTATGTATTAAGATGTAAAATTATTATATTTATTACCCACAATAAAGAAATTCGTTGTGAATGAAAAAGGAACCGCCTTACCACAAAAGATTTAAATACGCTTTAAAGACTGTTTAACGGTGCAATTTGTACTGTTAAACATAGTTTAAAGCGTGCGTAAAATATTTGTGGTAAGACGGGAAGCGTTTAATAAAAATACATATCGTGTTTTTTAACGTAAATCGCACGCTTACTAGTTACAAATTCACATGTTAGTTCGTCACTACGGCGCACTGCGACTGACTATAGTACCGAGAGTATACCGAACTCCGAGGCGCGTAGGTATGATTCGCTTTCTGACCGTTTGTATGAAGAAGGAATACTGTTAGATATCATTACCGTGACTCTGCCGTGGCTCAGATGACGCTTATATTGTGGGTCCCGGTTGCTTAACCGTTTGCCATGTCCAGGGCATAAGGCAGTTTCGAAACTGACACCAGGGCTAGCCACCCGGCTATACACCTATACAATCTCTCATTCCGATGACGACTATGATAAAAAAATCAAATATGTAGTGCATTGGTCCCGTTCTTTTTCTTTAATTCAAGATTAGAATTCAAGTATGGCAATCTTTATTTTTCGCTAAATATGGCACCACCGACTTCATTATTGTTGTTTCATCAAAAACGGCTCAGCCGGATTCGATAACATTTTAATCAGGACCTCCTCGGGAATGGGTGTACCCATTCGAAATTTAAAAATTAATTTTTAATCGGTTCACAATTGGCGAAAATATCGATGATCATACACAAAAAATAAATACATTCAAACTAACATACTTGTAGTTCCTCCGCTTTTTTGAAGGTCGCTAAAGAAAGAATTTTCAATCAGAATAAAATCTAGTAAAATAGCATAATGGACATAAACCATCAATCTTACAGACACTGAACCAATCTTACATATCGAAACGATAAACCCAATGCAATCCTTCACCCACGAATCCCATCTGAGTGAAGTAACCATGGATGTAACTACTACGTAATGGATTAGTCACTCACTCAGTCACACTTCGAAAACTAAGTCCATTTCCAGTTTTTAAGGAAAGCGCTATTGTGACATTTGCAATGACAATTAAGTTAACTGTCAAGTAATGTCGTTGATTTTGTGAACTCTATGCCTTCCGACACCATTTCTCAAGAGATATTTTTTTGTTTAATGAGATGAAGTGACCTTATAGCAAATACCTTGTACTTATCTAGACTGCACTAACATTTTTTGTTCAGCTAAAATGAGATGCTAATTACATAGCTTTAAGCTAGCTATTTCCTTAACAAGTTGTTGTTAGGGAAACCGGTCGGAGCGAGAGGGATCCAGGTGGTTGTTGTGTCCTTGTCTGACGTCTTTCCAGCTCATCATCAATCAAGTTAAATGTTTAGGCCTGGTAACACAGAAATTAAGATGGTAGTTTTATGGACGTCGTTGATTGGTTGATTCACGGCTTGAACGAGATACAGCTACTTTTGAAACCCGCTCGCTCGGACCGTTTTACGGTTATTCGTGCACAGTCTAGTTATAAGTACAAGGTCTTTACCTCATAGTCTGTCCACTTTGTCCATGATGTGAACAGGACCGACACCATTTTAAGGTCAAACCAGGCTTCAGGTTACGAAATCTATTGCTTACTCCAAATCTTTGTTTTGAAAAAATCTTCAGTGTGTTTCCACTCTGTGCACTTAGCTTTAAGGGTCCAATTCAACTTAAAAGCAGCGCCTGATCAATCAACTATTCCTTTTTTTCTTACATCCATGCTTCTGAGTAAACTAACCGATAAACTTCGAGATAACGTTTCGTAGTAAAAGAAATCCATAATACGAAATGGTGCATGCGATATGAACATCATTTTTCACAGCATGAAATTTATGAACCGGCAAAGTTTCTTATCTTCACACGTAGGGAATTTTATGTCAGAATTGGCCTGGGTGGGAATAAAAAAATGAGGTCGATTCACACCTATGGGAGATAGACGAAAAACTCATTATGCACACTAAGAATAAAATTATGTAATTACAAGAATACATGGAGTACATAATTATAGCGTATAAACGATCAGTGTAATTATTTCATAGTGATACACCTTTTAATTTTTTTTTATAACCGACTTAGTTCAGGAGGTTCTCCATTCATCTGTATGTTTTTTTGAAATCTATGTTTTCTTGCAGCAAAAAGCGGAGGCCTAGGCAGGATGGCTGTTAGGGCTCTAAAGTTCTACGAAGACTATCAAGTAGGTATTGGTAGAGTATGTGCAAAAAGAGAACCGTCGTAGCGTTACGGTGAACTAACAATAAGATTTTAACCAGCAGCCAAGGTGCCGACTACTTGGTAGACGCGAGTCTACTGATGAAAACCGAATTGGTGTCTACCAAGTATTAAACACTTTTGGTTGCACTAGCGATGACAGAACAGTGTTGTCAACGTAATAAAATTAGTAAAATGGCTCACCGGCGACCTCAAATCCTACGATGCTTCTCTTTTTGTACAAACTCTACATCGTATGTATGAAGGACCCACCCACTAGGGGTAACTGATTTTGACTGTTGATTTTTCTTTGATTTCCTCGTTGGCTCAGTGTTTAGGAACCTGGCTTCGAAGAGGCTCCTGTCGAAGAGACGTGAGTTCGATTCCCAATCAAGGCAAACATTTTTGTGATGAACATAGGTGTTTGATGTGTCTGGTTGTAGTATCTTTTTAACTATGTATTTTAAAACAAAATGTATGTAATAAATCAGTCTCTGGCATCCATATCACAAGCTTTGCTTGGTTTGGTGTCATAGACCATGTGTAAGAACAACATGTGTCCCCAACATTTTTATTTTTAAAGTGAAAACTTCTTCAGACGCTTTGTACACATTTTGGGATGTGTAAAAAATGTTAAGCTCGTGTCAGGACGTAAGCTGATCGAAAATTCGTAAGACGGGTTTTCACTTCTGCCGGCACTCCCGGAGTACATCCCGTTGTTTTTTAAAGTTCCGTAGTAAAACGAGGAACCCTTTTAACTCCGTAGTCTCCGTCCGTCCGTCCGTCATCCTGTTTCAAAGCCTTATAAATTTCACATTTATGAACCAAACTAGTTTTTACCCGCGGCTTCGCCCGCATACGCAATATCATTATAATTTATAGCCTATGTGTTATTCTGATATATATAAGCTATTTTATTGCAAAGTTTCATCTCAATCCGTTCAGTAGTTTTTGCGTGAAAGAGTAACAAACATCCATACATCCATCCATCCATCCATCCATCCATCCTCACAAACTTTCGCGTTTATAATATTAGTAGGATAGGATTGTATGAAATTTGACATTATATTAGTTTAAATATGGATCTCGATTTTAAAATCTTAAAATTTTCAATATTGTGTATTTAAGGGTAGCTCCCATACATGTAAAGTAAGTATAATTTTTTTTTCAAATAAAATAAATCAATCTCTAAAGTATACAATCTCAATTTCTAAAGTAAAAAGTAAAAAGTTTGAACATGCTATCTTGATAGCATGTTCAAACTTTTTTAGTTTTAGACCAAAACTTTTTCTGATAAATATTTTGAGCACTGCAGAATTATCTATCTATAATATAAAAATGAATCGCAAAATGTGTTGGTAAGCGCATAACTCAACAACGCCTGGACCAATTTGGCCAATTATTTTTTTTAAATGTTCGTTGGAGTTTAAGGATGGTTTTTACGAGAAAAATTCGAATAGTATTAATAGTATTTTTTATTCACAACGCCCTATCACCAGGGTGACGGTTCTGTTCAGGAGAATTTTTTGCCCCGACTATAAAATACGTAGGAACAAAAAACTGCCACATTACAAATCTTTTTGACAGGACGAAGTCTGTCGGGTCCGCTAGTAACTTAATAAAAAAGAAAAAAATAATTTTGTAAACTTTGCATATAGCTCAGAGGTTGACCTCATATTTCTTATTAGCAAATTATGTTTTACTAGCACTCAACTATAATGACATCATAAAAATTGGTTTATATCATCATCATAATCATGATCACCATCTACGGAAGCCTACGCGTGACTCGACACGCACTTGACAACTTATTTACTTTATTCCTCTTGTAAACTAGAGGAGCAAATGCAAAAAACCATGTTCAACATCGATAAGTACCTATTTATGCCGGTATTCAAGTACCTATATCTTTTCTCGTCTACTCAAAAGGGAGAAGTCCTATAAACTGAGTACGGAGTATCGTCCCATCGTTTCATTACTATTGTGTGCCTTCAGGCCGTTAGAAATTGAGTTACCGAACTTCCACAAACTTTTGGCAAACTTGTGCGAAAACTTTTTTAGTTTGAAGCAAACGATGAAGTTACTCCGCTACCAACAAATCTTTTTTAGTTGTCCAAAGGGACGAACTACATGGTTATTCAAGAATTTTTTTAGTAATGCGATTGTGGCTCTTTTATCCAGCTTTGTAGATAACTTTTTCCTACTGTGTGTGACAAAATACGAGTAAATAGAAGCCATAAAGAGTATTGGAGCGCAATATCGGTAGTTATCGGGAAATTCATTTGGGCCACTCAAAAGCAATTGGCTTATTGCAGCCAATTTAGGCATTAATAGCAGGACTGAGCTGTAATTACAACTCATTGCAATCGAAATTCATTTCACTGCAATCGGAATTCATTATCGTGTTTAAAATTAGGTAGCAGAAAAATTCTAGAGCAATGCAACAGCACGTAAAAGTTGTTGAGCACTTGAAATAAGAATTTGGTTTTCTTTTGAATATAAACTAAATCCGTGAAAATCGAGTCGATATGCTCATGGAGATTCAATCGAAAACGCTACAAATCTATGGTCGTGAGGTCAAATATAAGGAGAATTGCTAGTTATGGCTATCCTTATTTTTACTAACATTATAAATCTGAAAGTGTACTTCAAAGTCAAATCATTTATTGCAACATATGAAATTTACATGCGGTTCTTAGTTAACATGTTTTGTATAGTGATACTCGTACGTACATATGACCCTATAAGGGTATGACAATTTTATTATTTGTATTGGAACGATTTATTACTATGTTTTCTAGATTATCGTTAAAAACATCGTCTAATGTGTAATAGCATTTCGATAATAGGATTAAGTATTTTTAGTTGTTTTATGAAAGAGTTTTCTCTTTCGATATTGATTCTATATTCTATTATACTTGCTATTTTGTTCCGCATCAGAGCAACGGATTGACTTGATTTTTGGCGTGGACATAGTTTGAAACATAAAGTGATATAGGTTACCACTTATTATTTTAAAATATAACCCATTCCTGTGGGATAGCACAAAAATGACGCGGGTGGAGCTGTGGGCAAAAACTAGTTGATCATGCATAATTAGGTACTTTAATGCCACAAGCACTTCACTGTTTGACAATAGACAATATTTATTTGCGATCGCGATTTAATCGCTAAGCACGATTTTCTGATATGATATTATTTTGCGCTGCATTAGCACACAAAATAATTATTTTTTGCAAAAAATAGCATGACCGACTTCAACCGTGTACAGAATTCGCGAATATTTCGCACGGATCGATGTAGCATTTTTCACATTATTGTTGATTTATCAAAAATTGGTCAGCTGATTTCGATAAAATTTAAATGGGACCAATTTCGAAGTAAACTTTTACCAATAAAACAATAATTATTAAAATCGGACTACTATGAAAAAAGTTATGGGTGGTTATACATAAAAAAAATAAAAAAAAACGCGGCGAATTGAGTACTTCCTCCGGTGGTTCGTCGGTCAAAAAGTAATATACATATTATGTATATATTAGAATATTTCCGTAATCGCAATGCAAGTGAATTTTTCTTTTGGTTACGCAAATAAATGCTTTATTTTAATGACATTACCATAGTATCAGTTAAATCATTTTTTATGAATATTCTCACTTGCTACCCATTTGTAATAACTCAACTTATCTTACTTACGTGAAACTTAGCAGCTCAGAGATGGCCAGTTCCCATTCTCATGTAAATGCGGTACGAGAGGATAAAGGGATCAGTGTAATGACAAGTGAAATCCTGAGGCTTGGGGGAAAACTTGCGGAGCTGGGTCGCGTTTAGTAACTCTAGACTAATGTTTTATAAAATTAAATAATGATATCTAATAGTCATGATAATTTATTTCGTAATTTTCATTTATATATCAGGTATACAGGGTTATTTCTAATCAATTAGCATCCTTTTGGGAGCTTATCCTGAACATCAAAACTAACAACTTTAGTTCTACGACTTTTGTCAAAACTCTAAAAAAAATTGGTGTTTCATCGAAAAATATCCATTTGTTCCCAACGAGTAACACCCTCTACTGTCACACTGTTACTCGATGAGAAACGTTCACCCGCGACCGCGAAGAAATGTATAGAACAGCTGATTTTTTTTTTGAGTTTTGACAAAAGTTGCAGAACTAAAATTGTCAGTTTTGATATACAGAATAAGCCCCTAAAAGGATACTAATTCATTAGAAATAACCCTGTATATGAATTTAAAAACGTAATCCTTTTAATACTATTAAAAACAATCCATCTATCAGCCGTAGGACGTCCGCTACTGGACATAGGCCTCCCATATGAATTTTCAATATAGCCGCTTGAAAGCGGCCTGCACTCAGCACGTGCCTCCGATCTTTATTATATCGTCAGTGTACGTAGTTGGTGGACGTCCTCCGCTGTGCTTGCTGGTTCGTAGTCTCCATTCGTGAACTTCACGGCCCCATCGGCAATCCGTTCTACCAACTATGTCCATATCATATGTTTTATTGACGAGTTTAAATCAAATCAAATCAAAAATATTTTATTGTCAGACACATTGGATCCATAATTATAATTAAAATTAAAACTTGATTATAAAATTAAATTAAATAAAATTAAATTAACTTATTAAAATTAGGCATGTCACAAGTTATTAAATTCAACATGTCACAGCTAAACATTCATTTTAACAGCACCTTAATGTGATGCATCAAGATTGGACAGCTAAAGTTGTCGGTGATGGCTATCAGAATGCTGTTGCCGCTCGCTCGCGTCCTGCTCAACAGCGAGGCAATTTTTTTGCGCATGATAGCTGCAAAGCCATCAGTGCGCGCCTCCGCAAACATAGATGACGCGCTGCAAAACGGTGGGAGCCGCATCAGCATTCTAAAAGCGTTATTATATTGGACGCGCAGAACGCCAAGAGATTTTTGAGTATATGCTGTCCACAAGCTACTTCCATAGAACGATTGGCAATAAGCCTTGAAGAGTGTGATTTTTACCTCTTTTGAGCAGGAAGCGAATCTTCTAGACAGCATATTCGCTCTCACCGTCAGCGCCCTGCGCTCCCTGTCCATATCTGCATCATCCCTCAAATCCTCACATACAATGTGGCCTAAATATTTAAATTGTTTGACTCTGCTGAGAGGAGAGTCGTTCAGTTTCAAAGGGGGCACAGCAACAGGACCCTTTCCGCCCTTGGAAAAAATCATGAATTCGCTCTTCTTAACATTATAACGTAAGCCATGTTTCTCGGCGTACGCTTCACAAAAACTTATAAGCTTTCTGAGAGAACTCACAGATGGCGCCAGCAGTACCATATCGTCAGCATAGCTCAGATTATTGACGCAGACTCCGTTAATCGAGCAACCAGTCTGCATACTGCTAAGGCCCTCTATGAGCTCGTTTACATACAGGTTAAAAAGCTTTGGAGAGCTTAATCCCCCCTGCCTCACTCCGCAATCCAGCCTGTACGCATCAGAAAGCTCTCCTGCCCATTTTACACAATTAGTCTGATTGTTATACCAATACTCGAGAACAGAACATGTCTCCCCTGGCAGAGTCGTATTCCGTAACTTGGACCAAAGCACATCGTAAGACACCGTGTCAAAAGCCCTCGATATATCAAGAAAACAAGCATAAACTGGCGTTTTCCTCTCGACATAGTATCCTACAACGTGCTTGAGACTGTATATAGCACTCTCCGTTGATAGCTTAGGTCTGAACCCAAACTGACCATCATGCAAATGTATGTGTTCTTCCAATTGCTTGTCTAGCAATCGGTCTAGAACTTTTGCAATGATGGTAGCCAAGGAAATTGGCCTATAATTGCTTTTATCCGCGATGTCCCCAGTTCTATTCTTGACTATTGGCACAACAATCGTTTTCATAAGCTCTGAAGGGAGATACGAATGCGAAACACACAAAGAATAAAACATAGCTAAGACTCTCGGCAGATGCACCCCAGCACACTGCAAGTGCTCGACACTGAGTCCGCCATGGCCCGGCGATTTACCTCCGGTCATATCTCGCAATACATCTCTCACCTGCCTCGCTGAGAATCGAACTTTGCACTCAGTAACCACCCCGCCTTCAGTATCGAGCACTCGCTGCACAGGCTTTCCTAATGGTGACTCAATTTTAAATGAGTCTTTAAATAGGTTAGCGATATCTCTAGGGTCGGTGACCCCCTCAATACTCACAGGGAGGCCAGGCTTCAAATTAACCTTATTTGTGCTCTTCCAGAACTTTGAAAAGTTTTTAGAGGATCTATGTTCAACAATTATGTCCATTTTAATTTGGTGTTGATGTTTTTGACACCATTTTAATTTACTTTTAAAAACCTTTCGGCTCTCACACATACTATGGTAAATGGCACCATTAGGTGGTTTTCCATGCCAAAACCAGAGATTCAATTTGTGTCTGGCATCCCTATGAGCCTCCCTGACATGTTTGTTCCAGCCCAGAACATAAGACTTATTTTTAGGTCTCCTCTCAGCAGAATTGTAAGTCAAAATAGCACCCTTTCTAAGAGTATTAACAATATTATTGTACAATGAGTCAATGACGCATCTATGCGCAACATCACAACATAAGTAGTCCGCACAAACTGAAAATTCAGGCGGAAAATCAATGTCTCTAAGTTCCTTATTGCAATATTCATAATAATCTTTTGTTTGTATATTATTACGTTCCCCCCAAATCACTTTATCATGCTTTCGATCACATACTATAGTCCTAGGTCTAACAACATCTAAATCACAATAAACCGCTACGGGATAGTGATCAGACCACAGCACATCATGACATAGCACTTTAACATCTCTCACCGAATCTCGAGCTGCTCGCGTCACTAAGCAGTGGTCTAACCACCGCCGGGACCCGTGCGCATCACTAACAAACGTATACGCTCCAGAATTAATACCAAGTATTTCTATATCGGCACAAAACCACCCCTGTTCCGCACAAAAACTCATTAACTCATTGAAAAACATTTCATTAGGATTTGAGTTAAGGTAAACGTACCAATGTACGGACGTTTTTGAACTTTCCTGACTTTGAAGTAATACTACCCTTATACTAATAGACTTACAACAACAAAGTGAATATGACCAGGTAGGGCATTTATCAAAGATTTATAATAATTAAACTTTTTTTAATTTGTTTGAGCTTTAATGGGAATTAATATCCAAAATGTAAAAAAATACCCAAATGTACCAAACCGCGGACGAATTGTCCTAATGCGCGGAATGTCGTCCCAATTCCCGGACGCTACACGAAATTGAACTCTATTTGCTTTGTATTAGAATCTAAATTGCCTTACTATTGTATTATTATTTTTATGAACTTTAAAATCGACCCGAATCTTGGACAAATCGTCCCAATTCCCGGACGCTATTCGAATTAGAACTCTATTTGCTTTACATTAGAAATTAAATTGCCTAATTGTATTATTACTCATTATTATTATAGAATATTTTAGTTTAAGCCATTTAAGGTCTCATAAATCAAAGAAATAATAGTTTACATGCAATAATATTTTATTGCATGTAAACTATTATTTCAATGTTATGATGTTTATTTTTAAGTGCTTTCCACACTAGATTTTTATCTCAAAGAGTTATCGTTAACGCGGGATTTGAACCATGCCCCTTCGGATCACTAGCCCGACGCTCTAACCACTGAGCTAGCTCGCCTCCTACGCAAGCTTCAAATTTCTGAAGTGCTTACATTTCCCAACTTAACACGTGTTAAGTTGGGTAATGTAAGCACAGTGGTTAGAGCGTCGGGCTAGTGATCCGAAGGGGCATGGTTCAAATCCTGCGTTCGCTTCAGATTTTTGAAATGCTTATCACAAAGATAACTCTTTGAGATAAAAATCTAGTGTGGAAAGCACTTAAAAATAAACATCATAACATTGATTTAGCAGTGCGTCATCTCTCGTCAATCTTTAGAAGTTCTAATAACTTCTAGTTGAGTGATAACCTGTCTAATACGGGTATCACAGGTGGCGCCACCAACGCTATAAGTTGGGAAATGTAAGCACTTCAGAAATTTGAAGCTTGCGTAGGAGGCGAGCTAGCTCAGTGGTTAGAGCGTCGGGCTAGTGATCCGAAGGGGCATGGTTCAAATCCTGCGTTCGCTTCAGATTTTTGAAATGCTTATCACAAAGATAACTCTTTGAGAACTATTATTTCTTTTATTTCAAACAAACAAAAATCACATTATGAAAAAAAAAATGCTGAAACGTTAGGTAGTTAACACTAATAGCATTGATAAAGGAACCGTATTTAGTCCGTTGCAAGATAAGCGGCTTAAATGATTCCCAAGGTAATGTATTCAGTCGTCCCATACAAAATAAAATGCGTACTCTTATATAATAATATCCCACAGGCTCTAAGGCAACCTCAGTAGTATAGTTACCTTTAGAACACGGCGTACCTAGATATGACAGAAGTGGCACTACATCAGGCGGTCAAAAAATTAATGCTTTTAGTCAGAGGTCTTGGTACATTCTTTAAGAAAGAGCTATGAAAAAGCTTGCCCGTTGAAAAATGAGAACTTTAGTTTTTCAGTCCTAAAAAACCAATGGTGGAATAATAACCATGCTCAAATAAAAGGTCAGACATATTTTTAACAGAGCTATAAACACCGATACACCAGCAAACTGACAAGAGTATACAAATATGCACCACCTATTCAAGGTAAAGGTAAAAAAAAGCCAGAAAAACTCACGGAAAACGTTTAGCAACTCTATTCAATCTAAGAGTGAAACTACGTGACTCAGAAAGAATATATCGTGTGACTCACGAATAAAGTTAGGCATTTCAAGAAGCCTGGTAGTACTTATAAAATCTCAGACCAGAAGCAATTTGAATTGGTTCTACAAACGTACTTTTATCGAATGTCAACTGAACTACACAAATGGATGGGAACCACATAAATCTGGTATGGAAGACAGGGGATTTTGCAGACTTTATTGTCACATAGGAGACTTTTTTATGGGTACCCATAAAAGAGTCTCCTATGTGACAAGAAAGTAGAGATATAGGTGGTATAAGCACTTTCTAACCACACAAGGCACCCAAACTGTGTGAAATATATCCCCATTGGAAAAGATTCCAATGGGGCCTAAAAATGATAATATACTTTTGATCGCCATATTTGGATCGTGTATGGCGTGGATTTTTCAAATATATACTTAAAGCCTGGAGAAAAGTAACAGTGGTCTTACTGCTAAAGCCAAGAAAGATCGATTACACAAATCCAAGGTCGTTTGCACCAATAAACTCAGCTCTTTCTTATTGAAAACGCTTAAAATAATCTGCAATGAGCACATAAGAGAAGAGCACATAGACCCCTAGCAAAAAACGCAGTCTACAATAATCAACATGCCTATTAATCAGAAAAATCAACGGAGACAATCAGGTGGAGAGCACTCCACCAAGTTATCAACAAAATCAAATCTGCACTGGGAATCAAACAGTTCTGTTTAGCCAGCTTCATTGCTATTGGAAGGGCGTTTGTTAAGACTATTTTCATTAATATTAATATTTAGGTAAGTTTGCGAAATTAGTAGACAGTAGTGCATTATCACAATACTCGCTAGCAGAACATTCAACTTTGAAATGGCAAGCACGACGCGCTCACACAAAGTCGCTCGAGTCACAAAAGAGTGCCTGAAGACAAGGTAACTAGTAAAAATGACATGATCCCTATCATGTCATTTTACTAGTGGTCTAATTTGTTGCACTTCTTAAAAATGTAAGAGCCGTTTATGTCGTAAAAATTTAATTAACAGATGTATGAAAAAGACACACTCAGCTGCTATTGAAATAATCTTAGAGACCACGCCGCTGCACCTGCATATATACAGCAGGAATCGATGACTTCTGCCCTATGAATTAAATTTAGAAATATGTGGAAGAATACGAGTGCCACAACAACCCACTGCAAAATAATCGACCGGGCGATGGCAATCATCTCCAAAGCAAAAAATGGTACGGATATTATAGCTAGAACACAGCTCGACAGAAAAAAGTATGAGCTAGTCATAGAGAACGATGTATCTGTCGATATATTGCTATCTTAGAACATATACGCAGATGGTGCAAAAAACAAGCTTGGGCTAAGAGATTCCTTTGCCAAAATCAAAATCTGAGTACGAAAACTCTTACTTAAGATAATCTTTTAAACATAATGTAAAAATATTAATCTTATAATATTGTTTTAAACTGTATTTTTGTCATATATAAAAATACAGTTCAAGAGATTCCTTTACCAAAATCAAAATCTGAGCACGAAAAATCTTACTTAAGATAATCTTTTAATCATAATATAAAAATATTAATCTTATAATATTGTTTTAAACTGTATTTTTTGTCATATATAAAAATACAGTTTAAGCAATACTAAAGCAAACTGGTTATGACTATTGCTTGAACCAGCCCAAAATAATTCTTGATTCAAAGGAGTAAGACGCAAACGAATTATAATAATCGCATTTTGCACAATTTTGAAAACGATGTTACTACATGCAAAGAAAAATGAGACTTATTTCAAGGCAATAAGGTCGAGATCCGAGCTTTGGTACAACGGTTATTAAAGCACTGATGTGTGTCCCACTTCTCGGACGTAAAATGTGATTATTGTCCGTGCATTGGGACAAGTACGGGTTTAGTGAGTACCAGTAGGCGGATACGCAAATATTATAAATAATCATAAAGATTATGTCTAGATTATAGGTTATAATATTAAGTAATTTATCCAAGTATCGTTATAAAATAGCAAACTTACTGTATCACATTAGACAACTAAGAAATGAACTGAAGTTGATGACAGGGTAGGCACCAAATTCAGCTACTGAATTAACAGATTAACGAAAATTTTACGACACCGCACTTTTGAGATAATTTGGTTTGGACACCATTACACTACGTGTACAGTTTTGCCTGTATAATACTTTGAAATATAACCAAGAATTTATTGTCATTCATAAGAATAAGTTAAACTTTCGTAGAAAATTACAAAAATTAAAAAACCGAGTAACGTCCGCGTTCTGGGACTCGTCCGCAGTTACGTACGTTTACCTTATAATCACCCAGAAGGTATACCGACTCGACTTGCGCATTTTCAATAATAGCACTGATTTCACTTAAGCACTCCGTGAACTCAACGAAATGATCCGCACATTGCCACGGCATATAAACGCTCATCACTAAAATAGTTCTGTTCTGCAGCTCGAATCTAACCGCAGCTATTCGCACGTTATCGCATTCGATGACCTTGACCGACTGAAACAGGTTTTTCCTCCACAGTAGTGCAACTCCTCCATACAAGCGGCCTTTTATTAGTTTTTCAGATACATTCATTGATGATTTTCCAAAGTACTCAAAATCATCATGTATAGTACCAAGAAAAGGTATATCCTGAGGCAAAAGCCAAGTTTCTTGAAGGGCTATAATAGATGCCGTGCTACATAAATTATGAATGTCACCAGCTGACCGCTTCACATTTTTACAATTAAATGTAATTAACTCACACATCAAATTGCTATTCATCATAAAAATGGTTACGTGTTTCTGCTACCTGTAGCCGAATCGGTACGCCTGAAATTCACGAAACGCCTAAACGTAACTCCATCCGGCCAAAGTCGCGCATCCATAAATACAGATAACTTAGCTCGCGGTATCAACACCTTGTACGAGTTATAGTCCCTATGTGTCTTCGTCTTAATTTTTTCTAAAGTCACATCAACTTGGGTTTTCTGTAAAATATATTTTCTAATGTCATCACAAGTGGCCATTTTGTCAACATTATTTATAAATAACGGTATTTTTATATCGGCCGCTTTAAAATTTCCAGCTAAATCTGTAGATCCTTGTCCTTTTGAGCTTATAAATTGATTTCGCAGCCTTTTACGTTGTACCGTTATCCAATCTTCATCCTTTCTGTCCACGAAATCACCTCCATCGTTAGCTGTTTGAGCATACGACTTTTCCATTATTAGTGGCTGGACACCCTCAGCTGTACGCAGGCTATTGTTCTCAGCGTTATCGCTCGCTGACTCACCAGGTGCCCGAGCGCAAGGCGTAGGTACTCTCTCTTGTTTACCTACTGGCTCGCTCACAGTAGGTGGCGGCGAACCGGCCACGGACCGGGATGTATTTGAGTTCCGTTTCAGCACTATTTTCCGAGTTGGAACTGTTTTTATAGGAGATGAGTTTTCCTGATGACCCGGTAGGCACAACAAGCCGATAGGGCCGCTATCAAAATTGTCAATGGTTTGTATCTTCGAACTACCCCTCACTGTGTTTACATTCATATCATAGTTGTTAACAATCGAAGCATTTTTTAAATTTGTCAAATCGTTTTTGATATGATTTAACTCTTCTGTAGTTACAAAAGTCTGTTTCATACACAATATGTCCTTTTGGATGATCATAACGTCTTTTAAAAGTCTCGTAACATCTACATGATCCCAACAAATAGGAGGTAGCTTATTCAGATTTTTTGCAACAAAAATCGGAAATTCATCTGGTTCTGTTTCCTTGAATAACTTCATTATGTCTTCTAAATCTCGTTGTATCTTCCCATCTTTTTTTCGATGCATTTTACACTTTGCTGAGTTAACGCATTCAAACAGCAAGTTTTTTGCGTCCACGATATCTTGCTCAGTGAAAGAACTGGAACAAATCCGCACCAAGCTTAATTCGTCCATCACTTCTAGCTTATTTTGTATGAAAGCAAGAACTTCAGAAACTACGAGCCTACAATTATCACACGATTTAGCCGAAGCCATATTTTCAATGCAAGCGCAACGCACTACGCACTGCAATCCAGACGCGTGCGCCACCAAGGTCGCGCGGATGCAAACTGCACTTTAAAAAAGCACTTCTAAGTATAGGGTAGTATTATTATATCTTCTTTGGTATAGGTATTTTTATTAGCAGATTTTTGAGATAGATATTTCTTCTAATATCTTTTACAGTTTGTTATCCGATTTTAAGTAATGCCGTTTTGAAAATGCTATATGACATGTAGGTAGATAGCATGTAGGATATCGGTAAAATTTTCGTTGAGTGAAAATAAAAATCTGGAGAGCCTAAACGCACTCCAGGTGTACTTAGGAGTTCCCTTTTGTAAATCGGGACAAAAAATGCTAGGATGACTCTAATGGGGCGTCTCGTTAGGAAATTGGAGGAATTTAGAGCTTAGTCACTTTACAAGAGGATAAGCTTAGGTATAAAATTCACTTCACTATTTGACGACTTTGCTTATGACTTTGAATCCATCCATAATTATATCAGCCATATAACGTCAACTGCTGAATATAGGCCTCCCCTATGGATCTCTAATAGGACCTGTTGGGAGCAGATCAAATTTAACACGAACCTGCGATCTTAAGATGGTGGACTGCAGTTTTCGTTTAGGTATTATCATAATATTATACTAACCCCTTTGGCAGGGAGAGCCGTGAATAAGCGGGTCCTTGACTTATACTACTTAGTATCTAATTACTCAAAATATAGGAAAGCAAAATAGAAAGAAACAGAGTCTGAGAGGGAAACATTGGAGCACAATCGAGATCGAATGTTCCCTCTATAATCTAAGAATGAGTGGCAATGGCTGCCGAACATTTTAACTGTCAGTTCGAAGTGTCAACACCTGAAAGTAAACTTTTTTTATTACTCATAGGCACTTTTTAGGGTTCCGTTCTTCAAAAGGAAAAAAACAGAACCTTATAGGATCACTTTGTTGTCCGTCTGTCCGTATGAGTTCAAAATTCAAATCGAATAAATCATGTCATTTAAAATATAAAAGATAATCATCTAAAATATAAAAGATAATCTGTCATATAAAAGAGGTTCATTAGTAAATGCTAAATAAGTTTTTAATTATTTTAACAATGTGTAATTTTAGATGTATGACGAGAAAAGTGAAAAAAAAAACTTTTTTGTCGGTGATTAAACTTTTTTGTGGGTGGTTCCCAATTTTGTGAAATTTTCTGAATTTGTACGGAACCCTCGGTGTGCGAGCCTGACTCGCACTTGTCCGATTTTTTAGACGTAGACTTGAATTGAATGGGTTTGATTTATATCAGGATTCGCAGGACTGCAAACCTTACGATCTACTTAGTAATTTCTTTGTTTTGCATTATCATCTACATATTTCATACTTTCATTTGACTTAGCTGAGGCTCTGGAATCCACAGGTCCTGGGCTAAAGCTCAAAAAGCCTTCTGTATTAGGTATGGTAAATCCGGCTCTGCACTCTGGTCAGGAGGGCGTCTGCCTTCCAAAATCAGAGGTCCCGGGTTCGGTGAGGCATGTCCCATCCAGGCCAAGGCAGCGCACTGTTGTAAACTACCTACCTGCGTTCACCCATCCGAGACTGACCGTGCCGACCGTTGTTCAATTTTGGTGATCAGTTAGGAACATTGACCGTCTTGCCAAAAAATTTTAAAGCAAGCTTTAGACACTGTTTAACAGGACAAATTGAATCGTTAAACAGTGCTTAAAGCGTGTTAAAATATTTTGTGGCGAAGCGGCTAGTGACTAGACTAGATAAACTAAGCAATGAGCTCTTGAGCTTTAATAAATACAAATAATACGGCAATAAATATAAGCTAAGTAAGCAACCACGGAAATTACTTAATCTACATAAGTAAATTAAGGTTTTACAAAGATTCCTAATTAATGAAATCTTAGCATTCATGAGGTTCCAGAGAAAATGTATGCTAAAATTATGTACAATATTAAATTAAATCAGACTTCTAAGGAATAATTCCAAGGAAACAAGTCAAGGAATAAGTATTTCAATCTGTGGTTGAAGTCATATGAAATTAAGATGAACTCTGATTTATTTAAGAAAACATTCTGAAAGAATCTTAACAGGCATGATGACTAAATAAATGTTATTAGTCCGCCAGACAGATTTAAAAGGAATATTTGACATGTATTTTTTCAACTTTCGCGATTTGAACAAATTATTATTATACAGGGTTATTTCTAATCAATTAGCATCCTTCTAGGGGCTTATTCTGTACATCAAAACTAACAACTTTTGTCAAAACTAAAAAAAATATTGTTCAATCGCGACAAAATGTATGGAACAGAAGGATTTTTTTTGAGTTTTGACGAAAGTTGTAGAACAAAAGTTGTTAGTTTTAATGTACAGAATAAGTCCCTAAAAGTTGTTAGTTTTAATGTACAGAATAAGCCCCTAGAAGGATGCTAATTCATTAGAAATAACCCTGTATACTGCGGGACTCATTCTCATTCTCATTTGAAGTAGGGGCGATAAATCTTGCACCGACGTCCCGCATGGGGTGTTTTGTGCATTTCCCCCTCCAGCGTCTACCCCAGCCAGCCCAGCTCCTTAAAATAACGGACGTGGCTCTGGGCCGCTGGCATGACGGCTCCAGGCATACTACGGAACTAGTCGCGTACTAATTTTAATGCGCGATCAATTGTAATTTTAGTGTGCGATTAGTCTCGTAGTATTAAATAATGATGTATTTATTTCTTCTGTCAATAATTATACAAAGATTGACGAAGATTTAGCCCGTTAAAGTTCCGCATGAATTCATGAGTGCTATAGCAATGTAGAGACTACGTCGCACTAGTGACGTCACGAGCCCCCACTCCTAAACTTTGATAAGGTTTATCTTTGTCGTGTATTGTTTAATTGACAAAAGAAATAATACGTGTCCAATTTTTAGGGTTCCGTACCTCAAACGGAAAAAACGGAACCCTTACAGGATCACTTAACTAAGTAACTATCCGTCTGTACGTCTGTGTGTCTGTCAAGATCACAGGAACGCGTAAAGATATCGAGTTGAAATTTAAACTGTATACGTATATCTATGGTTTCTTTCAGTTGTGTAAAAGAAAAACTTATCAGTTATCGTTTTAAAAAGTTAGAGCCGTTTATGTCGTAAAAAACCGCATATTTCGACACTCACAAAAATCAAAACCTACAGGGTATTTCCCGTTGATATAGAACTATAAAATTTCGCGAGAAGCATTGTCTCAGAGTACCCATACAGGAATTTAATAACCTCATTATATTTCTCAAAGAGTATGCAGTCGATAGCAATACCCACCCTTATATATCTAAGTGTATAACTACCTTTAAAATAGTACACAGAGTGAGCGTAGATATGTCATAGCGATATTTTTTTTGTATAAATCGAGTAAGTAGATGAACCAAATTTACCGAAATAGGCCAACAAATTAGCAAGTTGAAGTGGCAATGGGTAGGACATATACATCGCAGAAGATAGATACATCGAATCTTTGTTGTAACACAAAGAAAACAGGTTAAGTGGAACTTATAATAATAAATATAAATAAATATTTTGGGACATCTTACACACGGTCTCTGACCCCGAACTAAGCAAAGCTTGTGATATGGCTGCCAGAGACTGATATACTACATATACTTACTTTTAAATACATACTTATATAGATAGTAACTAAATAACACCCAGACACAGAGCAAACACTTATCATGACATAAATATTTGCCCTGGGTGGGGATCGAACCCACACCTCTTAGACCCAGAAGTTAGGGTCACTAACCACTGAGCCACCGAGGCAGTCCAGTCCAGCAGTCGAGGCAGTTATAGTAACGACCGATGCCTTATCGCTACCAAGCAATTTCTTCCCGGCAACCGTTACTTAACCGTAACATTTACTACTCGCTCGATATTCGAAGTTCGGAGAAGAGATGGCTCTTCTTCAACTTGGACCTTGATTGGACCGTAAAGTTCTCGAAAGGAGGCTATGCACCGGCAATCATAGCGTAGGCTGTCTACCGACGAGTTAAGCATCTGATAAAGACTGGATGCTTGCCACTGGTATGTAGGTCTTATTTGAAATTGAAGCGGTCGCAGCATAGTATGACTAGGTGTTGGTGAGCGATCATAGAAGTTCAGCAACGTTCAGCACGGTTAGACTTTGGATGGGTGACCGTGGGTGGCATTTACAACTGAGCGCTACCGGGACCCGGATGAAACTTTATATTGTAGGTCCTGATTGTTTTAACCGTTAAGCCATGTCCATACTTCAGTTGGCTTAAAAAGTCTGTCGTCAGGGTTAGCCACCTGGCCTATAACTTAAGAAGAACTACTCTTTAATAAGACCAGTCGGATGCGGCTTACATCAACGTGATCCTGCAATCTTGATGAGGTCATCTTGGGTGGACTAAGTGATTTCAATTGTTGATACGATATGTAACCTTAGGCATTATGACGGGGTAAAAAATTCTTTGCAATTAGTTTGTGACTTAGATTACCAAAAAATATTAAACACGTATTTTCTTTTGTCAATCAAACAATAAATGACAAAGATAAACCTTGTCAAAGTGGGTATTGCGGCGTTTGGCCCCGCAAGCTGTTGGTCCCGCGGGGCGAATCGACCATGACTCTTTTTGAAGGCCCCCATTGGGCCCGCGGGGCGAAACGCCAATAACTATAAAAGAAGTGGTTGTTTGGGCCCACGTTGATAAAGATCAATTTCCCGCATCAGTATTACGCATTTCTTATGGTACAGCCACGCATAAAATCACATGACATAAAATAAAAATCCGACTACAAAAAATCAACAGATATGCAACGCTATAAAAAGAATTGTTTGTTTGTTTATGAGCTTTTAATGTCCCATTGTTGGACAAAGGCTTCCTCTCGAGATTTCCAGTTTTGTTAGTCTTGTGTTGATTCCTGCCAATTTGGATCAAAGGTGTTCAGTTACAGACATGCCACAAGGGCAGTGTCGCCGCGACATCGCACCGCGGCGTCACCGCGGCGACCAGTGTTGCCGGTAGCGATTTAGACATTAAATCTAGAGTATTCGAGTATTCTATGAATATTTAGTGGGAAAAAAAGGTTTTGACGACAACCGTTCAAACTTAAAATGAAGATGAGAAAAATCCCTCGTACACGTTAGAAATCGGATCGTGTAATTTGTCACGACTAATGTCACAGTAACAGCTGTCCAAGTGACAGCTGTCAAACTTCAAAGTGATTTATCTCGGTCATTATCAATTCTAGACTACTGTTGTCTTCACAAAAGTGATAGAACTTGACGAGACCTACATTACTGTTGACAGCTGTCAAACTTAAAACTGATTTATCTCGGTTATTATTGATTCTAGACCATTAATGTCTTTACAAAAGTGATAGAGCTCAACCAGATCTACATTTCAGATGACAGCTGTCAAACTTAAAAGTGATTTATCTCGGTTATTATCGATTCTAGACTACTGCTTTCTTCACAAAAGTAATAGAACTCGACGAAATCTACATTTCGGATGACAGCTGTCAAACTTAAAAGTGATTTATCTCGGTTATTATCGATTCTAGACTACTGCTTTCTTCACAAAAGTAATAGAACTCGACGAAATCTACATATCGGATGACAGCTGTCAAACTTAAAAGTAATTTATCTCGGTAATTATCGATTCTAGACTACTGCTGTCTTCACAAAAGTGACAAAGCTCAACAAGATCTACATTTAGGATGACAGCTGTCAAACTTAAAAGTGATTTATCTCGGTAATTATTGATTCTAGACTACTGCTCTTTTTACAAAAGTGATGGAGCTCATTGAGATCTACATTTCGGATGACAGCTGTCAAACTTCAACGTGATATATCTCGGTTATTATCGATTCTAGACTACGGCTGTCTTCACAAAAGTGATAGAACTTGACGAGATCTACATTTCGGATGACAGTTGTCAAACTTAAAAGTGATTTATCTCGGTTATTATTGATTCAACAATTGATTCAATTGATTTAAGTTTGACAATTGTCATCTGAAATGTAGATATCGTTGAGCTCTATCACTTTTGTGAAGACATCAATAGTCTAAAATTGACAGTTACAGAGATATACCTCTTTTAATTTTGACAGCTGTCATTTTTTATATGACAGGTAGCTGATGTTTTTAACTGACAGCTGTCATTTTATAATTTTTACAGCTGTCAAAGCAAAGTTCATGCAAACGGATTACTTTTGCACACAGAGCTTTTGCAGATAATAAGTAAAAGTAAAAAAATATACTAAAAGGAACTGGAAAAAAAGTATCCTCTACATCCTTTTCCTAGTTCTAAGCTATCTCTTTACCAATTTTCAGCCAAATCGGTTCAGTTGTTCTTAAGTTATAAATTGTGTAACTAATACGACTTTCTTTTATAAATATAGATAGAAGATAAATGATTTTCAAAAAATTTTGTGAGATATAGTGTGACAGATTTACCATAAAAATCTTTTTCTATCATGGCATCTGTGGGACACGGTTGGTAATCCCACAAACTTCTAAAGAGCCCCATGACAATTATATTTTTATTCTAGATAGAATTAAAAAGTATATTGTAGATAAAAAGACATGGAATTGTTCATTTGTTTGCTTCAAATTAAATATTTATGTTTACAAAACACGTGAAACCAATTTGGCACATTAGTTTCATGTGATGATCATTCAATCATCAATTGCATCATTCAAACAAATGCATTTTTGTTCATACACTCCCATAGGACACATAGAATGACGCCCTCAAAATAATGCAATTGTTTATTTTTTCCATTGACTACTTTTCTACTTAAATGTACAGATAAAAAAGTGAATCGCGGGGCGAATCGCCCAAGACTCTTTTTGAAGGTCCCCATTCGCCCCGCATTGTTTGGAGCGGGCCGAATGGGGACCTTCAAAAAGAGTCTTGGGCGATTCGCCCCGCGGGTCCAACAGCTTGCGGGGCGAAACGACGCAGGACTCGTCAAAGTTCGGGAGTGGGGGTCGTGACGTCACTTCGCTGACAAAAGTCTAAGTCATTTGTAGTCCACTCGTGACGTCACGTTGGACTTTAAAGGGCTGTATCTTCATCAATTTTTGTTCAATTGCCAAAAGAAAAAATATTAATATATATGTTTAAAATATTAAGATATATAAAATAATATACCTATGTGTTTAATATCGTTTGATAAATCTATCAGACAGGCTAATTATAATTTTTAAGTCATTATGTCTTTAGTATGAAGACTTAAAGCCGTGGTGATCTATACTCTATAAAATTTAACTTGATCTCTGCGACAGCTGTCAGAAAAATTACGCCTATGAAGTCCTGAATTTCTTAATAGTACAGACAGTACCTGTCAATGTCATACTTTATGGACATGCCGATTAGTGGTGGGCGACGAATGATCGTGACCACAGAGTTTTAGATAGAGTTTTAATTAAAATATCGATAGTTTATACTGAAGATATTTTAAATAAAACTTGATTTATCATTAATTTTATTGTATATTTTAATATCATAACATTTTTTACATGTGTAATTAAATTAAACCCAATTATATGTTACATTAGCATCGATAATAGTGAAAAAGTCGATAAATACTATCGTTACATTATTAATATCATAACATTATTTATTAATTATATAATTAATATCAGAACATTATTTACATGTGTACATACTTGATCTTAAATAATAGTAAGTAATTGAAACCCAATTTCTCACCTTCAACTACTCATTCGATTTCATTACAACATTGCTTGAAAATCGTTTTTTTCCACCACTATCCCAACTCTAAAAATGTCAATCTTCTACTGTCGCAGAGATCAAGTTAAACTTTATAGAGTATAGTAGTAGTCATGCTCGCCCTACAATCATGAGGTCGTGGGTTCAAATCCCGGTCCTGTACTGATGAGTTCTTTGCAATTTATGTACGGAATGTAACACTACTGGTTTTTCGCTGAAAGAAAATATCGTGAGGCAACCTGCATACGTTTGTGGAAAAAAATCGATGGCGTATGTGAATCCTCCCACCCGCACTGGGCCAGCGTGATGGATAAGGCCCAATCACCCTTCGTAGGTAGGCCTACGTCCTGCAGTGGACTATTAAAAGACTGATACTGTACAGCACAGCTGGCCTTGAATATGTCTTTGCTGTATCTTTCTATACTCTATGGACAAGTGTGTCCCTGTCGGTCGTATATCGTCGACAAAGTCGTCGTAAGGCATTTCATTCCATGGGTGGATTTACGCGAGATTTATGTGACACCACTCTTGAGGGTCGTTACAGAACGCACCAACATTGTTGCCATAAAAAAAATAGAATCTGATAACGGTATTACACCTTTCCCAGTTATTCGGCCGTGTAGAGTATGTGCAAAAAGAAAACCGACGTGGCGTTACGGTGAACTTACAATAAGATTTTAATCAGCAGCCAAGGTAAAAAGTAGACGCGAGTAATGATGAAAACCGAATTGGTGCCTACCAAGTATTAAACACTTTAGTTGTACTAGCAATGGCAGAGCAGTGTTGTCAACGTAACAAAATTAGTAAAATGGCACACGAGCGACCTCACCTACGACGCTTCTCTTTTTGCACAAACTCTATCATGGTATCTTAGTATTAGTATATCTTTTACTGAGATTCTGAATGAAAAAGAATATTTCCACCGCAGTTTCAGGACACCCAAAGTGCCTGCCCTGTATGGCAAGTACAACGCGGTCACATTAACTCGACGCATCGCTGGAATTTTTAAGCAATTTTTACTCGATCTTAATAAACAGGTAGAAACTTATCTTTTACAGATGATGGTTCGGAACCTTTCGTGCGGAAGTCCGACTCGCACTTGGCCGGTTTTTTTTTGCATACCGTACGTGAGCGCCAAAATAACGTCACATGGTCAAGCGTCTAGTTAATGTTACCGCGTTGTAAATGCGAGGTGGTACTACTTTTAGAAAATATTCACAGATTTTCAATATAAATGCCGAAAACCCTAGCTCTCTTCAAAGGGTCGTTCCTGTAAGTTTTACTATTCGTTCTACTAGTAGAACTACCGGGACCATTTTGTCCCGGTAGTTCTCACAATAGTAGGTACAATACATAGTTTAAATAAATTATTATAAAAAAAGGTTTTTAAAATACAAGCTCTTGAGATCCTGGAAATCATGTACTTAGCAGCAGAGTGCTAGCCATGCAAGACAAGGAAAACGAGCCAAACATGACGGTTTATTTTGTTTAGTACGGGAGCCTTATGGCCACCTTCCGTCTCCATCATCAAATCAGCTACATGGTACCATATTATTGCATTGTTACGCGATATACATATGCGTGCAAAATTTCAGCGCAGTCCGAAACCGGGAAGTTGCGGTCAAATTTAACTTGCAAGATTCCACCCTAACTTACATACATAATTATATAGGTACATCCAATGCAAGTTAAATAAAAGTTTGTAAAATTATAATGAAAAAGGTCATTTTCTACACATCCACACTAAATTCCTTTGTCCTTCCCGGGAAACAATTCGCTATGTGGAACTATCCAAGCATCCTCCTAAATACAATGCAAAGTGCAGTAGCGCAGAACATTCGCGATTTATGGCCCGCTGGCGTGATTTGTGAACTGCGGCCCGCATTTGGCGACACGTGAAAAGGCTTTGTGTTGAGCAAAGTGAAGAATAGGGGCTGTAAAAGCGTCGAAATTGTTTGATAAATGCAGCCATTTCAAATTATGATCGTTAATTATTTTTTTACTCAAATAAACGTTTAACGGGATAACCGTATCAGAATAATCGTGCCCTTATTGCAGTCTTTTGCTTTGCTTTGCATTGCATTACTTTCAGAGCCCTTAGTCCTTGTTTTGCGTAGTTTACTAAAACTTTCGCGTTCGTGTGTGGCTTCATACATTTTGGTTAGTTCCGGCTCGTTTCCGCCAGGGGCGCTGTACATAAATGTATAGAGCCATACGGAAACAGCTGTTTCAATTTACGTGTGAACCTGTACTAAGCCCTCAAAGGTCTAAAATTATAAAAAAAATCAGCTGTTCCATAGGGCACTTCTGAGAAACGGTTAAAACAACTGGAACCTACAATTAAACGTGTTTTCCGAGCTACGGTAGCGCTCAGTTGTAAATGTCACCCGCGGTCACCCATCCAAAGACTGACCGTGCCGAACGTTGCTTAACTTCGGTGATCGCTGACAAAACACCTAGTTAAACTACGTCAATCTATGTCAATAAAAAATGGTAGTCTGTAAAGTCAATCATTTTGACAGTTTACACCATTTTGACAGTGTATTATAATCAATATTATAATAAGTATAACGGGACAATAGCTTTAAGTTTATTTTTAAATAGTGCCACTTAGTATACGATGGACTAGGAATGGTAGTGGCAACATTCCTGGGGTAACGCTTGTAACAAACGCTGCTGATTGGTTCAAAGGAAAAGTGCGATGATGACATGAGAGATGTCACTTGGGAGTTGAAAAGGAGTGCTGGTACGGAGAGGTTATGGCGAACTGTGATTAGAACGGCTCGAGATGTGATTCTTGATAAAATGGTGGCAGCATGCGTTACGCTGCGGAACGCCATGTCATTCGCTTAAAGTTTTCTCTATTATTGTAGTCATACGTAATCTTCTGTGAAATAAACTGATTGTTCGTGACTTTGCAATTTATCTCCTCGCCCGCTTAACCCACGCCACGCCACACTGAAGTATTGTTGGGTCAGATGGTATAAAATCATTACCACATTGAAGCACCATAACTGATGCGAATCCTTTTATGGATTCGACAAGTATATTTTACACACAGACTGACAGTCAGTGTTTTATGGACGATCGTGATAACGTCATAAGAAAACATTGTTGAATCAACAACTGAAACAAACCGAACGCTTCTTCCGCGCTCTCGGTTGCTCGCTTGGCTCAGACAGAACGAGATATTTTTTCGTCCGTACAGCCGGCGTTCATCGATTTATAAGACGTTATCAAATCAAAATAAGTTCACTACTACTAGACGTTATCAAATCAAAATAAGAAAACACGTTTTCATTCCTCATACGAACAGCTGGAATGTGGAACGCTTTGCCTCTGTCTGTCTTCCCGTTAAAGTACAACGTGGGTGTCTTCAAATCCCGAGTAAATAGGTATCTTCTAGGTCAGCGTGCTACACCCTAGACCGCACATCTGCTTAACATCAGGCAGTGTGTAGTCAAACACGAACATATTCGAAATAAAAAAAAAAAAAAACTCACGGTGAAGATATCGCAAAACATACGCACGAGGGAAATGCAATTTAAGGGCTCCATTACGTCTTAACTCTACCCCATTCCGAAAGCCGCGTAATCTTATCGCAGTTCTTATCACGTTCCCGAACAGGAAATTAGAGGAGCTAAATTAGTGATTAAATTGGCCAGCGCTGAATTCGGACCGATATTAATTCCCTTTCATAATTATCTCGAATAAGCTTGTAATTTGACTAAGAACCTCATTTTGAATTCTGCTTGAATTTTGTTAATTTGTTCTTGGCGCTAAAGGATTAATAAAGTTAAGTTGTAGAGGCCTCGCTCCGGTATTTTTGTGCTGCTTTGTACCGCACTTTTAATAGTTCTTTGCTGTACATAGGCCTTCTACCGTTACCCTCGAATAATGATTGGGCCACTTCCATCAACCATGCTAACCCGATCGCAGATTGGTGGATTCACATCGAGTTGAATAGAAATCGACATCGAATTCCTTTATCAGTCTTACTGGTACGACATAAGTTGTCTCATTATGTTTTCCTCCAGTGAAAAGCCAATGAACTAAAATCCCATCAATATTTAAAATAGAAAAAATGCCAAATCGATGAACAATCCGTACATAAATTTTAAAGAACTCGGTATGAGAACAAGTATGGGAGCAGGATTTGAACTTAGACCCTTAATTTGATTGTAAGACAATATTTCTCTAAGCAATCACGGCTTCTGTTTAATGTATCTACTTTGTACAAAAAGAGTAGGTAATACTTAGTGTCGCGATTGCTCGACTCGGAACTATACTAACTCTATATTTTTTTAATCGAATCAACGAAAAATCAAATCGATTTAATGATCGAATCAAAGTTGAAAAAACTGATCATCTCAATCAAAACTCTAAAAGCATAACGATTCCGGTATATAAAACGGAATTTTTAACTAACAAACATTGCGCAATTGAGCAACCTAACCTTTCGATTTTTCGTACACTTTATTCTAAAAACAGCAATTCCCAAGGGAGAAAAACTTCAATTACTTAATTAGCCTGTGACCTTACAATTACTGTCGCACAGTAATTAGCGGGCGATATTTTAATTAGCTCCCGAGGGATTAGGGTGTCGCAGCCACGCAATTTGCTGTTTTCCTGGTTCCGAGAATGTTTTTTGACTATTTAACGTATTAGCCGATCAGTTTGATTAGGACCATTTTTAAAAGTACCACAACTCCTTTTTTAAATTTTATAAAAAGATATTTTAATTATCTCCCGAGGGATTAGGGTGTATCAGCTATTTACGGAATTGCAGTTTTGCTGGTTCTGAAAATGTTTGGAACCATTTAAAATATCAGCAGATCGGGTTGATTAGGTCTATTTTTAAAACTACAGCTACTATAAGTACTATAACTTGTTTACTAAATTATATAAAGTGATATTTTAATATAAATGACAATAAATAAATAATATTCCTACTAATATTATAAACGCGAAAGTTTGTGAGGAGGGATGGATGGATAGATGTATGGATGTATGTTACTCTTTCACGCAAAAACTACTGAACGGATTGAGATGAAACTTTGCAATAATATAGCTTATATATCAGAATAACACATAGCCTATAAATTATAATGATATTGTGTCAAAAATCAAAATATCATGCGGGCGAAGCCGCGGGTAAAAACTAGTTAACAATAAATGTTCTTTGACTTCGACTTTTAACTAACTTCCAAAGAAATAAGGTATCGCAGCCACGTTTTCCTGGATTTGCTGTTTTCCTGGTTCTGCAACAGCTATGCTCTACTTTGATCGTGAATTAAATCTACAATAATAATTTAAGGTTAAAATTAACAATGGGTTAAAATGTAAAGGACCGAGATTTAAACTTGCAACCGGGATATAAAATCACGACCTCACGATTGTAACATGGACTATATAGGTATGATTTAGTCTAGAATAGGTACCACAGATCCCCCTTCGATATACAGGGTTATCTGTTTGTCTTTTCAGATAACCTTGTATTAAATACAAATACAAATTTCTTTATTGAGGTAAAAACGACCAGAATCAATAAAATTTGCTTCACAATATTAAAAAGAAAAAAAAATAAACAGAAAAATAAATGAAAAATAATAACAGAATACAGAATAAAAAATAATATAATAAATTAAATAAACATGTACTGTACTGTACCAGCCTTTTTAATAGTCCACTGCAGGACGTAGGCCAACCTACGAAGGGAGATAAAACACGAGTCATTTATAATCATACCATGTCAAAAATAAAATTATAAAATGTCAAACATTGTAATATGTGTATTATTATCTTGACAGGAAAGTCTAGCTTTAGCCACATGTTTACATAGTAAACATCTTACCACAAAAGTTTTACGCACGCTTTAGATAATGTTTAATAGTGTTTATACTTCTGTGTGTTTTTTGTTTAATATTGATGTATAATTAGTCTGCGCGCTGCGCTTTGTAGCAACGTATTATGTACCTACATAGATGAGTGTGTAATCTCAGTAAGTGAATTTTTGTAAATTCTTTTGAGGTTAATAAATATTTTTAAACCTAGTACAAATTGCACGGTTAAACAGTGTTTAGAGTGTGTTTAAATCTTTTGTGGTAAAGTGGCTATATTGCACGTCCACTTGCTCACTGAGCCAGAAACCGTCGCCTTCTAATTGAATAAAGCACACCATCCACGTCCAAGTAATTTCGTTAAGCGGTTAATAATGTAAATGTCAGGGTAGTTCTGCTACATATTATGTACATTAGGAAGGGATTAGTTCGCAACTAAATTAATTCTCTCTAAACTCCCGGGTCAAACTGAGCTCTAAGCACATTATCATACCGCTTAACTTCGTTATAGACTCTTACTTGGCTGGAACAGGACAATGAAACTTACGACCATTGTTTAAGAAAGGGATTGTTTGAGATTAAATAAAATTATACTGAAATATGTGGTTGTAACTGGCTTTGTAGTAATACATTTCATATTATTTTTAAGAGCAAGTGCTTTTGTTAAATACAATAAAATACGATTACATTGTTTTAGCTAAAAAAAGTTGTGAAAATTGCAAAATTATGAGATATCGACGGGTATATAATTTAAAATCAATGAAGTAAGTATTATTTAACTTTACCTCCACTAGGATTCCCTGTGTGAGAGGTGCTATGGAGTGCACACTACACACTAAAAACAAGGCAACTAAAATGTAATAGATATTTAAAAACATCACCTAATTCTGCTTCTAGGGATCCCCGAAATCATCAAAGGCAGTAAAATATAAGGCGACTGCCTCGGTAGCTCAGTGGTTAGTGACCTTAACTTCTGGATCGAAGAGGCGTGGGTTCGATCCCCACCTAGGGCAAATATTTATGTGATGAACAAAAGTGTTTGCTCTGTGTCTGGGTGTTATTTAGTTACTATCTATATAAGTATGTATTAAAAAATAAGTATATGTAGTATATCAGTCTCTGGCAGCCATATCACAAGCTTTTCTTAGTTTGGGGTCAGAGGCCGTGTGTAAGATGTCCCAAAATATTTATTTATTTTATTAAAAAAAATATTTAAAACAAATAATTATTTAAAATCGGGTGACCCGTTTTTGATAAATCAACAAAAATATCACATTGATTCGTACAAATTATTCGAATTTTGTACACAAAAGAAGTCGGGTGTGCTATTTTTTTCAAAAAATAATTACCTATTTCAACTAGGTACATGTTTTTTTATAAATTGACACAACACGATGTAAAAACACTATAATATAAGATATCAAAGAACTCATTACACATAAAATAAGTTTAAGCCCCCAAACCTTTTAGATCCCTTCTTTCGACGGGCAAATTACAAATTATGCAACATAATGATGTAATTATGAAAATGGGTAGGCCTTTATTACATTCTACCACAATATGTTATGTGCGCTGTAAATGTATACGGTTATGGTACTAATTATAATAATAATGACGCCTCGAAAGGCTAATTTGTGTGGAGTGAGGAGGGTTGCGAGATAAAAATCTATAGGTACGAGTAAGAATTGGGTTAGATAATTTTATACTCGATCTTCTTCTTCTTCGTGTCGATGGTTCTAAGGTGATTGATCTAGACTGTGATGATCTATCTAGATAAGCTTTGCCCAGTGGTTAGCGACTGCTACTCCAGGAGGGGTGGCCTCCACTAGATCGCTCAGTGTGCAGGTGTTTGGGCACTGAGGACAGGACAATAGGTGTTGCATTGTCTGCACAGCTCCACAATCGTACTTCACTGAAAGCATGTCAGAGAAACCCCATTTGGCCATATTAAACTCGATAAAATGTATGTTTAAAAGCCAATTGTAAGAATGGATAAAACCGATAAAACCAAGTGAATTGGCTAGTTGGAATGTCAATGGGCTAGTACATATCACGAAGGACTGATGACCGAAGGGGTTGAAGGCTCTCAACTGTAGACGCCGGTTTACCACCCGCTTTCAGAAGCTCTGAAGTGATTCCGTCATCAACTTGTTGTTCTTAAGTTTATTTAAGGTCATTCGAATCTCGTACAGTCCGATGTCCAGGATATCTTTGGTGAAATGTCGGGTAACTGGGTTTTCGGTTATTTAGCCGTGGTATTAACAGGCTTAGCTAATGAAGCGTATAACTATCCATAGAACATTTCGATCTCCTCGAATACCTCTTGATCGATGTTATACTGCCGTATCTTCTATTTAGCTTTGTCAGCTGGCTTTGCCCTATAAACAAATTCCTTGCAAACACTTTGGAACCTTTGTTCTGCTCTGTAGTCTTTTAATATGTTTGGTATGATGATATTTGATATAACTCAGCGTCCCTAGAAGACTGCAGTATCAACAAACGTCGTTCAGTCATGAGGTTTAGGGTATGGATCAGATAGTATTATAGATTTATTAGAACCATTCAATCAAAGCTATTTGAGAGCTCGAGCTAAAACACAGCTAAAAGCTTTCGAGGTTTTGGATATGGGTCAGAGTAGGTCAGTGTGTAGACTTCATCAGAGGGTGACCTTGTTGATGTAAATGTCAAAAATGGACGAACGTCACGGTTCGTATGGATTTACACCACGTTCTCGATCGGAACGAAGGCAGTTACGTCGTCGTCCCGGCCACGTCCCGACGGAGGTTGTATTTCGTTATGTATGCAGCGACCGTACGAATACAGTACATGTACAAAAGCTTCCTTGAAAAATGAGAACTTCGCACATTTGCTTTACCAAACTCTCTACGCTTCCAAAATTAAAAGTAAACAAGCAAGGCGCAAAATAATCAAATAAACACGCGAAACATTCCAATTGCGTTATTTAATTTGCATCGAAAATCAATAAGTGAATTACGTCCGGCCGTCGGCTTGAAATATTTAAGCTCCATTATTTAACTCCGGCTGTACTTAATGGAAACGATTCTTGACGTACCAGTATTGCTTTGGAAATTAGTTTTAACGGCGTATCATTTACAATTTTTAGATTTCAATGTTAAATATTTGTTATTGATGAGCAAGTTCAAAAAGCAGTGGGCTAGGTACATAATTAGGAAATGCAATCCCGTGTGAAGTTAGCTAATGAATCGTACCTTTAGAATCAAAATTGTGCATAGATTAATTGATGTGTACACACAAAAATCTTTCACATTTAATTGGATCATTTATGGTGATTCAAAACTTTAATTATAGTCGAGTGTAGTCCAGTAGCTAATTCAGAGGCCAGTATTTAGGTAGTCCGTAATGCAAATAAATAGGCGTTCTTGTTCATAATTGCTACACGATGATTTAAGGTTCATTGGGTCACAGTAGCTCAATAAATAACTGGAGTCTGGTGGCGTACATTTTTTCAGTACAATATCCATACTATATGTGTGTGTTTCACATACAACGTAAGCGCATATCCAAATGTGCTAAATCTGAACTAAAATTGAAATAACCTTTCAACCATCATTATAGAAGCCATCTAATACACTAGATTTTGCACGAATTGGCTACATTATGCGTAATATCTTTGATTTTCGGTAATCCCGTCAATCGCCAGGATCCCGGTCAAATTTCGACCGGGATTCATTCCCGATAATAGCAGCCAGGATCCCCGTATTTCAGGATCCGGATATCTCGGTAGATAGATAGATAGATAATTCTTTATTAGCTTAACCACAATTACAATGCAAAAACATTACAAATTAGTTATACTAAATGGCGGCCTTATCGCTATATCGGCTGTATTGCATTCCCTACACATAACACGGACAGAACTGCAGCCTAAAAGTGTCAAGTGCAGAAACGCAGCGTAGTGTCATATAAAATAACATATTATTATTAAATTTATTTAAAAGACCTGTTCTGTAGTGGGCGTTTTTCAGTCGATGTGGTGATGAAATCATTTCAGTAACATTTACCAATAATATTTTAATGTTTGCAATGAGCATTTTTGTGAGTTTTACTAATATACATCCTTGTGTTTTCTCCCTCTATGTATGTGTACAAACCAGCTTTTACAAGCACTACGACTTTATAGTGTAGTGCTACAGCTTTGTATCGCAATTGCTACGTGCACTAAAGCTACGTGGCATCATTAGCTACGCGTTAATGATAGCTATTAGCTTTTTGTAGCTGAACTGACACTTAGAGTTGTATAGTTTACTGCTGAATATAGTCCTGCCTATGAGCGTGACAGAGTCATATCCCTCGCGCTGGCCCAGTGCGGTTGGGTGGATTTACATACGCCATCGAATCCTTCTGAGGAAAAGCATACTGGCTTTCTTACAGATTTAGTGAGAATATTTTCTTCACTAAAAACTAAGTACCGCATACCTACATACATCCCAAAATACTCATTACGGAACCGGGATTTAAAATTAAAATAAAGAACTTGATTATGTTAAAACTCAAAAAGTCGCTTATTTTAATTTTAAGATTGCTGCTTTACTCAGCAAGCGGTAAAACAGTGTGACTAGAAGAATGGTGGCTTTTTCAGCTAGAGTTTGTGCAAAAAAAGAACCGTCGTAGGTGAGGTCGCCCGTGTGCCATTTTACTAATTTTGTTACGATGTCAACACTGCTCTGTCATTGCTAGGACAACTAAAAGTGTTCGATACTTGGTAGACACCAATTCGGTTTTAACAATTCCAATTAGGTATACTCGTATGTAGGTATCTCCTTAGTATTACTATTTCCTGTCTCAAAGCAATCAAATATTTTGTTAAAAATCTGATAAGAGCTTTGGCGGGTCTTTTTTGCCCATCCGAGAGAATTTGTAAGACCATACAATAGGCCCTATTATGAAGGCGTCATTGTAATAATAATAGCAATTAAGAATATTTCAGTTTATTTTTCACTGTGCATTCGATAGAGAAAACACATTTTACGTTGCTATTATTACATTTACGATGGCGTTTTTATAATTGGGCTTATTTTTTTACTAAATTTTCTTGCCTCATAGAGTTACCACCTTATCTCGTCGTCACCCCAACGTATTCCGTGCTTTCAACACCGAAATAGATATAGGTACATACTAGCTGACGACTAGAAGCATGTTGTTGCATCGCTTCTAGTCATGCTTTTAATATACCGCGAATCCATAATGGATCAGTGGGCTCCATGTATATATTGATAGACTCAGATATCTGTGAGTGGGCGGGACGCGATTTGACGGGTGTGGACAGTGTCTTGCTTTCTTGACATTTTTACAGATGAAACGGAGAAGGTCGAATTCGACGCGACTATTTTTTTTTAATGTATAACCACGCATAACTTTTTACGTAGTGGTCCGATTTCGATAACTATTTTTTTTTATTATTTGTTTTATTTTGTTGGAAAGACCATACATTGAAATTGGTCCCATTTAAATTACATCTAAATCGGATGAGCCATGTTCGATAAATCAACAATAATGTGAAAAATGTTACATCGATCCGTGCTAAATATTCTTGGTCAAAGTCGGTCATGCTATTTTTTGCAAAAAATAATTATGTATTGACATTTTCTGTTCTATTTTCGCACAGAGTATTTTCGATATCATTTATTATTTCTAGACATTTTGTTTTTTAATTACCTAGATATTAAGTGAGTTATAATATAAGTAATTGGTTTTGCCATGTCATAAGCTCAATACGTGTTTCTTTAATTAAATTATTATTTTGAAATTTATAGAGAAAATTTATATTTAAATACAAAATCTCGAGCTGTGCCAATAGTAAAGAAGAGGATTTTACGTTCAAATATCTGATATTGCATCCTAGCTTTTACCAGCAACTGTGTAAACGTGCCTCGGAAACAGCCAGGTGCTGGCAGCAGCTGTGACAGCGACTGTTAGCGAGATGCACTTACTTTCTGCCGACGCGGCTTAGTTAGGCGCGGGAGCTTGTCACACCGGGTCACACTCAGGGGTCGAGAGTTTGGGAACCGTGAAATAACATGCTTTCAACATTGACGGTCTAGTCAGCTTTCAACGAAAAGAGTGTTTTAGGCTGTTGTTTAACCTTTTTTTAACTACAGAGTATACAAAGAAGCAAGTAATCATTTTAGGGTTCCGTACCTCAAAAGGAAAAAACGGAACCCTTATAGGATCACTTTGTTGTCCGTCTGTCCGTCTGTGTGTATGTCAAGACTCTTTATCTCGGGAACGCGTAAAGATATCGAGTTGAAATTTAAACTATATACGTAAACCTATAAATTCTTGCAGTTGTGTAATAGAAAAGTTTCTCAGTTACCGTTTAAAAAAGTTAGAGCCGTTTATGTCGTAAAAAAATCATATTTCAATGCTCACAAAAATCAAAACCTACAGGGTACTTCCCGTTGACATAGAACTATGAAATTTGGCGAGAAGCATTGTCTCAGAGTACACATATAGGAATAAATCTAAAAACTGTACATTTTCATTTAAATCACATAAAAATAGGGCCTCAAAATTCACAAAATATAGGTTCAAAATTCAAAGTGAGTAAATCAAATCATGTGAGGTATCATTTAAAATAACTTCATTAGCACATGCCAAAACGGGTTTTTAATTATTTTAACAATATGTTTGTACGGAACCCTCGATGTGCGAGCCTGACTCGCACTTGTCCGGTTTTTTATTCGAAAACTGGAAAATTCTCTACCGCTAAGTTTACGTGCTGTGCGCTCTCTGTTTGCAAGGGGATCCAATCTTTTTCTTACCTAATCTTAATATATATAAATCTCGTGTCACAATGTTTGTCCTCAATGGACTCCTAAACCACTTAACCGATTATAATAAAATTCGCACACCATGTGCAGTTCGATCCAACTTGAGAGATAGGATAGTTTAAATCTCAAATTATAGTCGCAATTTTAATTTATTTAGGCACAGCAACGCGTGGCCGGGTCAGCTAGTATATTATATACTGATCCCTAACATTCTTACTACGCAAATATGGTGAAGGTTAATTAAGGCTAGCCATCAATTTTCACAGTATCTTTCTTCTGTTTGTTTCCAGTACTGTTCAGATATTATTATTTGTTATGTAGGTATAATATTGTATATAATTGTATTCCTTGCTGCGACATTCGTGTTGATATCTGACCAGTCAACTGCTACCAATTTCTAAGACGTGTGTTCAATCAAAGCTACCTTATCGAGGCTAGCTAGCTATGGGCCCCGTATGTCCCCATTGTTTGCTTCGGTCAGGCGACACGAGCACTCTCGGCCGCAAACAAAGAGCCACTTTGCCGAGCTGTGGAATTTAGACCGCACATATTCACTAAACAAACAATATCTCGCCTACGGAATAGAGCCTGTGTGGCTGCGATACTTCTAAAATTAACCAGTTAATTCTGACTGTTATTAAATTTTAGTGCCTTTTGAGGTTATGTTAGTTACTAGCAGCGCTCGATGTTCAACAGGGTTGAGTAATGAAAATGATGTGTAGTAGGCTATAGCATAGCATGTAAACAGTACTGACAGTGCTTTAATTCTATTAGGCACATTGATTTCTCGATTTTAGGGTCGGCCTCAGGCCAAAATTTATAATGGTGAGTAGGTAATAGTATTAGCCACCTGTAAATATAAATATCGTATGTAAATACATACGGTACAACATATTATGACCAATGGGACAATAGTAATCGTGCAAACAGCACTATTAACATTTTAGAGCTGCATGACTCATAATTTGACATTTGGAATAACATGACAATAATTTATATTTTTTAATACTTTGACATTATGATTTAGGTATATCTTGACTTTTTGTTATTTTTTCTTATTTTATCGTTTTATTGTACTCTGATTTTAATTTATTGATTGTATAATTATAACTTTGTGAGATAGATGTAAATGTATTGTATTCGTTTTTATCTCAATAAAATAATTTGAATTTGAATTATATATGTACTAATATACAACATGTTGCTACTAGATGCGAGCATCTAGAAGCAGAAAGCAGGGACGAGTCCCTGCTTTACCTAGCTATTTGTAGCTAATACAAACGAATAAATTATAGCTATAAACCTTTTAGAATAAATATTCTAAAATATAGAACATTGCAACATTGTGTGGTTTAGAATATCTAAGCTGATACACCAAAAGGCGGCATTGCTTATATGTGATACATGATCGAGTATATATAAAAAATACATATCTTATCTATTCTATAATTGATGTGCACGACGGTCCCGGATAGAACTAAGTATAGGTATGTATGAAATGATTTCTTTACCGTCCTTAAAATGATTGGACGGTAAAATTATGGTATGTAGGTATGTATGCACTTACAACAGTATTAGAATAATATTCTCTACACACTAAGTAAACAATGAATGGTATTAAGAACAACGAACGCAAAACCACAAATAAAAATGTTCTTAAAGACAAGAAGCATTTCAAAACTATTAAAGTACAGAACTTCTCAAATTCACCGATAATTCTTGGAACATAAAACAACAATGCACGATGAGCTTACTGGCGGCGATCTAAAGGGCCTAGCTCTTGATCACGAACACAGCCACTCAAAGGGCCGAGGCTGAAGTAGGCTGAAGGCTTACGGTTCGTATGATATGTTTTTCTAGGTATCTCTAGTCTCTACAATAACAAGGTATGAGGTCGTAGCCTTGCACGTCTGCAACAGATCCTTATTCATTGAAATGAAATATACAATAGGAATGATGAGTAAAAAATATAATGACGTGTCACATACTTCGATAAAAAAAAAATTAGACAAGTATTTTTTCTTTTGTTAAACTAAACAAAAGATGCCGAAGATATAGCCCGATATCTGAGTGACGTAACGAAATGTACAAACTACGTTGCATTAGTGACGTCAGGAGCCCCCACCCCCAAACTTTGACAAGGTTTGTCTTTGTCATTTATTGTTTGATTGACGAAATAAAAAAATACGTGTCCGATATTTTTTTAAAATCTAACTAACGGACTAGTTTTAATAATGATTTTTCATCACATCTATTCGAAAAGGACTACTTGGTTCACCTTTAAGTGCGCCCAAGGTTGGTGTTTTCTATAAGGAACTTTATAAGTGCGCTGGAATGATCTTTGCCGCGCATTTTTGAATTTGTAAATATAAGTAATGTTAGTGTTCAGCGCTAAGAAAATGAATGAAAATAATGTAATCATAAGTTTTCATTTGTTTTATTATTACATACCATTTAATTTCAATTTAGTTGTTACTCTACGTTTTATTAAATAATAATATTGGTTACAATAAAATATGAGGAGCCTTTTATTTTCTCATAGAGGTGATGAAAAGTAGAGTGTACCACTCGGGCGCAAAATATATTTTTGGCTCGGGCGACGTACTTTGAATCCCTCGCAACTTTCAGGATTTTACTCTAGAATCCCTCACTTCGCTCTGGATTCAAAAAAGCGCCCTCGCCGTAAAAAAATTTACCCGGTCATCATGCCTATTACAGACAATTGATTTATTGTGACAATACCAAACTACGTACTATGAATTTATTGTGTGCTAATGAACGCATCCTTGTCACAAACCGGTATCACCTCGGTGTATGCTGGTTATAGACCAACCGATTCTGGTCTTTCAGTGGATATCTTGTATCTTTGGGATGACATACAAGTATCCTTTACACAAGAGCGTACCGCTTTCGGTCTTCTTCTTTTAGAGTCAGCGATTCGATCATAAAATTTATATTTTGTTATATGCTGTTCGACCAGTAAGAGGCCACGGAGACTGCGGCGGTGTTGGCCTCGTGAAGATCTTCTTGTGTCTCTTGTGCAGGTGTTAGGGCACAGTGGGCATTGTAAGAGATGCTCCATTATCTGTTGAGTGGCGCCACAGTCGTATTCCTCCTTTGGCATTCCCGCTTTCGGTGCCTACATTATTAATTTGAGATACATTATGAGTATCTTATGTTGAGAACCATGATTAAAACTATATACTTAAGCTAGGATTTTCTTTATTTGCAATGTGTCGAACCCTGGGTACATTATTGCCTTTACGTCTATGTAGGTAATAGAAAAATAAACACATAAATTAATTCGCAATCGTCGGAGATATCACTTAAATTTATCTTTGGAAAGTCGGTGCGTCTTATTTATTGATGACATTTTGCGCACTCAATATGCTTTTGGAAGAGTAATTGAAGATGTAATTGAAACATTTTAATAGCTCCACCATTATGCCGGTGTTAGTGGTTTTACCGCACTTTTGAAGCACATAAAGCGACAATGACGATTGTAATTAGCAGAATACTTTTTCAAGACCGAAAGTTTCGGCTTCTTTGTAAGTTGATTGCGGTAATAAAACGCAATAAGGGGCCATTAAAATGATACCAGCTTACTGTTAATGACTATTCTACTTTGTT
The DNA here is from genome assembly GCA_949316475.1 of Hypomecis punctinalis. Lineage (NCBI taxonomy): Eukaryota > Metazoa > Arthropoda > Insecta > Lepidoptera > Geometridae > Hypomecis > Hypomecis punctinalis. The sequence goes on from OX438807.1 coordinate 6,473,034, forward strand.
GTAGTGAATTGAAAAGAGAAGATTAAAAAAAATCCCTAAATTAACGATGATAAAATAATTTTATTCATTAGCAGAGTATTTTGATATCCTCTCTTTAGGAGATTTCAGAGGTGATGTGATTCTCATCGTTATGAGTAATGTTTACTATGACAAAAAAAGCCAAATCGTTGACTACAACCAGCTGTGAAATCACGCAAAAAATCAGACATACAGACAAACTCTTTATTTACAACCACAAATTAAAATTTAAAACACTATTTATACATAAATGACAAAAAATATGATTATAAAATGGCGGTCTTATAACCTATGGCGATTTCTTCCAGGCTGCTTCATACATTTTGTCAAGAGTCAATGATTTTTATCTACCACATGGGTCCAGTTGCGGACTCCTCACACACACCAAAAGATGTCTTCCGGGTTAATTAATTAAAAATTGCAGTGTTAGTTAACTGTAGAGTTTAATTTACTCAGAAAAACAAAAACAAAAATTAAATAACAGATTCAATTCCACTATACCTACTTTAAAAAAAAAGAAGAAAAAGAATACTAAAACTTAAACTAAAAAAAACACAAAATAAAATAAAACCTAGTCTAAAAGCTCCTTGGCAGAGGGTAACGTGGCCAGATTGCTGGCAGTATTACCTCGCTGAATTGCAATACTTACTCAGTTTTTGGGCAAAATAGATGCCAACATTCTGGTCACGTTACCCTCTGCCGAAGTGCTTATAGACTAGGTTTTATTTTATTTTGGGTTTATTTTTAGTTTAAATTACCTCGTGTTAGTTTACTAATTAATATTATTAAGTTTTTTATTCACCCAAACACCGTAGACATGTATAAATATACAGACCAACAGGCGTTCATCCAACAGACTTTCATCACATACTGAGTTTATTTTTTCAAAACTGGCTTATAGATAATAATTAAACTATCTCCCGTTAGTAAATACTCCATTGTGGGTTAAATTAATTGCTCATAGATGGTTTATGTAGATACGCGGTTTGCCAAATGCGCCCAAACCACATTAATTAACATGTTCTATACAAATCTATCGCACATAGCATTGCTCTTATTGTAAAGCTAACTTATATAGCTGATTACATCTCTATGTGTACCCTTATCACTGTCCAATTCCCATCTCAATCACAATTCACCACATAAAGCAACTGCAAACTATTCCCCATTTGTGTAACTGTTGGGCTTATTATCTATCTGAAGCCCATTAGCGAAGTTCATTAATTGTGTTACATTTTTGGTTGTGATATATTGTATTACGAGCGAGCGAAGTGAAAAATCTTCGTATAAACACGACGATTTTGCTTTCGTCTGTTCAGGTGTTGATTTTCGTCTTCGGGTCGCATTTTTCAACGAATCTCGATGAAACTTGATACACAGGTTTTATACATTCATAGTTTTTTTGTCGCCGGTAATTTTTGAAATGGGGGGGTAGTTTAGTATTGTTTAGTATCTATACCCTAACAAGTTTTGCAACTCAAGCAAATGCTGCAATTTCAGATATTGTTAACAAATGGCAGTCAAATTTGTATTCATCTGAAACACGATCAGTTTCGATCTTCCAGTAGAGTTTACTGAACTTTTTAGCTATTTCCAAACGATTTTCAGTAATAGGTTAGTAATACGAAAATTCGAAATAAATTAATTACACTGTTTCTAAGAATAAGAACTTTCGTAATGAAACTCGTTCATGCAAACTGATGGACTTTAGTTAGTTAATAAGCCAGAATAATGTTTCTGTAATGTACTTATTCATAACTCTAGCCTTTAGCTGTCAAAATGACTGGCAGCAAGCCCTTTCACAGTTAAATATAGCAGGTATTCTGTATGCCTTAAGATGTAGGGACATGTTAAGGACCTCTAAAGAACCACGTGTAAGTTTCAAGGTATAAATGTGATATTGTACTAAATAAAGAAAAGCTTTTCCTAATCAAATCATTGGATAGACTAATTTGTGACCAAGCGCATTTTTGATAATGCCAAAAGGCTGAAATAGCAAATAAAAATCCTACTAATATTATAAACGCGAAAGTTTGCGAGTTTGTGAGGATGGATTCACGCAAAAACTACTGAACGGATTGAGATGAAACTTTGCAATTATATAGCTTATATATCAGAATAACGCATAGACTATAAATTTTAATGATATTGCGTCAAAAATCAAAATATCATGCGGGCGAAGCCGCGGGTAAAAACTAGTAATATTATAAACGCGAAAGTTTGTGAGTATGTATGGATGTTTGTTACTCTTTCACGAACAAACGGCTGAACCGATTTAGATGAAATTTAGTATGGAGGTAGTTTAGGCCTTGGATTAATACATAGGCTACTTTTTATCCCGGGCTAAGGCGGGTAACCGCGTACTCAAAAGAGTAGCGCCGCGGGGAAACGATAATAATTATTAATTTACTGGCTGCGTAGTCTACATCTACACTAATCTACATCTACACTAATAATATTATAAAGAGGAAAGATTTGTATTTTTGTATGTAACGAATAAACTCAACAAGTACTGGACCGATTTTAATAATTCTTTTTTCATTAGAAAGCTACATTATCACTGAGTAACATAGGCTATTTAAATTGCCAGAAAAAATAAGGATCCCTATTAATCTCTTTTTCATAAACTTCGAACAGTTTAAGACTACGGAAACTCTCGCGATTTGGGTAGGTTTTAACTCATCATAATGGTTCATCCGGTATGTTTAGCATGTGTGTGACGCATACCTACATTACGTGGTAAGTATATGTATAGCCAATCATACCCGGGCAAAGCCGGGACGGGCAGCTAGTAAATTTATGTTTTCATTTGTAAAGATCCTCTTATTATCAATTTTAAATGACATTATATGAACAACTGCGCCCTGTTGGTTTGCAAGTTTTCTCATTTTAAACCGACTTCCAAAAAGGAGGAGGTTCTATGTTCGTCTGTACGTTTTTTGTTGTTGTGTATGTTCGTCGATATTTTCGCCAATTGTGAACCTAATCAAAAACATCTTTTTTAGTTCGAAAGGGTGGTACCTTATTTAAACTTTATAATCGGCTAAGCCGTTTTTGAAACATCAACAATAATGTAAAAAATTGTATTCGAGCGAACTAGTATTCGAATTTTGTACGCGATGGAAGTCGGTTTTGCCACATTTTGCAAAAAAAAAAAAAATACATTTGTAACATACCAATTGGCTGGTAAATAATAAGGAAATGATTTTATATATTTGAAATTATATTAACTTTATATTACGTTATATTAACAGTATAACAGTAGATACCGGCTATTTAATGATAATAAACTGCAATCGTATTTTTGACCTTGCATTTAATTCAACTGCACTTTTTTACACACAACTACGCGTTTGTGAGCTAAATACAACTGTATCCCACTAGGCCTTGGACTTTTAACAGAAAATATTCCAGCAATTTTCTAAAGTAATATGTTTCGCGCACGAGTTGTAATCCCAGGGAGAAAGCAACTGCAATTGTTCCTGGGACGCTGGCAGCGCAAATTAGGATTGCTCTAATTAAATACTTTCTCTGAACTACAGACACAGAGAACAAAAAGTGACTCCCCGTATTTTATAATAAATGTACACTTTTTAATGCAGTTTACTTTCAACTAGCTGTCCAACCCAGCTTCGTCCAAGAGCAACTGGATTATAGCTTATAACCTTCCTCTAGAATTATCCTAAAAGCGCATTAAAATTTGTTGTAGAGTTTGGAAGAAATGAATAAACGCTTGAATTAATAAACACTTTATTGTTAGCTCTAAAAACACAGAATACCGAAATAGGTATACATAAAAAGAAACAAAAAACAACTTAAAACTAATGCAACAAAGGGCAGCCTTATTGCAATCTCTTCTAGGCAAGAAACATTCAAGAGCAAGACTCTTTTCGATGGAGCAACTTCCACTTCTCAGGACTCACTGCAGGTGTTTTATCTCCTCATACGACATGACATCGGTGTTTTCTTTAATTTGACCTAAAATGCTACGAGATACAGGTAGCGGCACGTCAGTCGAGCGCTGAGGGTATTATGGAGGGGATGGCTGCGCATGGTGACCGCCATTACTAAGCCCATGCACAGTCATCCCCTCCACACTTTACTCAAGGCTACACTTATTTGCCGCGACCTGTACGTGTAGGTACACAAAAATAGCGATATTGCTTCATAATAGGTAAGTAGTGTTTTTTTTTTGGTAAATGCTTGCCATACTTACGGACTACACCTTTTATATATTAGTGCCTACTTACTGGGGATGTACTGGGACAAATATTTCTCGATAAGTATATAGCCCATCTCTGCAGTTTTGCTTTCGTGGAGTTTCAGTCTTTCTCTTGTAGTTTTTTTATTTTTATTTCAAATAGGTTTGCGTTTGACTACACACTGCCTGATGTTAAGCAGATATGCGGTCTAGGATGTAACACGCTTACCTAGAAGATACTTAGATATCTATTTACTCGAGATTTGAAGACCTACATTGTACTTTAGCGGGAAGACAGACTCAGGCAAAGCGTTCCACATTCTGGCAGTTCGTATGAGGAACGTGGACTCAAAATGCTTGGTTCTATCTAACTCGCGGGATGTCCACCATAAAAGGGTGGCGCTTTGGTCGCATCTGTCTAGCCGTATGATAGAAGAAAGGGCCGGGGGGACCAGATTGTGCAACTCCTGGGCGCACTTACCGAAGTGTATCAGATAGAAGGCTCGGAAGTTTTGCCATAGTGGATAAAAATCCCAATTAAAATTGTTTCCTTCTGCAATAGTTCTTTCTGTTGGTCTTTTATTTTTTCCGTGGTAGTAAAACTGGCTCTAAGTGCTTTGTATTTAGAATCTCCGTTTTAATTCGTTCTTGATGAGCTATAAAAGATAAGTGATTCAGGCAATTAACCGACTGCTCGGTGACTGTTACAACTAGATCGATGTGGCTACGTCGTTTATTTCATTGAATAAAGCTTTATACGCACTTATAAGTTTTAGATACATTGATAGACAACATTTTACTAAAAACCACTACAAAAATTATACGAACGTGCAAAGAGAACGCATTACGTCTAGGCGACACATGGAAGGAAAGAAAATAAATCTATATACAAAGCCTTAAAACTGGAAGAGACTAATCATAATAACTTAGGGAGGTACTAAATAAAAGTTTTATTAGTTTAGTTTTAATTTTATTTTAGTATAATATAAGTTTTAGTGTTTAGTATTAGTTTTTATTTTAAGTAGGTTAATTTTAATACCTAGTTATAGTTTATGAAATGTTTTTTTAAGTTGGGTCAAAATAAACTTTAAAATTAGTCCGTTTTATTAAAATTTCATAAATTCCAAACAATTAAACATACTATAGTTAGTCAAACTTAACATTAAAAACTAAACTCATGCGATCATACCTGGTGCAAATGAGCCCAAAATGCTGGCCGCATTGCCCCGCTGTATAGCGATGGCCATCCTTTGCACCAAATACGAGCCAGAGCGGGAGTCATTGGTTTTCTCCCTTAGCCTTGCGCCCTATTTCTGAAATCAAACTTTAAATAAAAAAAAATTCAATATACAAGTCATAGGTATTAAACGGAAAACCTTTTAAGAGCGGGTCTAGTTCTAGTACATCTAGACAAACAACTTTTGTTCTAAGACTTTTGAAAAATCACAAAGAAAAAATCAGCTTTTTCGTACAATAAGTTTTTCAACGCGCGGAAAAATGTATGCAGAATCGAATATTTTTTTGCGAGTTTTCAAAAGTCGTTGTACAAAAGTTGTTCGTCTAGATGTACTAGACCCGCCTTTAAAAGGTTTTGCGTTTACTGCCTTTGACCCTGTATATATATGCATAAAAATGTACTCGTACCTACACATCATTATCACTTAAGAGCAAGGTCGGTGGAGCAACTTCCACGTTTCGTGGTCTTAGCTGATAGCGTTCATCGTCATGTCGTAGGTACAGATAAGTGGTATCTGTACCTACGACATGACATCTTCCTTTTCTTTAATTTGGTCTAAAAATGCTCTTCGTGGTATAACATACAAATTGTATTTATTTATAGCCATGAAGAGACCTTCAGGCTTAAAAACTCAGACATTAGGGCTAGCCACTCGGCCTATACGAACTGTTGGGAAAACCGAGGACTCGATGCAGTAGAAACACCAATATTATTACAATTAAACTTTGCAGATTTATTTATTCCATCACATTGCTCTTTAAGCTCTAAAAATAACTAATCTGACTTATTCTTCGCTCCGACGGCTCGACCAGAATGGTCTCCAAAAACCGTACCAGTCTCTGACCACGATGTTATAAAAATATCCGCCCACTTCCCCTATAATTAGTCAACCACAGCCAGTTTCTTGCTGCATTTACTTTTTTAAAAGTCTGTGGTTGACTACCGCTTTCGAACTGTAGTTTTCGTTCAAAAACCATAATGTGTGGTATTTGACCTTGCAGAATATGCAATTTTTGAACAAAACCCAACAGAACTTACTATGATTATTGTGTATACAAAGTATACTACGTATAATACGTTACTTTTTACTCTTGCGGATTTACAGACTAAACTGGTTTTATGTTAAAGAAAAATATTGCTAACCAATCAGCATAATATGTACGTCCACAGAAGAAATTCTATAGCACAACTGAATCCACACTGGATTAACGTGATATGACTCAATTGTTTCTTGTGAGTAGGTCTATTGTACAGCGTGTATAATAGGTATTATTTATTTAGTACTTCTAATAAAAATCACTAAAAATAAAAATACATGGTGATGTTTTGTTAAGTATCCACGTAGACTTAAAAATTATAGCGCAACTGTGGAAGTAGGAATAGGTTCCTATTATATTTTTTTAAAGAAATAACTCGTATTTTAACATTTTAATTTTAAATTTCTTAGAATGACGCGGCTGTTTGAGGATTTTCTTCAACCTTGTATTTATTTGACTCAAAGTTATGTGATGCAGCGGGCATTTATATTAAAATACATAAAACATTTAAACAGCATGATTAAAAATGCTTTGTTATGGTTGCGGAATGCCCAAGTTTTAGCAAACTCTTCTCGGTGTTATGCGTTGATTAAAAAACCTGCAAGTACGGAACATTGTTTAATATTTTATTATTTTTGAGGTATTAAGTTACATTTTTATTTAAGCAGTTTGTGATGTACAACGACTTTGTTAACTTCTAAATCTGGCTGGTTGAATAAGTGGTTATATGTGAATAAGCAGCAAAGTAAAGGAGAGTACGCTACTGTGTGCAAGTGGCGAGTGCAGATCAAAAATACACAAAACTTCATTGACTGTATCATTGATGGATTGTGTCATATGGGAGCAAAATAATATTTTTACGACGATATATCCTAGAGTAGAATCCCAAGCGTAGCGAAGGATCCTTTAGTAGAATCCTGAACGTAGCGAGGGATTCAAAGTACGTCGCCCGAGCCAAAAATATATTTTGCGCCCGAGTGGTACACTCTACTTTTTATCACCTCTATGAGAAAATAAAAGGCGGCTCATATTTTATTGTAATATTATTATTTAATCAAACGTAGAGTAATAACTAAATTGAAATTAAATGGTATCTAATAATAAAATAAATGAAAACTTATATTCACATTCTTTTCATTCATTTTCTTAGCTCTGAACACTAACATTACAAATACTTCCAAAAAAGTGCGCGGCAAAGATTCCGGCGCAGTTATAAAGTTCCTTATAGAAAACACCACTTTTGGGCGCACTTAAAGGCGAACAAAGTAGTCCTTTTCGAATAGATGTGATGAAAAAGCATTTTAATCATTAAAAGGTGCACTCTCATTTAAGTTTAAAATATCTCCAAATGACACAAATAACGGGATGTAAATTATTCTGAGGATATAATCAATTCGCACAATAGTCCAACAATATTAAATTAGCGATCCAACAGGGTAAAGGACGTAAAAGACATCTCAAAATGTGATGATAATACTATAAATTAGTGTCACATACATGTGCCTATATCCAACTGGCTACTTTTCGTGTACAAAATCGGATTCATACAAGGTGCTGTTTTGCAAAGTTCACGAACTTTCAAAGGTCATCATTAAGAACAACTTTTACTCAAAAACTTTAAAAAAAATCCTGTAATCAATTGAGAAAAGAGTGTTCTTTTTTAACCACCCTAAAGGGCCGTAGAAAAGTGATATAATTTCTCAAGTAGCACATACTCATCCCGACAGATAGGCACTTACCCAGCCCACCCATTAGCGGCCGCAACTTGTCACTGGAAGGCTATTCTCTGTCACTCGATATTTCTTCTATCTCTGTCTCAAAGTTACCAGAGGAATAACGTAGTTGATCGAGAAAATCTGAAAGAGATGCATCGATTTAATATGGCACAAGTTAGTAAGAGACATGAAAAATATCTCGATTCGGTAGTTGTTGTCGGAGTTTTAGACAAGGAACGTCATATCCTATAATGCTTATTTGACAGTTTTGAAGATTTTCCATGCATTTTTGTGGTTCCGAATTGCCTCGAGCGACAACAACGCTATCTCTCTGGTTGTATTAGCTCTGTGATCCCTATAAATCTTACTTTACAGGTTGTTGCGAAGAGAAGGGAGAAAAAATTAGCAAAACAAAAAGTTCATGATATCAACCAAAATGTATGGTACGACTTATCAATTTCTTGCAATTTTGGTGTAGGTCTTTTAAAAGTCTTAATGATAAGTACCTAACTTACCTGTATTCTAGATCTACAACTACGGAAACATTAGCCATCTAGCAAGACCAGTTGCTAGTAGCATCCGTCGCTTTCGGTTCCTGTTGTCTGACGTCTGTATCCATTTATTCATCAGCCATAGGACGTCTACTGCTGGATGTTCAAGAGCGTATCGTGCGTAGACCGGCTCCGCGAATAAATTGAGACGGTGAGGGAACGACGGCAGCGCGTCTTCGTATGGTAAAATTAACAATATAAATTCATATAAAATTATCAAGTCAACTTTTTAACTGCTTTATGTTATTTGCCAATACTTTACCTACTACTTAATACATTGAACATAATTTAAAAATTACTACTCATAAAAACTGGACTCGACTTTGGATTTTTTTTTCTTTACCAGCTTTTTTAATAGTCCCCTGCAGGACGTAGGTCTACCCACGAAGGGTGATTGGTGGTGAGGGTTTTTAGATCGAGCAAAATTATTCCTTGTACGTATCAGATATGGTTTGCCAACAGAAGATATGCGCCAGGATAAAATATATTATTTTCTTTTGTAAAAAATGTTTTTGGTACTAATATCTTAAATCTAATCTTGAAAAAAATCTAAATTAGTCATTTTATGCACGACCACCCCTTAAGGTGGTTTGTGGGTATTCCGTTCTTTGTATCAATGCTTAGACAAATATGGCAAGGATCTTCAAATATCGTAACAGTCCAGGGGATCTAATATTGAACTTCGAACCTATACGAAACTTTGAAGAACTTACGGAATTTCGACAATTCTATGGAGTTTTCGTAGAGTTCCGTATACGTGCTAGCCCTTCGAAAGTCAATTATCGATTCCCTGAACAACAGTTTGCACTGGACACCTTACTTCAAAGCTGACGATAACTGATAGAAATAGACAATTAATCTCGAATGTTCAAGAATAGAGACCGAGAGTGCTTCTTCCAAACTGTCACCAGTAGATTAATGACGTCACACAGCATCCCTTCGCCATAGATTAGCTTCTAGTTTGTAACAAATGCGCCCTTGCGCTCGAAGGACGGGATGATCGGCGTTTTCACGTAGTGTGTGACTGTAAGTAGAGTAATGGGAGATTTTATTCTTTGGAACCTATGTTGGTGCCAATGCTTCCGCAAGTTTGGATCACGTAGATTATTTATAGGTTACTTTCAGAAAATGTATTGCGCTAAGGCTTTCGAGAATACTTTCATACTCCTCTTTTTTATTTAACATGTCATCTGTCGCGAATCTAGAATTGTAAACGCGTGTTTGTTTTTTTTTACTAAAAATTTACTTACCACAGGCTCCAGGGTCTGTGCCTTTTGTTAACTATAAACAATTATTTGATTTTACTGTATAAAGAGAGTTAGTGCATGGTTAAATCTTAGCCTAAGTTATTTAGTTACGCGTGTTTTTTTTGGACTATATTTTTTAATCCGCCTAAATATATTACGTGATTATTTACAAGTAAATAATTAAAGGTTACGTGTTATGAACACATGGAAATCATCAGTGATGTAAAGTTCCCCCAAGAGTGGTGATTACTTAGATTGAGTAACGTGTTATACAACAACACTAGAAAATGTATTCATCACAGTCATCGTAATTTTTCGCAATCGACACATTTGAAGTGATCTGTAATGATGTTTTTTTTATTGTATCTTGAGTTACAATGTATTATATTGTGTCATATTGTGAATCACTTTCTTCTTAGCTCTGGTTCAGTTAATTATATTATTTGTATTATTAAACACAGTTGACAAGAAATTAATACTGATTTATTATTTTGTAGTCTGTGTAAGTACAGTGTCATAAACAGTAGCTATTGTATAATCTTTATTGTGTGGAGAAAGAAGCCTAGACGATCTAAATCCGTAACCCAGAGTTAGCTACTTTCGAGTAGTCAATCTGTGTTTTATTATTATATAGTACGGGACTAATCGCGCACTAAAGTTACGAGATAAATAAATACCTCCTCATCCCGACGTTTCGGCCGTGTTGCATCGACCGTGACCATGGCCGAAACGTCGGGATGAGGAGGTATTTATTTATCTCGTAATTGTAGTGCGCGATTAGTCCCGTAGTATATAATAATTATGTGTTCAAATCGCGAAAGTTTAAAAACAAAATCTTGTTTTGTCATTTTCTTTTTTTTATAATTTTAATTGGTAAGAGAAAATACCGCCTGGACTAACTTGTCCGAAGTTTAGGCCGAATCAAACTTCTTGACGTCTGTGAAGTTAGGAACAAGCTGCGCACAACCTTGGTTCTCGTGCAGCTGACATTTCAAATTTGCTATTGCCCAATGACTCGCCTCGTGTTCACACACACCAGGAAGTTTGCTTCGGCCTTAACTCTGCGTTTCTTGAGGCGTCCGAAGTCTCGTAGTAACCCTGCCCCGGAAAAACTAATAGAGACGAATTCCGCAGTAAATCGCTAAACGGAATGAATGGGTCCTTACTTTCTCGCCAATCGTACTCGTATCCTTGGAAATCTTGGACTATTTCGTTTCCCGTACACCGTTTTACAAGAATTTATCGTAGAGAAAGGACAAGGCGTATGAAGTGATATGGGAGGGACGAAACATCAAGAAAATTTGAGACGAAAACTGGAACGGGACTCAGATAGGGTTGCCAGATGGAGAATTTAAAAAGTCCGGAGAAAAGCTTGATTTCCATTGAAAAATATGAGGATTTTCGCAATTTGTAGACAACCACCGGGAGCTGCTCTAAATTCTACACTACAGGGAGCTCTTGATATAATGACAGACAGAACTCTTTATTGTGTGCACAAATATAAATAATTACAACATAAGGTACAAAGTATACATCTTGAATTAGTGCCACAAATTATCGCCGGCCTTATCGCTAACAACGATCTCTACCAAGCAACCGCTGAACGGCTGAATCAAGAGTAACATGTCAAGAATAAGGAGGCATAAGTATGTGGGCACGATTTAAAGTTAATGATATTTTTATATCTACAAATACAGACAATGTTTTTCTATCCAAACTATAGCGAAAATATTGGTAAAATATAATATAGCAAAATACAATCATTTTCCAAAAACATTGATTTCTTATGGTATTTGTCATTTTATTCCATTACTAGTTTTTACCCGCGGCTTCGCCCGCATGATATTTTGATTTTTGACGCAATATCATTATAATTTATAGCCTGTGTTATTCTGATATATAAACTATATTATTGCAAAGTTTCATTTCAATCCGTTCAGTAGTTTTTGCGTGAAAGAGTAACAAACATCCATCCACCCATTCATCCATCCATCCATCCATACATCCATCCATCCTCACAAACTTTCGCGTTTATAATATTAGTAGGATTTCCAAGGACCGGTCCGAATGCTAACCCTAGCTAACCTAACCCTAGACTCCAACGAAATCGTAGAATAAAAGGGCCCGTAGCACAAAGTCTAGCGAATTTATTAGGATCAAATGTTTGAGAAAAGGTGTGAGGTATTGTAGACCTTTTGTGCATGAAACAATTCAATTCAAAACGAGTTGCGACATTTCATACGAAAGTGTGAACGTATAAATTGAATTTTATCAAATTTTCTGAAACAATCGGCTTACCAATAACCGATTGATTCCGAAAATTTAAGCGTTCAATGTGGTGAGTATTCTTAATTAAATCCTATCGAAATTATTATCTGCGATAAAAACATTAATGTGGTAGGAATTTTTATCTGGTAGCTTTATAAAAGCAATTATTTACAAAGAGCAATTTATTTACCATTGTTTGTGGATTGTGAATCAGGATTTATTATGATTATTTTATCTGGATTTATTTTGTAATTTGACTCGAATGTCGCATTTTGCATGATTTAGAGTTGATATAATAACATTTGATGCATAAGAAGCAGAAGCCTAATAAACCGGGAAAACTAATTTGTCGAGTGTCAAGAAAATTGAAGCACTCAGGCTTAAAAAAAGCTAGAACCTAATAAAAAAAGTACCTAATAATGATCGATGGATACCAGATTAGAACCCATAATACACAAGTAGGTACATACAAAGCCGATACAGAAAGGTACTACTGTTCTATTTATGATTCAGTTCAATTTAGAAGATTTTTATTGAGAGAAAAATAACTATAAGCCAACAAAAACAAAATTAAGTATCGAAGTAATTTTGCAATCGAAAACCGACCAAGCCATGAAAACACTGAAATATTTCAGAAAGACAATAAACGTTATTTGTGTGAAAATTTACCCATTATGATGGAGATACTTATTCCAAACATAAAGTTTAGCGTTTTATTATTTTGTCTCTCTGTGAGATCGTATTAGGACTGCGGGATCGCGCTAGATGCTAGTCGCAATTGGTCTTATTGGAAATCTATAGGGGAAGTATATGTCCAGCAGTGGATGTCAAATGGCTTTTTTAATCTTTGTTTTTTTTAAAGAGATGGTTGATCAAGCAGGATCATGCCACCCTCATTGGCCTTTCAGACCCATTCATGAAGATCGAATCAAGGATGACGAGGTCTCTAGACAAATATTAACACGTTGCAGTGTCAGTGGGCTAAGCACATAAGTAATTACTTCATTAAAACTCGCGTGAGAATTCATTATGATAAAGAAAACACCGGTTTTTACTCACATATAATATCGCGGCCGGGCTGCTGGGAACCCGACGGTTTCGGAGTAATTAGTACTCCTTCGTCAGGGAATACGCGTGTGCTAGTCGACGGGAGCCGGTGTTTTCTTTAGCATAAGTAATTAGTTCGTAGAATGGGCGATGGGGCCGTAAAGTTCTAGAACAGATATCACGTATCGGCAAGCGCAGCGGGGGACGTCCATCAACAAAGTAGACTGATGATGATCTAAGTAAGACCGCAGGAACATTGGATGCAAACTGCTTCTAACCGGTCTTGTCAGCAACTATGGAGTCTATGGAGAGGATGTTCAGCAAAGATCGTCTTACGACTGATATATAGTTTGCCACATAACTTGCTTTGTCGTAATTGTATTAATATAAATATAATAATATAAATCAGTTAAAATCCAATTTCCCCGACAAACAAGGCGAGTCAAGTCGCAACTTTCACAAAGCTTCAAAGTTCCATCGCTTCAGAATCCGTCAACCACAAAACTCGAAATGAGAGACTAATGGAGACAGCACACTTATCGCTCCGTGACCTGCTTACAGTGCTGACGTTAGAATTTGAGGAGTTGAGTAAGTTTGTATCTCTGAATAAGGTTAGTTTCCTTCTTTAGAGGTTTGTATACTTTCTTTACTTATTTTTGACATAATTATTATTACTACTACCGTACTAATCGCGCACTAAAATTACGAGATAAATAAATACCTCCTCATCCCGACGTATAATAATGTGTTCAAATCGCGAAAGTTTAAAAACAACAATAGCATCAAGCTATCTCGGCTGTCCAAATTCTAAAAAGTAAAAAGTAGGAAGGTAAAATAATCAGAGATTTGAACTTTCTCACTAAACTAGAGGGTTCAAATTTCCGAAAAAGACAAAAGACCAAGTTTAACCAAATTATTAACCAGTTTTTTTTGTTCCACACACTCTCGCGTATGCTGTTTAACCAAATATGAATAAGACAGCTGTAACGTAGTTTTTATTTGAATAAAATTTTGCAATACTTCTATTACTTGTAATTCTTTTGAGGCGAGGACTAAGTTAGGGATAATTTATACTAGGCCGGGGCGGGCGCGGATCGGGCCGGGGACGGGCCGGACGGGGCCCGTACGCGTTTGTACGACGCACGTTCCATACATTTTTGTCGTGGCCCGTACGACGCCCGGACGGAACCCGTTCGGGCTTTTACACAAAATGTATTGAACGTGCGTCGTACGGGCCCCATCCGGCTCGTCCCCGGCCCGTTCCGCGCCCACCCCGCCCTAATATAAATCATCCCTTACGCGGTCAGATTTATAGTCGGAATTTGGGGAAGTGATAACGATTTTGATAAAATTTGGTACTTATACAGATAAATAAAAAAAATATAATATAAAAAAAGACCTATTGTCCTACTGTGTAGTACCTATTGTCTTCTTTCTTCTCTTATTTTGTATGGAACAGCAAATTTTTTCTCGAATTCGGGGTTGGCTCCATAGTAAATGTTGTTCGTAATGATGGTTTTCATCATCCCTTTTCGGCATAGTGCAGGGCAAACTTTGTATTGACGGTACTATACTGCACTGTACCAGCCTTTTTAATAGTCCACTGCAGAACGTAGCCCTACCCAGTGATTGGGCCATATCCACCAAGCTGGCCCAGTGCCGGTTGGTGGATTCACATACGCCATCGCATTTCCATTACTTACGGACGTATGCAGGTTGCCTCACGATGTCTTCCTTCATAGAAAAGCCAGTGGTGTGAAATTCCGTACATAAATTCCAAACAACTCATTGTTACGGGACTGGGATTTGGACCCACGACCACACGATTGTAAGGCGGGTGTCCCTACCTCTAGACCTCCACGGCATGTGTATTCGGCTTGACGGTATTTCTGAGAGAATGTGAATTTCGATCTCTACGAGTACCAACCGATAAGTGTGCGGCGACCATGCCCGCATCCGTACTTACTCAGTATCATCTCTAATGAACTTTGAACGTCTGTCTGTTTATTTGTAATTGTTCTAAACGCTTTGAAGATAATTTGAAGACGACATCGCGACGCTTTCAAGTGTTGACTCTCTATTACAAAGCTTGAATCTACAAAATACTTTAAGATACAACCAACATATTTAACTGACACTACAGAAAAGGGGTACTATCAGAATCATACGTACACACACTGTAACAAACCCTGTTTGTATGTTTTACCTACTTAGACGTTCTATGAACCTGAAAGTATTTTACTAATCTCTAAGTGAACTGAAGTATCTAACTAATGCCTCAAGAGATATATAGAAATACTGATTTTAGAGCTTCTCTGTTTTACGCGGAGATCATTGGAATATTTTTGTTCTAAATGTAATGTAGCTCTATAAAGCTATGGGGATTCTAGATTTTGAAAATATAAGATATGTGTTGAGAAAGAAATTCCAGAGATTCCAAAACTTGAACTCTAGGATAACAAAGAAACTCTATCGTTGAACTAATATTAATTTTCAAACTACGATTAATAAATAAAACATTTGTTTCAAGTCAGAATTGTTAGTTTTAATTTATTTCTGACTGTTTGTTAGTATTAAAGTTATTAATTTTTATTTGTCAGAGATTATTTTTGATTTTATGTTTATCTCTGATTATTGCCCTAGTCATGGCGCTCGCGAGAGCTGAACACCACGAAACAAAAGACTCTACCAAGCTTTCGAAAATCTAACGCAATCCTGGAAAAGAAAGCTCGAAATAAAAACCAGGAGTCGCGAGTGTCTTGTCAGTCTGATCTCGGTTATTTCGTCCACTTAACTACTTTATTTCAAAATGTTAAGAAAATCATAAGTCTTGCATGAATTCCAGAGTGTTCACAAGAAAGGCTTCAAGATTACTATAGGTAAAGGTTCGAGAATCGACTTTGCCATATAAAATAATGTGTAAATCAAAATTATAATAAGTCATCAATAACTTTACTTCATAGTGAGCGGAATTTACACTCTTTAATACGGACACGGGTTATCCCTCCTTTACGGAAATGAGAAACACTGGCCCAAGCTCTACCTGGCTTCAAGAGTTCTGCACACTGATGAAAATACAGCATTGATCAAGTAGCACTAACGGCTAATATTCAAATTATGTGATGTAGTAAATAATGAAATATAGCAATAGGCGACTCTGCAATCCTCTAATTAAATGTAAATAAAATTTAATCAATCTAAAAGAACACTCTGTCCTTCACAAGTTTCTATACTGTTAAGTCTGATTATAATATGGCGTCACTATAGGATTTAGACTCGAGAATCGTGGACTTCCTTAAATCAGTTGCATGTTCACATAATATGATTAGAGCTGAAACAGTAAATACATTATTATATCTGTAAATAACATGTGGAACTCCAAAGAGATTATAGGGTTGAAAGACTCGACCATAACCTAGAAAGTATTCAGATCTTGATTACACTTCAATGAATCCATTCCATTCAGTATTTGGTCTATACCATCATTATAGCTTGGAAGAAGGAAAACATCGTATATCGGTAACATATTTCCATAGAGCAGATGCAATGACATATAAATCCTTCATCTTGCATTAGACCACTGTATTCACATGGTTCTATTTCTATAGATATTCCGCTCCTTCAGAAAACATCGTAAGACAATCCAAATAAGACCACCATAAGAACCTGAAGATGTATGTATATTTATCAACCCGCAACGGATCAGTGTAGATATTACGACCTTGTCCCTATTGTGGAGCGCTGCATCGAAAGCAACTTGTACTCGTACATAGTCGTATGAGAATAAACGTATGAATATTTATACCACATCGTGCCTGCGAGGCGGACATAGGCTTATCCTCGTTTGCAGATCTTAAATTGACAGTCAGTCATTTACATCACTAATGCAGAACTGAACTGTTCGAAACATTAACTGCTGAACATATTCTTTACCTATATATATGTATATTAATTTAAAAAGGAATAAGATCATACGAAACCAAATCCTCTAGGAACATATTCGTCCTTCGATAGAAAACATCCTGCTTCCGACTTCATATTCTAAGGCATGGAACTGATTTTTCGTCGTAATAGCTCATGATTAACCGCATTTCCTTTTCTGCTCATGATCCTCACTGTTTTATATCACTTTGTAAGCTAAAATCACTGAAATATCTTGAAAATCTGCAAAAAATAATCCTAGTTTTTCCGCAGTGAAGTCCTAACTGTCAATCCCCGTCAACCCCCGTTCTCTTTCTAATTCTCTTGTTTAAATCATGACTTTTTCTTTACTAAGCGTACTGTAAAGAGTTAATATACCTAGATTGTAGTTTTATTGCTTCTTTTAAATGTATTTTTTTACCTGTTTGTTTGAATATTATTTGAATGAAAGTTTCTTTGAATGATATTAGAAAATATGATAAATTCATTTGAGAGACTCCTAATCTACAATAATGCCTTCTTTCTATGTCTAATTACTCAGGTGTGAACGACAAACCACCTGAGGTTTGTTACAGCAACCCCCAAATTTACGAAGATTGACAGATGTTGGTAAACATCTGAATCAGAGTAAATTTTCTAAAACGAATTTTATAATAACTTCAAATTTAATCAAGTGCAAAATCGTATGTATCAAAATTCGAGTTCTAACAATAAAATTATATGTTTCGAATGTAAATGTATCCCTAATACAATATGCGAAAGTGTTTTTAAACCAGTCTACTGATAATCGTCATAAAATCTCGTCCTCTCAGATTGATTACATATCTACCATGAAGAAAAATCGCCTTCCCCACTAAATTGTTATAATCTGCAAGGAAGTTCTGGTTCGGTATCAGAAACGGAGCCCTCGTAAGGGAATTCTGTATGAGGTAGAACCGCCTCTAGTGGTCGCATGTTGAGTAGTCTCAGAACCAATCTTCCGTTCGAAGATTTTCCCAACATACCCCTTCCAAATTCTACGAATTGTCCATGAAAAAGGAAAATAAATCCGCATGGCATCAATGTCCCGCCAAGAGTGAAAAATTAAATTCCAACTATCCATATACTGGAGCATGTGCAGTGTATCAATTCAGAGTTTCCTACCTTGTAGAGTAAAAGATCTTTATGAAATCAACTTATGTTGATGATTTGCCTGCTGGCCTACTCCTAACACCACACTCCTTCATAAAGATCAACTTGTTTAAGTGATTGCCAAAACTCGAACCCTGACAAACCGCTTCAAATCCCAACAATGCTATTGTCGTAGTCAAAGTCAATGTCACAGTAATAATTGTATCAGTAATTTTTCAATATCTTCACGCCAACTTCACGACGTAGCATCGCCTTACGAACTCAAAGCGAGCCAATATTTGCACATTTCCCATTAATATCCAAAGAAAAATATTAAAAATGCATCCACACCTTCGCAATTGACTACTACCTCACTATCCTATCTAAAATATTAACAAGTTAATTGTTTAGTATTATTTGAACCTCGGTAAAAAAAATTCAATTATGATTTGAACCTGATTTTTTTTTTGTAATAACTATTCAGGCTCATGTTTTCCTACGTACATTTATCTACCTAAGAATCTCTCACGTATTCTCATTTAATTTAACGATAAGCAAATGACAAAATGTTCACTAAAGAAATTCAATTTCGTTTATTTTCCAAATCTATTTAATAGTTATAGCTTATAGAATGACTTCACCTATTAAAATTATAGATCTGAATAATAACGTGTCAACATGCCTAAGTTTCCAAGTAAGTAAAATTTACACTCTACTAGTGGAAAGGATCTCTTCCATATGGTTAGAGAAACCAGTTCCTGGCGCGGCATTGCTTGGCCATGAGAGTTCTACCTACTCGCAACCCGACATATCTCCACCAGCATAATTTCTGAATATTAAGTGTATCTTTGAAACATAAGTTCAGCCAATCTATCGAGCGCGCATTCTTCTTCCTTCAAACTAGCAAAAAACTTAAATTCTTTAATGAATACTTGAAATTACTTTTCAAAATATGAAGAATTGATATTCAAGCATCTAAACAATATACGATCGAGTGTTAATCTAATTTGAGATAAAGAAAACTTTGTATTAATTTATTTAATTTGGTCTTCAATATCATATTGTTTTACTCAAATTATTTTAGTAGAAATAAATATCATGAAACACCTGCCTATTTAGGTTTGCAATCTTATTTATTGATTGTACTAACACTCTCTAACATTGAATTTGACTCACGCGAAAGAATGAAAACAAGGTTTACCTATTATCTGAAAAAATGAGCAAATGTTCCAACCCCCCGACTAGAAATACCTTACCCTAATGTTCGCTTTATTATTCTTGTCATTTACTCATCAGTTTTAACCCCTTTTTAGAATCACGAAAGGTTTGCATTTGACCGCCATCCCTCCTGAGGATAAACAACCTCGTGGACGCAGATGAAGCTCCCCGAACTAGAAGATACCTATTCGCAATAAATCCAAGTTCTGTTACTACTTTTATTGGCATTCATGTTGTATTGTATAGTAGGGTTTAGTTTATTGATTGATTTAATTTACTAATCCCAACTTTGCTCTCTTTTAAACTGATAATTTATTTTATAATACAACCCCCCGTTTAGAATTCTCGTAATTTAATCTTCCTATCTTTCACTTTTCTAAATGCTTATCATTATCAACTATTCGATTTATAATAATTTTGATGCTAGAGAAATAGACGTGTAAATATTTATCTCAATCCCAATTAATAGAAGTACGTACAGAAGATTAGTTTAATGTTTATTTCCCATACGTAATTTATATAGAATTTAGTAAATCAGCCCGTTTATTAAATTGAATAGTTAAATTTATCCACTTGCTATCACCCTGTTAAGATTAGAAGATTAGTAGAAACAAAAAATCCATAACCTACTAAGCCACATCTTCTCTATCGATAAAAAAAATTTAAATTTTATAACCTTTATTTACAATATCGATATGATGTTAAGTACACTCAACCCCCGGTTTTCTTGACTAAAATAAAATTAAATAACCGAGTCAGACTCATAGACTTTCCTGTTATATAATATTAGTACCATTATCTGCCTTGTCTGTACAGTCACTAATCATATCTTTTATAAATTGAAAATATTTACTATCTAAAATAATTCAAACTATTATTATATATGAAGCAGTAAAATATATTATAAATACTAAACTAGTACACTACATTTTCAACAAACAAAGAATATAAATGTCGAATGAGTTAAAATAAATGAATTTATGAACATGAAAAATGCTGAACGTAACTGAAGGTTCTATCTTTAGCTACATCCCTTTTTTGTTACCTGAGCGAAATTTTACATAAGATACAAAATGCTTGTTATTGTCTGCTTATTTTTAAAAAACAAATCAACCCCCAATGTTTTAATCTGTAAATATCCTAATATAATGATTAACCTGAAATAGATGAAATATTCGTTACCTTGTCTAATGTACTCGCGACTGAAATTATTACGTTAAACCTAGTTATCACTATCCTGAAAATTTCGAATCACCATCGTCTCCATTTCACGGCAACAAATTGTGTTCAGATAGTCTGACTACTGAACACAGTTCTTTAATAACCTGAATCGATCTGCCTAAAAAAGGTTGAAAAACATATTTTTATGATAAAACGGATAGTTTTCACTGCTAATCCTGGTAATCCTGGTCACGGCCGCCGAATTGTAACAAACCCTGTTTGTATGTTTTACCTACTTAGACGTTCTATGAACCTGAAAGTATTTTACTAATCTCTAAGTGAACTGAAGTATCTAACTAATGCCTCAAGAGATATATAGAAATACTGATTTTAGAGCTTCTCTGTTTTACGCGGAGATCATTGGAATATTTTTGTTCTAAATGTAATGTAGCTCTATAAAGCTATGGGGATTCTAGATTTTGAAAATATAAGATATGTGTTGAGAAAGAAATTCCAGAGATTCCAAAACTTGAACTCTAGGATAACAAAGAAACTCTATCGTTGAACTAATATTAATTTTCAAACTACGATTAATAAATAAAACATTTGTTTCAAGTCAGAATTGTTAGTTTTAATTTATTTCTGACTGTTTGTTAGTATTAAAGTTATTAATTTTTATTTGTCAGAGATTATTTTTGATTTTATGTTTATCTCTGATTATTGCCCTAGTCATGGCGCTCGCGAGAGCTGAACACCACGAAACAAAAGACTCTACCAAGCTTTCGAAAATCTAACGCAATCCTGGAAAAGAAAGCTCGAAATAAAAACCAGGAGTCGCGAGTGTCTTGTCAGTCTGATCTCGGTTATTTCGTCCACTTAACTACTTTATTTCAAAATGTTAAGAAAATCATAAGTCTTGCATGAATTCCAGAGTGTTCACAAGAAAGGCTTCAAGATTACTATAGGTAAAGGTTCGAGAATCGACTTTGCCATATAAAATAATGTGTAAATCAAAATTATAATAAGTCATCAATAACTTTACTTCATAGTGAGCGGAATTTACACTCTTTAATACGGACACGGGTTATCCCTCCTTTACGGAAATGAGAAACACTGGCCCAAGCTCTACCTGGCTTCAAGAGTTCTGCACACTGATGAAAATACAGCATTGATCAAGTAGCACTAACGGCTAATATTCAAATTATGTGATGTAGTAAATAATGAAATATAGCAATAGGCGACTCTGCAATCCTCTAATTAAATGTAAATAAAATTTAATCAATCTAAAAGAACACTCTGTCCTTCACAAGTTTCTATTTATAATATGGCGTCACTATAGGATTTAGACTCGAGAATCGTGGACTTCCTTAAATCAGTTGCATGTTCACATAATATGATTAGAGCTGAAACAGTAAATACATTATTATATCTGTAAATAACATGTGGAACTCCAAAGAGATTATAGGGTTGAAAGACTCGACCATAACCTAGAAAGTATTCAGATCTTGATTACACTTCAATGAATCCAATCCATTCAGTATTTGGTCTATACCATCATTATAGCTTGGAAGAAGGAAAACATCGTATATCGGTAACATATTTCCATAGAGCAGATGCAATGACATATAAATCCTTCATCTTGCATTAGACCACTGTATTCACATGGTTCTATTTCTATAGATATTCCGCCCCTTCAGAAAACATCGTAAGACAATCCAAATAAGACCACCATAAGAACCTGAAGATGTATGTATATTTATCAACCCGCAACGGATCAGTGTAGATATTACGACCTTGTCCCTATTGTGGAGCGCTGCATCGAAAGCAACTTGTACTCGTACATAGTCGTATGAGAATAAACGTATGAATATTTATACCACATCGTGCCTGCGAGGCGGACATAGGCTTATCCTCGTTTGCAGATCTTAAATTGACAGTCAGTCATTTACATCACTAATGCAGAACTGAACTGTTCGAAACATTAACTGCTGAACATATTCTTTACCTATATATATGTATATTAATTTAAAAAGGAATAAGATCATACGAAACCAAATCCTCTAGGAACATCTTCGTCCTTCGATAGAAAACATCCTGCTTCCGACTTCATATTCTAAGGCATGGAACTGATTTTTCGTCGTAATAGCTCATGATTAACCGCATTTCCTTTTCTGCTCATGATCCTCACTGTTTTATATCACTTTGTAAGCTAAAATCACTGAAATATCTTGAAAATCTGCAAAAAATAATCCTAGTTTTTCCGCAGTGAAGTCCTAACTGTCAATCCCCGTCAACCCCCGTTCTCTTTCTAATTCTCTTGTTTAAATCATGACTTTTTCTTTACTAAGCGTACTGTAAAGAGTTAATATACCTAGATTGTAGTTTTATTGCTTCTTTTAAATGTATTTTTTTACCTGTTTGTTTGAATATTATTTGAATGAAAGTTTCTTTGAATGATATTAGAAAATATGATAAATTCATTTGAGAGACTCCTAATCTACAATAATGCCTTCTTTCTATGTCTAATTACTCAGGTGTGAACGACAAACCACCTGAGGTTTGTTACAACACACACACACTTTTATGAAAATACTAGCTTTTCCCGCGGCTCCGCCCGCGCGGAATTTGACTCTTGTGCTATCCCACAGGAACCTTTTATTTTTTCGGGATTAAAAGTAGCCCATGTCACTTTCCGGCCCTTGAACTACCTATATATGCATGCCAAAAATCAAATCGATCCATTGCTCCGTTGCTGCGTGAAAGAGGAACAAACCAACAAAATTTTCTTTAGTGTACCGTACCAGCCTTTTTAATAGTCCACTGCAGGACGTAGGCCTACCCACGAAGGGTGATTGGGCCATATCCACCACACTGGCCCAGTGCGGGTTGGTGGATACAAACTTATCTGATTTATAATATTAGTAAGATAATGCATCATTCTACTTACACTTAGAGATTAACTATGTCTAACAATGAAGAAAAAATACCTACTTACGTAGCTGAAAGTGCCCAAGTACAATAACCAACTTTGATAATACTTAGTATCAAAGTTGGTATACTTTTTATCAAATAACCTAAATAATTTGAGATTACAAATTACAGAAGCCAAATGTAGGTATGTGAAATATTAAATGTATAGCTACGTTACATTTTATTTTTTAAATTAAGCAGCTACTTTTATGCTACTCAGGATTTATTATGATTATTTATTCTAATTATATACCGTAGCTGAAATAAGCAAAATGACAATGCTGAATAAAATCAAATTAATGTTATAATTACTTTCATAACTTTGTTTACAGAAAAGAAAGTAAACACAATATTTTCAGTAACAAAGCACTGACATAAATATTTAGCAGTCCAAAAAAATGTTCAGTCAAATGTTCAGTCCCTTTTTTAAGACTATGAAACTGAGGTTTTGTCAAAGAACCAACTAATTAAGATTACAATTAGAGAAGTTATTATCTGCGCGACGTCGTCCAAACCCTCGTCAGTTCGTGCTAATTCGACGATAAATTATGCTTATTAGTCATAAGTTAAGCACTTAATCCGTTTTCGTGGTGTTTTTATTAAGATTACAGAGAGGAAGAATTGGTTTAAATCTTTTCAGAATAAGATGTTCTACAAAAATAATCTACGGATAAGACATCTACCAATAAAATGAACGGAACAAGTTAAATACAAGCTGGTTCCAATCCTTTGTTGATTGGGCTATATTTACCACGCTGGCCCAGTGCGGGTTGGTGGATTCACTTAAGCCGACGAATTTCTTCTACGGACATACGCAGGTTGCCTCACAATGTTTTCCTTCACCGAAAAGCCAGTGGTGTGAAATTCCGTACATAAATTCCATAGAACTCATTAGTACGGGACCGGGATTTGAAACCACGACCTAAGATTGCAAGGCTACCACGGCAATGGAAGTAATAAAGTTTATGTGTCAAGAAATGTTTTATTTTGATTTTATTTATTACTGACCCTGCTCGGTAGCAGCTCAAATTAGAGCTCAAAAAATAATCGTAAAACGCCGTTTTACAAATAAATAATAAATGGTTCATATTTCATGGCTGTATCACTTGCTTTAGCTAAACTAAGGTTTCATGGGTCTATTAGGTACACTATCTTTGAAGCTAAATAACCCTGTGTACCTCACTGACATATTCAATTACTAGCAGTTTATTAGCATGGCAGCTTTCAACCCTGAGAGAGTACCTAAATGCCTAAATTATGCTACTGTGCTACTTTAGGCAACCTACATTCATGTTCTTTCCAAAATTTGGCTCCGTAACTTTAGATCTTGGCGCTTTGTAAACCCAGGTCCAATATTTCAAAAAGACCTGAAAAACTTACGCAGAAAGTGGAATAAAGAAAAAGTCGTTTAGACGCAATTTAGTGCGGCAATCTCTCTTCGCACCGCGTGCCAGGACGTTCGTATACGAGGCGTCGTAGTAACAGATGTTTGTTAACGTGAAGTGTTGGAAGTCTTGTGGTGATAGTAGATTCTAGTTTGTTCACGAAATGGCCAACCTTCTTACGCTGCGAAAATTGTATTTTTCTAATAATTTTGACTTACCAATCGTGTCAGTTACGCTACCTTTTCGGAATACAATAAGCTCGATAACAGAGGCGCCAGCGTAACTTAAATAGCAGCGTAAAAAGCATTCTCTCTATCGAATGCCTAAAGTGAAAAAGGAAAAGAACTATGCTATTTAGCTAAAATAGTTACGCTGGTGCCTCTGTAATCGGGCTTACTGTATTCTTATCAAGTTCGCATAGCTAAACTTGCCGTTCATGCGTCGCAATGCGTTCCAAATTAAATGGCTATAAAAACGTAGCAATTTCGCCAGATTTATGCTGAATACATACGCCAGATTTATACTAGATACATCAGAATAATAGATATTACTGCATATTATCACGGTATCAAACTAAGTCTGCCATTATAGGACAACTAGTACAGGAAGTATGAAAATATCAACTTTACCGCCTTAGTCGTGCTTACTTCGCGTAGCTCATCGATCTAACCACATCAGATGAGCTATTTTCGCGAAGCGTAGATATTACCGCCGCGTATGTGTTACTTCCGCGCAGCCTATCGATATCACCGCCTCATTTGTGCTACCTTCGCATAGCTTATTGATATTCTGCCTCAGTTGTGCTACCTTCGCGTAGCTTATCGATATTACCGCCTCAGTTGTGCTATTTTCGCGTAGCCTATACCTATCACCGTGATATTTGCGTAGCCTAGTATACAACAGTGCCAAACATACCGTTCATGCGTCGCAACGCGTTCGCCATTAAACCGCAATAAAAACGCAGCGATTCCGCGAGATTTATGCCCTTTATACGTCAGAATAAAGGCGATATAGAGATGGAGGGTCGGAATGAATAGTGATATGGGCCGTAAAATGTTGGGAATGCTCTATGATTGGTGATGGGATCTTATCAGGGGCTATTTTCTCATGCGAGAGCTTTGATGACTTTAGTGATAACGTTTTCTAATAATATTTACTTACTGACAGAACTACCAACCTAACAATTCTGAACTAACAATTCCGGCGCACTGATAAAGTTTCTTTTAGAAAACACCACCATTGGGCGCACTTAAAGGCGAACCAAGTAGTCCTTTCTGAATAGATGTGATGAAAAATACATTTTTGGCTCGGGCGACGTACTTTGAATCCCTCGCTACGTTCAGGATTCTTAAGATATAACTACTCTAGAATCCCTCACTTCGCTAACAAAAAAGCGCCCGTAAAAATATTATTTTGCTCCCATATGATACAATCTACTATTGCGCCCGAGTGGTACACTCAACTTTTCATCACCCTCTATGAGAAAATAAAAGGCGCCTCATATTTTATTGTAATATTATTATTTATTAAAACATATAGTAACAACTAAATTGAAAATAAATGGTATCTAATAATAAAACAACTGAAAACTTAAATTAACATTCTTATCATTAATTTTCTTGGCGCTGAACACTAACATTACACATACTTTCAAATTCAAAAAATGCGCAGTGATTCCGGCGCATTTATAATAAGGATTAAATTCTCATTACTCATTACTGCCTGCTAAAAGTTCCTTATAGAAAACACCACCTTTGGGTGCACTTAAAGGCGAACCAAGTCGTCCTATTCGAATAGACGCGATGAAAAAGAATTAATTAAAAACTTCAAAAGTTTTTCTAGAACGGCATAATAATTATACCCAAAATATAGTTGCATTGAGAACCTCTTTATTTTTTAAAGCCAGTTAAGAATAACATGTGTGTGATTAGAAATAAATAAGCGATGTTCGACAGAAATTTTTCTTTTATTGGATTTGCTAGACGTCGTAAAACCTAGCTCGGTTTGTGTTGGCACAAAGCATTTTAAATAAACTAGAAAAAACCGGGTACCTAAATTGCCAACTTATGATGTGATCCACAATTTCGATCGTTACAAAATCTGGATTAGATAGCGAGTTTATTTTTTAATGTTAAAATTTTCTAAAGGAATAAAGGTAGGCTTAGTCTAACTCCCCATGTAACCTTAAGAAGCAGCACTCCCATCTTATCATGGGTGCTGAATTAAACCATGTCTTATTATACAATAGGCAGCGGTGCAAACACGGCTTGACACTCAAATTAATGAATACCTTGACAAGTTCATTGTACCTACATGTTCAACTGCTAATATTTGACTTAGTTGACGTTCATAGAGCTACCATTAATTATTATATTGATGTGGAAAGTTATAGACATCACCATAGAAGATATAATAATTGACATCGCTTGAAGAGTATATAAATCTCTCTATCTATCTACAGCTGTAGGACGTCCACTGCTGGACATAGGCCTTCCCCATGGATTTCCAATAAGGCTATTTGGAAGCGGCCTGCATCCAGAGCGTTTCTGCTATCTTTCTTACATCTTCAGTTTTAGGTGGAATATCGGTGGATGTCCTACGCTGCGCTTGCTGATCCGTAGCCTCCATTCCATTTGCAATCCGTTCTTCGAACTATGTGCCCTGGCCATTGCCACTTTATTTTGCTCATCCGTTGGGCTATGTCGGTTAAAGAGAAGTAAAGAGGATAAAGGAATCTTTTAAAGGATCAGTCTCAGCTGGATTTGACCACAGACTAAAAATGACTGCACTGCATCAAAGGTACAGTTTAAAAACAGAGACACTTTAGTCTGTAGCCAAGATTACCGTATCGAAATGTATCGGTCTTGTTCAACATAGGCCTAAGTTTGAAGGGCAAGTGGCCCATGTTCCACGCTGACCCAGTTGGAAGTTGGTTAGTTCTCATTTAAAATACCTATCTCTTCCGGGCGTATGACAAGCAAGTTTCTCTACGATATTTCCTTCGCTGAAAAGATAGTGGTACAAAAGATACAAGCCTAGAAAATGTCTCTCTCGCACCGCCGCTCAACGGCACGACTAGGACCCGTCCTTTCAGCTATAGGATGTCCTTTTCCGGACATAGGCCTTCCCTAATAGGCTCTTCGTTAAGAATGGTTAAAAACATCGTGTAGGTATCTGACGCGATTCTGCGGTCTTAATGAAGTGATCTGTCGACCTTGACGGTGGATGTCCTACGCCGCGTCTACCGGTTCGTAGTTCCCATGAAAAGGATTAGCTGACTTTAAACGTTGGCTATTTTGTGCGTAATATTTTCATAAAGTTGTAAATTCGAATTCTCAACAAGCTATGTCTGTTTTGTCACTTAAAAGGACAAAGTCAAGAAATTAATGAATATCCTGAAATTCTATCGAGTCTAAACATCTGTTGTTTTGATAAAAGCACTTACTTCAGGCCATTAGCGAATCAAAACCATCACGAATTAGACAATACAGGGCTTTCCATAATAATAACAACTGAAGATTGAGTGAAACTTTATCTCTTTAGTTCAAAATTAGGAGCCACTGTTGTATTTTTAACCGACTTTATTTTAACATTAAGGGTTATATTATGTTCAGAACGAACATAATACGAACGAACGAACGTACGTATTTTCTTGTTCATCGATATTTTCGGCAATTATGAACCGAATCAAAAAATATTTTTTGGTTCAAAAGGGTACACTTACTTCCGAGGTGGTCCTATTTAAATTTTATTGAAATGGGCAGAGCCGTTTTTAAAAACCAACAATAATGTAAAAAAGAAATACCTACATCAATTCGAGCTACTATTCGAATTTTGTAGATGATGGAAGTCAGTTTTGCCATTTTTTAGGAAAAATAATTATCAAAAATGTGATAGTCACCGTTCCGATTTTTGACAGGGCAAGCAAAAGGTCTGTCAAATTCCCGTATTTGTCTGTACTATTTGTATTCTACTAAATAGCCTTGGTGGAGTTTTTGGCGGGAACGCGGAAAAATCATATCGCCGCATTGTATTATTTTGTTACACTTGCGTTTTTATCAGTGATAATTCGTGAAAAATTGTAGTATTTCGTTGAGCTGATTTACGTGCAGGCAAGTGATAAAATGTGACGTATGATATTGTTCCGTGTTGTTACTAAAACTCCATAGACGCCTCTAATATGGTATCCACTGCTTTACTGAGGTAAGTATGACTTCTTGGACTGTGTTTGTATTTGACCGCGACTTTATTGGACTATGACGTGACTACGAGCCTTAGTGGTCTAGTGGTGATACTAGCCCTACAACCGTGAGGTTGTGGGTTCAAATCACGATTCCGTACTTATCAATATTTGGAACATAATTATGTACAGAATTTCATACCACTGTCTTTTCAATGAAGGAAAACATCGTGAGGCAACCTCTGCATACATATGTCCGTAGAAGGAAGTCGATAGCGCATGTGCCAATCCGCACTGAGCCTGCATGTTGGATATCCCAATCGCCCTTCGTGGGTAGGTCTACGTCCTGCAGTAGACTAATAGTCTACTACTGTACACTGTAAAGCTGTTAAAGTACAATATAGGTTGAATCAAACTTTTTGGCAGTTATGATGTTAGCTAGGAGCTGTGGATAAAACAATCCTCGCGCTGTTAAGTGAGCTTCACTTCACTTCGGGTTGCCCGCAACTTGTAGTTAACTTCACATGCGCCAAGAAGATTGATTTGGCCTATTACAGTACGTACTCTAGCGGATTGTTGAGAGGTACACAATAGTAGATAGACATTATTATTATAGTTTGTTTTTAGGGTTCCATACCTCAAAAGGAAAAAACGGAACCCTTATAGGATCACTTTGTTGTCCGTTTGTCCGTCGGTCCGTATGTCCGTATGTCAAGACTCTTTATCTCGGGAACGCGTAAAGATATCGAGTTGAAATTTAAATTATATACGTATATCTATAGTTTCTTTCAGTTGTGTAACAGAAAAAGTTCTCAGTTATCATATAGAAAAGTTAGAGCCGTTTATGTCGTAAACAACCGCATATTTCAACACTCACAAAAATCAAAACCTACCGGGTACTTCCCTTTTACATACAACTATGAAATTTGGCGAAGAGCATTGTCTCAGAGTACACATATAGGAATAAATCTGAAAACTGTACATTTTTATTTCAAACTCAAAAAAATGGAGCCTCAAAATTCACATAATATGGGTTCAAAATTCAAAGTGAGTAAATAGTATCATGTAAGGTATCATATAAAAGAACTTAATTAGCACATACTAAAACAAGTGTTTAATTATTCTAACAATGTGTAATTTTCGAAGTGTGACGAGTAAAGCGAAAAATAAAACTTTTCTGTCGATGAGTATAGTACTTTTAAAGATTTTAACAACTTACTTCCCAATTTAATGAATTCTGGATTTTTTACCCTCGGTGTGCAAGCCTGACTCGCACTTTATTTCGCGTTTTATTAGACATGATCTATTCAGTAAACATAACGCGCGTTATTGTGAAGTGACGTGAACGTGTGACATGCGAAAGGCCAATTCTATTCAAATCTTCAGTTTTATAGTCACCCAGCGTGTCTGCAGTTCACGTGATATTTCACATCTTCTTGTATGTAAATCTATTTATTTGTTTATAGTTGATAACATACGTATAACCTTTAAAGAGATTATAGGCTAGATCTGGCTAGGCGACTGGTAGAGGTGACACGTGACCAGAATGCTGGCATCTACTTTGGTCAAAAAATTAGTATAGCAATTCAGCGAGGCAACGCCGCCAGCATTCTGGCCACGTTACCCTCTGCCCCGGGTTTTTTAGATTAGTTTTATTTTTATTTTAGTAATATAAGTTTTAGTGTTTAGTATTAGTTTTTATTTAAAGTAAGTTAATTTTAATAGTTGTAGTTTATGAAATGTTTTTTAAGTTTGGTCATAATAGAGATTATAGTACATCAAAACAACCAACTTTTACCATGGGAACAACCCCAAGATTGCGAAAAAAATCCGCTGTGTCATAAAAGTCACTCTTAGGAGATTGTTCGTTAGTTACCAATGACCCAGCACATTATAAAATTTTTGGATTTCAGAAACGGCACTAAGAAATCGATGAGATTTGGTTCGCTTTTTAAATGCTTATTAATATAAATAAATAAATATTTTGAGACATTTTACACATGGCCTCTGACTCCAAACTAAGCAAAGCTTGTGATAGGTATGGCTGCCAGAGACTGATATACTACATACACTTATTTTTAAATACATACTTATATAGATAGTAACTAAATAACACCCAGACACAGAGCAAATACTTATGATCATCACAAAAGTGCTTGCCCTGGGTGGGTATCGAACCCACGCCTCTTTGATCCAGTAGTCAGGTTTACTAACCACTGAGCCACCGAAGCAGTCATATTATTACGTAGCTTTGATAAATGTTTAACGCTCCCTAGTTAATTTATGGGAATTATTCCGCAATTCGTAGCTCTCCGGTTATTTCGGTGGACCCATATTCACAAGTAAACTAACTACCGATTTGCTAGTCAGAGAATGCTTATACTATAATTGCAGATAAAACCCATGTGACTTTAAAACTTGGAAAGCATTTTCCACACATATACATGTAAAATTTGTTTGGTAGCTTAACAATACTAAAAACACAATTAGATTTCTACTCATTGAAGTTTCGCCGCGAAAAAACCGATATTTATTTTTGAAATGGGAATAAATTTGCTCGTAGTCCAATTTGATGAGCTCTGTACTAGTTCCTCAGTGGCAAGTATTTATGTATCGCCTCCCATTTATATTAGAAAAAGAAACACTATTCAGACCACATATGGAGAATACAGTATCTTAGAAGTTATTGTCGTTTCGGTTAAACGATAGCCTAACCAAAGGTTACGTGTTAACCAATGCAAAGAACAAACATCGGGAACGCTGCGGGGCTATCACTTAATTATTTCTTTGGTAATATGGTTCCTTTGATATTAAACGTGTATCAGGAAAGATTTTTATCATATTAATGCTTGTCTGTTTGGAACATCTTCCCTTTCTTTTTGTGATAAACATTTTAAAAATTGACTCGTTCACAGGATTTGGACCTGCATCTCTCTGGAATTCCGGCCCAGATGCTGCGAACGCGTAAATTTTCGAAATGTTCATTACAAAAAGAAAGTTTTTATACACCTAGTGTATGAAGCACGATAAAATCATTTCATTGATTAAGCAATGCCCCATTTTCTCGTTAATGGTAAGAAGTTCTAATAATTTCACATTAAGTGACTAACTGTTTAAAGCAGTTCTCACAAGATGGCGCTTCCAACAATGTAGTAGTTGGTAAAAATGATAAACCACTTTCAATAATTCGACGTTGTCGCAGATAGCGTTCTAGCTTAATTTGGACAAAGCATCTGGGCCGGAATCCCAGAGATATGCAAGTTCGAATCCTGCTCAATTTTTGAAATGTTTGTCACAAAAAAAAAAAGTTTCTATACACCTAGTGTGTGAAGCACGATCAAAATCATTTCATTGATATTCCCTTTCTCATAATCATTTCATTGATATTTCCTTTATAAGTACCATCCCAAAAGTACTCACATAACTATTCCCATTAATGTTTTGTTTACTTTATTTGCGCGTTTCGAAATCAAAGTGATTTATATTACATCGATAAATACCTACTAATTAGTACTGAGCAGATATGCTATGCTATTTCCTTCTTTTAAGGTTTATAAAATATATTAGAGTCAAGAAGTAATGAAAGGAGTTGGTAAACTATTTATATGTGAGGCGGTCCTTGAAAATCGGCAGCGATGCGAGCTATATTAATGTTTAGTGCCATACTTAAGAATATTATTACACGCAAAACATATTTTTGTGTATCGCCGTTTTATTATAATATCTCTTTTTTTATTTCACTAAGTAGAAAATATTTAGACTGAACTGGTAATACTAAGAGGAGGTCTACGTAGTCTACGTATTAGACAGGAATCTTCAAACAACCAATAGCGGGCTGGTATTTAAGAGTTTGACATTTATTTATTTTTTAAAACATGGCGACCAGCCCTCTATTGGTTGTTCAATATTGACAATGTCATTTCCTTTTGCTGTTTCTTAATGTCACTGTCAGGTTTTTTTTTCAATTTAGGCTTAATGCAGTTATTTGGTGTAGCACATAGTTCATTTTTCTAATGTTTTTAGAACCCATTTGAAAATTAAATGGCGATGAAAAAAATTCTAGAAAATATGTGTTTGAAAAGATAATTATGTAAGCTTTCTATTGGTATATTTTTTGTTTCTGCAAGATTTCAAAACCCGCATCTTTTCCATATCCTTTAAAATTACAACACAATAAATTTGAATAAATTTTATGATTAAAATTAAGTTTTATTTAAAATGTCGTCAGTATAAACTATCGATATTTTAAATAAAACTCTATCAACACAATTAAAAAAACATAAGTACCTACCTATTTACTTATTGGCGGTAGGTTGGCAAAATCAAAAAGTAGTCTTGTGTGTGAATTATGCAATCATGATCCAATAGATTTTCATGTAGTGTTGTTAAGTAAATCGTCAGACCAGCTAGTACAAGCCTCATTAGATGCGGGATGTTAATCTATCAAAATGATATACAGGGTTATTTCTAATCAATTAGCATACTTTTAGGGGCTCATTCTGTACATTAAAACTAA
Source organism: Hypomecis punctinalis (assembly GCA_949316475.1). NCBI lineage: Eukaryota > Metazoa > Arthropoda > Insecta > Lepidoptera > Geometridae > Hypomecis > Hypomecis punctinalis. Next base: position 6,506,816 of record OX438807.1, read on the forward strand.
CAACTTTTGTTCTGCGACTTATTGTTAACTCAAAAAAAAAAACCGTTCTTAAATAGAAAAATATCGTTCACCCGCGACAAAATGTCTGGAACAGCTGATTTATTTTTTGAGTTTTGACAAAAACCGCAGAACAAAAGTTTTTAGTGTTGATGTACAGAATAAGTCCCTAAAAGGATGCTGATTAAATAAATAATAATAAATACGTAAATAATTTGTAATAATTTTAAATTAATAATAATTTTTCGCATAATATGGCATGGTCCGCATGACCGACTTCAATCTTATATTTCGCACGGATCGATGTAGCATTTTTCACACTATTATTTATCAAAAATGGCTCAGCCGATTTCAATAAAATTTACATGGGACCAATTTCCAAGTATACTCTTTCCAATAATAGAATAATTATAGAAATCAGACTACTATGTAAAAAATGATGCGTGGTTATACATAAAAAATATAGGTACGCGTCGAATTGAGTACCTCCTCCGTATCGTCGGTGTAAAATAACAATCAAAGGCGACTAACAAACCGGTTAAGATTTACCTCCGGTAAAGGTTTGATAATCTACCAGCAACAAGTACAAGCCGCGTCAGATGTAAGATATTGATCGATCAAAATGATACATAGTGTTACGAGATGGGTTCATGGATAATCAGTTAAAACGCCGATTATTCACTTTGCTGTTTATTGTACAAAATCACAATACACATGACACAATTGGTTCGCACAAACACTTCACACTGCACTGGTACTGATATTCACACAAACTAGTCACGAGTCTTGAGCGATTCGCCTCGCGGGCCCAACCACTTGCGGGGCAAAACGCCGCAATACTCACTTGAACACGAGATGTTTTCGTTCCGGTATAAACACGATAGCTGGTCCCCAAGGGTCGGCCGACGTATTTATATCCATTATTACCTACAATCTCGAACCTACTGATAATTCGTGACATTACTCGATCTAATAAACGCTATTGTGTTAACAAGTAAACAACTTAAAAATTCGAGACTTCCTTATTGTTTTCAAATACGTAAACACCCAAAAAAATCATATAACCATAAATCTCGCACTTAGGTGTAAAAAACTCGCCGTCATTACCGCGCGGCCCACTGCGTCTCAATAGTAATAAAAAAAAACAATCGAAGATGATTAACGAACCAGTTAATTATTTTTTTAATTGCGAATAACCAGTCGTTTAAGTTCTACCTCAGGTTAACGTTTGTTAAACCGTCAACCCAAGTACAGGCCGCGTCAGATAGTGAGATATTGTATTTCTCCGTAATGGAGGGTGGATAAATCTATTTTCTATCCGTACCGTGAAACACTACACTCGGAAAATGTATTGCTTCGGAGAAGGAAAGCTGAGATTCCGTGATTCTAGAAGATAGGTACTACTTTGATTCTACTACACTAGGGTAAACTTGTATATTAATCCACTAAGGGACAAGGCCTCTTTAAAATTTAATTAGTGATTAGTGCAGAGCCCTTAATCCAAGTTTTGCGTCGTTTACTTAAACTATCGCGTTCGTGTGTGGCTCCATACATTTTGGTTAGTTCTTCCTCTTTTCTGCCAGGGGCGCTGTACAAAAATGTATAGAGCCATACGGAAACAGCTGTTGTTTCAATTTACTTGTAAATCTGGACTACCAGGTGATAAGAGAAAGTGTCGAGTCACGGTAATTAGATAGCATTACCGTGGTTGAGTGATTGGTAGAAAACACGTATGAACAGCGACTAATTTCTCGACGACACTCTCGCACTGAGTGTAATCACTTACTTAGTGATTACTTACCATACTTCCAAAAATCGATACGCCGCACATGGGTATTCAATTAATCTATGCGGCCATAAGTCGAAATGAAAAATTTCAAGAAACAATAAAACAGACGACTGCATGGGACAGAGGACAGTGTTAAGAATTATATTCAGCCCCTTGCATCCTTCCTCCGCGCACGTTGTGTTTCACGTCACGTTCCGCGTGAGCCGAACGTGCAAGTGAGAGCGCGGAAGAAGAGAGAATGTTGTGAACAAACAAGTGAAGCCAACCAAAACTACGCCTCGCCGTGTACAGACAATTACACACACATCCAGGTAACTATGAAACTACGCCTTGGCTTGTCAGTCAAACTATGGCGGCGCAACAGCGACGCACTCAAAACCACATGTATAAAAAACCGGCTTCACTTGACTGTTCAACGACGTTCCCTCTGGATTTTTTTATTTGCTCTGAGACGTTATCACGTAAAACCGTCTTTAAACTAAATCGACTTGGCATTTTTCTGTACATTCCATTATTACTATTATTGATGTTAAACCGACTATAAAGACAACCATTTTTTATTTAACAGCTGCGCGATGATTGCAATCATAGGTTGCATGGGAAAATTTAATTCATGTTTTTATTATTTGACCGACGAACCGGAGGTCGGAGGAGGTACTCAATTCGACGCGTATAGTACTTTTTTATGTATAACCACGCATAACTTTTTTTATAGTAGTCCGATTTCAATAATTATTTTTTAGTCGAAAGAATATACATAAAAAATGCGATGGATGCACCCATTTAAATTCAATCATACTATTTTTCGCAAAAAATAAATATTTACTCACTACATTTTTAGAATTTTCTCACTGTTTAAGCCTTCCCTTAGCTTCCACGGATATTTCAAGATCAAAATTAGCCCAATCGTTTCAGCCGTTATCAAGTTTTAGCGAGACTAACAACCACGATTCATTTATATGTAGGTATAGGTAGATATGTATTCGTAAGATATGCTAAATTGTGTTTGAAGATACGAAAGTAAAACCGTAAGTATATTGCCCCGAGGTCATAGTCCGTCACGAACAAATATTACAACTAGTTCTAACATTTGAACTAGGTATAGTTCATTACATATCGAGCTATTTCAACTATTTGGTTATTATACCCATAATTACAGTAATCATAGTGACCTTTGGCTACGAACAGAATAGCTGTCGTAAACCGTTTGAACTTTGACGAACTTTTTTATAGAACGGTGTAGGCGTCTAAGCTTATACAGGGTGACTGGTAAACATTGAGCAACCTTTTAGGGGCTTATTCTGTACATCAAAACTAACAAATTTTGCTCTGCGACTTTTGTCAAAACTTAATTTATTAGGTATCTATAATTAGGCTGCCAGTTTAAACAAAACTTTTTATTTTCGTCTCTATAGACATTTATTTATCTTTTATTACTTATTGCTAGCCACATGAGGTCAAGAAAAGGCTTTTTTGCAACAAAATAAAGTCTGGTTTCATTGAAAGACCCTAAAACCCAAAGACCTTGTCAAGGTCTTTAGTTTAGACCTCAGAAGAATTACAAGTATTTTTAGACAATTGTTTGATTGGATGAGTGAAGAAAAAGCAGTCGTATTCTTCAAAAGAGGTGTCAATGTACGAATCATGAGCAAGAAGTTAATGCTTTTCTAAGATTAAGATCTTACACATTTACTGCCGAGCTTTTTCAGTTACATTGATGTAGCTGGCTGCACACTAAGGCCTCGTTTACGGAGACGCGGCGCGTCGCTTGTGGCGGCGCGGCGGGCACCGCAACGCTTTCCGTCACGCATCTCTGTGAACAACATCGTATATTGCCATATGTTTGTATTTGCGCGTGCGATGACGCGGGTCGCTGCACGCACAGCCAACACTCGCAGCGAGAAGCCACGCCGCACGCGATGCGCGAGGCCCCGCGTCTCCGTAAACGCGTCCTTACTATTTTTTTGTCGAATTTCAGGTTTACCGAGGTATACATTTTGTCGAGAGTCAATGAACATTTTGTTTGGAACAGCTGATTTATAATTTCGAGGTTGGTCGTGTAAAATTGGTTTATAATGATGAAGACATATAGGTACATCTCTTTAAATCTCTGTTCTAATTATAAGTAAATACGGCTAAACTCACGAAATACCTAAATACAGTCAAGCTGCTGGGAACGGCTGGTGCACTTATCCCTACCAAGCTATCCCCCCTGGTAGGGATAAGAGCATATTTCGTAGATTTAGTTCTACCAGTAGAAACTACCAGCACTTACCATTTGTGTAGTGCACAGGAACCCAACCGGTTTCGGAGTATTCAGTACTCCATCCTCAGGGCATACGCGCGACCCCGGCAATGCGATCGCGCGTATTCCCGGATTCCGTCGGGTTCCCAGGGACTCGACCGTAATTAGTTATTTAGTGAGTTTAGCCGTATTTACTTATAATCATGTTGAATACTCACGCTAGTTTCAATGAAGTGAAATCTCTGTACGAGTACGTTGAGTTACGTTACGCACAAAATAATTGCTTATTCTGAAGATACCGTAGACGATAGGGACATAATCAGGGCCAAGGATTGATGATGATTTCTTTCTTTTGTCTCTTTATAGGTGCTTAGGTTTTAAATATTATAGTAATATATTTGAGTTTTTTTGGTGGGCAGCGAGTGTCGTTAACTACAACGAAATATAAGTCTACATACTTAACACTATCTACACATATTTGAGTACATAAAATTAAGTAATGTAGATTATTTACATAAGAAAAATGACATATGAAGCTTCGTTCCAGAGCACTGCTTAATTCTGGTAACGAACGCCAAGTCCAAAAGCATCGCTACAATTTTTAATTTCCGTTTTGAATATTTGATTTCAACTACACAGAGCGACAGGAAAATGTTCGTCCGGTTAGCTAAGTTTCTTTGCATTTCATCCTACAGAGTTAAACTTACTATATCACATGTAGCGCTCGTCGCGTAGCTTGGTTATTTGTTTCTTAGCGATCACCGAAGTTAAGCAACGTTTGGTGCGGTCAGTCTTCGGATGGGTGATCGCGGTTGGCATTGACAACAGCCATAATGTTACTGCAGTTTGGAAAACCATGCCTTGTATAAAAGGCTTTTAACAAACAATAAATCACAAAGTAGGTACCAACAAACCGAGAGTGTCTAATAGCAAGAATCCACAAGTATTCTGCTAAATAAGTATCTATACTCTATAAAATATAGCTTGATCTCTGCGACAACTGTCAGAAAAATCACGACCATGAAGTCCTGAATTTCTTAATAGTATAGACAGTACCTGTCAATGTCATACTTTATGGGCATGCCGATTAGTGATGGGCGACGAATGATCGTGACCACAGAGTTTTAGATAGAGTTTTATTTAAAACATCGAAAGTTTATACTGAAGATAAAATAAAACTTAATTCATCATTAATTTTACTGTATATTTTAATATCATAACATTATTTACTTGTGTATATCTGTATCAGCCTTTTTTTTAATAGTCCACTGCAGGACGTAGGCCTACCCATGAAGGGTGATTGGGCCATATCCACCACGCTGGCCCGGTGCGGGTTGGTAGATTCACATACGCCATCGAATTTCTTCTACATATGCAGGTTGCCTCACGATGTTTTCCTTCACCGAAAAGCCAGTGGTGTGAAATTCCGTACATAAATTCCAAAGAACTCATTGGTACGGGACCGGGATTTGAACCCACGACCTCACGATTGTAAGGCGGGTGTCACTACCTCTCAGCCACCACGGCTTTTTTTATGTGTATATACTTGATCTCTAATAATAGTGAGTAAATTGAATCCAAATTCAATTGATTTGGGGTGTACTCCCATAAGAGAATAAATGTATTTGTAATTAAAATATTCGTTAAATTTTGTAACGTTTGTAATTAAATTAAACCCTATTATATGTTACATTAGCATCGATAATAGTAAAAAACGTCGATAAATGCTATAGTAACATTATTATATTTTATTTAATTAATATCATAACATTATTTACATGTGTACATACGTTTAACCTTAAATAATAGTAAGTAAATAAAATTCAATTTCTCACCTACAACTACTCATTCGATTTCATTACAACATTGTTTGATAATCGATTTTTTTCACCACTATCCCAACTCTAAAAATGACAATCTTCTATGTCAATGTCACTGTCGCAGATATCAAGCTATCTTTGTATAGTTATGTAATAACTGTTAATAGAAGAACCAGTTTCAGAGATAACCTAAAACTCACAAGAACAGCTCTAGAGATATAATTATGCCCTGTTTTTCAGAAGTTTTACGACTTTTCTGTGACGTCTCATGAGTTAAAATTTTCACGGAATAAGTACCTAAGTACTCTTTGTACAAGAAGTTTAAAGCTTGTCAGGACATTTACTTCGCTTAATATTTAGACACTGTTGGAGACTGGACGGGATTTATTATGCTATAATTTAAGTCTGGAAGAATTATGTTGTACTTTTTCTGTTGAAACATAAGTGGCTATCAAGAGATATTTCTAAGTACCTAGTACCTATACTTCGGTACATATCTCAGAGGTTTTGACCATGCCAAAGAAAACAGTATATTTGCTTCGTATAGTTTATAATTTTTTTACCAGTAGATAAGTTAATTTTTAAAGATTTTCGTTAGCGGGAATGATATCCCATTTAGCCCATCCCGACTTCGTCTAAGCTAAACAAATTTATAATAGGTCCACTAGTAACAAATTGTTTGTATTATAGTTTCTATTTATTAATTAATAGATGTAGATAAGAAAAAACAAATCTATATCTATTAAAAATTAAAGATTATTAATATTTTCACGTAATAATTTCTAGCAAAATAGTTATTAAATTACGTGACGCGTGAAAATACTACGTCACGACACGCGAAACATCATCGTCAAGAAGTTTGGATTTACATAAATACTTCTTGTACAATCTTCTTGATCATCGTAGTAGTTGACGTTTTTACTGTGACTGTAACGGGTTGTGATGTGACGTCATTCAAGACGCCATGACACTATTTACGTTTTCGCCAGAAAATAAAATTATTTTTTATAAATACAAAATTCGTAATGTAAATATTGATATTTTATTAAAATAAGGTTTTTTGGGATAAAATAGATTTAAAAGTATATAATTAAACAATTTTTAAAATTTAGTCAAGTAGCCTTTTGTCTTGTATATGTTGCAGGCAATTTGTATGATTCCGCAGTTTGCATACGGCGTCGTCAATTTAAAACCGCTCGCAGTTATGTAATATGCCGAAGGCAAAATTACAACTTGTTCAATTGTAATAATTTCAAAGTCGGTTGTAGTTTTAGGGTGACCATGACAAAACACACTTTAGACAAATCAAGTGACAAAAAGATTGACAGATAAAACACATTTTGGATTCAAATTGAGTTCAAATTGATGAGATCGATTATAATCTCGAGATATAGTTCGTTTAACGGTTGGAGTGTACGAAAGGAAGCACTGAGCCTAAACCGACATTAGAAATGCAATGGGATGTGGAAGTATAAGGATGGGAAAATACTGATCTTGACTCCAAGGTCATTGACTTTTACGCCAGGATAAGTGAACCAAACTTAGTAACTTTAGGCCAAACTTATATAAGGTTTGTAGGTTAGGTTAGGTTTGAACAGTGACAATTACGCGCGAGCCGAGCGAGCGAAGCGAGCGTGCCGCGGCAGCGGCCGGCGAAGCGCCAGAAACAATATGTCCTTATTACGAGTTTAGGATCTGCCGTTATATGTATATTTGTACTCTAACATTAACTAGCCAACATAAGCACTTATCTAAGGCATTTCGACTTCAATTGGTTAGGTTAGCCTCCTTTGATATCCTCTGACCATTTCTTAACGATGGTCGATGTGTAACAATCGGTAGATCCTGTATATTTCAGGAGTCCTCGGAACACTAGATTTTATGGACACCTTAGCATTTTTAGGTACCAAAAAACCTTGTAAGTTGTCCACGGCGTGACATTTCTTATATCGCACTCTAAATTAGCTCGCAGATTGCAGATTTTTCCTACTTACTTAATACTTATCGTTATATTATGGAACATTTACGCAATATCATTATATTTTAAAGCCTATCTGTTATTCTGATATATAAGCTATATTGTTGCTCTAACTAGCTGAATTTATAATGGTCTGCACTAACATATTGTCACAACTGTTCCTAAACATAACACTTATTCTGGCATAGGTAATATGTCAATTTTAAACCTACCTTATTGATATTTTTATGATAATTACTTTCACTATTCTTCTATTTTTGTACAAATTTCACAAAATTATTCAGAGGAAGATGATAATTTATTTAGCATTGCCCGAAATCAAAAGAGCTCTCGACCCCGGGCGAAACCACAAAGCCAAAGCTAGTCCATCTTGAAACAGCAACGAAAATATGATATCCACTGATGGACGCTCCTAGAATTAAATTAACCCGAATAAGAATTTGCAACTACGGAATTTATTACTTTATGAATTTAAAATTTAAATTTTAACCGGCTTGGAGTGTTTTGCGGAATGAGCGAAAAATTGGGGATTATCTTAATTAAGTTAACGGCTTTTCGACCGGCTGCAGCTGTCTCTCTAGCATATTTTAAAGTTTGAGTACATAGATATGCGCCTGATTCGGGTGAAAACTTCAATCCTTGTTTCGAATGGGTTTATTTAGTATTTATTTTATGTGATTAAAAATAACGAAGAACTATTAAACTAGAAACATTGGAACAACTTAAAGTGGACAATAGTGAGAGTGACTAATAATTACTCACAATTCCGGGCAATCACCCCAAAGATGTATAAAAATCCTATTAAGCTTTTCTCAATCATTTAACATGTCATGCATAATAAGATTTTTTTAAAATGATATCTTTTTATTTAACAATTAAAAACAACTGTTACTTTTTTTCGTTTTTCTTTTCTTTTTATCTACTCTGTCAAATTAAAATATTTAAAAAAGAAAAACAATGTGTATTCTCATTTCTTTAAATGACTAATATTATAAATCCGAAAGTGTATTTGTTGGTTTATTGGTTCATCCCTCTTTTACGCAGCAACGGATTGAATTGATTTTTGGCATGGACATAGTTTGAAAGACGGAAAGTGACACAATTTATCCCAAAAATAAGCAAAAAAATAAGCAGTTCCTACGGGATAGCACAAAAATCAAATCATCATGTGGGTGAAGCCGCGGGCAAAAACTAGTTTTATGATAAACAAATTTTATACATAAACAAAACTACCTAGTTTTGAAAATCGAATGTTGGAAATTGACGTGTAAAATCCCCTTAAGTTTTCTGTGATGGAGAATTAATTTTTGCCGTCAGAGGCAGCTTAAGATAAGATCTGGGTTTGAATGTTTCCTGTTGCCAACTTCGGGAAATCGGATTATCGATAAGCTGGTGAATTATTATTTAATTAGTTAGGCACCGCTGCTTTTGCCTGATTTTTTTATCCGACTGGCCAAGAAGAGTGGCGTTTTCGGGATGATGTATTCATGTCCTGTATTGTAATATTTTCTTGGAAGGGTGGTGTTTTTGGAATGTATCTGGCTCTGTTTTTTCCGTTTGAGGTACGGAACCCTAAACATACAAGGAAGATAATTTGTTTTTCGCAAAAAAATCGCAAACCAGCTTCCACCGTGTATAGAATTCGAAAATTTTGCATGACTCGATGTGATATCCATAATGAACATTATTGTTGATTTATCAAAAACGGCTCAGCTGATTTCAATAAAATTTAAATGGGACCAAATCGAAAGTATACCCTTTAGAATTAAAAAATAACTTTTTTAGTTCACAATTGGCGAAAATATCGATGAATATACGGTAAAAAATACATATAGACTAACATAATACCTACCTCCTCCTTTTTGGAAGTCGGTAAAAAGTGTCAACGTATATGTCATAGTTAACCAAAAATGAAAATTAAAGAAAAGAAGTTGAAAAGCTTTTTCGTGTTATCATGTTGTTATTAAATGATCGATGAGATGATAGCCTTTTAGCAGACAACGCACGCGTACAAATATTTATTGAACTCGACTCACGCTTTCAAAGAGATTTATTTACGGACTTAAGATAACTGACACGAGCGATACGATAGTTCACACTGTGATTTATTGCAGTACACTGACCTAAGCACAAAAACCAACGATAGAAATAATTTTATACACCAAACGCCATCACGCTCGCTCGATTTCACATTGATAAAAATAATAAAATCATTTTATAAATTTTGTAAACTAAATAGGTTTATGTGAAAATGAAAATTAGAATGAAATAGTTATTTGTTAGTGCAAAGTTGATTTTTAACCGCGTGCTCAATTTTGATGACCGAGCAAGCGAAGGATTCTAAAATTGAACCAGGAGCGCAGCGAGTGATTCAACAATTAGAATCCTGAGCATCAGCGAGGGAATCAAAAGAGCTCAAAGTAAAAAATCTTTGCACTCGCACTCGCACACGTAACTTTTCATCCCACCTCAGCGAGGAAATGACTAAAGACGTCTACATACCGCACTGTTTCAAATACTTCTCGCGTGATTGTTAATGGGAGAAAGCTTATTTACACACAATTAACAGTTTCAGTCAATTGTTGTTGACATAAAAACTTCCTCGTCTTTAGAATCACTCATTTTAGGTTTTTCACTTGTTTTTAGTTTCTAATTTTTTTAAATTTTAACAATACGACATGCATGATAAAAAAATGGCACTCACAAAGCAAATTAAATAAGTACAGCAAGGAGTTTTGAACAAAATAAGAAAGGTTGTATGATAAATTCGGCATCATGGAGGTAGAAGTAAATACAGTGCGGCACAAAATGAGACGAAATGAATTAATCGGGAACTAAATTATCACTTTTGCTAGAATCACATACTGAGCTGTCAATCATTGTTAACATCCTAGCATTTTTCTCGTTTTACGTTATTTTAAAAACAGTATCATTATGCTTAGGCCGTGGGGTGCCGGCAGAGTAGAATAGCACCCCCTCTTGTACCAGGTGTCGTAAGAGCCGACTGAGGTACTACGGAACCGACAGTTGGCGGTATACCCATCCAGAACAGCGTAGCTCAAGTGCAACAGGGCGGGGATGGGCAGCAGCATCCCTGTCGCGAGAGCTACGCCCTGCGATTGCCAACACGCTTGCCCAGCGCGGCAATTATGGGCAAATCCCCCTTATGATTGCACAAAATGAAACCAGGCCCCCAGTCCCCGGCAGCTCCGCTAGTCCTGGTTCCGGCAGCGACCACGGTAACGGCGGAGCAAGGGGTGCTAAGAATCCCCGGCAGAGATCCGGCTGCCACCCCAACCGACGACGACTGGCCCTTGCAACATATAACGTGCGCACCATGAGGACTGATGAGAAGATTGCGGAACTGGAAGAAGAGTTGGGTAGGTTGCGATGGGATATTATGGGGTTATCTGAAGTCCGTAGAGAGGGCGAGGACACGATAACCCTGAAATCCGGCAACCTACTGTACTACCGGGAAGGTGACCAACGGTCCCAAGGTGGTGTCGGCTTTCTCGTTCACAGGTCTCTCGTTAACAACATCATTACCATCGAGAGTGTGTCGAGCAGGGTTGTATACCTGATACTCAGAATATCCAAACGATATTCGTTGAAGGTCATCCAGGTATACGCACCGACCTCGTCACACCCAGATGATGAAGTGGAGGCTATGTATGAGGACGTAAGTCGGGCCATACAGACGTCTAAGACCCGCTTCACGGTTGTTATGGGAGACTTCAACGCAAAGTTGGGCAAGAAAAGCGATGATGAGTTGAGAGTGGGGCAATTTGGATGTGGGCAACGGAACCCCAGGGGCCACATGCTGGCAGACTTTCTGGAGAAAGAGGAACTCTTCATGATGAACTCTTTCTTCCAGAAGCCACCTCGCAGGAAATGGACCTGGATGAGTCCCGACGGTACCACGAGAAATGAGATAGACTTCATCATGACTAGCGAGAAACGGATATTCAACGACGTCTCCGTGATCCACAGGGTAAAAACTGGCAGTGATCACAGAATCGTGCGAGGCAAACTGAATATCAACGTTAAACTCGAAAGGTCCCGCCTGGTGAAGTCTACGCTCCGACCTACTCGTGCCCACATACAAAACCCCGAGAACTTTCAGCTCGAGCTCTCAAATCGCTTTGCTTGCCTGGAGAACTTTGCGTCGGTGGACGAGATCAATAACGGGCTCGTAGAAACTGTCCAAACGGTGGGTTCTAAGTTCTTTAGACCCCGCCGTTCAGATAGACCTAAGAAATTCTCCGATCATACTCTAAATCTCATAGCCGAACGACGCTCGCTAAGACTGCAGTCTTCCGATGATGTAAAGTCATACAGGCGGCTCAATAAACAGATTTCAAAATCGGTGCGGTGCGACATTCGTATCTTTAATACTAAACATGTTAAAGAGACAATAGAGCGGAACAAAGGCTCCAAAGTGTTCGCGAGACATTTTTCTATTGGACAAAGCCAGTTGACAAAGCTGAAGAGAGAAGATGGCAGTATAGCGTCAACCAAGGCAGAGGTATTGCAGGAGATCGAAAGGTTTTACGGACAGTTATACGCCTCAGTAGCAAAGCCTGTAAACAGCACGGCCAAAGACCCAAGAGCCAAGCTGACCCGATACTTCACCGAAGACATCCCGGACATTAGCCTATACAAGATTAGGATGGCCCTGAACCAACTTAAGAACAATAAGGCGCCGGGTGACGACGGAATCACTTCAGAGCTTCTGAAAGCGGGTGGAACGCCGGTACTAAAAGTCCTTCAGAAGCTTTTTAACACCGTCGTCCTCGAGGGCATAACGCCAGAAGCGTGGAACAGAAGCGTGGTGGTGTTGTTCTTCAAAAAAGGTGACAACGCCTTATTGAAAAACTACAGACCCATCTCGCTTCTGAGCCATGTTTATAAGTTGTTTTCAAGGGTCATTACGAATCGTCTCGAACGCAGGCTTGATGACTTCCAGCCTGCCGAACAAGCCGGTTTCCGGAAGGGCTTTGGCACCATGGACCACATACATACGCTGCGGCAGGTTATACAGAAGACCGAGGAGTATAACCTGCCACTTTGCTTGGCGTTTGTGGACTATGAGAAAGCCTTTGATTCGGTTGAGACATGGGCTGTGCTTGAGTCCCTTCAACGATGCCGTATTGACCATCGGTACATTGAAGTGCTGAAGTGTTTGTATAATAACGCCACTATGTCGGTTCGAGTACAGGAAGAGAGCTCCAAGGCGATTCCTTTGAAGAGAGGCGTAAGACAGGGAGACGTAATATCTCCGAAACTGTTTACTACTACTATGGAGAATGCCTTTAAGCTCCTGGAATGGAAAGGACTCGGCATCAACATCAATGGCGAATACATCACTCACCTTCGATTTGCCGACGATATCGTAGTCATGGCAAAGTCGATGGAAGAACTCAGCACGATGCTCGAAGGCCTTAATCGAGTTTCTCAACAGGTGGGTCTTAAAATGAACATGGATAAGACAAATGTCATGTGTAATTGTCATGTTGTACCCACCCCTATTTCAGTTGGGAACTCGGTTCTTGAAGTCGTTGACTCGTACGTCTACCTGGGACAAGTAGTCCAGTTAGGTAGGTCCGACTTCAAGAAAGAGGCCAATCGCCGAATCCAACTCGGTTGGGCCGCGTTTGGGAAATTGCGTAAAGTCTTCTCGTCCGACATACCTCAGTACCTCAAGTCGAAAGTTTTCGACCAGTGTGTGTTGCCAGTGATGACTTATGGCACAGAAACGTGGTCTCTCACTATGGGCCTTATTAGTAAGCTCCAAGTAGCCCAACGAGCCATGGAGAGGGCTATGCTCGGAGTTTCTCTGCGAGATCGAATCAGGAATGAGGAGATCCGTAGAACAACCAAGGTTACCGACATAGCCCAGCGGATTGGCAAGTTGAAGTGGCAATGGGCAGGGCACATAGCGCGAAGAACTGATGACCGATGGTGTCGAAAAGTTCTCGAGTGGAGACCACGTACCGGCAAGCGCAGCGTAGGACGTCCACCCACAAGGTGGACGGATGACCTTATTAGGACCGCTATCAACCGGTCTTATTGGAAATCATTGGGGGACGCCTATGTCCAGCAGTGGACGTCCTATGGCTGAAATGATGATGATGATCATTATGCAAAAAAAAAATACTAAATACGCTAAGAAAGCAAGGTGGCGACCTCATTTATTTTCAAGTTTTTTATGTCGCACTGTAGGTTTAATCATGTTTTGTATTCACAAACTTAGTGCACACGATGTTCTAAATTCAATATTACTTTACCCTCTAGTGGATAAAAACGGCTTTTACACTCAGATTTCGAAGAGCAAATATACTCTTTCCGAGATGGGGGCATGAAAATATTTTTACTAACACTAACATAGGAAAAAATTACACACATACTACATAGAATAAAACCAATTTTACCTATGCTATGACAGTTTTATACAAACAAAACGTAGTACCGCGATTCCGCACTAGGCTAAGCCTGTGTCGCGGAAATGTAATTTTAATACATATACCTACCCAAAACTAGTAGGGCTATTGTATTATTTATCAATTTGTAGTATTTTTCGTCTTTACATCTCGGAGGGTTTGATGGAGTATCACAGAAAAAAATAATAATAAAATTCTTTGTTTGGCACAAAAACTTAGTTCTAAACAAAGGAACGATACTACCTGCAGTAGTCAGTAATACTGAGTCGCGGCCAGCATCGCCCACCTCCGGCAAAAGAATTTAGACAACATTATAAATTTGAATATAATTATCGAATAAAAGACAAAACTATAATCAAAATTACATAATTTAGACAACAATAGCCGTTAGAATAGTGTGTGTGCACGCGTGTGTGTATTGTGTGTGTATGTGTGTGCGCGCGCGTGTGTGTGTGTGTGTGATTGCAATCAATTTATAACTGTAATTAAGTCCTCGGTATCTTGGTAAGAGAGTGATAACAGCCATTCAACACATTTTATTTTACATTTATAGGAGGGGAGTGGGTAAATACTAAGTTCTTTATTTAATCTATTATACAATAATGAGCTAATAACTTGGTAATAACGGCTTGCTATAGCAGTGTGGCACGGTTCCGAGCTACAATAAAATAAATTAAAATAATAATAAAATGCTATTATTCGATAAATAATATTAATAAATGATGTAAAAGTTTACATTTACAACGCGGTCACATTTGACCATGTGACGTTATTTTGGCGCTCAAGTACGGTGTGCAAAAAAAGCCGGCCAAGTGCGAGTCGGACTCTCGCACGAAAGATTCCGAAACATCATCTATAAAAGATAAATTTCTACCTGTTTATTAAGATCGAGTAAAAATTGCTTAAAAATTCCAGCGATGCGCGCGTATATGTTAAGTTTAATGAATAGTGGAACAGTTAAGTTAAATTAGATAATTATAAGGCATATAATTATTTACCTTGTAATATTACTAAGTACAACATAAAGGTTTTTTAGGGTTCAAAAAGGGTTCCAATGGGTAAAAACGGGACCCTATTACTAAGACTTCGCTGTCCGTCTGTCCGTCTGTCACCAGGCTGTATCTCATGAACGGTTATAGCTAGAATGTTGAAATTTTCACAGATGACGTATTGCTGTTGCCGCTATAACAGCAAATAATAAAATCACAAAAAATATTTAAGGGGGGCTCCCAAACAATAAACCTGAATTATTAGACGTTTTTCGCTCAATATTAATAATGGTGGCAGGTAGATGTCTGAAATATTTACAAAATATCTAGTGAATATGCACTTTAAAAATAAATAACTAAATTTAAAGAAAATAAATATTTAAGGGGGCTCCTATACAACTTAAGTGATTTTTTGCTTGATATTAATAACGCAATAGGAATATGCTTGAAATATTATGTGGTATATTCCTTAAAAAAAATAGATTAAGGGGGCCTTCCATACGGTGCGAAACCCTTCATGTGCGAGCCCGACTCGCACTTGACCAATTATTATTTTATTTTAATTTAACAGTAATTTCGATCTCTTCTGTTAAATCAAACGATGTCAAAATCAACTTTTTCAAATACATTTTACGACATACGTGTTATGATTGATTATTTCTTTAAAGAGTCTATAGAAATTCAATGCCGGTGTACTCAAAATTGGATATGCAAAATTAAATGCAGTAGCTGTGGCCAGTTGAAAGAACAGGTCACAACAGATATTTGTTTAACAATACTAAACACTATTAAAATCAATTCATTCCATGGAAACATGTATTTTCCATGATTCATTCGTTCAGGAGCTCCATTGCCACAAGGACACACAGACAGATGTTATAGTTATACAACTTTACCATCCGCAGCTTCTGAAAAATCTTGTGCAAATTTGCGATTTTGACATGTGGTCAGCTCAAAACATTTTTTATGAATACTGCAATAGTTATAACACTTAAAAATTTTATTTTTCATTTAAAAAAAGCGTAAAGTAGGTATGAAAGCGAGAGAATAGATTCCAAAGCCACAGTTAAAAGAATTCTTTTTCACTTTCGGTCAAACAGCCCTAAAATGTGATCGCTTCCTAGAAATGAATAAAGAAGGAGTAGAATCTTGCTTCCAGAATTCGTGATCATGACCCTCGGAATCCTTTAAACGAAACATGCCGTTTGTCAACCGCGAAAATCCTGCTAAAGCGACACTATACCACCGGATATTCTGAATATTTAAAGAGCCATCCCACCGCTGCGCTCGCAGAGCATGTGACACACAAGCGTATAGCCTCTGTGCCAACTTTGCTTTGCAAGAAAGTGTACGTACTCGTACCTATATCATTAGATATGTGCTCGCTTACAATCCGTAACCGTTGTCGCCTGATGAGAAACGCTCGTACACAATTAGGAGATCGTGGGCTCGAATCTCGTTGTGATTTCATAATAGGTATTATTATATTGTTTTGGCAAAGGAAAACATTTTAATGAACCTGCATAGAAGAATTAGATGGTAGTGATGGTGATTATACCAACTCACACTAGACTGTGTTCTATAATGGATTATTAGAATACCATGGGCAGTATGTAATTAGGTCCGCTGAATTTAATTAATAAAGTCATTGCTACTTGAGTGACTTGCTAGAATAACGCGATACACACAATCAGCAAAGTTTTATTTAAACTTGCGTAATGATACAGTTGTAGTCATAGACAGTGACAGACACCCTAACTTTAACTTCGTTGTGCATAGTAAAAAATGGAGAGTCAATAGTTTCTATTTATCTTGAGCATCCCCTTAATGTCTATGTTCGCTATTCCTCCCATCCTCTCTCGTGCCTCGAGTAACTGGTGCGAGCAGGAGAAAAAACGAAGTCGAAAGTCAAAAGCAGAACGCGTACACAATAACGGAGCTAGGGCCTTGTTGTGTGAGCTCACTGACGTTCGGCTTCGCTTTTTCTCTTGCTCCCGCTAGTTATTCATGCCACGAGAGCGAGCGGGAGAAAAAGCGAAACCAAACGTCAGTGCGCTTACACAATAAGGCCCCAGGCAGGTCCCTAAAGAAAATCTCATCTGCGTCTCAGTCGTGGATCAATAATTGTGCAACTACACAACGTATCAACAACTACAACATGTTGCAGTGAAACAATAGACCCACGTTGTTTTGGTGGGACAGTGCCTTTATTCCCAGAAAACCTTTTTTCCGTGCTCTTGCTAAAAATGTATGATAGTGTCGTAAACGAAATCGACGACGTAGGGACAAACTAGGGAGCAGGTCGTTCCTTGAATGCCTAATTTGAATCTAGATACAATATCCCGAATCCTAACGCCTAACTGCTTAGTGCTTGTACTCAAGAGTGTAGTACCTACGGACTTATGATTTTACACGTAACCATATAAGAAGACAGGTGTATAGGAATGGAGGATCATGATACGCTCCACTTTACTATCTTTTAACTCAATCTTCTAATCCTTATTAGAGCATCTCAGTTGCGTTGAATATCAAGCTGCTGAACACAAGTCTTTTATTGTTGTCTGATTGGGCTATATCACGCTGGCCCACATGCGGGTTAGTAAATTCATATAAAACATAATGCCTGAATTTCTTCTCCAGAAAATTTCCCCACATCTTTTTCCTTCACCGAAATCTATTACATGGAGTACAAAGCTACTATGGCCTCTCGGTTATGCCTAATGTTCTTCACGTTAAGTCAAATTATAACTATAACACTACTGAGTATTCTAACTTACTCATTGGTACCCCGAAGGTGTGCTAACATCACATTCGTGCTAGAAATGGGCGATCAGGTGATTATAAATCTCTCTGGTTACGTGGCTGAAATAGGGAATACGGCTGGAACAGTGGCCCACCTGCACAAAAGCAAATAAAATCAAGGCATTTAAGTAGTCAGTAGAATGTATTTTTCTGCGAAATAGCTGTTTTTTTTTTATTCACAACTTTGTTAGGCTTTGTTAGATAATGAAGTGATTTGATACTGTTAAATAGTATAATTAGGTCAGGATGACAAATTACATTCGCACCGCTGTTTTTCTCTACATAAATCAATGTGGCTACTTTAGGAAAATTAAAGTTGCCAATGAAATTATTTTAACAAGTATGAAAATAAATTAATATTCAGGCATTGAGCGGTAGCACAGCTAATTATATTATTTATGACGAGTGAATTAGGGGACGATAAGGTGTGCTCTGTAGACATTAGATTTTATGTCAGACTTATCTTGGGAGTGGAGGCCCAGAATATAGACCACTTGATTTAGAATTCAAGCATATGCTTTGGACAGCATCTTATTATAAACCGCTGTTTCGGCAAGCATAGTTTAAGACCTCCATCTACAAGCTAAACAAGTGATCTTATTTACACCCTGGAGTCGCTCTGGATAGGTTTTATGGTGATCTGTAGAGAAGGCCCATGTCCAACAGTGCACGTTCTGTGACTGAGAAAAAGAAGAAGATACAGGCTCGTTCATGGTGGTCACTCATTGCCGGAAACCTTACCACAGTAAATGTTATACTGTGACCTTACGCACTATGTTGCAATTGGAATGTAATTATACTATATAGGTACTAAATGTTTCTGTCTAGAACAAAATATTACTCGTATTAAAATAGGCCTAATATTAAACATCACTTTATGCAGGTACGCGCGAGACCATTGAAGTATCAACATCATTGCGCCAAACATGTTAAACTTTCAAATAAAAGTAGTCAACTCTCTAAGAAATTAATTATGGTTAAATAATGGCCGTTAAATAGTAAGTGTAAAATAGTGTAGTAGTGGTCTAGTGGTAGTGACACACGCCTTACAATCGTGAGGTCGTGGGTTCAAATCCCGGTCCCATACCAATGAGTTCTTTGGAATTTATGTACGGAATTTAACACTTTGGCTTTTCGGTGAAGGAAAACATCGTGAGGCAACCTGCATATGTCAGTAGAAGAAATTCGATGGCGTATGTGAATCCACCAACCCGCACTGGGCCAGCCTGGTGAATATGGCCCATTCACCCTTCGAGGGTAGGCCTACGTCCTGCAGTGGACTATTACAAAACAGGCTGATACAGTATACAGTAAATAATGGCAAATTTAAAGGTGTTTTTTTTATTTGATTTTTTTATTCGAATTTTAAGAGTTCTAAATCAATAGCTCCAAATTTGAAAATAATTAGGCTGCAAATTAATTTTAAATTAGGCTGCAGACAACCAACAATGAAATGATTATTTTGACAACGTCAAGTTCAATTTGGTTCGGTACCCTCCGCCCTAGCCCATGCGAGGCTCCAATTTCTGACCGACGAACCACCGGATGAGGTATACAATTCGACGCGTATATATATAGAAAAAAAAAAAAAAAAAAAAAAAATTATGTATAACCACGCAAAACATTTTTTCATATTGGTTCGATTTCAATAATTATTTTTTTATGGGAAAGTATATACTTTGAAATTGGTCCCATTTAAATCGGCTGAGCCATTTTTGATAAATCAACAATAATGTGAAAAATGTTACATCGAATATTCGCGAATTCTGTACATGGGTGAAGTCGGTCATGCTAATTTTTGCAAAAAATAATCTTGTGTAAAGTCACGCTTCGTTGCGGAACGCTCTCCTTTTATTTATCGCGTTACAGTAAAACATCGTTTCGGCGCAACAGTAAATCTTACTGTGATCAACAGCTCAGCGGAAAATGAGAAAAATATGCATGGGCGTAGTCAGGTTTCAGTTTCGGGGGATTTTATCCGTTAACTTGCTCACCAAAGGCTAAAATATAGAGTGAGCTTAGTGAGCGTGTAGAAATTCAATTAATAATAATAATAAAAGCCTTTATTTAACAATCTTACAAAACATATAAATACTTAACTAATTTACTTAATATTAAAATTAAACGTAATATATATATCAGTTCTGCAGTTTTAGACACCGGGTTTATGATTGTCTTGCTTTTCAGCATAGGCCTCCCCTAGCGCTTGCCATAATTTGCGATCTTGCGTCTTCCTCCTCCAAGTTATGCCAGCTATATTTTTGAAGTCGTCGTCCCATCTGCGACGTTGTCTTCCTTTTCGTCTTTTGTGTTGTCTTGGGCACCATTCTGTCACGATCTTGGTCCATTTGTTATTTGTGTTTCTCATCATATGCCCAGCCCATCTCCATTTTAATTTCTTAATACAATAAGTCACGTCTCTAAGTTTGGTTTGGTTTCTTATTGTTTCAAGTTTTATCTTGTCTTTTAACTTTAGACTGAGCATACTTCGCTCCATACTGTGTTGACAAGTTTCTAGTTTATGTATATTTTGTTTAGTTAGACTCCACGTTTGGCAGCCATATGTCATATTGGGGAGAATACAAGAATCGAATATCTTTTTCTTAGCTTTTAGTGGCACTTGAGAGTTTTTCACAATTTCTTTAAGTGACCAATATCTTTTCCATGATAGACTTACTCTGTTTTCGATTTCTTTTGTTGTCAATTTTTTTGGTGATATTATTTGGCCAAGATATGTGTATTCATCCACGTATTCTATTATGGCACCATTCACTACGATTGGGATCTTATCGAAGTTGGTCATCACTTTCGTTTTTGCAGTATTCATGGTCAGTCCGACCTTATTACTTTCCTGAACAAGTTGTTCAAGCATTTCTTGTAGACTTCTTGGATTCTTTGAAATTAGTATTAGGTCATCTGCAAATCTTAAGTGGTTTAATTGTGTTCCGTTAACATTTAACCCGTAGTTATTCCACTCTAGATTTCTGAATATATATTCTAGTACAGCTGAGAATATTTTTGGTGACATCGGATCACCTTGCCTTACACCACACAGAAATTCAATTACTTGGCGATAAAATATAGAAATCTAACTGTCTGTTATTATTATATACTACGGGACCAATCGCGCACTAAAAT
Source organism: Hypomecis punctinalis (assembly GCA_949316475.1). Classification (NCBI taxonomy): domain Eukaryota; kingdom Metazoa; phylum Arthropoda; class Insecta; order Lepidoptera; family Geometridae; genus Hypomecis; species Hypomecis punctinalis. Next base: position 6,528,014 of record OX438807.1, read on the forward strand.
TACGAGATAAATAAATACCTCCTCATCCCGACGTTTCGGCCGAGTTGCATCTACCGTGCACTAAAATTACGAGATAAATAAATACCTCCTCATCCCTATGTTTCCGTCGGGATGAGGAGGTATTTATTTATCTCGTAATTTTAGTGCGCGATTAGTCCCGTAGTATATAATAATAATGTGTTCAAATCGCGAAAGTTTAAAAACAACATCTAACTGTCTCACCACAAAAGATTTAAACACTGTTTAACGGCACAATTTGTACTGCTAAAGATTGTTTAGAGCGTGGTCACCGACGACATGTTTTATATAAATAAATAGCCGAGGCCGAGGTGCATCGACCGTGGTCACGGTCGATGCACCTCGGCCGAAACGTCGGGATGAGGAGGTATTTATTTATATAATAATAATGTGTTCAAATCGCGAAAGTTTAAAAATAACATCTGTCTAACCACAAAATTTTTACGCGCGCTTTAAGCAATCTTTAGCAGTACAGATTGTGCCGTTAAACAGGGTTTAAGGCGTGTTTAAATCTTTTGTGGTAAGGCGGTAGGTGTCTATCTTTGTTGACGTGAAAAACCGAATTTTATGTTGACCTTTGATACTAGGAGTAGCGTAAAAAGAAGTGAAGAAAGTTATCAGTTTTACTAAGCTCGGGTTTTGAACCCCAAAAACTCCTCCCTGGTTACGTTCGTGTAAAGCTGCATTCATTTTGCAGTGTGTCGAGAATTTTATACGGCGGGATGAAATTGGAATGTGAGAGGGAAGGCTGACTTGTTTGAAAGCTACAAATTATGCTGCTTGGTTTCAGGAACTTCATTGGAAAGGGTAATATTATCATCATCGTAGCCACGGGATTACTACCACCCAGGTCCATCATGACTTGACGTGTGCTTTGTGTTTTTCAACTGTTAAACCAGTTGATATATATAATATACGGCGATGACCGTGTCCGCTGCAATAGCTGGATAGGTAAACAACTGCACGTTGAATAAAACAAGTTCTATTTTGTACCTACGATTCATTACAGCTGTTATGAGTGAACGCGCGCATCGCTCTTATATTTTATTATAGTCTTACCTATCGTCTTGCTTGATATATTCGTTCAGATATGTTAAAAATTAATAGAAACTTAAGTTACGACATTGTGTTAAATTATGTAATGATGAGAATCTATAGTCTAGACAAACCATATCTTGGTTTTTAGGCAATATTTAATTTAATCACTATCGTTTTAAGTTCTTTCTTGAATAAAAAAAACAGGAGTCATATCAAGAACTAGAGCTAGAAAGACCTTAAAATTGAAAAACGCTTAATTTTGACTTTCCCGTTCTTTAGCTGGGAGAGTAAGAAGAATGCAAAATAACCTACTTCATTCTAGCCAAAAACTCATAATAAGGACCCTGATTGTGTGTACATAATGTCATCTTACGCTTCTTGAGCTGGTCCTTTGGTATTCATTTAAGATTTTTTCAGCCCGATCTATGAAAAGTCTTAAAACAAGGAACATCCTTTACATATTTATTTTTACTTAAATAGAAAAATTCACATCTATAATAAATATAGTTTTAAAACACGCTTTCAAAGCATATCAAACTAAAAAGTATACAATAATTTTCACTATAGGCAGAAAATAATAATGAACGAAAAATATGAATACCATTGTAAAAAAAGCGTGGGGCGCTTTGTGCATAATTTTTCGTAAATCGAGCACCCCACGCTCTTTTTACAATAGTATTAATAATATTTTGTGTTCATTATTATTTTTGCCTAAATTGAAAATTATTTTACACTATTTAGTTTGATATGCTATGAAAGCGTGTTTTTTAAACTATATTTATTTTTCTACTAATTAGTAATCGAATAAATGCATTGTCATCGGTCTTTGATAAGTGTGCAAAGTTTAAAGCACATCTGATCGCTCAAAGTAGGGCCGATTTTGCCCTACTTTGAGCGATCAGATGTGCTTTAAACTCAAAGGGGTTGGTTACAAGCAAGCAAACATACAGTTGAAACTAATAAAATCGTGTTAAAAATAAGGTTAACACACACATAATAATGTACCTTACTGAACAAGTACCTAACGTTAAAACATGTTTTTAATTAAGCCAGTACTGCACATTTAGGTTGATAGCAATCCTAAAATACACGAGCCCAAAACCCTTTGTAATAATCTACTTCAAAGTAAATCAGAATAGCCCTTACCTTAGCCCTTTCACATAAAAATAGCCTTTTGTCTAAGGTACGATTCATTGACTTCATATCCTATAGAATGTACTTAATATATAATCACTTTCTTTACAAAATCGTAAGAAATAGACATCTGCTAAAATAATATAAATATAGTTAAAAAAAAATACGCTTAGGAATTATCTAATTATTTTTTAAATGCATTGTTATCGGTCTTTGATAATAGGTGTTCAAAGTTTAAAGAAAATCTGAACGCTCAAAGTAGGTCAAAATCGAGCTCAAAGGAGTTGGTTACAAGCAAGCAAGCAAACATACAGGTGAAACTAATAAAAGCGTGTTAAAAAAGTATAGTTTGGGACCATCGTCATCAGCCAAAGAACAATATTTTCCTACCTTCCTTTTATTAATATGAAATCCGGTTATAGATCATCCCTATAGTTTTGCAATAATTATAGCTTGCTTTCATGCGGTCTTGATTAGATACAAAACTATCGGTGAATTCTCAGTACATCCTGAGCTGAATTTATTACAAATTCTTAGAATTATACACATTAGACCATATTTTCTTGAAACCATAATAATAAACCGTTCCAATATACAAGCGATAAAATTGTCATACCTTTATAGGATCACATGTACTACTATAATATAGAACATGTTACTTACCTACTTAAGAACTACATGTAAATATACTCAAACATTATATTTGGTAAAAAACAATTTACAAGTCAAAACAATTACAAAAAACATTATCGTCAACGTGTTGGCGGAGGCGGTGGGGCTGCAGGGGAAGAGGAGTGTCGGTATGTCGTCGGTCGCTCTCCCCATCTTCTGCAGCCGTAGTGGCTGGTGTGGGGCCACTTTAATTTGACCCGTTGCATCGGGCCCCGGGGCTGTCGGATACGGGTGCTGTCTGACGCCCAGTACTGGTAGGTAGGTGGGAGATGACGATGTGTCTGGTGTTCGGCACATCGTCATTCTGGCGGGAGCGCAAGCTCTGAGGTGAGGCCTGAATTGAGCCAGCGCTGTCGGGTGCCGCGAAAGAGTGCGAAAACGTGCCTGTAGCCCCGACACCAGGCGCAGTGGCGGAACATCCAGGGGTTTTGGTGGGTATGCCGTCCAGCAATGGGCGGGGACTCCCACATAACCACCCGCCTACCCCGAGGTGCGGTGTATCTTTAAAAGATTTCCCCTGGTAAAAAAAAGTTTGATCGATACAACCTTTCTTGCACAAAGCAGCCGGGCTAGGATGCGCGCCACGCAATATTTATTTCAACATGTCAGAACGAGACAGAGTTATAGCGAAGTATATATCTGTCACTTTTTTACATGAAGAAAAGACTTCTTTTCGTGGTCGCATGCTGAACTAGCATGTCTTCTTGGCAAGAAATACTTATCAAATATTCCTCAGCTAATTTTACTGTGGCTGCGCCCTTTCAAAGAAATGGAATAAACATATTTTCAGTGAAAGTAAGAGGTGGAAATTAAATTTTAATCACCGTTTATTTTCGTGATAAGTTCAAAACCTACACTACCAGGATTTTTTATAAACACAAAATTAGTGCCATGGCGCTTATGAGTTGACTGAAGTGCGTATACTGTACAGCGTACATTAGATGTCTATGGGATGGAAATTCGCTTGGTCTTCTGGTAAAACGATTTCGTACAACGTAAATTCCTTATAAATTATGGTGATTCTTACAACGTGGCTGTTTAGTATCAAATTTAATTTAATGCTCAGATTGTTACATTAATTACTGGATTTTATAATGAGTTTAAATTTATCTGTAGAACAAATTGGTGGGGTTTATTTTCGTTTAAGAATTATTAAGTATCCTTCGGTTACAGATTTTGATACTCATATTTCAGTTATAATTCAAAATAACAATTGCAATTTCGTAATTGTTTCTTATTCACTTATGAACAGAATGTTGGGAAACAAACTAGCGAGGCCGACAAAACTACGCCTTGCCGTGCGTAGACACAATTACACACACAAACACGTACAACGAAATTATGCATTGGCTCACTCACCACATGTATAAAAAACTAGGCTCACTTGTCTGTTCATGACGTTTTGTTTTGATTTTTTATTTAGTCTGTGTATACAGGGATGTCTTATTGTTTCGTATACCTACATCTTATGCCAATTTACTGATTATACAGCGTGTTTTGGGAACTGAAGATGCCTCTATATTTTATGCGATACACATCTCGGGAAAGATTGCGTAGAAAAAGACCTTGTAAATTTACAATGTGATGAAAATCTTTCGCATGGAAACTCGAGGTTTCGCTGCCTTATTTTACACAAAATGCTTTACCAAGGACAGATAGAAATAAGGAAAGATGTTATTATTGGATGTGGTCCAAAAATTTTAAACGATATGTCCATATGAATATGTTGTTTCTAGAAAGGAAAACAATCGCCATTTGTGGTATTTTGTTGATGACCGATCGTCCTCAATTTGTGTGACGATATACCACAGTCTCTAAGTGAAAGTAGTAAATGTCCGGACGCCATCATACATACTGACTTAGATTAGATAATTCACTATGACCCATTTTCTCGAAACGCGACGTTATATTGTCACCTAATTAGTGCTTGTAACCGAGCACTTTTGCATCGCGCGGCGTTGTAGTCGGCTTGCAATCGCCTTTCGACTAACTAAAAAGTCTGCCCACTACGTAGCTTGGGCAGAGTTTTGGCTCGGACACTTTTTTGCACGATTTTAACTCTATAGATATTTGCTCGAAGGACCTACATCAAATAGTTGATCGAGGGTAAACGAAGATCTCCGTTTAAGGCACATAGATTTTTTTTCGTCTGTCCAGATGTTACTTTTCTACACGTCGCATTTTTCAATAGATTTCACCAAAACTTGGTCCACAAGTTCTTTTTTTTTTCGTTAGGTATTTCCCTCAAAATTAGGGGTTTCTGTCTTTTTAGCCCTATTTATCAGCAGATTTCGATAATTGATATTTAGTAATGTTGTTAACGTACGTTCGGAATTTCACACCACTGGCTTTTCGACGAAGGAAAACATCGTGAGGCAACCTGCATACGTCCGTGGAAGAAATTCGATGGCTTATGTGAATCCACCAACCCGCACTGGGCCAGCGTGGTGGATATGGCCCAATCACCCTTCGTGGGCAGGCCTACGTCCTGCAGTGGACTATTAAAAAGGCTGGTATAGTAATGTTATCAAGTATCAAAACCCTAACAAGAGTTGCTAGTATAAACCAAATCAGTCAAGAGCGAGTTGATATATACAATTATGAAGATTCAGTTAAAAAGATTGTGTCGCGAAATCCACTGTACAGAGTATTACTAGTTTTACTTAGTTTTAGTTAACAATATCAAACTACTTGAAATCCCTGGGTTACAATGATATAGAAAATCTAATCAAACCAGTAAGCTAACTGGAGACCTTCCGGGCCTTTATATTGTCTCTGATTCCGCTATAAATCCAAACGCGTCATATTTGAGCATACTTATGAAGGTGAAGCTAAAAGCAAAGAGTTTAATTAGAAACCAAGCTTGAATACGATCTCGCTCACACTCGGTGACGTATTTGCGAGCCCAACTCTCATGAGGCTGACGCTACGCAGATACGTCACTCATCTTACATCAAAGACACACACACGCACACACACACACACACACACACACACACACACGAACACACGGTAGTTCGGTGATAATTTTCTTGTGTTTTATGTAAGAATTATATATGTACTGTTTATTAGAATCATTATCTATTCAAAGTACATACTTAAATTCACAAAAACGAAAGACACTGGATTTCGCGACACAGGCTAGCCTAGTGCAAAATCCAGGGTGCATAAAATTACATTGTTATACCTACATTAAAATTTACCTGTTTTGTTAAAATTAAGTACTATTATAAGAATGTTCTGCAAATGTGTTATTTGGAAATAAATATTCTAAGAAGTTATTCTAAGAAGTTTCACTCTACTTGTTATTAGCGAAACAACGTATTTAGGTGACGAACTCAGTACAGTACCACGCAGGATTTTGAACTGGTATAATGGGTTTTCTTGCAATGGGCAGGTATAAAATGATTATCACTAGGGCACTATACCGTATACCTTACCTACCTATTTTTATCTCGTTTTGTATAGAAATGTACCTACGTAAAACATTTTTATGACGTGTTAAATTTTTATTCTCATCATTCTACCCATTTAAGTGCTAACAAATTAAAAAATAACATTCCATTTAGTCCGGCTCAACGTGCGTCCTTAATTGTGAAGTATGAGAGCTTATGATTTTATTTATGATGTGTACCTTTTAAATCACTTTTATGACTACAGGCTTAAATTAATTAAGGTAGTATGGTTGAAAATAAAGCTGAGTATTCCTTTAATAACTCAATGATACTTACTTTCAATCGATACATAAATATTCATCATCATTTTCATCCTCTGAATGCCCACCGCTGAGTATATGCCATTTTTTGATAATTTGAAGCTCTTAACCTTAATTCTTTAATCTCTTGGTTATTACTTTATTTATTAGAATCTATATTATTCGTTTATTTACCTAATAAGTATAATTTGACCTTTCTTAGAATAAGTTTTATTATCTGACGGAATCTCTACGAATTCCAAAACTTTGCAAAGGCAAAATCGAGCCCAATTATGTATATATTTATTTGTATAAATATACCTACGTTGCCTAAAAGCAGGGATCGAACCAAGTCAAGGAACTATAAAAATAATAACCCGGAACTGTAATTAACCGTTTCTTAAGCTAAATTATTTCGGTGCCTATCCAGACAGACACAAAAAGGTATCTATCTACACAGTGCGCGGAGTGAGAAGTGACTAAAGATCTTGGTCAAGTAAACGGTTAAATCCGTTCCGTTAAAATAACGGCACCGTTAGTTGTCAAGTAATGATCGATGGGGACTTTTACCGTATCATATTTTGTAATGACGTATTCAAGGCCTGCACAAAAATCTAGCTTGTTGGGAATTAATGCAAACTGGAATTTCTATTTTGACCGGGTTAAAGGTCATTTTCAAATACTAAAACAAATCGTTATGTCGTGATACCGTAAACCGATATAATTCTTATCTTTTCGGTTAATCAATCCATATATATATAAGAGTGTTACGGTACAAAGTCCCATAAATACAGGACTGGTAGCTAAACGAACGCAATCAGAGGGCGCAGAGTTTATTGAGCCATAAACCCTGGACTCGGTCTCGTGAGTGATTTTATGTACGTAGGCTACTCTCCTATAAGGTCTCATTAAGACATTTACTTAGGGCTTACTTGATCAGAACTTATGTGGTCTATTTGGTTTAATTATCACATCTTGATCAATATTTGTCGATATAATTAAGCCCGATTATAGAAGCGCCAGCGAAAATTTAATAGCAACGTAAAAAGCTTTCTCTCTATCGAATGCCTAAAGTGAATAATTATTTTTTGCAAAAAATAGCATGACTGACTTCACCCGTGTACAGAATCATTACATAGTATAAAACAAAGTCGCTCTCCGCTGTCTGTCCCCATGTATGTTTATATCTTTAAAACTACGCAACGGATTTTGATGCAGTTTGTTTTAATAGATAGAGTAATTCAAGAGAAATGTTTATATGTATAATACACCTGTGCGAAGCCGGTGCGCATCGCTAGAACGCAAATATTATGCACGGATCGATGTAGCATTTTTCACAATATTGTTGATTTATCAAAAATGGCTCAGCCGATTTCAATAACATTTAAATGGGACCAATTTCGAAGTATACTCTTTCCAATAAAGAAAGAATTATTGAAATCGGACTACTATAAAAAAGTTATGCGTGGTATACATAAAAAAATACACGCGTTGAATTGTATACCTCCTCCGCGCTTCGGTGGTTCGTCGGTCAAAAAGGAACAGCACTATACTATTTAGCTATTATAAATCTCAGAGCAAATAAAAAAATCAAGAGAGAACGTCGTTGAACAGTCAAGTGAGGCCGGTTTTTAAAACATGTGTGAGTGCGTCAGAATTGCGCCGCCATAGTTCGACTGACAAGCCAAGACGTAGTTTCATTGTACGTTGTCTGTACACGGCGAGGCGTAGTTTTAGTCTGCCTCACTTGTTTGTTCACAACATTCTGTCTTTATTATTTTATTTGGTCTTAGTTATAAATACGATGGCGCCTATGTAATGCTTAGCTCAGCTTAGTGTTTCGAATACTTACATGTAGTAATTAATTATTTTATTTGGTCTTAGTTATAAATACGATGGTGCCTATGTAATGCTTAGCTCAGCTTAGTGTTAGCTTTTAGGCCTTCAGGCGGCCTAAAAACTCTGACACCAGGGCTAGCCACCCGGCCTATACGAACTTACTTACTTTAGCTTAGTGTTTCGAATACTTACATGTAATTAATTATTTTTTGCAAAAAAAGGCATGACCGACTTCAACCGTGTACAGAATAAAGTAGAGTAATTTATTGGCCTTATAACTTCTCGTCATATTGGGCAAGGCATTTACAGTAATTGCTTAAGAACTACTTAATACATAAACATAAAAATTCAATGATGCAATAAAATAGCAACATTATTTTTAAAATATTACATTAGAATTAGAATAGAATTGACGTTAAAATTGAATTATTAAAACAATTGTTGTAAACAATGGATTTTATTTTACAATAAAATAATAATTAATTATTACTTGTGTAAAATGTCAGTATTTGAGAATAATATATTCATTTAGGTACCATAGTCTTATTAATTTCCAGAAAACGTATTACGGGGCTAGTTTCATCATCTTGTTCAATGTCGGTACGCGCAGACATGTAGGCATTTAGCTTCCGTTTGTGGTTTGGTGCTACTCTACGCGACAAGCAGGAATTAATTTATATCCGCTTCAAATATAGCATAAGTAGCGTCTAAGTTCATGAGCCTATGAAAAAACCTATTAGTATTATCTGATAGAACTCGACATCTACATCTACATTTTGGATGACAGCTGTCAAACTTCAAAGTGATTTATCTCGGTAACTATCGATTTTAGACCATAGCTGTCTTCACATAAGTGACAGAGCTCCACGAAATCTACATTTTGAATGAAAGCTGTGAAACTGAAAATTTAAGATCTTAGCGAATTTGACCTAATGAGCCCTGAAAGCGAAATGTTCTACCTTAGAACTAACAATAGAACTTTCGGGAACGACCCAAATTTGATGTATTTAAAAAATAAAATTTATGAATAATTTAGTAAGATTAGTACTTAAATGACTAGGCCTGGTAACACATAATGTAATTTTAGTTTAATGGACGTCGTATTTATTTATTTTATAAAATTTATTAGTTTACTCGTAGGCACACCAGTCGGTGTAACCACGAGTAAAAAAGTTTACTCGTAGTCACACTGGTGTAACAAAGCGGTGTAAACACGAGTCTGGACCCCCCTTTTCTTGTAAATCTCAAGCCATATGTTACACTTGCTGATCAATTTTTTGTGCACTGGAATGGGTTAGATGACATTAAAAATATAATTAGTCTGTCAGATAAAAAAAAACATAATTGACACGTATTTGTTATTTTATCAATTAAACTAAAAATGATGAAGGTATAGCCCGTTAAAGTTCCGAGTAACATCACGACTAGATTACAAAATTGTATAATTTTGACAGAAAAGTGACGTCACGAGCCGTCACTCTAATTCATTGCTCACTCCCGAACTTTGACAAGGTTTATCTTTGTCATTTATTGTTTGATTGACAATAAGAAAAAATACTACATGTCCAATTTATTTTGATTATTTAACTCAGGGACTAATTATAATACAACTTTCTTCTCAGTTATTATGCCTATTGTTTTCAATACGCATCATTTTAGAATACAGCTAACACTATGGCTTTTCCCGCTGACAGAGTGACCATACCCTTACCGATGGACAGTGACACAGCGGGCCAAGGTCTCCTCACAATGGGAGCGTCTCCAGTGACCGCCATTGGACCATTTTCAGCATCGCTGGACTCGCAGAATACAATTTATATTGCGTTCATCTATCGGATAGCTTATTTATTCCGGTGTACGGCAGATAATGAAGTTGATGCTTTTCTGGGAATTGTTTTAAATTGTGGCGAATGATGTGGAGTTTATTTACCTATCTGGGTTATTTAGTTTCACACAGAAATCACAAGTTATTTAGTTTAGTACAGGAAAATGGAATATTGAGTATAATGGACATTTTATCGTTTGAACAGAATTTTCGTTTAGTTTGACTGATGATGATGATAGTACATTGTGGAACTGATAGCTCCAAAAATTGGATTTATTACCACTGATATACAGGGTCATAGATATTAAACGCAAAACCTTTTAAGGGCGGGTCTACTACATCTAGACAAACAACTTTTGTACAACGACATTTGAAAATTCGTAAAAAAATCTTAACTTAATTTTTGTTCTGATCTGTCTCAGTATTTTCAGAGACCCCACTACCTTTAAAATAAAATTAAGAATATTAGAGGACATCAGATCTTGCACACGGTATTTAACACTAAACTAAACAAAGCTTGTAATATGGCTGCCAGAGACTGATATACCACATTTACATATTTTTAAATACATACTCATATAGATAATACCGAAATAACACCCAGACACAGAGCAAACACCTATGTTCATCACATAAATATTTGCCCTGGATGGGAATCGAACCCACGCCTCTTTGACCCTGGAGTCAGAGTCAATAACCACTGAGCCTCGAAGCAGTCAACTGAGCCACCGAGGCAGTCTTAGTTTATTAAATTCCAAAAAGGCAACGAAAGAAAACCAATCTAAAAATAACTGTACGATGCAATGTCACGGACCAAATTCTCAGAATTGCCAACCGGAACATTATTCCCGGGATCCGTGCGACTTGCAACGAAGTATGTAATAAGCTAATAAGCTGACAATCATGGCGGCTCCATAAAGCTGGGAGCGGTGCAGAATCTCGTGAAGAAAATAAAAGTTTATACTCCCCTCTCAGCCCGGGCTTACTTTATAGCCCGGCTTATTCACAAGTGTGCAATCGATGACTACGTCTCTTAGTAGACTAGAATGTCTTTGTATTAAAAAATGTACTAGAATAACAAGAGCTTGTAGGTCTGAAGTGCGTAGCGCTTTATAATGAATAAATAAAAACCGGACAAGTGCGAGTCAGGCTCGCACATCGAGGGGTCCGTACAAACACGTCAAAATTATTATACATTTGTTTTAGCATGGCAACTGAAGTTCTTTATAGTGATACTTCACTCACTTTGATTTTATTTGGATTCGAGTGTTTGCAATATATTAACATCTCCGGAACACCTCGTACATCGACGGAGAAATTTAATACCGCGGGCTAACTTGACGCCAACGCCATCTAGTTTCGCTATGAGTAAATACTGAGATTTAAACTGTTGCTTTAAGAATTGATTTTATAACTTATTTGATTTGATTGCTATTAAGTTTGATGTTTTTTATATTTACACAATTATACATTTACATATAAATGTATATTTGTACATATTTTTAGTTTAGACAGAATTTTGAAGCAATTTTTTGTGAATTTTGAGGCCCTATTTTTTGTGATGTAAATAAAAATGTACAGTTTTCTGATTTATTCCTATATGTGTTCTATATCAACAGGAAGTACTCTGTAGGTTTTGATTTTTGTGAGTGCAAAATATGCGGGTTTTTACGACATAAACGGCTCTTACTTTTTTATACGGCAACTGAGAAGCTTTTCTTTTACACAACTGCAAGAATTTATAGATTTACGTATATAGTTTAAATTTCAACTCGATATCTTTACGCGTTTCCGAGATAAAGAGTCTTGACATACACACAGACGGACAGACGGACAACAAAGTGATCCTATAAGGGTTGCGTTTTTTCCGTTTGAGGTACGGAACCCTAAAAACGACTTCACTGCTAATGGTGATTTCTATTTTTTTAACTAAATTTTTGTTCTTTATTACACTTATGCAACTAATATAGGTAGGTATCTACTTGAAGTTTACTTTGAATTTTTCATAAATTTTTAACTAACGTGAATGTAAACATAAAAAAATATTCTATCAATTATTATTCTTATCCAATAATTTCTGATGTCTAACGATGGTAATTGTAATGCCTATTTTAAATTTGATATATTTTTTTTTGATTACGAATTCCAAAAAGAGTAATATTACGTCGCCTAATAACAAGCTTGAATGTATTAATGTTAAAAGGCTTTGGTTTAATATAAGCTTGCAACGAATTTAGCCAAAGTTAACCATAATAAATGAACTACATATAAGTGCTAATATGCTAATACGCCGTCCGAAAGTTCCTTGTTACTCGTCAGTTGTCTACAAAATGAGTATTCGTCGTCTTGTAGAATGAAGATACAAGAAAATAACGCCAATCACTCTGCCTTTGTGAAGGAGAAGGCCTTACCAGAATATTTAAAAGCTGCTAGGAGTGAATTTTTAATATTGATTTGTGAGGCCTTTCCGACAGTTAGTTTTAGTAGTCTTCTCGTCCGACATACCTCAGTGTCTCAAGTCAAAAGTGACCAGTGTATGTTGCCAGTGATGACTTATGGCACTGCAACGTGGTCTCTTTGCTATGGAGAGAAGGCCATGCTCGGAGTCTCTCTCTGCGAAATCGAATCAGGAATGAGGACATTCGCAGAAGAACCAAAGTTACCGACATAGCTCAGCGGATTGGCAAGTTGAAAAGGCAGTGGGCAGGACATATAGCGCGGAGGAGTTATGACCGATGGGGTCGAAAAGTTCTCTAGTGGAGACCACGTACCGGCAAGCGCAGCGTAGGACTTCCACCCACCGTGGACGGATACCCTCATTGAGACCGCAGGATCACGCTGGATGCAAGCCGCTACCGACCATTCTTATTGGAGATCGTTAGGGGAGGCCTATGTCTAGTAGTGGATTTTCTATGGCTGATGATGAGTTAGTCTTTGTTTTGTCTTTCACAAATGAATTAAAATTGTCAACAAAAGAAAAATACATAACACGTAGTAACAACGCCAAAATAACTCGGCAAATAAATCTTGGTAAATCAATTACATATTACGCTAATATTATAAAGGACATGTCCACCAAATGTATGAAGGCGGGTATAATAATAATCAAAAATTCGAACCACAACACTAGTTACATTTCAATAAAGGTCATATTTTTCTGAGTCTATTACATCAATTAAAACCAAAAAAGAGCCCTCCAATTTTTAAAAAATTAATTTTTAATTTATTAGGATAAATAAATATATTTGGCTCAATAGGTAGTTTATCTCTAGCAACCCTGATTAAGTAACCTCCAAATTGTTAAATAGAAGCATTTTTACCAATTAGACACACTTTTAAAGTGGTTTTTTGTCACATTGTACCTACTAACTGGTCACACTGGTAGGTTATAATTTTTTAATTTTAGCAAATTAAGTGATGAATGTGAAAAAATCAGCTACGAATGCAAGTTAAATAAAGATATAAGCACTTTATCATTGCTAAACAAGAAAAAGTAATAAGCTGTATTGTTATTTTTCATACAATTTATTTCTCACATTTAAAAAAAATTGGAGGGGTGAAAAAATCTCAGTCAAATATTTTTGGGAAGCCCATAAAACAAGCTTTCAAATGATGTATATATCATCTTGGTTCGATTTTTCTCTAAATAATATACCACTTGTGGACATCACCTTTGAACTTAAGAAACTTAAACGAAAGTTTGTGAGGATGGATGGATGTTTGTTACTCTTTCACGCAAAAGCCACTGAACGGATTAAGATGAAACTACAATAATATAGCTTATAATTATATCAGAATAACACTTATAATAAGTGTTAAGTAAGTAGGAAAAATTCTGCTATCTGCGAGCTATTCCAGAGTGCGCTTTAAGAAATGTCAAATAAACAACCGTCGAATCGAACAACCGTCAAATCGTTTTTTTTTCCACCTCACCTTAATTAAGGAGGGCCTCGGGTTCGAAAGACGGTAAGTGACATAGTCTACTTTTTATCCCGGATAAATAAAGGGTTCCCATGGGATAGCACGAAAATCAAAATATCATGCGGGCGAAGCCGCGGGTAAAAACGAGTTATAAATATAAATGAGATGACATTACATACATACGTATATACAGATACGAATTTTGAAATTTGATATCTTATCATGCAAATTGAAAAAAAAAATCATTGATATTCTTGTAATATGTATATATGGTACTATAGTGTAAGTGATACTCTAAGTTATAAGTTCAACGTCCTAAGTTTTAATAAAATTACAATTTCATGAGAATGTAAATAAATGCCGATTCAATCACATAAAAGATGCATAAAATAAAATGTCCCTGTCTTCGGCTGTCAATATGAAACTACAAGCAATACATTTCTATTTTATTAAAAACCATATTTTCTTTAGATGTTTTTGAACATAATAAGCATTAAGTTAAAGTAGCGCGTTTTTATAAGGAGAAATTTAGAAGCTTTGTATAGACAATATGAATTATTTTTTCATAACTTAACGTCCAAGGATAATGCATTGCAAAGTGCATGGACTTTTAGAAATGTACCTATATATTTATCATTCAATTAACTATTACCACGGAACCAAACCTGAATTTACGAAAAACAAACCAACTGTTTCTTATATATAGGCGAGTGTCGATGAGCTCTTTATATATGGTACTTTCGATCAAGAATTATGGTACAGTTGATTTTAATTTCACAATTTCGGGATTGACCCTCTCAGTAAAAAAAATATAATGATGAAAATATCTACCTATGAAAGTTCCTGCTTTTTGCAAAGCGGCACCAGAAAACTCAGAATTATATTTTGCGATTAAAAATACTTATTGCAGCGAGCCAGCGACCACTGCAACGTCTGCAACCACCACCAACTGCACCAGAAAACTAGCCGAAATAAATTTTGCGATTATAATACTTATTGCAGCAATCCAGCGACCACTGCAACGTCTGCAACCACCACCAACTGCACCAGAAAACTAACCGAAATAAATTTTGCGATTAAAAATACTTATTGCAGCGAGCCAGCGACCACTGCAACGTCTGCAACCACCACCAACTGCACCAGAAAACTAGCCGAAATAAATTTTGCGATTAAAAATACTTATTGCAGCGAGCCTGCGACCACTGCAACGTCTGCAACCACCACCAACTGCACCAGAAAACTAGCCGAAATAAATTTTACGATTAAAAATACTTATTGCAGCGATCCAGCGACCACTGCAACGTCTGCAACCACCACCAACTGCACCAGAAAACTAACCGAAATAAATTTTGCGATTAAAAATACTTATTGCAGCGAGCCAGCGACCACTGCAACGTCTGCAACCACCACCAACTGCACCAGAAAACTAGCCGAAATAAATTTTGCGATTAAAAATACTTATTGCAGCGAGCCAGCGACCACTGCAACGTCTGCAACCACCACCAACTGCACCAGAAAACTAGCCGAAATAAATTTTGCGATTAAAAATACTTATTGCAGCGATCCAGCGACCACTGCAACGTCTGCAACCACCACCAACTGCACCAGAAAACTAACCGAAATAAATTTTGCGATTAAAAATACTTATTGCAGCGAGCCAGCGACCACTGCAACGTCTGCAACCAATACCAACTGCACCAGAAAACTAGCAGAATTATTTTTTGCGATTAAAAACACTTATTGCAGCGACCACTATGAACAATTTTGATTTTTGAAAACTAAGAGGGCCAATCCCGAAATTATGAAATCAAAATCAACTGTACCATAATAACTGTGAATATAATTGGAAGAAAGACAGAAAACGGGACATGGAGTTCGATAAAACCTGTGTTAAAAATGTATAACCAACGCATATACGCAAATAAAGAAATTATGATTTTTTTTCAAATTACTAAAATAATTTTAAAAATAAACTTAACTAATTTAAGATTAAAA
This sequence comes from Hypomecis punctinalis, assembly GCA_949316475.1. Classification (NCBI taxonomy): domain Eukaryota; kingdom Metazoa; phylum Arthropoda; class Insecta; order Lepidoptera; family Geometridae; genus Hypomecis; species Hypomecis punctinalis. The sequence goes on from OX438807.1 coordinate 6,544,150, forward strand.
AACAGCCGTGCTTTCTTTAATTTTCCCGTGCGGCGGTAAAATAACTGGATTTTAATTACCGCGCGGCTCTGTTTTTGGGACTGTAAGTAATTTGAATTTTCATACAATAACTGTAAGTACGGAAGGTTAAATTCACTATACAATAAGCCTAATGATAATAAAAAGCTTATCTAATTCACCTCTTGTTGTAATTCCGAATATCCCTTTGAATAAAAATATTATTTTACAATCAGTCTGTGCAAATTTGTTGTTTGCGTTAAATTATCTGTATCGGTTTTAAATTTTAGGAAATATCGAAGTCAGTCAATTAACTAGCTTTTATTACAGACATCGGAAGAAATATTTAGTGTATTTCCGCTATCTTGTTGTTGGCAAATAAGTTTAAGGGCATTAAAAAATACACAATTATTAATACCTATTACAATAATTATACATTTAAAAACTTAATTTTACAATATAGATAAAATAATAATAGGTAAATATCACTTATTTTCACTACACTCAATTATTTATATTTATTAATAATAATATATGAATAATCTGTTAACAACAAATAAATATAATAAAAAATTCCTTAATATTAATGTGAAAAAAATATTGAAAACACTACATTAATAAACATTACCCCTTATTCTCCCTTATTCTAACTGCACTCAATAAATGTGTAATTTTTTGTTTTGTTTTTTTAAATGCCCTTAAACTTATTTGCCTACAACAAGATAGCGGAAATACACTAAATATTTATCAAAACAAGGATTTGAAGCTCAGAGCAAATAAAAAAATCAAGAGAGAATGTTGTGTACAAACAAGTGAAGCCAACTAAAACTACGCCTCGCCGTGTACAGACAATTACACACACATCCAGGTAACTATGAAACTACGCTTTGGCTTGTCAGTCAAACTATGGCGGCGCAACAACGACGCACTCACACATGTATAAAAAACCGGCTTTACTTGGCTGTTCAACGACGTTCCTTCTGGATTTTTTTATTTGCTCTGAGATTTGAAGATTAATTTCCGCAGATTAACGCCTGATTCAATCAACCATTTCAGACATCGGCTTAGGTTTCTGATGTGGTGTAGTGTAGTAGTTAAACTTACGGCACTTGTAACTATTTCCGAACACCTAGTCGAACTACTTTATGTTAGTGATACGACTATAATAAATTATTTTCAACACACTTCCTCATAAAATGGCTCTGATTTCACCGCAATTAGGCACATAATGACACCTGTCATCAATCTGTGACTTTTTTATTGCTATTATTCTGTGGCTATTATTCACAAGATAGAGTTTTTATTTTTATTTTATTGGTTGAGTTGCTTTGTTCTTAATAAAAAGTTTTGATACAAAAAAGATCGTGTTTAATAGTATGTACCAAATAAATTAAGTACCTATTGCTTGGTCATTTTATGCAACTTCGTATTTAAATAGATAATTTCAACTTGTACGTGTTTTATAAATATAACTTGAATTCAAATATAACTTTTGTTTTCACTGTAATCAATAAATAAAAATCGGAATACCTCATTTTATACGTGGCTAAAACGCTATCCGCGAAAAGCCAAAAAAAGAAACCTTATTATTTTAGCCTATGGTATATATTCCCATTGCGCGCGTAAATGAAAACTGATTATTTTTTTCCGCCATTTCGAAACATTTTTCACAACTCGTTTTCATTGTTGAAAATATTTTTTTAGTTATATTTTATTCACAAGTGTATTGAAAAACGTCGTATGCTACACGTGTGTATTGATGATTACCGTCCTCGGCTCTCTTAAGACTCTCAATGGCGCCTCAGCGGTAATCACCAACATTACACACTTGTACCATAATGTTCTATTAATCGATAAATAGAGCTGATCGCCACAATCGAGTAGGCCATGATTATCACTTAGTATTTACATTCTATATTTAATTTTGCCATTTCAGATTTGGTGTTCTTTTACACAAAAAAATGATTGTAGATAAGTTCTATTTTTTAATGTGATCAATACCCAGTTGCCTAGTCAGTAGTCAGTACACATAATGAGATTAAGATGGTGTTTAACATTATTCCTGGATATTTATTTTCTTGCAGGAGGTATGAAAAGTATAGGTAAAAGTATAGTATGCATCACTATAACGCAGCCTGTTTTCGTCTTGGGCGACTTGAACCCCTCGCTTCACTCAGGACTCTTAATAACTCTCTCGCTTCGCTTCCTCTAGGTGCATAATTCTACTACTAGGTTAAAAATGCTACAGCTACGTCAGAAGTGCTACATTTAAAATTACGTAGCCGTAGAGCATGTAGCTAGGAACGCCTAGTCATGCTACGCTATAAGCGCTACGACTAGTCTTTTCTGCAGCTACATTGAAAGCGTTATATTCTAATTAACGTACCTAGCCCTAGCCTTCGTCGTCAGTATAGTCGCTTAGACAAGCTATACTATGAGCACTAGAACTCCTAAATAGAAAATTAAGCTGGCACATTAGCGCCATGTAGTGTTGATAGTGCTACAGAACGTGTATACAAAAACATCGACATGGCATTTTTTCTTTCCTGTACAAATCGTTACTTCCGCAAACAAATGTGCAGATATTTCAAGGGCTCACAGGTCTAGCGCGTTGGGTATTACCCAATTGCTCTTCGTGGGTAAGCCTATGTTCCGTGGGTAAGCCTATGTTCAGCGGTCAGAAAAGTGTTCTGTCCTTAATTCAGAAGCGTATCTGTAGATAGAGATCTCAAGGGCGCAGTTACAGTATGAGGGCGCAAATATAGACTCGGACGTTTTAAACTTTACGAGGATGTAACCCAATTTTGGCACAATTTATGTGATCGTTTCGGCGTGTCCTTTGCATGGTTTGATTGGTCGTGAATTTGAATGGGAATTTTATTTTATATATACGAGTGTTTTCGTATATCTAAAGCAATCGTCCATTTGCAAGTATGTAAGACGGCGTCATGAGACTCGGAATATTTTTTTTAATTCGTGAGTACATCACGCTACATATACCTACACACTATACCGGGTGGTTTTATAGACGACGGGCGAAGTCAAAGTCAAATTTCATTCAATTCATTCATTCATTCAAGACATATTATATGATGGCGTTTTACTGAACTTAATGACCAACTTTTACTATGGGACCAACCCCGTAATTGCGACATTCACACCTGTTCCATCCAAAAAGTTCAACGATTCTCGACAAAATGTATGGTTAGTTTCTAATTGTAATATAACATAATTTCATTTCCACAATTTTGATATTTGCCTAATGTAAAATAGTTTCGATGAGCACACTCTCTCTTACTATTCACCCAGAAATCGCAAAATTAGAAACAGCAAATATGTTATGTACAACACAATCATTGAATATCCATAATATGTACAAAACACTTTGCTGTTATTTTTTTGTGATTATGTGATGGATCTCATAGTAAAATTAGCCCATAGAACACGAGTTAATGTTGTAAACATCGTGTAATAGAAAGCTGAAGTAAAATTAATGCAGTTTGATTTTTACATACAGTAAGTAGAACGCCGATTATCCGAACGCCAAATAACCGAATAGCAAATTATCCGAATCGGTCCTCCGAAGGGGAAGAGGCACAGTGTAACATCTCACAGCGAGGCGTTTATATGCTTCGATAACGCCCTCAAGTATACTCGTATGTAGCGGCAACCCGAATGCGACGGCGTAGAACTTCTTGCCGTCCAGTGCTTATTATTTTATGTGTGACACGTCGTTTTTCTTTATTACCAGTCTTTGTCCGACTATCTGAATTTTCGATTATCCGAATTGACCGCGGTCCCAGATTGCAGATTGCGCTGGATGCAAACCGCTTTCATCCGGTTATTCGAGGCCTATAAGGCAAGCCTATGTCCAACAGTAGATGTCCTATGGCTGACGGATGGTACCAACAAATGCAGCGTAGGACGTCCACCCACAAGGTAGACGGATGATCGTAGGATCGCTCTTTGATGCAGGCTACTTCCAAACGGTTTTATTGCAGACTAGTTTTTACCCGCGTGTTCGCCCGCATGATATTTTGGTTTTGACGCAATGTCATTATAATTTATAGCCTATGTGTTATTCTGATATACAACGTGTAACGGAAAGGCTGTATACATAAAAAGTGGGTTGATACTATACCTTACATAGATGCTGTATTCGAAATTCCGATCCAAAATAACAACAATCACTTTAAAAAAAAAATATGACTGACTAGAAAAAAAAGGACAGCAGTTCAAGGAGGTGTGGTCTGATTTTGATGGGCAAGGTCGTGTTATTGGCCTCACAGCTGTTTAGTGTGATAGTGCTGTGCAAATGTGAATTAGTCATAAAAATGACTAGTTTTTCAAAAAAAGATCATCAAGCGAACTGATGAAAACATTAAAATCAGCAAACGAACTGACACGGCTAAACATGCCCTCATCTAGTTTGTTACCGTTATCTGATTTGGTACTTTCAGTATGTATACAGTCTTTCCGTTACACGTTGTATAAACAAATTATTGCAAAGTTTCATCTCAATCCGTTCTGTAGTTTTTGCGTGAAAGACTAACAAACATCCATCCATCCATCCTAACAAACTGTCGCGTTTATAATATTAGTAGGATGCATAGGATAGGATCCAGTAGTGGATGTGCTGTGGCTGATGGACGAATTGACAATGTAATTATACCGATTTATGTCAATGTTAGTGGTCGTGGTGATCAAGAGGTAGTGACACCCGCCTTACAATAGTGAGGTCGTGAGTTCGAATTCCCGGTCCCGTACTAATGAGTTCTTTGGAATTTGTGTACGGAATTTCACATCACTGGCTTTTACGGTGAAGGAAAACATCGTGAGGCAACCTGCGTACGTCCTTATTAGAAGAAATTCGATGGCGTAAGTGAATCCACCAACTTGCACTGGGCCAGCGTGGTAGATATGGCCCAATCACCCTTCTTGGGTAGGCCTACGTCCTGCAGTGGACTATTAAAAAAAAGGCTGGTACCGTACCGTACCGTATGTCAATGTTGTAAACATCATCATCATTATTTCAGCCATAGGACGTCCACTGCTGGACATAGGCCTCACCTAAGACCAGTTGGTAGCGGCTTAACATCATAATAAAATGAAAAGCTGGAGATTTATCAATATGTAATTTGATTTTCTAGTTGAATGAAAACCACGAAAATACCCACTCAACTCTGATAACAATTTCTAAGCAAGCTGCACCCTTCGCTATTGTCTGAAAGGATTCATTTAACCCGACCTCGTAAAGAAAATAATTGCATTTATCGCAAGGGATGACTGGAATCGAATTACTGGCTCATCTCGCTTTATGGAGAAATGTTGCCATGCTTGCTCACAGCTGGGCCACAATTGTTTTATAATTAATTGTCAAGCCAAGTAGGTATATAGGTATTTCTTGCATATTTATTTCTTAAAAAATAACACTTTGATGTATTTACATCTACCTACAGAGTTACTGGTAATCAATTAGCATCCTTTTGGGTGCTTATTCTGTACATCGAAATTAGCAACATTTGTGAAATCTAAAAAAAATATCTGTTCCATAGAAAAATGTCGTTCACCGTCGTAGATGTTTTTTAACACGCTTTTATTAGTTTCACCTGTATGTTTGCTTGCTTGTAACCAACCCCTTTGAGCTCGATTTTGCCCCACTTTGAGTGATCAAATTTTCTTTGCACACCTATCAAAGACCGATGACAATGTATTTATAAAAAAAAATAATTGAATCCTAAGCGTGTTTTTTAGTTTTTTTTTAAAACTATACTTATATTATTTTATTTTTGACAAAAGTTGTTCAGAAGTTTACTTGCCTCTACATCAATGGTTGCCTCTAAAAGGATGCCAATTGATTACAGTAACCCTGGTCTGAAGAGCTAAGATGCAGGTTGGAAATGTTACAGGCTACTTTTAACGCCGCGAGTTGCGTCCAGTGGCAGCACAGCACACCACTCGACATCCAGCCGTCCACATCAAAATTGGCGTCAAACGCGTGGGGTTCATGAGGCGCGCCTCATGAATGCACACATACAAAAAGACAGCTAACACCCACACCGAGAAAAAATATTGAAACATGTACCTGGCTGGGAATTAACCCCGAGAAGTCCTCAGCTTCGAAGACATACTATAATTAAGGCAAAAGGTACCTACTACATGTTCAATCCCAAAATAAACTAGGCAAATAAAACCTAAGTAAAAAGTACATCTTTTACCAAGTTGAGTTAATTTGGGCTGAGTAGTTCTAGACCAAGTATTTTCTACTTACTGTTTCTATTTTAGCCCACAGATTACTCATCTAGGTTCTAACTAAATCAGGGATAAAGCCTAGCTTTATACAAAGCTTATGTTATATTTAGTGGGTTGTTTGAGCGGTTGTAAGTAATAAGTCAAAAGACATACCTACCTGTTATTTTAAAACTTTCGAGGTTGGAGCATAATAATTTTATACTATGGGACTAATCAGCCATCAGTTAGCCCGTGACCACGATCGATGCAATTGGATCGAAACGTCAGGATTATGTTGTTATAATATTTATCTCGACTTTACAGTGCACGATTAGGCCTCTACTAGATAGATAGATAGATAGATAAACACTTTATTGTTAACACTAAAATACAATTCAGAAAAAATACACAGAGAGGAAAAAAAATAAAAAAACAACAACATAAAATAGTGCAACAAAGGGCGGCCTTATTGCTTATAGCAATCTCTTCCAGGCAACCCTTTCTTCTGGAGAGGAATTAATTTAAAAAAAAATAGAAAATGCTGAGTGAGTAGCAAAAGAGAGTTGACAAAAAAAAAACTTATTACAAATAATAAATACTTACATAACGAGCTAAAATTCGAATACATTTAGTACCTACATCCTAATACATAAATAACATAATAATAATATAAGATACACTAATACATACAGTTTGATATAAATAAAAAATTATATAGCAATAAATTAGAACAAAATTAACAACAGAACTACTGCGATGGCACCTGTGAAAGGTAAAGCATTTTAACGCTTTCCTTAAAAACATCAAGAGATGGAGCTTTGCGTATTGGAACAGGCAAAGCATTCCACAATTGGACAGCTACAGTATAAGAAGATACACATTGCGATCCTTGAGGGCTGGGTTTTTAACCGTTTAGCCAAGTCAGAGGTTTAGGCGGCTTACAACTATGACATCAGGGCTAGCCACCATAATAAATTAGTCAATTCTAACTTACTATCGCCTTTTTAGCACCGTCGGCATTTTGTTTTAGTTTTTTAAAAGTTATCTAAAGGGAAATGAAACAGTGAAAAAAAGGCATGAGTATATTTGAGAGATTTTATTAAAATAAATTTCATATTCACGTTATTTCTTTTACAATAAGTATCTATTTGTAATTAATTAATTACGCTCCTTAATTAACTTAGTCAAAGTTGAACTTAACGCATAATTACAATGAATTACTTCGTCGCTCTAAATGTCACGAAAATAATAGCAAATCTTGATGTCCTCGTCTAATTCAATAGGTTTGATAAGGCCAACACCAGTGAAAAATATTGTTATTTTTATAGTAAGTACCTGCTTGTACTTTTATTTTCAGGGTTATTCATAAATTTATAATGTTTACCTGACCCGGCGAACTTTGTTTCACGAAATATATCTATATAAATTATAGCCTACCTATGTGTTTCTGATTTATAGGCATTACTATTGCAAAGTTTTATCTCAATCCGTTCAGTAGTTTTTGCGTGAAAGAGTAACAAACATTCATATATACAAAATTTCGCGTTTGTAATATTAGTAGGATAGGGTCTATCCGGGATCTGAGAAAAAGTTTTATTTAATTTCGTCGATTCGGAATTGCAATTTTGTATGTGACACTTTTTTTTCGGTTTAGAGGTTGATCGCATAGTAAAAGTTGTTCATAATGAGATTTCAATCATCCTCTTTCGGCGTAAAATATCCTTTATAAAATAACCCTGTATAAACTTCTATCGGACAAAACGTAAACAAACAACGATTACTTAGTGGCCATGAAAATCAGAAAACAACGCAAAAAGCCTCAACAACATGTGTTCAGATATGTAACAAAATACCGCGTAAAATCTCTTGTCATCTTATTTGTTTTCGCGTCGATAGAAGAGCAAATAAGCGGATAAAAGGACAGTTCGACCCTTTCTTGACCTTATGCCTGTCCCTAGGGATATCTATAAAATGGATGCACCAAATTGTAATCTGTAGAGGGTTGAACATTTTTCAAATTATCGAAAAGATAAAGTTTTGGTCATATGACATAAAGTGTTTGTCGAAAGGTAGGTAAGTACTTATCTATGTCAGGAAATATAGTGAATTCACTGTAAGATTTTATTATTTGCATAAAGTGTTTCACTCATATAATTTATTGTACAATTTATTATTTCCAAAACATAGAAGGTCCGTTTCTATTCCCCACTAAAGGCAAGTAAGTTCAGGAAAGTAAGTCTTTTTTCTTTTCAAATTGTACTAATATTTTAATGTAACCACATTCTTTATGTGGCAATATTGACCTCTTCTGTAAAATTGACTCTCTTTATTTAACTGACTTCAAATTGACTTTGAGTTTCAAACAGCATTTTATCTAAAAATAATATTGGCAGTACACATTCACTTATAAACCATAGCCGCATAATATCCAGTTATTAAATTGCATAAGAGTTACCGTTCAAAACGAATAAATTTTACTCTGAAACTAATCCAAAAGGCGCAAAAATGCAGCAGATGCCTTTAGAATTGTCTCTTGGTTCGACAAAATATTATTTTGTTCATTCGCTGTTTTTGTTCAAAAATTATAGACTAAATGTTACATATGTATATTGCTAAAGTGTATCTGCCTCATTTAAGAAATCAATATTTCATTGTCAAAATACGAAAACTATAATTAAATATTTTTTAGTAAGTTAAATAGCACATAGATTAGGTTTCATTGATTTCAATACCAAACGAGCAAACGTTTCGTTGCTAAAGTATGGCGGAGATGTGATACCCGCCTTCTGTACTCTATACCAGCCTTTTTAATAGTCCACTGCAGGACGTAGGCCTACCCACGAAGGGTGTTTGGGCCATATCCACCACGCTGGCCCAGTGCGGGTTGGTGGATTCACATACGCCTTCGAATTTCTTCTAAGGATGTATGCAGGTTGCCTCACGATGTTTTCCTTCACCGAAAAGCCAGTGGTGTGAAATTCCGTACATAAATTCCAAAGAACTCATTGGTACGGGACCGAGGATTCGAACCCACGACCTCACGATTGTAAGGCGGGTGTCACTACCTCTTGACCACCACGGCTTCCGGATACCCGCCTTACCGTTATTTTAATTTAAAATTCAAACTGTAATAGTTGAAATATAACTAAAATACAAAGTTCATCTCTCGTAAAGGCTAGTTGTGGTTGGACAATTTTGCTGGCTTTGATTCAAACGGTCAGCTGGAATATCGTATTAATACTTTCAAGACACATTTCATTTACAACATATCATTTTAATATTGCGCGCACCTCACGGATCCACTATCGGAACTATTTTTTATAACTAAGAATATATTTGTACATAACGTTGCCATAAACGAGCTTTTTATTATGTATTCGTTGCTACAAAGTTAATACACAACAAACCAACAGCAACCCGTTTTCATAACGTAAGTTAATAGCGGTTACAAGAGTATACTCTAGTAGTCTAGTACACTATCCTCTGAATTTAGAGCTGCGAATTTATCTTGAAATATTTAAGCAAAAATGTATTTGTCCAATCTTCGTTTTAATTAATAAAATAATCAAATCAATAAACTTCAAATACTTGCTTATTACAATTAAAAATTGCTCTTTTAATGGACCGGTACTGGAACGAAAGAATGGATTCACTTGTTTTTTTCTTAAAAGCTCTAAAATGTCTTTGGATTTGGTACCGTGGGGATATCCCCAAAAATAAATCCACACACAGAAACAGAGATAATAAATATCTATTCCGATTTTAGATATAACCGCCGATTAGCCAGAATATATATCTATTCTGTATGTAGTTTAAAGTATAATTCAAGTGTCATACAGCAAAATTTGTGAACAAATACAATTTACAGCGGACAGTTGAAATAGTCCCATTTAAACACAGGTGAGTGCTAGTGGGTCAACAGCGGTTGTGACTGTAGACCGATATACTCCGTGAACTTTCTCAATTTAGAATAATGAACCCGTCTTGTTCCGTACGGTTTTGTTTATTTTCTTGTTCTTTTTAAGCTAGGATATTATTTTGCTATTAATGTATCTAATCAGCCTGTTTCCATCTACTGCTGGGTATAGGCCTCCTCGAATTGCCGCTTTTCTTGCCGGTCCTGTGTAAGGATCATCTATTGCTTCATCATTTTTGTTGCGGGTGTTTATCTAAGCGTCGCCGTCGCGGCGACGGGAAAACTCTAGGAAATCATTCATCATCATTGTACTTATCATTATGACCAACTTTTGTTATAGATCAACCCTGAAATCATAAAAAAACATATTCTATACATTTTCGATAATGTTGTAGAGTTTGTGTAAAAAGAGAAGCATCGTAACGTAAGTGAGGTCCCCGTTTTACTAATTTTGTTATGTTGACAACACAGCTCTGTCAGTGTTAGTACAACTAAAAGTGTTTGATACTTATGGTAGACACAAATTCTGTTTTCATCAGTACTTACGTCTGCCGAGTATAGTCGGTACCTTAGCTGCTGATTAAAGTCTTAATGTAATGTAATACACCGACGACGTTTCTCGTTTTGCACATACTTTAGGAAGCAGCATTTTTTAAAATTTCCTGATTAATCCCATAGTAATAGTTGATAATAACGATGAGTAGCATCCTATAATATAATCCTATGAACCAACCTTCCGTGGACTTCCTCATTGTAGAACAACATACTTCTTTTTAGTACGGTTCCGTTTATTTTGTTGTAATTTTTGAGCAACAATGTTTGGAATGAAATGTTTTGCTCTTGAGTTACTGGTGCTGTTTCATCAAGTTTTATTAGCTCTGTGGAGTTCAAGTACACAAATCTTTTAGGACGGAATAAAATTACTTAAGTTTATTTTTCATGTCATGTAGACAGTTTTCTGCAGACAGTTTTGGTGAAATAATGCAAAAGGTTCCTCTGTGACAGAGAGTAGGTACCTAATTATAATAGTTGACAATAGATAAATGTAGATGAAACTAAGAGACCTAATTTTTGTTACAATGATTAGAATGCTTGTATTGATTTTTTAAATCTAGGTTATCCAAAACTGGTGTACTAAGCCGAAAGGAGGTGATTCAGACTATCATTGTGAACAACTTTTACTAAAAGACCAATCCGGAATCGGAGAATAAAATCTGCTGATTCATAAATTTATCTATTCCGAGTGGCAATTTTGTATTAAAGAGCTGACTTATTTCCCAGAATTCCGGGTTGGTTTAATATTAGGAGTTGTTCGTAATGATGGTATTCATCACCCACAAACGGCGTAATACATGGCAATCAGATAGCCCTGTATAATTTGATATTTTTCTCAACAAATTTTATTCAAATAATCCTCAGTATTAATTACAAATTAGCTTATGACTCTTGATAAAGTTATATGTATACAATCATAATTTAGAATTATCATTTAGCCAACTGACATATTTTGGCGTAAACATCGTACTCGTAATATTATCATTATAGGCCCCAAGATCAAGTTTTATTTTAAAGCTTAGTGTTCGAGTATTTCCATAATTATGTACAAAAATCTAATATTTGGCCGTTATTAACTACATTCCTAAAGAAGGTATTTTATAAAGAGAAGGGAGATTGACAAAAAATACTTGAGCTATTTTCATTAAACAACCTTATAAAGTTTCGGCCATTGAAGGTATTTTAATTATGGTATAATAAGATCGAATTTTCAGACAGAATTTTTCGGTTGTTAATAAAAGTAGCTCACGGTATAATTATAAAGATTAGGACGTACTTGATAGGGCTAAATTATAGGTAGTTTGTTTGTAAACATGTAATCAAATTGAATGCTATTGAACAATCATGATAATTAAGAACCAGACAAACTTTAAACACACAACGACAAAATGATTAATGAAAATGTGACACTAAATATGAAATGTTGAAAATTAAAAGAATAAGTTAATATATTTATTCTAGCAGTAGCACCACACGTCTAAAGTTTGCGTAAAACGCCTACTAATTTCAAAAGAGTTACAATTAGTGATAGATATGGCAAGGAGAAAGAGAAAGGGAGAAGAAATATAACTACAAGATTAATTTATAAACATTATTTACAAGTTTACTTTAGTTTTTAATTCTAGAACTATTATATTTACAAACGCCAAACCTTAAATTATCGAAAATAATGTTCAACACACATATACACTAAACCTATTTTTCTTAATTTTACATATGTTGTCCATTCACTTTTTTCAGAATAAGTTACATAATCATCAACGTACGCAATCAAGCAAATTACGTGTTTGGTCCTTTATACCACATCAGTTGTATCTATTTACTTGAATAGTGCGCTTTAGGGTTTAAATTATCAGACATTTGTAATAGTGAGTCGTCTAGGGCTTCTGGGTCTATTTATATTTGAGCCTGAACCTCTTACATGTACTTGGACAGAACCAGGAGGCATGTCCACTGTGGAATGAAGACTCGCCGCTCGAGACGTTCTGGGTGAAGGCACACCGACTCTTAAATCTACGGCACTGTGTAGGCTTGCGGCTCTTGAGGATCGAGGTGTGGAGTGGGAATGGTCTGAAGGTGGAACGAGGGCGGGAAGATCAGCAGCCGAGCGTGAGCGTCGGGGTGGACTCTCCGGTATCAGAGCCATACCACCCATACTGCCGACAAAGACTGAATTCTGCAAAGGAAATGAAGCCTTTGTTAATACATTGTATCATAGTTTCACGTGCAGTATCGACTTATGGACACAAAAACCTTAAGAAGAATTCTGAAGGTAAGGCAAACGACAACACATATTTAATACCATGGTATTTTACTAGCAAATGATATGTGTTAAATAAATAACACAGCCAAGCTCAGCACAATTTGATGAAGACATACTCGTAGAAGAAAAAAATATAGTTAGTTAGTTCAGTGAGTATTTCAACCCCCGACGAATAAGAGGAGTGTTATGTGTTATGAGTAAACATCGGATTATATGCACTATCAAAATGCCAAAATATGCATGCAAATATGCATTAAAAATAAAAGTACAAAAGTAAAATTTGCACAAAATATGAACTATTAATTTTTTTTTATTGAATTTGTGTTTATTTTTACATTTTTAAACAGGTCCAAAAGTCCAAACATGTGACGTTCGTCCATTTCATCGTCAACTGACGTAACCGGACACAAATTTATTGCAAATGTAAATTTTGTGCCATTTATTCAGATACCTCTTCAGGCAGAGATTTTTCATAGCCATTGAGAAATGCGTCAATTTTCTTTATTGCTTCAAGACCGAGGTTTTTTAAAAAAAATTGCATTGAATTTGCCACAAACATTTTACGATAGTAAGCTTGGAAATGGCATTACTTTGTTAAATCATTTTTTGTAATATTTTCAAACTAAAAACCTTCTTCTAATTTATCTGTGACTTGCAAACAGAAACTAGAAGAAGGTTTTTACTTTCTAGTTTCTCAATTGCATCGAGCATATTGCTAAAAACTGTTGCCCCTCCTGAAGTGTATATGCAAGGGAGACGTGGCGACGGCGTAATACAACATGCTTAACACGCATATCTACGGATGTGCATATGCACTATCAATGAAAAAGTACCAATATATGCATTAACGCTATAAATTAGCATTATATGCATTTTGCATATGCAAACATGCAAATGCATATAATCCGATGTCTAGTTATGAGTATGACATGTGTGTCTGTGCAGTAGTAAATCTGTCTGACTGTGCCATAGTAGCTCACAAACGACTGTACCTATTTTGATGTGATTATTTTTTAAAGATGGTAATGTATAAGGTAGATTTGGTTCTTATGGTTTTCAATAATATCTGTACTAGGTAAGGGTTTTCCATAATTATACCATTACTTTTCCATAGAAATAAAACCGATGAATGAAATGAAAAATGATGCGTTTTAGCGTCATTTTGAACTTTATGTGATGGCTCCACTTGACTAACCTCAAGCATTAGCCAGCGAAGTTTTGAAATGAGAGCGAAAATTAAAAGAGTCTCCAAAGGCTGTTCAGTTCATGATGTGTTTCTGTGATTTCGAAGACGTCGGGGGTTTTCCAAGCTTTGATATTACCTGACGGGGTCGGTGAGCGAGGTACCCGCACGGCTGGTATGCCGGGAAAGCTGCTCCGCAATCATAGGAGACACAGCCTCGTGATAGAGACGCGCGGTGCTGCACATTACCACAAATGAACTTGTGAGATTTTCAGTTTCAAAGAAAACTTGTTATGAAATTCAGACTGTGTGAAATCCATTTGGACTTGTTATAAAAGCGTGGTTCTGCCAGAATTGTCAACTGTGGCAAACTCACACTCTTAGTGAGATTATCAGTTTCAAAGAAAACTTGCTATGATAATTAAGAAATCCTCTTAGATTTGTCACAAAGGTGTGGCTCTACCAGAATTGTCAGCAGTGGCAAACGATGTTTCACATACTCAGTAATATTCTCAGTTTCCAAGAAAACTTGTTATGACAATAAGACTGTGTGAAATCCTCTTAGATTTGTCATAAAGACATGGTTCCACCGGAAAAGTCACCTGTGGTGCACTATGTTTTTTACTGTCGAATACAAATGCCTTTCTCGATAGAGACAGACCAAAACATCTACAGCTCGAATTAGATCACTGTAGGAGATTTAGCAAAGATGTTGTTAACAAATGTGGCGAGCATGTTTCTGGCGGAACCACGCCTTAACCTGTACACTTTTAGAAGTAATTATTGCATAAAAATAAGCAAAATGTTACAAAGTTGATAGACTTACGTGTGGTGGCACCACTACCGAACTTTCTATAGCGCAGCTCTGTCGATGCGCTTGCTGAAATTTGGGTTGATATGGCTCCAACATTCTAAAATAATTAAAATTGTAATAATCAAAATCCAGTGAAAAAAAAGAAATCATCTCCATAAAAATCAAAGTAATAAATATTTGATAATGACATAGTTTCATTACTAAATTGCACAATAGTAAACAGCTCGTTGAAAATTAAAAGACGCCGAACGCCAAGTTCAGATGATGATGATATATGATGAGATTTATGAGATTTTCATCATCAATTTATTGTACATATAAGTTATATAGTTTCCACTGCTATATAGCCTTTTAGCAGATACAGGATATGTAACCCTTTAGATATCCAATAAGAATGCTGGAATATGAGGTGATTAAATAATCGAAGGGTTATTAATATGTTTTTTCTCATAAACTATTCCACTGCGCGGTAGAGATCTCCCCCACCACTACCGTTTAAGTGTTCCCGTCCCATAGATACTTTATGCCGGTCTTCCCAAAAAGCACACACTTCCAAGCAATATCAGAACTATAACAACACTAAACATAAAACATGAAAATAACATTAAATCTACGTACAGCTTATAGACGCACCTGATCTTGCCCCAGCGGTTGAAGAAGAGAGCAATGGCTGCCACCCAGAGGAGCAGCACGAAAGCCACGATCAGGGCTTCTTCTGCTCTCACCACGACTCCACTACCATCTGTAAAGAAAAATAACATTTCAAGATTTGATCAGAAAAGACAAGTGAAAATTTGAACGTAGGTAACTCCAAAAACCTCATTGGTATAACCAAGAGGCCAAACCAAACTTAACGGCGATTACCTGTAAAGTTAGCTAGAAGATTGTAGCTACGTAATTTCCAGGTAGACGCAAATCTCCACTCCTTGCGCCTATGACTTAGGAATGAATTATTATTCTTTATTCTGTAATATATGAAATATTACAGAATGACTTGCCTCGTGTTCATAGACTACAGTAACATTGATTCCACCTAAATGAGACCAGGTTTGAAACCACGATTGTGAAGCGAGCGTTCTTTTACTAGGCCATTACGCTTGTATAATGCTACTTGATTGAGAAAAAACCGGAAAAGTGCGAGGCTTGCACACCGAGGGTTCCGTACAAACCCAGAAAATTTCACAAAATTGAGTAGGCGTTTATGACGTCTCTAGTGCGACGTATTCTGTACATATTATGTAGCGTACTTGTGACATCATGTGGAACTTTAATGGGCCAACTTCGTCAATTTTAGTTACATTATACAGGGTTATTTCTAATCAATTAGCATCCTTCTAGGGGCTTATTCTGTACATCAAAACTAACAACTTTTGTTGTACGATTTTCGTCAAAACTAAAAAAAAACAGCTGTTCCATACATTTTGTCGCGGGTGAACTATATTTTTCTAAGGAACAACAAACATTTTTTTTGAGCTTTGGACGAAAGTCGTTGAACAAAAGTTGTTAGTTTTGATGTACAGAATAACCTCTAGAAGGATGCTAATTGATTAGAAATAACCCAGTATAATACAGTATTTTTTAAAATCAATCTGACGGACTAATTATATTTTAGTCAGCTTTTATTAGTTGTAGCCTGTAGGTAGGTATGTAAACGTGACGCTTACCTACTATAAAACGAGTGACTTGTCTTTTCATCGCTCGCTTTCCCTCACTTTCATGCATAAAAACTTTGAACTCATATTTCATTTATTATTATCGGCTACTAATTTTGCCTTTGACGTTTAACACGAAACTCTACTTCCTTGTTTTTATTGCTTACAACTTGTATGGCTCGTGAAAGCTCAATCGAACTTTCACGAGTGTCATGTTACTTCCTTAAAAGTTTTTCGATCAGGATTGGTTTTCAAAATTAGCATGGTATTAGGTAACCGTAGTATAAAATAATAATGTGTTCACATCGCGAAAGTTTAAAAACAACATTTTGTATATGTATGTGTGCAATAATATCAAAATGTCGTTGAAATCTAAGTAAGTATGGATGATATAGGTCATACACAAGGTTATCTACCCAAAAGGAGTTCGTTCTACTCATCCTAATGAACAACTGTTTCAAACATTTTGTCACGGGTCAAAGTACTTTTTGTTTGGAACAGCCATGAAACAGCTGCTGTTTTACGCGATTTCAGGTTGAGCTCATTGATACGGTAATGATATTTACAGTATTTCGTCTTCATACAAAAGGTCGGAACGCGAATCATACCTACGCGCCTCGGAGTTCGGTATGCGCTCGGTATTATTTTTATGTTTATAAATATGTTTTTTTTATTATAAAGCTGTGATTATAAACTTGTCATGAGATAATAAAAAATAATCAACGGCTTATAAATAGTTTATCTTCATCTTAATCCTTAAGAAACTAATAAAATTTACATAACAAAGAAAAACGTAACGTTCATGGTACACTGTGAGTGAAATAAAACATGGCCTATTATTTCCATCGTTATCTTTCTTACCCAAGTCTACTTATTTATTATTAAAACGAGGTAAATTGCGCTCATTTTCCTGTAACCTGGCATCACGGAGCTACATGAATAGGTATAGTTTATTTAGGACGTAATCTGCCGGCTCTCAGGTCTGTTTTTACAATTTAGGCATTGTGTTAAAGGCTTTAGCAAATGTCAAATGAAACATTTAAAACGAGTTGCGTACTTGTGACAAAGGATAGTAGAGTTGACATTGTTGGCTGGTAAATAGAACCTCCAGTCTTTAGAGGTAGGTATAAATAGTTAGAAGAATATGCTACTTGCAATAGGTTTTTGAAATTTTAATCTGGAACGCTCGACTAAGGGGCTCTTGCGTAACGCATGGCTTAAAATCATATTTAACTAAACTCATTTAACTGGCTAAATAAATGGCTAAAGGCCGACACCCTCGCTAAAGAGGGCACGAGAAAACAGGTAGGGGACGAGGCAACAAAACATTGTAAGCCAACAGCGGCGGAAGTGCGCGAGTTGCTACGTCGTCATACCGAAAAAGAACAACAGAATATCTGGAGCAAAAGGGAGGATTGCAAGCACTCTAAGGCTGCTTTCCCCAATCTAAATAGAAACATCACAAACGACCTATTGAAGTTGCAGCGGCAAGACCTCCGACTTATGGTAGGACTCATAACTGGTCACTGCAACTTAAATAGTCACTTGTTTAAACTTGGAGCCACTGACAGCCCACTTTGTTGTGGCTGTTTGCAGGAGAACGAAACTGTAGAGCATGTTCTGTGGCACTGCAAGGCCACGGAAGACACTAGAATAGCTAACGGATTTCATGATTCTTCTGCATTATCATCAGCTTTGGCATCTGCATCGCCATCATCTGATTCACCATCTAAGCTACTGGAGCAGTTATGCCAGCGGCCCAGAGCCACGCTCCGTTACTTTAAGGAGCTGGGCTGGCTCGGGTAGACGCTGGAGGGGGAAATGCACAAAACACCCCATGCGGGACGTCAGTGCAGGACTTATCGCCCCTACTTCAAATTAGATTAGAACTGGCTAAATGCTCTTAACACAAGCACAGTGGCCTTGCATAAGGCGCTCCAGATGCTGTTTAACTAAACCTTTTAACACATTCCCTAAACCACGGTAATGATAGATACCATTACCGTGCCTAAATGGTCCATCACGTTACGTTTCATGAATTGGATTTTATTACCTGCCAAGCCACGGTGGCTTCTCAGGAAAGCACTTTTAAGCGCGCATAGTGTTGGTTAAAGATTTGTGTGAAATGAAATATAGCCAACACGTTTGCCAAACGTAAATTACAAGCACAATGCAACAATTATTTGAACTTGATCTCTTATTGGTTTGCTACAAACAAACGGCATGGGTATCATTTTTAGGGTTCCGTACCTCAAAAGGAAAAAACGGAACCCTTATAGGATCACTTTGTAGTCCGTCTGTCCGTTTGTGTGTATGTCAAGACTCTTTATCTTGGGAACGCGTAAAGATATCTAGTTGAAATTTAAACTGTATACCTCTTTATACAGTTTATGTATCTTTGATCTCTTGCAGTTGTGTAAAAGAAAAACTTCTCAGTTTTTGTTTAAAAAGTTAGAGCTGTTTATGTCGTAAAAAACCGCATATTATGCACTCATAAAAATCAAAACCTACAGGGTACTTCCCGTTGACATAGAACTATCAAATTTGGCGACAAGCATTTCCTTAGAGTATACATATAGGAATAAATCTAAAAACTGTACATTTTTATTTAAGTCACAAAAAAATACGGCCTCAAAATTAGGGTTAGGGTAGGGTAGGGTTTTTTTTTCACAACACCGTTACACACTAGATAGACAATAGACATACAATACAATAAACGCTAGAATAATAAAAGACACGCAAAAAACTTGTTACAAACAAAATAATATGTAGGCCGTAAATTAAATGCATACTGCTCTCAAATGCAACGATCAGCTGGTCATTCAAGATGGCGCTAAACGAATTTAACTACGCTAAACAGCCACTTCAGAGAGTATATTTGACAGTTCGAATAGGGTTGATTTCTTGTTGTGCTGGACACTAAACGTGATTAACTCCTTAAATGTAGGTATTTAAGGGAGCAGCTAAACGCATTTACTGATCGTTATGCTAGCGGACCTTTTTGACAAATGTAACTATGTAAATCCACATTGGTTCATACATAAGCTCCAGCGCCACACACTGTCTAGTATGGGTTAAACCTATCTTTTTGTTTACGTTGATTGAGAACACTCCTGGCTCTCTTTACAATTTGACAAATGGTATTAAATCAACTCTCGAGCAATTGATTCATCAATTGCTCGAGAGCAACAATGCCACAGATAGATACAAATATATATAATACAAAACAATTCAATAAGTAGTAGGTACACGCGGTTAACTTATGAAATTCCTTTTGCCACAGTGTAAGCAACATAATGCTAATGTATGCTAAACTGCTAAAGCTGAATTGAAAACCGCCCTAAAGCCACAGAGTAGTAAAATTCGATGGAGTAAATCTGCCAGCTCAGTGTACAACACAGGAGCGTGGGGTGTCGTTTGTCAGCTGTTTGTGGGCGCACTGATATATTATATTGCAGGTTGTAAACCATAACTCCTAGCACGCAAATGTTTTACATAAGTTGTTACCTACCCTTATGAATACGGACTATTTTATTGACCAAAGCGAAGCGAAGGTCTTTGCTTCAAGTCGACGATTTTGCTTCTATAAGTTGTTGCTTCTATTAATTTTATTTCAAGTTTAAATATATTCTATTCTATTTTTATGTAATACTTTAATTCGTAGTTTTTTAGAATAATAAATGTAACGCCTAATATTAAGTGCTGTAAGTTACATTTTCTGTAAATAAATAAATTGAAATTGAAAATTGAAAAATAGATTTTGATTGTCTACAGTTCGCACTTTTCAAGGAATCTTGACGAAACATTGGTTCACAGATTTTATTTAATAATGTTATTTTTTGTTGTCGGTGGTTTTTGATTGGGCATTTCTGTCAAATATCGGGGGAAATATCCTGTAGCACTATTTATCAGCCGATTTTGATAATAATTTAGCTAAATATTAACAAACTTTGCAAGTATGAACTAAATCGGTCAAAAGCGAGTCGAGATATAGGCATATGATGATTCAGTTAAAAAGATGTGTTGCGAGGTCTACTTTTAGAAGAACTACTAGTTTTAACTTTAAGGCAACCTGCCTAAAGAAATATGTGTAAATGGCCAGTACGGTATAAAACGGCATTTTAATAGCCACTGTAGAACTAAAGAATAAATAATCTAAAGGATATAAAGCCTTCCCACGAAGAACCCTTACTAAACTTTTAAACCTATAGTATAATGGCATCTTTGTTCTGATAACCCGTATCCTTCGGCTGCCGGAATTCCTATCAAAAAATACTTTGCCCTTGGTAAATAATACCTTTGGCAGAAATTGGACCCAGATGAGCTAGCCCGAATCACGGTGGAAAGATTTCTAAATGAAAAACGTAACCATCTCGTGAAAAGATTGATGCCAAGACTGTTGACTGTACGAATATAGGCACCTATCTACAAGTAGATAGGTATATACCTACGTGTGCTCTTTGGGGAAATTTACTTGATAATTTGGACTCGACATCTACTTTAACGTTTCAGCATCTTTTTTGTCGGAGTTGTAAATGAAATGCTTGTACTTAAGAGCTGAGGTGGTCTGTAATTTTCCATACAAACGTATTGCGCTGTTTTCTTTCTGGAAAATGCTTTTAGAGTTACACTTTTTTGCCATAAAATTAAATTTAGCTGTTTAAACTACCCTGTCTTTTCACTTTTTTGATAAATTAATTATCAGGCAAAATATGATCCTTCAAAGTCTCAAAAAAATTCACCATTTTTACCGACGTCTTTAAAGACCCACCAGAATAAACTTATTAATTTCTAACAAAATATGAAATGACATAATCATGAACACATATTTTTTGTTAATTTTGACTTAAAAAAATACTTGATTAATTTAGTTTTTGATGAAGAAAACAGCGTAATACGAAACGTTGTTTTGCCAAGATTTTTGTAGGTATAAATTGCTCTGAGCTGCAATTGTCCCTATCGCACGATGCGGAGGTAGGGTTGAGGTGAGGGAGGTTCAAACCTATACGTACACATGCACTAGGGATGTAGTAATAGACGATATTTTTGTCGATGCTCTAGTGATGTCCATCGATATCGATGTTTATTAAAAATATTAGTTAATTTTTCAAATCTTGTAATTTTACTGATGTATCTTTGTTACTTTCAAATCTGTGTAGTAATTTTTTAGTTTATATATATCGTGTTGTATCGGCAGACATCTAAATGGTTTAGGTGCAGAATGACCAATTCTCATAATGCCCAACTAATCCGGGAATGATCAATTCTGCGAATGCCTAATTCTATTTAATTTAATTTTAATTTTATGGCAACATAATTTCAATTAAGAATTTCTTAAAAAAACTTACTTTAAGAGATTTGTGTATTTGTTTAAAATAACCAAAACTACTTTTTTGATAATAAATCAGCTAGATCGCAAATTTTACGTCCTCAATATAAATTCAATATTCGTGTAGTACAGGTAAATAATACTTTGTATCATCGAAGTTCATCTAATACAGCCATAAAAGTGTACAATAGTCTACCTCTTCACATAAAATTTTTAGATGCAAACAAAAAACATAGCTTAAAAATGGCTCGCTGAAAATACCTTATATAATAGCATGAAATAATATAATGAATCTACAAATTCTGACTGATAATTATGATCTCATGTGTTACGGTATATAGGTCTTTATATCATACTTAGTTATGATAATATAATACATAATAATATGTTAGTTGCTTCAATAGTAAAACTTGCCTAGAAATTGTGCTTTAATTACCGGTGATTTTTTATAAGAAAATGTGATTTTCCCATTGGAAATTATTTTGTCATTTTGAGAATTGAGCATTTTTAGAATTAACCATTCATAAAATTGGGCATTCGTAAAATTAAGCATTCTTGGCATAGTTCCATTGCCATTATTTTTACTACTTCATTCATTACATTATAATACTGCGTCTAGGCCGAAATAATAGTTCTAATTAGGAAAATCACGTGCTCTCTAAAAATGTATTATAACTGTAACATATAAATCTATCCTTAGTCCACTTAAGCAAAAAACGTTCTTTGCTTGCCAGTACGTGAGATCCATTCGAGAAAACAGCCCCATCGGCTATCTGTTCATTGAACTATGTTCCTTGCCAGCTGTCATTTTAACTTGCCAATCCGCTGAGTTTTGCTAAAAAGTTCAATTAGAAGTGCTTTCAATGCAGTATGACAAGCTGTTCTCGAAACAGTAAACCTCGCATTTGTTTAATTGAATCCTCATTTATTTTTATACTATGGGACTAATTTCGGAATACGGCTGTAGGTACCTACAATATAAAAGGCAAGAAGTTTTAGATTAACGAGACCCTATTACTAAGACTCCTCTGTCCGTTGGTCACTAGGCTGTATATCACGAACCGTAAAAGCTAAACAGTTACAATTTACACAGATGATGTATTTGTTTCCACTATAACAACAAAACTAAAAATAGAGCAAAATAAATATCTACTTCAACCGTGTAGGTACAGAATTCGCGAATAGTGCGCACGGATCGATTATTGTTGATTTATCAAAAATGGCTCAGCCCATTTCAATAAAATTTAAATGGGATCAATTTCGAAGTATATTCTTTCCAATGAAATACATTCTAACAAAGAATTATCAAAATCGGACTACTGTGTAAAAAGTTACGCTTGGTTATAAATAAAAAATATACGCGTCAAATTGAGTACCTCCTTCGTCGGTCAAAAAATAGAATGAAATAAATATTTTTTCATGCCATACAACAGACGTGATTTTTTGCACGATTATTATTAATGTACACAAAAGGTAGACGCTTGAAATATTCTCAGAATATTTAGTAATATAATATATCATGTATATAAATGTATCAATTTAAAAAATATATAATTGAATCGAAATAATTGGCTCTCATACGGTATGAAACCTTTCGAGCGCGAGTTCAACTTGCATTTGGGATATTTATTATAGAAGTAGAAGAACGACGTAATGTAAGATATTTCCATAAAAAAATAATTAATTTATACTTAAAAAGAAGTAATTTCAGTAAAAATATATTATGTAAACTGCAGCGCCTACAGATATCAAATATCCAATTGTATATGATGTTAGTTAGGTACATTTTACGTTTTTGTCAAACAATAATAATTTGAAAGAAAATAAATAAGCATATAAAGAAAAATTAACCCATGTCACAAATAATGTAGCTTCCTAATGGCAGAAAAATAAATAATCTTTAAAATAATTAATCTTTTTGTTTGCTATCGATCGCCTATCTACCATACCTACTAGGTAACCAGACCATACGTAGAATACGCGCAAGATAGCTCTACGTACGGCCAAAATCAGGAACCAATTCAATGCTGCCAGGGAATACAGAATACTAGTGATATAACGTACGTGGCGCCACGACTCGCGCGCAGAGTTATCTTGCGCGCACCCTACGTAATATCATATTTTGCTACAATTCAAAATAAAATATCGGTCGGCCAGCGAGTTCGTTGGGGCGCAGGTAGGGTGCGGGGAGAGTTCAAGCGCAGTACGCACACAAATACAATTGCATCACCACACACATTGAAGCTCCCTGGTTTGGGCGCATCGCGACGGCAATAGTTTAGTCCAAATACCTATTTCTCAATTTCCTCGTCACTAGTATTTCGCCTTAAAATTTGATCTTTATAATTTCATTGGAAACGACTAAAAAATTATTATGTGGTTTTATGAAACCACGGTAAAAGTGAAACTTTTTCCGACCGTCACGCGACATGCAATAGATGGACGAAAAAGTTTGAGACGATGTAATAAAAGGTTCACTTTAAAAGTATATTTACCATTTAGTTAATTACTCCGGACCGTGCTTCCGTCACATAGCTATGGTAATTTAGAAATAGGAATGTATGAGTAATAATAAATAATGTTAAAAAAAAACTATAAAACACTCTTAGAAGTTATCAATTTTTTTAATGCATAGTCATCGGTCTTTCATAGGTGTGCAAAGTTTGAAGAAAATCTGATCGCTCAAAGTATAAGGCAAAATCGAACTCAAAGGTGTTGGTTACAAGTAAGCAAGCAAGCAAACATACAGGTGAAACTACCAAGACCATCGGTGAGAGCAACTCACCGATGCCGATGTCTAGAGAAAAAAAAAGTTACCTACAAGGATCACCAACCAATGTCACCACTGAGATAGTAGCTCTTTTGTACCAATAGTATCTCTGGTTCACCTAGCTATGGTGACAATGTCTATAGAAGAAAGTAAAACGTCAGCAACTCTCTAATCTCAGCGAGCGAGTAGTTCCACCGCGTGGGGGCGCGGAAGTGCATAGTTACTACCATTGGTTACTACCGAGAGAAATGAATGAATCTAAATAAAATCCACGTGTCCACCCCACTCACTCGCTGAATGTCCGCGAGCGAGTAATTTCTCCATTCCATAGTGGTCCAAGCTTTCGCTTTTACTACAGTGGTTGAAAGCGTATAAAGCTCTAGTCAAAGACATCAACTCACCGAGCACGACACAACGGGCGGACAAGATAACTCCTTTCTAAATGGAAGATCCTGACTATGTACTCCACATTCTCTTTATTTAGGTACACCTAGCTTTAGAGGAAAGAATATTAAAGTCAGCAACTCAACGATTTCAGCGGGCGAGTAGTTACATCGTGTGGAGGCAGGCGCCTTTCCGGAGCATTCCTTGTTATAAGAGAGATCCTGACTATGTACGTCCCTCACTTTACATATAGCTGTAGAGAAAAAAGAAGAAGAAGAAGCAACTCATGTCAGTGAGCGAGTAGTTCCCGTCAGTGGACACAGGCAAGTAGGATTCTCCGTTCTATAAATGGAAGATCTAGACTACTATACGAACGTAATTATTCACAAGTCCACACCCTCCTTAGTTTAACATAGAAGTTACACCTAGCTTTAGAGGAAAGAAGGTAAAGTCAGCAACTCACCAATGTCAGCGAGCGAGTATCTGCACCGCGTGGGGGCAGGCGGGCAGGATCACATGAAAGATCCTGACTATGTACGTCAGTCACTTTACACCTAGCTTTAGATGGTAAATATTTTTGTGAATAAAAAAAAATGAATGTGAATAGAGGAAAAGTCAGCAACTCACCGATGATGTCAGCGAGCGAACAGTTACCCCGCGTGGCGGCAGACGGACAGGATTACTTATTAAATGAAAGATTCTGACTTCACTCACTTTACACCTAGCTAATGAGAAAAAAAGGTAAAAGTCAGCAACTCACCGATGTCAGCGAGCGAGTAGTTACCCCACGTGGGGCTGGCGCGTATGATCACTCCTTTCTAAATAATAAATCCTGACTAAGTACTTATATCAAATCAATCACTTTACACCAATCTTTAGAGGAAAGATGGCAAAAGTCAGCAACTCACCGATGTCAGCGAGCGAGTAGTTCCCGCGCGTGGGGGCGGGCGGGTGCAGCCGCAGCACCACCTCCGCCGGCGGGCCGGTCGCGCCGCTCCACTCTGCACAATACACTTCATTATTCAAACCAGCTCCGAGCAATTTGCTTCAATTTATAGAAGTATTTAGCTGCTGTGTTATATACTAATATATTATATTAATAGTGAGGCCGGTTTTTTATGTGTGAGTGTGTCAGTGTTGCGCCGCCATAGTTCGACTGACAAGCCAAGGCGTAGTTTCGTTGTACGTGGATGTGTGTGTAATTGTCTGTACACGGCGAGGCGTAGTTTAGGTTGGCTTCACTTGTTTGTTCACAACATTCTCTCTTGATTTTTTTATTTGCTCTGAGCTTCCATCGTGTACAAAATTCGAATATTTCGCTCAAATTGTTGCTCGAATGATTGTTGATTTTTCATAAACGGCTCAACTGAATTCCATAAAATTTAAATTTGTCCACCACGGGAGTATACCTCTTAGAACTAAAAAAAAATTTCGATTCAGTTCACAATTGGCAAAATTGTCTCTGGCAATACACAAAACAATACATACAGATGAACATAGAACCTCCTCCTTTTTAGAAGTCTTTTTAAAAAAGGCCTCCCAATCTCGCGGATGTATAAAACCTGCATTCAAATTTGAACTGCTGACTTATAACTGCTCAATTTGAACTGTATTATTGGAAATGATACGAGTAAATAAACACCTATCACAAGTTAGCACGGGTAGGTCAAGCAATGTCTTCAGGTAACCTCTATACTGGACATTATTTGTTTATTACGTCTGAGTGTAAAACTAGTACGTGATAAGTGCCTAGCACTTAGCTGACACCTATTTCAGGACTATTTTGTTTTAAACTCCGACGTAACTTTAAGTAAGCATGCGACAAAACGTACCAACAATTACACGTGTAGTGATACAAAAGTAGGTAGGTCATACACGTATAAACTACCTATCTACTATACGTATTAAGGGCGGGTCTAGTACATCTAAATAAACAACTTTTTTTTGGAAAATCACGAAGAACAAAACTGCTTTTTCATATAAAAAGTTCATCAACGCGTGGCGAAATGTATGGAGAAGCGGTTTTTTTTTTGCGAATTTCCCCAAAATTTTTTTAGAAATGTTGTTAGTCTAGCTGTTCTAGACCCGCCCTTAAAAGGTTTTGCGTTTAATACCTATGATCCTGTAGATTGGCCACCCAAGTGCAAATAACTTTAAAAAAGAAAGCAATACGTATAAGATAATGTGTATTTTTGTGTAACAATACTAAATAAAGGGTTTGTATCCTGTGACGTGAGATTAGTAATTGGAAATTACTTAAGAGCTGTATCCACCGCGTGATTTTGCTGTCAAAAGAACTAAATAGTGTGACACTTAAGTCAATAATTCAATCAATCATTTATTTATTTTTGCCACCTATGTTTATGTACAGTATCAGATGATCCATAGACTCCTGAACTGCTAGATATAAAGAAATAAGAAAAGGTGCCTCGTGAGAACAGACTCAATTGACCTAACAATAAGATCTAGCAACAATCTTAACCGTTCTCACCAGGAAAGATCCACAATAGGGACTACTTATTAGCTTATTATTAGGAATTAAAAAAAGTGCTTCGTGAGAACAGACCAAACATTAAGAAAAGTAAATCTATCAAGTAATATATAACCACTCTCACCAACAAAGATTCGCAACAGGAACGGCTTTATCTGCCCCGTAGTTCCACGCTAATTATATTAATAAGCTATATTAATGTGCTAGAAATTAGGAATCACGTAGAGTGTTTTGGTGAGACCCAAAGGTAAGATCCCCCACAGTAAGATCTACCAACTATCTTTACCGCATAGATTCGCAACGGAGACGGCTCTATCTGCCGCGTGGTTCGCGCTCACAACTACGAAATTTTAATGGTGTACTATAATGTTTGTGTCTAAGAATTAACAAAGAGTGCTTCGTGAGAGCCAACTGTGTAAACAGTAAGATTAAGATCTATCAAATATCTTTACCGCTCTCACCGGCAAATATGGGCACGACTTCATCTGCCGCGTAGTTCCGCGCTCACAACTACGAAATATTAATGGTGTAATAAAATATTTATGTCTAGGAATTAACATTAAGAGTGCTTCGTG
This sequence comes from Hypomecis punctinalis, assembly GCA_949316475.1. Classification (NCBI taxonomy): domain Eukaryota; kingdom Metazoa; phylum Arthropoda; class Insecta; order Lepidoptera; family Geometridae; genus Hypomecis; species Hypomecis punctinalis. Next base: position 6,572,310 of record OX438807.1, read on the forward strand.
AGACCCAACGGAACGAACAGTAAGGTCTATAAACTATTTTTACCACTCTCACCGACAAAATATATAGGCACGGCATCATCTGCCGCGTATTTCCGCGCTCACAGCTACAAAACATTTATAATGTAATAACAGTTTTGTGCTTAGGATTTTATAAAGAGTGCTTTGTGAGACACAACGGTACGAACAGTAAGATCTATCAACTATCTTTACTGCTCTCACCAGGACAGATTCGCGCCGAGAATGCCTTTAATAATAATAATAATAATAAATCATTTATTTCATTGCCAAATTATGAACAAATAACAAAGTGATCTTAAATTTAACTTAATTAACAAAATTCATGCAGGATAGATTTTTATCACTAAACAAAATGAAATTAAATTGAAATATGAAATCATATAACATATTCATGTATGTAGCCCTAGCTCCCGCAGTAGGATTCCCTGAGTTTGCGGGAGCTAGTCCTCTTCTGTTGTACTTAATTTGTGTAACTTCGTGTCCATCGTGTCTCATGATTGCTGGGCAGTTACACGTAGTTCCAACCTCGTTAGGGTTGAGCTCGTGCAAGTGCCCATCATGTTAGGTAATTGTATTATTGTTGTTAATATATGTTTTAGTATTATGATGTGTAAAATTTAAGTTTGACATGTTTATGATTGTGCCCGGACTATTTCTTCTGTTGTGTTGTAATCTAATGTAAGTAGGTATTCTTTTATCTTTCTTCTACAGATGTTTTTTGTGTCGTGAAGAATATTTAAAGTAGTATTTAGTTTTTTATAAATTAAGACTCCTAAGTAGTTGTAAGATTTTTGTCCAATTGTTGTCTTCAAGCGAGGGAATTGCCATCGAGGTACTCGTCTGGAGTGAGTGTTTGGACGGTGATATTTGGAGCTCACGAGTGCATTCCGATGAAATCTCAATGCGCAAGATTGTATAAAGAGTTGACGAACCCGGAGTTGCTGAGTGTCTTTGTACAAGTCATTTGTAGCATAGCGAAATGGCTTTTTGTATGCCACTTTTAGGACAAGTCTTTGGGCGCGTTCGACTTTTATGAGGTGTGTAGTGCATGCAGCACCCCAAGAAGTGATGCAGTAATTTAGAACTGAAGTACAAAGCGCTGTGTAAACCATATCTATGGTTTTGGTATCTGCTACAGTCCTTAGTTTTTTGAAGATATGGAGAGTTTTTTTAAGTCGGGTGCTTAGGGTGTCTATTTGTTTGGTCCATGATAGGCGTTCATCAATGTGAACTCCCAGGTATTTGATATATTGCACTTGTTCAAGAGAAGGGCATTGGCATATATTCGGGGGGTTGGAAGAAATATTACATGTGTGCAGTTTAATGTGTGGAGTTCGAGTAGGGGCTGTTCTGCTTGATATGCGGAACGAAATGATTTTGGTTTTAGATGCATTTAGTGTGAGTAAATTTCGTTCAAGCCAGCTTGATACGATTCGTAACCCATCGTTTGCGGCTCTCGACACTGCATCCCAATTTCGATCGTAGAAGATGATTGCAGTATCATCAGCAAAAGCAAATATATTGGATTGTGGTACCTTTAATTGACACAGTTCATTAATATACACTAGAAAAAGTGTAGGGCCCAGCACGCTTCCTTGAGGGACACCAAAGCTTATTTCTTCGTAGTCGCTGACCTGATCGTTTAGTTTGATTCTTTGCTTTCGCTGCGATAAGTACGATTGGAGCCATTTTAGTGCAGTTCCACGTGCACCTAGGCTCTCTAGTTTTTTCAGTAGGATGGCTCTGGATACAGTGTCGAAGGCCTTGGCCAGATCTAGGAAGACTCCAATACATCTCTGTCCCATATCCAATTTACCGGCGACAAAATCGGCAAGAGACGTCACGGCGTCCTCAGTTGACCTTCCAGATCGGAAGCCAAACTGGTTACTTGAAATCATGTTTTCCTTTTCAAGAAAGCTCATGAGGCTACCATTTACCACACGTTCTAGGATCTTTGAGATTGACGTGAGGAGAGAGATTGGGCGATAGTTTGAGGGTTGACTCGGATCGCCAGCTTTGTATATGGGACAAACATTGGCTTCTTTGAATGCATCTGGAAAGGTACCTGAATCTATGCTGAGATTGCATATAAAAGCTATTGGAGCAGCCAAGACATCTTTGGCTGACTTAAGTAGCATATTGGATATGTTGTCCACACCTGGTGCAGATTTCGTTTTAAGCGATGAAATAATTTTGCAAATTTTCGGAGCATCTGTGGGCGCTAAAAACAAGGAGTTAACCGGAGACTTAGAAGAAGTCACTGATTGAGCTAATTCAAGTTCAGTTGTGTTGGTACGACTTAAAATGTTGTTTGCAAGTGATTTGCCTACCGTAGCGAAGTAATGATTAACATTGTTGAGTGCATCGGCTGTAGTAGGCGCTATGTCAAGTAGTGCATCATTTTTGGTTTGGGACTTTTTAATATTGCATATATCTTTAATGGAGCTCCATAGTTCTTTGCTATTTCCAATGTTGGATTGGATTTTTTGCCTGTCATGAACATTTTTTAAATTTTGTAAAATATTATTACATCGATTCCTATACTTTTTGTATTTTTCGAGAAGTTCTGAATTGTTAGGTTTACGCTTTGACTTATATTGCAGCTCGTCTCTTCTGCGCATACATTTTAAAAGACCTGGAGTTATCCAGTCTTTGCGAATGTGTTTGGAGTTTCGAATATTTATGACTTGTTTGTTACGTTCTAATGATTCATTTATTATATTTGTGAATTCATTTACTGCGTCATTGACGTTTGTATGAGTATAAAAGGAATTCCAGTTGATGTGTTCTAGGTCTTCTATGATTTTATTATAGTTTACCTTTGTAACTTGTCTTCTAGTTTCGAGATGTTTTATCTTATCAGGAATAGCGACAATGACAGAGTCATGGTCAGTGATGTGATTAGAACAAATCACCACAGAGGGTTGGTGTTTACTTTTGGCTATCACGTGATCTAGGCACGAAGACTCTCGAGTTGGAATTTGATGACTCGGAGTGTAACCTTTGCATGCTAGCATTCCTAAGTAAATATCTGCTTTTTTTTCTTTAGCTGGGATTGGTTGATTCAAAATTATGTCGATATTAATGTCCCCAACAATCAAAGAAGTATGGCCACTCATTTCGTCTAGTACCTTTTCCAGGGATGTTAGGAAATTTGTTATACTAAAGAAAGAGGGCGATCTGTATATTGCTAAGATAGAGTATTGGTTAGCTATTTTGATTAAGAGGCCGGTGGCTTCACTAAGGGGTGGCTCTGTCACTGTCACTGGGAGCCCCACTTTTGACATAACGACTACACCGTCGTTTTGGTTTAGATTCTGTTTAGAATACGAGCAGCAGTAGTTATCTAAGTGAATGCCAGTGAAAGATGGGTCCAGCCAGCATTCCGTGAATATTATAATATGGGGTGAGAAATTGAGTCTTGAGAGGAAAACAGAGAATTTGTCAAAGTTATTACTACGAATGCTGCGAATATTTTGAGAGACTATGAGGAGCTTATCTTGGTTTTCATCTAAGCCTAAATATGATTTACACAGTTCGGGTACTGGAGTGTGATAGCTGTTTGTTAAGTCAGTATTATCGATTGCGTCTGCAATTTTTAGGCTGTCATCCATTATTCAGAGATAAGAGAGAATTATATGGTCGGGAGTTGAGTTTAGACGTAAGGTTAGAGACTATGTGTCTGGCTTTATGTGAGTTTGTATGGTTGGGAAATAGAATTTGACATAATGCGGGGGATTTAGAAGTTATTGTGGTATTTATCAAAGTATTAATTTTGATATAATATACTGAGTATGATGCATAGTTTTTGTATTTAACATAGGGGGTGAACATTATTTCATTCAAGGTTACATTGTTCTGGTTATCGATTTTTTTGTTTAAATATGAAGTATGTGTTCGATATTTGTGTCTAAGCAAATGGTGGGGTGCGAAATAAGTGAGTTTACGTAAGTTAGTGTGATTGTATGTTTGGACGTAGTATAGGTCGATTAGCATAAAAGGTATTCTCTGAAAGTTATTCATTTTTTTATTACACGCTGAGCGGGATGCATGATTTATGAGTGTTGTGTAGTGAGTGAGCATTATTATGCACGAGACTAGAATATAACAATCAAGCTCGAGTTGTACATCTGGTAAGTTTGTAATATTGTTTACGCTGGCCTTTATCTGCCACGTGGTTTCGCGCTCAAAACAACTAAATAGTGCAATATTTATGTGCTAGATACCTATCAGGAATTAATAAAGAGAGCTTTGTGAGATTCAACGGTACGAACAGTAAGATCTATCAACTATCTTTACTGCTCTCACCAGGACAGATTCGCGCCGAGAATGCCTTTATCTGCCACGTGGTTTCGCGCTCAAAACAACTAAATAGTGCAATATTTATGTGCTAGATACCTATCAGGAATTAATAAAGAGTGCTTTGTGAGATTCAACTTTACGAACAGTAAGATCTATCAACTATCTTTACCGCTCTCACCGGCGGAGATCCGCGACGGGTTGGACGGTTGTATCCGTCGCGTGGTCCCGCGATCTTCAGGCTGTTCCGTGCCAGACGTCACTGATTCTGTGAACAAAGAGAGGGCATGTACTCGTAAGTAAGATCGTATACGCTGGGTGGCTAGCTTGGTCTCAGAGATTTTTAACCGCCTGAATGCCTCTGACATGGCTATACGGCTTAAACAACCGGAGATACAACCCGAGCCACAGTGGCGCTCAGTTGGTAATGCTATCTGCGGTCACCCATCCAAAGACAGACGGTGCCGAGCGCTGCTTAACTTTGACGCTATGAGCGCTATGAAGGCTTCTGACATGGCTTAATGGTTAAGAACTTAAGACAACCGAAACAGTCCGAGCGCTAGTACAGTACTGTAGCACAGTAGCGCTCAGTTGGAAATGCCACTCGCGTCTCCCATCCGAAGACTAACTGCTTACGTTGCGTAACTTCGGTGGTCGATAACAAACACCTAGTCAACGCTATGCTATAAGGGCAATGAGTATGCAATTATGTTGATATCATAAAGTCTCTGGCTCATGTCAGAGGAAACCCTGACGAACATACAAAATAAAAACAAGTTCTCTGAGGGTACATGTGTTTGACATGAAACTGCCAGTTCTCCCGGCCTATACATACTATTTTAGAATAAGTATATTCTAAAATTTGGAAAGCCAAAATGTATAATAGACGTGTGGAGAATCAAACTAATAAGTCCATTTTCATGTGTATTTGGTCACTATAAAATATGATACATTAGTTTCTTAAAATAATTATCACAGTTCTTGTTGACTAAGAATATGTGCTTTCACCACGAGGCGCAAATCGAGAATGATCTCACCGAAAGATTAATATTTTTACATCTCTTCAGTTTCTTTTCTCGTTTCCTGATTGGCTGTTTTAAAACTACGCCGGAAGCAGTTCTTATTGGATAAAATGCGGCTGGTTGTTAAATCGGCCAATCATAAACCAGAGAAATGTTACCCTTACAAGTACTAGAAAATATCATTCGACATATTATATTTAAAAACCAGATCTAAATTTGGTGCAACGATTAAAAATCATGACATTCGGCCATCCGGCTCATGTGCTACCTCCTGGTGCACCCTGAATAATATAATTTAAAAAAACAACGTAATTATACGACTTTACAAATAAATAGATTACCTATTACTTCTTAACTACTTAGCATTGAAATAAACCTATCTTATAATTTTAACTCATGACATTTGGCTTATCATCACGCAGTCATAAATGGAATTTTGCCTTTCAGAAAACTGCATTACAGACCATGGGTAATATTCATTTTAAAAAAGTATTATCCTTGATTAGTGTGTGTGTATGTACGTAATAACGTATAACAAATAAATGCTTCACAAAATTTAAAAAATAATATAGATTGTTTCAAGCAAAAACGCGTTACGAAACTTATTAAACACATAAAAATAGACAATTACTATTTACGTGTACCATACACAACACTAAAGAAGATATAACGGTCAACATATTTAAAAAAATACAAGTTTAACTAGCAGCTAAGAGTATTACGTCGATTCTTATATCCGGGCACATTTTTTTTTTAAATATTTTTGTGTTCTAATGGATCAACACAACAATTAATATAGATAAAAAGTGACAAGTATATCTTTTTAACAAAACAAACAAAACAATGCACAACTTGATTAAAAAGTTCGACCAGCAAGACTGAATTTGAACAAAGATAAATGACGTATAATTATAGTATAATAGACATATTTGTTCGATAAGCAACTTGAAATTAGAAAAGCTACTAGAAAATCTAGATTTTATTTGAAATTGGTACGATACAAAATACAAATACATTTTTTTTTATTGAGGTTAAAACGACCAGAATCAATGAATGAATCAATCAAACATGTGCCTCACAATATTAAAATAAGTTAACAACAAAACAAGCAAAAGTAATACAATACGCAATCAAAAAATAATATTAAAAACAGAATAAACATGAATCATGCAATATCAACAGTAAAATGTCAAATTAAAAAATCAGCAGATACAATGTCAAAACTTAGGTTCAATTTCACAACAGAGCAAGCATGAGCAAATTATAATTATGCAATGTCAATAACAAAATCATAAAATGTCAAAAACAGATATCATGTGCTTTATTCATTCATCATTACGTAGTAATTACGTAATATCAACTTTGCGCTTACAATCTGTGACGAAATATTCAAAAACTACAGAAAGTTTTCATATTACTTACTATCGTTTCTGAAGCTATTCTTGTTCAAACAAAATGCAATATTTATCTTAGTTTTAATGGGCTAACCTTATCTTATGGCATCTGACCTAGTCACGTGTCCTAATCATAATGTATCATGCTGACTCTAAGTTTCTACAGCTAATTTAATCGGAATGATCTTTACAGTAATCTGGCTTGTCTGATTATTGTGGACAAATGACTATGTAGGATGCGCATTTTTTTATAAAATTTGGTCCTTATCTAGAAAGTAAAAGTATTTTAGTATAGAACACACAATTTACATTCATCTTGAGGATGCGAAATAGAACGGTCGCTTCATATTATATACGCATAATATACGCACAACACTGGGGATGTAATTTTGAACTTAAACTATTCTTCACTGCATTTTTTAAACTTTTATGTTTCACTTTAATTTCACTTTATTTTTAATTTGCACTAACTGGACCATAGATGTTTCACAGGTTATATCAACTGGAATGAGTTTATTTGAAGCCTCTATTTGGCTGCCAAATTCAGAGCACTTGTGACTTCTTCACCATAAATCTCATGCCATAGACTGCCAACGCGACGTAGCAGTGATGACAAAGCTAGCATATGCTAGCATATGTATCACCAACTGCGGTCAATCATCTGGGGTGACTTACGTAATTTGCCAAAGAACTCTCGTGGAGACAACGGGGTATATGTCCTTTGCACTGTAGCTGGGTCTTCTTTTCATTTACTCGTAGCATAATTCCGGGAAAGGCAGAGAAATACTCATTAGTAAACATATCATTATTTCACGGGTGACCGTGAATCGTAATCAAATCAAATAATTATACAACAGCGTTTGATTGATGTTAATCGTAAGCCAACGAAACGCTGTTGTAACAATGTACTTGTAAATAATATTCTACTAGTTATAACATGGCATCACGGCTAACGGCAACAAAAATTTATAATTCGTTTACCGAAATGTTGCTGAAAATTTGATAAAAATATTTATAAGCAAACATACAAGATACGCGCGAAAAACAATACCCATCCTTGGCAGTCGGGTAAATAAAGAAACAATTCCGGCGTGTTGTAGGTACTTAGTCTATGCTTGTAACCTGAACGCGTATGGTTCAGTTGTAGCACAACCACAATAACTATAACCTCTCTTGAATATTTTGATCGGTCTTGATGATTCTAATCTCTAACTTGTGGATATGTTATGAATGTAACTTTGTGAAGGCAAGTTCGACTACAGTACAAGTATATCCTCTTTCTGAGGCTATAAAATCGCAATCTAAGGTCAGTCTATGACACACTCGACGGTAGATATCATAGATGCTGTTACCTTCGTTGGTACATTACTAATCATAGTTTTCTGTGAACGTCATCTAAAAGGTTCTGTCTCAATAATAGACATATCTATTACACATTAAAAGTTTTAAAATTGTAAAAATGAACTTCATAAATGTTCTTCTATTTAATCTTCGGTGGCATTAAACACCATCAAAATTAGAATCGACCGGATAAGTGTGATAGGTGATATGGAGTTAACCGGGTCAGCTAGTTGATGTATACAAATTATAGATCGTGTCTAGCTTGCACATACTTTTTGTATTTGTTGTCCAGCTAAAGAAAGCCAATAATCAAATTAACTAATAATGTAAGCTGGCTGTGTCTACAACACAAATTTTATTTTCGTATCTATAGAAAATTTCCCAACTCAATGAGAAATTAACCTTTCAAATATTTCGTTGAAATTAATCAAAGAACATTTAAGGTTAAATAATTCAACTTATTATAAACTGCTGAATTAGGTCACACATGTTAACTATATTCCATAACCATATTATGAACCAGTCGGAGCCATATTCTCGTAGGGCGTACGTAGCCCAGTCGCACGTTGCGACTAATTTTATCGACGCACGTTGCACGATATTCTTGTAGACCGACATAGCCCGCTTACGGTATGTAAGTAATTAAGTACGTTACAAATGTAAGCGTCTCCGGGCTATCTAATTGGTCCGAATTTAATTTGAATTCATATCTGGGCTATCTGGTGTAGCATGCCCACCCTCAGCATAAGTACTTATAGCTGAAAGCATTCACGGGCTTCTACTTGGAACACTGGTGTAGCATGCTCGCCTATGGCGTAAATAGCTATAAGCGTCTCCGAGCTTCTACTTAGTTTACTGGTGGCATACATAGCCTAAATCATATAGCCCAGTCAAAAATATATGGCTCCACATCAATGGAGGAATACACATGTAATTTATAATTCACGTTATTATATTTTAAATCGTGATTCGAGTTCAAGGGTACTTAGTAAACATTATAAGACATTAAAGAGGAAGTGGACTTAGGGTATTCACGTAACAAATAGGTATTTCAAAGTAAATTCTGTGTTTAATAACAAACTTGACCATTGCTTTACTTCATAAGGAAACTGAATCAAGATGAATAAACGATACAGAATAAGTATACAACAACCACAGACCCGTGCAGTCTTATTCCAAAATACGTTTAACTTTAAGCACTGAACTCAAACCATGGACTAGCAAAAACTTTATTATAAAACGAAGTTTATCACTAGACCACGGACCAACTAAGGAAACTTCGGTAGTAAAAGAATTCTAGTTTACAATTTGATTTAAATTATTTCATTCGGCATTCTTATTATAAATTAGAATTTAGAAATATAAGAATAATGAAGTTCCAAAACGACAACAACATAGCCTCGCCTTTTTTCTTGCCTGGATTTTGGCTTCACATACACTCGCATTTGCCAACAAAGAAATTGTTAAAATAATTAATTAAGTTTTTGTATTCGATGGATACTTAAAGAAGTAAAGATGGATACTTGAATATTTATACTTATAAACAACAATTTGGATATATTTATGCATTAAAACGTTATTTAAGCAGTTATTTAAGCATTTGAAGTGTATTCTAAAAAGTGTTAACATGCGAGAACGAATTAATGATTGTAAATCATATTTTTTTTTATCTGTGGCTACCGCTTAAACCATGGACTATCATTGGTTTATCTGATCCTAGGTTAGATCTTGATTTGTAATAGGGACGCGTTTTAATCCTTGTATTAACTCTAATACCGTAACAACCGTGGATATGCTATGCGTGGTTTAAGTCTGGCACCAATGAACTTTTTGGAATAAGACTGGTAATGTCTCCATACCTATATCAAAAACTATTGAGTAAAGACGCTCCCCTAAAATGATATATTCCAAAAATGTACAATGACCTTGTAGCGTACTAAATAAGTTAATATTAGCTAGAAAATGATTTTACTATTATGTACGTATTTTCATTAATAGCGGCCAAAGTTTACGTAGTGAAATAAATTCTGATAGTATTATTATGACATTGTTCTAAAAATTTGGCGGCTATACGAACCAATATAAATTCAGAAATTTCTTACCCTTTATATTTTTTTATTATTTTGGAGCAAAGGTGATATAAAGTTTGGGTCTCCGGTAAAACATTTTCTTTGCTTACAATACCAAACGGAAACAAATTTGGTACCACTGCAGTCTACGCAACATTCTTATTGTCTTGTCAACGATCCGCGTAAAGTATGGCAGAACTATAGTACTTTCGATGGTACGCGTCTTTATAAAGAACTACTTATTTCACTGGTGGCATACAAAAGCCTTAGTCATAGTCCAGGCACGGCACACATATCTGAATAAACCTATTCTGATTGTGGGTCTATACACAGTCAGGGGCTATACATATGTATTATCGATAATGATAGAATTCACATCACAATATTGCGTACCCGCACAATAAAACAAATGCGCAGTTTGATAATCACCCAGTATCATAACTGTCGATAATAAGTGTCTCGACTACCAGCCTATTGTTATTTTGCGGGTAGGCAATCAGAATAGAATAAGCTTACAGTTTTGATATACTTGGTAGCAGCCTTGTCGAGAAGTGTCTCTGCCAAGACACTACCAGTAATCGATCAGGTTAACACGGCCTTAGAGTTCCTGGCCACATGTTACACCAATCAAATGCCATGCCTATGATTATTCTGCAGGTAGGTAGGAAGAATAAAATAAGCACACAGTTTTGATATACTTGGTAGCAGCATTGTTGAGAAGTGTCTCAGCCAAGATACTACCAGTAATCTATTAGGTTAACACGGCCTAGGAGTTCCTGACCACATGTTACACCAATCAAATGCGATGCCCATTATTATTCTGCAGGTAGGTAAGAATAATAAAATATGCACACAGTTTTGATATACTTGGTAGCAGCATTGTTGAGAAGTGTCTCAGCCAAGATACTACCAGTAATTGATCAGGTTAACACGGCCTAGGAGTTCCTGGCCACATGTTACACCAATCAAATGCGATGCCTATTTCATATATCTGCGGGTAGGTAATGAGAATAGAATAAGCGCACGTTGTGATAAACTTGGTAGCAGCATTGTTGAGAAGTGTCTCAGCCAAGATACTACCAGTAATCAATCAGGTTAACGTTAAGTTGCCACGCCTATTATTCTGCAGGTAGGTAGGTAGGAATATAATAAGCGCACAGTTTTAGGACAGTTTAGTAATACTCCGAAGATTGAATTTTGATCTAATCAAGACAATCACTCACAATCGGTTTGGTCAACTTTGCCGCGACCTGACCATTATAATACCATTATACCGTCATTTAAAACAGTGTTACATCACAGATTTAGGAATCGGTACCAATGTTGCTTCCAAGACAGCGATATGAAATATTAATAAATATAAATGTACATACCATATTGTGGGTCTGCAGGTTATATTTGCACTTCTGATATGTGGAGAATCAAACTAATAAGTCCATTTTCATGTGTATTTGGTCACTATAAAATATGATACATTAGTTTCTTAAAATAATTATCACAGTTCTTGTTGACTAAGAATATGTGCTTTCACCACGAGGCGCAAATCGAGAATGATCTCACCGAAAGATTAATATTTTTACATCTCTTCAGTTTCTTTTCTCGTTTCCTGATTGGCTGTTTTAAAACTACGCCGGAAGCAGTTCTTATTGGATAAAATGCGGCTGGTTGTTAAATCGGCCAATCATAAACCAGAGAAATGTTACCCTTACAAGTACTAGAAAATATCATTCGACATATTATATTTAAAAACCAGATCTAAATTTGGTGCAACGATTAAAAATCATGACAGACGTATAATTATTAAAATGAGCTATACCTACTCTAGCAAATAGATCCAATTTTGTAGCTTTTAGACCTGATGACATAATTTGCATTCAAAATGGCGCCTGCAATTAGAGTCAATGGCATTATCAAATGGAAGAGCTATTTTACAGACTTGCAAACAAGGACATTCAGAATTCGAATGTATGATTTTGTTTTGTGTGCTGTTTGAATATAACTAAGACATTATGATACATGATGCCTTCGCCATTTAATTTTGAAGACCGATTCATAATCTCGTTATTATTAAATCCTGCAATCCCGGGAGTTCTCTGGAATAGTTCTATAAATAATAAACTTACATTACCTATAAATTAAAAAAAAAAACAGTTTCAGGTGTTGTTAACACCTGACACCGAAAGTTTGTGAGGATGGATGGATGGATGGATGTATGGATGTTTGTTACTCTTTCACGCAAAAACTACTGAACGGATTGAGATGAAACTTTGCAATAATATAGCTTATATATCAGAATAACACACACACGCGGGCGAAGCCGCGGGTAAAAACTAGTTGAATAATAAATCAAATCAAATAATTTGTCAAAAACTATCTCTCGTAATGTCAAGTTTCTGTAATAAAAGGTCTTCAAAAGTAATCATATATTTAGAAGAAGTCTTATAAACCGTAAGTAAGTACACAAACCTAATAAAGTAAGTAAATGTAGATAAAGCTGCCTATCCATTATCCAATACCAATTAACCCACCGACCCGTCTCCAGATTATTACTTAGCTATTCTTATAAATACCAAACGAGAACAGAAAATTCGTCTGAGAAATAAGGCAGAGGTTAAATAGAGCCCTTTATTCGTTGAATCTGTTAATTACTCTGTAGCCTCCTAATTCCAAGATTGATGGTCTGCCATGACGGGGCAACCTCTTGCGCTTTGCTAAAACGATATTTCTTCATTCCTTCTTAGGCTGAAGAAGGCATTGGTTAGGAACTAGGTGTAATAATCTTTCATAATATATACGATTTATTGATGTTATAAAAATCTACTTATTTACTTTCCTATTAATTTAAATTGCAAAACTACGTTTATGCAGAGGTATTCTCAAGTCGTATGTAAAGCGATCAGACCAAATAAAAAAATCAAGACAGCACGTCGTGAACAGAAAAGTAAGGCCGGTTTTTTATACATGTCGTGAGTGCGACGGTGTTGCGACGTAGTTATGTTGTACGTATCTGTACACGGCATTGTTGATTTATCAAAAATGGCTCAGCCGATTTCGATAAAATTTAAATGGGACCAATTTTGAAGTATACTCTTTCCAATAAAAAGAACTATAACAAAAAACTAACTACAAAAAAAGTTATGCGTGGTTATACATAAAAAATAAATGTATATATATATACGCGTCGAATTGTATACCTCCTCCGGTGGTTCGTCGGTCAAAAATTCAGGTCCACTATTCAAAATTAAAAAAATATGTGAAGCAGCTGATTTTTGTAAAATTCCCCATAAAATTTGATTATAATGATGGCATTAGTGAGAACAGTTTGTAGCAGAATAGAAAAATAATTAATCAAACCGTGTTCGTGCTTTTTTACGGACAGCCAGTGAAACTAAGCAACTAACTACTAAGGGTAGGTACTGCTAAAACCGAACGCCTCATCTTTTAAATCATGAACAAGGTCTCCGCACTTCAAGAGTTTACTTTTTGGCTTATTAGCTTCAGTCACTTTATTTACATGTATGTTTATCTTTTTTTGTCTTAAGAAAATTCTGAATTGACCAGTTTTCGCGTTTTATTGCGGAAAATCGCGATACGTTTTTGATACAATTTACGTTTGAGGAGAAAACTCTTTTTACCACTTAAATTGTAACAAAATGTTATGTTTTAGGTGTCAATCCCTTAAGTCGGAAATATGCACATCTGTACGTCTTATTTTTGCCAGAAAAGTTTCTAGTTTCTGTATGGTTAGTTACAAGATTTAGGTTATTGTTTTTGTATGGCCAATTGTATTGGTACTTCACAATTGCCTTAATGAGTTACAATAAGCTACTACTTACTGTCCTTACAAGATAGACTGTCCATGCGGTTGCTGAGATATGATCCTCATTTGAAAATATACAGCTATCACACCTATCGTCTATAAGTTATAGAGGCATAAGTTAAGAAAGCCATGGTGGTCTAGTGGTAATGATAGTCGCCTTACGATCGTGAGGTTGCGGGTTCAAATTCCGGTCCCGTACCAATGAATTCCTTGGAATTTATGTACGGAATTTCACACCACTGGCTGTTCGGTGAAGGAAAACATCGTGAGGCAACCTACATACGTCCGTAGAAGAAATTCGATGGCGTATGTGAATCCGCCAACCCGCACTGGGCCAGCGTGATGGATATAGCCCAATCACTCCTCGTGGGTAGGCCTACGTCCTGTAGTGGACTATTAAAAAGGCTGGTACAGTACAGTATAGCATACGTTTTTTATTTGCATGGAGTACCGATACCTAGCTATTTGTCACATACGTACGTCGTACAGCCAGCTATTTTCCCATTATCGCTCCCAATGACTTTGTTTACATGTTTACATTTTGTTTGTATTTTATTTTTGTCGAACCGTATCACAATAAGTTTTACCGAAGTGTTCTCTCCACTGGGCTAATGACAGCCGCCACCGCCAGGGGCTATTGATTGACCCGCCTCACCCTGAGAATTAAATTGCCTTTATGAATATTTGGTTACGAGACTTGCTTTACGTCATGTGGCTCGAGCCTTGTCGTGTTAGCTTCAAGGACTGCTGGAATCTATAGCTTTTTGGATTATTGAAAGGCTAAGAAGCAAGAAATGTGATTGTACTCTCGAAACACTACCTATAGGGTATAGTGAGGTAAAAGGGTAGAGTCTTAAGCTTCTCAGATTATTTGATGACTGCCTCGGTGGCTCAGTGGTTAGTGACCCTAACTTCTGGGTCAAAGAGGCGTGGGTTCGATCCCCACCCAGGGCAAATATTTATGTGATGAACATAAGTGTTTGCTTTGTGTCTGGGTGTTATTTAGTTACTTATAGTGAGGTAAATGGGTAGAGTCTTAAGCTGCTCAGATTATTTGATGACTGCCTCGGTGACTCAGTGGTTAGTGACCCTAACTTCTGGATCAAAGAGGCGTGGGTTCGATCCCCACCCAATTCAAATATTTATGTGATAAACATAAGTGTTTGCTCTGTGTCTGGGTGTTATTTAGTTACTATCTATATAAGTATGTATTTAAAAATAAGTATATGTAGTATATCAGTCGCTGGCAGCCATATCACAAGCTTTGCTTAGTTTGGGGTCAGAGGCCGTGTGTAAGATGTTCCAAAATATTTATTTATTTATTTTATTTATTTCATTCATTTCGTGTCAATGACTTTTTTAGTATTTTGTTTCTTTTTTTAGTTTTTTTTATAAGTCTCTTAGGTCACGGAAGTTAAACAACAGTTAGGTAAATGTCACATTAATTTGGTTCCGATGACACAGGTAGATAGGTTAGTCTTCAGGCAACTCAAAAAACTTGATACCAGATAAATGAAGACCATAATTAACAAATATTCTTAAATATTTACAAATTACAATTTTGTAAATAATTAACAAATATTGTTAATTATTTACAAAAATAATTTGGGTCGCAAGCGTCATATACAATGAGTTTGTCTACTGGCGACGGAGGCTTAAGCGGTGACATATATTGCAAATTTTGAATAGTTTTTACTGTGGGATCAACTCTGAAAACCCGAAAAAAAACAGTTGTTCCATACTTTTTGTCGAAAGTCTTTAAAAAATCGTATGGATCAGCAGTTCTTTTTTTACGTTTTCAGAGCTGCGGCCTTATTTTGTAAGCGCTCTGACGTTCGGCTTCGCTTTTTCTCCTGCTCGCGCCAGTTACTCACGGCGCGAGAGCGAGCGGGAGGAAAAGCGAAGCCGAACGCCAGAGCGCTTACAAAATAAGGCCCCTGGTCTCATAGTAAAAGTTGTTCAAAATTTGCCGTACACGTCACCGCTTAAGGCTCCGACACCGGTAGACAAATACATTGTATACAGAAACAGATCTGTCACCAATTAGTAGATAAACAGAAAACGGGTAAACAGAAAAAATGACAAGTCGATGAGTCAGGTGCATCACGACATACCTAAAGCAATAGTATATGATGACCTAAAAGCAGTAGGTACAGTTTTCAGTCCTCCAATAAATTTTATTAAAAGAACGGCCACCAAGGTCAAGAACGGTCAAATCCATACGTAAATTGGTAATAGTTTTCACGACCTCAGGCCTTTCAACTTTTACATTTGTCTGATATGTGACCGTAGGTACTTATTATCTACCCGGTAAAACAGCGTATGGCATCATAGTTGGTATTGAAAACATTTAAATGTAGTTACTATACTGGCACCGCTATTATTTTTAATCTGTCTCAAACTAGAATTGACGTGGGACCAAAATATGCACAGATTTTAATTAAAAAAAAGTACAATTTTATTTTTCTGCTATATAGAATTAAGGATAATAACATGACAGTATCAGTTTTTATTGTTTTTTGTGGGAAAACTAGATGTTCTAAAGTCATGGAAACGGCATTATGATAAAACCACAAGGTAGACAAACAACTTGATTTTAAGTAAAAAACAAACATGGAGGTGCTTGTATCTTACTTAGGAGTGGCCATGATTATAGGAATATTGATATTATAGAATGTATGTCAGTTCCAAACGTAATAGAATGTTCAGCGATCGAGTTAATCTCTCATAAGATAAATATTGTTTGTATTTATAGGCCACCGATCTACTTACGGTGTAATTATAACGCATTTCTACTAAAACTTAAAGAAATATTGTACACTTTAGGGCTAAAATCAAATTACAAAACCATGATTTGTGGTGATTTTAACATAAATATCTTAAAGAATAATAAATTAACACATGAGTTTGAAGCATTATTAGTAGATCATAATATGAAGTTTCAGTTTAGACAAATTACGCGCATAGTTAGTAAGACTTGTATAGATAATGTTATCCATAATCATATACGAGGCTGCAAGGGCGAAATTGTTGAACATGCTTTATCGGACCATTCTGCTCAAATTATACAAATTCCGGTAAATAAAAGTTGCATTCTTAAATTCTGGTATATAGAAAAACGTGATCTGTGTCTCGAAAATCTCATTAAATTCAAGAAGCTCATAAGCCAGGTTAGTTATAATGATGTTTACGAGTGTGAAGACCCCAACTTGGCTTTTAATAATTTTTATGAGATGTTTCTTCTCCTCTATAATCTCTGTTTTCCAATCAATAGAATAAAGATATTCTCAAATAAGCGCCCAAAGTGGATAACGAGGGGTATCAAATTATGTTCTAAGAAGAGAAGAGAATTGCTTTGGAAATATAGACAAGAGCCAAATAAGAAAAATAAATCACTGTTTAAAAAATATTCACTTAGATATAAGAAGATAATAAAACTCACACAAAAATCCCAGAATGACCATTACATAAAAACTGCTAAAATTAAGTCACAAGCTACATGGAGAGTAATTAACAGTACAAAACATAATTTCCCTAATGAAAAAATTACTAAAATTATAATTGATGGTGAAAGTATCTCCAATCCCAATGACATTGCTCAACACTTCAACAATTACTTTATTGACATAGTTAATCCGCAAAATAAGCGAAAATATGTAGCTAAGAATCGAAACGCAATACCTAATTCTTTATTTTTAACACCAACAACTCCAATTGACATTTATGAAGTAATAAATTCTTTGAACACCATTTTAAGCTTTGGTTATGACCATGTGTCAACAAAGGTAATTAAATTTGTCAAGGCTGAAATATCACCCATCTTATGTTATATAATTAACTTATGTTTAGAAAAAGGAGCATTTCCTGACAAGCTTAAAATTTCAGTTATTAAACCACAATTTAAAAAAGGTGATAAAGATGAGTTATGTAATTACAGGCCCATAGCACTTACTCCTGTTTTCTCTAAAATTATAGAAAAAATATTTCATCAAAAGTTAACAGCGTACTTAGAAAGCCAAAACATCTTTTCTCCGAACCAATATGGTTTCCGGAAAAACAAAGACATAAATATGGCCTTATATGTATAACTTTCTTTATAAAGTGACTAACAGCATGGATAAGGGAGCATTTACTGTAGGACTTTTCATGGATATGACCAAAGCCTTTGACCACGTTGATCACGAAATTCTTCTAGACAAGTTCTACAAATATGGGGTTAGAGGTAACGCGAACTTATTTATCAAATCATTTCTTAGTGACAGGCTCCAAGAAACTCATATTAATAGAATTTGTCATAAAACAAAAACAGAAAAGACATAAGTCTGAATTAAGAAAAGTACATTTTGGAGTGCCACAAGGCAGTGTTTTAGGCCCACCTAGTTTCATAGTCTATATCAATGACATACCTGAAGTTATTAAAACACAACACTCTATGATTCTTTTCGCGGATGACATAACTATTTTATTCACTGGTGATAAGAAAAGGGTTACTGAGTTAGAGACCGATATTAATTCCTCTTTGACATCTGTTATTGATTGGATGGCAGTAAATAACCTGAAAATTAATTTAAAAAAGACTAAGATAATGACATTTCGACAAAGAATTACTAATCTGCATAATCAAAATGTTGACATCAGCTACAATGGACATAAAATTGACGAAGTTGAAACAATTAAATTTCTAGGACTACATATAGATAACAAAATGACATGGAAAGAACAGTTAAGGGCAGTATCAAAACGTGTAACTCAATTTTCATATGCTTTGTTTAAGCTCAGTCAAATTGCCAATCGAGACACCGTGATCACTGCTTATCATGGTTATGTCGCTTCTATGTTAAGGTTTGGGGTAATATTTTGGGGTAACTCCACCGACAAATTATTGGCATTCATAGCGCAAAAAAAGTGTATCAGGGCTATATGTGGCTTAAGAAGGAGACAAACTTGTAAGACATCCTTTATTGAACTTAAAATCTTGACATTTCCATGCATTTACATTAAAGAGGTTGCGCTGTTTGTACATAAAAATATGGAACTTTTCCCTAAATTTAAACCTGGTAGTAGACATGAAAATAAACTACGTTTTCCCACCGGTGTAAAAACTACCCATATGTTAAATAGCATGTTTTGTATGGCACCACTTATCTATAACAAACTTCCTTAATCAATTCGAGAATGGAGTAATGTTGCCAGTTTCAAAAGTAGACTAAATGATTTTCTTCTGTCTAAGGCATACTATTCCCTAAATGAGTTTTTGACTGACAAAGATATTTGACATTACAATAATTCAGACATTTATTATTATTACTTTTAGATTATTATTATTTTGACATATGTTATATTTTAATATTTTTAATTGTATTTTAAATATTATTGTAAAATCGCTTGTATGCTGACCTTGCGGATCCTGAGGAGCTTTAGTTTTTTTAAGTACCACCACTGTAAAACCAGGTTCACAAGCTAAATAAATGAATTGAATTGAATTGAAGTTAATCGGTGTAAGTGACGCCTATATGTATGTATATAATGTCCCGTGGCTTGGATAAACTCTTCACAAAAATAAATAGATTCAAAAGATCCAGTGGTTTTTTCAAAACATAATTAGTACGCATAGATTCGAAAAATATTCAATAATAGACACCGAAAATACTCAATAGGTATTGCAATAGGTAAGTACAGGTCGCGGCATATAAGTCTAGCGCTGAGCGAAGTGTGGACGGGGTGGCTGCGCATGAGTTTAGTATGGCGGTCAACATGCGCAGCCATCCCCTCCACCCTCAGCGCTAGACTTACGTGCCGCTACTTGTACAATATTGTTTTTTTGCCCTGCGTTGCGTTAGATTGTTACGTTACATTGTTAGACCAACGTACGACAACAGCGTTGCAGTATTTTTACTAGTTAGTAGGTAGGTATTTAATAATAAAATAATTAAAAACCATAATTAATAAATAACTTTTCTATAAAAGCTCTCCGATTTTCTTTTGATATTGTCTCTAGCTAAACAGGTTTGAATATGAGACATGAACATAATTACGGAATTGACCACGGTCTGCGCTGCTATCGCAACAATTTATCAAAGCGTGTTTGAGCATAATAAATATTATTATGTTAATATTCCATTTTTACGTTTTAACGAGAAAAAGTTTTAATAAAGACTCGAGAACTTCATTCAGAGCGACCTTTGAAGTTTTAAACTTTCCTTTACCTTTGAGATTCTTTAGTAATGCAAAGAGATTGATTGTACCGACACTGTATCACGTATTTTGAATTTAAATAAATTAAATATTGATTTGATTTCCTTTGATGCTTGTCTTTGGAGTCATTTAAATTATTTTGAACGTATTCAAAGCAATTAAATGAATCCAAAAGCAATATCTGCTATTTACTACTTTTTCATTTCATTATGTTGAAAGTCGTTAATCGATATTTAGAATATCATTATAAAATATTGTACCACCGTACTTATAGTAGCTTGCTCTAAACTGTTACTAAAGTCGATTTTCCACTTAACACAAGCTATGCTATGTACAACGCGGTCACATTGACTAGACGCTTGACCATGTGACGTTATTTTGGCGCTCAAGTACGGTGTGCAAAAAAACCGGCCAAATGCGAGTCGGACTCCCGCACGAAAGGTTCCGAACCATCTTATATAAAAGATAAGTTTCTACCTGTTTATTAAGATCGAGTAAAAATTGCTTAAAAATTAATGCGATGCGTCGAGTTAATGTGACCGCGTTATAGAAAAGAATGTTATCGAAAGTGTTCGACCACTATGTGTTGCCAGTGATGTCTCATGGCACTAAAACGTGGTCTCTGACACCCACAAGTAGGAAAAATGACCTCATTAAGACCGCAGGATCACGCTGGATGCAAACCGCTATCAACCATTCAGCATAATGCTGAGGTGAGCCCTTTTCGACATTTCTAATTCTTTATTTGTATTTCATTATTGTTTTTTTGTGTCCCTGGTATTTGTAATGGCGAATAAAGTTTTTTTCACTTTCAATTTCAATTTCAACCAGTCTTATTGGAGGTCCATAGGGGAGGCCTATGTCCAGCAGTGGACGTCCTATGAATGATGGATGGATTGATGGAAAGATGCCCAGAAAAGGATCGATTAATCTCAGTGCGTATATAGCTTAACGGCGTTTCTACCGGATACTGCTTAGTAACTCAACAAAACGTATATAATTTTAAAATCAACAAATAAATTTAATGCCGTATAAAACCCCTTTAACGAAGGCCTGCACGAAAGTGCTATGTTGAGCTAAGCTAATGCTTAATAAATTAAACATGGTTGGTGGATACCATAATTTAACCATAGTTTCAAAAGCGTATAACTTTAGCTGGAAAAGCATCCGTAACATGAATAAAACAAACAGAATTATTCATTATAAAATGTTTTGAAAAAAGCAAGACCCAACACCAACTAATTAGAAGACCTCAAATTCGAAGGATGACAAATTAGCATAAAGAAAATAAATTAACATTAACGTGAACTTACATAAAAATTGGATAAATAACTAATTTCAATTTCAAAAGTGAAACGAAAACTCATTACAAACTTTCCTAAATAACATATTATGATAACATTTCTAGTTTCATTATTTAATTAAACTAATCTGACAACAAAGAGCTCTGTGTTTTCATAAACATGTAATTGTTACAAAGCAATTCGTGCTAGTATATAATAGCTAAATAGCATAATTATGTTTCTTTTTTACTTTAGGCATTCAATAGAGAGAACGCTTTTTACGTTGCTAGTAAATTTACGCTGGCGCCTCTGTAATCGGGCCTAATATGTTGCAATAAATGATTCAGTATTGAATATGAGTCTGAAAGCGTTTTCGGTCCTCAATAGAGTTAGTATAGACTACGATTTCGTGTGTTCCAACTCGATGTCAACAGATGGCACTGCACCTATAAATATGACATACCCAGCATTGCGCCGAAAAAAGCTGGCAATGATAATGATGACAAAACAAAATTATCAACATATTAGTTTATTTAATTTTATTATAGTTAATTTTTAGAGAATCTAGATAAAGTTGAGATTGCTTTTGTAAATTTTCAAATAAAAAATCAAAAAAATATTACGTCTGTGTTTAAGAAGTTGACTAAGTGCTTGTAACTGTGTATCCCAAATATATAAATAATACAAAACTAAGACGAAAACTGGAAATAGAAATAGCAGAACATATCGGTTGAACAAACTTCGGATAGACTTCAGGAAGGGCTATAGTTAGCTGAAACTTAGCTTAGTGTGCTTCGTAACGAACAACCTGAGCTTATTTTTAACCCGGTTCTGGACGTGAATAAATTGAGATGTTTTAATACGCAAACCTTTACAAGAAAATTTCTTCTAAGACAACCTATAATGAAACCCTATCTTAGAAATCTTGCTTAGAAAGTTTAAGCAAATACCTGAGATATTATACTTAATCATAAAATGTTTGGAGATTAAAAATACTATTTTAATGCTTTTACATTAAAATCATGCCCATAAAGCGGAGACGAAATTGCCTTAGATTTTCATCCGTCAAAGATTTTCACTCGTCTTTAAATAATGATAACATTTTGTTTGTGCACTGGAGAGTTGTTGCTCTCCAGTGTACAAAGTTGCGACCGATCCTACTGGAGAAAGTTGGAGGAGGCTTTGCCATGAGGTATACTGAAACTAAAGCTATTAGGCCCAATTATAAAGGCACCATCGTAAATTTAATAGCAACGTAAAAAGTTTTCTCTCTATCGAATGCATATAGTGAAAAAGAAACAGGAATATCCTAAATTGCTATTATAATTACACTAGCGCCTCCATAATTGGGCCTTAAATTTAAATTAACATCCTACTAATATTATAAACGCGAAAGTTTGTGAGGATGGATGGATGTTTGTTACTCTTTCACACAAAAACTACTGAACGGATTGAGATGAAACTTTCCAATAATATAGCTTATATATCTGAATAACACATAGGCTATAAATTATAATGATTTTGCGTCAAAAATCAAAATATCATGCGGGCGAAGCCGCGGGTAAAAACTAGTTGTTAATAAAATACTTAATTAAATTTGTAAATACTACAAAAATGACATCAAAAAGTATGTGTGTAAATATATATTATACATATACATTTAGTTATATCATTGCAAATACATTTAGTTACAATAATAAAATCAAAGTGTGTGTCTAAATATATAGTAATTATAATATTGTAAATAGATTTAGTTAAGAGTGTAAATTAACCTAGTTGTAGTTAGATTGTGGGTTTCGGTAAATAAAGGCTATTTTATTTAAATTTTTTTTCGGCATATTATGCTAGCGTGCTTTTGTAACTGAATAACCGCAAACGAGCGCTTGACCAAAACCTGAAACTGAAATGAGCCGGTGCGTTGATATAAGGCCTAATTATGAAGGCGCTATCGTAAATTTAATAGCAACGTAAAAAGTATTCTCTCTATCGAATGCCTGAAGTGAAAAAGAAATAGAAATTTAATCAAAGTAGCTATTATAATTACGATGGCGCTTTCATAATTGGGCTTATTATCATATTAGGGATTTAGTCAAGCTGTGGATTTAGTGATAGAGAAATTATGTATTTTCCACCAATACAATACTATGTAAATATACTTATACCGGTCTTTTTAATTGTCCACTGTTGAACAAAGCCCTACCTACGAAAGGTTATTGGAGTTTATCTACCATGCTTGCTCAGTTCGTGTCAATCAGGAGGGACGTACTTATAAATGGATAACTGTTTCCTTCACCGAAACGTCAGTGGTTTTCAAAAAATAATGCTCCAATGCCTTGACTGAAAAAGCGTATTAAACGTGTATGACAAAATATCATTGGCATAGGCTCTTGACCTTGCTGTTTGATAGGAGTTTTTAAAGCTTTAAGGCTATTTAATTAAACTGTCCGCGCCGGTGTCATCCGTCAAGGGTGTCCCTCGGGCATATAGCGCCATTTGTTGTTCAAACTCATTGGATCGCGTCTCTCGCTCGCACTTGATACTGGGATTCTAATTCTGTGAATTTATCAGTAAGTGTCAATAAATTTGGGTAAATTTGCATCTCTTTTTATGCCTTAAGGGGGCGCCTAATGCCAAAATCTAGCGACAGTATTTTTAAAGACGTGGTGTAATGGTGAAAAACATAAATATCCATATTAAAAAAATACTGTAGGAAAGGAAAAAACACCTATAGTAGTAGTGTCGAACTTATTCAAAAATTGATTTGAAATATTCAATTCCGGTTTACTATACATAAAAAAAATCAAATTTGGAATCCGACAAAAAAATTAAAAACTTCAAGTTTCCAACTAGAAACAATACTTTATAGTTATTTTTATAAATTAGTTGATGCAGGGCCCCGATCGATGGGCCAGGATCGTCACGGAGTGGGTGCCTGACGGACGACGCAGCCAGGGAAGACCCAAGAAGCGCTGGCGTGACGATCTTGACTCATTCGAGAGGGGTTGGCAAGAAATTGCGATCGAGACTCATGGAAGGAAATGGGGGAGACATTTGCCCAGGAGTGGGACAGTATAGGTTAATAAAAAAAAAAAAAAAAAGTTGATGCAGATAATAAGCATTCCAAAATTCATCAGACGGAAAAAAAATTGTGTGTACACATCCACGTCTACTAGAAGTATAAGTAACCAGAATTTAAACAAAATTCACGACCTCACTTATTTTTTGTTGTCCGCTTCGCGTGAAATGCCCCAAATAGAAATATATTTTTTTATTATTAGGCAAGTAATTTTAGAAAACTATCGTGTCCCATTCTGTGGTACCATTTCCCAAGGAAATAATACAGACTGCTTTAAAAATATGTTCTGTATTCTCCTACGGCAAACCGACACCGCAATAAAATTGTATTTTCATTCAGTTTTGTATAGTAAATTGGACAACAGTTGCTCTGCCAATTTCTCATATATTACATTTTTGAAATAAAACGGTTTCGTTTCCCCAGTTCGTATTGAACTGATGAAAGTCTCCTATGTTTCAATTTCTTATGTAACCTAGTTCATTCCCTAGCAAAAACTACGTGGTGAGTTTTCTAGGAGACGCTCAATAGCAAACGGGTCTCATTTCTAGACTAATACAAGAAAACCAGAAGACCATTTGCGTTGAAATAAGCCAAGTTAAATTACCCTTGTAAAATGCAGCTTGTTAGGTCCGGACTCCACCGTAATAAAGACGAGCGGAGATACGCGTAGCTAGGCACTAGGCAGAGCTACGGTAATGATATTTAACAGTGTTGTGTCCTGGCCCTATCCTTGAAATATATATCTACAGCGCCACGTGCGCACGCAGAACGAACCACGCACTAGAGCTGCCTTCAGTATTTTAATTTCATCTACTTACTCTTTACCGACTTGAGTTTCTTTCTAGTTTCTATCTATTATGATGTAAAATTATTATATTTATTACAAAGATGAAATTCGCTGTAAATGAAGAAGTAGAACAGTAAGTAGGTACCGTATTATTATGTGATTAGAAAATGACAAAATAAAAGGTCAGCTCGGAAACAATTGAGTTTTTACTAAGTGCGGAATTTATGCAGTAGTCTTATGGACTGGACTGCCTCTCTGCATCACTCTGCTTTACTGTGTTTTGGTAGAGTTTAAGCCCTAAGGCTCAGTTTCACCGAAATGTTGGACATAGCTAATTTTTTAGGGTTCCATACTTAAAGGGTAAAAACGGGACCCTGTAACTAAGAATCCGCTGTCCGTCCGTCTGTCTGTCTGTCTGTCACCAGACGGCCTGGTGGTATCTTGAACCGTGATAGCTAGAACGTTGAAACTTTCACACATGGCGTATTTCTGTTGCGGCTATAACAAAAAATACTAAAAACAGAAGATATAAATAATTATTAAAGGGAGGCTCCCATGCAACAGACCTGATTTTTAGCCGTTTTATGCTCGAAAATATTAAGGTGGCAGGTAGATGCTTGAAATATTCACAGAATATTTAATAATTAAAACAAATAAAGCAAATAATTAAAGTTATGTACCTATAGGTATTCGATAATCCTACTAATATTATAAACGCGAAAGTTTGTGAGGATGGATGGATGGATGGATGGATGGATGGATCTATGGATGTTTGTTACTCTTTCACGCAAAAACTACTGAACGGATTGAGATGAAACTTTGCAATAATATAGCTTATATATCAGAATAACACATAGGCTATAAATTATAATGATATATTGCGTATGCGGGCGAAGCCGCGGGTAAAAACTAGTGATTAATGTTTACTCGTAGGTTTTTAGGTACAAATTATTATGTCAACATAAAATTAGACAACGCTGTACAAAAACACTATTATGTCATTTATATTCAATTATTATATTTGTATTCAAGTGAGTTATTGACCAGAGTCAACAACTCCCTAGTCAAACAAGCCCACAAAGTGCATTCCGCCCAAATGTGCCCATTATGCTCGCGGCGTTGCCCCTCTGAATAGCAAGGGAGATGTGCTGCGCTAAGTACGCCCCCGACCGCGAATCCTGTCTCTTCTCTCTGAGCCGCCGACCAAGATCGCGCACAATTTTTTTTTTGCCTCGGAGCACCACGAACCTGCCGTCTCTACGCGAAACGGAACGAAGTCGTATGTCGATTCCACGCATAATATTTGAGGCATTTCCCTCGGGCCACCGCCTCCGTACCCGCGTCGGCCGACACCTGGGTAGCTATGGGATGTGACAAGAAGCAAATGTGCATACACTCGTCGCATCCCACATAATTAAATTAAAATAAAATACTATAATATTATATGTAAGGGCCCCTTTAAATATAATATTGTAGTAAGTATTCCCATACCAGAAACATGATTTTTTTTGCTCTTTATTGATAACGGCAACAGAAAGATGCACGAAATTTTTTACAGAATACATATTAAGTTGATTATCGCCTTCAAAAACAAATAATTTGAATGAAATGCCTATATATTAAGGGGGCTTCCATACTGTACGGAACCCTTCGTGAGTGAGTCCGACTCGCACGTGGCCAATTATATAAAACATACTAGCTGACCCGGCCACGCGTTGCTGTGGCTAAATAAATTAAAATTGCGACTATAATTTGAGATTTAAACTATCCTATCTCTCAAGTTGGATCGAACTGCACATGGTGTGCGAATTTTATTATAATCGGTTAAGTGGTTTAGGAGTCCATTGAGGACAAACATTGTGACACGAGATTTATATATATTAAAATTATACAGTCTGACAATGTGTTTGCAGATACACCAATTTAAGTAGTAGGTACAATAGATATTTTTAATATTTTTATCCGTCTTCACCGAGACAAATTTTTGTGCACAACAGTATGCAACACCACAGTTAGCAACTCCGGTGAAACCACGTCTTTACAAATACAAGAAAACCAGAAGGCTATTTGCCAAGCAACCCAAGCGTTAAACAAACCAAGTGTATAGGGAAATTCAGCTTAAACTTGAGCAAAGCTAGGAACTGGTGCCAAGCGATGGTGTAATAAAAACTGCTGGATACTAAGAACTGGCATGTAGGATGCGAAACACTGCAACGGTTCAAGGCTCCATAAATCTGAAGAGATGTACAGCCCGCTTTAATATAGAAGTTATTTATTTATTTATTTATTTATTTATAGCAACATATGTAATAATTTGTACATGCGGTTCTTAAATTACATGTTTACATAATATTGTCAAATACATATGACCCTTTAAGGGTATGGCAAACTATTTATTATATTAGGACTGTTAATTGTTCATTATCATTATCATTATAAAATTGAAAATAAATTGTCGTAACAAAATCAAAAACAAATCTACACAAAATTAAAATTAAATTAACATTACAAAATCAAAATTATATCCACATTGTCATAGCAAAATTACGCAGTTGGTCACATTATTAAAATTATAAATCATTAGGAAAGAGGAGGACGCCATTATTATTTCCAAAAAATAAACGTCAGCTGTGTGTTACATCGTCATTTTCATTTAAATAATCCGCGAGTGAATAATACGCTTTGTCAACAAGATTTTTTTTTAGCAAGTTGGCATGAGTTTGTTGCGGATTCAACTTATAACAATAGGTAAGTTTTACATTTTATGTGTAATACTTTTCAAGTAGTACATAATATAAGAATAGGGAGGTATTTCATTAGTTTATGTTCTAGTTTTCTGAATCCGGTTTCTGGATCTGAAATCTTCAATATCGGTGACAGACCAAACCTAATATAGGGTTGATTTGACGTGCCAGTATGCTGGAGAATATTTAGGCAATACGGCTGTGGTGTAGGTATATGTATAGCTGTACTGTATTGTACTGTATCAGCCTTATAATAGTCCACTGCAGGACGTAGGCCTACCTACGAAGGGTGATTGGGCCATATCCACCACGCTGGCCCAGTGCGGGTTGATAGATTCACATACGCCATTGAAATTCTTCTCCGGACATATGCAGGTTGCCTTACGATGTTTTCCTTCACCGAAAAGCCAGTGGTGTGTATTTATAGCTATTTGTAAACAAAATTGTTTTTCATGAGTAGGCCATGATTAACAGTGTACTAGTAACCGATGCAGTGTACAGTGTGTGTGCAAAATGTTGCAGTCTTGGTTTTATAAAATATCTCATATACAGAGTTATTGGTAATCAATTAGCATCCTTTTAGGGGCTTGTTCTGTAAATCAAAACTAACAACATTTTTTCAACGACTTTTATGAAGTCTAAAAAAAAATTGTTCCTAGAAAAATATCGTTCACCCTCGACAAAATTTATGGAACAGCTGATTTTTTTTAGTTTTGACAAAAGTTGTTAGTTTTGATGTACAGATTAAGCCCTTGATTACCAATAACCCTGTATAATAACTATTTCTTTTAGGGGCAACATTTTGATATGAAGTAAAAGTACCGTAATATGTAGATACAGAATAAACCTACATATTCAAAACACGTATAAGTAGATAAACCTCAGTTTTAAGCTAACTTGGTCTTTAACAACTCACTCGCATTTTTTCAGTGTATCCTCGAACATGGCGCATACAATTTTACACTGCACCGGTTACTGGAACACTGGTAGTCATAGCCTAGTCATGAAGAACAATTTTGTTTACAATATTGGGACCTCTAAAATAACCATCTAGATAAAATACCTACAAGTATACCTAGTTATTGCGCATCCCAATGGCATGAATTAAGTATACTTTTTAGGGATTTTACTAAACTGGTCCACATTATTCATGTCTGTTTTAGACTAAGTATTTCCGTTTTTCTACAATAATAAGGACAAATACCTTATCCAAGTTGAAAATAAAGCAAACAAAATTAGATTAGGGTCATATTTTGCTAAACTTTCTCTTGAGTTTGAGAAAGACGCGACTTCAACGCGTCCGAAATACAAAGGGATGATCGTAAAAAATATTTCCGCACCTCGCAGCTTTTGTCATTTCGCTCATCTCAGCTGATTGTATTTTTGAGCTGACGAAATAGAGGAAAAAGGCTCAGAGCAAATAAAAAAATCTATTTGGTCTGACGAGTCATGGAAAGCGCAATGCAGTGACGCTATGCGCAGGACTTCGACATTCTTAAACTCTATAAAATTTAACTTGATCTCTGCGACAGTGACATTGACATAGAAGATTGACATTTTTAGAGTTGAGATAGTGGTGGAAAAAATCGATTTTCAAACAATGTTCTAATGAAATCGAATGAGTAGTTGAACGTGAGAAATTGGATTTTATTTACTTACTATTATTTAAGATCAAGTATGTACACATGTAAATAATGTTATGATATTAATTAAATACTCATAATAACGTAACGATAGTATTTATCGACGTTTTTCTCTATTATCGATGCTCATGTAACATATAATCGGGTTTAATTTAATTACACATGTAAAAAATGTTATGATATTAAAATATACAATGAAATTAATGAATAATTAAGTTTTATTTAAAATATCGTCAGTGTAAACTATCGATATTTTAATTAAAACTCTATCTAAAACTCTGTGGTCACGATCATTCGTCGCCCATCACTAATCGGCATGCCCATAAAGTATGACATTGACAGGTACTGTCAGCACTATTAAGAAATTCAGGACTTCATAGGCGTGATTTTTCTTACAGCTGTCGCTGAGATAAAGTTAAATTTTATAGAGTATAGCAAATGCTGAAATGTTATCAAAAGAATAGCACTCAGAACCCGTATCTCAGATCTAAGGGCGTTGTGTGCATGGATTTAGTCCGAAATCGTATGCTTGAGGTAATTTTTCAAAAACGGATCAGGCGATTACGATAAAATCAAAATTGGACCATTTCTGAAGTATGATCTACCAATCAAAAAATTTTATGATTATTATTTCTCTCACAGTAGGTACCTCGTTTTACAGCTCCTCGTTTGCGGTAAAGGGTGTAAAGCTGTAAAATAGTCTACCCGTTGAGATCAAGAAAGCACCATCTTTGAATGTTTTCAAGCGGCGCATTATTAATCGGAATAGCTTTTCTCTATACTGAATTGCATTTCTCTTTAATGTTATGAGTAGGTATAGGTATACATATAAGTTTATTATTTAGTATTTATGTAGGTAGGTATATGTATATTATCTGTGTAAGTATATTCTATTTATTTCATGTACGTTAGTTTTTTTTTGAGTATTTTCTTTTGCACCCCGTTCATTTTTCTTTGCGGTATCCTTTCCGTATTGAGGTTGCCTGGAAGAAATCACTTCCAGCGATAAGGCCGCCGTTTGTTTTAAACTAGGTTAAATGACAATTTTATTGTTTTTATGTTTTCTGTTATGGTGTGAAACAATAAAGAATTATTTATTATTTTTCGCTTAACGACTTCGTCCGTGTACAGAATTCGAATAGTTCGCACTGATCAATGTGTCATCGATGTAGTCATTTTCACACTATTGTTGATTTTGAATAATTACTCATCAATCTCAATAAAAAATAAATGTTAACCGTTAAAGTTTACAAAAAAAAAGAATCAACAAAATCGGTTAATAATTGGCGGTGTAATCGCGTATCATACGTACATAAACAAAAAAAAATTTAGTCGAATTGAAAACATTTTTTTAAGTGGGTTAAAAATCATTTCATCATTGGGGGAGTAATCGCGTAACATTCAAATTGTGAACCTCTTTAGTCTTTCTTCTTTCTCGAAGTCGGTTAAAAACCGTTACATTACAGAAATGGGTAGAGTTTGTGCAAAAGGAGAACCGTGGGCCGAAGAACCGTCGTGGCTTTACGGTCAAATAACTATAAGATTTTAATCAGTAGATATGATTTTAATTACCGATGAAAACCAAATTGGTGTCTGCCAAGTATCAAACACTTAAAGTTGTACTAGCAATGACAAATCAGTATTGTCAACGTAACAAAATCAGTAAAATGGCACACGCGACCTTACCTATGACACTTCTCTTTTCTCAAACTCTATAGTTGCTTCACGAAGTGAACAACGAACCAAAAATTGAACTGTGCAAGTACGTACAGCCCGTAAGTAAAGTTCAAAATAACAAGTTTCAAACACCGCGTGTAACATAACTCTACACCGCGGTAAGGGAGGGTAATCTAAACATTACCTAAACCAAAACTCATACAAAATCAGCCTCAGCCAGCGGATGTTTAACTTCACACAGTGCTTATGAACAAATTTTGTACAAAGTCTATTTCATAGAACGAGATCAAAGCAAACATTTAATTAACTTTTCCATTTTCCCAGCTTTGTTTCGAGGAACTTTGCGGGATAGGTGCCGGAGCTCTCTGTCGCGGTCTGGCTCTTGGATTGAATTGTCGATAATATTGTAATGATTGATGCTTATCACAACATAATTATTATACTTAAAGCACAGTCGCCTTATTTTTGTGTGTCTGTATGTATGTCCGCTTAGATCTTCTAAACTACATAATTATTTTTCGCAAAAATCTCTTGCTCGGTTAAATAATAACCGTATTTAACCGAGTACAGAATTCGAATAGTTCGCACAGATTGATGTAGTGATATTCACATTATTGTTGATTTATCAATAATGGCTATGCCGATTTCGATAGAATTTAAATAAGACCACCTTTGAAGTATGATCTGCTAGATCAAAAAAGAATTATCAATATCGGACTACTCTGTAATAAGTTATGAGTGGTCAAACATATAAAAAATATATATAAGCGTCGACTTGTAAACTTTTCGTTTCGTAGGTTAAAATAGATTGCAAAGCGATTTTCAATATCTTTCATAATACTCGTATTTATCCGAAGATTTAAAGTAAATTATAAAATTCGTAGCCAGAAGCTGGAAGAAGCTGAGGCAGTTGTGCACATAATCGTAATGACGAAAGCAAAATGTATGATTTGAAATAAGCAATTGGGATCGTCATACATCTACTTATTGGAATTAAGATCACAGGATCGCTCTGGAATCAAACCAATTTCAAACGCTCATATTGGGATATTGTCTTGGATTGGAGATTCATTGGTGGGGCCTATGTCTATCTGAGAACGTTCTGTGGCTGATGGATAGATGGATGGATATATTGACTATCAGACTGCAGAAAAAACTTGCTTAGATATCGAGTAAAAACTTTCATATCCAAGTTCATCATTTCAGCCATAGGACGTCCACTGCTGGACATAGGCCTCCCCTAATGATTTCCAATAAGACCGGTTGATAGCGGTTTGCATCCAGCGCGATCCTGCGGTCCTAATAAGGTCACCCGTCCACCTTGTGGGTGGACGTCCTACGCTGCGCTTGCTGGTACGTGGTCTCCACTCGAGAACTTTTCGACCCCATCGGTCATCAGTTCTCCGCGCTATGTGCCCTGGCCATTGTCACTTCAACTTGCCAATCCGCTGGGCTATGTCGGTAACCTTGGTTCTTCTACGGACCTCCTCATTTCTGATTCGATCTCGCAGAGAAACTCCGAGCATAGCCCTCTCCATGGCTCGTTGAGCTACTTGGAGCTTACTAATAAGGCCCATATATCCAAGTTAATAAAAACTATGTGTGCTGTAGTATCGTAAACCGAAAAATTCTCCCGGGAACTGGCGCTGATGAAACTTCTCTGCCAATAATAAAGTTACCTTCCGATTGGCGCAGCTGTGTGCGTGTTCCATTAGCTGTCGTGTGGATTAGCCCAGCTTAGCTAAACTAAGTATAATCCTTCTTTTCATAATAGTCTGGTAAGATTTCGAAGTTACGTTAGGAAATCTCTCGTGATTTTCACACATTTTATTTTGGACATGACTCAGCTAATACCTATTATCGTTCTAATACTTAAGCAAGACAAGTGTTACGCGAGATGAGTCAGCTTACTAGTGCCTATGTATATAATAGCCGAAGATAAAGTCCAAACTCCATCAAAGCGAATACTTGCCCAGCACTAAGCCGAAAAGGAGTGATTAAAACCACTATTAAGAACAAATTTTAGGGGCAAAAAAACGACTCAAGAATTGGAGAATAAAATTTCTTTTTCCAATTCTGGGTTGACCATTTAGTAAAAGTTAGTTTTCATAATGATGGTCTTAACCACCCCCTTTCAACTATACCGTGCAAAATTGCAAATGCCGAAAATATTATGAAACGGCTCATTTTTTTCTCGAATCCTGGGTTGGCTGCATAGTAAAAGTTAACTTAGTACAGTACAGCAGTTCTGGGTCACTCCGTATAACCTTTTTATGTATTTAGCCTCTCTTCTCCGATGAAGTACGAGGCTATAGGTGGGTTGAGGGACTCTATTTTTACCGACTTCCAAAAAACATTTTTATTTTACATGATTTTAACTAACATTTTGTGTAACTCTAGGTCTCTGTGCCTGAAATAAATGGTTTTTATTTTATTTTATTTTTAAATAATACTATGTTCGTCTGTATGTATTTTTTTGTGTATGTTCATCGATATTTTCCAATTATAAAACGATATAATAAAATGTTTTTTAGTTTGAATGAGTATATTTTCGAGGTGATTCTCATTTAAATTTTATGGAAATTGGATGAGCCGCTTTTGATAAATCAGCAAAAATGTACATGGATGTCACATTATTGGAATTCTGCACACGGTTGAAGCAGGTGCTGCAATTTCTTGCGTAAAATAATTACTAATGTCAAACTCTTTTTTAACTTTATAATAATAAATGAAGAATACTTGTGTTAAAAATGAAATGTTCCCGCAGTAATCATTTATTCATCGCAGAATAAACGGGTCGTCCCTCCCCGGGGGCTAATCAATCACGCGTTATCTCCCGTGTGTTTTTGAGATTTAGCGCTGTTTTCACTAATTACCTGAATCTAATCAGTTTATAAATGCTCGAAATGGCCTCCAAAAGTACTTGACGTGTAATTGTAAAAAAAACAGCATCTTTAACTCAGTGTGATGAGAGAAGATATATATTTATTAACGAGTTTTTTCCCGCGGCTTCGCCCGCATGATATTTTGATTTTGGTGCTATCCCATGGGAAGCCTTTATTTATCCGGGATAAAAAGTAGACTATGTCACGTTCCGTCTTTCAAACCCGAGGCCCTACCTTACCACCCTTAATATAGGAAGTGGAAAATCCAAAAAAATAAAACAAAAAACGATTTGACGGTTGTTCGATTCGACCATTGGATTCGACAGTTAATTTTTTTGACAATTCTTGAAGCGCGCTCTAGAATACGAGTAGCTTCTCAGAGTTATCAGATCTTACTTAACACTTATCGTTATATTATTAAAAATTTACGCAATATCATTATAATCTATAGTCTATGTGTTATTCTGATATATAAGCTATATTACTGCAAAGTTTCATCTCAATCCGTTCGGTAGTTTTTGCGTGAAAGAGTAACAAACATCCATACATCCATCCATCCATCAATCTATCCTCACAAACTTTCGCGTTTATAATATTAGTAGGATAGGATATAGGAAGTAAGACTATGTCAGATTAAGTTTGTATAGGCCGAGTGGCCAACCACTCGGCACAGGTATCAGAGCTGAAGACCTCTGATAACCTCTAATAACCTCTGCTAAATAAACAACCGGGACCTACAATTTAACGTGTCATCCGAGCCATGGTAGCGCTCAGTTGTTTACAACTGAGCGCTACGGGTGTGGGAGTGACCACGGGTGGCATTTATGCCACCCGTGGTCACCCATCCGAAGACTGGCCATTTTGAACCTTAGATAAATTATTGTAAATAATCAAAGTTTTGAACTTGGCTTAACTTCGATGATAGCTCACTTTCACCTAGATTCATTTATTTGCCAAAACATTTTACTTAAAAAGACGCAGGTAAGATATGAACTGTTACTCGTATATCAAGACAACAATGACAATGAAGTTATTGCTTTCGCGGAAGTTGTTTATATAAAAAATAAACAAAGGACTCAATTTATACCAATCGCAAAAACTAGATCCA
The DNA here is from genome assembly GCA_949316475.1 of Hypomecis punctinalis. Classification (NCBI taxonomy): domain Eukaryota; kingdom Metazoa; phylum Arthropoda; class Insecta; order Lepidoptera; family Geometridae; genus Hypomecis; species Hypomecis punctinalis. Next base: position 6,607,671 of record OX438807.1, read on the forward strand.
ATCAAAATGTTTTAAAACTTTCAAATTCAATAGACACACAGAGCTAATACAACCAGAGAGCGCTGTTGTCAATTGAGGCAAATCTCAACCACAAAATGCATGGAAAATCTTCCAAGCTGCTATCAAAACATTCAAATAAGTATTGGGATTTGACGTTCCTTGTCTAAAAATCCAACAACATCCACCGAATCGAGATATTTTTCATGTCTCTTTATAACTCGTCATATTAAATTGAATCGCATCTCTCTTAGATTTACTCGATCGGCCACATTATCCTACTGTATCTGTGTGATTTATACCAATCGCAAAAAATAGAACCAATAGAAATGTCATAAAACTTTTCATCAGACGCTATTTAATTCGCAGCTCTTTTCTATTTCCAATACGAGCCAGAAAGGTTAGCAGTAAACACTGAACTCTATTTCAGTAAACAAGTCAAGTTATAAAACTCGGCGAGTGCCGGCAGAAATAGCACGCTCCTTCACTGGTTGTCCACAAATTTCCCATTTTCGTGGGCTTAGCACGAAGGCACGAGCTTGGATGATTTGTTACGAAACGAGCCTACTTTGTGAAGTGTGGTTGTAAATCATAAAATACCTACTTTCTTCGTCGTGAAATGAACGCTGTAGCCTGTAAGTACCTATACGTTTGTATAGGACGGGTGAGTAGACCTGGTGTCAGTTTTTAAGCCGCCTGAAGGCCTTTGACATGGCTAAACAGTTAAAACAACCGGGACCAACCATTTAACGTGCGTAACGTTCATCCGAGCGTTCAGTTGTAAATGCAACCCGCGGTCACCCATCCGAAGACTGTCCATGCAAAACGTTGCTTAACTTCGATGATCACTTACGAACACCTAGTCAAACTACGCTATGAGCGCTACTGTTAATGAACGTTGTTATGTACATACATACTTAAGTGTTACGAGTGCATACTTAAGTGATCCATCAGCCGTAGAACGTTCACGCTGGACATAGGCCTTCTCCATGGATTTCGTATAAAGCCGGTAAGACCTGAATCTAGATTCAAGTTGCTTCTTACCGGCTTTATACGCAGGAACGCGCTAGCGCGTTCATGCGATCTTAATTGTATCTGTCAGTACACCTAACCGGTGTACGACCTATGCTGCGCTTGCTTGTCCGTGGTCTCCATTCGAGATTTTTTTTATAATTGGTTCTTTGCTTTTGTGATAACAAAAAGTTGACATGACTACTGGTTTTGAACGCTTGTTCTTTCACTGGTTCACAAATAATATATTACATTTTCGTGGAGTACGAAACGAGTCTTTGATGAAGTGAATAGTAAATCGTGAAGCACCTACTCGTGAAATGGACTCAGTTATGAATGTACTTAGTTGAATGGTTCCTACTAGTGCTCTAAAATGTAAAAGCGTCCACATTGGAAGTTTTGTAGTAAAACTTTGTAGGATTTTAGTTCGAGATCGTAATATTTAATTCTAACGAGCTAGGCTCTTGTCAGTGGTCTAATTTTGAAACATCCCGGTTTACTGCTAGTACTGGGCCAGTGACATTATACCCCGTCATCATCATCATCTTGTTTTACAATTACAAGGCAAGTTTTTATTCCAGAAAAATAAAATGTTCTGTAAAAATGTTCTTAAGGGATAGCACAAATCTTAAAACATAACGCGAGCGAAGCCGTGGACAAAAGCTAGTTCTCATTTCTCAATGTTTTGGTTAGCTATGCCTTAGCCTATGTTTAGCTATGTTTGTTACTATTTCACTATTTCATCCAAAAACTACTGAACGGATTGAGATGAATCTTTGCAATAATATAGCTTATATATCAGAATAACACATAGGCTATATAATTACAATGATATTGCGTAATTTTTTCATAATATAACGATAAGTGAGAATTCCGAGAAGCAATTCTAGAGTGCGCTTCAAGAAATGTCAAAAAAAATCAACTGTCGAATCGAACAACCGTCAAATCCTTTTTTGTTTTATTTTTTGGATTTTCCACCTACTTTATTAACCCACTCGTTACTAGCGTTTGATATACGGATCAATGAACAATAAAAAATATTAAACAAAACGTGGATAGTTTCAAATGTCTTTGTTATTGTTTGTGATAGCTGGATAATCCCTCTGTCGAATAGACGTGGTTTGTTTTAGTTTGAGTTAGACGTGTAAAATTTATAAGTGTAGATATATCGTGTTTATTTTTCATGAGTGTTTCGAGGTAATTAGGTAATATTAATTGTATTTATATTGGGTAATTGTTGTAAAAATATTAATATTTATAATATTATATTTAAAACAAGTTTATATGTTTATTGATTCTCTAACAATTTATGTCACTTATTTGTCTACAAAGTTGATGTTCCGTATATCAAACGATAGTAATATGTACTAATATAAAGCAGTTGTACCGTAAATATTTAAAGAAATATATTTTAGCAGTTAAGATATGTATTAAAATACAAATAAATATCTATAAATGGAAAAAATATTTATTTTATTTTTTTAGGAACTCCACTTTACGTAAGTAGGTACGTAGTAAGTAGGTACCTCAAAATAATTTACGTCTGGTTTATTCCATCTTTCCATTGCCAGTACTGCACTAAATGTACCGAAAAGCGTCCTCCATTCTTAACACTAAAACTGTACGTGTAAGCAAAGAACTAATTTTTTTGTACCGAAAGGAGTAGTACAAAGAGTTTCGGTACAAAGAGTTGAGTTCTGTACTTACACGTACAGTTTCTCCCTAACGAAGTATAAGTTTATTATTTTCTTTTTAATTCAGTCATCTCAAAGGACATTTGTGCTTTGTATATTTGATCACAAAAACACTAAGTAAGTGAGTAAGTAAGTTTATATAGGCCGGGACTGCCTAACCCTAGTCCTTGTCAGAGTCACTTATTTCCATAGAAAGAAATATATAAAATACAGTACGTCTCTGTTCAGTTTTTATTAGTACGTTGTAGAGCTGCTGCAAATAATATTGGATTCGATTGGTGAATCAATCGGTGAAATGGTCCAGCCAGACACGTGTAAAAATCTGCGGCCATAAAACCTCGGCGAGGGCTGACGCATTGACAAATGGGAGCCATAAATCGGCAATGGACATTATGCGGCAGCAGAACCTTCACTGCAGCCTGCAGTGGGGCAACTTTATGCTGCTATTACCGTTTTGTATTTTTGCCGACTTCCGTATGGAAGTATGTTATGGTTACAATTTCCTCAACATTTATTCCCTAATGCAATGTAAATTTTTGTCAGTCAGTACAGTGTTGTGCAATCATTACTAATATTATAAATCAGAAAATGCATCTGTTGGTTTATTGGTATGTTTCTTTTTCACGCAGCAACGGAGCAACGGATTGTCTAGACGTTTAAAGGCGGAAAGTGACATAGGCTACTTTTTATCCCGAAAACATAAAAGGTTCCTATGGAATAGCACAAATATTAAAATATTACGCAGGCGGAGCAGCGGGCAAAAGCTAGTGGTCGTATAAAAATTATTAATTTTTTGGCTTGAATTAACTTAATATTACGATGAAAATCGTTTTTTTAAGTTTTAAACCGGATTTTTTTATCATTGAACTAATTCTGACGCGCGTAAAGCTGCGAGCACAAAACCAGCCGCGACCAAGGCTGATGCATCGACAAATGGGAGCCTGATAGAAGAATGGGAAGGAAGGAAAAATAAATCAGTAATATACTTTGAAATCCAGCTATGTAGGTAGGTAGGCCTGCAGTCCTGCAGTGGACTTTAAAAAAGAAAGCTCTGAGCTATTCTGCTTTCAGTAGTTCCACATAGCTATTTAATTCGCACATTTGCGAGTTTAAGTACGTAGGATACGAAAAGTTTCCAAGGTACTAAATAATATTACGGTGGTTACGATACGTCTAGGTATTTGTCCGAATGGCGTGGCTGTAAAAAAGTCTTACCGTGACTGTCTAAAATGCATTTTTATCGGCGTTCGGGTTTGTTTTTTTTATTGTTTTTCCAATCGCACGCAGATACGAAGCAACGCATCAACTTTATTTTAAAGGGGCATAGACTTAAGGTTGGAGAGGTACATAGGCTAAATTTTATTCTGGAATTCAATGTATGGAAAAGTGAAAAGATGCTTTAAGAAGTCGTATAATTATACAACGTGTAACAGAAAGGTTGAACAATACTGAAGGGCTGTATGCCAGTCACGAATCACCCGTATGAATTTTAAACTTCAAAAGCTATATTATTTTTCAAAATAAAACTAAAAATATTTTTTTTCGTTTTGATTGGTTGTCTAATCAACTAATAAATAACAATGGTAGCGGACTCGTCAATCGCTTTATCGGCGCGCGGTGGCATAAGGGTTGACATCGGGTAATTTTACTCCAAACTTTAAGTTGGTATAACTCGTAATCTAACGTGTTGAAGCTTATTATACCTTTTGGTGTATATAGCTAACATAGTCAGTACTGATGCAAATATTCTCTAAAGAGGTATTTTTACTCGTTGAGTAGCCTGCGTGGGCAAGGCCACTTTATTTACTTACCGTTTAGTGAATTGGCCAAATTACACATACACACGCCAATTAAATTTATGGCTTCAGTCCAATTGATTAATTACATTGTTGCAGTTCCATTAACTACATTTAAAATGCTTGTGTACTGTGGTAGGGTATTTTTAGACTACGAGGTGCTTATCTTTAACCTAAAAAGATGTAAGGGTAAGGCCACATGAGTTCCCTTTTTTAGCCGTACCCAAAGGGTACAAACGGGACTCTATTACTAAGGCTCCGATGTCCGTCTGTCGGTCTGTCCATCTGTCTATCTGTCACCAGGCTTTTACCTCATGAATCATAGTTAGACAGCTGAATCTGAGCTATGTGCAAGCTTAAGAACTTCAATTTTTTCTTTATAACTCAAAAACTCATCATTCTACAGTGCTCTAAATAATTTTGAGATGAAGTTTTAAAGGTGGTCTTTAAGCTCAGAAAATTTGAACTTTATATTTCTATTACTTTAGAAATTAAGGGGGGAGGGAACACTATTTTTTCAACTTTGGCGACCGACAGTCTCACAAATGGTACACGTGACATAAAAAAAAGAAACCTTACATTTTAGAAACCCTATTTAAGTATGCCCCATATGAAGGGGTGGGTTTGAAAAAAAAGTATCATCCTCACTTTACATGTATGGGAGCTATCCCTTAGTACAGTTTTAAAATTTTTAAGTATTTGAAATTGAGATCTATACTAAAACTACTAGCTGACCCGACTACGCGTTGCTGTGGCAAAATAAATTAAAATTGCGACTATAATTTGAGATTTAAACTATCCTATCTCTCAAGTTGGATCGAATTGCATATGGTGTGCGAATTTTATTATAATCGGTTAAGTGGTTTAGGAGTCCATTGAGGACAAACATTGTGACACGAGATTTATATATATTAAGATTATACTGTCAAATTTCATGCAATTTGGTTCATAAATGTGGAAGTTATAACATGTACACGGATGGACGGACACAACAAAGTTATAAGGGTTCCTCGTTTTACTACGGAACCCTAATAACGGAATAAAATAAATAATTATTGGGGGTTCGCATACAACAAACGTGTTTTTTAGGAAGTTTTTGCTCGCTATTAATAACGGCAAGAGGAATGGAGCTAAGGACGCACCAACAAGGTACGGAACCCTTCGTGCGCGAGACCGACTCGCACTTGGCTGATTTTATTTATTGTATTGTAATTATTCAACGATACAAGCTGCTGTAGTTAAAGTTGGTCATAACGATGACGTGCAAATATGTCTTGGAAGGAGGCCCAGGCTTCACCAGAGCGAAGACGAGCAGAGATGTGTAGAGCCCTTCGCACATGAGGCGTAGGCGTAGTCGTATCGTAAGAGTATAGTTACGATGCAACGCGTACGAGACGAGTAGTGTTCGACACACGAATCGTCGCGTAGACGTATCGTTTTGTAAGATCTCAGTTAAAATCACGGCTTTATATTGGCGTTTTGTGAAATCTGTAACATTTTTCCTTGATATTTACTTAATAAATGATTACCTATACATACAAGGGAACGCCTGAACCAGTTTCACGAATTCAATCACTTTTTCAGTCTTATTGAAATTAAAAGTCGTACGAAATTACAAAAATTTAAATTCAGTTACATTTTTAAATAAATTAAAGAAACAGTTAATTTTTTACGCTTACTTTGATACGCCAGTACGCTACGCCTGTAGTAATGACAATAAACATCTCCTACGATACGCTGTAGCAGCGCTTCGTACCATTCGTGTGCTGTAGCACCGGACTTGTTTGAACATGTAAGCGCTTGTATTGCTCTCGTCCTGCGCGCGTATTACGATACGCTTACGATACGACGGCGTGTGCAAAGGGGTTAAAACACAGAGCGTTGTAGACCAATCCTGAAATGTCTTTACTTAGTGAGATTCTAAACGCAATTGTAACCCAACGGAGTTTTTATTTTGTTCTTCTCTAAGCAAACATCGCATTTTGTCAATGGGATTACGCTATGTTTAGCTCCGCTTCGCTTCAGTGGAGTCTGGGTCAAAATATTACCAGAATGCAAATCAACTTGTTTGTAATGAATTAGTTGGTAATTAGAACAATAACATAACAAGGAAAATGACCTAACTATTAGGTTGTCAGTTAAGACCTGTGGTTTTACGATGATAACTATTTAAATGGTTAGCTACAAATATTTTTGACCACGTACCTACTGGCAAGCGTAGCGTCATACGCTCACAAGACGCTACGAGTAGATAGTATTTACCTCATTAAGACTGCAGAATTGCGCTGGATACAAACAGGTTTTATTGGAGATTTAGAGAGGAAGCCTATGTTTAGCAGTGGACGTCCTATGGGTGAAATGATGACAATGATGAACGAAACGAAAAAAAAAACCGGACAAGTGCGAGTCAGGCTCGCACACCGAGGGTTTCGTACAAATCCAGAAAAATTCTCAAAATTGGGAAATAAATTTTAAGACCCAAGTTCATCCACAGATGTTTAACTTATTAACCGTTCGCTTAGTCTTAATCGGCTTGTTAACGAAATTTTGCTGTTTATCAAGCACTAACCGTTGTTTAAATACAGTAATCGCACGATTAACTTAAACGACGTCGTCAAACTTGTTTAACCAATGGTTACCCATTGCATCACCGGCATTTGCCATAAAAATCGAAGATGCGATAAATTTAATCTGTGGAGAAAATAATATTGAAGATTTTGAAAATATTGACCAAATTCTACGTGCTCCCCGTATATTTAAGCGCAATTACTTTGTACCAATAAAATACTTACCTACTTTAATAGGTACATACCTCTGTGGTACATTCTTTTTTTTTGGCGGCTTGGCATTTTCAAATTAACATTGACAAAATAAAAAAGGATACCAAGTTACATAAAAGTGACACGAAACGCTTATGATACTAGCCTAACAAGGATTACATTTTGTAGGATAATAATAGTACTCGACAGTTTTTGAAAGCGTTTGGGTACAAGCAAATTTATCTGGACGGAATGTCATTTTTTTAAATAGTATAATACCATTCATTAATTTACGAGTCATTCTTTCAAAAACGTTTGATTATCTAAGCTCCGGTTATCTGCAAATTATGAACACCAAAAAAAACGAAGCTTAAATTGTTTAACCTAACCGAGCGTTCGCATAACCATCGGTTATGTTGCATTTGATGAAATCCAGCCTAAGTATAATATAGGTAATAGTCGACAAAAAAAATTTTTTTTTTTCATTTATCTCGTCATACATCGAAAATTACACATTGTTAAAATGATTAAAAACCTGTTTTAGCATGTGCTAATGAATCTCTTTTATATGATACCTTACATAATACGATTTGCTCACTTTGAATTTTGAACCCATATTTTGTGAATTTTGAGGCCCTATTTTTTTGTGATTTGAATAAAAATTTACAGTTTTCAAATTTATTCCTATATGTGTAGTCTGAGACAATGCTTCTCGCCAAATTTCATAGTTCTATGTCGGCGGGAACTACCCTATAGGTTTTGATTTTTGTGTGTCTAAATATGCGTTTTTTAGGACATAAATGGCTCTAACTTTTTTATACGATAACTGAGAAATTTTTCTTTTACACAACTGCAAGAGACTACAGATATACGTATATAGTTTAAATTTCAACTCGATTTCTTACCGCGTACCCGAGATAAAGAGTCTTGACATACACACAGAAGGACAGACGGACTACAAAGTGATCCTATAAGGGTTCCGTTTTTTTCCTTTTGGGGTGCGTAACCATTTTTAGTCAGGTTTTTAATTTTGTTCATTATTGAGAAGTAAGTTATTTAAATATAAACTCGCTAAGATTACATCTCGCGAAAGGTTGTTCGCGAGGATCTGACTGCATCGGTGGCTCAGTAGTTAGTGACCCTGACTACGGGGTCAAAGAAGTGTGGGTTCGATTTCCACCCAAGGCAATATTATTTATATGTGGTGAACGTAGAAGTTTGCTCTGTGTCTGGGTGTTATTTAGGTATTATCTACATAAGTACGTATTTAAAAATATGTATGTGTACTTGTGTAATATATCAGTCTCTGGCAGCCATATCATATCAAGCTTTGCTTAGTTTTTGGTCAAAGACCGTGTGTATTTATTTATTCGGAGAGCTATTAGTATTATATTATGTCATTAGCGACCCGCCCCGGCTTCACACAGGTTTATTACACGTATAAACCTTTCTCTAAAATAACTATCTAAAAAAGAACAAAAAAATCCGTTGCGTAGTTTTAAAGATAGAGATGCGATTTGTCATCAACACATGCAAGCCACCAAGAAGCCGCCGCGGTGTCACAACTCAAGACCCACCAGCAACGCGGCGATACCAAGAAACCTGAACGATCGATTGCGTTATTTGTTTTTAGGGTTCCGTCCTCAAAAGTTATAAAAACGGGACCCTATTACTAAGACTCCGTTGTTGTCCGTCCGTCTGTTTGTCTGTCATCAGGCTGTAGTCTCATGAACCGTGATAACTAGAAGGCTGATCACAGATGAATTATGTTTAATGCCGTTGTTAAAAAAGTCCTAAAAATTGAATAAAATAACTATTGAGAAGAGGCTTCCGTAACACAAACCTAATTTTATTGCCATTTTTCGCACGGTTTTAATAAGTAACAAGTAGATGCTTGAAATGTTCACATAATATTTACTTTAAAAATAAATAATGATATTAAAATAAAATGAATATATAAGGGACTGAGCCATTATTGAAAAAGCAATAGTGTTAAAATTTTATACATCAACTCGAGGGAACTATTCGAATTGTGTACACGACGGAAATCGGTTTTGCCATAATTGCGAACAATAATTATCTGTATAAAAAACAGTTGACAATGTTAAAATGCTTACAATAAATGCTTGGTTATTTACAAATAACCAAGAGCTGACATAACATGGAAGCTATGATTCAGACATTGCATAAAATGATAAAATTATTTACTAGGTACGCAGTTCAGTTTTATTGCTGCAATTAATTAGTAGGAAATATCTATAGTGAAACATAATGTAATTTATAATAATGTCACATCGTTAAGTCAAAGTTAAAATAAATACGATTTCGAGTTATTAAGGACCTTGGAAGGAGTTCCGAGTACCATGGATTCAAATAACATTAAAAACCAGGAGCTCTTAGATAGTTGGCTTCTGCTGTTTGCCAAAGGGGAGAAGCCAGAAACGAAGTTAGAAGTAGATGTTGTGTGGTGCCTGGAGCAAGGAGCTGATGTCAACATTAAAGATGACCAGGGACAGACACCACTGCTAATAGCAGCCCGCCGAAAAGACGCTACTCTAGTAGAGATTCTCTTAACTTCTGGAGCTGACGTAAACATGCCGGACAACAAAGGAGATACGCCTCTATATGTAGCAGCATCTCGTATGGACGCAAACTCCGTAAGCTTGCTGCTTAACTCTGGTGCTGATTTTAAATTAAAGAATAACAATAATGATACGCCTTTACACGTAGCAGTGTTCAATAAAGTATCAATCATTGAGTTACTGTTAAAAAAAGGCGCTGATCCAAATGTTATAGATAGAAGAGGCTGTACACAACTACACTACGCAGTGGGTAGGAAAAATACTCATCTTGTGGAAATATTGTTAAAATTTGGCGCAAACCCTAATATCGAGGATAATCTTGGTTGTACGTTGCTTCATGAAGCATTAAGTCACAAAAATATGTGTCTTGTTGATCAACTGCTGAAATATGGTTCAGATGTAAACAAGATAAACGATGCCGGTGTTACGCCACTTCATCTAGCGATACATCATAAGCAAGCACGTATTGTAAATTTGTTGTTAAGTCTTGGCGCTGATGTGAACATAAAAAATACTGACGGCTGGACTCCGCTGCGCTATGCTGTAATCAATGGGGATATGTATATTCTAGAACGTCTGTTAAACTCTGGCGCTGACGTAAACGTAGCAGATAAAATTGGTTCGACACCGCTGAGTGTAGCTATATATTTTAAGAAAGCAGCTGTAGTGGAATTGCTGTTGAAGTTTCACGCTGATATAAATATCGCTGATAAATTTGGTTTTACACCCTTGCACCGTGCGGCTGAAAGTGGGAATTTGGATGTTATCAATTTACTATTGAACCATGGCGCACAAGTTAATGTGAAAAATAAAAAAGGCAATACGCCACTACTCCTTGTATCGTACAGGGAAGTATCACACGTAGATTTGTTAGTGAAATTTGGTGGTGATATAAATGTGAGAAATATTGCTGGCGATACGTTGTTGCATCGAGCTGCACGCTATGGAAAAGCATCGGTTGTTGATTTGGTGATTAGGCTTGGCGCGGACATAAACTCTAAAAATAGCTCCGGCAACACACCGCTGCATGAAGCTGTCACGTATGGAGTCACGGAAGTGGTTGAATTACTATTAAAACTCGGTGCTGACGTAAATAGAACAAGTGTAATCAGTAATCAACCATTGTCCCTAGAAATGCTTCTCGATCGAGCTCCTAGAATGATCTCATCTGCAAAAGAAACCAACGTAAATGGTGACATAGGCAATACACCGTTACATTTAGCAGCGTTTTATAATAAAGCACCTATTTTAGATCTGTTACTAAATTTTGGTGCTGATATTAATGCAAAAAATGGATCTGGTAACACGCCACTGCATATGGCAGCTAGGGGTAAGCACGCACACATTGTAGACATGTTGTTACAACGTGGAGCTGATATCTCACTCAGAAATTTTGATTTGGATACTCCTCTTACCGTAGCACGCGTATTTAGCAATACAGAAAACGAGAAAGTTGTGAGTCTACTAGAAACTGCAGAAAAATTAGCTCCGAAGCAGGAAACACTTATAAATATTTTACACTGCAATAATGAGATGGAAGTTTCAAAAAACGACGTGTTAATATATACAAAACAAGAATTTAAGTACTCTAAAAAAGTAGGAACATCTGGAGTATGTGGACAACTTTATGAAACAAAATTATTGTGTCTGGTTTTAATACGAGCATTAAACGATAAGCAAATTGAACATTTTCTTCTAGGGACCAACATTAGTGATATTGGAGATTTGGACGACGTTTGTATGAGATATCGACTGCGAAATAGAGAGAAACCGATTGCGTTGTTTGTGCAAGCTAAGCATAGAGAAAAAGGGTGTCTAATTGATGATGATTTGCGGAGTTCTTCTGGAGATTTTAGCTTGCGTAAGTACTTCGAAAGTTATCTTATGATCAAAGATCGATTCCGAGCCAACAACGAAGATCCCATGTTTGAAGGAGACTTCAATGACGTAGAATGTAATCTCGTTATATATACACCAGCTAAAAACTGTATTAAAAAGAAAAATACTCAGCGCCATGCAAGCGAAAAGGTTGAGTTTCTAATAAACACAGGGCAAACTACAGATTTATTCCAATACGACTACGATGAAGATTATGTAGACAGCTTAACCGAATTGACTGTTATGAAAAGATTAGAGAAATTTGGGATAGCGTTTTTGGAATTAATAATGTCTAAAAGTATTAAACCTGACGTAATTTTGGTTAATAAACAGATATCCAGATACCACGTAGTCATGGGACGAAAAGTTTTACAGTTGTGCAAAAATGAGCAAGCGAGCAAAGAATACCTCTTATGGGAGTTTCGATCAGATTTTTTCGAAAGTGATTGCAAATATTTAGTGGCACTCAAAAAAATATTTGTCAAAGAATTTTCTTCAAAACGTATAGACCAATCCAAAATCAGAAGTGATGACCTACAACATTTTAAACAACTAATACAAGATCCGTGTGCCCATATATTGAGCAAGTTACTCGGCAAATTGATTACATATAATGAAAATACAAAAAAATTGCAAATTATAGATGTTTCAGCTTTTAAAAATAAAATAAAAAAAGATGAGCTTAATACATTACTAAAAAAACTCAACGACATAATTATTGATGAAAATGTTATATACAATGTGGTTAAAATAAAATTGACCGCTTTGGAAATCAAACTACCCCTAGCTTTTGGAAATCTAGACATGATGTTTCGTGGAAACGAAGCAAAAGTACAAAAAAGAATGAAAGCAGTAGCAGATAAAATGATACACTTATTCGAAATTAATCAAGACACTAAAATTATTGAAATAAGTGACGACATTGTAGGACCAGGAAAATTTATACAACAAGGTATTATAGATATCAACGGCGGCATTGGAAGTGCGGTTGGAAATCTGTTTGTTTTAGATAATTCTACTAAAATGCTTAAACTTGACACACACAATAAATCATTGCCAAACTACGCAGCAATGTTTTTGAAAGAACTGCAAGATGATAGACATAAACCTTTAAATGAAAATTTAGACAGCTACAGAATCAAAATTAGCATAGATGGGTTTCCAAAATATTCTTTCAAAGGAGATGAATATGATATGAAACAAGCGAGAGATTATTTAAATAAACTTTGGTTTTACACTGATCAAGCAAGAGAAAGATCAGTTGAACACATTCTAAAAAATCATATAAACACTTACTACAACAGCAAAGAAGCAGAAAATATTCTGATTTTTGGAATGCATTCTAATGCAATATTTTTAAAAGCACATGATGAAATACAGAAATGGTGGTTGCAAAAAGGTGAAACGTCCTATTTAACACAAGCAAGTGATATTTTTGCTAGGGCAAAACAAACGTGCTTAAAAAATATTTTGCTAACTGTTATCAATTATATGAGCTACATGGATATTTGTAGTGTAAATCTTACATTTAATCAAGGCATCCGCCGAAACGACTCGTGTATAGAACTGCCGGTAATTTCTGATGAAACTCTTGGTAAGATGTTTGATATATTCGACATGGAAAGTAAATCAGTTAAAATAAGCGCTGAAAATAAACAAGATATCTTAAATATACTAAAAGCCGTCAAAAAACAAGCGGAAAAAATGTCTTTACTAGCCAGAGATTTATCACAATCTGCTGAAATAATTTGTACAAATAATATTCAGGTAGCTACTACGCAAATTAATTTTCAAAATAATGTGCTACCAAAATTTGAGTATTTGAAAAGGGGTGGCACTTCCGGAATTTGCGGTCAGCTTTATGTTACTAAGCTATTATGTTTGGTTTTGATACGTGCACTGAACGATAAGGAAATAGAACATTTTCTTCTTGGTACTAACATACGTGATATTGGTGATATGGATGATATCTGCTTACGGTATAAAACGACGGGTCAAACTAGACATCACATGCTATTCGTGCGAACTAAGCACAGAGAAAATCGTGAAAAAGGAAAGCTAACCAAAGAAGACTTACAAAGCGTCTCCGGAGATTTCAGCGTGCGAAAGTATTTTGAGAGCTATCTAATAATCAAGGATAGGTTTCAGATCAACAATACAGATGCCATGTTTGAAGGAAACTTTAATGATATAGAATGTAACTTTGTAATTTATACACCAACTAAAGGCTGTTTTGATAACAACAAAACAGAACAAAACCACGTAAGTCAAAGGGTGAGCTCTTTGATAAACACAGGGCAAATAACAGATGTTTACCAATGCGAAAACAATGAAGATTACATGGAGTGTTTAACAGAATTAATACTTATAGAGCGTCTAAAAAAATTTGCTACGGATTTTATAGAGTTAATCATGAGTGAAAACGTTAAACTAGACAAAATATTAGAGAATAAACTAATAAGTAGATACCACGTTGTTATGGGACGAGAAGTATTACAGCTATGCAAGAATAAGCAAACAAACAAAGAATATAATATGTGGCAGTTTAGGCATGAGTTTTTTGAAAGTGATTATAAATATTTAATTGAACTAAAAAAAATACTTACCAAAGATTTATCGTCAAAATGTGTTGATCAATCGAAAACGACAGATGAAGATCTACAAAACGTGAAGCATTTTTTACAAAACCCATGTGCACTAACAATAAGCAAGTTATTAGGAAAATTGATCACATATAATGATAAAATTAAAAAATTACAATTCGTAGATCTTTTGATGTTAAAAAACAATGTAACAAACGAGTTCGATACATTAGTGAAAGAGCTTAGCGATATTGAAATAGATGAAAATGTAATAAATGAAGCGGTTAAGTTAAAATTATCTGCAATGGAAATCAAACTACCTGTAGCGTTTGGAAATTTAGATATGATGTTCCCTGGAAGTGACATGGAAGTACGAAAAAAAGTTAAAATATTAGCAGACAAAATTATGTATTTATTTAAAACAAATACAAACACAAAAAATATTGAAATCAGTGACGACATCGAAGGGCAAGAAAAACTTATACAGCAAGAAATCATTGATATCAGTGGTGGTATCGGAAGTGCAGTTGGGAATTTGTTGGTTTTAGATAAAAATACAAAAATGCTTAAATTTGATTTGGACAGTGAAGGGTTGCCTAATTACGCGGCAATATTTTTAGAAGAATTAAAAAATTGTAGACACAAACCCTTCAATGAAGAGCTACGTAATTATCGAATCAAAATTAACATTGACGGATTTCCGAGATATTCTTTTGACGGAGATGATTATGACAAGAAAGAATCAAAAGAGTTTTTAAGCAAACTTTGGTTTTACACCAACCAAGCGAAAGAAAATGAAGTAGAAGAAATTTTAAAAGATGAAATTGTAAAATACCACGACGAAAACATCAGTCAACATAATGAACTGATGTGTAGAAATATATCAGATCCCGTTTTCTTAACTTCTCATGATGCGATGCTGAGATGGTGGATGCAAGTGGGAGAATCGCCGTACCTAAGTCGAGCTAGTGAAATTTTTGAACAGGCAAAACAAGCCGACATTAGCAACCTTTTGCTGACCGTGATCAATTATATGTACGTGTCTAAAATATACATCATAGATATAAACATCAAGCAACGTACCACTGAATATTTCAAATTTGTCCAGATGCATCAGACGTTCAACAAAATTTCTTGTAAGCTTTTTTATATATTCGACACAGAATTTGACAAAAAAATCGATATCGATATGCCTGAAAGTTTTCGTGAACCTGATTCTGAAGTATTCTTTACAGAATTAGTGTTTAGTTTGGAGATACAACCAGAAATGGAGTGGGTAGCGCTTAAGATTTCGGCTAAATGTAAGGGGTACAACGAATATTTTTTGGTAGCAAAAGCAGGTCCAGGCCCTCTAGGATGCGACCCACGAGAACGATCTTATTTCGAGTAAAATAGAAATATTCCGATACTTCTACCTCCCCTAACATGACAACACACTTATTTCGTCAGTTTTTACTCTGTGGTGTAGAATTCTCGCGAATGATTTATGTACCTGTGGCACTTTCGTCGACAAACTCTAACATGTGCACGCGAATTTAGCCGTATTTTGACATTTCACCGCGAATATCTTTTCGTCAAACTTTTTGAGGACGAAATACTACGAGATAGGCAAAACTAACTAAATAAACAACCAGCGTTGCTGAATTGTGAAGGATTTGTCAAATTACGGGGTATTATCTCCATTGGAGATTGTTGTGGGGATAGATATTTTATTGTATCGATTTAAGGACGATTTATATTAGGACGGGGCGGGTGCCGGACGGGCCGGGGACGGGCTGGACGGGGCCCGTACGACGCCCGTACGACGCATGTTCCATACATTTTGTGTAAAAGCTTGGATGGGCCCCGTCCGGGCGTCGTACGTGCCACAACTAAAATGTATGGAACAAGCGTCGTATGTGCGTTATACGGGCTTCGTATGGGCCCCGTCCGGCCTATCACCGGCCCGTCCCGTGCCTGCCCCGTCCTAATATAAATCATCCCTTAGCGAGGTAGTTTTTTTTAAAACAGGTTCCGAGCTGAGACTTCTTCTAGATTGCAATTTGGCGAGGTATCAGTTTAGATTGGAAATTGGGATATTTTTTCTCCCCAGTATAGAGAATTTTACTTTGGGTTTTCGGTAATTAGGAAAATTGGTATTGGTAACGCTGTAAATATCAAACTTACAACTTGAGTGATACTCTCACAGACTACAAAAGGTACTACGTATCAGACAGGAATCTTCGAACAACCAATAGCGGGCTGATATTTTAGAGTTTGACATTTATTTATTTTTTAAAACATGGCTACCAAAATGGCGACATTACTTTTTTGGCTCCATAAATATTTATTAATTCCTGTACCTATGCATAATATTCAATCCTTCAATAAGTTTATATATTATTTTACTATACATTTATTTATATAGATATAATAGAAGTTAATTTATAAATAAAACTAAAAATACTTCTTCATGTTTATTTATCATTCACACCAATTTCTTTGGACATTTTACGAAAGTGAATCACTTTCGTAAAATAAGGTTTTTCAGTTTTGCTCAGTTATTATTGACAGTAGACACACACTTGAGTCCTATTTAACTATTATGGAATATATTGTATCCTAATTATGCTTCGCTTGCAGTTGTAGTACGATACAATATTTTACAGGATGCAAAAATACACTCAAAGACCAATGTATGAACTCCAACGCATAAAACACAAATTAATTTGTGGTTTTGTAGCAGTTCATTTCAAGGTTTCAGTCATAATATAAACTATGATGATCATTGATAATCGTATAAACTGTACCTTTGTGATAATCACAGAGGTATCTCTGTGAGGAATGGTTTTCCTTCTTTATTGTTATCTGTTGTATTTCTGTTGTCAAATTTTTAATAAAATGTAACGTTCTTCTATGGAAAATCTGACAAAAGTTCATATTTTTCATATATCTTTTTAACTCATGTTGTATTAAAATTAAATCAATGGATCTCTTTTAGATTATTTCGATAGACGACAGACCACAATATTATCCCTTTGGAATCACTGGGGTGCATTTACGCACTCCACCTGACGGATGCCCTAAACGGGTGACATAGACTTAGCCTGTTTTTTTTTAATCATAAACTGGAGTGCGTAAACGCACCCCTGTGTTTTGAATGAACTATATCAGTGTTGCTTCATGGCAAAATTAAATATCCAAATTCAAAGGGCGACACTAGTTTTTCGTGACCATAGATCACGATTCTATGACACGAATTTACTTCACACGAATTGGTATTTCGGACGAAATAATTACTTCGGGTCGCATGCTAAGCCGGCTGGACGTGGTCAGCGCCGAGCAAAAGATAGTTTCTTGCTTCTGCAGAATTATGGTGATGACGATCAGAGATATTTCATTGATGGAGCAGTAGATCCTGGGCAAAAGCGTCATTTCTTTAAAAGAATATGCAAATGGTAAAAACAATTATCCAGAAAATATATTTATACCATGTACCACGGTAGAGACAATGTCATTGCGGCTTAAAAACTCTAACGCCGCAGAGCCCACACGAACAAAGGTTTCGTTGGAGGGTCATGTATCCGTTCCTAGTTGTTCTTCAAAACAGACGTTCAATGTTGCTTTTGCACTTATTGGGTACGATAAGAGGATACATTTATATGTAAATAGCTTTCTTATTTTCCATAAAAAAGGGAAACATGTAGGTAGCTGTAAGTAAATCTTATACTTAGTTCTAATTACAATTACAAGTGATGTTGCCAATAAGTAATTATGTACTTATGTTATAATATCAAATAGGTGTACGTTTTTTCCTGACATGTTAACATAGAGCTTCTTGTTCAAACGAAATTTACACAATTACCTACTAACATACAAATAATGTTGACTTGACTTGACTGCCTCGGTGGCTCAGTGGTTAGTGACCCTGACTTCTGGATCAAAGAGGCGTGGGTTCGATCCACACCCAGAGCAAGCATTTATGTGATGAACATAGGTGTTTACTCAGTGTGTTATTTAGGTACTATCTATATGAGTATGTATTTATGTAGTATATCAGTCTCTGGCAGCCATATCACAAGCTTTGCTTAGTTTCGGGTCAGAGACCGTGTGCAAGATGTCCCCTGATATTTATTTATATTTATGTTAATTACTTTAAGGTGAATAAATCATTAATAGAACATATTTTTTTTAATTTATGCAACAGGAAAAGCTAATATATTATGACACGATTCTCGTGATTATCATAATGTTATTAAGGATGTATTGTGTGGGTGAATTTCAGTGCAATAAATACGTATTTAGGCTTCTATCGATGTAAATTATAGGTATTCCATAAATATTCCATCAATCAATTATTGACCGAGTGACTGAAGTAAATGGGTCTCTATTTTTCTCTACAGTTAAATTACCGGAAATTTACCGGAGTTAATACATACACGCAAAAAATCATACAGTTGGGTTCAGTATATATTTTAGTAAGTTAAAATGTAGAGTCAAAACGCTTTGTGTATGGTAGGCCTCAAGGCGACATCTATGCAACGACCCATAATCCTATAACTAAAGACCCTAAAGCTTAATTTATAGCAACACATTCGGCACCTAATACGCTTAATGGCTTTACTAAATTTCCTGTAAAATGAACCTTAGCTGTCAACAATAGGGTGTAATTTTGGTGCAAAGTGGGTCTTAACTCAGGAACATTGACAATCGATTGTTAAACCAGAGAAGCGTAATGTAGCCATTTATCTGAACCGAACGCTGTAAGTGGAGACCTTTTCAGACTGCGACACAAATACAAAAGCTTACAATTGATACGCCTCTCGGTTTACTTTCGGGCAAGTCACGCGTTAGGAATAGGTACATATAAATGGTATCTACAAATGTAACAAGATACCGATTTTTGTGAAAAAAAAAAACAAATATTAGACTCAGATTCGAACAAAACGGCGCTGCTGAAGCAACACGTGCCATTTTTGTGGCATCTCTCATCTCATTGGAACATTTTATTTGTCCGGAATAAAAAAGACTTAGTCTATGACACTATCTGATGTTTAAATTTTTATACGAAAAATCACTTATTCTTTCACTAATAAAATTGCGTGAAAGAAAAATTGGTAAGGAGCATCTCTATTTTAATACTAGAAAGACCGGTGAGGTCAATTGACCTAATTAGGTACATTTTTGATCGATCATATTTCTGAAATTATTGCATTGAGCTCGTTCTCGTTTAATGACTTAATTATTCGTCTTTGTTTTCATTATTATTATAGATATGTTATTATAGCTAGACATATGTTTATAAAAAATGATTATCTACCTAGAAAGACCGTGGTGGTCATTTGACCTCCGGCGGTTTATATTTCGTTGTTAACTTTGTGATAAGCATTTCAAAAATATGAAGCGAACGCAGGATTTAAACCTGCCCCTTCAGACCACTAGCCCGACGCTTGACTAGCCTGACGCTTGCGTAGGAGGCGGGCTGGCTCAGTTGGTTAGAGCGTCGGGCTAGTAATCCGAAGGGGCAGGTTCAAATCCTGCGTTCGCTTCAGATTTTTGAAATGCTTATCACAAAGATAACTCTTTGAGATAAAATCTAGTGTGGAAGCACTCAAAACAAAATCATAACATTGATTTAGCAGTGCGTCATCTCTCGTCAATCTTTAGAAGTTCTAATAACTTCTATTTGAGTGATAACCTGTCTAATACGGGTAAAACAGGTGGCGCCACCAACGCTATAAGTTGGTGGTAATATAAGCAATTAAGTACATCATTACGTGTTACAATTATTTATAGAAGATATCGTTCCCTTCGTATTTCTGTAATACTAAACGCATTTCAAAACATCCTAAATGTCAATATGTTCTTTGATTCCTTAGCTATATTTTTTCTAAAACATAGAACCGTTAATTATTTACATGTGTTACTTTAATATAACAACAAATAGGACACATAATTAAAACTCAATGCAATAATTAAATCATTAAAACTCATACAAAGTCATTTGAAGTTTCTTGGTCTTGCTAGGTAGTTTCGGTCTTGCCCTGATGCCGGGGCACTAGAATACGGCATCGGTATCCCCTGCCTGTAGTAAGAGCCTACTAAAAGGGGACCCCTGGGCTCGTGGGTGGTCAGAGTTGGGGCTCTGGCCATCCACTCAAGCGGGCCTGAGAAGGACGGCAGCGTGTGTGGCAACGCTGTCGTACAGGACCGTACAAGCCTGGTCTACTACCAGGCGAGTAGACACACGAAGTGCCGGGAGCACCGGAGCGTTCCTTTTGGAGATCCCGGAGCTCCCAAGAAGGCACATAGGCTGGCCACCGAGGGGGTTTTAGTGGGTACAATCCCACATAACCCGACTGCACCCCAAAGCGGTCGGGCATCTTTAAAAGATTTCCCCCTCGTTAAAAAAAAAAAAAAAACGTAGTTTCGGTCTTTCTCGTGATAATAGTAGCTTAGTCTGAAAGAACTCTAGGCATCTGACTAAAGCAGGTAGTTAGATCGCCTGAGTTTGCATAATGCTTGAGTTATCGGCCCTCAGGGAGGGATAAATGAGAGATAAGACACCCTATTACAGAGCATGATGTTTCATTTTCGTAAACCGACGTTTTACAAGCTTGGTAACTTTACAAGCAGTGTTATGTGCAGTTACTTATTTTATTACTGCGCCAGCTGTCGACTTAATAAATCTACAAAGTGTAGCGATAATATTATGCTTTATTATGAAAACGTAAGCAGAACTGAATAGAAAACTGAAAATTAAATCTAGCAGTGTCCAGAACAATGTAGAAGCCGTGGTGGCCTAGAGGTGTTGACACTCGCCCTGCAATCGTGAGGTCGTGGGTTCAAATCCTGGTCCCGTACCAATGAGTTCTTTGGAATTTATGAACGGAATTTAACACCACTGGTTTTTCGGTGAAGGAAAACATCGTGAGGCAACCTGCATGCGTCCGTAGAAGAAATTCGATGGCGTAATGTGAATCCACCAACCCGCACTGGACCAGCGTGGTGGATATGGCCCAATCACCTCTTCGTGGGTAGGCATACGTCCTGCAGTGGACTATTAAACAGGCTGGTACAGTACAGTACAGTACAGTGTCCAGAACGGAGAAATTTGAGAAATCATTTTTAGGGTTCCGTACCTCTAAATGCAAAAAAGGTTCCTTAGTATAGTATATTTTGGTTTCCTTAAGTCTTAATGAAACTATTATCTACCTAGTTCTCCGAAAAGTAGAACAAAAAAATCCAAAAATAAGTAGGGTGAATTCACCTTAAGGATTTTTTCAAATTCAACTACCTTATCTTCGCTAAAAATTGATCAATTGATATGATACCTACATATATCGGCTCCATATAAATATTTTTCAGTGTAGGTATTAAAAGTTAAAAATATATAAACAAACTATATACAAACACATTTTTTCAATTACAATTGAAAATTTGCATATTTTACTAGTAACTGGTCACAAAAATTATAAATTGGCCTTTTAGAATTTAGTAACTACTGTAGGGACAAGATAAATAAATAAATAAACAAGATAATAGGTCACTTTTGACATTTCATCAAAATTCAACAACGTAACCTTGTAACGGCGGGCATAAAATAAGAACTGCACAATTGCTTAACTTTTTTCAATTACGTTTACATATTTATTGTAATAATGACCGATACGAGTAATTTTACGATTTGCTTTCACTAATAAACCATTCTAAACATAATAAACAATTTCTGATCTAAAGAACTGAACGTCGTTACAATGTTGCGTCAGTCAACCCTTTTTCTTTTTAAACACTAGGGATGTTACTCTAAAAATCGAAAGCTGATAGGATTGTAAGTTGAATCGAATGCAATGATTACTTGTGAAGAAAAATCACCATAAATTTATAACCACGTTGTGATTATAATAAAACCTAATTATACATATTTATTATTCTTTTAACTAACTATAGCCGTTCCGATAGTTCAAGTGAATAAAAGCAATTTTTTTGTTAAATTACGTAGGTACTTGTCTTATTTTGCTCCTTTAATTTATGAAAGAAAAAATAATAATGGGACAGGGATTCGCATGATCATTTTTAAAATTCACATATGTTTCAAGTCTGTATCGATTCATTCGATTCATTCATTTAATCGATGTTTTTAAGCAGGTCACCTCACTATGAATATAAAACTGACATCTGTCAAAAGTGACCTATTATCTTGTCCCTTCTGTAGTCACGCTACTTAAATTCTAGAAATACATGATTTATCTGTTATTCAATTCATCTGTTTAAACGTATACATTTTAAACTATTTTTTTCATGGAACATATTAAAAATCATCACCTAATCAAAGTTATACCAAAATATCGAATAGCTATGACATCATACAAAAATAGTTTATGTTTTTTGACAATAGGGTATTTGACTACTTTTTGGAAATCGTTTTAAATTATTCGTTAGTACATGCTAAGCACACTACATTTATATTTCCGAGAGATCTACTGTATTAACAATGAAAATCAGTGTTAAAGAATAGATATTCAAGATCCTATCCAAAACGACATTCTGTAATGGCGCTGGTCTTTGACGTCACTCACGAGTAAATAACGTTAGTTAATACTGGTAAATACGCTACTTCACATCTAAAAATTAACAAAAAATACTTTAAAAGTAACTTACAGATCCAATAATATTACTCCGAAATCACAAAACAC
This sequence comes from Hypomecis punctinalis, assembly GCA_949316475.1. NCBI lineage: Eukaryota > Metazoa > Arthropoda > Insecta > Lepidoptera > Geometridae > Hypomecis > Hypomecis punctinalis. The sequence continues at coordinate 6,630,645 of OX438807.1, forward strand.
AAATTACACAAACAACAGTCAATCGAGAAATTCTTGTTTAGCAGCACGTGACGTCATCAGAGTTACCGCCCTTCTTAGAGCGTTTACGTCACAGATAAAATATCAAAAAAATATCGTATTTTATTTCGTTCGATTTGCGAAAATTAGACATATTTTAGTTTAAATAAAGTGAAATATGTCTTTTTCAGGCTATTATCTGTATGGATTACCAAAATTATTAGAATATTTTCAATGTTGTCAAATAGCCTATTGTTTCACTATACGAGATCTTAATGATGCAGGGATGCTAACAATTGGACTCTGAATCAGATGAGTTGCTGCTACTTATACTGTAATATTTATGATACAAAAATGTTTATCATAGTTGAAATTATTTTTTGTCCTAAAATGAGAGCATTTTCGATTCTTTTTCACTTAAGCATGCATCATAGCAAACAAAATCAAGCTCATTGTCAATTATTTGTTTTGAATACTGTCTTGTTTTTAGACATTTTGCGGGTATCTATAAAATGCAAGGGATATAATTAGTAACTGGCAGAAGTAAATATTTTCTTTGCGCCTATGCCAGTAACTGAAAGAAGATGGTTATTTGAACTGATGTTTTTACGTTCAATTAAAATCCTTATGCCATTGATAAATAACGTCTTTTTTGAGGATACGGACAGGTAAAAATCTAGAAACTGGCACACTTGGCCAGTAACAAAAATGTATACTAAATCGTCATCAGTTACTGGCCACCCCTCTGAATACTAAAAAATATGCAATTATTCTTCCGTAATATGATTTCTTATTCTTTGTACTCAATGAAACACAATAATTTGACACATTTTACTGCAAAAATAACTAGAAAGTCCGATTTGCAGACTTACTCCTGCGTTACATTTTTCGTTAGAGATAACCATAAACATCGAGACTTGCACACCGACTGTAATAAAGTTGCCAATAACTTTTGTGCTAATAGTTATAGAGCAAATAAGTGGTACTTACAAGAAAGCTAGAAGATTAGGCGATTATTTCAAACCATCTTTGAGGGCAACTTACGCATGTAACTCTTATTTTTGACCGACGAACCACCGGAGGAGGTATACAATTCGACGCGTATATTTTTTTTTTGTATAACCACGCGTATCTTTTTTCATAGTAGTCCGATTTCAATAATTCTTTTTTTATTGGAAAGAATATACTTTGAAATTGGTGCCATTTAAATTTTATCGAAATTGTCTGAGCCATTTTTAATAAATCTACAAAAATGTGAAAAATGTTACATCGATCCGTGCATAATATTTGCGTTCTAGCGATGAGCCCCGGCTTCGCACAGGTGTATTCAATCCGTTGCGTAGTTTTAAAGATATATGCATACATGGGGACAGACAGCGGAAAGCGACTGTTTTATACTATGTAATGATTGTACACGGGTGAAGTCGGTCATGCTATTTTTTGCAAAAAATAATTATATTCTAATTAAACCGAGACTGGCCAATTATATTGAACGCGGCCAGTCACAGTGAGTCTACATAAAACCTGTCCCCAATTTAATCAACATTTTTTGAAAATTGCGACCTACCTACCTAAGTAATGTACGGATGGATAAAAAAAAATTGCAAGTCTGGAATCGGAGACACATCGCTCGATTCACTCGCTCGGTCCATTATATTGCGAAAGAAAAAAAAACAGTGAGCCGAATCCATACAATAAAATATCAACCGCTGTGCCACCATCGCTACAAAACGTAATTGGGTGTTTGTAGCAAAAAACCTTCACATTAGGAGTGCGGAGGAAAACGCCATTATTTTCTTTAGTGAGCATTTCTCGTGTTATATTAGGGTATTTTTCTTTTGTGAAAGCTTTGGTAGCTTGCTTTGCTTTACGCAAGTGAAGTATTTTTGCTGTGAATAAAACTATACTTGTTTATGTCAACAAACTCATAAAATTACATTTATTTGAGTATTATCTATTTAAGTATGTATTCAAAAATATGTATGTGTAGTATATCAGTCTCTACTCTCTGGTAATTATATCACAAGCTTTGCTTAGTTTTGGGTCAGGGACCCTGTGTAAGATGTCCACTAATATTTATTATTAATTTAATTTCTTATCGAAAGAATTGTAATAATCCTAAAGATAAATAAACTTAAAATCTTAGATTATTATTGGTCTCGCAAGCGTAGCAAGATCAATCATTAATCTAAGCCTAAAATAAATAAAATTACCAAAAAAGTCCGACTGCTCACTAAGTTTACTTAGGTATAACATGATGTTGTGATCACTGCGCATTCATTATCAGTATCTAATATAAAATAAAATAAAATAAATAAAATTGTTTATTGGGGCATAAGTTTACAATAGTCTGAATAATTGACCCAAAGGCTCCTGAACTAATTAGACACTGTATTTCAGGAGCCGATGGAGTCTCCAATAGGTACACAATTTAAAAATTTAAAAATTACGCCAGTTACACCGTATTATATGAAAGCCAAAGTCACATTAAGAAAGAAAAAAAATCCAAACATTCTTTACAATCTGATAACAACGTAAGTATTACGTAAGTAACCTAATTACCTATATACCTACTCTAGGAAATAGTTACGCTTCCCATTACGTCCAACTTTAACCATGCGACCAAACCTGAGATCGCAAAAAGAATAGCCGCTCTTTCCAAAAAGTTTTTCGAACCTATACAAATTTTCGAACCTATTGAAATGTATGAAACAGCTGATTTTTTCTTCGCGATTTCGGATTGTCCCCAGAATAATGGTGATAACGATGATTAGGTACAATGAAATCTTAGAATATGCCCTTAGTATAGGAAAGAAACAATGCCAAGTCGATGCCTTAGTATAGAGAAACATGCCCTTATTTAGGAATCTTTGTTGTTCAAACTAATGTTACAATCCAATACAATTACTTAATAATCCAATACAATTTTTAGATACTATCAGTCTCTGGCAGCCATATCACAAGCTACTTAGTTTGGGGTGAGAGACTATGTGTGAGTAGTCAAAAAAAAAATTACAGTGTTTTTAATACATTCATTTACAAATTCTAGAACATTCCTCCAGTCTTTTCCGATGTATTCAGGCAGGCCTATTTAGCCTTCCCCGTTTCCATTTAGTCTACATACTAAACATATGTATCTACGTACATTTGAAGCTCACTCAAGCATAAGAGCGATACCGGCTACCAGCATCTGCTAGATATAACTTCCTTCTACAGACAACTACAAGAAGACACGTCTTTATTTAGCGACAGTGAGCTAATTTTAATAATGGTGATTTTCAAGTTTTTTTTGGTTTATTTTTGTTCGTGCTATAATTTTATAGTGCTATAATGTAATATGCAGGTTTATTTCTAATCAATTAGAATCCTTTTAGGGGCTTATTCTGTACATCAAAACTATCGAATTTTGTTCTGAGAATTTTGTCAAAACTCGAAAAAAAAATCTAATTCAAAAACTATTCCATACATTTTGTCGCGGATGAACGATATTTTTCTATGGAACAACATTTTTTTTTAGTTTTGACAGAAGTTACAGAACAAAAGTTGTTAGTTTTGATGTATAGAATAGGCCCCTAAAAGGATGCTAATTTATTAGAAATAACCCTGTATAATACTTAACTTGTAACAAATTGTGCTATAAATAAATGTATAAATGACTATATTGATAAGATCTGCGCGGTGTAGGTAAGTACTTAGGCAATAAGACCTTATCAGATAATGTCAGTGTGGTGTGCCAGTACTTAGAGTAGTGGTACCAGCAGCTACGCATGTTTAATCTGCCCGTGACCACGACTGAGGCGACTCGGTCCAAACGTCGGGAGGTATTTATCTATCTTCTATTTTACTGCTTTGTATACCTAAGTCCCGTACCAACGTCTACTCCAACGCCATACCAAGCCAGCCCAACGCCATAAAATAACAGAACGTGGCTATGTACGCTAGCGCCATACAAATCGGCGGATGGGAAATTTTGCGCAGAACTGTGCAAAAGCCGAAATATAGGTATGCGCGGGAGCCAGCGAGACGAGACGCCGCCCTGGGCACACCCGTCCGCCAACCTAATGTCTCCCGCGCGCTCCCTACACCCGTGCCACCACTACAACACCAAAGAAGATATAATAATACTACGTATAGAACGGCCACTCGTTACCCCCCACCCGTTTGAGTCTTCCTCACTTCCATCCCGCGTCATGACACAGATTTACTACTCTACGCGCGGGCTGCACAGGCCGGTGATTTCTCCTACAAAAAATACGAAGACTTACAATAAGAAACAGTTATAAAAACCAGCAACCATCCCGCAACCGCTATTTAACCAGTGAGCCCCGCGTAGGTGTATGAAATTAGGTATTTCCCTCAGTTCGTCATCGGTGCGTTTCGCGCGTGATTTACTTTATCGTTAATTACTATATCTTTTGTTATATATATATTGTTTGGTTATATATTATGGGATGATTTTACAAATATACATAATCGAGTGGTTCGTGTTCATATTACTGGACACTTCAGCAATATCTAAGAAAATTAAGTGAATTTCGTAACAGTGCCGTGTTTTGGTTATGTTCTACGTAGGTAAATGAACTATTTCGTCGAAATAAGTGTATGTACGATTGTATGTGAAACCTGCAGCGGCTAGTACATCATATTAGTGCTCACAAAACTTCATGGTAAGTCAGAATTACAATTCATACATGGGTCGTTGACAACCATAGGCGTTGTGCACACAAATACCCGTGTAGCGTTCGTGCGTATGTGTAGTGTCTGTGAATAAATATAGTGATGTGTGCGTAAGACAGCAGATTTGTATGAAGAATCGCAGAGTGTCCGGGCTGGCAGTGTCGGAATTGTGCACACATGTGCAATAGGTAATTAGCGAATCACGGCGAAGTGCCATCTGCGCTGCGGCTAACTTCTCATCCGCCGATTTGTGTGGCGCTTAGTATACCTACGGCTCGCTGGCACAATTACTCCAGTGGCTTGAATGGTGTACAATTGACAACATTTCAAATATTTTACGTATTTGTTTTTATTTTTTTTCTGAAAGAATATGGAAAATTAAGAAACACGTATTTTTTATTTTTTCGATATTACTCATATTTTGCGCAAAATTAATTTTTGAAAAAGAGCTTATTCCAAAAGGTCGTAACTGCAAAATTCTGGATTCATAAAGAGTAATGCTGTAGCCACTTTCTAAAAAAAAATAGGCGCATGCTTTGCTGTCACTGTCAGTAGTGTCAGTGACAATCAAAACATTCATGAATTCACAACTAAATAACATTCCACGAAAATAACAAATTCAATCATAAATTACTACGCTATATCTTTAGCCTTTATATTGTAATAATAACTAATTAATCAGTCATCTATCTTCATCGGCTAGGCATAGAATCTAAGGCCATAGATTGGAATTTCTAGGGCACAATGGATTCTCGGCGACTTGATCCTATAACTGGGTGTTTTGTGCGTTTTCTCGCATATATTGCAGTAGCATCATGTAATCTACTTTAGGTAGATTACGGCTGTCGGCCATTGTGTAGCCGTCCGAAACTTTCATTTTGTTAACGTAAGTAACCAGGAGAGATAAAATAAAAACTTCCAAGAGAACACCAAACAATTTTAGGACGTAAATTATGAATTTAATGATAAGATTTATGTCGAGTCGAGCATACGTATACTTGCGTATAACCTTGCTAAGCCTTGTTTGACACAATAACGAAACAAAACGTAACCGAAAGTCAGTGTCAACTGTCATTTTATATTGCTGGTATTTTTTTTATCAAAGGAACTGAACATGAATTATGAATCCGTAAACGGCTTGACGGATGGTTTTTATTTAATAACTTTGTAGTTACTGCACCAATAATTTTGGAAAAATAAGCATAATCATCAGCATCGCAATATCTCGAAATGGTTTTGGAATTTCATAGCCTTGTGAAATATGAAAACTTGTCAATTGTAGGTGTATGGGATGGATTTGTTAAGAAACTATTGATCACTAAAGTTTGAGTTCTTTTGATTTTCATTTTGTTATTTGTGGGTTTTTGTTTCATCTTTGTGTAAAGTGTGACAATGAAATTTTAAATTGTTATTAATAAGTTATTTTTATCATATAAGCGAAATAAATGTCTTAAATGATAAAAAAAAATCTTTAAACCTAAGATACGCGTCGTAGATGAGGTCGCCCGTGTGCAGTTTTACTAATTTTGTTACGATGACATTGACAACATTGCTACTGTCATTGCTAGTATAACTAAAAGTGTTTGATACTTGGTAGAGTTTGGCTAACGAAAGTTGATACAGGAATTTTTCGCAAACTTTTTAAATGACAACACACGGTGCTACTACCATCGCGGTTTTACCTTTAAATTGGGGTATTTTACCTTGTATTAAAAACATTTTTCAAACCTACGTCATGTACTAAACTGAACAAAATGATTCATTATATTATTATAGTCTTCATCATAATGAAGTAGATAGGTACGCGGTGAAATCATTTGGAACATTTGGAGAACAATTCAAAGCCTCAGTTTGGCATAATAACAACATAAAAAACTGAAAATAATTAACGTAATGAATATAAAACTCCTACACGACAAGTTAAAGCTTGAAAAATAGTTTTTTTTTGTGATTATCCCAAAGATTTGGAAGAATGAAAATCGCAGTATGGTAACAATGCTACATCGTGTGAGTGAGAGAAAGTGTTTCCCTCTCAGTTTAGGGCTGCCATACTGATATTTTTTTAAATTTGCCGCGCTTTGTCAGTGTTAACTTTCGTTAGCCAGACTCTAGGCACCAATTCAGTTTTCATCAGCACTCGCGTCTACCAAGTAAAGTCGGTACCTTGGCTGCTGATTAAAATCTTATTGTTAGTTCACTGTAACGCCGCGATGTTTCTCTTTTTGCACTCATTCTATATTCTTATTGCAAAATACATGAAAATAATTCAATAAGCCGACGTTTCTTTCAGTATATTTGCTCGGAGAGTTCGCCACTTCAAAAGATTATCTGTTCAATGTGTTCTGGACCTAGCAGAGTAGGATTTCAAAAGCAAGTCCGATGGATATTTTTAAAAGAAATAGTCGAATAGAAAGATGGGCTTGGAGCTGCGAATGATAAATTTAGATATTCTTGGGCTTGTTTAGAAATATTCATTCAATTACATGATATTAAATGGATTTAGCGCGGTAGCTTCATTGTTTTGCCAAAGATGCGAAATAACTACGGTAAAACTATGATAATTTTTGACGGTGCGCGCCTTTACAATAACATACCCTCGGATATAAAAAATAATACTTCGTTTAACATGTTTAAAAAGAAACTTGCCGAGTACATTATTGCCGAAAATTCATAGTTTTAACTTATATGTAAAATCGTGTCACATACAGGGTAATCAATTAGCATCCTTTCAGGGGCTTATTTTGTACATCAAAACTAACAACTTTGGTTCTACGACTTTTATTAATTCTCAAAAAAACAAGTTTTTGTTCCATAGAAAAATATCGTTCACCCTCGACAAAATGTATGAAACAGCTGATTTTTTTTTTGAGTTTTGACAAAACTCGCAGAAGAAATGTTTTTAGTTTTGATGTACTAAATATGCCCTTAAAAGGATGCTAATTGATTAGAAATAACCCTGTATATGTAAGTTTGTATGTTTGTTCCTCTTTCACGCAAAAACTACTGAACGGATTGAGATGAAACTTTACAATAGTAATGCTTATTTATACATCAAAATAACACATACGCTAAAATTTATTAAGTTATTGCATGAAAAGAAGTTTGCCGGGTCAGCTAGGTTATTATATTTGTAAAGAAGTAAGGACTGAGGCCTGAAGCGATTACCAGACACCAAATTACACATCACTATCACTACATACTCGTAGTATAAAACAAAGTCGCTTCCCGCTGCCTGTCCCCATGTATGCTTATATCTTTAAAACTACGCAACGGATTTTGATACGGTTTTTTATAATAGGTAGAGTGATTCAAGGGGAAGGTTTATATGTATAATACACCTGTGCAAAGCCGGGCCGAGTTGCTAGTGTACAGATAAATACCAAATTATCACAATAAAAATTTGAAGTATCGGAATGACTAGCAAAATGCCAATCAAATAAAACGCTACGAATAACAAAATGTTTGGATCTCAATTGATCTAGATTTAAAAATATTGTCAGTGATTTATGAACGTGAAAATGTTTGCTAATGCGATTTCAAGTGGTAATAGACATCGATTGAAAGGAAAATAGGTAAGTTTTCATCAATCATGGACCATTTGCAAGTATTAGAATAGATATTCCAACTAATAAGTAGGTACACAACAATTTAACAGCTCAGCTGCATAAAATATACTAAGTATTAAAAGTTATGCTTATTTTTTAGTTATATCTTTATTAAACCTAATTAAAAAAGGAGATTGTCAATACGTCTGTACCTATGTTTCTTTTTGTATGTATATTAAGCGATTACTCCTCCCATTATGAACGGATTTTGACTAAAAGAAATCGTTTAATAGATCATACTTTAGAGGAACCATACATCCTCTATGCATCTACAATATTGTGAGTAATTTGTGAAAATTACTACGTTGATAATACATCGATCCGTGCAAACGGGGATACAATAGGGTCGGCCTATGTCCAGCAATGGACGTCCTATGGCTGATGGTTTGATGGATGGACACGATCGAAGTCAGTTATGCCATTTTTGGCGAAATATAATTATGACTTACCAATTTGTCTCCTTCTAACTCTATGCGCTTCTAGAATCACGTGCGCTCGCTTCGCTCGAAACGCTTCTTTCCTTTTCGACCAATGTTCTTCCGTACCTGCAACAAATAAAATAGTACTGTTTAAGCCACACCGACTTTGTGTCTCGATTTTTAACCGACTACAAAAAGGAGGTTCGCAATTCAACTGTATATTTTTATGTTTTACGCTGTTACTCCGCTAATAACTATGAATAGATTTTTTATTGTTTGGTAGGTCGTACTTTAGAAGTGATTCCATTTAAATTTTATTGAAATCGGCTGAGCCGTATTGTAATAAATGTGAAAATTACTACACCGATGATACCTACATTGATCCCTGCGAATTATTTTTGGCGAGAAATAATTTGGTTAGATCTAGTACAATAAATAAATATATTATTTATTGTACTAGACTTTATTCTACACCAATAATTACAATAATATACAACAATGTGCATGGATAAAAAATAAAATAAAACAATTTAATTATTTTGTACTGTACTGACTGTACCAGCCTATTTTAATAGTCCACTGCAGGACGTACCCACGAAGGGTAATTGGGGTATATCCACCACGCTGGCCCAGTGCGGGTTGGCGGATTCACATACGCCATCTTTATTCTACGGAAGTATGCAGGATGCTTCACGATGTTTTTCTTCACCGAAAAGCCAGTGAGATTCCGCACATAAATTCCAAGGAATTCATTGGTTTGGACCGGATTTGAACCCACGACCTCATAATTGTAAGGCGGATGTCATTATCACTAGACCACTACGGCTTAAATATTTTACCAAACAAATAAATTCAGTATTGAAAAACGAAAAATACATGGCCAGGGAAAAGAAAGCTCCCAGCCAAAATACTTATGTCTTGCAAAAAAATACTACTCTGACTTATAAAGCTTACCAAATAAAACCGGTGCCAAAATCACACACATTGTCTTGGCCAAGAAAACATTTTCTCTTTTAAATCCGAGAGGCAATTGATAGAAATTCAATTTAATCCAAGACTTTTCACAACCTCTGGTAACCAATACTTTTAAGCTTTTATGAATTCTGCAGACGTTCAGAGAGATTTATTGACCCTTACGCGAAAGTTTTAAAGTTTTGAGGCCATAACTTTAAAGCACCTAAATCAAACCGAGATGCCTCAGGTATGCCAGTTAGGTCGTTAATTTTTATGAGAGATCGGCGGTCTTCTGCGCAGTGGCGGCACTAGGGGTGGGCGGCGTGGACCACTTTGTTCTTAGGGGCTCAAAGGCAGGGCAAGCAAATTTTTCTATCAATATCTTCTATTATACATATAAAATGAATCACCAAGACGAAGGATAGTTCCTTGGTCACAGCATCACGCGTGAATGGCAGGACCGATTTTGCTAATTTTTTTTGTTGTATTTGTGATTATCAGGAGACGGTTTTAATGAGAGAAAAAAAAAGAAAATTACATGACATATGATGAAAACGTTGATTTAATTTTCCTATATAAAATGTTCCTACCATGATTGGTGTCGCTAAACGCCATGGAAATTAGAATCGACCGAATTAGTGAGATGATGGTATTATGAAGCTCACCGGGCCAGCCAGCCACAGTAGCGTTCAGTTGTAACACCCGCAAAATGCCAGATTTATGGCGGTCACCCATCTGAAGACTGAGCGTGTCGAACGTTGCTTATATAATTTCCGTGATAAATACCTTAAGAAAATACGCTATGAGCGCTACACTTTTTTGCTATAAATAAAAGATTTCAACATCTGTACCGTACCAGCCTTTTTAAAAGTCCACTGCGGGACTTACGCTTACCCACGAAGGGTGATTGGGCCATATCCACCACGCTAGCCCAGTGCCATCCATCATAAACCCATCTCTATTGTACTAACTCTTTTTGTATAGTAAAATCTAATAATTGAATATTTTAGTTAACAAAAGGCACAGACCCTGGAGTCTGTGGTTTGTAATTTTCCAATAAAAAAAAAAAAAAAAAAAAAAAAAAAACCCACGACCTCACAATTGTAAGGTGTCACTACCACTAGAACACCACGGCTTCAAAATCTACCAAATAATATTTAAGTTACGCATGTCTCACTACAGTTGAACTTATACCTATTTGCTATCTAAGTTCGGTGACAATCACTTAGGTAATGCTATCAAGATTACAACATCAGGTGTATCAAAACGTACCCCAGAGAGAATATAATAGCTTTCCTGGCTTCGTACATGACTACAAAGCTGACGGAAGACACAAAGCGATGCTTTGTGGGTCTATCGGGACGACGTGATACGTCGACGTACAAGCTACAAGTTAGATTTAAAGGTGAACTTGCACCTAGACGCGCCGCAGGAACCGCACGCACAAGTCTTCAATATTTATAGGAAATATTATGCATCTTATGTCATCTATCCGCTAAGCTCGACTCGCATTTTCATCAAATATTGTCGTCTCCTCGCCGATCACCGAAGTAATACAAGCCCATTTTGAGGGTTCCGTACTCAAAGGGTAAAAACGGGACCCTAATACTGTCTGTCCGTCTGTCAGTCTCTCTGTCACCAGGCGGTAACTCATGAGCCGTGATTGCCCGTGATAGCTAAAACGTTGAAATTTTCACAGATGACATATAAGTATTTCTGTTGCCGCAAGAATAACAAATGCTAAAAACAGAAAATAAAATATTTAAGGGGCTCCCATACAACAACCTTAAATTTTAGCCGTTCTTTGCTCAATAATAATAACGGTGACAGGTAGATGCTTGAAATATTCACAGGATATTTTTTTAAATATTCACTTCAAAGATAAATAATTCAATTAAGAGTGCGCCTAATGCCATGAAAAAAAACTGTTTTCACCCGCGCTTCTTGCATCGCCCGCTATCTATGCTGCTTTGTTCAGAGTCGAAAATCGCATGACACAGTTTACGATGAATTTGGCTTCGAGCGCCAGCTTACATTTTTAGGTTACATTTTATTTAATTATTCAAAATTTAAGCATAATATTAAAAAAAAAAACTAATCGATTACTCTACTAGAACATTAGTATAGCTACGTAATTTGTCAAAAATAATGTGGTGTTGTCGCTGATAATTACGAGCATTTGAAAAAAAAAGTTTTTTTAATGATGCGAAGTTTTAATTTTTTTCTATGGTAACCATATTATTTTCCAAAATTCTCCGCGATTACTCTGCTACTATAGGTTCATTCTTTTCCTATAGTATTTTTTTAATATGAATATTTATGTTATGATTTTTTTTGACTGCTTTCCACACTAGATTTTATCTCAAAGAGTTATCTTTGGGATAAGCATTTCTGATGCGAACGCAGGATTTGAAGTTTGAACTTGCCCCTTCGGATCACTAGCACTTCAAAGATTTGACGCTTGCCTAGGTGGCGGGCAGGCTCAGTTGGTTAGAGCGTCGGGCTAGTGATCCGTTCAAATCCTGCGTTCGTTTCAGATTTTTGAAATGCTTATCACAAAGATAACTCCATGGATATTTATGTTCGTTATCTTTACACCACGTCCTTAAAATGAACGGCACCTATACAAGAAACGTGATTTGTTTTGCTCGATATTAACAACGGCAACAGGAAGATGCTTGAAAGATTCACATAATTTTAAGTTGTATATTCCTTTCAAAAGTTAATAATAGGTATAAGTTAGTTTATATTTTGTTGTATTAGGAATATAGAATGACAACTCAATATTTCATAAGTTATGTAAATAAACAATTATTTGTATAGGTTAATACGTACTTTGTCATGGAAAAAAATCTAAATATAAGTTAAAAATCGGACAAGTGCGAATCAGGCTAGCACATCGAGGGCTCCGTACAAACATATTGTTAAAATAATCAAAAACCTGTTTTAGCATATGAAGTTCTTTTATATGATACCTTACATGATACGATTTACTCACTTTGAATTTTTAACCCATATTTTGTGAATTAAGAGACCCTATTTTTTTGGATTTAAATTAAAATGTACAGTTTTCAGATTTATTCCTATATATGTATTCTGAGACAATGCTTCTCACCAAATTTCATAGTTTTATGTCAACGGGAAGTACCCTGTAGTTTTGATTTTTGTGAGTGTCGAAATATGCGGATATCCGGCTCTAATTTTTTTATACGATAACTAAGAAGTTTTTTTTTACACATCCACAAGAGATCATCGATATACGTATACAGTTTAAATTTCAACTCGATATCTTTACGCGTTCTCGAGATAAAGAGTTTGACACACACACAGACGGACAACAAAGTGATCCTATAAGGATTCCATTTTTTCCGTTTAAGGTACGGAACCCTAAAAAGATACCGCCTTACCACAAAAGATTTAAACACGCTTTAAATACTGTTTAACCATGCATTTTGTACTGTTAAACATTGTCTAAAGTGTGCGTAAAACTTTAGTGGTACGACGGCTAGAGTTTCTATATTTTTTTTACGACAAACTTATTTTTTTCTGTAGAGTAAACCTGTACAAATGAAGCAATCGTAGCGCGTCCGTGCCGCTGCATCCATTACAATTATGAGATGATAGCCCTCGCTGTTTGAATTGTTAATATTAGCTCGGAGCTTTTACCGATCATCGCAGTACCGGCTTATTTATCTACACGGATTATTTATTTGTAGGTATATAGGAAAAGATAACTTATAAACTATCAACTAAGGTCCAGATTTATTTGACCCATCTTGTTTTAAACTGTGTATCCAATAGTAATGAGAGGTATCTGTTGCCGAGGTATGCAATTAAAACTTAAGTACCAAACCAGAAGTACGGAAGTAAAGTGGAGGTATTTCATCTTCAAAAATGTTAAATGTCAGACATACAGGTTGCTCACTGTGCTCTAATTTAAAAAAATGCGATAAATAACGAAATATTATATCTACAATTGTACATAGGTGTTAGTTATATATAGTAGTATCTAATCCATCAATCAAAATTTGATGAATGAATTTGATTTGGCGTTTGGTAATTGAAAGACTTTTATTAAAGTTCAATTAATAATGTAGGGAATTTAAAGTAGAACATGAAGTCAAAATTTATTCCTTATTTCTATTCAAGGAAAAGTATCTATTTTAAAAATCACAACAGTGCATAATAATATCTTCTTCGTCTGTTATACTAAGTTCAGCACAGAGTTGCAGAGGGGTAATGTGGTCAACGGAAAAAATCTAAAAGAGATGCATTGATTTATTATAGCAAGAGTTAGAAAGAGACATGAAAAATATCTCGATTCGGTGGTTGTTAGGAACGGAACGGTTAAGGAACGTCAAATTCCAATACTTATATGACAGTTTCGACAGCAGAAAGCAGTTTTTTTTGGAAGATTTTCCATGAATTTTTGTGGTTGAGATCTCTCTGATTGTATTAGCTCTGTGAAGTTCAGTATTTCAACAATTTCAGGAATTTAAAAAAGTCTAAAGTCCTAAAAAGTCGTTACAAAAAAGTAGAGTTCATTAATTCCAATCGATAAAAAGTTGCGTTTCTTCTATCGAAAAAGTTGCGTTCGAATTTTGAATAATCGACATCAAAACAGTTGATCAAATATTAAACTCTCGTCAGACGACCTTTAGCAAGTTCATGGCATTTTAGAATTTTTCAAACGACGCCAATATTAGGTAAAGTAACTACTCGGGAATGCCTAAATAAACGTTTCAACTTCAAATAGCACGTCCAAATATCCAAAATATCATTACAGACATGTCATTAGTACTTTACTGACGAAGTGAAATGTTTAAATGGTTAGCTGGAAATGTGTTTAAATCAAAAGATTCTGATCAGCAAAATTGCTGTAACGTTAAATATTAAGATTAAGATACCTTGAAAGTTTTATCCATTAATTAATTCCATTTAAGCTTAACTTCAGTTATTATTTCATAAAAACAAACATATTATCGTGATTTTACAATTATTTGTAATTACTAATACTAACATGAATTATTTTGCACAGTGTATTTACAAGATTTTAATTAAAATTAATTATTTTGCATAATGTATTTACTATCGGATAGTATATTTACAAGATTTTATTTTTTTATTTTACAAGTATATTTTACAAAATACTGAGAATTGTGTGACCTATTCTCAGGAAACACACAACCCCATGTGAGCACACCTTGCTTACCATAAGGTGAGCCCTTTTAATGATTATCTTTTTTGGATATCAGTTTTTCTTAATCGTCAATTATTTTAACAGGTAAATAAGGTAAGTACAATACCTATAAATATTTTTATGAGAACTTATATATAATTAACGTATTATTTATAACAATGCTACCGTGCTCTTTACTTAAATCAGAAATTTCTAACAAAATCATTAAAACCATTTTTAACTATGACTACCTAACACCAACTAAGAAAATTTATTCAGAAACTAAAATAATGAATATAAAACAACTCTATAAATATAACACATGTATATTTATTAGAAAAACTTTAACTAAAACTATTCACACTAACATTACCTTCACAAAACAAAAAAATGTTGTTAACCGCCGAACTCGCCGGGCGAGTTATATCGCCATTCCAAAGCATCGAACAAATTACGTTAAGACAATGTTCACAACTGAAGGTGCCAGAATTTATAACTTACTACCCTCACAAATAAAAAATGTTAACTCACTTCATGCCTTTAAAAAACCTTTAGCCGAATACATCATAGAAGATGTATTGTTATAAGTAAGATAAAAGAAGTGTGAATTCTCTGTATTATGTTTGTATGTTCAATTAGTTAATTTACTTTGATAATTGAATAGGTACGACTAAAATTGTAAAATATGTTGTAATTATGTTATCATGTAAGTGACAAACTGTTTGTCTTTATGATAATAAATATCTCTAAACCTAAACCTACAAAAGACTTTTTGTAAAACTATTTAAAAATATAGAATTAGATAATCTATTTGCATCTTGACTGCCTCGGTGGCTCAGTGGTTAGTGACCCTGACTCCTGGGTCAGAGAGGCGTGGGTTTGATTCCCACCCAGGGCAAATATTTATGTGATGAACATAGGTGTTTGCTCTGTGTGTGGGTATTATTTAGGTATTTTCTATATAGGTATAAGTATGTATTTAAAAATATGTGTAGTATATCAGTCTCTGGCAGCAATATCAAAAGCTATGCTTAGTTTGGGGTCAGAGACCGTGTTTAAGATGTCACCTAATATTTATTTCTTTATTTATCTCAAAATAACCCATACACCTATAGATAGAATTATTTGTTAACACTACATAAACTAAGAACCCTATGTATCTTAGCCAATTCACGGTTGTGCTGACAAATTGAATTACATCCTATCCAAAATATCATTAGAGAAATGTCATTAGTCCTAAATTAACAAACGGTGGGTTATTATCGGCATTACATTGAATTATTAAGCTAAGACGATTTAGGTAATTAAGGTTTGTATTATGAAACCATAGAGGTATGAGCTGAACTTGAAACTGTACGCGTAGGTAAATGCCTTAAAAGCAATTTTAAGTATTAAGATTTGCCTGTGTACATTAACCCTAAGAACGCTTGTTCACGGCAATTCGTTTCACCGGACAACGGACTGGTTTTTTTCTCCGGATTCACGGTGGTGTATGGTTTACAATGAACGTATGTTGACGCAACGGACATCCAGCCGGCGAATAATGTAGGCATTTGTTTATTGACTGTTCATTGTCCGGTGAAAAAAAAACCGAGAACAAGTGCTTTAAGTTAGAATTAATTTCATAATAAAGAGAAGGTATTTTTTTTATTACAAAATGGATTGTAATTATAAGGAACGTTCTAATCCATAAACCTAGTCATAAAAAAAACATTCAACACATATTTAAATAAATAGGTATGTTCCAATGCACAAATCTCTACAGCCCCGCGTGGCCACGCAGTACGTAACACGCGCCAGGGCTGCCAGCCTGGTAAGTGAATTGCACGCTTACTGATTACAAATCCATACGTTCGTTCATCACTACGGTGCACCCTGCGACTGTTGGTGTGCCGAGTGTGTACCGTACTCCGAGTCGCGTAGGTACGAGTTTGATTTGTATTCGGAACGTTTGTATGAAGACTAATACTGCATAGATACTATTACCCTGGCTCTAAGCTCTCCCTTTCTCTCAAAGCAAGAGACATCACTACACAATACATATTCGGCATACCACTTGCTCGTACTAAACGGTCCGCTTCCTCCCTCATAATCATAAGAAAAAATGCCAAGT
This sequence comes from Hypomecis punctinalis, assembly GCA_949316475.1. NCBI lineage: Eukaryota > Metazoa > Arthropoda > Insecta > Lepidoptera > Geometridae > Hypomecis > Hypomecis punctinalis. The sequence goes on from OX438807.1 coordinate 6,647,589, forward strand.
CTATGTGCATAATGCGGACTCCCAGGTACACACGGCGAAGTGCCAGAGACTGGAATGATCTACCTTCGTTATTATTTCCTGACGGTTACAATCTGAATATCTTTAAGGCAAGAGTGAATAGATGTCTTCTAGGTCCATCCTGGGCTTTTAAATTGGACTTCAAAGGATCAAGCGAGTGGGTGGCCAAATGTAACCCTATTATTTATCTATTGAAAACAAGTAAAACGTCAACAAATTAGTTAAAACCTGACCACAGGTAAGATCGGCTTGGCATTTTTTCTTTGGAGACAGATAAATAATGCACTAAAAAAATGAAAATGCATGTAATGGAAATTATATTCTTGATTAAATTAAAATATACATGCCATTTACGTACTTTTGTAATCTCCTTTTAATTCGTCAATTTTGACCCATTGCTCGATAGTTTTGGCTAAAAATGATATTTGAACTACTTACTCAAAATTTGTAGCCAAAAATCTGTCGTTTTGTTTTCAAATACTTATCTGAGGATGTTTGGGCTTAAGACGAATCTAATCTAATGATACTTTAATTGTCGAAATTCATCCAGCTTTTTCAAAGATACGTGCGCTCGTAGCGTAGTTTGACTAGGTGATAGTCAGCGATCACCGAAATTAAGCAACGTTCCGCACGGTCGGTATTTGGATGGGTGACCGTGGGTGGCATTTTCAAACTGAGCGCTACCGTGGCTCGGATGACACGTTAAATTGTAGGTCCCGGTTGTTTTAACCACTTACCCATATCAGAGGCCGTCAGGCGGCCTAAAAACTCTCAACACCAGGGCTAGCCACCCGGCCTATACGAACTTACTTACTTAAAGATACGTGAGGGTATAGAAATTTTCAACCAATACAAGATACGCGCGAAAAACCATTCCTTTCCGTGACAGCCGGGTAAAGAAGCTTCGAGTAAATTATGGTCTAAGCTTTCAGTATTAGTCACAGCATTTTTCCATGTCCAGTTGGTAACCGGTCGAAATTAGAGCCTTTATACGCCCTGTCCGCCATGGCGTGACCTACGAGTATTACATAAAGGTATTGCTCCAAATGGAATGTGCATGTGAATGAAATCGATCGTTACTTTATATGATTCGATTCGGGGAACAAGTTTGCGGTCGCCTATTTTCTGTTTTAGATCTTTAAAAGGCTGAAGAGTAGCACAATAGTACTGCAGCTGTGTTACACTCTCAATCAGTAATCTAAGTAATGCGGTTTTTGCAAAACAATCTTTGGCTTTATTATTAAACTAGCTTTTGCCTGCGGCTCCGCCCGCGTGGTTATTTGATTTTAGTGCTATCCCACAGGAACCTCTTACTTTTTCGGGATAAAAAGTAGCCTATGTCACTTTCCGGCCCTTGGACTATATTCATGCCAAAAATCAAGTCAATCCGTTGCTCCGTTGGTGCGTGAAAGATGAACAAACTAACAAACTATTCGGATTTATGATATTAGTATGATACTACGGGACTAATCGCGCACTAAAATTACGAGATAAATACCTCATCATCCCGACGTTTCGACCGAGTTGCATCGGCCGTGGTCACGGGTAGACTCAAAATCATCATCCCGACGTTTCGGCCGATGCAACTCGCTCGAAACGTCGGAATGATGAGGTATTTATTTAGCTCGTAATTTTAGTGCGCGATTAGTCCCATAGTATATGATAATAATGTGTTCAAATCACTAAAGCTTAAAAACAACAATCTTTAGCTTATTTTATAGTGAAACAACGCCATGCCATCAGCATGAAGAAAAAAAGTATAAACTAAATTAAGTTGTCTAATTAACACAGCATGTGTACACATTTAGGTTCACATGAACCGCTGCGCACCCAATATAAGAAGAAAAGGAATGATAAATGTATACTTAAGTATTTTTACGTAAGTCTTATTCCTTAAGTTGCGATGTGTGGTGCCTTTCTAAATGAATATTCTTTAACCCTATTTATAGGCAACTGCATGACATTTCTCGATAAGTACTTATGTTAGAAAAAGCACCTTTAGCACATATTTAACTTAATTTTATTTAAAACTAGTTGACCCTGTGAACTTCATCTCACCATCTGTCAACTGTCAAGGAAAAGATTTTGCAACGGAAAATTAGATAAATATTCCTAGTATTTCTCTCAAAACTTTTATATATTTTCTCACTGTTTAAACCTTCCTTTAGCTTTCACAAATAATTCAAAATTCAGCCAAATCGGTTCAGATGTTGTCGAGTTTTAGCGAGACTAAAACCACGGTTCATTTTTAGGGTTCCGTACCTCAAACGAAAAAAACGGAACCCTTATAGGATCACTTATCCATCTGTCCGTCTGTCCGTCTGTGTGTATGTCAAGACTCTTTATCTCGGGAACGCGTAAAGATATCGAGTTGAAATTTAAACTGTATACTTACGTATATCTATGATTTCTTGCAGTTGTGTTAAAAAAAAACTTTTCTGTTATCGTTTAAAAAAGTTAAAGCCAATTATGTCTTAAAAAACCGTATATTTCGCACTCACAAAAACCAAAACCTACAGGGTACTTCTCGTTGACATAGAATTATGAAATTTGGCGAGAAGCATTGTCTCAGAGTACACATATAGGAATAAATCTGAAAACTGTAATTTTTTATTCAAATTACGAGTACAAAATATAGGGCCGCAAAATTCACAAAATATAGGTTCAAAATTCAAAGTGAGTAAATCGTTTCATGTAAGGTATCATATAAAAGAACTTCATTAGCACATGCTAAAACCGGTTTTTAATTATTTTAACAACGTATGAACCCTCGACGTTCGAGCCTGACTCGCACTTGTCCGGTTTTTATTCATATTATGTATTATTTAGACTAATGGATATTTGTTTTGATTTTTTTTTAATTCTTAATTGTATTGTAATTATTAGTAATATGGACTCTGTCTGAAGTAAATAAATAAAAAATAAAATAAATAAATAACACAGATGGAACGTCGCGTGATTTCCTGCACAAAACCGTCAAACGAAACTAACTTGTCCATTTTCATTCTATTGTAAAATAAACCCAAGTTTACACTGGCTAATTCATCTCCCGCTTTGTCGAACGCCCACAAAGCTTTATTTTAAACTCTTTGTTTTATAAATCTATACTATGAAAATGGGATATAGTCGAGGATTTGGAAGCACAATTTTCGATATTTTTCGCTCCGAATATTAACGACTTCTCTTTTTAGGGTTCCGTAGTAAAACGAGGAACGTTATTTCGTTTAATTTATTATTTTATATTAAAAAAATAATTTATATTTATTATTAAATTATTTGGCTTCATTTCAGACCTATTTATAAAAACCATATTTAATTTGGCTCTATAATAGGTTGTAAAGTTGGTAAGAAAGAACATTATCAAGTAGAAAATCAGAAAATAGGATAGAAATCCCCTAATTACTTAAGGAAATAAGAATGTGTCATTTATATTATGTTAAATAAATAAAAACTATTGTTAGCTAAATATTTATGTAAAATAGTATTTAATGCTAATTGAAATAAATAGATATCATTTCAACTTAACCTGAGCTTGATTGCTTAGAATAAAAACTATTTGATGTTACGTCAGACAGATATCGTTCAAAACAGAGCACACAAAACTAACCTATCCGCTTTTCCATTGTAAAATAAAGCCTAGTGTACACTGGCAAATTCATCTCTCGTTTTGTCGAATAGCCACAAAGCCTTTGTAAAGCTTAGTCCGACGTCCGTCCGGGGCCGCCACTGGATAGTTTTTACTACCGACTACCCGTTTCAAGAATCCCGGTTTTCGTTTTTACAGTGTGTCACTGGTTTTACAGAACGTGAATAATTAATGTCTAAAATGGACGGACTGGGCCTCGACAGTTTTGTGGTAATCTCGTGCGTTTATAAAATATATTTATGAGGATTTTACTAATACTTGTTTGTATTTTATTTCAGTTATGCATGTAAACAGAATCTTCGATTAGAAAGATTTTTTTACGGTTAAGTTGTCTCTTGTTTATCTTGTTTAAAAGCTTACCTCTTATTCTCGTCATATTACATTTGCATAGGAGCAATATTATAATACAACGGTAAACAGAATCACAAACACAGCACCAACCAACACTTCAAAACTTGCAATTCACTTTACCAAGTAGAAGTTCTTTGGAAAAATCTCTCGAAAATATGAAACGTACAAGCAGTGCAATGCACCGTACTATGCGCCTCGCGCCACTCGATCGAGTGAACTGATGTACAAATAGATCGAGTATTGGTTACATACTAATTATTATCCATTCTGTGGTATTGTTATGTCTTGAGAGATCATAATCCGAAATAGATGCTTGCATCGCCTCGCCAAGATATGTTCGATATTGGGAACATCGATTTTAATTTAGGTTGGAGCTAGAAGTACTCTAAGGAAACATGTACTCCTGGTACTTAGAGGAAGTATTGTACTGTAGTGATCTTTTTAATAGTTTACTGTTGAAGATAGGTCTACCCACAAAGGGTGATTGGGCCATATCCACCTCGCTGGCCCAGTGCGTGTAGCTGGATTCACATACATATGACATCGAATTTCTTCTCAGACATATGCAGGTTGCCTCACGAAGTTTTTCCTTCACCGGAAAACTAGTAGGGTAAAATTCCGTACACAAGTGATAAAAAAACTCACTGGTACGGAACCGGGGTTTATGTAAGTCCACGACCTCACGATTGTAAGGAAGTATACTGACGGAGGTAAATATCTTTTCTAGAGGAAGTACAGATCTGTTCACTCACGAAGGCGCGCCCCTCCATATTTATTGAATGTAATTGTACGACCGTGTAACCCTCTAACCTAAGTGATCATATTTTTTTTACTGTTAGTACTATTAGCCTCTACACGCACACTAAGGCGTTGTGTACAAACGAGGTCTACGCGTATAAATGCAAACCAATAATTTACTGTGGAGGGGCGCGACTTCGTGAGTGAAACGGTCTGTACCTACTAAGGACGGCAAATATGATTGGTCGTCTTCTTCGATTTAGCCATGTAAAGTCCACGACATGGGCCTCCTACAAATTTCCAATGACAAAAGCAAGCATGTAAAAATAGTATCTATACTCAAGCTGGCAATTGCTTTTCAGTATGAATGCCCAAGGGTCATTTGTAAGGGCGGTCATTCGGGTATTTAGGCGTTATATTAGGCGATTACGTAGAGTGTCGTTTTGTAAATCGATAATATGAGGGTACATTAACCTTCAAACAAGTTGACATTTGACGAAGTTGAAATAAACTAATGGAGATCTCAGATAACACGCCAAACGATGTTTGCTATTGAACATCGTGGATAGTATAGTAGGTACTTTTGTGACTAAGATAGTTTTAAATGATACATAATTGAAAATTATTTTTTCGCGCTACCTAATTGATTTTTTCTTTGGAATTTAGAAAAAAATGTCTTCACCGAGTTAAATTAATTTTTATTTCTCCATGAAAAAAAAGGGCGGGGGATGTGTAACATTACACAACATTACATAATGACTAGCTTTATGATTACTCGAATTAATAATTACGGTGTTTCAACATGATATGTACATGTGTATTTTTAGGGTTCCGTACTCAAAGGGTAAAAACGGGACCTTATAACTAAGATTCCGCTGTCCGTCTTTCCGTCTGTCTGCACCAGTATGCCTGCCAGGCTATACCTCATAAACCGTGGTAGCTAGAAAGTTGAACTTTTCATAGGTGATGTATTATATTGCCGCTATAACACTGCTGAATTTTGACGAGGCATGAAATATTCACAGAATATTTAATTAAATATTCACTTGAAAAATAAATAATAAAATTAAAACAAAATAAATTAAGAGCTTCCAAGCGGTGCGGAACCTTTTGTGCGCTAGTCCGACTCGTACCTACTTGGCCAATTATTATGTTTGTGTATCAATGTTTTTGCACGGAATTCTCGCTCCTGAATTTATGAATCTATTGTAATATTTGTAATTTAATTACGTTTCTATACTACCGATTACCCGTGTAGTTTAGTTGACTGATTCAGTGATGACTCACTGACTTATAGATCAAAAACCTATCCCACTTCCAGATGACCTAGAAACTTGATATTTGGCATCAAGGTAGACTATTACGCATATCAGGAAAATCTAAAATTTCGAACTTTGACCCCCCAATTCCTGAGTATTAGGGGCTTGTATGAGACTTTCACTAATTTTCATGCTAGAATTCTAGAAATTGATATGAAGGCTCTTCAGGATTTTTAAGTAAACCCCCCCCAACCCTTAAAACTGGGGAATAAAAGTGAATATAAGACTTCCGCAAGTTTCGAAGCTTGGAATCATCGATAAAAGTACTTCATGTTATGAATAATCTACAAAAAGAAGTGAAATCCAACAAAAATATTTCCATGTGAAATATAGCCAAGACCACAATTCGCACTTTCAAAAAGTTGTCAGATCTTATGTAAAGCCAAGCTTCTAACTCTACAAGACCTTACTTCTCAAACTCTACACCTTATTCAATATATGCGGCTTGGCTGTTTCGCTAAATGTGCAGTTAGCGAAACAGCCTGTTGTAACGAAACGGCCAAGCCACATAATATATACAAGTCACATAATAAGGTGTAGAGTTTCTGGAGTAAGGACTTGTAGAGATAAGACGTGTAGAGTTAGAAGCTTGGCTCTACATAAGATCTGACAACTTTTTCAAAGTGCAAACTGTGGTCTTGGCTGTATTTTACATGGAAATGTTTATGTTGGATTACAAATATTCAAGTAACTCTAAAAAAACTTGCAAAGACAGATAGACACACAGACAAAACTCTTAATTTACAACCACATTTTGAAAAATAAACACTATTTACACGACAAAAAATATGATTATAAGTGTCGGCCTTATCACCCATGGCGATTTCTTCCAGGTTTGTCTACTACTATACCTACCTATCTTTGTGTATATTTTGTAGCATTCTCGTGGCAGAAATTTCACTGGAGAGCTTTTCACTGTACTTACATGCATTAGAGGTATTATTTAATTCAAAAACTAATCTCTATCAACAGTTACTTGCTAAAACTTGTTACCTAGACACGTCTTTAAGTTTCAACATTCATAGAACTTGAATTGTTTCACAAGACAACTTCATTCATTTAATAAATACTTAGTTCGCAAGTTTGTAATCTTTCTAAGTGCAACGATTAACTACTAAATTGCTTACCAAGTTAGTGCTACATTGTTTAGTGAGTAACAACTTATTACAAGGACGATTTAAGTTATTTGTGTTTGAATGGTTCAAGTTTGCTTATTGTCTTATTAATTTATTCAATTATGTTCATGCAATAATTTTCTGTAACTATGTTGGATTTTGCTGTCATACTGTAATTTAAAGAATATATTATCATAGCAGAAATCATGTCTACAGGGTTTTTAAACAAGGTGTATTAAACTAAAAGAAGTTGATTCAGGCTATCATCTTAAGCAATTTTAGTCATGGATCAACTCAGAATTCGAGAAAAAAAAAATCCATAGAAAAATATCGTTCACCCGCGACAAAATGTATGGAACAGCTGTTTTTTTTTTTTTTAGTTTTGTACAAGAGTCACAGAACAAAAGTTATCATTGTATTTTGAGTGCTTTCCACACTAGATTTTATCTCAAAGAGTTATCTTTGTGATAAGCATTTCAAAAATTTGAAGCGAACACAGGATTCGAACCTGCCCCTTCGGATCACTAGTCCGACGCTCTAACCAACTGAGTCAGCCCGCCTCCCACGCAAGCGTCAAATTCTTGAAGTGCTTACCTTACACCAACTTATAGCGTTGGTGGCGCCACCTGTGATACCCGATATTTAGAGGTCCCAATAACTTCTAGTTGAGTGATAACCTCTCCAATACGGGTATCACAAGTGGCGCCACCAACGCTATAAGTTGGTGTAAGGTAAGCACTTCAAGGATTTGACGCTTGCGTGGGAGGCGGGCTGGCTCAGTTGGTTAGAGCGTCGGACTAGTGATCCGAAGGGGCAGGTTCGAATCCTGTGTTCGCTTCAAATTTTTGAAATGCTTATCACAAAGATAACTCTTTGAGAACAAAAGTTGTTTGTTTTGATGTACAGAATAAGCCCTTAAAAGGATGCTAATTGATTAGAAATAACCCTGTATATCGATGAACGCAAGCTGCACACACGAAATAGCGTCACGTTATATGTATATAGCGCGTATGCAAGTGAGAGCGCGGAACGACCGATAGAGAGGCACGATCGACGTTCGCCTTGTTTTAGTTGTATATTCAACAATGTTTTCTTATGACGTTATCACGTGAAATTATCATCCGTAAACCCTCTTCACAGACAACCAATTTTTTTTCGTCAAGTTATTTTGTTCCTCTAACACATACAATATTCCAACTAAACTGACATCTACTCGCTTCACCGTCTTCCTATTCTGGTTAGGTCAAGGTTAGAGTTAGTCTCGGAGTTACCGAAATAGTGTCACAATATTACACAAGGGAATTATTTATAGAGTAACATTTGCTTATATTTCCGTTTCAGACTTTTACCGCAGTTGCATGCATTACAAATTTTCCTATACGTATATAGGAAGCACACTACATCTTCTATGAAGACCTTGTACCTATGCTATGGTGGCTGTAGTTTTCACTATTTGGCTATAGGCACCTAAATCGGTTTTTGCTTCTATAGATCTACTCACATACTTAAATGAAAATATAAAACTAGTACGTTTTACTATCTGAAACGAGCTTTTTCATATGTGGACCTCAAATCAATCAAGGAGCTAAAAAGAACTTAACGCTGGCGCAACACGAAGTTTGGCAAGTCAGCTAGTCATATGTTGTTTTTAAACTTTCGCGATTTGAACACATTATTATTATATACTACGGGACTAATCGCGCACTAAAATTACGAGATAAATAAATACCTCATCCCGACGTTTCGGCCGAGTTGCATCGACCGTGGTCACAGGTAGACTGGAATGTGGAACAGCTAGTACCGCCAATTCAATTTGAACTTGAAAAATTGTCACCACGACATACAACACTGACGGTATCTAACAATGTCCTTCTGCCTACACTACGCGATTTGCATTTGTTGACAACAGGATTCCACGACGCCGATAACTTAAATCAATCCTTCCGGTTGAAATTCTTATGTTTTTTTAATTTCCACCGCTTCACGAACTATTCTTAAAAAATAGTGTCGATCCGTGGAGAGGACTTTTGGGTCGTGGAGCTCGATCCAATGACCAGTACCTCCGTCAAGCAAATGCTCAGCTATAGCAGAGTTCTGTATCTGGCGGTCGATGCAACTCGGCCGAATCGTCGGGATGAGGAGGTATTTATTTATCTCGTAATTTTTGTGCGCGATTAGTCCCGTAGTATATAATAATAATCAGCTAGTCGTACTTAATAGGTATAATTTGAGATGCTACATTGAACAATACAATAAATACAATAATAATATATGAATGATCAGATGCTCACAGCGTCCGATACGTTAGCAGGCGTCAGCGGAATCGATACGGCGCCGGCTACGCGATACTGACGGTCACAGGAAATTGACTCATGGCGGCTACAGCTTTCACTATTGGACGAATTTACCCACATAAAATACTTATTTGTCGATGTTATAATTAGCTTCTGTGAATTCCTACTTCCTTACTATTATTATAAACCCAAAAGTGTGTTTGTTGGTCTGTTACTCTTTCACGCAGCAACAGAGGAACGAATTGACTTGACTTTTAGCATGGATGTAGCTTAAAGGTTGGAGAGTGACGTAGGCTACGTTTTATCCCGGAAAAATAACAGGTTCGTATGGGATCGCACTTAAATCAAAATATCGGGCGGAGCCTCAGGCAATAGATAGTACTAATAATAAATGTAAATGATCAGACCTTCGTAGCTTTTTATCCCTCAGCAAGCGATAGCGATGCGGCGCCGACTACGCGATACTGACGGTCACAGGAAATTGATTCATGGCGGCTCTGGCTTTCATTATTTTGAATTGGTCGACGTTGGAAGCCGGAGTAGTTGAGTTGTTCTATTGTATACATAATATTAGCTTCTACATACTATGTGTAGGTACATGACCAGGCACCCGCAGCTTTCGTCTCGTCAGCAGCTGTCAGCCGAAACCATACCGCGACGGCTACGCGATACTGACGGTCACAGGAAATTGATTCATATAGGCTATAGCTTTTACTATTTGGCGGCAGTACTTGATCTACTTATTATGTTTTGTAGATACCAAAACACAATAGGAAAACCTTACAAGCAATACGCACAATAAGAAAATCTAACAAAACTGGCATTTGAAACAGTGATTTTTCACAAGTATGTTCACAATGGCCTTTGGATATCGACGCTTGAAAGGCAAAAATTACCAAGCGACAGTTTGGGCGATATTGAGTTATATATATCACTGAAATCAGAAAAAAAAAACTGCGTCGATTGGTCTTACTCTCACGGCGCTAGGACGAAGTTTGTTGTCGTTTGGTAATTTAAAAAAAGACACATTTTTACAGTTTTCGGCGTCCAAGCGATTAAAATTTTAATGATTTATGAATATTTTTCACATAGTAAGGATTAGATTTTTATAATTTACACTAAGTAATTTTTGCCTTGACTCTAAATAATGCATCTAAACATAAAGTATTTTCTGCCTTGCGAGTACCCAGGAATTAGCATTACTTAAGAATTTTTACCTGATTGTTGTTTTTCTCTCTCGTAATTTAAGACTTTTTAACACACCTTTAATAGACTTTCTTTGTCATTTAGTACTTTTTACCTAAATATAATTTATTCAAAAATGTGAAGTAGTGAATATCTACCTGCCTAAAACAGGATATATTTTGTCGTTAAGTAATTTTCTACCCGCCGATTTTTTTCCAGCTTATGTTACTTAGATAACTATTTCTGATTGAGATTTCTCCAAAAGTGACCTTATCCATGCAGCACCTTTTTTGTTTTGTCACTTATCCGCACTGTAAATCAGATACTAAGTGGCTGTTGGTAACAAAATAACGATTACGTCTTCACCGAACTGTCGCTTAGACAACACGCATGCGTGCGCGCATGGTGCAAAGTGCTTAATCTCGTAGCTTGTTTGTGTACTCGGTAAGTGCATTATTAAGATTTTATGACTTTATATTTATAGATTTTCAGATATGACTTTATATTAGATTATTAAATTTATATTTTACATTAATTTAAATCTATTGTTAAAAGTACATAAAAACCGAAAAAAGCGAGTAGATTGAAGCGAGATAGAAGCTTGGTAATTTGGTGTGTTTCAGTGTGTTTAGCATATGTGGACTTTGAGATAGCCATTGATTCGGTCAAGACATGGGCTGTGCTTGAGTCCATCCAGCGATGCCGCAAGTAGTCCGGCCGGTCTGGAGACAGGTCAGTTCCTAAATTTACGGAAGACGGATAGGTTAGTATTTCTGAGGAAAGATGGGCGCCCTGCGGACTCTCCCTCCACGTACCGCCCTATAGTATTGCTGGATGAGGTGGACAAGCTGTTCGAATGCGTGATAGCTGCTTGCCTCATCCAGTATCTTGATAGGATTGGTCCACACTTGTCCGACGAGCAATTTGGTTTCCGGGCGGGCCGGTCTACAATCGACGCTGTTAAACGTGTCAAAGCCCTCTGGGACGAGGGGGTGGTTCATGGTCAAGTGTTGGTGGCGTGTCTCTAGACATCGCCGACGCATTTAATACACTGCCATGGGTTTGTGTAGAGAACCTACGAAGAGGGTGCCAGTCTTGCACCGATGGCACCGGTGCAGGTGGTGGCGAGAAGGATAGTGAAACTGGGACTCCAAGTAGCGCTGAACAAGTCAGAGGCCCTGGTATTCCATGGCCCTCGACGAGCGCTGGAATCACTAGGGAGTGAATCGATTAAGGTGAAGCCTACGATGAAGTATCTAGGTCTACACCTCGATGAAAAGTGGAACTTTTGGGAGCATTTCGCCCAGTTAGTTCCTCGAATAATGGGTGCGGCTGGGTCACTTAAAGGCCTTCTTCCTAATCTTGGGGATCCAATTGCCGCTAGTCGTCTTTTTTATCTTGAAGTGGTGTGGTCGATGTCCTGGTGCGGGTTGCTTATATGGACGGACGCCCTAAACCGAGAAACGGTCGCGTTTCTAAATTGAACACAACGCGCAATGGCCATCGAGGTAGTCAGAGGTTATCGCACTATTTCGTATGATGCGACATGCCTTTTGGCTGGGTCGTCTTAATGGGATTTTGAAGTAGAGGTAAATAAATAAATAATTTTATTTACAGACAACGCAGTAAATCGTTAAAATCAGTAAACACAAGGTACATGCGAACATACTCGTGGCGCACGGAGGTCCGCCAACGCTGGCAGAATCCGGCACTTGCATGCATGCTCGAGGAGTGGAAGGAAGAGCTGGTCAAGCACACAGCTGGCAGCTAGACCGTCGAAGCTATACAGCCCGTCCTCGTTGACTGGCTGGACAGGGCGCATGGGTCACTTATCTTCCGGCTCGTGCAACATTCGCAGGTGCTTTCTGGGCATGTATGCTTCGAAAAGTACTTGTGCCGCATAGCCGGAAGAGAACCGACAACAGAGTGCCACCACTGCGGCTGCGACGAGGATTTGGCGCAACACACTTTGGAGGAGTGTGAGTGTGATGGGCATATGAGCGCCGAAGCCTCGTCGCAAGTGTAGGAACTGATCTCTCGCTTCCAGCATTGATTCAGTCAATGCTTGGTTGTGAGAGATCGTGGGAGACGGCCGTTTCCTTTTGCGAACAAGTTATGTTGCGCTTGTGTCGAAAGGAAACGGTGGAGCGCGAAAGGGAGAACTTTTCGGAACTCGCGATGCGCCGCCAAAGAACTGGGCGTCAGAGGAGGATTTTCCACGCTCTCCTTCGACCCCGTAACAGGTGGCTTGGGCAACGAATTCGAGGGAGTTCGTTGCATGAAAAACGTAGCCCGAGGGCTACGCTAGGAAGAGCGTGCGGTATTTCCCCGCGCCACTTAAGGAAAGAAGGGTGAAAATCCACCCTTAAATAGGGCAAGGTTCTAGGAGCCGCGAACGAGTGCGAACGCGTCCCTGCAGCTCCAGCACATAGGCAGCAACATCCCCGGGGTTTGTAGTGGGTACACCGATCAGTGGAACTCCCACATAACCACCCTGCTCCCTCGGCGGGGTGGTATCCATAAATATTTCTATGGAAAAAAGAAGGACAAGTAGTCCAGCTAGGTAAATCCAACTTCAAGAAGGAGGTCAATGGCTGAATCCAACTCGGCTAGGCAGCGTTCGGAAAACCACGTGACGTCTTTTCATCCGATAAACTTCAGTGCCTCAAGACGAGAGTTGCAACAGTTGTGTGTTCCCGAAACGTGAGTCGTTTACTGTGGGCCTAATCGCAACGTAGTCTTGATATCTAGATTATGGGTCCACCTCCGAGATGAACGGAAGATCTCATCAAGACCGCAGCATCGTGCTGGAAGCAAGCCGTTTCCATCCGGTCTTATTGGAAATCTATAGGGGAGGCCTTAGTCCAGCTGTGCAATGTCTGCAAAGACAACGACGACGACAAATTAATAGAAACAATAATTAACAATAAAATAGGTAATGATTTGACATGGTTGATTTTTATTATAAATATTTAGATAGATTTTCCAGAAACCGATGTCAACTTTATAGTTTTAATTTTAAGTACTTTTTATTGTGACAATATTTTTGATAGCATTTTTTTTCATTCATCATCAGATGAGGTTCATACTCAGTAGAGAGTGATTGTAGATAACTACAAGGGCTGTTTAAGAATCGGTGATGATGATATCCGTTGAAAACTTTTGCAAAAGTTTCTAATGTAGTGTACAAACCTGAATTTTTGTTAGGTTGTTCCTTTTTGGAAGGTAAGTGTAGGGCTTTTTGTCCTACACTTACCTTATTTAATTAGGACTATGGTTGAAATTGCCTGGCAGTAAAGTGGTTTATCTTTTTATTTCGATCATTTTACCTATGTGTTAAACATCTGTTTATTCTGGATGCATCATTTTGCTTCAAATATAATCATAAAATATTGGGGTTTAGTTAATTTTACATGTTTTATGATAAAGATTTGTTTTTGGTTAGTAATTTTTACCTGTTTGTGATTTTGATCAAAATTTTACTAACCGACACTATCTCTTAAATTATTGAGAAAAATCATATTTTTTAAATGACAGTTCATAAAGCTTTTAAATTTCATTTATAATCTATTTGAACCGAGTAGAAATGAGTAATAGAAAATTTTATATGATTTTTTTTCCAAAAAATAAAACTTTAAAATGCTCTGGTGTAAAGTTGCCAATATGTCGCTTGGTAATTATTGCCTTTCAACCGTCGATATGTTTTTACTCTGTTTTATACTATATATAACGAGACTAAAAGTAACGACTATAGTGTCGGTCGCATTCGGCGACCTTTCTCAAGTTGGCGAGTGCTATCACGCGGAGCCGTCTCGCAATGCACTCGTTTTTACTCTGCTTATCAAAATTGTAGAATATAACATAAAAATATAAAATCAAGCATTTCCGCGCTTGACCATCTACTTACCTGTTAGTATGCGAAGTCGTAGTCGAAGATGAAGCCCGCAGACTTAGAAGACACTTAGGCACTCTGACTTTATAAAGAGGCTGGGTTCGTGTAAGCCGGGTTACTAGGGCTAGCCTAGGTAGTAAAGTTTTAGATCCACCTGAACGTCAAAAAGCTACAAAAGTACCTACCTACATACTTAATCATTATTTTTTGAAGTGTCTTCTTTAGCCGCGTTGTGCAGTTTTTGGGATCGGTAAAAAATGTTTAACTCGCGTGAGGACACGTGACCTGATAGAAAATTCGTAAGACGGAGGGAGAGTAGACCGCCAGCGCGGCGTAGGAGAGGAAGTAATATCCACTTCTCTTACTACCGCGTGATGAAAATGTACATATGCCTGCTCCTGTTGTTTCGTTGTACCAGCCTTTTTAATAGTCCACTGCAGGACGTAGGCCTACCCACGAAGGGTGATTGGGCCATATCCACCACGCTGGCCACGTGCGGGTTGGTGGATTGTTGATGCGTTACTTGTGTGAATTTCGGTTTGGCTCTATAGTAAAAGTTCTTCATTATGGTGGTCTGAATTACCCCTTTTCGGCTTAGTTCACCAGTTGTGGATCATTTTTCTAAAGTTTTTAAGGGAGAATTTTCTTTAGATCATTCAAATAACATTCGCAATATAATAGATAAGAGAAGCTCGGCCGGCTTCCGATACGCCGCGCGCCGCCGGAAACGACACGCAGCAATGTGCGGAGGAAATTGATTTACGTCAGCTGTAGCTGGCTAGCCTACATCAAGTTTTCACAATCGATCAACAAAACGTTATTTTGAAAAAAGTAAATCTGGTTCCATTTTTATCGATATAAATTATACATTTCATAATTGATAGCCGAACAGCTCGCTCATCATCATCATCATTCGCAGCCTTCTGTAAGCCATAGCTCGTTCTACAGCATTACAATTTTAAGGACGCTTGAAATCTGAAAAATATTAATAAAATATAGATTTCATATACAGGGTTATTGGTAATCAATTAGCATCCGTTTAGGGGCTTATTGTGCGTGCATATCGAAATTAAGTAAACACTTTTATCAAATGTCAAAAAAATATTATTGTTCCATGGAAAATATTGTTCACCCACGACAAAATGTATGCAAATGCTGTTTTTTTTTTTTAGTTTTTACAAAAGTCGCAGAACAAAAATTGTTAGTTTTGATGTACAGAATAAGCTCCTAAACGGATGCTTATTGATTACCAATAACCCTGTATAGTAAATCTAAATTCGGCGTATAAAACTGCGTAAGTATAGTGACACAAAAATAATACAAGTGTTAAGTTAAAACTGTATTTCAGAAGCTTTCTTTTCAGAGGTCTCTTTAAAACGAATGTAGATACCAAAATATTTGGGTTTTGAGATCAACACATTCTTACTAATGTTAAAATGTTATACTAAGTCCGAATGTTTGTTTGTTTTATTATTACTCTTTCAAGTAACAACGGAGTGACAAATTGGAGTCGATGTTTTACTTGTATGTCATTGTACAGGATTAAAGAAATCAAGAGTATATCGGAGAAATAAACAGTTCATGGGATAGCGCAAAACGACAAATCCGCGAGTATAAGCTTTGTCATAGTGCGTACGTATGATATTGCTAAGCACAGATTTATCTACCCTAAAAGGGCAGTTGAACTTAAACAAGACGCTGGCCCAGTTGTGGTTTAGTGACTTTCATAAGTACGGCATTAAACTTCTTCTCCGGACGAATACATGTTTCCACACAATATAAAGCCATCTTATATATATATATTGTTCGATCTCTGCAAATGAGTGAGGGTAGATTGGAATATTTACTCCACCCGCTTGATATTCGCTACCGTCGAAGGACGGAAGGGTCACTAAGTCGACGAGAACTGAACTGTGCGCACGTTGCGCCTACCTCGAAAACTAGTCATCGTTTAAGATTAATATTACCCCGTATTCCGTGCAACGAAGTGTCCAGTGCCTAAAACAAGTGCTGTGGTAATTCTGCGTTCCATAGACGTCGCGACTGATGCTGAAGTCTGGAGGCGGTTGTGGATTGAAGGTTAGTGGAGATTTCCTTTTACCGTCTCGCAGCTTGCAGGGATACATATCTGGGTTTTAAAATCATTAGACGCACCTCATACAGTCCACTCTTCTGTACAAATCGTACATATATATATATATCTGGCAGGGTGATAAGTTCGTTATTAAGTATAATAACTGGTTATTATACAAAATAACTAAACTTCTTAGTTAATATGATAAATACTTTATATGCTAAAACTACCTACACTACTACTACATAGAAAGCAATGGGATCATCCACAGACCTAAAGACAATCCAAATGCTCAAGCCCACTGCCAGTTGGCAGCGTGCCCAACATGCTGGCATCATTGCCACGCTGAATGGCAAAATAAGTTCGGACAATTTAACTGGTCAATTATTCATAATATCCGGTTAAGGATAATGAAAGTAGTAACTTTTCAAAATGACAACTTTCAAGTAGTAGAATGTTTTAGCACAGTAAGACATATTTACTGTGGTTTTAGTTAGCGCAATATTTATTTATTTGTTTATTGTTTACGAAATGTTGTATCAACTAAAGGGTTTTGTTTCGTAAGTTTTTTTTTTACAAAGCGATTCGCTTCTGGCATTTTCCCGGTCGCAGTATACACTAACAATATCTAGTCCTACTTGGTTTATTTGTAAGACAGTGTAGGTACAATACACCCGTATGCTCACACAGCAGCTATCTCTCTAGGTACCTATGTAGGTACCTAACTGTATTGTCAGTCTAGATTCCATCACATTTGGGGCATAACATGGCTCGAATATTGATTGAAATATTGCTCGGACAGTCTGGTGCTACGTAATTTGGTCGATAGACTTAATTTATTATAGCTTGATGTGAGTTCATAATTTGTGCCTTTTTACAAGGCTGCGTGATGATACGAACACGGCCGTCGTTTGATAGTGCGTGCTATTTTTACAAGCTTTTTTTAGTCAAAAAAAAGTCGCAATAGCTTACCTACCTATCTCCTTGTTATAAATGATTAAACTAGGTTTGCAGAGCTTTCCAGGAGTATTACTGGTGGTTTGGTTTATTCACAGGAAAAAATCTACTCTACACGACCATTCACGAATTTTGTACATTTTTTGATTACAGATGATATTTATTTCGCGATTTTAGAGTTAATCCCATAGTAGAATTTGTTCTTAGAAACTATAAATATATTCGTGCACTATAAATATATCATCTACTTATAATTTATTATTTTCACATCCTACTTTAATCAAGAAGCTTAATGCTCTAGTCGATGAAATCCCACAAAGCAGTAATGTCTTTCAGCGCAGATTTACTATAAATATTGCTCTTTGCGAACACAATGCCGTTCTTATCACTATTGGCCACTATCTTAGCTTTTAAATGACTGTGAAGGCGCGATACTGCCCTGGACAGATTCTACTAAAGAAACTTTCGACTACGACCCAGAGTCCACTAAAGACGAGTGGAGCAGATTTTTGGAGATGGACAGTCCGTAAGCAAGTTTATAGTATTTATGCAGTATTGCGACTCGAGCCACACAGTACGTAACAGGTGCTAGAGCTGCCCGAATGGTAGGTAAATTGCACGCTTAGGTACTGATTACAAATCCACACATTCGTTCGTCACTACGGCGAGCCAAGGCGACTGTTGTATACCGAGACAGTACCAAGTGTGTACCGAACTCTGAGGCGCGTAGGTATGATTCGTTTCCGACCGTTTTTTTGAATATGGAATACTACATAGATACCATTACCGTGCCGTAAGTCCTTAATTGCTCAGCGATCAAAACAAAATCCCCTGCTCAACTTCGCACATTGCCGCTCTGCTTCAGTAGAGTCAGTCTTTCCGGTCAAAATCTGACATGGCCTAATGACTGTTATTATGGAAAACATACCAAAAGCCCGGTAAAGGTAGTCTGTAAATACAGGCTCGTCGTCAATTTAGTCCAATCTGTTTGAAAGCGTTGCTATTAAATTGACCCTTGTAATGTACAATGTAGAACACAATTTTCATTAAAAATCACACTAAACTATGTATATGCGTGCAAAAACATCGATCATCCTTGAACATTATTTGTGCTAAGGTATTCAGGATGTTAGTAAATGCATTAGGTTAATGTAAATAACGATGATTAGACTTATGTGTAGTTATGATTTCGAGTGCAGAGTTGATGCCCAGGAGAAATTAAAGCCTACAAAACAACCAGTTCGACCGATCGGTATTCCAATATAGCCCGAATCTAGAGTCCTGCTTGTTATGCCGCGCCACGATCTCGGCTAAACCAAGAGTTTAACTGGCAACACACTTGCATCCTAATTTTCTTTCCGTCAGTAACTGGTAGTTCTCCGAACGGTAGATCTCGCATCTGTTAACTGAATCTTCGTAAGCATATATCTCGACTCACTCTTGACAGAGTTGCAAATCTTGTTATCAGCAATTTTCCCACCTTCCTGAGGAAATTTAACCCCCCACTGAATTAAAAATCGCCAACAGTTTTTTTTTTTTACCGACGAACCACCGGAGGAGGTATACAATTCGGCGCGTATCTAAGTATTTTTTTTGTTGCATCACCACGCATAACTTTTTCATAGTAGTCCGATTTCAATATTTTTTTTATTTGGAAAAAGTATACTTCGAAATTGGTTCTATTTTAATTTTATCGAAATCGGCTGAGCCTGTGAAAAATGCTACATCGATGCGTGCGTAATATTTTGCGAACTAGCGATCCGCCCCGGCTTCGCACAGGTGTATTATACAAATAAATATTCCTCTTGATTTACACTATCTATTAAAAAAAATTGGATCAAAAGCCATTGTGTAGTTTTAAAGATATAAGCAAACATGGGGACAGACAGTGGGAAGCGACTTTGTTTTAAACTATGTAATGATTCTGTACACGGTAAAGTCGGTCATGCTATTTTTTGCAGAAAATAATTGAGTTTGGTCCAGATTCGTTCAAAAATGCAATCTATAGAGGAGAATCAACATCTGGAAAGACGAAAATAAAATCAAAACTTAGACTATTTCTCACTTCACTTCATAACTGAATAATAAAGGCGCTGTTAATCTAGCGTAAAAGTAATTCAGCGCAGGTATAAATAAAAAAATAATAATGTACTTCGTTTAGTAAAAATTAAAAAATCAGCCTGGAAATTAGAGCGTCACTGCTACCTGTGTCATGTCATTCTTACTACCTTACAAATACCTCCATCCATCCATCCATCAGCCAAAACTCCCCTATGGATCTCCAATAAGACCGGTTGATAGCGGCTTGCATCCAGCGCGATCCTGCGGCCTTAATGAGTTCATCTGTCCACCTTGTGGGTGGACGTCCTACGCTGCGCTTGCCGGTACGTGGTCTCCACTCGAGAACTTTTCGACTCCACCGGTCATCAGTCCTCCGCGCTATGTGCCCTGCCCATTGCCATTTCAACTTGCTAATCCGTTGGGCTATGTCGGTAACTTTGGTTCTTCTACGGATCTCCTCATTCCTGATTTGATCCCGTAGAGAGACTCCGAGCATAGCCCTCTCCATAGCTCGTTGGGCTACTTGGAGCTTACTAATAAGGCTCATAGTGAGAGACCACGTTTCTGTGCCATAAGTCATCACTGGCAACACACACTGGTCGAAAACTTTCGACTTGAGGCACTGAGGTATGTCGGACGAGAAGACACTACGCAATTTTCCGAACGCTGCCCAGCCGAGTTGGATTCGGCGATTGGCCTCTTTGTTGAAGTCGGACCTACCTAACTGGACTACTTGTCCTAGGTAGACGTACGAGTCAACGACTTCAAGAACCGAGTTTCCAACAGAAACTGAGTTTACAAATACCTACCTATCATAAATCCGAAAGTCTGTTTGTTGGTTAGTTCCTTTTTCACGCAGCAACGGAGCAACAGATTGACTTGATTTTTACCATGGACATAGATTGTAAGACAGAAAGTGACATAGACTATTTTTTATCCCAGAAAAAAAAAAGTTTCCCATCGACCTCTGTGAATATTGCTAAATATAGTACTTTCAAGTAGGGAGTAGTACTCACTACTCTAATATGAGAGAATTTATAAAATGTGTAAATAAAATGAGCGGACAAAAACCAGACAGTTATGAAAGTGTAAAGAATACGATATTTCTATTACTTTAGATTTTCCTAAAAATATCTGCTCTATTCCAACGGCCTTAGACCCATTTTTATAAAACTAGGAGAAACAAGAAAGAACAATATTTATCAACACAAAGCTTCCAGACCACAATTAGATATTATTTAATGTTTATTACATGGCTTCCTGTTTTGTTTTTCTTTTGTACAAAAAATAATGGAGTTTCAGAGACTGAAAAAATAAACACAAAGAAGATGTTTATGCCATAACTTTTAGGGAGTTAGACTTAATTTTGAGAACAACAAAGGTTTTATTTTCCCGTGTTTGCTTGAAGAAGGTTTCTATAAAAGTTTGGAGGTCACTGGGAATTGCTTTTAAAATGATTGAAATTACTAATTCACGTGAAAGTTGGATTGAGTTTGGACCTTGAGAGATAAGGAATCTAGGTAGTTTTTAGTGTTGAATGTTCTCTATTTCTGGTATTACCTACTTTTCTAATATTTACTTATTACTTAGTGAATTTATTGCAGTTAAATAACGTCATATTTTATTATCCTGTGATACCTACTATCGAACTTTAAACTATATTTATAAAAAAAAAAACAGCCAATAAGTCGTTCCGTGGCAACGTGAAAGAATAACAAACACACTTTCGATTTAATAAGCACATATTAACTGCAGGACGTAGGCCTACCCACGAAGGGTGATTGAGCCATATCCACCACGCTGGCTCAGTGCGGGTTGGTGGATTCACATATGCCATCGAATTTCTTCTACGGAGATATGCAGGTTGCCTCACGATGTTTTCCTCCACCGAAAAGCCAGTGGTGTGAAATTCCGTACATAAATTCCAAAGAACTCATTGGTACGGGACCGGGATTTGAACCCACGACCTCACGATTGTAAGGCGGGTGTCACTGCCTCTAGGCAGTGCCACCCGCCTTACAATGGACTATTAAAAGGCTATTATTATTAATTATAGTGTCCTGCAGTGGACTATTAAAAGGCTGATACTGTACAGTACAGTACATATTCAATGAGGTTAAATATCGATTGAAGAATTTAAGTCAGATATCCAGCGTAATAATCCTATATTAAATATTTATTAACACATCTCATTTCTGGTGAATATACAGCTTTATACCAATCATTTTTTATTTGCGATATAAATATGAAAACTAAACATAATACTTCTATAAACTTGCCGAATTCCACGTGTCAGCTAGCTTTAACTTTTGGCTGAACCCGGTATAACTTTCTGAGTTCAGAAGACAAATAAGCCAAAGTTTACAACTTCGTCGTGTTTCTAGAATGTATTGCGTTATAATTTAATCTCAAGCTTTGTGTACTGAATTGAACATTGGCGGCGAAGGTAGCGAACTGAATTGGCACGGAGAGTTTTGATTGTTCACAAAGGGATGGAGTAAAGAGGTAATGATTCGAAGACGACTAACCCAGTATATTAGCAAATTGCAGTGTTCAAAATTTGCACACTGTAATTATTTAACAATTAAACAATAATAATAACCTACATTAAATTACATCAAAGGATAAAAATTTAGTATTTCATTGCCATGCACACATTCGATAAATTGACTATTAATTAGGGCTTTACAATTTATTGTTACCCCGATAGAATTGTGATTATTTTGAGCACCCCTGACATGATATTGTTTCAACATCAAAATCAGTTATATCCGGCCAAATGCAGTTTCCCAATACGTTAATGTGTCGCAGGGGGACATGATTCAGTGCCTAGAGTGTTCCCAAGTGCGATTTTTTAAAGGACAGAAAGGCCTCAAAATTCACCGTACGCGGTGCCATAAAAATAGCCAAATTACACTTTCGGCCCCTATTGCAGGCTCTGACGGAGCCAGCAGCAGTCCCGTGAGCGCTGCTGCTCCTTCCAAACCGCTTTGGGAGGTTCTTAGCTCACTCAAAAGTTCTCTTCCTGTTTTAAAACGCATCCCGCGTGGTGCACGTTTTTCGGTTGCACAGTGTTTATCTGCTGCTATTCGGAATGTTATTTCTAAAAATTCTTTAGTCGCCTGGGAACACCTCTTGACTTTTCCCTACGTTGTGCTTTACGTACATTCGGACCCAACAAACAAAAAATCCCTTACCACTAGGGTAAAGGAAAATTGCGTAAAGTACAGCGCATTGGAAGAGAACTCTTTAGATTTTGAAAGCATTATTCCGCCAACAAGGCAGAATAAACCAAATTCTAAAAAAACAGACGATTCGGTTACCATTAAAATAGTAGAGAGCAAAATTAGTGATGGCGATATCAAAGGCGCCGCACGAGTCCTGTTCTCCAGCGACACTATTGCCCCCCACACACCCGATACGGTCCAGTCACTCCGTGACAAGCATCCGCCGGCAGCATGTCTCCACCTGCCTGAGCCACCACACCCTGATGACGTTGTCATTGAAGTGTCAGCTCAGGAGATTGCAGCGGCCGTTTCTTCTTTTCGGAGCGGCTCAGCCGGAGGCCTAGATGGTCTCTCGCCTCAATATCTAAAAGATCTTTTATCTTTTAGCTCTGGTGAGGTTGCTGAGTCTCTCTTGAGAGAATTAACGGGTTTGGCAAATCTCATGTTATCTGGGCAGGTCAATGATGACGTTATCGAAGTCTTGTATGGCGCTAACCTATGCGCACTTGTCAAAAAAGATGGTGGCATCAGACCTATTGCTGTTGGCACCACATATCGTCGTCTCGCAGCCAAAGCCGGTTGTGGAAAAAAGGTTGCTCTTTTGAGTAGCCTTTTTCAACCAATACAGCTTGGCTTTGGTTCGCGGGGTGGATGTGAGGCTGCTGTTCATTCGCTTCGTACTTTTCTCGGTCAAAATTGTGGAGAGGTGTTGCTTAAGGTGGATGTCAAAAATGCTTTCAATTCGGTTAATCGAGACGCCTTGTTGGCACAGGTCAAAGACAAAATTTCCGATCTTTTCAATTTTCTTTGGCAATGCTACGGCAAACCCACTAAATTAATTTACAAAAATGATGTTTTGCTATCTTCCGTTGGCTGTCAACAAGGTGACCCTCTCGGACCAGCCATTTTCAGCCTGGCCATTCATCCAATTGTTCAACGTCTCCAATCTAAACTCAACGTTTGGTATCTGGATGACGGGACTTTGGGTGGCGATGCGAGCACAGTCCTACGTGATTTGGAAATTCTTATTGACGAGTTTCGTCAAATTGGTTTGGAGCTAAATTTTTCGAAATGCGAACTTTTCGTTTGCTACTCATGTCCGGATAAAGATTTGATACTTAACAAATTTAATGATTTGGCACCTAACATCAAATCGGTAGACAAGTGTTCTCTTCGCCTTCTAGGTTCGCCGATATTAGATGAGTCTTTTCCGCCTTTCGTTCAAGAAAAAATTCAAAATTTTTTGAGTGCCTCTGATAGGCTACTCAAAATTAACGCCCATATGGCTTTTACCATTATAAGATGTTGTCTTTTTGTTCCAAAATTTATGTACGCTTTACGATGTAGTCCATTGTGGAAACACAATGAGCTCCTTTTGAGCTTAGACGATGTTGTAAAGCAGTCCCTAGTATCGGTTTTGAATATTGACATGAGTGATGTATTGTTTGTTGAGTGAAAGGGCGTGGCTACAAGCCTCCTTGCCTGTTAGGCTTGGAGGGTTAGGGGTCCGCCAAATTTCAAGTGTTGCTTTACCAGCTTTCTTGTCCTCCATTCATAGTACTCAGAACTTGATTGAAAAAATCCTCGCACCTTCTTTAGGCCATTCTGGCGTAGATGTAGCTCATTTGAATGAGGCAACGAATGCTTGGAGGGTCGCTTGCCCAAATACCGAGCTTCCAAAGACTTTATCGTCGCAGAGACTGTGGGATCGGCCGATCTGCGAACTAGCACGGAAATCTCTTCTAGACACGTGTCCTAGCGTCGCGGATCGCGCTCGTATCCTTGCAGTCTCTGTATGGGAGTCCAGTCTTTGGTTGCAAGCATTGCCCTCTTTCAATACTGGTAACCTTTTAGACCCAACTGCATTTCGTCTAGATGTCAGCTTACGCTTGGGTGCAAGGTGTTGTGAAGCCCATCGCTGTCAGTGTGGTACTGCAGTTGACCAGCTCGGTCACCACGGTCTCTCTTGCTCAAGAAGCGCTGGTCGGATTGGACGCCACGCCAGCCTTAACGATGTCATACGCAGGGCTTTTGTCACCGCCAATATCGCAGCCGTACTCGAACCGAGTGGGTTGGCGCGTGGTGATGGCAAAAGGCCTGACGGCATGACGCTGGTCCCATGGAAGTGTGGACGGCCCTTAGTATGGGACGCAACTTGCGTCGATACTTTGGCACCGTCACATCTTCCTGAGACTCAGAGTAGGGCTGGAGCGGCGGCCAATTCGGCTGAGCAGCACAAGCGGCGCAAATATGCTAACCTCGGTAGTGGTTACATATTTGAGCCATTTGGAGTTGAGACTTTGGGTCCGTGGGGGCCGGGAGCTCTTCTCGTTTTCAAAAGTCTTTCTGAGCGTCTGGTGGACGCGACGCGTGACCAAAATGCTGGTGTTTATTTGGCTCAACGTATAAGCATTGCCATTCAGCGTGGCAATGCTGCCGGCATGCTGGGCACGCTGCCAACTGGCAGTGGGCTTGAGCACTTGGATTATCTTTAGACCTTCAAGGGTCTGTGGATGATCCAATTGCTTTCTATGTAGTAGTAGTGTAGTATTGTCATTATATTTTATAAAAAAAAAAAAAAAAAAAAAATGGTGCCCAGCTATTATTTCGTGCCCATTGCCGTGGAGACCATGGGTAGCTGGGGCGCTGAGGCCAAATTGTTAATTTCTGAAATAGGGCGCAGGGTTCGGGAAAGAGGAGGCGACTCCCGTTCTACCTCGTTTCTGGTGCAAAGAATGTCCATCGCCATCCAACGCGGCAATGCAGCAAGCGTTATGGGCACCTTTGCACCAGGAACGATGAGGGGCGGGTAATTTGATTAATTTTTTAAGTAGGTGTATATATTTTATTTTCTGTTATTGTTATTATTCATGTTTAAAAAACTTTACTCTCTAAGCTGTATGTAAATAAATTGTTTACCTTTGAACATGTTCAAATCCAATTATATAAATTACAAAACTAGTCAAATCGATAGGTTGGTTTCGAAATCGGTCAAATCCAAAATATGATCCAAATTATTTTTATATTTTACTTCTATGGTCATGAATTTTTTTTATAAATCAGTTTTACTAACTCAGGCGAAGTCATAATTATTTAAACTATATAAAAATGTATGCGAGAAGATCAGAACAAAAAATCGTTTATTCCCACAAAAACTCGAAAATGGATTTGACCACTTTTGTTTCTAATCGACACAAATGGCAGTGGATGGCGGTAGGCGCATTGTTCGTAGAATGACCAGGGGGCGTAAAGCTCTCAAATAGTGACCACGTACCGGCAAGCGCGGCGTAGGACCCGACAAGGTAGACGGATGATCTACTCAAAACTGAAGGTATACGATAGATAGAAGGCGCTTTCAACCGGTCTAATTGCAAATCCATAGGGAAGGCCTTTGTCGAGCGATAGACATCTTACGACTGATAATGATTATGAAAGAAGCGACTACTAGGTATAGACAAAAATTTTTACATTATAAGGGAGGCAAGTCAACTTATTCTTGTGTAGTTTTAGCTTATATAAAAAGTATTGTATTAAGTTGTAGTTATTAAAAGCACTTATTCTTTCAAGTGACAAATATACGAGTACCATTTATTTTATTTTGCCAGTATTTTTGGGCAAAAACATAACATTAGCAGAATCACATAAAGTGTGTCTCTGTGATATCCCAAGTTAAGTTTTTCTTTTTGTGCTAGATAGAGTAGATGAGAAAGAGTAATAGACCAACATATACTAAACAATAAATGCGGTTCCGTTTTTAGGTTTTTTCATAATTGTACACCGATTAGGTATATTATTGACCTTGATGTTATTATTGCATGCCAAACAAGTAGGATATGGCAGTTAATTGTTACGAGTATTATCTTACCATCTTGTATTATCCATATACGCAGTAAAGATATATCACTATGACAAACAAAATTTTAAAACGGATGCTTTAAAAATTATGATCAGTTTTGCCAGAATAATATAAAGGAATTTAAAACAAATCAGTATCTGATCAATGCAGATATTATGGTATTGGCATCACTATAATGCAGTATCATTTTCATTCGGTACAGTCAATTGAAAACTTTGTAGCTAAACTAACCTTATCTAAATAATCAGAGTAGTTGACCCAGAAGCGAGGGTCTCATCGCCTGTGGGAGCAAATAAGATTTTGTTTGTATCTTCAATATTATGTTATGTATTGATGTTTGTTCCACGGTAATACAAACAATTGTTAATCACATGACATGAAATAGAAGAAGGTTATAAAAGTTAGTTGTATTTTTGGGATCTATTTAATGAATGAAGGTAGTCTAGTGGTAGTGACACCCGCCTTACGATCGTGAGGTCGTGGGTTCTAATCCTGGTCCCGTCCTAGTTAGTTCTTTGGAATTCATGTACGGAATTTCACACGACTGGCTTTTCGGTGAAGGAAAACATCATGACATCCTGCAAACGTCCGTAAAATAGATTCGATGGCGTATGTGAATCCACCAACCCGCACGGGCGGATGAATATGGCCCAATCATCCTTCGTGGGTAGGCCTACGTCCTGTAGTGGACTATTAAAAAGACTGGTACAGCACAGTACGATATTCAATTAAATAAGTACATTAAATATGTTAATAAACGCTAACAGCTAGCAATCAACATCAAACGACACCAATCAAAATACCTATGACTAAAATCAGCTTGGTTACATCAGATTTCATGTTAAAAATTAATTTATAAGACGTCCAATGCTGAACATAGGCCTGCGTTATGGATCTTCAATAAGACCGATTGGAAGCAGCTAGCATCCAGCACGATCCTGCGATCTTAATGTTTTTGTCAGTCCTTGTGGGTGACGTCCTACGCTGACCTTGTCGGTACGTGGTCTCTACTCAAAAACTTATCAAAACATAATTATTTCGTTAGAAATACAAAGTACTTAAATAAAATTTCATTAAAGCATGTGTAACTATTTTTGGTACAGAAATATGTACACAAAAGTACATCTAATGTAATAACGTTAGGGGATCCTAATAACGGGACTTCCACGAGGATTCCTATTTTTATTTACTCGTACTTTAGGAAATATCCTGGAACCTAATATATAATAGTAACCCTTCAACATAATACTATTACGTTCTTTATTCGCTTGATACAGAGCAGGAGTGTAATAAGGCCCACCTGGCGCTGGTAGGGAAATGGAATAATGTTTTGTTCGAAAAAATCACTTTATTGCCTTTACTGAGATGTAAATATAAGAAATGTCGCAAGTAATATCTCAGAGTTGACGTAAGTGTCTTCATACTTAAACTAAAATCAGCTTCTCCATACATTTCGTCGATTCCAAGTTACAATTTTGTATGGAAAATATAACAAGTTTTTCCGAGAATACCGGGTTGGCCCATAGTAAAAATTGTTCATTACAATGAAATCAGCTGTTTTCCATACATTTTGTCCATTTCATGTTGCAATTATGTAAGGGACAGATGACTTTATTTTCTCGAAAGCAGTGTTGGCCCCATAGTAAAAGTTGTTTATTACAATAAAATGAGTTGTGCTCCATGTATTTTGTCGATTCCAAGCTCAGAGCAAATAAAAAATCCAGAGGGAACGTCATTGAACAGTCAAATGAAGCCGGTTTTTTATACATGTGTGAATGCGTCGCTGTTGCGCCGCCATAGTTTGACTAGCAAGCCAAGGCGTAGTTTCATAGTTATATGGATGTGTGTGTAATTGTCTGTACACGGCGAGGCGTAGTTTTGGTTCATTGTTTGTTCACAACATTCTCTCTTGATTTTTTTATTTGCTCTGAGATTCCAAGTAGCAATTTTGTGAAGGACAGATGACATTTATTTCTAGTTTTCGTGGTTGGCCGTAAAAGTTATTCATTACGATTGTCTGAATCACCCTCTTTTGGCTTAGTAGTAGCTCTTCTGACTAACCCTGTAGAACTAAATTTAGAGTACCACCTAAAACGCGTTATTTATTCTAAATTGCACTCCTTCCATTATGCGATATGTCTATTTATTCAAACATAAGCCTATTTCGATTAAAAAGTGAAATATTTGAACATTCTGCGAGTTGCCGAGTTTAAAATATCATTGACCTTATTCCATAAATTGTGATTTATCGGGCCAACTCGACAGTATGTCAACTGAAAATTTCTAACCATAGGTTGGGAGAGTACCGGTCAAAAATGTAAGGTCTTTAAGTCAAGCAATTTGTATTTTAGAATAGTCCGTTCAGTCCGTGGATTAGATTATAAAACAACATTGGACGTGTATTTTTTCTTTTGTCAATCAAACAGTAAATGATAAAGATAAACCTTGTTAAAGTTTGGGAGTGGGGGCTCGTGCCGTTACTAGTGCGACGCATACATTTCTAGTGCACTCGTGACGTCACGCGGAATTTTAAAGGCCTATATCTTCGTTAATATTTGTTTAATTGACATAAGAAAAAATACATGTGTAATGTATTTTAATTAATCTTTTTGACAGGCTCATTATATTTTTGAAGTCATCTAGCCTATTGAAACTAACAATGTTTTAATTTGGGAAACGATAATCTATTTAAGGTAGTTTGGTTTAGTTATAGTAATAAATGTTTAATTTAACTGAGTGAATCCAGAAATGAAATTATTTTCTAGACATAGGCCTCTTATAAATCCTCAATATTGGTTGGAAGCGGCTTGCATCCGGCGCGTAAAGTAATTTACATAAGTTATTGTAACTTACGTTTTAATACTACTAATAAATAACGGTACAATACTACTTTCATAAGCTAAAACTACATAAACTACTACTGTATAAAAGTAGCTCTTAGGCTATATAGCGTTACAGAGCCGTATCAATGGCTGTAGGCCGGGCTATCGATTCTTTGAATAAAACATCCATTTGTAAGCCATGGCGGCTTATTATTGGATACAGACAACATTGTCAAATTAAAATATGCATTTTGAACAATAATTGGTAATCGGAAAATCACGATTAATGATTAAGGGTGCTTTTCCACCAGAGTTGTGCTATGCTACGATGCTATGGATGCGTTTGATATCCACCAATTATATTCATTGGTCATACCTACTACCTGGCAAGCAATTATGAACAACTATGTCAATATTAGTACGAAACCAATCTGATAACCAGACAAAATTGTTAGGTATCATAAGAAAGATATTGTTTTTAAACTTTGGCGATATGAACACATTATTATTATATACTACGGGACTAATCGCGCACAAAAAAATACGAGATAAATAAATACCTCCTCATCCCGACTTTTCCGACTTGGCCGAGTTGCATCGACCGTGGTCACGGGTAGACTGACCAGTTTACAAATAAATAATTAATAAAAAATACGTCTCATTTGGTTAGTAAAAAAGTTTACTCGTAGTCACTAGTGTAACAAAGCGGTGTAACCACGAGTCTGGATCCGTTATAACGTCGATGAAAGTTGATCTTCAGCGGCTCTTAAACTACTAGTAAAACAAAGTTTTTATTTATTTATTTTATTTATATACTTTACAACAATTACTCACTATGCTTACAGCATAGACTAGCCAAAACGCACAGAAAGCCAGAAATATACACTAAAAATTTAACACAAATACTAATCAAAAATAACTTATCAACTTAATTTTTAAATTACTCATGCATGCGTTTAATATATCGTTGAAGTTAAAACAAAATATGTCGACATCCGGTGTATGAGCAATCAGAGTGTGCAGATTATTGACGCGGGTCGTAGAAGCATAGAAAGCTGTGTCGGTGCGTACGGACTGCATCTGGAACAGCATCCGCACTCTACAAGCTCGCGAGTGGTGCGGCCGGTCCGGCACCGCCAGCGAGCAGTGACCCAATGCACGAGGATTATCTATTCGGCCGCTGAGCAGCTGATAGTAGTGTATTAGATTTTATACAAATAATGAATTTTCTCTGCACACTTTCCAATATCAGCACCTAACTTTTTTCATGTGGATACCAAACAATTGAGAGAGCTTACTACTTAAAAATGAAAAATATAACAGGACAATAGCGTTCCTGTCCTGAAATCCAACCGTCTCCCTCACCACGAAACCGAGAGATTTAAAAGCTTTTTCACAGATTATATAGATAGATATTAGTGTCACTAAGGATAGGTTGCGGGTGGTATTCACAACTCAGATGACACATCAAATTGTTTGCTCGCTAGTTTAACCTTTTAGTCATGTCATAGGTCTGAAATCTGATACCAGAGCTAGCCATCTTTATTTAGCATATCTAGCACCGATATACCTATGCTGCTGTAACAACTGTGAAACAATTATATCTTGTATCAAAATAAACCCTTCAAAACCACTGCCACGTGCGCTTCATCAAATGAATAGGATGTCACGCATAGGATACAAATACCCATGGTCGCCTTTACAGACTGGAAAGCTGTGCATTATAGCATCGATCGAGTGAATAAAATATCAATTTGTAATCAGCCAACAACGGTGGCTACTTTACAGCTATTCTGGTAGTATACGAGCTACTTTTTTGTGTATGTAGGTAATCTAAGCTATATATGGCGATGGATATAGCTATTCTGAGACATGTATGGAGTTGTATATAGCCAATCTTAGTAATGTATATTGCTAGATATAACCAATCTAAGATTTGATTTTATTTCACATTTTTCCCATATTTACGGAAATTATTGTTTGATTTAAACATCTCTCAGAGCAAATAAAAAAATCACCATTCACACAAATCACAGCGTCACCATAGCATAGTTCGACTGACAAGCCAAGGCGTAGTTTCGTTGTAAGTGTATGTGTGTTTAATTGTGTCTATACACGGCGAGGCGTACTGCCGGCTTCACTTATTTGTTCATAATATTCTGTCTTTATTTTTTATTTAGTCTGAGCTCTAAAATCGTAAAAGAAACTTCTGTTTCGTACATAATATCGATTGTTAATGATTTTTTATAAAAACAGTTTTTGAACGCATGGTAAGTAAATGTAAAAAATGTATCATAGAATAAATCAGTAATACCCTGTGTAAATGGGATACCTACTGCTATTATAATATACTAGGTGCCCGTCCCGGCTTCTACCAGGTACTATTAGCTAAAGAAGACAAATAGTAAGGATCTCTTTTTTTGAAAATAAAATGTTCAACGGGGTTAATGTCGCTTTTCAACAGTGAAAGAATTTTTCAAATCGCTTCAGTAGTTTCGGAGCCTGTTCGATGCAAACATAGAAACAATAAAATATTTCCTCATTATACTATTGGTATAAGTATAAGTATGCTCTAAACAGTTATATAAGTAAATTATTAAAAAAAACTGTCTTTAAATGTATAAGTACACACGAAAAAGAGTTTGTACGTAGGTACATATATTTTTAAAGATCTGAAAATACCTTAAAGACGAAATTTAGAACGATGCGTCTTGATATTTTGAGAAAAAATTCAATTACCCATAATGACCGTTCTTTAATTATAAATATAAAATTAAAGAACGGTCATGGATGTTACCGTAGAACTCTTATAGGCGTAACATATACCAATCTTTTAACTATGGATCACGTTAATAATGTTTAAAAATATTAATTTGTGTTCTCTTGTTAAGTTATTACTGTAGTGTTTTTTGGTTGTTTTGTACAGCAAAGTACTTTGTGAAAAGATTCTTAAAATTTAAAAAAAATTACAATCTATTTATTCCTGTTCACTTAATAAAATATACTTACTTTTGCTGCTTTTCCTAGTTTTTGCTTCATATTTAAGAAGATTCAACAACTCTACACTCATTTTATCCCACTAAAAGTACAAACATTTAAAGTGTTTTTGAAACTTTTTTAAATCTTGTAAACTTCACTCACGCGTTAAACTTAATAACCATAAATTAAACAACTAAAAACTCGTTTATAAGAAGCGTTAGTTCATATAACTTGCCTTTTTATGAATTTATGAGCAATTTATAAGATATTTTTCGTGTTTGAATTCGTAGCGCATGTGGCTCGAAACGCGACGAGCGGCTACGCCGGCTTT
Organism: Hypomecis punctinalis; assembly: GCA_949316475.1. Lineage (NCBI taxonomy): Eukaryota > Metazoa > Arthropoda > Insecta > Lepidoptera > Geometridae > Hypomecis > Hypomecis punctinalis. Next base: position 6,680,454 of record OX438807.1, read on the forward strand.
CGACGTAGCACTGCCGTAGCGGACCCGTAGCGATCGTAGCAAAGTCGTAGAGCCTCGCTCAGACTAAGGCAGTAGCGATCTCGCTCAGTGTAGTCTCCAAAGTATTTTCCTAGTAGGCTGCACCGAGTTTTAAAACTTGAATCAATGTGACCCGATATCGAGCTAAAATTCTGATGCAAGTTTTTGTAATTTAAACAATAGGCCACCATAAACAAACAATTTATATTTGGGGTCAGTTCGGAACTGTATAGAAAAGCGGCGCTTTTTTGCGATTTCGCGGTACCATACTAAAATTTGTTCATAACGAAGGTTACACCTTGGAAATTACATGCATTAAAAAAAACAACGCCTTGTAGGTATTTAATTTGAAATTAGCGTTGCTTTACCACTGGGTACGTTATTTCACCATTCATAAACCTTACGAGTACGATTCCCGCATACAGTGACCTATAATCAGTTTTTTATTTCTTTTAATAACATATTTTTATTGTATACTAGTTTTTACCCGCTGCGCCCGCATGATATTTTGATTTTTGTGCTATCCCATAGGAACCCTTTATTTATCCGGGATAAAAAGTAGACTATGTCACGTTCCGTCTTTCAAACCCGATCCAAAAAATTAAACAAAAATCGATTTGACGGTTGTTCGATTCGACAGTTGATTTTTTTTTGACATTTCTTGAAGCGCACTCTAGAATAGCATCTCAGAGTTCTTAGATCTTACTTAACACTTATCGTTATATTATGAACAATTTACGCAATATCATTATAATTTATAGCCTATGTGTTATTCTGATATATATGCTATATTATTGCAAAATTTCATCTCAATCCGTTCAGTAGTTTTTGCGTGAAAGAGTAACAAACATCCATACATCCATCCATCCATCCATCTATCCATCCTCACAAACTTTCGCGTTTATAATATTAGTAGGATTTATTTACCATCGACTTGGCATGTTTTCTCGTAAATTCCATCGATGTTATTTACCTAACGCCCTCTATGTGGTCGTTGAAAATATTTTAGATAAGAAATTAAATTCAACCAGTCACATGTAATAAGTACGGACACCACGGTCAACTTTAATCAGAACAGATTCAGAATAGACACGTGTACAACAAAACAAATGATATTTCGGCCGCTACTGCCAGTAAATACCTACACTATCTGAATTATTAATGCTCGTACCTATGAGTCAATAATTGAACTCTGGGGCTATTTGCCGTAGTAAGCCGATTATATTCGGCTATTTTGTTCGGCACAGGTGCTTCGTTGATTTATTAATCGCATTATTGTTATCGCAGAATGCAACGGTGATTAGACTTAAACAAATATTATTAGCAATTTTATTTCATTAATTTTGTGTCCATGAAATCGAGAGTTCATTTTGATTTCTGTACGTAATCAGAGCGTCTAACAAAATTTAATGTCACTAAGATTAGAAAAGGTTATTAAAGGCTTAATAATATTTATATTTAACAAATTTAACTAAGGTTTGTCGTACAAACATTGTACGTATTGCCATTCAGCGCGACTATGCTCAGCACGGTAGAGATGCTGCACTGGCAGTGGACTTCATTTTTTTAAATTATTTCTAGACCTAATTTTTCATGGCCAAACAGGATAGGTATTAATTGACGATAATGATCTAAGTTTAATTTTTGAGGCGCCGTATATTTAAATTGAGTCTATAAAACGTAATTCCAAACTGCGTTTCATAAATATCTTATTTCCAATCGAACGTTTCAAACAACACATTAACTGTTCTATTAATAACAGAATACGAATACAACGAATACGATGCATTAAAGTTTTATAATATCTACTGAATAAAATATGAACAGCCTATTAATCCGCGAATAATGAGCAATGGAGCAAGTGATTTATAGTTTTAACAAAACTTTTATCGAATATACAAATGTCTACTTAATCCAATGTGAATAATTTGTAAGGGATTTTAATTAAAAAGGATCGATTTTTTCATTCAAATATATTATGTCTGATCCTACTGTAGGGTGCTTGCGCGAGTGTGCGTGTGTGATATTGTATTTTACCACGTATAAATAAGCACTAATATACTTACTAATATAATAGTACTTTTATAATGATAAATTAAGCAATCCGTGCGAAATTATTCCCTTACCATTCCAAAATGAACAACGTTAATGTTCAAGTTTTCACTTCTGTTGCACTCCCGAAGTTGCAGCCTGTTGTTTTTTTTTTCAAAAATATCTTAGAGTAACGAACATGGACAACGGACCTCAATATATCTCGGGTCAGATGAAGGCTATAAAGAAGAAGTACAAAATCCCTCGTTTGTTCTACAATTGCAGGTTTACACCACAGGGCAACCCTTCCGACAGAGTTAATCGAGTGGTAGTTACTGCTATAGGCTTGTAGTATTGAGGGTGTGTGATGATGCACCGTAAATACCTGGATGCTTCCTTGGTATGATATTTGGGAATCCAGGAAAACACACACACACTAGTACCACAAAAAGTTTGTTTATTCACACTTTCTACTAATCAATGTACTTAGAATAGTACAATGTCAACACATAAATATAACGGTGGAAAGAACGATCAATTAATCAATTATTATGATTATACAACATTAAAAGAATGCCGGTCGCAAGACAAAAATTCGCAAACTAAAACTGTCTTTACGCGTCAGCTAGTTTTTTCTAACCGCGGGTGGTTGCTGCAACTGCGGGTGGTAGCTGCGCGCTTATTGCAAGCGACGACCACGACCCGACATTTATGTCGGAAGGTAAGTTACGTTGCATATTTTATTATAATAATGTTGTTGTTTCTACTTTATACAATGCCAAGTTTTATTAAGTATTTTAATTTAGAATAATTAAGTTTAATATAGTTTAGTTATTATTGTAAGTTAAGTATAGAATAGATTTAAGTTATTTTTTTTTTTTTTTTAAATCTTTATTAGAGTGCTTTTTCGCACAGCGAAAATGGCGCACTAGTAGGAAAATCAATTACATAGAACTTAAATATTTACAAGACATTTGTCCTATTATCTAAACCAGTTTTCACCATGGCTAGTACCTTCTTTGTCTCATCAGAAGTAGGTTGAGCTAAATACGAATTACATAAACCAATGGAACTGTCTCGGAATAACAGGCGTCTGGGCGCCTCGTTCCGGACACACTCCATCAAAATATGGTAGGTATCTTCTATTAGATTTAAGTTATATAATAAGAAATAAATAAGTAATGGGGCATCGGCAAGTATGCCACAGTCTCATTGGTAGGAGGCAATCATAGGAACCCATAGCTAGCCGAGGACCCACACCTGTCATCAGTAAGTAAACCTAAATGGCTCAAAGATAATTAAAATTGTTAAAATTGGCTGTGCTGCGCAAGTTTTTGAACTGGTAGGTATAGTTCAAAATTCTGAGTGGTACAGACTTGCCACGGGCATGCATAATGTTTCACATCAGGCAAATACATAACTCGTCTCGACACTATAAAAAGCTATATTAGAAGTGTAAGTCATTCATCAACTAGGACTATTAAATCCTTGTCCTGATGCCGAGGCACTAGAATACGGTATCGGTATCCCCTGCCTGTAGTAAGAGCCTACTAAAAGGGGACCCCTGGGCGCGTGGGTGGTCAGAGTTGGGGCTCTGACCATCCACTCAAGCGGGCCCGAGGAGGACGGCAGAGTGTGTGGCATCGCTGTCGTACAGAACCGTACAAGCCTGGTTCTACTACCAAGCGAGACACACACAAAGTGCTGGGAGCACTGGTGTGTTCCTTTTGGAGATACCAGAGCTCCCAAGAAGGCACAAAGGCTGGCCACCGAGGGGTTTTAGTGGGTACAATCCCACATAACTCGACTGCATCCCAAAGCGGTCGGGCATCTTTGGAAGATTTCCCCCTCGTAAAAAAGGACTAGTAAATCCAGTAAGTACGTATAGGTTAAGTGGCTAGCTTTGGTTTCAGAATTTTAAGCGGTCTGAAAGCCTCCGACATGGTTACACGGTTATAAAAACCGGAACCCACCGGACTAAAACTAGTTTATGTTCCCAAAGGTAGACGACGTCTATCAACTCGCATCAGGCCAGCATAATGGTCGATGACTTAATTCATAATTAATATTGTTCATAATGAAAAGCACAACCGACAGCTTACAGGCTTTTAGGTCACAATATACTATAAAACTTTCATTCGTCCGCAAATCAACTAATTTTCAATTTGAACTCGCAGACAATCTACAATAGCTAGTTTACTTTAAAGGAACAATTACAGTTCAAAGGGACCTTTTATTTGTTCTGCCAACATTTGCTCAAACAGTCCATGTTAGTATAAATATACCTCTGAATCTATACCGTGCTCAAAGTTTCGGGACTCCGAACAAATCAAACTTTTCAATCAAACTGTGTAGATACGATGACTTTCTCTGTATAGACTCGTTATACACGGAATAACAAAGCGAATTAAGTGCAAATAAGTGACTAAAACCGATTAACTAAACTTATGCATGAAATAATGTACCTATTTTTGTTGTAATTCGCTTTTTGTAATAATCGTAGGTACAGTATATATTATTATATATAATATATATTTATTTATATAGGTTAAGAATTAAATTTCAATGTTTTTTAAGTTTAAGAATTAAATTTCAATGTTTTTTAAAAATAAATATCATATATATTATTTTCCCCGATTATGCGAAGATGCCAAAACCGACGTGTAAGATTTTTTTTTGAAAAGGTTTACTTTCCAGATGTTGCTATAGTTATTAGGTCAGGATTTGACGATGGAGTCCTGGAGAAATGGAGATCAATAATTTTTTGGTCCGATTTTGCATGTCATTATACATCATTTTATCGTAGCGGTACTGGCGTCGAGCTAACTAGTTGATCTTCAGGCATTTGCCTTGCTTGTTCTTTACAAAATAGGACTGGATGAACCGTGTCTAGATTAAAATATCGTTGTTTAGTTTTACCATACGTAAGATACACACAACTGCTTTTGTTGAACAGAATGTTGGAGAAAATCAGCTTTTTACGAAAAATGGTTTCTTTACTTTTTTTTTATTAGTCGCTAGGTGAAAATGTTTATTATCCAAATAGACTTTATTTCTTCATATCGATGATTCTATAGTGTTAAAATCCCTTTTTTTCACATATTGCAGTGTTTTTTTTTTTTTGCGCATCTAGATATTTTTTTTAAATCTAAACCAAGAAAAACTCACATAAAATAAAACAATCCTAGCCTATAATATTAAGGGTTATCCTAGCCGCTATAAACAGTGCTCACTTGAAAAGTCAACCGCGGTCACCCATCCAAAGACCGACTATACCTACTAACCATTGCTTCTCTCCGTGATCCGTTATGCCATTCGCGGTCATTCATCCCAAAATTGACCGTAAGTGCTGACCATTGTTTCACTCCAGCACGGGTAGCACGTCAAATGGAGAAAACCATTTTATCCACTTTTAATATCAGTTGTCATTATCAATCCATACTTTATTTCCTCTTCGAGGGGATATAATACAATTTGTCCCTTTGCCATGCTACCCGTGCAGTGATCGCTAAAGAATACCTATAGCATCAAAATGGAATGTAACGAAAAATTACCAGGTCGATGACCTATAGGAATATTATACAGCTACATTATAAGTGCTACGTACAGTTGAATTCAAAAACGCAATTAAGACGAAAACAGCCAGTGCATCAGATAATCCAAATGCCTGTGGCTTCGACTTGTCAAGTTAAGCCCACAAAAAGGATTCTGAAATTACGCTGACTCAATAAAATTGTTTTCGAACTCTCTTAGTTTAGAGATAACGAATGAGCTGTCTTAAATGGATTTAAAAGAATTACAGTCTTCAAATGGATTCTTAAATACATTTTAGTGGTCTCATGGTACCGAGTTATGGTTTAATGTGATAGAATATTGGAATTGAAAGATTTTCACTCGTAAAATCCCCAGAAAGTGTATTTATAAAATCCGAATGACTTTTAAACTGATATATTTATTCTGCACATTTGAGTAAGTATTACAGCACTAAAAATGTAGAATCCTACTATCTTAGAATAATGTAAAGCAGCACGGCCGACAGCGTCATTACACATCCCCGTGCATTTCAGCCAAGTACCGCTCTGGCTTTTGTAATTGAGATTTGCACTTTAAACCCCAGAGCAATTCGCCGAACCTAAGTTTTTGAGGTTATAAACTGTGCAACTTGCCACTACAAATCCCCGAACAGGTAATCGAATTAAGCAGAGTATTGTGGCCCTCATATCGCTTTAATACCCAGAGCGTTTCAGTCTACGTCCCTCCATTTTCATCTCTTTCAAACGAGATATAAAGAATTACAACCACTGGTTAGTTACGTTCATCAGAAGCAAGTGCGACACTGAATAAAAAAGAAGTTCAGCTAACATCGATCGCAATAAGACTTCAAAGAGGTATTAAAGGAAGAAACAAAATTCAGTCTGGACGTCCGTCTCATAATATACTAATTTAGGCACCGGTTAAAGCACAAAAGCCCGAGCGGCATTTGGCTGAAATCAGCGGGGAATTGTATTAACGCCTGCTGTCATGAGTGCTATAAAAGGAACTTTAACATCAGTAAAAAACTTAAGACAATGGTAATGAAAATTATTTGTGCATTTACAGAACAAATATTTTTTTAGAGCATTATAAGTTGATCTAATTAAATCTTTATTTAAAAATTTAAATTTAGAGTAAGCATACGGGAAGTTGTAAGAATATGCCTTTTAAAACGTGATGTAATATATTTTTGAACACTAGGTTGAAAAATTAAATGTTTAGTGCTCGACAAAGTTTAAATTTGTAGGTACCTAACTCAGATAAGCTACCTTTGTCATTTCAATCTTCTAGTACAAAGAACTTGAGTCAAACATGAATAAAAAATAATTCCTGAGCAAACCAGACTATTTTGAGTTAAACATACTCTTGATGTAAACGTACCTAAGAGACTGTCATGTCTAGATGTACGTAGTTTTGGTTTGTTAAAGAATCTATATTTTTAAAGAACTGCCTAAAATTGCCTAAATTGCCTAAATGTTTGTCTTTATTAAAATTGTGGTATTGCTCGCGTTGAGAGAACAAATAGTATATCAAATAAAATACCGTCGTACTTACTTATTTAATAACACTTATTGAAAATACTCGATCAGAGATTATTTCCACTTTTAAATGAAAATAAAAAACGCTGTAAGTAATAGTATAGTAATTTTAAATCATACTTCTATGATAATGCATAGCTTTGCTAAGAAATACTGCAGTTTAGACTGAAAGATTGCTACCAATTTATAAGTAGCTAGGTATTTTTTATATATATTTTTTTTATTTATTTGTCCTGAATATAACATACATAGGTACAATTAAAAGAACTGCCAAACAGCGAAGCGGTTTGTAGGCAGGATAGCTCTCACATTAGATACTTAACTTAGTATCTATGTACAAGAGGATAGAATTACATTCCCTTGTTATTATAGGTACATGTGGGCAATGTAATGTCATTGTCAGTTATCCATTAACATATTTTGTTTTTATAATCTAAAGTTTGATACAAATGTTTGCTTTTTAAGGTGTTAATCTTCATCGCCTAATTTATCCAAGATCAGTTTCTTTAACATTTTTTTAAAGCCAAAATTTGTTTGAAATGATTTCTCGAAATTTTCCGGTAAGTTATTGCACAATCTAGGTATGATCCACTGCTTAGTTACCATAATAGTTTTTATATTTGTATTGCAATTCTAGCTGGGACTTAGCCGCTTTACGGGTTCTTTTCTGATCAGGTATATAATTATACATACTTAGCAACGTTGTAGTTTATAACGTACATCACTTTTCGATATTGTATTGAGTAGTATTCCTAACTTCAAATAGCTTATTTATGTAAACGATAATAATGTAATGTCAAACCCATTTACAACAGAAGCAATTAACGATTGACGTGATCAACCGAAACCGCGCGCCTGATAACATCGTAACATTCATTATCTGTGTCCATTAATCTTAAAGCTTTGTACTTGTATTGGTCAAGTTTTGGTAAAAAAAATCAGGTTGACAACCTTTCACTACGTTTCTAATGGCAAAAGAAATTTTGTGATGAAACGATGATGACCAATTCGAAAGAATTTCTTCTACGGAGTGACTCATAAAAAATACTTTAGGATGTACTTTCAGATGTATAGTCAAAAATCATATTTTAAATACCTATTTAAAATATGATTTTTGGTACTGTTAGGTACTTCAAATCAGTAATTATTTTGTAATGATCAACTGATTTATTTTCGTTATTTCGGAGTTTGTCGTTGTGAAAGTTGTTCATAATAACTAGTAGATATGAAATTTTTCATCACATCTATTCGAAAATGATTACTTGGTTCACCTTTAAGTGCGCCCAAAGGAGGTGTTTTCTATAAGGAACTTTATAAGTGCGCCCAAATTATCTTTGCCGCGCATTTTTTGAATTTGGAAGTATTTGTAATGTTCAACGCCAAGAAAATGAATAAAAAAATGTAAACATAAGTTTTCATTCGTTTTATTACTAGATACCATTTAATTTCAATTTAAGTGTTACTCTACGTTTTATTAAATAATAATATTATAGTATAATATGAGGCGTCTTTTGTTTCTCATAGAGGTGATGAAAAGTAGAGTGTACCACTCGGGCGCAAAATATATTTTTGACTCGGGCGACGTACTTTGAATCTCTCGCTATGTTCAGGATTCTGCTAAAGAATCCCTCACTTCGCTCTGGATTCAAAAAAGCGCCCTCGCCGTAAAAATAATAATATGTTGTTCCCAAATGTGTATTGTACCTCAAAAATTTCCTAAACTAGCGCATATAATTAAATTATGGTAAGCTATAGATACCACCTAGCGTATTTCCAAATCTTATACGAACCCCAATCGCGAGACGCAGCTTGATCTAATAGAAAATCTAAGTATGAGTCTGTTGCACTAATCCAATGCTGCCAATGTAAGGTTAGACCCAGACTCCACCGGAGCGGAGCAGAGATGGGCAAAGCGTTGTGGTGTGTGTATCATGATTTAGTATCAATCGCTAGAATATTTTCGTTTCAATTTTGTCAATTAAAGTAACCCTAATGATGAATGTGTTTATATTGCATAAATGTCTTATTTTCATAGCAAAAAATAAAACTCCGCCCCATTCACCAATGTTTTTTTTGTTTCTCTCTTAAACACGCATCCGCGCTACATGAACTGCACTTATCAAAAACAGCAAATTAGTCCCCGATATTGGTCTGGTCCGGGCCGGTAATTTTCTCTTTGTCTCTTTGTGACCCACTGCGATGAAATAATTGAGTACTAAGGAGCACCCGTGCCGTACCCCATCCCCAGCGATATTAGCGTTAAGTTTATAATTTCAATGGTTCCAGCGCTTACGTCGCGTTAATTGATTTTTAACCGAATTCCAAAAAGGAGAAGGTTCGTATGTATGTACTTTTTTGTTTATATGCATCGATATTTTCGCCAATTACTAACCGAATAAAAAAAAATATTCGAAAGGGTATACTTTCGAGATGGTCTCATTTAAATTATATCAAAATAGGCTGAGCCGTTTTTGAATCAACAATAATTTAAAAATTGTTGTAGAACATCAATCCGATCGAACTATTAGAATTTTGTACGCGATGGATTTGCCATTTTTTCGAGAAATAATTATTTAAAAGAAAGCTAGATTTCTATGACTGTTTTTATTTTTTGTGATCCAACATTGAGTCGCGTTCCACCAAATTGTAAGTGCTAAAGTTTGTACAAAAATAGAAGCGTCGTAAGTGAGGTCGCCCGTGTGCCATTTTACTAATTTTGTTACGATGACAACACTGCTCTGTCATTGCTAGTACAACTAAAAGTGTTTGATACTCGGTACCTTTGTAGACACCACTTCGGTTTTCATCAGTAGACTCGCGTCTACCAAGTAGTCGGTACACTAAGCGCCACACAAATCGACGGATGAGAAGTTATGCGAAATACAAGTATGCGCGGGAACCAGAGATATGAGACGCCGGGGCTCACCCGCCCGCCAACCTCATGCCTCCCGCGCTGATTGAAATCTTATTGTTAGTTCACCGTAAAGCCACGACGGTTCGCTTTTTGCAGAAACTCTAGAAATATTTGAGAGAAATGTGGAGAGTACAGGCAACCCGCTGCTCTCCTCCTCGCTTTGGTGAAGCCTAGGCCTTATCTCGTCCTTTACGCTCGCTCGCTGCACAAGTAGTATTGGTTTAGTTCAATTTTCTGCGATGTCAGGAAGCGTCCAACCGCGGGAAATGAAGTTAAACCGATTTCGATAAATCGTTTTCATCTATCGACGTTTTCAATCGTGTGGAATATATAACTCGTTCGAGCAAATGATCTGACTCTATTTCATTCTATAATTGACATCTATAAGTATTTCACTTTGTAATTACTGTTCCTATAAACTAAAAAAACATGCCAATTTTTAATTTCTATTGTAGAAGACAATTTTGAAAGATTGTCTTGAACTTAATTTTTACTGTCTCACAGACACGTCTGAGCTTTTTTTTTAATATTTAATAAACAAGGTAGGTTTATTATATAACGAAACATTTGAATAAGCATTTAGTTATTCTATTTAATTAGCAAAACATTTATATACCTAAGAGGAAGCGTACTTTACTTCATGATTTTTAACGCGCGTTGCTCTAGGCCCTGGATAAATAGTGCGTATTTTAAATGTGAAATTATATTTTCTCAGTAATTCTTTTTTCAATTTAAACTTGCTTCATTAGGTAGGTACATTTTTTTTGCAAGAATGAATGTAACTTTGTAAAATCATACAATTCATTTTCTTTGGTCAAGCTCAAGAAGTTATTAATAGATACGAGTAAGTCCATATAAGGACGGAGGGAATCCTGGTAGGAATTTTAGAAAGAATAAGAATAAAGATAAGATTGTTTAAGGTCTGAAGGTCTAATTTCTTCTGTTAAGTCAGTAGATATCAAAACCAACATTTATAATGCATCCATCAGCTATAGGACATCCACTCAGTGGCGTAGCGTGCCTTGGCGGGGCGCCGTATTGGAATTTGTATGGGACTATCTAACAGGGCCCTTATGAATGATAAAGATTTCTCACAAAAGAAAAAAAAGTTTGCAAAAAATTAAAAGATAAAATTCATTCATCATAATTATCTATCTGTCACTTTTTCCTAAATGTTTACAAACAATTAAAATTAAATATTCACTCTCCTTGCCTTTTTTGGCAAACAGAATTACTAAATCATTTATAGCTGATGATGGCTTTAGTTTTTCTAAAGTTTTTCTAATTTTATTAATTTTTGTTTACGCAAGTCCCCGCGCCTCGGGGCCCCATGTAATTGATACGACAGATACGGCGGTAGCTGCGCCCCTGCATCCACTGCTGGACATAGGCCTGCCTTATGGATCTCCAATAAGACCGGTTGGAAACAGTCAATATTATGCATTATACGTATTGATGAATGCTTAATTGGGTTTTTGGAAATTCAATGGCTATGTGATCAAACTTGCGAAGATGCGAAACGTCTATGGCCGTTTAAAAATGTATGTTAATACAGATGTTTGTGTTGTTGCAAAACACAATGGTAACACTAACTTCATGAATGAATTGATGAATACAATTTTTACATTATTGTTGATTTTTAAAAAAAAAACAACCGATTTCGACAAAATTTAAATTTGACCATCTCGAAAGTATAAACTAAAAAATATTTTTATTTTTTTATTCGGTTTCTAATTGGCTAAAATATCAACGAACATACACAAAAAATACATACAGACGAACATTTAACCTCCTCCTTCTTGGAAGTCGGTTATTGAAAATTGAGCTTGAAGAGCCGTATTTGTGTACTTTTAATTAAGACTGTAATTAAAACTAAGAACTTGAAACGATGTCCCAAATCATCTGCCGTTGGTTATTTTCTCACACAATCTATTATCCCTCCATTGATATCCAAAGAGTTTTTTTACTTTAAGAGTAGTTATGCCCTCGGCCAACCCGCAAAATTATTTCTTGTATTTTTTCGCCATTGACACATAAACTACTCATTATTAGTTAATAAAAACTTTAGCAGCCATGAATAGATCCTTAGTGTAAAAGTACACAGGTACACCGAAAAAACAAAGTAGTGGTCAGTCTATTCACAAAAGTGCATCAACTGATTTTCACATTAATTTTTAGCCATATTTTTAGGAGTGATTTGATCCTCTCTAAATTGAGCCGACATGTCGTATCTCGTAGATCTGTGATCTCATCTCACATGATTAAATTACACTTTCGTGGAAAAACAATTAAAACTTTTCTTGTTATCACGACTTCACTGTTCTTTCCCAAATTGATTTTTACTTATTGATTTATGAATCGAAATTCCTGTCTCGAGATGAATCGAAGCATCGGTCCTCTGACTTCTACCAGACTTCTAATGAGTATTTTATTATTTTTAGGGTTCCGTACCTCAAAAGGAAAAAACAGAACCCGTCTGTCTGTTGTCCGTCTATCTGTCTGTCCATCTGTCCGTCTGTGTGTATGTCAAGACTCTTTATCTCGGGAACGTGTAAAGATACTGAGTTGAAATTTAAACCATTTACGTATATCTATGGTCTCTTGCAGTTGTATAAAACAAAAAACTTCTCAGATATCGTATAAAAAGTTAGAGCCGTTTATAACGTAAAAATCCGCATATTTCGACACTCAAAAAATCGAAATTTCTGTTGACATAGAACTATGAAATTTGGCGAGATGCATTGTCTTAGAGTACATATATAGAAATAAATCTGAAAATTGTAAATTTTTATTTAAATCGCAAAATAGGGCCTAGATTAACAAAATAAGGGTTCAAAATTTAAAGTGAGAAAATCGCATCATGTGAGGTTTCATATAAAAGAGTTTCATTAGCAAAATGCTAAAACAGGCTTTAATTATTTTAACAACGAGTGATGTTCGATGTAGAAGAGTGGAAAAAAAAATGTCGATGATTATAGTATAGAGATATTAACAACTTTACTTACTTCCCAATTTTGTGAAATTCTTTTTTTGCCGGTGACTAATAATACAATCTTAAAGATGCAAACATTTCGTAGGCTAGGTTCAGGCAATTAATCACAACCAACACATTTTTCTGACAGTTCTGAAGACTGCAGAATTTTCAAAATAAGTTAATCTATTCACAACGCTCAGTAAGCCTTTTACATAGCTCAGAGAATGCTCACCGCGCCTATTGTTTTCTGAATTCATTCTTTAAGGTACGATTCCGTAGCACAATGTACATAGCAGTAAAATAATGTGTAGGCGAGTAATATAGCGTATGGTTGGGCGCCGTCGTTGGCAAATACATATGCCATGCAAGCAGCTATAGCTACACCCAGAGTCAAAAAAATTCAAACAATTATTGTGACCCGCAGCCAAAATTCAAAATTTCTCGATTTCAAATCAGGATTCGAAAAAAATGGTTGTCTGTAAAGCCACTTCATTAAAACTCGCGTGAGAAATTATTATACTAAATAAAACACCGTTTTTCACTCACGTATGATATACGGCCGGGCCGCTGGGAACCCGACCGGTTTCAGTCCCCACTGGCGCACGCGGGTGCGCGTGTTCCCAAACCGGTCGGGTTAGGGATACGCGTGCGCCAGTCGACGGGAGCGTGCGTATTCCCTGATGAAGGAGTACTAATTTACTCCGAAACCGGTCGGTCGTTCCGCGCTCTTGCTTGCACCTTGGGCTCTGGCGGAACGTGACAATGATTCATGCTTTTTGTGCGTGTAGCCGGCGTTCATCGATTTATCACATCAAAAAAAATCACAAAAGGAAAAAGAAGTTTTTGAGACAAACCTAGTGTGGGAATCACTATAAATAATATTTTCACATAGAAGGTAGTACGCACGCAGTAGAACACTCTAATGTCGCAGCGATCTGCGACATTGGAGTGTTCTACTGCGTGCGTGGGTTATGGAATCGTACCTTTACTTTAGATGAGATGGCTATTTGATAAATTAAAAGATTTTATCTGAATAGGCTAAGTAGCTAGTTTCGTTAAAACAACAGATTATTTCTGAAATGTATTTAAGTTTTAAAAGCTTGTGCAATAAGCATAAGACAATGAAAGTTTAAATTTAGCCGTGATTTTAGATTAGCTTATTGTTTTATTAGATCCATTGTCTTTGCGTTAGTTTAATATATTTTCAGCTATCCCAAAGGCCGGTACTTTTCTTGGCTAGAGGATTAGCTATCCTATCGGAATCGAGGTACGTACATATAGATTGAAATTAAAAGGCTGCAAAGATCGTCACATACCTACAATATTTAAGACTGCAAAACCGGTTCTGTTATTTTTAAGCTTAAGCAATTTTATTATTATCGATGTTATAATACGGTACAGAAAACTAATTGATGTAGGCAATAAGACTTTATCAAATGCTGTAACTGGGTGTTCCGATTGACAACTACAATTTGTACTAAATTTGTGTTAGCTATACTTGGAGTTTCGCATGTCCAGTCTGCCAGTGGACACGGTCGATGCAACTCAATTAATTACGTACTCATCATCATCATTATCCTGCCCTTATCCCACTAGACGGGGTCGGCACAGCACGTTTCTTTTCGCCACTTCACTCTATCATACGTCATCTCAACATCAACTCCTTTCTCTCGCATATCATCTTTCACACAATTCATCCACACAATTCATTCAATTAATTACGTACTATAATATTAAAATAATCGACAAAGTGCGAGTGGGACTCACGACTGGTTCGGTGCCATATGGAAGCCCCCTTTAATTTATGTTTTATTTTAATTACTTAGTTTTGATGTGAATGTACAACTAAATATTTTGTGATTATTTTAAGCATCTAGTTGTTACCATTGTTAATATCGAGCGAAAAACGGCTAAAAATGTATTTTTGTTGTAAGGGTCCTTAAATATTTTTTTTATTCTGTTTTCAGTATTTGTTGTTATAGCGGCAACAGAAATACATCATCTGTGATTCAGCTTTCTACCTATCATAGTTCATGAGATACCAGGACAGACAGACATACAGACAGATGGACGAACAGCAGAGTCTTAGTAATAGGGTCCCGTTTTTACACTTTGGGTACAGAATCCTAAGAAAAGCCTTATACTGTCTGTGTCTGAAATTTTAAACTCGAGTCCATGTTAAATTCTTAACTAGTAATTGAATTGTTTCCATATTTCCATGGCATTTCATGGAATGGAATGGTAAAAAGCATGGCGGGCATGAATTAATATTCATGCTTTAATCATGGGCTGTTTGCTTTGAAGTAACATTGGACGAACGGCCGACGATAGTTGAACCGGTTTCTGAGAAACTAGACAAGTAGACAGTAAACTCAAACGGTTATTACATAGGTAATGAAAAAATAACTGTGATTTTAGTTTATTCCTTACGCATTTTGTACTTAGGTAGGTAGCTTGTATACAAGAGAAATATAATTAGTTTATTATTATTATATACTACGGGATAAATCGCGCACTAAATAAATAAATACGTCCTTATCCCGACGTTTGGGGCGAGTTGCATCGACCGTGGTCACTGGTAGACTGTCTACCCGTGACTAATGTGTTCAAATCGCAAAAGTTTAAAAACAACATATAATAAGTTCGTCAAATAGATTATAAAAAATTGGCCAAGTGCGAGTTGGACTCGCACACGAAGGGTTTCGTACCCTATATTCCTATAGGGAACCCCCTTAGCCCCATTTCGAGCGTCTACATGTTGGCATTATTAATATGGAGCGAAAAACGCTTGTTGTATGGGGCCCCTTAAAATATTTATTTTATTCTGTTTTTAGTAATCGTTGTTATAGCGGCAACAGAAATACATCATCTGTGAAAACTTCAGCTGTCTGGCTATTCCGGTTCATGCGATACAGCCTGGTGACAGACGGACAGACGCACAGCGGAGTCTTAGTAATAGGGTCCCGTTTTTACCCTTTGTGTACGGAACCCTAAAAATAAGCCACACACAAAAGCTCGAAAATGGCCCGATATGGACATGAGAGGTTATTCTAAGGTTTATCTTAGTAATTAATTGTTTGATAGACAAAAAATACGTGTCCAATGTTTTTAATAACTAACGGACTAATTATAAAATGATATCTATGCCCAGCAAACATAACTATTGTCTCATAAGGCTATTTAGGGCCATTTTCGAGCTTTTGTGTGTGGCTTCTCTCAGTCGATATTTTTTTTTTATATCGAATGGGTTTGCGTTTGACTACACACTGCCTGATGTTAAGCAGATATGCGGTCTAGGATATAGCACGCATACCTAAAAGATACCTATTTACTCGAGATTTGAAGACACCTACATTGTACTTTAGCGGAAAGACAGACTCATGATATTTTGGTTTTGGTGCTATTCTTTGGGAACCTTATTTTTATGTGATAAAAACTAGTATAAAACACTCTCCGACGTTTAAACTATGTAAGTACATCTGTGCAATAACGCAAGTCGATACTCGATAGGTAACTCTATCTGTTGCCGCGTGAGAGAGTTACAAACAAAAAAAATGAACGCACTTTCGGATTTAAAATATTAGTAAGATTTTATGAATTACGTGAATTATAAGTTTAAATTTAAATATTTTGGGACATCTCACACACGGCCTCTGACCCCAAAACTAAGCAAACTTGTGATATAGCTGCCAGAGACTGATATACTACATTTTCAATTCAATTCACAATCGTTTATTTACCTGTTATCTGTACATATTTACAAGGCTTAGAGAGTAAAGTTTGTTAAATATGAATAATAACAATAACAGAAAATAAAATATATACACCTACTTAGAAAATTAATCAAATAACCCACCCCTCATCGTGCCTGGTGCAAAGGTGCCCATAACGCTTGCTGCAATGCCGCGTTGGATGGCGATGGACATTTTTTGCACCAGAAACGAGGTAGAACGGGAGTCACCTCCTCTTTCCCCAACCCTGCGCTCTATTTCACAAGTTAACAATTCGGCCTCAGCGCCCCAGCTACCCATGGTCTCCACGGCAACGGATACGAAATAGTAGCTGGGCACCATTGCCGCGTACCTCTAAAAAAATATTAAATATTACCGTATTTTTAAATACATACTTATATAAATAGTAACTAAATAACACCCAGGCACAGAGCAAACACTTATGTTCATCACATAAATATTTGCCCTGGATGGGGATCGAACCCACGCCTCTTTAACCCAGAAGTTAGGGTCTCTAACCACTTAGCCACCTAGGCAGTCCAAATTGAACTACGTGCCATTTGTGTTTTTCGCCTAGCCGTAGCCTATCACAGGTAGAACACGTGATTTATGACTGGTACAAATTGAACGTGTCACAAACCACAAATCAAAATGCACGTCCCTTTCACGTCGAATATACCTATCATGTCTATTCACGTCCATGTTAAAGTTATAAAGGCGAGTTTATACGAGTTATTCTGAATGAAATAAAAGTACAAAAAGGCCGGGCGAGTGTCGAGCTCAGGGTATCAGAATCGGCTTTATTTACACAATCCATCTTTGAAGTAATTATATCATCAAAAACACGTTCATTGCTGCATTTGAACATAATATTTATGTTTGAAGTAAAAAATTCTTCAGAGGCGTTGTGCACTTTTTGAGATGGGTAAAAAATGTTAAACTCGCGTCAGGACACATAAGCTGATCGAAAATTCGTAAGATGTTCAAGTTTTTACTTCTGCCTGCACTCCTAGAGTGCAATCTGTTGTTTCTTTAATATAATTATTAATTTATTTATTTTTTCATTATCGTTATTTCATCAGAATCAATTTTCCGATGCTAGGTGGCAACAAAATGAAATAAATCACCAGCTCTCTTACGAAAATGATAGTTTAAAATCCCATTGCTGTTCAAAACGTTAGCCGCTACAAAATTATATAATTTTTATAAATTAAAAAAAATAGCTACTAAAAATACTAGGCGACCTGCCGAGCTAGGATGCGCGCCACGCGATATTTCTTTCAACGTGTCAGGACGAGACAGTTATCAAAATCTGTCACTTTTTCACAGGTTGAAAAGAGTCGCATGCTTGGTTTACTGGTAGATGTAATGAGAGGTTGAAAACGCCCTGGATGGCTTCGAGAAAATAGCGACGTATAGTACATAATGAGCGTAACAATTCTGCAATTGGATCTCGCACTATGAGCATTGTTTACATTTTACATGCAGTGATTCAGTGTGGAGACCACGATCGTTAAGCGCAGCGTAGGTCCACCCATGAACAAAGTCAAAGTTTTTTTTGATTCCGTAGACATTACAATTGCACTTGGAATCATCAAACAACAATGTTTGAATAACAATTTAAATCTAAACACTAATATGTACATTTCAAGATTTCACAAAATTAGGCAGTACAAGTATTAACATAGCTACAACTCAAAATAACTTGTCAGTCTCATCCACCTTAGGTCATTTTCATTTAAAAATAAATCAATTAACGAATTCAGAGTCAATTTCAATAAACTAATGTCAGTGAAACAAATATCAAAACAAGAATTGAAAAGAACAAGACAAGATGGACGAATCGCCTCATTAAGACCGCAGGATCGCGCTGGATGCAAGCCGCTACTGGTCTTATTGGAGATCTTTAGAGGAGGCCTATTTCTGATGGATGAATATATTCGTATGAATGAATTCAGTGTGAACCCTCTTAATTACTAGGACATCAATCTTTTACCTGTCGACGTCACTTCCGGGCACTGCAAACAACAGCCTATACACATTTTAACGTTACTTACCTTGAGGCGAACCACCCATCCATTACGCTACGAGGAATAATAATGTGCCTATTATCTGTGATTGGCCATAATAATATACTTGTATCTATTGACTATTAACTAAAGTTGACATATGAAAATAAAACAGGTCTTTTCTAATTCATGTCATATTTAGGTATGCGAAATAAGCGGAACAGCGGTTTTTTTTTCACTATTATATTATAAGGAAAAATGTGTAGATAATGGTAATCGGTATCATAGGGTATCTTAGTTCTAATCTACGCAAACAGTCAAAAGGTTAACGGGTGGAGACAACGTAACAGCAAGTGTAGCGTAGGACATCAACACACAAGGTGGGCTGGCGACCTAAATAAGACTGCATGACAGCGCTGGATGCAAGCTGGTTCCAACTGGTCTTATTAGAGATATATAAGAGACCACTATAACCAGCTGTGGACGTCCTGTCTGAAACGAACAAATCACCTTTGCACATTACCTACTAGTTTACAGAACATCAAACATTTTAAGCACATCATCCTGTAATCGGTTTGTAAGCCCATTGTCAGTAAAAGCTCCTATATTTACTTCAGAATATGCTAATTTAAGAGGTCGTGGACATAAGAAGGCAATATTGCGCGAGGTAAGCAGAATTCCGCCTAAATTCTTAGGAATACAAACATTCTCGAACATTCTCAAACATTTGCACAGGACGGGCCTCAAAGGATACTTTGAATGGCCGCAGTTTGCCTGGCTGGCACAGGCTGTATGAAACCTTCATCTAATATTTGAATTCATGCCTCTATGGTGTTCGCAAGAAACTTTGAAACGGAGTTAGCGTTCTACTTGGTATCGCTTTGCGTTAGCGAAAATTTTTTCGCTAAATCTAGTTATTTGTTTTGTCTTAGTTGCTTTGCATGCAAGGCTTTATAGGCACCTATTACCACCTACTTAATATTATAAACGCAAAAGTTTGTGAGGATGGATGGATGTATGGATTTTTGTTACTCTTTCACGCAAAAACTACTGAACGGATTGAGATGAAACTTTGCAATAATATAGCTTATATATCAGAATAACACAGGCTATAAATTATAATGATTTTGCGTCAAAAATCAAAATATCATGCGGGCGAAGCCGTGGGTAAAAACTACTATTTCATATAAGTAATCATTTTGAGTTGAAATGGAAAGAAATTTAAAATATAAGTGTAAGATAAGATTAATAAATAAATATTAGGGGACAGCTTACACAAGATCTTTGACCCCAAACTAAGCAAAGCTTGTGTTATGGCTGCCAGAGACTGATATACTACATATACATATTTTTAAATACATACTTATATACCTAAATAACACCCAGACACAGAGCAAACACCTATGTTCATCACATAAATATTTGCCCTGGGTGGGAACCCACGCCTCTGTGATCCAGAAGTCAGGGTCACTAACCACTGAGCCACCGAGGCAGTCAAATCAAGATAAATATTTTATCATTTGAAAGTACTACAGTTAAAGTACTTAAAGTTTCCTAAAAATGAGCACTCCCAAATTGTTATCGCTCAAAACAATTGCTATTTTGCTCAATAACGTTAATTACATCATCGACTCTCAACGTTGGTTCTTATATAGAGTCAAAAGCCCAATTAGCCTCAAAAAACCTGAGCAACTGCTTAGTCTTTATAAAGCGCAAGTCAGCCCCCCTACCGCCTAAGCAATAGCAATCGTTTATGACTTCATTTTAGTCATTTGGCACCGCCTATGTGACGTTAGCCAACAATTGCTTTGCGCGGATTGCGAAAGCAATCGTTGAATGAACAACTTTGATGGCTAACGTCACATAGGCGGTGCCAAATGACTAAAATGAACGATCATAAACGATTGCTATTACGATTGCTATTGCTTTAGGCGGTAGGGGGGCCGGTCTTGCATGGAATACTGCTCTCACCTTTGGGATGGATCTGCCAAATACCAGTTGGAGGCTTTGGAGTCCATTGAAAGGCGAGCCAGGAGGCTGATAGGCAACGAAATCTTGACTGAGTCGAAGCTGCAAAGTCTCGAGCATCGACGTAGGGTGGCGTGTCTGTCAGCTTACTATCGGATACACTTCGGTGAGTGCGCCCAGGAGTTGCACAATCTGGTCCCACCTGCCCCTTTCTTCTATCGTACGGCTAGACAGAAGCGACCAAAGCGCCACCCTTTTATGGTAGTAATAAAACGCGTGGGCGTTAGAACCAAGCGTTTTGAGTCCACATTCCTAATACGAACTGCCATAAGTGGAACGCTTTGCCTGAGTCTGTCTTTCCGTTAAAGTACAATGGTATCTTCTGAGTAAGCGTGCTACATCCTAGACCGCATACCTGCTTAACATCAGGCAGTCAAACGCAAACATATTTGAAATAAAAAAAATACATGTCGCAATACGATCTTTCGATAGGTAGCATTAGTTTGTAGAACCCGTGTAGAGCCGTGACGGCTGTGTTTACTCGGTTAAGAATCAAAAGTTGTGATCAATTTATTTAAATTGAGTATATTATTTAGAATTTAGGTTAGAATGTTCACAATACTGGTTTTTCAAAGGAAGGAAAAAATGTGAAGAAAATTAATTACCAATCCGCAATTAAGTCAGCATAGTGGATATGACCCTAAAAATAGTTTTAGAAAAGTTCGTTGTTCATAACAGGAACTGCAAACATATGTTTATCTATACACGAAAATAGGAGTCGTTACCCGTGGTCCCATCGCATAAGGAATGGATAAAACAAGTGATAAATAATTAAACTAAATTTTTGAATAAAATCAAATTGAAGGCCAAAACTACTAGCTACACAATACTGTGTTAGCTTTTTAAATAAATGATAAACTTAACTTGTAACTTGACGGGTACTGAACGGGTTCTCGTCCTGGCTCATTGTTCCACCATCCAACTTAATGGAGACATTTGTATGGGAACAGATTGCAACTCTGTTGAATGATGAAATTGGTGGCCAAAAAACAAAAGACAGAGTAGTTTCAAGTTAAACTATAACAGAATACGGCTAAAACTCACGTTATAATTATACGGTCGATCCGCAAGGAATCCAACCAGTTTCAGAGTATTTAGAACTCCATCCTCAGGGAATACGCGCACCCCCGTCGACCGGCGCGCTTTTTAATGAAGTGATAGTTTCAAGTTTTCTTAAAACATAGTATTCAAAATATACTAGCTTGTGATCATGTACTTCTAGATTTAGTCGACAATTAAAGTTGTTCAAACTACGAAAAAGACAATTTTGTTACCAGATTTTTAAATGCTACAAACGGGGTTCTAGCTATTGTATGTCTAAATTGCGTATTTTAATAGTATTACTAAATAGCTGCAAAATTTAAAGACGCCTAATAAAAAGTGCAGGAACGCACTGGATCTAAGAAGTTTCCAACAAATTTTGTTGGAAGCCTATGCCCAGCAGTGGAAGTCTTACTATGATGATGACGTATGATAGATGATAGGTATTCAATAATAATTTCTGTGAACGAAAGAAAACCTCGTGAGGAAACCTGCTTAGGTCTGTAGGTACAAGAAATTCGATGGCGAATGTCAATATACTAACCCGCACTGAGCCGGCGTTGTGGTAATGACCTTATCGCCATTCGAGGTAGGTCTACGATTAGCAGTAGACTATTAAAAAGACCGGTACAGTAGAATATAAGTTCATTGCAACAAGAACTATTTGTTTAGCGAAATCCGTGAACACTTAATTATTAATCTCCACTTTACGCCCATGTGCAGTTAGCGAAATAGCCAAGCCGCATATATTGACTAAGATGTAGAGTTTGTGAAGTATGGACTTGTAGACTTAAGGCTTGTAGAGTTAGAAGCTTGGCTCTACATAAGATCTGACAACTTTTTGAAAGTGTGAGCTGTGGTCTTGGCTATATTTCACATGAAAATGTTTTTGTTGGATTTCACTTCTTTTTGTAGATTATTTATTACAATAAGTACTTTAATCGATTTAAACCGTTGCTTCAAAACTTGCGGAAGTTTTATAGTAACTTTTATCCCCCAACTTTAAGGGCTAGGGGGTGATTTACTATAAATCCTGAAGTACGTTTTTTTTTATTTAAAACATATTGCTTTAATTGATTTTCAGACATCTAGAATCAAAGTTTGGGAAAGTCTATTACAAACTTTCATGCCTCAGTTTTAGGGGTTGGGGGGTGATTGATCAAAAACCCTGAACAAGTATTTTATTATTTATAACAAAGAGTCTTTGTATCAATTTTTAGACCTCTAGCATGAAAATTAGTGAAAGTCTCATACAAACTTTCATCCCCTAGTTCATGGGATTGGGGGGGGGGGGGGGGGGGAAAGTTCGATGTCTTAGATTTTTTCCTTTGTATATGCGTAAAAGTCTCCCTAGGTGCCAAATATCAAGTTTCTAGATCGTCTGGAAGTGGGTTAGGTTTTTGATCTATAAGTCAGTGAATCAATCAATGAAACCCTGCAACAATGAAAACAATGAAATTCAAGCAAAATAAACGAAATTTTGTATGCTAGGCTAACTAAATAACTTTGATATACAAACTAAATTTCATATTTTTACTCGTAGGTTAAATCGTTTTCGAGTTATGAAGGGATCAAAAGTGGCTCGAAATAGGTCGTGTAATATTACACACGTCGCGTCGCCAGCTCTTTCTTTGTCTTAGCTGGACACGCTTCCGCGTGTCTAGATTAGTGTGAAAATGTTTGTTTATATTTATTTTCAAGAGTTCTAATCGAAACCTCCTCCAAAGGAAACAAACCTCCAACAAAGAACTTCTAGCTCAATCAAACGCCGCTACGTTATTCCATTTCTTCATTCCAGTCTTAATTAAAACTGCACACGTAAATCTAGCTGACTGCAGAGCTAGGTACATGAGTCCCTGCATTTAATTTTCAAGCTTGATACCTGCTTGACTAATATTACTCGTGACAAGAAATCTCCTGAGAGTCTAGAACACTGCGAGCTGTGTTTGTGACTGGGAATTGGCCTTACTTGAGTAAACACCAGAAAATACGGTAAAGTTCGAGATTGGTTTTAAACCGACTTCAAAAAAAAGGAAATCAATTCGACTGTGTTTTGTTTGGTAGAGCACACTTTATAGGTGGAGTCGAATTTTTATAGAAGTCGGCTAACTCGTTTTTGAAAAATCAACAATTACCTATTTAAAAAATACTACATCGACGATAAATTGATTTGTGCAAACTATTTGAATTCTTTAGAGGGTGAAGTCAGTTGTGCCAGTTTTGGCGAGAAATAATTTAAAATTACCAGTTTTTGAACTATGATGGTCTGATAATAATACTCGACATTATTGAATCTATCTTTATGGCGTGGGTTTAAATCGTGGTTACATACCTACCAATGAGTTCTTTGGAATTTATGTGCGTCACTGGCCCAGGATGTGGGATATGGCTTAATGACCGTACCAATCAGTTTAGGACAGAAAAATAAAAATTATCCAAAAAAAATTATAGATAATATTCCGTTTTTTTACCGCGTAGCATATGCAAGAGGCTTAAAATCTCTAACAACCAGGGCTACCCATCGTACAAACTTAAATTAAATTAATATTGCAGTATAGTATAAAATATTATTACTCTAAACAGGGTCATGGGTATTAAACGCGAAACCTTTTAAGGGCGGGTCTATAGACAAACAACTTTTGTTCTTGGACTTTTGGAAAATCACGATAATCACGAAAATCACGACGACGCGCGGCTAAATGTATATTATAGAGAAGCTATTTTTTTGCGAATTTTCAAAAGTCGCAGAACAAAAGCTGTTTGTCTAGATTTAGTGTTTAATACCTATGGCCCTGTAGTGTAGCTGTAGGCATATGAGAGATAACAGAGATGTAGATGCACTTTTAGCAACCCTAATAAAAAACAATGATATTTAATTAATATTCTTGTCCTTTTAAACATCATTATTTTAGAAAAAGAGCCCTTTTTATAGTCACGCTACAGAATCCCCGTAATCGACGTCACAGTGAAGCGATGTCCACATCGCGTGATAGGTCGGTCTCGATCCCGACCTTTCCCCGGGACATAATGTATTTCCCGTGGCTTGCTCTAAGTAAAAGGGATGTTCTGGATTCTTTGGCAACTATTTTTCTGAACGTTTGCTAACTGATTGTCAACAATGAAATGGCTTTTTATTTTCGCAACTGGGATGACAAGTTTTCCGACATTTTTTTAAATGTGTGTATTGTGTGTGGATCACAGAATTTGAATCGTTTGCACGAATCGATGTGACATCTATATCAATTATTGTTGACTAGCTGACCCGGCGAACTTCGTATTTCGCGAAAACTTAATAAATTATAGGCTATATGTTATTCTGATGTGTAAGCATTATTATTGCTAAGTTTCATCTCAATCAGTTCAGTGGTTTTCTCGAGAAAGAGAAAACATCCATATATACTCACATACTTTCGTGTTTTTAATATTAGTAGGATTTAGCAAAAACTCATTGTAAATTTTATTCCCTTACCATATTTCTAATCAATTAGCATCCTATTAGGGGCTTATTCTGTACATCAAAACTAACACCTTTTGTTCTGCGACTTTTGTCAAAACTCAAAATTAAATTTTGTTTTTCCATAGAAAAATATCGTTCCCCCGCGTCAAAATGTATGGAACGGCTGATTTTTTTTTTAGTTTTGTAAAAGTTGTTAATTTTGATGTACAGAATAAAAGGATGCTAAAATTGATTAGAAATAGCCCTGTATAAAAAATAATTATTTAAATCGGTTCATAAAATAAAAAACATACCTACATACAGACGAACTTATAGTAGGTTTGTAAGTCAGTAAAAATGGAGGAAAAGGAGAGTACTTATATTAGGTACTATTTCTATTACAGATGTCTTTAAATTATATAATTGTTAATGCTGTTGTCAGTTGAGGCAATTCACAACCACAAAAATGCATGAAAAATCTTCCTAGCTGGTGTCAAAACTGTCAAATAAGTATAGGGATTTGACGTTCCTTGTCTAAAAATCCGACAACATCCATTGAATCGAGATACGAGTATTTTTATGTTTCTTTCTAACTCGCGCCATATTAAATCGATGCATCTTTTTCAGAGTTTCTCGATCGACCACATTATCCCTCTAGTATCTCCGTGATTTCTATCCTATCTTTATTGTTTACAATTCGACAGTTCAATAACGTAACTTTGTTGTCAAGCATCCAACAATATTAGATTATAGACCAAAGATGATGACAACAATGATGATTACACTCTTGTGTGATTACGATTACTAGTATATTGTAATCGTGTCTAGTCCGTGACAAAGGTGTTTTCATTCGGTTTCAAATTAAGAAATGCTTTGACTCTTTACTTAGTCTCTCTCAAATTTGTTTTGAATTTCATATCAATTTATTAGTTGTAGCTTTTAGATTATTTTGTTAAACACTTACTATTATTATATGCATGTTGTGTTTGTAAGAAGAGTTGTTCAGCATCAGATGTAAATATATAAAACTAAGTTGTAAAATGTAAGTACTGCATCAACCCGCTTGCAAAACTATTAATCCAATGTCTACTAGTATAAGTATGCTTGAAAACCTCAGATCTAAAGTTGTCTAATTCCTAAAAAGTATAGTCATTAATCACTTTACCTGTGGAAATTTTTGAAGTTTTTCAGGAAACTAGAATGTCACTGATATTTGTCTAGTCCATGACAAATGGCACCAAAGTCTAAAAATGTAACTATGTCACACTATAAAAGCCTAAGACTCGAGGTTGTCTAATCCCAACAATTTCTCCTCATACTTCCTGATAGGAAATAGTGAAAAGCGTCGATTAGCCGGCCCGTTCCGCGTGGAGACAGCGAAAGGTCTTAGGGTTCAAAGGAAATGGCCTCGATCTATACGGTTTCATTGAGGTTATACTGCTCTGCACCCTGTTTAAGCTACGCATTTGTATAGAAATCGGTGAAATTCAGAGAAAACTAAATAGATTTGTAAATCTTCCAATCGGCAAAGGGCCCAGCATGACGAATATAGCCTAATCACCCGTCGTGGGTAAGCCTAAGTACCTATTACAGTGGACCATTAAAGAGTGAAGTAGTGTATGAGAAAAGTGTGGCACTTATAATATATTTTAGCATTGAAGATAACTTATTTTCTTCTACAAATTCAACTTAAGACCATTATCTATAGTTTGCTTAAATTATTTCGAAACAATGTGCTTACTGCTTATTCTAATTGATAAAAATTGAATCTGCGTTCGACCTAACTAAACAAAACGCGCTGACCCATCGTTGCTATAAAAGTATTCATCCTATTCGCAAGCTCATTTATTACTGAACATATTAACCACAACTAACTTATAAAGTACACAAAAAACTTTTGCAAAACTATTTTACGCAGAGTACATGAAAAAGCATGCAGAGTTTTAATAGCCACATAAATATCGTCCTGAGCCCCTGACCATAGAGTGTGCGGTATTAAATCACCTTCCACCCATGTGTTACAAAATAAAATTTCGCAGTGTATTTTCCGCCGTTTTGCAGTGGTTATTTAGCTCTTTGCAGCAAAATTGAGAGATAGAACCCCCTGTCCTGACCAGAATAAAGTCAATTTATTTCGTTCAGGGCAATTTATTTAATGTACGCTTCCTACATTTTTCGCGTTTAGAATGCGGACTAGGGATGTAAAAAGTCTTTGAGTCTCAAATTTTTTCCGAACATCACTGTCATGGCTGATACTCTATTCGAGACGAAATTAATTGATTATTATAATTAATTGTATTTGAATCATTATAAAAAGAATATCATTTTTAAAGTCACGGGGCTTTTTGTCTTTGGTTTAAAATTGGTTTATCTGGTAGATGCTGGTAGCCGGTATCGCTATTTAATTTCTGTGTGCTCAATTATTATTTTGTAATTTTGCAATGATAATTATTCTTTGTCTTGGAGTTTCTAAGCACATGTGTGTGATATGTCAATTGAATAAATGAATTTTGAATTTTATTGAATCGCTCTTATGCTTGAGTAGTCTTCAAATTTACGTAGTTATGTATTTTTAGGTTTATCTTTTATATTTATATTTTCTTTGTCTTGGAGTTTCTAAGCACATGTGTGTGATATGTCAATTGAATAACTGAATTTTGAATTTTATTAAATCGCTCTTATGATTGAGTAGTCTTCAAATTTACGTAGGTATGTATTTTTAGGTTTATCTGAACCAAACATAGGAAAGAGGTGGAGGAAATTTTACAATTCATGAATATCATCTAAATGATCTTTAAGTCATTTTACTCTTTTTGTTAATATGTGTTTTAAATGCTATCGGCAAAAAGTTAGAATAGAGTTGAAAATGAAAAAATAAAAGAAAAACTTAAACTTTCCGCGTAAACTAAAATCTGATTATATACTGTAGTTCCTATTAAGACCCACGGTTGTCTCATTACCCTTTGAAAATAAAGCTCAGGACGACGACAGAGCAGGAGTACTTAAATATGTGCTCGGGACTTCGAAAATATCGAGACTTCGCAATCCCTATCAGAAACTGGACATTAATCTTTGGACGCCAATAATGGACAGCTTACACTCATTTACACCGCTCCACACCTACGCGGCTGCTCTTGTTGGTTCCCAATCGAAGGCTATTTTTGGAAAAGGCGAATATTGTACCCGTGTTTGGAAAAATTCAATCTTTTTGTGGAGTTTTTTATTTGCTTTTCTACTCGCCTATCTTTCTTGTTAAATGTGTCAAAAAGTTACTATATCGTTAGTTTATATTCTTTATTGGAGTTTTTATTTCCTATTTTACTCGCGGATCATTTTGAAAAATTAAAGTAACCCTTTGAAAATATTTAAATGGCTTTGATGAGTAGCAAATCTGAAACACGAGACCAAAAACGGCAATTTAAAAAATATGAAACTATAAGGCTGCTCGGTTCTGTGTCGGAAATTTCCGAGACATTGGCTCTCGAGGTTATCTCAAGTGTTTTTGAAAATATCGAGACTTTTCAACTCATAAGACTTTCCAACCTGTAGGAAGCTGGACCTGCTGGACATTAATCTCCGAACTCCAATAATGGACAGTTTACACTCATTTACATCGCTCTATAACTACGCAGCTGCTCTTGTTTATTCCCAATCGAAGGCTATTTTTGGAAAGGTTCTGATTGGAGTGGGCTATTTAATAATACTCGTATTTGGGGAAGAAATTCTTGTCTTTTTGTGGATATTTTCTGGTACATATTTCTTATACCTAACGTTAAGAGTCCGTAACGACAAAATTGTTTGCAACCGAGAATTTTCCAAAGTGATTGTAGTTTTAACTTTAATAAGCTTCCTAGTATTTTAAGAAGCACGGAGAGATAAAATTATGACTACCACGTAAAATACTATTTAAGTACTTACTGCCTGGATAAATTGACTGCTTTAAAACAGTCCCATAAATACAACACTACCAGGCAGGTAATAATATTTTATCGACCAAAATATAACTTCAACAATTTGATATGTCATTTTTAAAATATTACTTATTGATCGAAACTTTTAACTATTTTAATAAACCCTTTCACACATGTTTGCCATAAAAATAATGAATATATTTTAACTATCGTTCCAGTTCATAGTTATTTTAACTGTTTAGCCATGTCAGAGGCCTTCAGGTGGCTTTAAAAACTCTGACACCAGGGCTAGCCACCCGACATATACGAACTTTTTTTTTAATTGGGATCACGGTAATGTCATCAGTTAGTCTTTTGGCCTGATATGGGTATGAAAGTTTTCAAACTTAAAATATATATAATAATAAACGCACTAAAATTACGAGATAAATAAATACCTCCTCATTTGCAGTGTACGTTTTACGTAAGTACGTAAGTGTTTCTCTAAGTAGACTCTTCTACCCGTGACCACGGCCGATGCAACTCGGCCGAAACGTCGGAATGAGGAGGTATTTATTTATCTCGTAATTTTAGTGCGCGATTAGTCCCGTAGTATATAATAATTATTTGTTCAAATCGCGAAAATTTAAAATACCTATATATGTGACGGCGCCAGAGCATTGCAAACAGCACGTGCAATGGGCGAGCGGAACTCCTTGCAAAGATTGATTATAAAGAGGTTACTCTCGGCTGAAGACGGAACTCTTTGCTCTCTTTGCAAATTAGAGGTTGAAATAATTGAGATATAAAACGTGTGACTGTAATTACTTAAATTATCCATGAATTCTGATAACTCGCTGCCTATTTATTTATAACGATCCCTCAATGGATGAAGAAGCCTGTCGGGACACTGGCGGACGCGCCGATATATGTATAACGACATAAAATAAATACAAAAGAGAATACTATAACGTACGAATTTCTCTTGTCTCTCTTTTAACATATTTCTAAGTCTAAAACTTCATATGAACAAGCATCAGATGCAGCATCTCAAGTTGCACCGCCACATGATGCATTGTAGCTCTGCATAAACGATGTTAGAAGTGTTTCAATATTTTTATGAAGCTCGGGTGCTTTATTTTGGTTCTTAGTTGGACGTTGCTCTTTTTGAGGTTTGATTTATTGCTTGAAGACGGTTGAAAATGTGTCGAGATACGCGTCCAAAAGGGTTCCGTATATAATGTTTTCAGACTGATGATGATGTCGACTACAGCAGGGTTATCCAGAATTAGTGTACTAAGCCGAAAGGAGGTGATTCAAACCATCACTATGAACAATTTTTATGGGGCCGTCCTGGAATTAAAGAAAAAATTTGCTGTTTTAAATTTTGTGGATTCAGAGGTGCATTTTTATGGAACAGCTGATATTTTTTTCTCAAATTCCGGGTTGGCCTCATAGTAAAAGTTGTTAATAATGTTGGTCTTAAACACCCCGTTTCGGCTTAGTACCTAACTACAGGGTATAGCTGACATTAAAGCGACTAGCAAAAGTTCATGCAATCTTTGAACTTCTAACGATGCCAGAGGTATTTCAAAATTATTTTTGACTAGACTCATTATGCTTTATTTTAGTTCTCAGGTGGATTTTGCTCTTTTGAAGTATGATGTATTGATTGCAGTAAGTTGAGTTGATGGCGGAACAATCAATCGGAAAAATGTAGGTACATCGTGCTTGTTTATCCTCAGTTCGACCTTCTGATTCTATGGCTATTCTTTTTCTTTGTACTGTACTGTACCAGCCTTTTAAATAGTCCACTGCAAGGCATAGGCCTACCCATGAAAGGCGATTGGGCCATATCCACCACGCCAGCCCAGTGCGGGTTGGTGGATTCACATACTCCATCGAATTTCTTCTACACTTCGAATTTTTCACCGAAAAGCCAGTGGTGTGAAATTCCGTACATAATGTTCCAAAGAAATACATTGGTACAGGACCGGGATTTCAACTCACGACCTCAAGTATGATAGGCCAGCGTTACAACCGCTAGATCACCACGGCTTTTTCTTAGTACGGAACCCTAAAAATGAGTCTTGGTGAGTTATGAGATGCAAGCGGCTTCACCACAAAGCTTGACTGACACTTAAATGGATGAGTTCTTTATTACACGAGATGGGGATAAATAACTTAGGTTTAATAGGTATCTCTACATTTCGAGTCAGTGAATATGCACTTAAGTAGGTACATAGAAATAAGTGTCTTCATCGCTTAAACATTTATTATTCAGACTGGTAAATTATATGAGAGTACCTTCTGTGATATTGCAGTACATAATGTTATATTTTAATATTTTTCTAATACATTTTACTTACTATACCTACCTACTATTTAACTGACCAATTCTAAGGTGTACTCATGTAGGATGAGTATTTATATTCGATTATTATTTAATAGTTATAAACTAGTTTGATACAGATCACATATCAATAGCACATAAGAGATACTATCGCTCTTATGCCGAAATCGGCCTGGGGCCATCATTTTCAACTTCGCACGGTTTGGTCGTGGAAATTGTATGGAGTATTTGCAACTACCATAAACAATATAGAGTGTTTTCATACAATCTGTCAGAGTTCCGTATAGGTACGTTCCCAGGCGTAGACAGAGAATATATTCCTAGTCTGTGTTGTCAGGAGTACGAAGTTGAAAAATCTATGCCTCTGATCGATAACTTCATAGGTAGAAATTTTCTACGATAACATGACACGCACCTCCGAAAAACAAAACGTTTGAATGTTGTTCAAATGTTTGAAACAATAATGTGGAGGAGCGCCATTTTATCCTAAAAGATCTATAAGTATACATTTTGGCGCGAAATTTATATAATGTGTGTAAACGTCTTTATTTGAGCCATCGACTAGGTATTTTTTATTTTAAATTTGACTAACTAATAAGTACCTATGTAAGTTCGAACAGACCAGTTAGCTGGCCCTGTTGTCTGAGTTTATACACCTCCTGAAGGCCTCTAACATAGCTGAATAGTTGGAACAACCGGAACATGCAATTTAGCTTGCTATCCGAGCTACGATAGCACTCAGTTGTAAATGCCACGCGCGGTCATCCATTCAAAGACTGACCGTGTCGAATGCTGCAATGTGGTGATCGCTGACAAACACCTAGTCAAACTACGCTATGAGCGCTCCTAATGATAAACTTGGCTAATAAACTACTTTACTACTACTACCCCATCAACTAAACTAGTTAGCCGCTGGTTTATATTATGGTTGTAACACAAAAAGAAAAAATTACAAGTCGATGATGTTACAGCATTTTACAGCGTGCCGGCGAATTTACATCAAAAACTGTGAACGCTACTGGTAAAATTGTACAGTAGATATTTTTACACAATACACACATAACAGTTTAGCTAAAAAATAAAATAAAACATAACGTAACACAAGCTTATACAAACGCATACCATTATACTCTTAAATATACCATGAAAACATACTTAACATATCTTTCCTTTTACACCCAAAAATAGAACAATGTGAAGTAATAGCCATACTATTGCTAGGGCTAAATAACTATGCCAAACATAGCAAAATAAAATTAGCTCAACTAGAAAACAGCGATGCTCGGCTGTGTTATTCTCATTTTACAAAGGGCCGCCGTTAGATTATCTCCGCCGTACAGTTCCAAGGCCCGGGCTGTGGTTTATTCTACCCCATTAGCTGAACTAGTTAGCTACTGGTTTATGTTATAGATGTTACAGCATTTTACATACGCATAGGGTAAAATTACTACAGAAATATCATCTTCTGTAATTCGTAAACAGTTGGATAAAAATCTTTACGGATTTGTAGGTTTTCCTAAATAAGCGTTATAACCGTAACATAAAATACAGCATGACTTTTTTTATTCAGTGCACAGTTTTTTTATCGCGCAATAGATATCATTAATAGAACACATTTCGCTCATAAAAAGATCGACTTTTTTTCATCATTTTTTTGTAAACTATATTGCATGCACCCTACACTCCAGACAATAACTACCTACCAAGGGTACTTCTTCGAAGACAAAATTTTGGACGTCTATGGGTTTTTTTCAGAAACCAACAAACAAAACAGTGTGTAATTTTTTTTCTATACAGTTTACCTTTAACTCTACCTGGGACAAGTGATATTTTTCAAATCATTGCAGTCCAAGTATAAATTAAAAATATTTGAAGTTTGTTCTCCTGATTCATATACCGCGTCCGCTTGCCATTTTTCGAAAGAAAATAGTCGATATCGCATTTTCCCTTTGGTAAATCATTATAAATTATAATTATATCAAAAGGAAATGAATTGCACTTTTACAAAAAAAATGTGTATTAGTTATAATTACCTTAGTATGTTTATAAATAGGCTAATAAGAAGTGTCCGGCATATAATACTGATTAATGTGGCGTATGCTGCGCTTGACCGTGCTTGGTCGGGTGATGATGATGAGAGCCTGACTTCTCGCGCAGGGGGAAGCTAGTCGTGCAACAGACGAGCCAGAAGGTGGATATACGGCTGGTTTGCTTGGATCCCGGAGTTACAAAGATAAATGTCTGATTCATCTGTGCTTAGTTCAGGTGGCATTATGATTACAATGCCTGTTTTATAAAATTTATTTTATGGTTTTACAACTTCAATCTGTATTTCGTGTAATGCTTTTGGGTTATAGATTCAAGTAGAAAAATGACAATACTGAATTCAGTATGTACGATGAGTTATGCATGTATTACGGCAAAATCCTGATTCATCTGGCCTGATTCATATGGTCAAAACGCCATATAAATCATAAAATGAATACTGGAAAAGCTTTGAATATAGCTTATATAGCCCAACAAGACCTCGATGATGACAGTTTTTGGATAGAAACTTCGTCAATCGATGAAAAAAATTATTACTCCAAAATTCACCAGAGATGTCTTATCGACCCTTCTTCAGAAAAACGTGGATGATTGTTCAGATTCAAACGATGAGGGCATTTTTGTGTTTAAAAAGCTTCAGTAAAATAAACTTACAAAAGAGTCTCACACTGCTGGTGAAAGTACGAGTATGATTACTCAATCTTCCATTAAAAAATCAAGATCTCGTCAACAAGAAAAAGGTTTTAAAGATGACATTGAAAGTAGCTCGGGCCCTTGCAGAAAGCTAAAGATTTATTTCTTGTAGTACTTAAATGTGACTTCATTATTTATAGTTAACGATACTAAGAAAAATTATGTTTCTGTGATAGTTACCAAGGAAGATTACTGTCAAAAATTCCATTTAATTGATGTTGATCTCATGTTTCTTACTTTATTCTTATTTTTTTCATTATATAATAAACAGGAATCGTGAATTGTACATGGAAAAAAATAAACATAGGTACAATAATGCACACTTATGAATGTCAAAAGTAAACAATAAATATAAATTAACATAAAACAATAAAACTAACAGAATGAATACATTTTCATTTACAAATACTGTCACATGTCAGGTTACGCAATGAATTTTTGTCAGACATAAAATATTTTACACTATAGTATGCTTTTTGTATAAGAAAATCTTTGATAATATTTTCAAACATTGTTTCATTTTTCTTAATTATTAATTTTCATGTACCTATTTATCAGTAACAAATATTAGTAATAGTTCATTTACGTAATTAAAAATGTTTTCGTTTACCCAGGTAATATAAGGATTATAATTAAGTATTACAATTTTTAGATTTCTAAAATTTCTAAAACAAGAAATATTGTTCATTCATCAACTTTTTTTCGTGCTATAGTGTTAAAATTTTATGTACGTATGTAAAATATGATTAGATTTCCCTATTACACAGCCAAATTACATAGTTTTTCATTTTCAGTTCTGTTCTGATTCATCTGTAATCAATTCTGATTCATCTGGGCACAAAATATTTGAACGTAGATATCTTAAAAACTACTTAATAAAAACAAGTCCCTCATTGAAATATATGTTCTTTAGTTACCTTTTTTACATATGAACATGTGCGACAGAGCTGAAAGTGAAATAAAATTTTGGCCAGATGAATCAGTCAAAGAATGAAATTTCGAAGAAGTACCCCCAAAACGTCTCGGGCGTAGGTGCGACGCGGCCACGTAGCTACTCAGGCGTAGAGTGAGTGATTACTCCGTTTATCTGTATACTGTCTCTTTAATTTATTTCAATATTTTTGTATTAAAGTGAGTAAAACCAATGTAGGGGTTTGATTGCTTGTTTATTATACTTTCCGTATGCAAAGTATGTGCACTGAAAAAAAACACCCTGTTTAATATCCTTATTCTTCAAAATACTCCAATGTTACGCTCTATTGTGCTTGCAATTTAAAACACTGTACATTCTTAAAACATTACTTAAAATCGAATAAAAAAGTATTTTAATATTACCAAATACCTAAATAACTACTATCCTAACCGCAGAAAATAGTAATTGGTGTGGAGACAGCCACTCACCTTGAGGCTCCTCGTGTTGAGGTAGCTGTTCCAGGGTTTCTCGGGGTCTGTGTGGTGGTGTGTCGTTTTCTTGATCGCCTCGTAATTATTCCATAGGTCTTGGGTGGCCTTTCCTGCAGTAACTATACACTCCACTGACACTAAAACAGTGCGTACGCGCATGCGGGAAAGATGCCTCCGCTCTCGTATATACTCAGGCTCACATTAGGGGACGCGACTGTCCTTCGCGGTGTCGGACGTTGAAGTGCCAACACAACACAACGAACTCCTCTGGGTTTGTGGCCATACTACCAACACCATACTCAAAAAAAAAAGAAGTTTGTCTATGTGTGGTCGCATGACATGACAAAGCGCGAATTTAAAACTCGTGAAAATATCTGGTGCTGTACGCACCAGTAATGAGCTGTTAAGTTTATATATTATTGATATTGATAACGATATTTCGCCGTGTTATTTTAATTCTACAAAGGGCCGCCGTTAGATTATCTCCGCCGTACAGTTCCAAGGCCCGGGTTGTGGTTTATTCTACCCCATTCGCTGAACTAGTTAGCCGCTGGTTTATGTTATGGATGTTACAGCATTTTACGGCCGGCCGGCGCGAAATTACAACAAAAAGGTGTAATGGTTGCTTGTAAATTTAAGAAAAAGATAACATTGACTGGATGATTTAATTTTACGTGGTGAATATTAGCAATGTGGAATTGATCAATGTTGTATTGGAAACAATCCGAACATACTTCAATTAGATATCTGTACACTAACAAAATTGAAAATAAGTAAAAGTTGTTACACGGGGATGTTTAGTTCGGTTCTACATTTTCTAGAATGTTCATCTACATATAACCAAAATGTCGCCTCAGTGTTGCTCAGTGTAATAGTTTGCACTGTTGCCGGCCTCTTAGATGAGCGTGAATAGGCCAATTCACCAAGCTGGTCCAGTGCGGGTTGGTTGATTCACACACGCCTCCGAATTTCTTCTACGGACTTACGCAGGTTGCCCGAAAAGCTAGTGGTGTGGAAGTCCTTACAAAAATTCCAAAATACTCATTGGAACAGAACCGGGATTTGAACTCACGACGTCACGATTGTAAGGCGGGTATCACTACCACTAGCCTACCACGGCTTATACTATAGACCACCACGACTTATTCGTCGAGCGTTTTTCTAAGAATATAAAGCGGTTCAAAAAACTATCTTTATAAACTGAAGGCTTCTAGGGCTAATAAGCTTAGTTAGCGCTTAGAGTTCGAGTACCGCCTCAGCACTCGTTAGCACTTTAGGACTTATTAGCACTTTTAGGCTTTAGTACCACTTTTGTTCCTTGAAGTAGGGCTCTAAAATGAAAGGGTT
The DNA here is from genome assembly GCA_949316475.1 of Hypomecis punctinalis. NCBI lineage: Eukaryota > Metazoa > Arthropoda > Insecta > Lepidoptera > Geometridae > Hypomecis > Hypomecis punctinalis. The sequence continues at coordinate 6,717,441 of OX438807.1, forward strand.
TGGAAGATATGGTCGTAATAAACTTTACAATTATTTTGTAGAGTTATAATATTTTTTTGCAAAAAATAGCATGACCGACTTTACCCGTGTGCATAATCATTACTTAGTATAAAACAAAGTCGCTTTCAGCTGACTGTCCCCATGTATGCTTAGATCTTTAAAACTACGCAACAAACAGTTTATTTTGATAGAGTAATTCAAGAAAAATGTTTATATGTATAATACACCTGTGCGAAGCCGGGGCGCATCGCTAAAACGCAAATATTATGCACGGATCGATGTAACGTTTTTCACATTACTGTTGAATTTTCAAAAATGGCTCAGCCAATTTCGAATTAAATAGGACCAATTTTGAAGTATACTCTTTCCAATAAAAAAAAGAATGATTGAAATGGGACTGCTATGAAAAAAGTTAAGCGTGGTTATACATAAAAATATATATATACGCGTTGAATTGTATACCTCCTCCAGTGATTCGTCGGTCAAAAAGTGAGTACCTACGTTGTTTCGGATATGCAGTTCTAAAATGATTATAATATTATTTTTGTAGATATCTATTAAAACGATCAGTAATAAAGTATTCATTTAAGAATCGAGCTTACTTGTTGAGAAAATCACTACATAGTATAAAACAAAGTCGCTTCCCGATGTCAGTCGATCCCTATGTACTCGTATGCAATGCAACAAAATCTGTTGCGTAGTTTTAAAGAGAGAAATCTTTAAAACTACTCAACGGATTCTGTCGCGGTTTTTTTTAATAGATAGAGCAATTCAAGAGGAAGTTTTATAAGTATGTATAATACTCCTGTGCGAAGCCGGGGCGGGTAGTTGACAATAATTATCAGGTGTTCTAGCCAAAACCTTAACAAGTTTTTTTATCAATTTTAACTATGTCTTAGTCCATTCAATATGAAAAGCTTCAATGTTAATACTAAAAAAAAGTAATTATACAGGGTTACTTCTAAAACACCAGCAACCTCGCAGGACTAAATATAAACAACAACACCATAAACAACAACATTTGTTCCATGACTTTTGTCAAAACTCAAAAAAAAATTGTTGTTCTATAGAAAAATATAGTTCACCCGCGACGAAATGTATGGAACAGCTGATTATTTTTTGAGTTTTGACGAAAGTCGTAGATCACAAGTTGTTGTTTATGGTGTTAGGTATTTAGTCCTGCGAGGTTGCTGGTGTTTTAGAAGTAACCCTGTATAATATGTAAACCAATGATGTTCAGAACGTTTGTATCTGTTTATGTTACTTGGTATGTGCCTAATAAAGCAAATTATCTTTTTATGGTCTAAACCAATTTAGGTACCTCTATTGATTTTACTCGTACATACAAAGTTATTTACTAGTGATACGTGTACCTAATAGCCCCAGATAATGGCTCATTACAATGTATTATAAGAATGGAAGGAGTGTTAGTAATCAATACATATTCGTCCCTCAGACCATAATTGTCTATACTTACATACGTACCTAGTAGGTAACTATTATTTGTAAAATAACTGCTATGCTTACATAATAAGGTATTCTTTGTCACGTTTTTTTTATTTAAAAAAAAAAATGTTCCTTTTTGTTCAATTCTCTGCATTTGATCTTGTAAAAATTTGTCATTTTGTGAATAGAGCAATGGTGGCAATAGTGGCAACTATCGAATTAGATTTTTTTGTGTTTGACATTCGATCTATGCGAGGGAAATCACTTTTAGAATAACACAATATATTTAGTGTAAAATAATTAACTACACAATGTATGAAGTCTTTAAAACTGAAACTTTCACTTAACTTTTTATTGAGACTGTAGCACGGTACCTACATACATTACAAGCGCTTCAGTAACAGTAACGATATCGCGATATGTTACAGTATTTTAATAAAATCTGAAGTGAAAAAGTCTCTCAATTATTTCTTTACAACACATTGGTAGAAGTTACTAAAACTTTAATCAATAATCATCATTCATCCATCAGCCGCAAGATGTCTCCTGCTAAACACAGTTTTCCCATGGGTTACGGGATTTTTTTTTGTGATACACAATTGCATTTGATAAGTCTGACGCAATTCGAACAATCAATCAAATCAAAATAAATCTACATGGCTGTCCGGACCACCGTCTCTACAGTCCTATGATCAAAAGTTAATGTAAAACCTATTTGTATGCCAGCGTCCTCCGAATATTCTGAAGACCCTTCGAGAAATGGGATACAAATATTTGTCAGACAAATATCGGGAGCGGTAAATATAGCTTCGAATTTCTTTATCAGAACCAACGTTTTAACTCAAAGAAAGATTATGCTTATGTTAAGAACTTGAGGTAAAAATGTTGCCTGTTGTTGGCTTAGGTTTGGCAGAGATTTATTTTTTAGCATTGAATATTTTTGGCGTGAGGTTTCAATGAAATGTTGTTAAATAAAATATGTTTCAGTCGAAATCACCAGCGACAAAGCATCTTTAAAATAAATATAGGGTATTCATATTTTTTTAGGTCTTAGGCTTAGTTTTTCTAGTTGTGAAAGCTTTGTGATTTAGAAAAACTTTCGTTACAAACGGAGAGAGTTTTTTTGTTATCAAAATATTTCAGAAACAATGACGACTCAATAATTTAATTCAAAAATTTTATTTGTGTTTGGTTTGCCAAAATATACTCATATTTTTAACAACTTCCAAAAAGGTACTATGTTCGTCTGTATGTTTTTTTTTGTGTATATCCATCGATATGTTCGCGAATTGTGAACCGTATTAAAAAAATCTGCTAATTCGAAAGAGTATATTTTTCAAGGAGGTCCCATTTAAATTTTATCGAAATTGAAATAGTTTTTGATAAACCAACAAAAATGTACATAGATGTCACATCGATTTATACAAATTATTCGAATTTTCAGTTACGTGAATTATTATAAACTCGTATCATGCTTACATAATATATGATTTCGCAGCCGACTGTACACAGTATACCTCAGGAAATAAAGACGTTTTTTATCAACTTTGCACTAAATTTCCGATCCAATCTTTTTTAATGAGTTTTAGGATTACTCTGTGAGTGTATCGCAAAATGCTGACAGATCCAGGTGGAGCGCCATCTTTAAAAATGGTTTTTGACCGATATCTTAGAAACTATGCACTTTAGAAACTTTAGCCTTTTTTTCCTGAGGTAGTAGCAGCAGACTACAAAGCCGCGGCGACACTACTGGATTCTATGCATTTCTATGAAATACAATCCACAGCTCGCGTAGTCTGACACAACGTGTATCTACGTGTCGCCCTACAGCACTTTAGTCTGCTGCTGCTGTCTATGCTGCTTAGCAGTTTTATAGGTACCTGAAAGGTGTTTGTGTAATTACACATACATACTTACAGTAGTAGATTATGTACCGAGAAAACCAAATGGTGTCTTAGGTCACGGACAATTGGACCCCGAGCGCAGCGAGGGTGTTTTAAGTTAATTCTCGAGCGAAGCGAGGGAATCATTTAGAGTCCTGAGTGAAGCGAGGGGCTCAAATCGCCCAAGACGAAGAGAGACTTGATTCTAGTGGTGCATACTCTATTTTTTATACATTCTGCAAGAAAATAAAACCCCGAAAATATGTGTACCTAATACTTATGTCATAAACTCACTAAGTGTATGTACTCACTAGGCAACTTGGTATTGTACACAATAAAATAAAATAAATTAGGATGTACCTACGAATTTTCATAAAAAAGCACACAAACCTTTAATAAAACAGAATGTAAATACTACGTGAAAAACATAAGACCACGAACAGCTCGATTATCGTGGCCTAATACAGGCATTACAAAGAGGTTTTATTCTATAAAATTGAACTGATACGGGAACCAAAGAGGTTATATTCTATAAAATCGAATAAATCCTCCTTACAATGCCCGTTGCCGTGCAATGCAAAGAGGTTTAATTCGGTTATACAAAATAAAACCTCTTCACGATGTCTATAAATGTTCTAAGTTAAGAAATTATACGAATTAGACGTTCCAAGGGACATATCCACAAAATGAATGGAGGCTGGTATAATAACAATAAAAAATTCTAACCACAACACTCGTTACATTTTAAGAAAGTTTTTCTGCACTTTTCTTTATTTTTCTGAGTCTATTACAACAGTTAAAAACATAAAAGACCCCTCCGATTTTTTTTATTAATTTAGAATTCATTAGAAAATAAAATATATTTCGCTCAAAAGGTAGTTTATTTCTAGCAGTCCTGATTAAGTAACCTCCAAATCGTTAAATAAAAGCATTTTTACCAATTAGACACACTTTTTAAGTTATTTTTTGTCACATTGTACCTACTAACTGGTCACACTAGTAGATTATAATTTTAAATTTTAGCAAATTATGAGATGAATATGGAAGAATAAGCTACAAATGCAAGTAAAATAACGATAGAAGCACTTTGTTATTGCTAAACTAGAAAAAATAATAAGCTGTATTGTTATTTTACATACAATTTATTTTTCGCATTTAAAAAAAAATTGGAGGGGTGAAAAAATCTAAATTAAATATTTTTGGAAAGCCCATATAACAAGCTTTCAAATGATGTATATACCATCTTGGTTCGATTTTTCTCTGAATAATATACTCGTACCACTTGTTGACATCACCTTTAAATTACTGTTACGGCGCCTTAGAGCTGCCTACTTTTCTATCCACCCGCATTTACCGACTCCTATGTCCTACCCTCATCTTTCCTAGACGACGACCGCCTAGGTATAGGTTATAGGTTCGTGGATAGGTGAGACGCGCTGTTTGCTTTGGCGAACAGTCTGCCCTTGACCGCCGGACAGGGTGCATTCATCACCGCGCCACGCACTTGACGTGTGCCTAGCACCGTCTCGTAAAACCGCTTACCTATACAAGTAAGGCACATGCCACACGGGCGTCACCGCCGCTGCACCGCCGCGGTGCAGCGGCGGTGCTGATCGTCGTCGCGGCGACACCGCGGCGCCCAGTGTTGCCTTAGACGCCACTGATGACATCTAGGCAGTTAGCGGAAAAAAAGGTTTTAGGGATAACCGGCTGAAGAAAAGTAAAATCTCTCATATACATTCTGATTTTGTGTGAGCCAACCGCAGAAAGAAAGTGTTTTAGTTCTTCGTTTGATATATTAGAGAAATAATGTGGCCGATCGATAAAATCTGAAATAGATGCATTGATTTGTGCAAAGTGACATGAAAAATATCTCATAAGCCCATCGAGTATGGACTTGTGTGATTTGTCACGACGAGTGGCACAGTAACAGCTGTCCAAGTGACAGCTGTCAAACTTTAAAGTGATTTATCTCGGTCATTATCGATTCTAGACTACTGCTGTCTTCACAAAAGTAATAGAACTCGACAAGATCTACATTTCGGATGACAGCTGTCAAACTTCAAAGTGAGTTTATCTCGGTTATTATTGATTCTAGACCATTAATGTCTTCACAAAAGTGATGAACTCAACGAGATCTACATTTCAGATGACAGCTGTCAAACTTAAAAGTAATTTATCTCGGTTATTATCGATTCTAGACTACTGCTTTCTTCACAAAAGTAATAGAGCTTGACGAAATCTACATTTCGGATGACAGCTGTCAAACTTCAAAGTGATTTATCTCGGTTATTATTGATTATAGACCATTGATGTCTTCACAAAAGTGATAAAGCTCAACAAGATCTACATTTCGGATGAAGTTTGACAGCTGTCATCCGAAATGTAGATTTCGTCGAGCTCTATTACTTTTGTGAAAAGAGCAGTAGTCTAGAATCAATAACTATCGAGATAAATTACTTTTAAGTTTTGACAGCTGTCATCTGAAATGTAGATCTCGTTGAGTTCTATCACTTTTGTGAAGACATTAATGGTCTAGAATCAATAATAGCCAAAGATAAATCACTTTGAAGTTTGACAGCTGTCATCTGAAATGTAGATCTCGTTAAGCTCTATCACTTTCGTGAATTCATCAATGGTCTAGAAATCAATAATAACCGAGATAAATCACTTTTAAGTTTGACAGCTGTCATCCAGACTGTAGATCTCTTCAAATTCTATCACTTTTGTGAATACAGCCGTAGTCTATAATCGATAATTACCGAGATAAATCACTTTTAAGTTTGACAGCTGTCATCCGAAATGTAGATTTCGTCGTACTCTATTACTTTTGTGAAGAGAGCAATAGTCTAGAATCGATAATAACCGAGATAAATCACTTTTAAGTTTGACAGCTGTCATCCGAAATGTAGATTTCGTCGAGCTCTATCACTTTTGTGAAGACAACAGTAGTCTAGAATTGATAATGACCGAGATAAATCAATTTGAAGTTTGACAGCTGTCACTTGGAAAGCTGTTACTGTGACATTTGTCGTGACAAATTACACGATCTGATTTCTAACGTGTACGATGGATTTTTCTCATCTTCAGTTTTAAGATTGAACGGTTGTCGTCAAAACCTTTTTTCCCACTAAAAATTCATACTCGAATACTCTAGATTTAATGTCTAAATCGCTACCGGCAACACTGGTCGCCGCGGTGGTGTCCGCGACGACGCTCAGCACCGCCGCTGCACCGCGGCGGTGCAGCGGCGGTGACGCCGCGGTGCAATGTCGCGGCGTCAACGCCCGTGTGGCATGTCTGTAATTGTGATACGTGTCCTGGACGTAGTGTCATCCCGCAAATACAGTCCACTCAAGCCGCTTCGCGACTGCCTGAAGAAGAGACCCAGGAGCAACCAGGATCAAGGTTTTGCAGCTGTGCTCACCGACCCGGAGTATTCAGGTTAGTCGTCGTCTTCCCGCACCCCTTTGTGTCCCGCGCGATCTGCCATAATACTTGGTGGCCGCGCTAACAATTACTTTACTTCCTAGGGAGTTTAATACTAACATTATTGACCTGCCCTCGAGATTGTGTTAAGATAATAATGACTTATTTTACATTGAGATTGTACAACATATAATGAGTCATTTTCGAGCAGGTGGTATGAAAACAAACTAACATGCTTTTAGCAAGCATGTGTAATTAAATACATCACACACAGGCTATTTCGCACATAACCACACCAATACAATACAACTAAAACACCAATTTACAACAAAACCAACCACTATCTATCAACACATCTCTTTATTGGCCCCAATGTTTCTAACAGCTCAAAACAACTCCGGATCATTTAACCGCGATAATTTAAAAATAAGCGGCAATAAATCATATCCCTGTTTAACTGAAAGGAGTTTGCCCTCGGGTTTTTTCGATCTCACTGTCAGATGCAGCGCGGGCAATTTAGCGGATACGTTTCACGCTGTGTGGCTACTGATACAGCGTACTGTCCATGTTCATCACAGAGCTACTACAACTAGAGAGATAGCGCTGAGGCAATTCTCAATTACAAAAATGTATGGAAAATCTTGCCCAGAGCCACGTTATACTGTGCCAGAGCTGTCAAAATTGTGAAATATGAATTGGAACTTGACACTGCTGAGAGAAAAACACGGCAACTAGCCACTGAATCGAGATATTTTTCGTGTCTTTTTCTAACTCATGCCTTATCATATAATTGCATCCCTTTCTTTCTTATATCGATCAACCACATAATCCCTCTGGTATCTCTGTGATGTTCATCAACTGCTTTGTAAATTTATACCTACTTTTTCATCCCATCTATTCGAGAAGGACGACTTGGTTTGCCTTTGAGTGCCACCCAAAGATGGTGTTTTCTAAGAAACTTTAAGCGGGCAGTAATGAGTTTTTAATCCATTTTATAAGTACCGCGCACTTCTTGAATTTGGAACATGTACCTAAGTGTTCAGCGCCAAACAAATTAAACGCAAATATTGTTAGTTTTTTTTTTATTATTTGATACTATTTAATTTCAATTTAGTTGTTACTTTTATTAAATAACAATATTACAATAAAATATAAGGCGCCTTTTATTTTCTCATAGTGTTTTTTTCACTATATCACTCGGGCGCAAAATATATTTTTGGCTCGGGCGACGTACTTTGAATCCCTCGCTACGTTTTGTATCGCGACTGTATTTTTTAAATACTTACAGCGGATATTGCGCCAATTGGGTCTATTATAAAGCTGGAATCATACTATCGGACGCGGCTTACGGACGCGACTGACAGCCGCGACTGATAGGTATCTAGGCTATGAAACTACACTGAGTCGTGCACACTATCGGACATAAGTCGCGGACGTCACGTTCGGACGACCTTGAGCGTTCGGACGTCCGAGAGCGATCTGGCACACCGGATATTTTAAGACTGTGCACATTGCTAAGTCGCGGCTGTCAGTCACGTCCATCAGCCGCGTCCGATAGTATGTTTCCGGCTTAAGTGTTGATTTTAGTTTTTTTTTTGTTTGGCATATCGTACCTACTTCAGAGGAGGTTATCGAAATAGTCGGAGCTATTTTTTGAAAAATCAACAATTATTTAAAAATGGTGAATTTGTACCTAAATTGCAGTGATTGAAGTCGGTTGGGACTTTTTTCGATGAAAATAAATTATTATCACAAATTAGGGCCCAGCTTATCTTCATCTGATGGTCAGTGGCAAAATCGGTGGAGCTGTTATTGAAATATCAACAATAATAGTTTAAAAATGGCTTGAAGGCTGGCCCATTCCTCACGCAGAGAATTTCTCTAGCAGTTCAGCGCGGGAATGCAGCCAGCGTTCTTGGTACCCTTCCACAAGTACACAGTCTTTTTTCGATTTTTAGCCTCTGTTTTTGTATGTATTTAGGTAGGATTTTTTCATTTTGTGTAGTATAGAATGACAACTCAATGTTTTTATGAGAACATCGGTTCGAGCGAAATCTTTAAATTTTGTAACGATTGAAGTCGGTTGTGACATTTTTGGGGGAAAAATAATTATAGGCAAGCAACTGCATTACAAACACACTGCATCACGGGTGGCGGGATTATTTACTTAGCAGGATTTTATCGAAATCGCTTCAATGAGTTGGTGTTCAGCCAAGGCTGGCGCTCAAGTTATTTTATATCAAGTTCCCTTTTCTGGAGATATGCCCAAAGAGCTGTGATGTGAGAAATTCTTGTATGTGCTTTAATTAAAATTCAGCTGCCCCTTTTGGACCAAGAAAAGTTGTAGAAGTTATTTAGCACAAGTAACATAGACATATTAGATAAAATATCTTTGATGAGTATTGAATAACGCCTGTTCGCAATTGGTTAATTTCTCACCGAAACGGTTTGCACTATGGAATGGAATTGAACCGTTTCGCCTCTGATGCGGCGTGGCAAATAGTTTAAACAACGAGGATCTACTATTTAACGTGTCATCCGAGCCACGTTGAGCGCTCTCATGTTGGAAATGTCACCCGCGGCCACCCATCCGAAAACTGGCCGTGCCGAAATCACTGACGAACACTTGGTTAAACTACGCTATGAGCGCTACGAGCGGAGCGATAATGGGCGGAGAGGAGCGGAGCTGGGCGGAACAGAACCCTAGTCCAGGTTTTGTGTAGTTTACTTAACTTTTGTGTTCGCGTGCGGCTCCATATATTTTGGTTAGATCATCTTCGTTTCCGCCTGGGGCGCTGTACAAAAATATATGGAGCCAAGCTGAACCAAGCCAAGCCAGGGAAACAGCTGTAGTTTCAATTATTTACGTGTAAACCTGGACTAACTCCTCTTACCTTCATAGACAGATTAAAAACTGTGACAGAAGACATTGGCCCCTGGTGGATGTCCTACTCTGCCTTTCTAATCAGTAGTCTATAGTCTCCATTCAAAACCTTTATGGCAACATCATAATGAGACATTTTTGAGAAGGCCTATGTCCAATAATTGACGTTCTAAAGACCTAAACTAACACGATGATGATGATCAAGCCAAAACTAACAATCGCTAATTTGATGGCGTGTATTCTATTCCAGTTTCACGCCTCTGCTTTTGATTAATAGCCTGCATTTAGACCTCTTGACATTTCTACCATTGCGCCTTGGGATTTTGCGAACGCAAGGACATTTCGGAGAACTTTTTAACTCGAAAAATCCTCGCCGAGAACGTAGAAAAGAACACCCTTCTGAGTAACAATTAATGGATTCAAGTGTTGTAGCGTTTTGGTACTGTTCAATAGATCAGCCGGGCTAGTATGCGCGCCACGGTTTATTTCTTTCGTTGCGTCAGAACGAGACAGCGTTATGGCTTATAGTTATAGTTAAAGTATATATCTGTCACTTTTTCACACGTCGAAATGAGTTCTTTTCGTGGCTTTTCGTGGTCGCATGCTTGACTAGCTGATCTTTTAAATTGTTTACGAAATGGTCCCGGATTGTAACGGAGCCGTTATTTCAGTGAAGTGCGACATTACAGATGTAAATAAAAATATAAATGCAAACAAAAAAAACCTTACTCTTCTCTTGTGTAATATCGAAGATAAGGGATTTATTTTTTCCCACTACATAGGTACTGCTTAAAAATGTGAAAAAATATCTTAAGCAAGAAATACCTTGTTAATAGAGAAATGATATAGGAGTTTGTTGTTATGTACTAGTATATATGGCAAGAACACGAAACAACCGCTCGCATTTACAGCGTACCTACATATTTTTACCTATATAACGACAAACTCATCACAAATGCATGACCCATCTCGAATTACACAAAATCACACATACTCACTCGTGCTAGATATCATTCTAATCTTGAAAAAGTGCCCCTGCAAAAGCACGTCGCTGACGAAAAAATATGCTACGCGAGATGCTCCGATAGGCTAAATTCATTCCGCTGGCAGAATCCACAATGAGACTCGGTAGAACACAGACCTCACAAGATGGGACGTTTCGTCACAATCTCATTACATTATAAGAATAAGGACAATCACAAACATAACAATTCACTTATTTATATGAACTCACACAATACTTTATTCCACACTGCATATTTCGGAAACATCCATTTTGCTGTGTACCTACCTACGTACAATAATATGTGTATTTGATTCATAAAAATGTATTAAGCGCTGGGTATAAGGCCTCTCTCTAAATTTCTATGGGGTAGGACTATTTAAATTACTGAATTGACAGGCCGCAGAGAGGCAAGGGAGGAATGAATGAGAATACTGGCCGAGTTTATGGTAGGGCATACGGAATTAGGGCGTAGGTCGGTGCTTGGAGACGTGGGTGAAAAGTAATATAGACTGCTAGGGTCGGAGCTTTAATAATTTAATTTGTGGAATAACGTAACAATCATTTTAATGATCAATCCATAGCTTTCTAAGGTGACACCAAGCCAGATTGCTTTAGATTGCTGCATCATTTTTGTAGGCGCTCTGAATCCTACTATCCTATTTATACTAATATTAAAAACGCGAAAGTTTGTATGTACGGATGTTTCTTACACTTTCACGCAAAAACTAAGTACTAAACAGATAGAGATGAAACTTTGCAATAATAATGCTTACACATAAGAATAAAACATACCTAAGCTTTAATTTATAAAGATCGCGTGAAACGAAATTCGCCGAGTCAGCTAGTATTTTCATAAATTGACGCTAATCCAATACTACAACGTCAAAGTTATTTGAGTTGTACATACTGTTGTACGGGATCATTCCTTGAAATTTGCTCTACATATTGGAAAAGGAAAACTTTGACATGAAAAACAATGAACGAGAAGTAGAGCGGAGATCACAACTAACGTGGAATAGGTATTGGAGTTTAAAGGAAATATTCAAAAGTAACATGCCAATAAATATGAAAACTAAAATATTAAAGTCATGCCTTTTACTTACCATGCTTAACATGCACATTACTTGCCAAACATGGAAGTTCAGCAATAATGTAAAACACAAAATCAAAACATGTCAAAGAGGAATAGAACGAAGCATGCTGAGTAGAAGTAAAACCGCAAAAAATACGACACACTAAAATAAGGAAAATTACCAAAGCAAAAGACGCTCAAGAACAAGCACTAAGCCTAAACGAACGTCGCAATACCCAAGTGGAAGTGGGCTGGCCATATAGCACGGCTTCAGGACAATCGATGGACTAAAAGAGTCACCACATGGCAGGGCCCTAAATAAAGCCAAAAGAAAGTAAAGGAGACCCTATACCAGATGGGTAGACGAGATCCAGAGGACAACAGGACCAAATTGGCTCCAAGTATCACAAAATAGAGAGGAGTGGCTATCCTTGGAGGAGGCCTTTACTTGTATAGGGAATCTTACAGACTAAAACTAGCAAAAATAACATTATATACATTTAAATTCACAAAAATACATATCTATAGAACATTAATGTAACCTTTGACTATTTATTTTACTGTAAGAATAAAAGGCTTATTTATTTTTTATTTATTTTATTGGAAAAGGAAAAATGTATCGTAACCTAAAGAGCGGAAAAATCGAGTATTATCAACATCATCCAACGCCTCCTATTTCAAGCCACTACTGGGCTATTTTATAATACCTTTTACGGTCCTGAGTCCATCGTGTGTAGGTCACAACACAATCGGTGAAAACAAAATAAAAAAACCGGACAAGTGTGAGTCAGGCTCGCAAATCGAAGGTTCCGTACAAATCCAGAAAATTTCACAAAATTGGGAAGTAAGTTGTTAAAATCTCCTTACAATGGTTACATCGACAAAAACGTTTTTTCTTCACTTTTCTCTTCATACATCGAAAATTACACGTTGTTAAAACAATTCAAAACCTGTTTTAGCGCATGCTAATGAAGTTATTTTATATGATACCTTACATGATACGATTTACTCACTTTGAATTTTGAACCCATATTTTGTTAATTTTGAGGCCCTATTTTTTGTGATACAAATAAAAATGTACAGTTTTCAGATTTATTCCTATATGTGTACTCTGAGACAATGCTTCTCGCCAAATTTCATAGTTCTATGTCAACGAGAAGTAGGTTTCGATTCTTTAGTATCGAAATATGCGTTTTTTACGACATAAACGGCTCTAACCTTTTTAAACGATAACTGAGAAGTTTTTTGACACAACTGCAAGAAACTATAGATATACGTATACAGTTTAAATTTCAACTCGATATCTTTACGCGTTCCCGAGATAAAGAGTCTTGACATACACACATACGGACAGACGGACAACAAAGTGATCCTATAAGGGTTCCGTTTTTTCCGTTTGAGGTACTACTGGTTAACTACTGGAACCCTAAAAAAGAAAAAAAGAAAAAAAACCGAATTTACAACCTCTTTGTTCTGGAAGGCGCCTGAAAATGTCAGCTCGTAAATGCAACAACAATAATACAAACGTGTTTCAAACCAAGAACAATATAAAGGTTAGTTACACACTAGCCAGTCTTAAAGGTCAAAGCTGTAACAGACAGTACTTTTACCAGATGGCAGTTGTCAGCGTGTCAAGTCTTCGCCAAGTCCACTACATCACGCCTCGCGGACTAATCTGTCTGCTCACTGCTTGTTACTCTGGATAAAGCCTTAATCATATGAAAAGGACATGCTCGTGAAACAAAGCTTTCCTGGTGGCGCATCTATCCTGTAATTTAATAATATCTGGAAACAGGCTTTAAGGTCCAGACTCTACCAGAGCGGAACAGAACTGAGTAAAGGATTACATTCCAATGGCAGAAATGACACATCGGCATAACGAGAGAAAACCAATAGTGTCCAGGATCCACTAACAAACACTAGAAAAAATATCAAAAAGGAATCGAATTTAAAAACCTTAACTAACCTTAACCTAAACTTTTTCGTTTTAAGAACCGCTTGAAAATTTCAGCTCTGAAATGCCACCAAACTAATACAAACGTGTTCCAAACCAAGAACAATATAAAGGTTAGTTACAGTTTAGCTAGATAGCTGTAACAGACAGTACTGTTACCAGATGGCAGCTGTCAGCGTGTCAAGTCTTCGCCAAGTCTACTACATCACGCCTCGCGGACTCATCTGTCTGCACGCTGCCTGTTACTCTGAATAAAGCCTTAATCATATAAAAAGGGACATGCGCCGTGATACAAAGCTTTCCCGGTGGCGCATCTATCCTGTAATTTAATTATATCTGGAGGCCCAGACTCTACCTGAGCGAAGTGGAGTTGGGCGAATACTCATAGTCACATGCTAAAATGCTAGATTTGCCTAACGAGAACAAAACAATAGTGCCCAGACTAAAAACAAGTCTAATCAAAAAAAAATCTTTTCAAACGGCGCGGCGCATCCATCCTGTGATTTAATAATACATATTATGAAATAGACCATAATAAAGGTCGGGCTCGGGTTCTACTAAAGCGAAGCGAAGCTGAAATTCCAGGCAAAATCACATCCATTCCGAATTAACTAAAAGATACATAGGTACTCTCCTGGTTTGTGGACAACAAAACACTCCAATGCTCCGCTCACGACTAAGTTTTGTTCTCGCCAAGCATAAATAATAATATCACACTTATGCAGTGAGCTCACGGACTCATATTTCACTTAACTGCGTTCCGCTTCGTTTTGGTGATATAGGAGCCTCATTCGTAGACGGACGAAAATGTTTGTTTATTTATGTAATTAGTTACTTACTCCGCTGCCCTAGTAGATAATGTGTGTCATCTTTACCTACTAACCACAGGGATTAGTATGAGTTTCCATGTAAACTGAGGCTACAGTAGTAAACATATAGACTCACAACATTTTTGTACACAACCCCTGATGTAGAAACGAAGGATAACTAACAAAAAGGCATGAATCCATACAAAAACCATACCTAATAGTACGCAAAGTCATCTGACGAGATCAAATTTAAATCTTGCAAAATATACTTTTTTAAAACTGTTTATTTTAGAAATAAATGGAAATTGAATAAATGTAATTATAAATAGGTAAATAGAAATAAGTGAATTAATAGTGATACTAAAAACTCAATTTGGTTATTTTCCTATTCATCACAGTAAGTAGGTATATCTTAGTTTCTGTAAGAAAATATTCCCTTGCAATACAAATACTGGCATTTAACCTTGTCCTAAACACAAAATTCTCTGTATTATACTGGTCCTAAAACATTTAAGTACAATGTAACATTCGGCTGCAATTGCAATAAACGCCGTCATAAGAATGAAGAGAGAGAGATAAAACCATTGCAGTACTACCGACTTATCCCTCAATCGGACTAAATAACAGAACTAAATAAGTCTTACCGGTGACTGTCAGTTTATCCAGAAAATACGATTGTGGCGTCCTCATTCAACCGCAAAGATAATCCAGCTAGCCTTTATGTTTCATCGTTTCGACCCCATAAAGCATGATTCTGCAAAATACAGATTGTTCTATTTGACGATGTTTCTCGTAAAATGAAATAAAGTGTTGGCCACAAATCCAGATGGCTCGAACTTTTTTTATCTTATGCCTTCATCTGGACGTTACTTGGAGTGTACAGACTCTGGATTAGAAAATATGACACGACATCTAACAGTATTTTTTTATCAGTTCGCGTGCGCCAGTCGACGGGAGCGCGCGTATTCCCTGACGAAGGAGTACTAATTACTCCGAAACTGGTCGAGTTCCCAGCGGCCCGGCCGCGATATTATACGTGAGTAACAACCGGTGTTTTCTTTAGTAGTATTTTTTTAGATGAAACAAACCGTTACACATACGTTAAAAATAATGAAGAACAACTTTTACTGTATAAGTATGACTAACACCGGTGCTTTTCGCAAAAAAAAATAGCTTTATTATTGTTTGTATTGTATTTACCCGTCTGTTTGTCCATCGATCGTGGTTAAGGGTAGACTGACCCGCCTGTCTGTCTATCGGTGACCACGATCGATGCAACTCGGTCGAATCGTCGGGATGATGAGGTATTTATTTACTCGTATCTCGTAATTTTAGTGCGCGATTAGTCCTGACGTATATAATAATAATGTGTTCAAATCGTAAAAGCTTAAAAACAACAAAAATTAGCTGTCTTATTCATTTTGTCGAAAGTCGATGAATTTTTCTTTGGAACGTGGTTTGATCATAATGATCAGTACAATGACAATCTCTATTTTGTCGAGATTTAATACACCCCGCAGGCGTAGACTCATTCATTTTGTAGACATACAGTCCAAATACCTAAAGTTCTCGAAAAGCCTCGCCTTAAGGAACCAACTCTATGTCTGACATGGCGCCTCAAACATACCTGTTATTTACCAACTGTTTCGCATCCAGACTTTAATTATTCTTTGAAAACTTTATCGCAAATAAAAAAGTAATCTGCGTATCTCTGTAAGGCGGGCCATTCATTAGAAATTACAAGCATTTCGGCTTTTCGGCGGGACCTTCGGGACCTTAGGAATTTATACGGCAGGTCGACGCACCGCCCATTCTGCTCATAACCTTTGAGCAAATAACTATGAAGTGACAATCGTGCAAAAAAGTGTCCAAGCCAAAGCTCTGACCAAGCTACGCAGTGGGCAGGCTTTCTAGTAAGCGATTGCAAGGCGACTACAACGCCGCGCGATGCCAAAGTGCTCGGTTACAAGCACTAATTAGGTGACATAACGACGAATTTCGATAAAACGGGTCATTGTGAATTATTTATTGTGAATATCTAAGTCGGTTTGTATGACGACGCTCGAACTTTTTTTTACTACATTCACTTAGGAACTGTGGCTCTTTTTAAGGACTATCCGTACACGTAAGTTTAGTCCCGTTATATTTAGTATAAAATGTGTGAAAACTACGTTCATTTCCATAGTAAAAAAAATACTGTGACTCTCTTGATATTTGCTCGAAGCTTATAACATAACTTAGATTTTTCTTTTATTATTTAGGCGGAGAATTTATTTCTTCGATAGACCTTGTGGTAAGGATTTTTTAGAGCGATTATTCCATACCTATAAGGGGAGAAGGATTCTTTGATGTTTAAAAGTTTAAGTACCTGTGAACAAAGTGCTGCCTAGAGCTACAATTTCTTCAGATACCTATACTTACAGTTTTTCGACATTTTATTTCTGCCGTGTCTCATATTCGATTATTTGTATGTTCTTTGGATTTTCTTATAGGTTTATCTAATTCTTTTTTAAGACAATTGAACTTCCTTGACTTGATTTTTTTTTTGCTAACATCCTTAACATGTATAAAAGTGTGTTTGTTGGTTTTATTGTTATTCATTCTGGTAGCAACAGAGCGAAGCGCGGCGGAACGACTTGATTTTTAACACGCTTTTAGTAGTTTCACCTGTATACTGTACCTATGTTTGCTTGCTTGTAACCAACCCCCTTGAGCTCGATTTTGCCCTACTTTGAGCGATCAGATTTTCTTCAAACTTTGCACACCTATCAAAGACCGATGACATTGCATTTATGAAAAAAATATAATGACACTTTTAAGCGTGTTTTTTTTAGTTTTTTTAGGGTTCCGTACCTCAAATGGAAAAAACGGAACCCTTATAGGATCACTTTGTTGTCCGTCTGTCCGTCTGTACGTCTGTCCGTCTGTACGTCTGTCCGTCTGTGTGTATGTCAAGACTCTTTATCTCGGAAACGCGTAAAAATATCGTTTTGAAATTTAAACTGTATACGTATATTTATGATCTCTTGCAGTTGTGTAAAAGAAAAACTTCTCAATTATTGTTTGAAAAAGTTAGAGCCGTTTATGTCGTAAAAAAACGCATATTTCGCACTCACAAAAATCAAAACCTACAGGGTACTTCTCGTTGACATAGAACTATGAAATTTGGCGAGAAGCATTGTCTCAGAGTATACATATAGGAATAAATCTGAAAACTGTACATTTTTATTTAAATCACAAAAAAATAGGGCCTCAAAATTCACAAAGTATGGGTTCAAAATTCAAAGTGAGTAAATCGTATCATGTAAGGTATCATATAAAAAAACTTCATTGGCACATGCTAAAACTAGGTTAATTATTATTAATTAGGTTTTTAATTATTTTAACTACGTGTTGGTACGAAACCGGACAAGTGCGAGTCAGGCCCTCACATCGTGGTGAGGGCCTGACTCGCACTTGTCCGGTTTTTTAAACTATATTTATTTTAATGATAGGTAAGTAGTAATAGGTAAGTAGCCAAAGCCGCGGATAACAACTAGTTTTTTGCTGACTGTATGGTTCTGTTTGCTATTCGTATATATTTTTTTATTTTTTCCGGCTCTTTTTGTCGTGACAAAATATGTTTTCTTTTTTGGACCGCAAACTGTTTCCCGAGTTGATTGGCACGTGAAGCCTGACGGCGTTTGTTGTAAAAAGTCAATGTTTGCGTTGGTTTTACACGTGTTATGCAAAAGAGGTGACAAATGGTAAACATTTTTGTAAAGAATTAAAACTGTTTTACCAGTTATGTCCACTTTGGTTTCGGAATGTCATATTTTCTTGAAAAAATCGTCTTTGTAATTTTTTGAAATGGATGCTTATTAGTCTATTTCAGATTAGAATTATTACAATCTGTCCCCCGGGGGACAAAACGGAAGAAAAAAATATTATTGATTATCGGGAGATAGACCGGCACGATTTCACTCCTTAACAGGCCGGTCTGTTCCCCGACTAAGTAAATTATTATTTTTTGTTTTTCTTCATCCATTTCATCTGTCGCTTTCTCATTTAAATTAGATAATATACTAGTGATTTGGATTTATCATCATATTAATAAAAATAATTTTAATTTTTTGTTTCTTTCTCTATCACTCAGCCACAGATTTATATGTATTCGAAATAAGTATTTTTGCTCCAAAGCATGCAGCCCTCGGAACATTATAATAAAATATATCTACCAATCGCTGAAGTGCACCAATGTTCGGTCCGGGCGGTCTTCAGATGGGTGACCGCAGCTGGTATATTATGCAACTGAGTGCTAAGATGTCTAATGACACGGGTCTTTTAAATGTTATAAGCTGTTTATAACACTGACTCCAGGGCTAGCCTATCAGCCTATTTGGGATTTTACTGCAAAGGTTCAAATTTCAAGAGATGTGCCACAAAATAAGTGCGTTCGTTCGTTTCGGACGTAGGACGTCCACTTTTGTGCGGTTTTCGAAACGATTTATTTACATTCAGCGCGGTCTTGCGATGGATGAGGTTTTATCATCTTATGGGTGGACATTCTATGTACGTTACACTAGTCGGCAGGTAGATGGTTTCCATTCAAGAACTTTTTGACTCCATCAGATAAAAAGATAAACATTTTCATTGACAACATACCTTTAATTTAATTTAATTAACAAAATACCTTCTATAACAAATTAAATTCAACTAAAAATAAATTAATTACAACGTGGTCATGTGTCAATATTTCTGCCGTGATTATTTCTATAGCACTTTTGTTTCAATTTAAAGAATTCGTTAATGGAATCTTCAAAATGAGCCAGTTTTCAATTTTCATCGGTCACCATTCCTTTGAATTTTTTTTACCGTTCTTCTGCGTATCCTGTCATTAATGATTTGATCTCGCAGATAGACTTGTAGCCTTCTCTAAATACCTACTTGTAAACGTAACTGCAGGCCAATCGCGTTAAATTTAAACAGCTGCGTACCATCTGTAATTCAGTTAAAGTTCGGTTGCAATTGTAGTTAAGTTTCGATTCAAAGATAAAGATAAAGATAAAGATAAATTTTATTGCAAAAACTTACACTAGGTACACAATTTTAAGTAGCTCTGCCTTTTGCGTTAGTTTAAAACTGTGTTGCAAAAGGCAGTGTCTTCCAGATGGATCAGGTGATTTTGCAAGTACAAACAAACCAAGTCACTATACAATACAAGAATGAGCGTTTGCATTAGTGTGTGTGTGTGTGTGTGTGTGTGTATGTGTGAGTGAGTGTGTGTGTGTGCGCGCGCACATTAGTGTGTGTGTGTGTGTGTGTGTGTGTATGTGCGCGTGTGATGGTGTATAAGTGCGTGTGCATATTCTTACGTGCGGTGAGCATGAAACACTGCAATACTCAAGATCTCTTAAGAGTCAGGGTTTGCAGTGTTTGTTTGCATGAATGTAGTTAGAGTTAATATATTTTTTTAAGTAGATTTTCAGTCTCATTGTAGTTAAACATTGATAGCCAGTTTAAAATTTCTCTTTTAAGTTTGTAGAGTAATAATGGCTTCATGTTTTCTTTAGCATTAAATACATTATACAGTTTCGGAGCCAAGTGAACATAGCTTCTCCAGGCGACTTCACTGCGGTAAGTAGGAACAGGACATAAGTCCAGCCTTTTGTTAGTTACCTTTTGGTTAGGTACAGTGTATCTGTGATATCGAAGAATACATTGGTAAATAAATAATTTTCTAACCGTCAATACATTACATTTTTTATAGAGATCATCGGTAGGATGTCGAAAAGGCAGCCTCATGATGACCTTAAGTAGTGCTCTTTGAGCTCTCTCAACTACCAGCATGTTTGTTTTACCTGAACCCCCCCATGAACTGATACAGTAACTTATTACACATTCTGCTAATGCTTTGTACGTTTGCATGAGAAGGTCATGGTTAGCAACGTGTCTAAGCTTTTTAAAAACATAAATTAACTTTCTGGTTCGTTTTGAGACTGCCACTAAGTGATGTGACCAATTTAGTTTAGTGTCAAATGTTACACCTAGGTAGCGGATCGTGTCTGTACTGGTCAAAAGGTCACAATTACAGTTTGATTGCAAGGAAGAACGGTTACACGGATAAGTATGAGCTTTAATATTAAGGTCATCAAGTGGTCTAGAGGCGTTGGTTTTGCTAAAAGATAAAAATTTTGTTTTTGAAATATTCAAAGAGAGTAAATTGTCTTCTAACCATGCAATGACGTGGGATAGGCCTACTTCAGCCTGATTGTATACTTTCTCCCATGTCGAGTCATGAAAGAGTAATTCAGTTTTAAGGAATTAGGTATTGCGCTAAACATCATACACCGACCGTACATTTGACACCGGTTACCTTCCAACTCGACGAGTTGCGTTTCAACTTTAGTCAGAATCATTAGTGCGATACGAAAATAGACAAAAAGTAGAAGTTCGGTTAAAGTTCAATTGTAGTTCAGCTGTATTTTTTTAGTGCGATTGGCCTGCTGTTTTAATAAAATGTATCTTTGGGCTAAGTACTTTGCCCTTGCTCAAACTACGTACCTAACTATTTTTAATTTACGCCACTTATACTTTCTAATATACCTAATACAGTTAGGTATTACGTAGAAAAATAGGATTAATGGCCAAATATTATAGGCACATGTGAATAATTAAAAAAATATGTATTAGGTAGCTTTACTTACACAATACTTTGTTTATATTTATTTGATTTAAGTTTTTACATACTTTAATCAAATACAAACAATAATCAAATAATTTATAATCAAATACTTTAATCACATTTACATACTTAAATCAAATCAAAAAAATAGTGATAGAAATCTATCACTATTTTTTAAATCATTTTTATCTAGTTAAATTTATGGATGTTCTAAAGAAAACCACACCAGCAAAGACATTTATTATTTAGTAAATGGTGGGTAACGTAGTTGGTGCCACAGTTATGTTTTATATTAATTGTTTTTCTGTACTGTATACTGTGCAATTTTTTGTTGTCCCTAATAAATAAAATAAGCAACATAAATAAAAATTCTAAGTATTCAATAGAACGGATCCAAGTTTTTTCAATCTCGAAATAATCATGAGAGCTTTGTCGTGTAGCTGAACCAAGTGGAGCTGCAATGATCACGCGGCTTAGCGCTTATTACATTTCTCCAGTTGGCCTTGCGCTTAGAAAAGTAAAAAGATTTTTGGTCGTAAAAATAAATACACATACAATTTTGCGGGCTTTAACGAAATTGATATTTAAAATACAATTTCAGAGAGTTGATAAGTAAGGGATAGTAAATATTGGGGATGTTATTTTAAACGACTTCGAAGAAAGAGGTTTTCAATTAGACTACTGGTATGTTTTTTTTATGTGTATGTTATGTGATTACCGATGACGCCAATTATGAACTGATTTTAATGGTCAATTTTTTGTTTAGTACATCAAATTATTTAAATTTTATCGAAATCGGCTGGGTCGTTTTAAAAACCAACATTAATGAAAAAATTACTACATCGATGTAGTCATTTTTAAAATATTCATATTCTGTACACGGTCAAAGGCGGCTCTGCATGTTTTGCCGCATAATAATTATGTAGTAATAAGATTATACGAAACTAAGTGTCTCTTCATTATTTATCATGAACACTTTTTATTATTGTACCAACCAGGATATAGCAAAAATAGTACTTTATCATATGGAAACATATGTCTAGCAGTAGAGGTGTTACTGGTGGTGGTATTTAGCTACTAGATAAATAAATATAGTTTTAAAACAAACTAAAATAACACGCTTTCATAGCATAATTATCAAACTTAAAAGTGTAAACTAATTTTCAATATGGGCAGAAAATAATAATGAAAGAAAAATATTAATACTATTGTAAAAAAAACGTGCTCGATTTATGAAAAATTAGGGCACAATGCGCCCTAATGTTTCGTAAATCCCTGATATGCTATGAAAGCGTGTTTTTGATTTTTTACATTTATTTTTCACTTTTTAATAATATAACAAATGCATTGTCATCGGTCTTTGATAGGTGTTCAAAGTTAAAAGAAAATCCGATCGCTCAAAGTTAGGGAAAATCGAGCTCTAAGGGGTTGGTTACAAGCAAGCAAGAAACCATATAATTAAAGATATAATTTGTCAGCAAAATTATATCCAAAAACAAATTAATAATAAGAATACAAATGCCATAAATAAAGAAATACGAAATGTCAAACGTTTATAAAATTCGTCGTCCCATAGAAAGATTGCTCGATAGGCCATGTACACAGTTCGAATAGTTCACACGGATCCTATCATTGATGTAATACTAATTTTGATATTGATATTTTCAAAAATGACTCAGATGACTTCGAAAAAAATTAAATGGGTCCTCTGAAGTACCTATGATCTACCAAACAACAACATAATTGGCGGAGTAATCGTGTAGTAACCTAACCAAAACCAAAAAACACACAGTCAAAATGGGAGCCTCCTTTTATGAAGTTGGTTAAAACACACACAGAGCACAGGAATTTGACTCCTAAGATTGGTTCCGTTGTAAAAATCGGTCATACTGAAATCATAGAATGTGTCAGTCGTTTAAAAAATGTCCATTAAACGTAGATTAAAACTGTAAAAAATTAACATATCTTCGAAAATATATGGAACTCTCAGACAATCAAGATAGGTGCTTATCTTCTTGATAACAAATACCTACACGCAAACTTTCTCATTTATGAAATGTTAGTGGCTGTCTCCACTCGGCAATCCCATCCGCTCCAATATTACTTCCAAAGTCATTTCCTTAATCTCAAAATTTTGTCCTGAATTTTCTAGAGCTTCCGACTTTCCGGTGTATCCCCTAGGTATTTCTTTTGATAGAAATACTGGGCCTGATTCAGACTGATTGTCCCACTATTTCAATTGCTGTCGGCTGCGACAAAAGAAACGCTGCTTCACCTCTAATGACGGCGTGCACATAGAAACTATTTATTTATTTCCTCTTTAGATCGTTTTTCTTGATCACAGTTGTAATTGACTGTTATTGAGAAACAGCTGCCATTATAATTGCTATTATTGCTTTACGAGATAGGTGTTGGTTCCAACGACATTAATAAAATTGGTTGATTCTGAATTAAATAAATATTGTTAACTAGCTGCGCCCGCGGTTTCACCCGCACAGCTCACGATTGTGTTGGGTACAATACTGAGTAACATGTCTTAGTGGCAATTTAACAACTATGAAGGTATATCTGCCAAGCCGTGGTGGTCTAGCTGTAGTGACACCCGCCTTACAATCGTGAAGTCGTGGGTTCAAATCCCGGTCCCGTACCAGTGAGTTTTTTGGAAATATATGTACGGAATTTCACACCACTGCTTTTCGATGAAAGAAAACATCGTGAGGCAACCTGCATAATGTTAGTAGCAGAAATTCGATGGCGTATGTGAATCCACCAATCCGCACTGGGCCACCGTGGTGGATATGGCCTAATCACCTTTCACGGGTAGGCCTACGTCTTGCAGTGGACTATTAAAAGGCTGATACAGTACAGAACAGTTATATCTCACACTAATAAAGTGCATTATTGTTTAGTGTAGGTATCACCCTACGTGGGTAGGCCTACATCATGCAGTGGACTATTAAAAAAAGGGTTGGTACAGTAGGTAACTATAATTAAATATCAATTTTTCTCATGTTACTTTGATTATGTTCTATTTTGTATTATAGCTATTTTCACCTGTAACCACGAAATGTGGAAAGGCAAAAGCAGGTTGGAGGTTGTGTAGCAGCATTATTGGTGCTCCTACCTTGAAGATCAACTCATGTAGCAAGCCTGTGGGAGCGAGACTATGTAAAAGCTCTACAGGGCGGAGTTTAGCATTGTCTCCAGCACCTGATCGAGATTCTTTAATTTCAGGTATCTGTCTATAAAATCAAAGAACAGATGAAACATTGGATATTTCCTAGATTTCCTAACTAAATGGTAATTTTTAAAGCAAATTTTTCATATACACTTTGTATTTGAAAAATAAACACATACATTTCCAGTAAATCCTATATCTCCTGGAATACATCTGCACTATTTGGAATCTCCAGATGATCTAATGATTGAAATCTCAGCAAGAGGTTTCATGATACACGTCCACGTTCTTTTCTGGTTGGAGGAGAAGCCAGAATTCATCGATACAACATAACCATGCTGAGATTCTGGATTTCAAACCAAATTCATCCACTCCTCCAAGATATTGTCAAAACGATAATGATCGCTATGGTGTGTAATAATTCTATGTCGCCATGTATGAAGGATGTACGAAAAGTGAAGGCACATTTTAATCATAGATAGACTCGAAATACCTACAATTAGTGCGTATAGCGGATAGAACTCGATACGGTCGTCATTACATACATGGTTCATTTTTCACCAAAAAAGGCAGTAGGTAAACTTTTTTTTATAACTTACCGTTTACGATATAAGGACCATTTAATGTACCGGTTCGTCTCGCATAGCATATTATACTAAGCGCAACACAAGTCGGCGGATGGGAAATTAGATATGCCTACTATTATTATAAACGCGAAAGTTTGTGAGGATGGATGGATGTATGGATGTTTGTTACTCTTTCACGCAAAAACTACTGAACGGATTGAGATGAAACTTTGCAATAATATAGCTTATATATCAGAATAACACATAGGCTATAAATTATAATGATATTGCGTCCAAAATCAAAATATCATGTGGGCGAAGCCGCGGTTAAAAACTAGTGGTAAACAAATTACAAAGCAAATTAGCGTTTTCTTTCGCTCGAAAAACAAAGTTAGGAAAAATACAAAGAATAATTCAGCACGAAGAATAAGAAAAATATTATCTCTTATAGAGGACAGAAATAATATTAGTCCCTGTCAATATTATCTCCTATAGACCTAAGTAAATTATCCCAGACAATTATGATCAAACATAATTAATTCTACCGTCTTACCGATAAAAGCAACAAGTATCTACTATCCACCCAGACGTGTCTATGATTATATTGAATCAAGCTATAACAGCAAATGTTGGACATTATTTCTCCAATAGACCTACCTAAGTAAATTATACTGTAATGTAGGTAAGTAAACCTTAATGAGGTACTTTATTAATGATGCGAAATAAAAGGCTTTTTTTATT
This sequence comes from Hypomecis punctinalis, assembly GCA_949316475.1. NCBI lineage: Eukaryota > Metazoa > Arthropoda > Insecta > Lepidoptera > Geometridae > Hypomecis > Hypomecis punctinalis. Next base: position 6,743,073 of record OX438807.1, read on the forward strand.
TATTTATTTATAAGTAAACTTTATGGCATCTGTGAACACGAGGCAAGTCATTGCGCAGTAACAAATTTGTTATGTCAGTGGGTCAACAATAGTAGAAAGTACCTACTTTAACGCCCGCACCGAGTGCATAAAATACTTTCGTCCTACGGAAGTATGCAGGTTGCCTTATGATGTTTTCCTTCACCAAAAAGCCAATAGTGTGAACTCAACGATTACTGAAATGCACTATAAATAATTAAATTATGGTACGATAAGGTTAACGCTGCGTATGCGCCGTGAGCCGCGTCACGTTGCTCGCGACATTGGCCCAAAGCTCGATCGCGAGTGATACGCCTCACGTACGCACCGATACACCTTCAACGACGCTTTCAATGCAGTCTCCAGTGACAACCACACTACACATTTTTTTTCGCCTATAAAACTCCCTATTATGAGCGCCTGTAAAACTCCCTTAATTAAATAAAATCGGTACAAAAATCGGGTGCTAGCGCAGTGTCTGGATGACCAAATATACCTCTCCAGCATTAATTTGGACCTCGAAAATCCATATTCGTATAAAATAACTCTACGTTACCCATAACATTTACCCCATTTCACCATTCACTTTCGCCCTAAAATAAGGTGGAATCCCTAAATGTGGACACACTGTTTCTTAGTACTTATACCTACTATTAGACCTACATGACTTGAATATACGAGTGTGAAATTAGGCAGATTTGAAAAACCTTTTATTGTGGAATCATCTGCGCGCTCATAGCGTAGTTTGACTGTTTGTCAACGATCTTCGAAGTGAAGCAAAATTCGGCGCGGTCAGTCTTCGGATGGGTGACCGCGGGTGGCATTTCCAACTGAGCGTTACCGTGGCCCCAACAGCACGTGAATTGATTGTTTGAAAATCGTCCTGATTGTTTTCTTATCTGGATACTGAAAACCCTTCAGAGATGCCTTCAATGCAATCAGTAGAGCTGAAAGCCGAACAATCAGTTATTTCAGACCTTCATGTCTTCTTGTTCCTTTGGTAACTTAAAGACATGAAGCTTTGAAGACTTTAATAGTGGAAAATCATCTGGTAGGTACAAAAAATGCTAATTCGATGTAAGTACATACATTTTTTCTAGACCGGTAGAGTTATCTCTTCTCATAATTATAGGTCCATCGTCATTAATCATTATCAGCCTAATGACGTCCACTGCTGGACGTAGGCCTCCCTTATAGATCACCAATAAAACCTGTTAGTAGCGGCTTGCATCCAGCGCGTGCAGTCCTGCAAAGTGGACAAGATGACCTCATTAAGACTCAAAAGTCTTATGGAGGTCATCCGTCCACCTTGTAGGTGGACGTCCTACGCTGCGCATGATCTTTGTTGCTGTTGTTAGCCTGTCGTGTGCCGCCGCTGGGCAAAGGCTTCCTAAAGGGCCCCGATCTTTCCAGATTTTTTTGTGCTATAGTGTACCAGTTCTTATCAAAGGTGTCAAGGTCGTCGCGCCAGCTCTTGGTGGCGATTTTGGCCCATAGTTCTTCCGACATGCGGCTCCCATGGCCGGCCTAGTTCCATTTTTGACTGACAAAACGGAGGAAATCGACGCGTATATATATTTTTTTATGTACCTGTAACCACGCATAACTTTTTACGTAGTGGTCCGATTGCAAAAGTTCTTTTTATTTTGGAAAGGGATCCTTGGAAATTGGTCCCATTTCAATTCTATTCATCAGGCTGAAAACGGCTGTGCCGTTTTCAGCCTAAATCTGCAATAATGTGAAAAATGTTACATCGATGTGCGAAATATTCGCGAATTCTGTACACGGTTGAAGTCGGTCATGCTATTTTTTGCAAATAATAATTATAGTTTAGCGACTTCAACTGCTACATCCATTATCTGCGTTCTGCAGCGCAGTTCAGTATTTCCAATTTGGTCGATTAACCTAACATCGAAGATATTGCGCTCCATTGCTCTCTGGCAGTCTTTAAGTTTAGACTTCTGGACTCTTTAGTCAAAGACCAAGTCTATGCAACATAAGTTAAGACGAGGAGAATGCACATGTCCATTATTTTTTTTTTTTCAGAATTCATGTCACTGATAAGAAAAGTAATGAACATGTGCATGATCTTTAATTTAGATTTATATAAACAACTTTATTGGTACAAAAAGATATGCAGGATGCAAAAATATTTGTTATTTTATAACAATACAAAAATATAAACAGATGTCGCAGCCGCCGCCGTTTCGATACAAGTAATACAAACAAGTGTGTCGACCCTTCATTACCAAGTCAATGACATATTTATGTATTTGTGTGTATTGTATTGCATTTTATTTGCTTTTTATGTTACAAATACTTAGGTTTTGCTAGGCATTGCAGGTGGAATAACAATACAGTAATAAAAAAAATATACGCTTCATTTCACATAGGTATGTAGTATATCAAATTCTGGCAGCCATATCACAAGCTTTGCTTAGTTCGGAGACCGTGTGTAAGGTGTCCCCTAATTTTTATTTTTAATTGTAGTTCCCCTCTAATAAGAGAAGGAGGGATAAAATGTATGGAACAGCTGATTTTTGACAAAATTCGTAAAACAAAAGTTTTTAGTTTTGATGTACAGAATAAGCCCCTAGAAGGATGCTAATTAATTAGAAATAAACCTTTATAAAAGCAGCAGATTATAATGATGATGATGATGGTGGGACACTCATTTTAGTGGTGAACTAAAAACTGGTTATGCCATGGGTATTTTTATGATTTTAGAATCCATCCCAAAGCTATAACTGCTTAAAATAATAATTGCAACACTAAAAAACAAAAAAAAGGTTAATGCTAGTAAAAATGCGAATAAAAATCTTTACCTACGTATTCATCAGCAAATGCTAGGATATTCAAAATTAGAATATCTAATTTTTATGCATTTTTGCATCGTTAAATTTTAGTTTTGGCTACGATCATGCTAACTCTATTTTTTAAAACTCTGCACCGTCCGTGGAATTTGCTCCAGCCTATTTAGCTTAACCACATATGTACGATAATATCAATGGTGAAACTTCTGCCCAACAGTGGGCGTCCTTCGACTTAAATGATCATGATTTTGCTTAGCGTCTAAAAGGACATGAATTCTAGAATATGACTCAAATACGTATATAAATAAGTCATGCAGTGGATAACTTTCACTGAAATATGTAGACGCTGCTAGAGTCACGTACACACCGCTCCATTAATGGCTCCACCAACACCGAAATTTTTTATCTGAAAAAATAAAAACCGAATAAGTGAGAGTCATGCTCGCACACCGAGGGTTCCGTACAAATCCATAAAATTTCACAAAATTGGGAAGTAAGCTGTTAAAATCTTTATGCTATAATCATCGACAAAAAAGTTTTTTTTACTTTTCTCGTCATATACATCGAAAATTACACATTGTTAAAATAATTAAAAAACTGTTTTTAGCATGTGCTAATAAACCTCTTTTATATGATACCTTACATGATCATTTGCCCACTTTGAATTTTCAACCCATATTTTGTAAATGTAGGCCCTATTTTTTTGTCATTTAAATAAAAATGTGCTGTTTTCAGATTTATTCCTAAGTGTACTCTAAGATAAAATGCTTCTTTCATAGTGTATGTCCACGGGAAGTACCCTGTAGGTTTTGATTTTTGTGAGTGTCAAAATATGCAGTTTTTACAACATAAACAACTCTAACTTTTTTATACGATAACTGTGAAGTTTCTCTTTTACACAACTACAAGCGACCATAAATGTTCGTATACAGTTTAAATTTCAACTCGATATCTTTACGCGTTCCCGACATAAAGAGTCTTGACATACACACAGACGGACAACAAAGTGATCCTATAAAGGTTCTGTTTTATCCTTTTGAGGTACGGATCCCTAAAAATGGATATTTTAAGAGGTCAAATGAAAGTTCCTATTTTGATTCGACGATGTTTTTTCTTCAAATAAAATGAGCTTAATGATTTGGGAAAGAAATACTTTAATTAGTCCGTCAAATTATACTAAATACCTGCTTGTCTCAATATTTTATATCATCACAAAAAAACGCAATGAAAAGCGCGTCAAAGTTAGGGAGAATTTTTTTAGTTATCTAGAAACTGTGTGAGTACATAATCTTCATGATGCCCCAAAAACCCTATATCTCGGAAGTATTTACCCTTCGTACATATGTCGTGCATCACCATTATCACCCTAATTTAACTGTAACCCGCTTATTAAAACAATATATATATATATTATGTACATTTTAGGGGACATCTTACACACGGCCTCTGACCCCAAACAAAGCAAAGCTTGTGATAATGGCTGCCAGAAAGTGATATACTACATATACATTTTTTTAAATACATACTTATATAGATAGTACCACCTAAATTACACCCAGACACAGAGCGAACACCTATAATGTTCATCACATAAATGTTTGCTCTGGGTAGGGATCGAACCTACGCCTCTTTGATCCAAAAGTCAGGTTCACTAACCACTGAGCCACCGAGGCAGTCAACCATCATTTCTTTGTGAACCGTTTTGTATAATTAGATTTATGTTAGCGTGGTTTATTTATTCTGAATAGACAGTTATTCTGAAATAGTGTACGTATTACTTGTATCAAAACGGGTGGTTCCACAGATATCTTTATGGTGATCAAGATTATATCATTATGAAAAACTTTTACAATGGAGCCAACCCAGAATTCGGGAAAAAATCAACTGACTCATAAATGTCAAATCCAAGTTGCGAATTTGTATGGGACAGCTGATTTACTTTTCTGGAATTCTGGTTTGTCTCCATAATACTCTCAATAATAACCTGAATCAATTTTAACTTAGTCCATCTTAGTAACCATATAATTAAACATTTATATCATTCACACTGACATATATACAATGACAGTAGTTAAATACTTATGTAAAAAATAAAAAAATAGTCTGGCATGACTTTGTCTTGACAAAAATGACATAAATTGTAAGTTGAACGACCTCTTTTGCTTAATCTTTCGAAGGTAAAGTAGTTATCTACGTTGGATGCATCACGTAGTCACGTGCTCTATCGGTTCTCGCTTACCATTTCCTAAATTAAACTAAATTCGGCTTCAGTTTTTTCGTTTGATAAGTTGATTTTCGTCAACGCCAGGACTTCTCTCATAACGATTTCTACTCATAAATATATTTATTGTAGTCTTTTAACCGACTTCAATTAAAAAATTGGTCAAATGCGCCATTCATGTGCATGTGGTGCGAACTAACAGTATTGCGCAAAGAAACAATAAACATACGTTTTCGTTACAAATTGAGCGCTATCGTGGCTCGGATGGCACGTTAAATTGTTTTAACCATTTAGCCATTTATCTACTAGTCAGTAGCCTTCAATCAGGTGGCTTAAAAACGCCGCGCGCCGGCAAGCGACTGGCAGCCGGCTGGATGCAAGCCGCTTCCAAACGATCTTATTGGAGATATTCGGTAGGCCTCTGCTTGCAGTGCACGTCCTGTGGCTGAAACAAGACCAGTTACAGCAGTGACAGTTGCGAAGGCAAAGATTTTAACTGTCTCGGTGGCTCAGTGGTTAGTGAACCTGACTTCTGGACCAAAGAGGCGTGGGTTCGATCCCCACCCAGGGCAAGCATTTTTGTGATGAACATTGGTGTTTGCTTTGTGTCTGAGTGTTATTTAGGTACTATCTATAGAAGTATGTATTTAAAATATGTAATAATATGTATATGTAGTATATCAGTCTCTGGCAGCCATATCACAAGCTTTGCTTAGTTTGGGGTCAGTCTCTGACCCCAAACTATGTGACCCCCTAATATACTATTATATTATTAATATATTATTAACAAATCAGGTAGGTAGTTTCAAGTAAATTGTTTCCAGAATGTATGAGCAAAAACAATTACTCATGTATTGCGGAGAAATTGAATTATGTGTCAATTTCACTGAAATAAGTGTCAATAAATCCATGTATGACGATGAGTAGTTTCGGCAGTTCGTTGATTTCCAATTTTTTTTCACTCTTCACAAGTATGAAAGGTGAATATTTTTTGATAGATTTTTAAAACGAAACTTTGTTTCTCTATATATTTCTAGAACAACACCAATTTTACCAATTTTACCTATGCTCGGTGACAGCATTACTGACGCTCCTATTCATTTCCCAAAAAGCACGGTGTAAAATATTTTTTTCTGAAATATAATATTTAGTAAACAAGATGGATAAAATATTTCTACTGAATAAAAATGTCTATTGTAAAATACTTATTGTAAACATTTATACATACCTTCATATTAATATAGGTGCCTACGTGCTACACCTATTACGTGTTACGAGCACGGTAATGTTATAGATACCATTAATTGCGGTGTTACTGGTAGCATAGACAAACTAGTAGATACTGTCAATAATAAATTGGGTCTTCACTTACCCTTCACATACTTTTTAACATTTCCAATAATATATTGCGCAGAATATTGTAGTACCTACAAGTTCACATACAAGGTTTTACCCCAATGTAATACCTACATACATAAATATTAATTAATTCAGAATAAATAATCCAGAATGAGTCAGTTTGCTTACAATTGAAAGCTATCACGAGTGCGACGCATGCGCATGTGGTAAACGACACATGTTTAAAGTTATTTTAAAATCGATAATTTTCTACATAAAGATATTATTAATACAGATGGTTTATCGTTTATTTCCTCTTGAAAAATAATCGGTTGTCAGTAAAGTCGCTTTACAGATGATAATTTTACACGATACCATCATAAGACAACATTATTGACCGATGAAACTGAGGAGGTACTCAATTCGACTTGTACCTATATTTTTTTTTATGTGTATAACTTTTTACGTAGTTGTCCGATTTGAATTTTTTTTATTGGAAAAATTATACTTCGAAGTTGGTTTCATTTAAATTTTATTGAAATCGGCTGAGTCATTTTTGATAAATCAACAATAATGTGAAATTGCTACATCGATCCACGCGTAATTTTCGCGAATTTTGTAAACGGTTGAGGTCGGTAATGCGAAATGTGTCCATTTTATGCGAAAAATAATTATTGAATTAACGACTCAAACAAGCAGGACGCTTCGAGACTTGAAACGTGCTTGAAACAGAAGTTACCTCTCTTTTTTTCTATTACTATATTGCACAAATGTTGGCATCGTATCTCTAATGATTTTTTCAGAGCGTGAGCAGAAAGTGAGAGAATAAGATTAATGCTAAATTTTTATGGGAAAAAAACTTGATCATCGATAAAACCAAATCATAGTAAAATCCAATTCAACTCTCTTCAAAAATTATAATTCAAAGATTTGGATGTTCTATTAGGTACGTTTTCGACACGTCAAATTTTAATGTTTCGACTAGAACCTCGCATATTTGGAGGGTTTTTTTTTTAAATATTTGGTAAAATGAGTGCATAGCTACTCACCAAGCAACTAATTATTCTATGCCAGATAATATCCATAGTTCTCATAAAACAACGCGCTTCCTAGCTCTACATTTTCCAAAGAACCATCACAATCCAATGATAGCAACATTTTATATAAATGATAGTATCATTTTTTCAATGCGTTTTGGTTCCAGACATCGCATTCATTTAGCCTGAGTTAGGTCGAGAATAAAGATGATATAACCCATTAGTATTCCATTAGAACCTGTCGTGCCTTGCATAATAACACCTGTGATATTCGTGGCACTTATTTGTCTAATTTTTAACCAACTTCCAATAAATGTTACAAAAAGTTAAGTTACGATTTTATAGGCTTTTTCATCACATCTATTCGAAAAGGACTAGGTACTTGGTTCGCCTTTAAGTGCGCCCAAAGAAGGTGTTTTCTATAAGGAACTTTATAAGTGCGACGGAATTATCTTTGCCGCGCACTTTTTGAATTTGGAAGTATTTGTAATGTTAGTGTTCAGCGCCAAAAAAATGAATGAAAAGAATGTAAATATTTAAGTTTTCATTTGATTTATTATTAGATACCATTTAATTTCAATTTAGTTGTTACTCTACGTTTTATTAAATAATAATATTACAATATGAGGCTCCATTTATTTTCTCATAGAGGGTGATGAAAAGTAGAGTGTACCACTCGGGCGCAAAATATATTTTTGGCTCGGGCGACGTATTTGAATCCCTCGCTACGTTCAGGATTCTACTAAAGAATCCCTCACTTCGCTCTGGATTCAAAAAAACGCCCTCGCCGTAAAAATATTATTTTGCTCCCATATGATACATTCTCATACATTTTTCAGGCTATGCTAATTTTATGGATAGCTTTTCATGTTACATCATAAATGATGAGAAACCAATTTTCTTGAAGGTTATTAATCAGTCAATTGTCCGCGTGTTACGAGTGTTACCTCAGTTACCTTATAGCAGACGATAGTACAAGAGTTGATGCTGATTTTAGAAAGATCTCTGTGAAAATCTAACATGTTAGTTTTGTTCTGCTATCTATAATGACCCAACGTCCGCCAGCGGCAGCATTTGGCAAAAAAAAATATACATTGTCCTAATGTCCCCTAATGATGGCCGTTTTGGTGGTGGCCGTTGGGAGTAAACCTTTTTTGTTTGGTAGATCATACTTCAGAGGTGATACCATACATTTTATCGAAATCGGATGTCGTTTTCGAAAAACCATATAATTATTTTTCGAAAAAAATCGCAACACCGACTTCCACCGTGTACAGAATTAGAATAATTTTCACAAATTAATGTGACATCCATGTACATTTTTGTTGATTTATCAAAAACGGCTCAGTCGGTTTCAATAAAATTTAAATGAGACTACTTCGGAAGTATACTCTTTTCAACAAAAAATATTTTTTTTAATCGGTTCACAATAGGCGAAAATATCGATGAAAATACACAAAAAACTACATACAGACGAAAATAGTACCTCCTCCTTTTTGGAAATCAGTAAAAATGGTACGCATCAATTAGAACGAGCTATTCGAAATTTAGACGATTTAAGTCGGTTAGGCCATATTTGGCAAAAAAAAATATAAACCTTCTTTACTCCGACTTCCACCATGTACAGAATTCGAATAATATTCACGAATTAATGTGACACTATGTACATTTTGGTTGAGTTATCAAAAACAGCTCAGTCGATTTCCGAACTACCTTCCTTTTTCGAAGTCGGTATAAATGGTAGGCAAAGATTCGAGCGAGCTATTTGAAATTTAGACGATTTAAGTCGGATATGCCATTATAACAAAAAAAACCGGACAAGTCAGGCTCTCACATCGAGGGTTCCGTACAAATCCAGAAAAATTCACAAAATTGGGAAGTAAGTTGTTACAATTTCTATACTATAACCACCGACAAAAAATTTCACTTTTCTCGTCATGCATCGAAAATTACACATTGTTAAAATAATTAAAAACCTGTTTTAGCATGTGCTAATGAAGTTCTTTTATTGAACCATATTTAGTGAATTTTAAGGCCCTATTTTTATGATTTAAATAAAAATGTACAGTTTTTAGATTTATTCTTATATGTGTACTCTGAGACAGCGCTTCTCACCAAATTTCATAGTTCTATGTCAACGGAAAGTACCCTGTAGGTTTTGATTTTTCGAAATGGTGAAGAGGTTTTGCGAAATATGCAGTTTTTTACGACATAAACGGCTCTAACTTTTTTAAACGATAACTGAGAAGTTTTTTTCTTTTTTACAACTGCAAGAGACCGTAGATATACGTATACAGTTTAAATTTCAACTCGATATCTTTTCGCGTTTCTGAGATAAAAAGTCTTGACATACACACAGACGGACAGACGGACTACAAAGTGATCCTATAAGGGTTCCGTTTTTTCCGTTTGAGGTACGGAACCCTAAAAATTATAAACCTTCTTTGCTAACCATCTTATAAATCGTGCACCCACCTCATATCTTAACTCTACTCAATATTAGTACTCTACCGCCGGTGCACTATCACATATTCTGTGTCGTGTTGGTAGCCACTGCTTCACTGGACGTAAACAAAGATGTGGGCATCCGAACAAAGTTCACCCGCTAGTGTTGTACCGTACCGGCGACTTGGTTTACTATCGATACTTTGCCACGTGCTCAGAGATAAATATTTCATAAAATTTAAAAAAAGATATGCTACACCATTCTTAACTCAAGAACAATTGGTTAGCACCATAACAAATTCGAAGTCTCTACAATATTAGTACCTACTACCTACCTTGTCACTATCAGTCTAACACGTATCCTGTGTCGTGTCGGTAACTCGGTAGCATACTACTGCTTCACTGGATGTAAACAAAGATGTGGGCAGACGAACAAAGTTCACCCGCTAGTGTTGTACCGGGCCGGCGACTTTGTTTACTATCGATACTTTGCCACGTGCTCAGAGATAAATGGAGAAAAAAATATTGTATTACGATTTCTTTTTATTGAGGAAAATGTTTATTTCTGTAAAATACAACTGTCTACATAATTAGAACCATTAATCAAGTACTTACATAAAATTTGTCAAGTATATTTCTTCCTGTCACTTAGATAACAATAAAATATAATTATGTATTACGATTATATTAGGTTATATCGTGAAAAATAGGTGATAAGCTACGTTCTTAGAATTGTATTTAATTTTACTTTAGCTATACATAGGTACGTATCTATTACAATAGTAGATACATTCTTAATTAGTTTTTCTAAACAGATACCTATTAACGCAACTCTACTCTACTCTACATTTTGCTCTAGAAATTAACTAACTTACAATAAGAAATTCAATGAAAGCAAAAATCATCATCATTTCGTTTCAATAGCTATTTTTTTTTAATGAAAGCAATAATGTATCTTCAATACTACTTCGCAAATCAGTATAAAAAAATAAGTGTAAAATAATAATACCTATCTAGGAAATTTTCATGTAAAATCCCGTTGTTTATGACCATATAATTACTTAACAAAACAATGCTCAATAAATTGTATGACACAACAACAAACAACACCGTTATTACCTCATAAAACAAACTATCGACATGTGAACAAGGCGAACATACCTAAATCACGAATAATTACGGTATAGTGGGAGCCTGCGAGCGACCACGACCACGCGACATGACCGGCGTGCATTAACGCGCGACGCGGCAAACGTCAACAACGTGCAGTGCCTTGCGAACTAAAAAAGAAACTTGAGCTGGCGGGAACGATTTTTGTCAGAAAAATATGGCGGTGTGAAAGCGTGTTACTTTTTCGTTGTGATTTAATTTTTTTTACTTTTTTTTCTATTATAAATAAGTGAAAGTTTGAAGTTTTTAAAATGGCGAAGTCAACAATTTTAATCCGACAATCGCTGTAAGTTTTTTTTGTTATTTGTTTATAAATACCACTATTAATTGTTTTAATTTTTTTTATTTTAAATTGCTTTTGTATGTATTTGTTACTTAACTAACCGTTAACTTTGAAAGGCCCGCTGTTATACCTCTTCAACAGTTATGAATTTTGTTATTTCAAGAATTTTTAGTATATAAGTAAATATTCCAAAAAATATTGTACCTAATGCAAAAATTCTTCTAATAACTTTACGTACTACCTATTTATTTATTCTATACATAACGTAAAAAAAGAAATAAAACCTACGATAAATTATAGTTGCGGAAGAATCATAAAAATATTGAAATAATATGGGCACTGATATTACACTGATATAAGTACGTAGTTAAGTACTAATAATCAAAATCATACATAATCAAATTTGTGACTTCCTTATTTGGGGACCGGCGGCTGCGCAACGGCGAGCGCTGTTTCCGCTTCAGACCTGAAAAAAAATATAAATACTTATTTAAAAATAAGTACGTGTAGTTTGTAGATATATTTTCGAATTTAAAGCGCTAGAATAAGGTTTCTTTAAATTGAAACTGATACAATTTAAAGAAACCTTACAATGATAAAAAGCCGTGATTGCCTAGCGAGGAGCTTTCAGACAAAATTACATTTAAAAAGTTGCTATTTCTAAATAGTGTTAATACATATTATGACTGCCTCGGTGGCTCAGTGGTTAGTGACCCTGACTCCTCCTGGGTCAAAGAGGTGTGGGTTGATTCCCACCCAGGGCAAATATTTATGTGATGAACATAGGTTTTTGCTCTGTATCTGGGTGTGTTATCTCGGTATTATTTAAATCTGTAAAAATACTTATATTTAAGTAGTATAAATAAGTATATCAGTCTCTGGCAACCACATCACAAGCTTTGCTTAGTTTGGGGTCAGAGACCGTGTTTAAGATGTCCCCTTATCTGTATTTATTTATTTATTCATATAATGAACTTTTGTATGGAACAGCCATTGACGGTTTCAAAAAGGGACATTGTTCCTTTTTGAACGTTAATGGGTACAGCTTATTTTTTCCTCAATTTTTAAGTTAGTATAATTGGTAAATGTTGTTCATTATGATGAAAATATACATCTCTAAAAGTTAAAGCTAAAGCAAAGCATAAACCTTCAGAACTAAATATTCATACTATAATGTACTTGCAGGCTGAAACAGCATTTTGAAGTGGTAAAAAAAATAGAACGTCTTTTTAAATAAGTAGCAAATTTTATTAAGTACTCGGGCAGAAATCGGTTTATTCAAAATCTCTACCAGTGTGCCAATGATGAGACCAATGTGCTAATTAAAGGTGGTATTTGACTCAATGTGCTAATTATACACTGACCACAAAATACCTATTTACCACATTCTATAATTTTTACGCAGTGTTATATCATAATTGAAAAATAAACAAAACCATATAGGATAATGATCTTAGATAATAAACCACAAAGTGACTATCGAATATATCTGAAGTCTATGCCCTACCTTCCACATACTTTTAAAATGCTTACGGTGTTGTATAAAAGACACTGTGAAAGAAATATATGTATATCCTTCTTCCTACTAATATTATAAACGTGAAAGTTTGTGAGGATGGATGGATGGATGGATGGATGGATGGATGTATGGATGTTTGTTACTCTTTCACGCAAAAACTACTGAACGGATTGAGATGAAACTTTGCAATAATATAGCTTATATATCAGTATAACACATAAGCTATAAATTATAATGATATATTGCGTATGCGGGCGAAGCCGCGGGTGAAAACTAATCTGATATAACAGCGAACACTATCGCCGTTCAATGAGATCAATACGTATGTTTCTTCTAGTAGAAACTAGAGCGGTTCTTAATTTTTTCAATATTGTTACATCTATGACCGAATAAAAAATCTGATTATGAATACCCTAACCTGAAAATATTATCACTACAAACAATACAAGCAAATATGCCAGATGCCTTCAGGCGGCCTAAAAACTCTGATACCAGGGCTAGTCAGGCCTATACGAACTTACTTAACTGATTGTATCTAAATTACTATGAATTTTTCCTTTGGAACAACTAATTTATTTGGGTTGATCCTATTTCTTGATGTACTACTAAGTTCCGCCCTAAAAGGTTGTATGTAAATTATATCTCTACATAAACTTTATCTCTACATCCATCCATCAGCCATAGGACATCCACTTCTGAATATAGGTCTCCTCTAAAGATCTCCAATAAGACCAGTTGGTAGCGGCTTGCATACAGCGCGATCCTGCGGTCTTAATTAGGTCATCCGTCTACCTTGTGGGTGGACGTCCAACGCCGCGCTTGCTTGGTACGTGGTCTGAGGTCTCCACTCGAGAACTTTTCGACCCCATCGGTCAGCAGTTCTCAGTGCTATGCTATGTGTCCTGCCCTCTGTCATTTCAACTTGCCGATCCTCTGGGCTATGTCGGTAACTTTGGTTCTTCTACGGATCTCGCAGACTCGCAGAGGCCCTCTCCATAGCTCGTTGGGCTACTTAGAGCATATTAATAAGGTCCATAGTAAGAGACCACGTTACAGTGCCATAAGTCATTCACTGGTAACACTCACTGATCGAACACTTACGACTTGACGCACTGAGGTATGTATCTCTACATAATATTATCACTACATAGTATAAAACAAAGTCGCTTCCCGTCTGTCTGTCCCTATGTATGTTTATATCTTCAAAACTACGGAACGGATTTTGTTGCAGTTTTTTTGACAGATATAGTGATTCAAAAGGAAGGTTTATCATGTAATACACCTGTGCGAAGCCGGGGGGTCGCTAGTATATCATAAAACAAAGTCGTCTTCTGTCTGTATTTCCGCTTACATCTTTATTACTCACCTGATTGCAACACGGTTTTCACTATATTTTAGAATATTTTTCCTAAACATCTAAAGCTATAATTCATTCTTAGGCGAACTAAGCCGGGATGGGCGGACGTATTTATAAGTCTTGTTTCAAAAGCCTAATAAAAAATACATGACCGCTTTCAAAAACAGTTTCTGCGATAAAATATTTCTGGTTCTCATCCTACACCCACAGTCCCACACCCATCACATCAAATTGCACTAAAACCAGAAACGCTGCGATATCCATAGTTGAACAGATACAAAAGTATATTGTGTTTTCGTTTGGTATACCTACTTACTCGTATCCTGTATCGAGTGATCGGACGGGTTTTATTGCGTAGTATTTTATAATCGTTCCGCGCAATCAGTCTCGGCATGATTTGTAAAATACTATAAAAGGTACCTTCATGTTCAATTGTGTATCAAATCAATTTAAATAAAAACTCAGCTGCGACTGATACTTATTGAGTCTATTAGTCATAATTATTTTTTGACAGAAACGATACAACCGACGTTAATATAACCCTTTTCGAACCAAATTACTTCAATGAAAATGGTGATATATGCAATGTGTTTTGCAAGGTAAGCTAATATTTTTTATGAGACCATGTCTCAAATTTCCTCTTTGTGTGAAATAAAGTCAAGAATTAGCCCTCAAATAGCAGAGAAAAAAACGGAATAAAAAACTTATAGACAAATTCAGATACTCATTTTTGAAAATCTGTTATAAAATAGCGGTTTACTTATAAAAACAAGCCGTTGTCAAAATATCAATCATATTCAAGACCGTGTTATAAAATCATTGATCACAATACAAATTACCACCTAATTAGTTACCATTAATGAAATGGCAAAACTAGTTAGAATTGTGAATCTTCAGTGCCTACGAAGATATCGCGGTTTTTAGGAGAAAGAGAAAATAGATAATATAGTACAGAAATAGACGACTTTGCAATGCTGCACGAGCTGGATGCAAGCCGCTTCCAACCAGCCTTATTATAAATCTATTTAGAAATTTTCGATCAGTGTGTTGCCAGTGTTGACTTATGGCACAGAAACGTGGTCTCTCACTATGGGCCTTATTAGTAAGCTCCAAGTAGCCCAACGAGCTATGGAGAGGGCTATGTTCGATGTCTCTCTGCGGGATCGAATCAGGAATGAAGAGATCCGTAGAAGAACCAAAGTTACCGACATAGCCCAACGGATTAGCAAGTTGAAATGGCAATGGGCAGGGCACATAGCGCGGAGGACTGATGACCGGTGGAGTCGAAAAGTTCTCGACTGGGACCGCAAGGTGGACGGATGACCTCATTAAGACCGCAGGATCGCGCTGGATGCAAGCCGCTTCCAACCGGTCTTATTGGAGATCCATAGGGGAGGCCCGTGCCCAGGAGTGGACGTCCTCTGGCTGATGGATGGATGACAATACTGTCCAAAAAAACTTTCTTTGGTCAGTATTATCATCCGTACTCTACATGCCATTCTCTACTGAATCACAGAATCAAGTGTTCAAAAAAAAATTCAAAACTACTAAGTAACTTTGCTGGCGCAACGACCCAATGTAGATCTTAGCTTCCGATGCGACATCTAAATTGCGAATGAGATACACAGGACACAGAAAACTAATTTTTAAGCCACTAATGAAGTTTTCACTGTAATCGATGGCGTATCAACATCAAACTGAAATTGAAGACACTATTCAAATACGTTTATGTAATGTGGATAAAACATTTTGCACAACGTTTGAATCTTGTAACTGTCTCGAACTATTTTATGTAATATAATTTACATAAAGATAGAACTTTACCTAATAAGTTTACGCAAATTTGTTTTTTTTCCATTGTACCGAGCGAAACTAGATCGTTCTCTAGATAAAATTAATAAGAGTTACGACAGACACTTGCTGCATTTGTCTTTACAACAGAAGTCGAGTATCAGATGATTCCTATAAGTAACTGATACATACTTTACATAACAGACCTTGAACCGATCATGATACTTGAAGCTGGACGCTACTGCGCATTAACTTTACAACCCGGGCCGCATTCTTTTCGCATTATAATTTAATAAAGTGCCAAAAGAAAAATGATCTCTATAACCTGGTGCTTAAGCCGATATTCCTGGAAAACTGACTTTTTGTTTTGTTGCAGACTCCAGGTCTTTAAATAAACTGGTTTGATATTCGTATAAGTACTAAAACAACATAAAACGTAATATAACACTAACTATAACAGGAGTGTGGTGGGGACTGGTCAAGGTTATTTCGATAGACCCAATATAACAAGCCTGTATCGTATATCTTCTTTAATTCTTCATAGGGAAAAAACAATATGTAGTGCACATGCTCTGGTATTGTTTATGAATATAATATTAACTATCCTTATACCTACTAATTGGATTAAAAAAATCTAACTGCGGAATTTGCCGGAAAAAGCCTATAATCTAGAGAATACAATTATCACTTCAAACCATTCTTGTTTCATTATATGTTTACTGAATACTGAAAAAAAACTGTATAATTTTTTACAGTGCTGAAAATTGAACCTAAGTACTTCTTAAATATTTTTCACTATTTAAATGTAGTTCTTGACCTATTTGTACTTGTAGTTCTTTCTTGACCCTGTTAGCAACAAATTTTGACTTGATCCTTGGAATTTTTAGTGACCTTCGAATTTTGCGCATTATATTCGTCTATGGTAATATTATGTAGGGTTACTATACGAAGGCTACTCTATCTCATTCTAACATGTAATGTTTGCGAGTATGTATTTCTCTTTCCTTCACATTGTTTACATTATGGTACAATACCTTTTTGTTCTATAGCATAATCGCAGGGCTTTGATAATTTGGGCAGCAGAGCTTTCAGAACGACTAGACTGAGTAGACGGCACTCGTGCCTGTTATACAAAAGGCATAGAATATTTTAAGTACTTATACAACGGTTTAAATGGTAGAGTTATGTAACTCATAAATATACTCATCATGTGAAAATGGCAAATGTACTCAACTCATTGACTCATGTATAAAATGGAAAATATACATCATGTATGGAAAACACTGGACGTCGTTTGATTTCCCTGACCTTAGGATAAAAGGTCAGAAGAGGGGATAACAAGAAAATATATCATTTTCTTGCCACGCTCGCTCGCTCGGAAAAACGTAAGTTGCTGTTGCATTTTTTTTGACTAACCCAAACGTATAGACACGCTAGAATTTTCTTTGTGTTTGGTCATTTCTATTAGGTAATGTGATCAGCGAATTTGTTTTCTTTTTTCCTTTTTTCAACCAACTCACAAAAGGAGGAGGACCTGTCTTTGACTGTGATCGAAATGCACAAAGAAATTACAAGAGTAATTTAGAAAAAAATCATCCAATTTTACTTTATTATTTTTTTCGATTAATCGTAAACATCCGGTAATGTTTACGAACATGTTTGAACGGAAGCGCGTGATTTTTTGTAACTAGCTCTAATTAACTAAAAAAAAAAATAACTATGAAGGTATAATTATTTTAACGGTAACGTGGTTTTCGATGATTATATAGATCCTAACAAAGTTGGCGATAGCAAATTATTCTGCTGTTCATTTAAGTAATGCGTACTGCGGTCGGGGATGTGGAAATATGGTAGAACATCTAAACCCAATATAATTATGTTTTCGAGAACGACGTCATGGATGTGGGAAATAATATATTTAAAACCAAGATGTTTTCTGGAATGGCGTCATGGATGTGGAAAGTAAGGTAGAATATCGAAAGCCAAGATTTTTTTTTAGAATGTCGTGTCGTGGATGTGGGAAATAAGGCAGAATGTTTAACACCAAAATATTTTCTAGAATATCTTTAACGTGGGAAATAAGGTAGAATATCAAGGGCCGAGACGTTTTTTTGAAATAGCATCATGGATATCGGAAATAAAGTAGAATATCTAAAGCTAAGATGTTTTCTGGAATGGCGTCGGCACAGCCTAAAATGCGTGAAATTATGGTAGTGACATGATACGCCATGTCGATATAATAATAATAAAAAAACGAATGTGCTGGTTTTCTAAATATCACAGTCGATTCTACGGTGTGCAGTTTCTATGGCAGATATAATTTTTCAAAGTGACTTTTATTCTTATCCATGATTAGATACATCCATGGTTTTAGTCCTTACTAAAATAATACATCGTATCGCTCAATAATATTAACATGACGATTATAACGAAGGTAAAGCTAGAAGGCTGGAACAAAGAAGTGTTGTCTTTGTAATCAGAGTTTATTTTACACCCATAAGTATTGTGTTGAGGCTTGTGTTTATATGTTACCTTGCCGTCGAAATACTTTTGTTGAGTACCTATTTGTTTTGCTTTACTCATTATTTAACCCTAAGTATGAATAATTATGACACACGTGCTACGTTGATGGAGGAAATATGTACTACAATGATTGTTACTACTGGTCAACGTGGTTTGTTACAGAAACTGTGATAGCCGATCGTGTTTTGAGTAGGTACTTACCTTCGTTATGAGAACACACTTAATATTTTTAAACTAGCGACCCGCCCCGGCTTCAAACAGGTGTATTATACACATAAACCCTCCTCTTGAATCATTCTATCTATTGAAAAAATTGCATCAAAATCCGTTGCATAGTTTTAAAGATACACATAGGGTATACATAGGGACAGACAGACAGCGAAGCGACTTTGTTATATACTATGTAGTGATGATCGAGACTAATTCTTCTTGATGAGCTTGATGAGGTTCATTTCCGGAAATATTTATAAAGGTGAAGAATGATTAAAAATTTTATAAAGAGCCTCTATTGGCACAGAAGAAGCTTTGGGGTGCACTATATCGCTGAAAATTAAACACGTATCCGGAGTTTTCCTTAAAAATTTGGCAGCTGTAAATTATGAGCATGAACAAATAAGGTTTCATGAGGACATATTTAAAATGGAAAAGCGGTATCAAGGTTAGAGTCCAAGGATGTTTGTTGGGCAACTACTGCTGGATGGTCAAAAGGGGCCAAATAGAAGCCACGAAAATTTCAAAATTGGTATACCAGTATAGCTATTGGGAGAATATACTAGAAAAATATTTTCGGATCTTATGATTACGATATTAATATCACAACGATGTTGCAGTCATGCCACTACAGGCATGGATGAAATATTTGCTACCAAGTTAATACGCTGACTTTATACGGCATATTTATTTAACATATTTTATTTTGATGCGCGTACTGTAACAGTGTACATAATTACGACGTACTGCGAAATGCAGTAGGAAGAATAGGACGTGCTACTAAGAAGTTATACATAACTACATAAATAATAGGGTGATAAATTATGTCTATAAACACTTTATTAAGTCTGTTCGTGGAAGTTTCAGATTTCAATCAAACGGAGAATAACGACGAATGCACCTGAAGTGATTGACCCGAATATGAAGTCATGAAGGGATATACGTAGGTCCAAGGACAAGACTACCACGCAGGACCCGAAAATTGCGTTCAGGAGGGATGTGAGGAAGAGTCCAAGGATAGGACTAGCGCCTAAGCGCATAAGACCCGAAGACTGGGTCCAGGAGGGATGTGAGGGAGAGTCCAAGGACAGGACTAGCGCATAAGCGCATGGGACCCAAGGACTGGGCCCAGGAGGGATGTGAGGGAGAGTCCAAGGACAGGACTAGCGCACAAGCGCATGGGACCCAAGGACTGGGCCCAGGAGGGATGTACGTGAGTCCAAGGATAGGACATACACTTATATACCGAAGGACCCGAAGGATCGGGTTCAGAAAATGCAAACTAATACAATATGGAAGGAAACGAGCAAGTTCCAGACGAGGGCAAGTCCACTGAAGTATTTGTATCTGAAGAATGGATGATTTTAATAGTAAGCTAATAGATAAGTTTTTGTTAATTTTAGAATAATTTAAAAGCACTGACAAACTTAAAATGGCATTCAATACGAATGTGATACCGGAATTTGACCTATTACGAGTAATTAAAGAGCAATCTGTGACATGGATAACTGAAGTAGAAGAATGTGCCAAAATTTATGGATAGATATAGAAAGAAATTATCTACTACTCTAAACCTAAACTGGTTGGTGTTCAAACAACACAGAACTAGGATCCAACTTCGATGTTACATTCACAGATGGAATGGAAAATATAATTAAGAGAGCTAAGATAGTGATGTATGGAGAGCTTTTAGAAACATTTAATTGTATGAAGATGAATTTGTTAAATAGTTGTAAAATCTATAGTAGGCAGGCAGGCAGTAAATTTGTACTACATGACATTGAGGATCGGACGGTAAAGGTTGGTGTCCACACCCTGCTGAGCAGCTTAAGGATCTGGAACAGGTATTGAAATATTTCTGAACCATTAAGGTCAGTCAGGCGAGAGAAACTCTGAGCGCGACACGCAGACTAAATGAAAGAAAGTTTGGACCCAATCCAAACTATAAGGGATTTTTCAAACCAGGTACGACGACTTCGGACATTAAATGTTTCGATTGTCAAGAAGTCGGATATTCTAGCTATAAATGTTACAAACTTGCCCTGAAATGTAATAAATATTGTAACCGTTTCGGCCATCAAACATCTAACTGTCCTAGGAACAGGGTTGGAAACGAAGCAGAAAAGGGCTAAGTGTCAGGTAATGATTTCAAACAAAAACGGGTTTTGGGGTTTACAGCTAAAATAAGGTTATTAATAAATACATTCTCAACGTTAAGCTAAATGGATCATCAATTTCTAGCCATGGGTAACTCAACTGATCTGCGCGAGCCGCGGTTCACGGCTCAGCTCAACTAGCTGAGCCGGAGCTTTGAACCGTCTCACAGATCAGATCACCACAGTACAACAGAACTCGATTCTAAATATGTAGGCACTTAAGCTCGCATGAAATAATGCGTGGATTGGCTCAAGTGGGTCGTTTAGTGAATGACAATGTAAACTGTGGAGATACATTATCCCGTTCATATAGGTAGTCGGTTTGTTTATAGTTACACGTTTGTTTATTGTTACACCTTTATGCTTGTAATACGAGTTTCATGTGATACTAGATAAAGGTGATTAAATCAATTGAATCTACCCAGTTTGGGGAATAGTATTTGTAGTAGCGTACTGTTGTTTGGAAATAAATAATTTTGAATTGAATAAGTAGGTTTCACCACAACCTATACTTATACAATAAGTACCCATACTTCATTAAAAATTGAGATTTTTTTATTAATTATGTACTACCTATTCTAAATGTACTAGTAGTTCTTCGAACATTAGATCTTGCGAAACCAACGAACATATTTGTCGAAAGTTAAAAATCACATCAAAATCGGTGTAGTCCGGTTGAAAAGTTTACGAAACCTCCCATTTATCCTTATGTATATTGTATATTTATTATTATGTATAAACTGGAAAATGCACTTTATTTTCTAGTTAATAAAGTGCATTTTCGAGTAAATTGTTCGAGTAACAGTTGCACATTCAAAAACATTAATTTCGCGTTAATTCTTTCAAACTAGAAAATATCGTCTCAGATATCGTCCTATTTTGAAGTCGCTAAAAAGCAGCGCGTGCGGACAGGTCATCATCGTCATTTCAGCCATCGGACGTCCTCAGCTGGACATAGGCCTCTCTTATAGATCTCCAATAAGACCGGTTGGAAGAGTCAAGCATCCAGTAGGTAGGTACCTACGCGCGAATAATAAAATTATTCGACATCGACCTTCGGAGATTGTCGGCTGGTTTCGGTTTTGTAGAGCGTTATCCCTGTCACACCCTATCTATATTATTAGGACGATTGTCGCTGATGTCTCCTGTCTCAGTCGATGCATAGGTACCAAACCAATGAAATATGATTCCTACTTCATTGATAGGTACGTGCCAAAATATTTCTATAGTTGTTGAAACCACAAAATTATAATTGTAGAATGGCGCCATTGCTAAAAAGGTGACGTTAGGAAAAATTACGACTATATCAGTATAATCACCGTTATCGCGATGAGCGATGCATTCTTTGATTTTCATTCTCCATTTCATGGCATGATATGATTACTATCTTAACTGTTTCAGGCTATTTTAAGTGTTGATAGTTAAAATTTTACTTATGCTCTTATTTTTTAGCTGCTACACGTATCGAAGGCCCCCTTTTAATTGAGTCTATAATGTTTTTTAATCAGATTAAAATCAGAGTTATAAATTATACATTCATCATCAGCCATTATCGACTCACTGCTGGGCATAGGCCTCCTCACTCTTGTGCCAAGGTTCCTTATCTCGGTTCAATCTCTTAATATAAGTACATTAGTATATATCTTTAAATATAATATTTTATATACTTACTTAAATACTTAATTATAAATATATAATAATACATATAGTTAGATTTCAGAAGACGGCCTTACAAAATTAATTTGTATTATTCAACTACAATCCGAACTACAAATAAATAAACTAAATGGTTTTAACAGCTTCTAAGATATATGCCTGACTGTTTATGCTTCGTGTGACAGAAATGACACTCTACAAAGCCGAGCAAAGCCGTAATCGACCGATTATCTCTTTTCAAGGGCCGATGTCCATCCTATAGTCCTTATTGCATTATTTTAGCTTCATTAGTTATTAACTAATTACGTGAGTAACTATGTCTAATGCTAAGCGAAGTGATGTTTGGAATCATTTCACAGAAACAGATGTGAACTCAAAAGCAAAATGCATTTATTGCAGTCAATTAGTTGCGGTGTCAAAAACTTCTACGGGAAATTTATTACGCCATCTAAAAAAACACCCAATTTCCACCAAAAGATCACAAACAGAAGTATTGCCAGATGAACCTGTGAATAAACGAGATAAACCTGAATTGGAACAGCAGGATACATCGAGTGCCACTCCAATTTTTTCCGATAAGACCTCTGTTACCAACCAAGCAGCACTACCATCAGGATCGACATCTCAGCCTCAGGTGAGAGGAACTCTTGCATCCTACCTCATAAAACCTCTGTCTAGCAAAAAAAGTAAAGAAATAGATAAGCAACTAGTTGCTATGATTACCAAGGAATGTCACCCATTTAGCATCGTAGAAGACACAGAATTTAAAAAGCTAGTGAATCTTCTATGCCCTTCGTACCGTTTACCAACGCGGAAAACTTTGACACAAAGTTTGATAACTGGACATTACAACTTGGTTCGTGAAGAAGTGATGGGACGTCTTAAACGTGCTTTCGCTGTATGTATAACAGTGGATGGCTGGACAAGTCGTAATAATGATACTTTTTACGCGATGACCGCTCACTATTTAGTTGAAGAAGCGAACTCAATAAAATTGTCCTCTGATTTGTTAGGATGCGTACCAAGTACGGAAAGATCTTCAGCTGATAACATCTCTAAAAAAATAGAAAAAATGTTATCAGCATGGCAAATAGAAAATAAGATCACCGTAATTGTATCTGATAACGCAGCAAATATGATAGCAGCAATAAGGTTGGGTGGTTGGCGTCATTGGGGATGTTTTGCGCATTGTTTAAATTTGGTTGTGCAAAATGGTCTAAAAGAGATTGATATTGTCACGAAAAAAATAAAGTCAGTTGTCAGTTTCTTCCGTAGGAGTTCCTACGCAAGTGGCCAGCTGAAAAATACACAGGAAACTATGAAATTGCCTGTATTAAAATTAAAGAATGACGTTCCCACGCGATGGAATTCCACATTTTTAATGATACAGCGAATTGTGGAAGCTAAAGTTGCCGTTGTCGCTACCTTGGCTATCATA
This sequence comes from Hypomecis punctinalis, assembly GCA_949316475.1. Taxonomy (NCBI): domain Eukaryota; kingdom Metazoa; phylum Arthropoda; class Insecta; order Lepidoptera; family Geometridae; genus Hypomecis; species Hypomecis punctinalis. The sequence goes on from OX438807.1 coordinate 6,767,048, forward strand.
GGAGAAAAATTTCACGCACCAAACGATGGCGATGATGTAATTCCAATGACGAACCACGACTGGCAAATCGCCGAGGAAAGTCTGAACGTCCTAGAAATTTTTGACATCATTACCAATGTTATGAGCGCAGAGAAAAAGGTAACGGCGTCTGCAGTTATTTTATTTTACAAACAGATTAATCGTCATCTTGCATCAATAGTAGAAAGCAATAGTATATTACCAGAGACAAAAAAGTTAGCTGAAACTCTGTTAAATTTAAGCCGAAAGCGTTTCGAAGGAGTTGAAGACAACGAGCTCATTGCACAATGCACCATCCTAGATCCGCGCTTCAAAAAATATGGATTTTTATCAGAGTCTAAATACCAAAAACAACTGCATGCCATATACCACAAAGTAGGTAATATTAAAATAAGCAATGAAAACATCCAACACCAGATTGCAACAGAAGTCGTACAACCCGATCCACAACTAGCGCAATGTTCAGCTTTGCATCGACGTGATACGTTGTTATGGAAGGAATTCGATGAAGAAGTAAAAAAACACCAGAATCCAGTAAACGCACTGGCGTCAGCAATTGTGGAAGTAGATAAATATATTGAAGAGCCTCTCCAACCACGGCAGCAAGATCCCCTCATGTGGTGGCATCAAAGAAAGCAAGTCTATCCCAGACTTTTCCAACTTGTAAAAACTAGACTTTGTATAATGGCCACGTCGGTGCCTTGTGAGAGGATCTTCTCCAAGGCAGGCCAAATAGTGTCGGAGAGACGGACCCGGTTAGATACAAAAAAAATTGAGGAATTGGTATTCTTAGCATATAATTTAAATAACTGTGATTAAAACGAAACAATTACCTATGTGCAAACTGTTGAATAAACGTTAAATTGGGGTATAATAATAATTAAGTATGTAAATAGATAAAAGTACATTAATAGTTATTTTTGTTTTATTGAATCATTTTATTTTTATATAACCTAAGCCTTTTTATAAGTTCACGCAAACGATAATAAACGTAAATGCATTACGGCCTTTTTACAAACGGCACCGTTACATTCCCAACCGTATATTATGATGTTACGTCACTACTAACCTAAAGCCCTTGAATGCATAAAACGGGACCGTTTTTTTTAAATAAGATGTAACGAGAGCCGCATTGCATGGCATCGGTGACGTACGCTGGCACTTAATAAGTTTGACTAGAATCCTCAATTGCGTATACGGTGTAAGAAAAAAGATGTGCTATACATATTTAGATAGACATATATACGTTGTTATGATTTTGTCATATTTAGACTCTAGATAATAGTAAAAACCTGCATAATACGGATAGACAATAGTTCATAAATATGTTGATTTACTTAAGCATCTCATCAAAAATTCAACAGTAGTTTTAGGCGCGAAAAATTTGTCTGACTATTACCTACGTCTAGGCCGTGCGTAATAGTCAGGCAAAAAAAACATATACGCAAATAAAGACAAAAGATACTAGTTTCGTCCTGTTCATACATTAATACTTGCACATCTCGCCCTCTCTTACTTTTGAATTATTATTTAGCGCCATATCTAGTTAATCCATCACTATGGTTGCCACTGCGCTCTCCTTCTCTTTCTATGTTTCTCCGTTTCGTTCACGCACGGCATAGGTTCGTCAAAAAGTTAAAAGAGCGCGTCGCGTCGGTCGCGTCGCATCGCAAGTAAACAGTGAATGAACCGCAAGGCACGATTGAGCTGCCTGATCTGGAGTTGAACCGTGAGCTGTTGAGCCGTACTGGTGTGATCTGATCTGTTGAACCGGTTCAGATCTGAGTTACACACGACTATCAATTTCTTATCAAGTCGATTTGGGCAGCCAATGCTCTCTTATCGAGGTGAGTGAGACTAAGTCTCTGAACTTTGAAATCACTGAACGAGTTTCAAACCGAAACCAAATTTATCGATGCTCGGAGGTATTGGGGGAAATTTGTACTCGCCGTTTGAGAATATCTCACGTTGCTGTAGAGGTTCAGAATCTGACATATATGGTTGGCTTATATGTTGTAGGAGACTATGCATTGTAGCATTCCGTAATTGATGGAGGAGATCATAGATCGTAAAGTCCATTATTGATGGTGGGTTTCGAGATTTTGATTTGAGGTAAGGTATATTATTTATTTCACGGTCAGTACAAGATCAGGAACGAACATGGAGCGTTTTTGCTATACACTGCTCTGTCAAAGATGTTAACTTTTTCAATAACTCCAGGAATTAAGGTAAGATAAAATATGCTAGCGTATACACTATACATGGACAACGTGCTTATACCGTCTAAAGGTTTCGATGAAGACACAAAGATTAGACGAAAGTGCGATTGTTAATAATAAAGGGAAGGGCTTGAGTTAAAAGAAAGTAAGTGCCACATTGTTCTCGAATTAATAGATCTCCTCGGAATTGTGGTAAGCGCGGACAGCATTCGTCCAGGCATGTGAAAGTAGAAGCGATCTCCAAATTCCCTTAGCCAAAGAATCAACATGAGGTATGTACGTCAGTTTTTGAGTTTATTGGAATTCTTGAGACGATTTGTCAAAAGTTATGAAATAACACTCCGAGTGGCTCTGGACAGTAAGTAAATTAAAAAGGGATAAGTATTTACTAATATATTAATCCTTGCTTTATAACATGCTGTTATAATTGCGGAACGGAACTCCATACGCATGTTTGCCAACAAGGTCTGGCAGGAATACTCCTAGAAAAGAACTCGAATGATGCGCTGCAACTAGAGTCCTATTTTAGCCATAAAACTACGGTCGACAAACGTTAGTGGCATTTCTACGAATCGGAGACATTAGCGGTTATCACTTCGTTAAACCGGTTCAGAATCTACCTTGTAGAAACTAATTTTGACGGACTGGAATGCTTCTCTTCTTCTTCATGCCGATGGTTCTAAGTGAGATTTATCTAGAGAAGCTTTGCCCAGTAGTCCCAAGAAGAGGTGGCTTTAGATTGTCCCTGGAAAAACGTGATTTCGTATCCCGAATTGAATGATGGTAGATCCAACTCTAGGAATATGCTTACACAATAGAATATCGTCCTGGAGCTCAAACGCAAGATGGCCTCAGCAGAAATCTAGCTTTACGGTTGAGCAGTACATCCGATTCAATTGTCCGATGACGGGGTAAAAAAAAAAAAATTAGAAATAAAAAAAGGATTATTACTTAATATTAGCACTGGTTGATGAGTTTATAAAGTACTTAACTGTACTTTGGTATGAAAGATAAAGAATTTCATCACTTACTCTGGAGTTCCCTCACGTCTTATTACTGACAAAAGTATTAGTCTTACTAACAAGACATTTCACGACTATCACATACTATTCAGGTAGGTCCAAAATGCAACATCTACCCCATGGTAAAATGAGCAGGTAAATCGATTTAACGGGATAATACTAGACGCCTTGTCAGCTTTTAGCTATGGAAACTACGACCAATCCTAGGAAGAACATATTTCTGACAAACGGGTAGATATCAACACAGCAAAAGATAAAACTACAAAAAAGTCTCGAACTGCTGTATTTCATAAGCCAAACAAAAGGTGAGGTAATTCGTAAAACTTTGATAAACGCTCCCATGGAAGAATTGATAGAAGGTGAAAAACAGGAGAAAAGATTAAGGAGCAACAGGTAAGCGGCGCTGTTTATATATATTAAACGCAGGAATACTCCAAACCAACACAATGAAAAAGACCCAGTAAGAGAGAGACATAGTTGAGTGGAGAGATAGCTGCCGTATGATGGTAAGTTTCAATAGTTAAAACTAAATACCAAGGACCATACCGAATTACCGAGATCCTCCTCAATGACATATTTCTGATTGCGGGCACATTTCTAACTTGTAAGCGAGGCATATAATTGGAAACCGTAGTTGCAGTTTACAAGATTTAACTTTGAACGATTTTTAATAGAGATTTGGTAACCAAATCATACGATAACAATTCTAGTGATAACGAGCAGACGTGAACCTCCAAAAAAATAAAAAACACACGAATATAAAAAAGTCAATAGTAATTGAAATTTAATGTCGGTATGGTGAACCAATTTGATTTAAACTACTGCATTATAGCAGCAATGAATGTTTATTTAGGTTATACATATAATTTAGTGAAGTTAGTGACTATCTGGTTTATATAGCCAATCATAATATCATATGATTATAAATATGTTAATGATTATCATTACTGCTTGATCTTGATGTTAATTTGACTTATTCGATGTTTTGTGGCCTAGATTAAAAATATTGCTTCTGTCAAATTAAGAGATAGAAAAATGGCTTTGAATTAAAATAAAATACGTACATGATTGAATATATTATAGTTGATGCAAATAATTATCATAAACAAAGCTTGAACTGAATAGTTAATACTAAATAGATATTTCGCATTTTAGAACAGTACATTTTTGAAACTACGATGAATAATTTGGACTGTAATAACCTTTTATTGAATAGAGAATCTACTATTTTGGACAGTCGGAGTGCTAATTAGCCGTTTATCTTAGACTTTTACTATTTAAAAGATTTGCTTACTCATTCATAGCGATGGGACTCGCTAGAAGTAGGATGGCCGAGCTGTAGGGTTACTATACGAAGGCTACTCTATCTCATTCTAACATGTAATGTTTGCGAGTATGTATTTCTCTTTCCTTCACATTGTTTACATTATGGTACAATACCTTTTTGTTCTATAGCATAATCGCAGGGCTTTGATAATTTGGGCAGCAGAGCTTTCAGAACGACTAGACTGAGTAGACGGCACTCGTGCCTGTTATACAAAAGGCATAGAATATTTTAAGTACTTATACAACGGTTTAAATGGTAGAGTTATGTAACTCATAAATATACTCATCATGTGAAAATGGCAAATGTACTCAACTCATTGACTCATGTATAAAATGGAAAATATACATCATGTATGGAAAACACTGGACGTCGTTTGATTTCCCTGACCTTAGGATAAAAATTATAACGTTGATATTATTATACGTACCTACCTACTCGTATGTACGAATATTTCACGTTTTAACAAGTGATATACAGTTGACACATAAACCCCAAAAATGAGCATGAGCGCATAAGTACCCTGAATCCTTGTATATTTTTACCTCACAGATGTAAATGAGTGCATTCGCATTTGGGTCATCTTTTTTCAGCTTGATGCATCAAATTAACCCAATTCAAAATTCAGAAGTTATGCATTTTATTGTCAAAAAGTGGCACAGCATGATACTGAATTAAAATATGCGTGTATTGTTTAAAATAATAAAATTATATATGTCTATATTTTACTTTTTGAAGTACTTATCTAGTACTGTACAGGATTACACCTGAACTCAAGTAAAAGTACTGAAGCTGTAGTGTAGCGCTGAGTAAAAAAGCATATATTAATTTGTTATCTCCTCCTATTGAAGACATTTATTTTTTTCTACACAATACGTTTACTGACAATTAAATCAATAGAAAGTCTGTAGAATAGCCTATTTGATTTACAGTTTTATTAATATCCTACTAATATTACAAACGCGAAAGTTTATGAGGATGGATGGATGGATGCATGTTTGTTACTCTTTCACGCAAAAACTACTGAACGGATTGAGATGAAACTTTGCAATAATATAACTTATATATCAGAATAACACATAGACTATAAATTATAATGATATTAACATAAAAAATTAAAATAAAATACGGTCGAAGCCGCGAGTAAAAACCAGTGATTTATATTTAAGTTGTACTGCACCCTGAGCACAACGCTTCTTTTAGCTTCGTAAATAGGTTCAGTATAAAAATACAAATATTAGATTTACTGAAATTGAGATAACAGTACTAATACTATAAACGCGAAAGTCTGTGAGGATGGATGGATGTTTGTTACATTGGGATGAAACTTTGCAATAATATAGCTTATATATCAGAATAACACATAAGCTATAAATTATAATGATATTATTATAAAAATCAAAATAAAATGCGGGCGAAGCCGCGGGTAAAAAGGCTTCTTTTAGCTTCGTAAATAGGTTCAGTCTAAAAATACAAATATTAGATTTACTGAAATTGAGATAAGAGTGAGAATTTGAAACTAAAATCAGTAGCTTAGTTCTAAAGTAAAACGTATCTGCCCGCAGTACTTAATTATGCATACCGTACGTGCTCTAGATAAGCAAAGTAGCGACGATAGAGCGGTCTGTGTGAAACCACCTTTAGATTAGCAGAACTGAAACTACAATATCTTTAGTTTTAGTCATTCTTGCAGCTTGTATCATAGTAACTGGCTGTTTGCACATGGAGCGAGAGCGACATGTAACATGTAGAGACAAATAAAGATTCTCGTAGTGCGTTTGATACTGTTACTTATTTTTGTTTTTTTTTTGCGTTTCGGTCTGATATTGAGCTAAGAAAGAGTGGAATCTGCCCCACCAGTGGGCGCTTTGGTGGGGCAGAGTGGAAGCACTCAAAATACAATGAAGGATGCAGCACCTAGAAAAAAGATAAATACTTATTCATAGGACGATGCTAAATATGGATTATGGAAATTATTGGTATATTATATTATAAACGTAAAAGTTTGTGAGGATGGATGGATGTATGGATGTTTGTTACTCTTTCACGCAAAAACTACTGAACGGATTGAGATGAAACTTTGCAATAATATAGCTTAAATATTAGAATAACACATAGGCTAAAAAAATATAATGCTATATTGCGTATGCGGGCGAAGCCGCGGGTAAAAACTAGTACACAATATATATATATATAATACAATGGCTCAGCCTGAGCCGTGTTTGAAAAATCAACAATAATGTGAAAATTGTATAAATCAATTCGATAGTTCGCTCGAATTTGAATTGAATTTCGAATTTTGTACGCGATGGAAGTAGTTTTGCCATTTTTTGCGAACAATAATTATCAGGCTAATGGACATAAGTATGGCATATGTCATGGTAGTAGATGATACCCAGAACTAGACTTCTTACGACTGATTAGATGACGAAGATGACTGTTTACCGCTTACTTCATTGCGATTTGTTCTTGACGACGACGGTGAATTCTTGCTCTACGGCGAGAAATAGCTTTTTCTCTATTTATTTTCAACTTCAGCCTTACGTAGCTTCGTGAACGAACAGCGTGAGCATACACAATTGCTAGATTTCTACCTTAAATAGACGTCGTTAAACGTAAACACTGGAGATAAAGCTCAGGCTAAGATAAATTGACAAATGGCTAAGTAAAGTCTAAGCACGTGCTCGTATTATCTTGTATAATAAATAAAATTTGTTTTTGACAAAGCACTTTGATAATGCCTCGATGCTTTACTATAATAGAGATGATATTTTGAATTAGTTCTGTTTAGTTAATAGAGAAATCTGTATTTAAAATTGAATTGAAACGTTAAAAAAAAAAAAAGAACTTCTATATATCTAAAATATTGTCTTTATAGAAAAAAGATAAAAATGAAGATATAAGAGCGAATAAGAGATATATATGTAGTATGAGAGAACAGTAAAAATGTGCATATATTATACAATGTGTTTGTCTACCGCAAGTCTACCGGTGTCAGGGCCAAAGCGGTGACATCTATGGCAAATTTTGAACAACTTTTACTGTGGGGTCAACTGAAAACACAAAAAAAAACAGCTTTTCCATACTTTTTTCGAAAGTCTATAAGAAATCGTACAATCGTGGAACAGCGGTTTTTTTTTTTATATGTACACACACTTATTTTTTATTGAAGATTGGACTAGTTGATTGGAATCTGGGAAGATGTGATTAAACGGTTCTCTGCTTATGAGATACGGTCTTGGATCATCTAGAAAGTATATGTTTACTCTAGATTTGAAACTCATTATTGAATTCAAAGTAAATAAGTATTTTACATTGTATAGTACTACAAGTACTGTTGTGAGATGCTTAAAATATTATGAGTATCTTCAGACGTCAACATACAAACTTTTATTGCTAAATTTGTAGCTGGACATTTCGCTGCGTACTTGACTACTTACATAGAAGTAATCAATTAATATGAAGTTATTCTGAGAAGAACTAACGGCCGTTCAAATTACTGTAATTTAGATGCAAAATTACAAGCGCATACATAATTACATACACAAATTATAATTATCTACATCGTCATTAGCCTGTATTTCCAAGCTGGTTTTGAACGCAGTCTTGTTCAAACCGGTTTTTGGCAATTATAAGGGTGGTATGAGGTCACCAGTTTAGGTGATGATATTTTTTATGCTGTGCATGATTCGATGCCATAATAGGCATGATGACTAAAAAAATATAATTAGTTCGTCAGATAGACCATCAAAAAATAAAAGACACGTATTTTTTCTTTGGTCAATTAAACAAAAATTGATGGAGATATAGCACGTCAAAGTTACGCGTGACGTCACAAGTGCCATACAAATGTATTGTATGGCACTTGTGACGTAAATATGACTTCTGTAAGAGAAGTGACTCCACGACCCCCACTCCCAAACTTTGACAAAGTTTTTCTTTGTCATCTGTTGTTTGACTGACAAGAGAAAAAATACGTGTCTAATTTTTTTTGATAATCTAACTTACGGACTTATTGTTAACTTTTGAAATAGGGCGCAGGATTCGGGAAAGAGGGGGTGACTCTCGTTCTACCTCGTTTCTGATGCAAAGAATGTCCATCGCCATCCAACGTGGCAATGCAGCAAGCGTTATGGGCAGCTTTGCACCAGGAACGATGAGGGGTGGGTTACTTGTTTATATTCTAAGTAGGTGTACATATTTTATTTTCTGTTATTGTTGTTATTCATATTTAACAAACATTACTCTCTAAGCCTTGTATATATATGTAAATAAACTAATTAACTTACGGACTTATTATATTTTTTTTGTACCCAGTCATCATGCCAATTGTAGGTCCCGCCCGGTTGTTCTAACCGTGTAGCCATGTCAGAGGCTTTGACACTAGGACTAGCCACCCGGCCATTGAGGAAGGAATAATCAGAAGGAGATGGTGTAATGACATTTAGATACTTTGACATGTAATAGTTTAAAAACCGAAATAATAATCATATAGGCGTCTCTTTCAAATGTACGTAATAAGAATAGACCAACATTATACAGCACAGTTTCGCTATAGTGTCTATATTTTTCGTGACGTGTCGCGCGTGCCTGGTCCGCCATATTGAGTCGAAAAACAATAGCGATGTTCTATTATCTATATTAATAATTTCGTCAATGGGTACGGTAGACTCGATTGAAACCTTTCCTAAATGATAAAACATAAAAAAATAATGATTTCGAGTCGACAACATATATCCGGAAAATTCGGATTATCGAGTATTTTAATAAATTATAACGGTTCAGACAAATAAATCGCAGTCTCCATATTGTCAGGCACATGACATATTGAGCAGTCATTCTTCTTCTTCTTTTATGTTTTGGCGTCGCATTGTTGTGCATTTGCCAGTGTCAAGTATTAAGTTATAATAATTTTTGATAATAATTTATCAATAACCCTTAGATTATAGAAGGGTATAACCCATCAATATGGAATGTAATAAAAAATGCCAAGTCGATGGTATAACCATAAGTACCAACGTGCTATGTAGAGGGCTATGCTCAGTGTCTCTCTGCGGGATCGAATCATAAATGAGGAGATCCCTAGATGAACCAAACTTACCGGCATAGCCCAGCGGAATAGCAAATTAAAGTGGCAGTGGGCAGGGCACATTGTTCGAAGAACGGATGGCCGATGGGGCCGTAAAGTTCTCGAATGGACCACGGACCAGCAAGAGCAGCGTAGGATGTCCACCGACTAGGTAGATTAACGATATAATAAAAATCGCAGGAACACGATGGATGCAGGCAGCTTCCAACCGGCCTTATTGGAAATCCATGGGAGAGACCTATGTCCAGCAGTGGATGTCCTACGGCTGATCTATCTAGATAGATAACCATATAAAAAATAATACTGGTTAAAATCTTTACAGTTGAAGTTGACTTTCTTTACGTAATATAAGACTGTACAATTTCGGTAGTAGGGACCTACTTAATCATTTATTTTTGAGTAATTTTAATTTTGAGCAAAACATTTTACTTTGGGATATTGTATTACACAAACATAAAAAATCGTGAGTACTTACTTCTTAAAATGAATGTCTTTCATTGATCTTTCATCATTGTTTTGCTTGATGATACCTACATCATTTAGTTAACAGCTGAATCTCTTTGCATTTGGTAAACATTCTCATAATTACGGAAAATGGATGCAGCGAAGGGCTCTTCGTTAAGATGGTGATTGAGTAACGGCAAAATTATTATCAGTGTGTGTATTATGAGTCACATTTCACCCGAGCGAAGCCGGGTTGTCATCTAGTATCAAAAAAAACTATCGATATTTTGGTTAGTTTTTATTTGAGTTATTGATTAGCTGAAATTTTGAATTTTTATTTCATTTCACTTTTCATGTCAAATTTGACAACTGTCATTCCAGAATTAATACAAGTAAAATGGCATGACAGGTGTGAAAGTAACAGCTGTCAAACTAAGAAGTATTATTATCTCCGTAACTATCGAAGCTAGACCATTACTGTCTTAATAGCAGTAATAACACTCAATGAGATCTATTAGATTGTTCTAATGACTGCTGTCAAAGCTTAAAAGTGAATTATCTCCGTAACTATCGAAGTTAGACTACTGCTGACTTCACAAAAGTGACAAAGCGCAATTAGATCTATATTTTAAATGACACCTGTCAAACTTAAAAGTGGATTATCTCCGTAACCATCGAAGTTCGACTATTGCTGTCTTCACAAAAGTGATAGAACTCAACGAGACCTACATTTCGGATGACAGCTGTCAAACTAAAAAGTGGAATACCTTCGTAACTATTAAAGCTAGACTATTGCTGTCTTCACAAAAGTGATAGAGCTCAACGAGACCTACATTTCGGATGACAGCTGTCAAACTTAAAAGTGGAATATCTCCATAACTATTAAAGCTAGACTATTGCTGTCTTGATACAAGTGATAGAGCTCAACGAGACCTACATTACGGACGACAGCTGTCAAACTTAAAAGTGGAATATCTCCGTAACTAATAAAGCTAGACTATTGCTGACGTGACACAAGTGATAGAACTCAACGAGACTTACATTTCAGATGACAGCTTTAAAGTGAAAAATCTGTGTAACTATTGACCCTAGAACATTGCTGTGTTTACAAAAGTGACAGAGCTTAAAAAGATCTACATTTGATGTGACAGCTCAAACTTAAAAGTTGATTATTTCCGTAATATTGATAGCTGTCATCTGAAAGATATCATATCTCTCTTTGAGCTTTATCACTTTTGTGAAGACAGCAATGGTCTAGCATCGACAGTGACGGAGATAATCCACTTTTAAGTTTGACAGCTGTCATCCGAAATGTAGATCTCATATCAGTTTAGTGAAGAAAGCAATGGTCTATAATAGATAGTTATGGAGATATTCCACATTTAAGCTTGACAGCTGTCATCCGATATGTAGTTCTTATTAAGTCCTATCACTTTAATTCTAAGTCATACCTCAGTAAAGCAGTGGAGACTTTTCTAGAGGTGTCTATGGAGTTTTGATAACAACACGGAACGACATGATACGTCACATTATATCACTTGCCCACACTCATGCACGTAATTCAGTTCATAATCAATGAAATACCACAATTTTTCACTAATTATCACTGATAAAAACACAACTTTAACAAAATAATACAATGAGGCGACATGTCTTTTCCGCGTTCCCGCCAAAAAACTCGTCCTACCATTCTAGTGTGGATTCTTGAATATGACAGCTGCAACCTTGACATCTGTAATTTTTAGGGTTCTATACATCAAAAGGAAAAAACGGAACCCTTATAGGATCACTTTGTTGTCCGTCTGTCCGTCTGTGTGTCTGTCAAGACTCCTTATCTAGAGAACGCGTAAAGATATCGAGTTGAAATTTAAACTGTATACGTATATTAATGAACTCTTGCTGTTCTGTAAAAGAAAAACTTCTCAGTTGTCGTTTAAAAAAGTTAGAGTCGTTTATATCGTAAAAAGCAGCATATTTCGACACTCACAAAAATCAAAACCTACCGGGTACTTCCCGTTGACATAGAACTATGAAATTTGGCGAAAAGCATTGTCTCAGAATACACATATAGGAATCTGAAAACTGCACATTTTTATTTACATCACAAAAAATAGGGCCTCAAAATTCACAAAATATGGGCTTAAAATTCAAAGTGAGGTAATCGTATCATGAAAGGTGTCATATAAAAGAACTTCATTAGCACATGCTAAAACAGGTTTTTAATTACTTTAACAATGTGTTTGTACGGAACCCTCGATGTGCGAGTCTGACTCGCACTTGTCCGGTTTTTTAAATAAAAGTTTGCCATTATGTTTGATTCGGCTAAAATTAATTTGTGTCGATAGTTTTATCGATAAGTACGGGGAAATCGATAAGTGTAGTGTGGTAGTAACAACACTAATCCGCCGTATTATGTGCGGTGGGTATGCAGGTTTTTCTCGTCGTTAGGGCAACTCCATTCTGATTCCTTCCTCAATGCACCCGGTCTATACGAACTTACTTAACGTCATAATCAAATCAAAAGATGACGCCTCAGCAAGCGCAGACTATGACGTCTACCCACGAATTAACTAAGCAATCCTATAGAACTAAGTACAGGATTGCTGGAGATGCCAGCCGCATGTAACTGATGCTATTGAAATTCTACATATAGAAGAGGATTTTGTCCAAGTTTGGTTCAACCCTCTTCTGTAGTTGGACAGTCCAACACTAGATTTTTTACAGCTGATGCGATGTTGATTATAAATGTACTTAATCGAAAATTTCTTCTTCAGATTCAACCGGCCCTCCCGTCGGCAACTATCAACGACGTCGCCAAAGCGTACGTCTACGTCTCCCCAGCGTAAGGGCCTGGCGGCACCAGCAGTCGCTACTGCAGTGCGGCCCTTCACTGACATACCGGGACCTATCGCCTTACCCATGCTGAGGCATTCGGCCCACGTGCTACCGAGAATTGGTGAGCTTTCTTCTTTTCTGACTGACTGCCTCGGTGGCTCAGTGGTTAGTGACCCTAACTTCTGGATCAAAGAGGCGTGGGTTTGATCCCCACCCAGGGCAAATATTTATGTGATGAACATAAGTATTTGCGCTGTGTCTGGGTGTTATTTGGTTACTATATCTATACTAGTATGTATTTAAAAATAAGTATATGTAGTATATTAGTCTCTGGCAGCCATATCACAAGCTTTGCTTAGTTTGGGGCCAGAGGCCGCGTGTAAGGTGTCCCAAAAAAAATATTTCTGTACACCTAGTTATTGGAATTCCACCGGCCTTCTTGCGCTCTGCGACATTTCCAAGGAAAAATCCCCATCGTAAAGATTTAATGGCAATAGCAACGGCTACTGCTGTGCTTCTTTGACATCACGGAGCCTATCGCCTTGCCCATCCTGAGGCACTCGGCCCATTTCCTGCCAAGAATAGGGGAGCATTTGATGCCCCTGAAAATAATCTCTTTACTCCGAAAGCTAAAGAAAAATTAATCAATTCTTATTTCGATCAATGCTCAAGACTCTCCAAAATAACATTTTAATCTTCAAGCGACCGAGTGGATCGGATCCATTTCGTTACGGGACTGTACGTTTTAAACGCATACTAGATGCTATCGTAGAAGTAAACTAGCCAAATCGCGTTTCATCGCATGCATTGATTTGTGTTCAAGCCATTTTGCGTTTCATTAACTTCATAGCATAGATACGAGTACATTGAAGGCAGTGGAGCGTTACCTGCATAATAACTACTTTGAATTTATTAACTAAGTATATCATTCGTGGATTGTTTTGTTCCAAGATTTTGCGCAGTCAATTTACGTACCAACCTAATTAATGATGTTCTGCAATTAGTATGCACCCACAGAAGTTAAAAATTCACAAAACATTTAGATTCATATCTATTGAATAACAACATCATTTAAGGATCATTAGTAACAGAACATTGCACATGCATAAGTACTTGCGTATAATAATTATATTTGTACCTACTTACTTGATAAAAACTTCGTTTATTTTCGTAATCTCCAGTAATTATAAGTATCGTGGTATTTTTAGTAATTAACACAAATAAATTCCTTTTCCTGGTGTAACAGAGACAACTTTAAAGTACCACAGAACCGTGAGTTTTCAGTAGCTTAGCTATACATGTAACCTAAGTTATTATTCCAATAAAAATGATTATTATGATGCCCATAAACAATGGATCATTATCGTATAACAGAATATATTGATTTTTACGCTGTCAAAAAAAATCCGCTTTTAAAGAAATGTTATAGGTACTTTTGCCTCCAGAGTCAAATCAAAATCCTCATTTACCAAGCACGCATAAGCTGTGATGGCCTTTTTTTTACGAGAGGGAAATCTTCCAAAGATGCCCGACCGCTTTGGGCTGCAGTCGGTTTATGTGGGATTGTACCCACTAAAACCCCCTCGGTGGCCAGCCTATGTGTCTTCTTGGGAGCTCCGGGATCTCCAAAAGGAACGCACCGGTGCTCCCGGCACTTCGTGTGTCTACTCGCCTGGTAGTAGACCAGGCAGTACGGTCCTGTACGACAGCGTTGCCACACACGCTGCCGTCCTTCTCGGGCGTGCTTCAGTGGATGGCTAGAGCCCCAACTCTAACCACCCACGAGCCCAGGGGTCTCCTTTTAGTAGGCTCTTACTACAGGCAGGGGATACCGATGCCGTGTTCTAGTGCCCCGGCTGTGGTGGCCTAGTGGTAAAAACACCCGCCTTGCAATCGTAAGGTCGTTGGTTCAAATCCCGGACCCGTACCAACGAATTCCTTGGAATTGATATACGGAATTTTAGACCACAGGTTTTTCGGTGAAGGAAAACATCGTAAGGCAACCTACATTCAATAGCTTATATGAATCCACCAACCCGTACTGGGCCAGCGTGGTGGATATGGCCCAATCACCCTTCGTGGGTAGGCCTACGTCCTGCAGTGGACTATTAAGAAGGCTGGTACAAGTAAGTACGCAAACTCGTTATAGAGCTAAGAGATACTCCACTATAAAATACAGCAGTTAACACATCGCTAATTTTTGGTAATCAAAAGGAAAGCAAAAGTAAGATATTGTATCAAGTTTAAAAATCACAAATGAGGCGTTGTTTTTTGCACCGATCGAGTGTCTTGATTTTATTTCGTCTGCACTCGCCATCCGCCGCGTGGTCGCTTGCAGTAAACTTTACATTTTTATTGCCACTAAGCTAACGGGTCCGCTGTAACAAGGCCTGTTGGATATGCAAAACACCACAAGTCTTGTAAAAATGTGAATTTATGCGATTTCGTGAATTTCGGTACGTAATAATTATTATCTAATGTGCTGTCTTCGTTCTAACACGGCGATTTTGCTTTCGTCTCTCCGGATATTGGTTTTCATCTACAAATCGCGCTTTTTTATCGTCAGCGATTTTTGGTTGGGAAATTTCCTTAAAAAGGGGAGAAATTTTCTGTCGCGTTGTTTATCAGCCAGTTTTGATAATATTCAGCAAGATTATATAATAACTAAATCCTAACCAGATTGGCGAGTATGAACAAAATCGAGATATAATAGACTGGAGAAGAAATTCAGTTTCGCGAGGTCTTTCTACTCTTCGGAGAACTAGTACTTTATTTGAATTAAATTATCACAAATTCAAATCAACGACTTTATTAATCAAAAGTCTGTTTTAAAAGACTTAGGTGAATTAAGTCTACAGCACCATAAGTACCTAATAAATAAAAATAGAAAAACAGATTGAACTTCGTAGATACCAAACACTACAACTTTTAGGAATTATTGTCCATTGAATAAAAGTGCTTCGAACAAAACTTCTTAAATTGTTTGTCCTTCAACTTCTATTATTACTAAACTTTCCAAAAGCACGACCCAAAACTTGCGGGAATTCTAGAGCCGATCTAAGTTCTTGTATTACAAGTCTAACACAATACGGCACAATAAATTCACCTTCAAGTTTACTAACAATGGGCCTATAGCCACAGTTCAAGATCTGCGGTTATAGGTTATTGACTTTGAGCGCCTAGTGAACGGTGACCAAAATGCTGTTTGTCTGATCCACCAGTGTTGTAACTAGGTTTTTATGTACTTGGTGCAAGCTTATATAACTGTTTATTATGCTTATAGCACGCTTGACCCAAAACTTGGTCCTGGTCATTTTTATGCTACTCTAAAATCTGACATACACGGACCACTGGTATCGCTTATAAAACCCTAGTTACAGCACTAAGTCGAACTTTTTAGCAATTGTCTTTTTACAAGGCCTAAATGGCCACTACTACTACTACTACTAAACGCAGCAACACTAAAACTAGCGCAGCAGCGTGATTTTTCGAAATCGTATTATTTGGACTGGTAGTCACAGAGGTAACTAAAAATCGGGACAACCATCTGCCAATTACCAGTTAGGAAAGTAATTTCGCCTGGATACAAGCCGGAACGTGAGATGAGCTCAAAAGCGAAAATAATGAGATATATAGCGTTTATCGGATAGAACGTAGCCGTCGGTCATTTTAACCATGTTAGAGGTCTTTTTCAGGCGGCCTAAAAACTCTGACATCTGATCGGTATAAACGAACTTAACTCACAGAATCGATGTCTGAAAGATGAAGAACGATTATGATGCAGTCTGGTATAACTATTTATGTTATCAACACCATCAGATTATATCCCGGCCGACGGCACACCTTTTACCATTGCACATGTGCGTAAGCCTCTATTGTGCAGGGTGAAAGCGCATCGACGGACGCCCACCCCTTTTTTGTTCAGAGAATAAGTTTTGTCAAAACATTAATTAAGTTACCATCTAAGGGAAGACTTCCAACTCAGTCTATTAGGTTATGATTAGAGTAATTAATATAAAGTAAATGACTTCAAAATTAGTCGTACTTTTTATTGATAGTATTAATCATACAACACCACCTTGACGCTCCCGAATTCTTTACTAACTACAAGTCTTGTAAAAGCTTTGTAAGGGTGAGCTCCTGCAGGTTCGGTGGCACGGGACGCCTTATTGTATCCGTCCAATAAAGGCATATTTACATTGGCGGGTTATCGCGGTCCTGTTAGGTCGATGCCATTTTGCGGAGCCAGCCGTGGGAAAGCGGTTGCAGTTTATGGTCTCTAGAATATAAGTACCCAATGAAAGCACTGATTATTCATTGCTTACTTATATTGCTTGTACGTGGGAACACAAGTATTATATTGCTTAGTGCGTTATTAAAGTTATAGTATTCACCAGATAAACTGACCATCGTGGAGCAAAAAAGTATCACACATAATATTTATTTCAAGCTGTAATTTCCCCCGTCACCCGTCGATGACGAAAGAGAAAGATTGTTAGACAGTTCACGATACCCTTTCAGGGCAAGAGCTTCTGGGTTTAATTTTAATAGCGTTTCGCCTTACATAGAATTAGATACATACTTATATGAATAAATAAATAATAATAATAACTTTATTTCAAAAACCACACAGTAAATCATTAAAAGCAGTAAATAAATCTAATTTCCAAACACAACTAAAACCTGTGTATACCAAAAGGATTGCAAACAAACCAGTCTTCACTATATCTCAAATAATACAGAAAACCTACCACCGATATTTTTCTATTAGGAACCATACAACGTTATCAGCGAAAACAAAAAGACTTGCGGCTGAGAAGTGAAACCAATCTTAACGGATCGGCTATGCGTTTGTGGCGACGTGGTTTGTTTACCCTTTCACAAAGATGAACGGCTTTATTTTGTGTATCAGTACCTACTGGAAAACGTTGGGCCCCAAACTAGGCTAAGCCTGTATCTTGGGTACCCAAAAGATTTTTACAAATTGAGTTTCACAATCACGCTGAGGTGTACGCATGTTAACACTAAAAACAGTTACAAATTTTACTTAATCTATGAGGTAAGCAACTTGAATGACTACTCAAAATTCAAAACAAGAGATTGTCCATATACGCTATTTGCGCCTAGATACCTACACATTACAATACACATTAAGTGAGTAGAACAAACATTAGGTAGTTTAGACAAGCATAAAAAATGCGGGTATGCATCTCCTTTCGATACCACAATGTGCAGGCACGGTCGTATTAAACATCGCTGCCAAGCAAGAGTGAGCCAATCAAGTTGAATAATTACGTGTGAGAAAGTTTAGCTACAAAAGATTTACATTGTGATCGCAGATGATTTACAATAAGGAATGTGTTATTTAAGTTTTCTACTGTGTTGATAAATAGTTAAATTACAGAAATAAATATTGAAGAATTACATTGATACTTAGTTGGTAATGTTTAATTTTTTGGTAATGTTAAATTATAAATAGGCATTATTTTAAATTAATTTGACATGAGTTAAGCGAAGTTTACTCGAATTGCTCGTATTATTATTGTTATTTAATATGAGATCAGTATAGATGATTTCAAGATGAGCATATGTGTGTTTGTGAGTGTAGCACTGCAATACGCGGGATCTCATGAGAGTCAAGGCTTGCAGTGCTACGTGTGTGTGTGTGTGTGTGTGTGTGTGTGTGTGTGTGTGTGTGTGTGTGTGTGTGTGTGTGTGTGTGCGCGTTTGTGTGTGTGTGTGTGTGCATTTTCCTATTCAAGAAAGATTATCTAAGTCTGCTCGAACGTAGAAGCAAATACTTCTTTACGTTTCATCTCACTATATACAATTAGTCTTTCTGTTTGCTCGCCGGATAGTGATAGAAGCCATTTTACTACCATTTTCTTAGAAGCAGAAAAAGTACTATGTTGAATGTTTATCTGTCGACACACAGAGTTGTACGTAAAAGTATGTACGTATTTCGGCAGCCGGGCTGCGAACGTGGTGTGCACTTTCGGTAGTGGAATATCGCAATGGCGGTTGTTTCTACGCAGTTTGATATTGCTCGACAGGTGGTGACTTTTAGCTATTGCGCGCAGGACAAACAGCTGTCTGACTCTGAGGACAGAAGCTTCCGCGTACAGTTTATCAGTTGGGTATCGGCGCGGTTTGCCCAATAGTACTTTTAGCGCAGCTCTTTGGGCCCGTTCTATCTCGTCCATGTACGACTTCGCTGCGCCTCCCCATACTCCTATGCAATACTGCAGCAGCGACTGACAGAGCGATTTGTATACTAATATTTTAACGTCAGCTTTCGCGGATGCTCTTAGGCATTTCATGACGTATAGCAACTTACGAATTTTCTTTGAGATGTACGAGATGTGAGCTGAAAAGGACAAGTTTTCATCCACCATAACGCCTAGATATTTTACCGACTTGACTCTTTCTATCGAACTACTGCAAGTACACTTTACTGGGCCTGCTTTTGGGTCTGAAATAATGGTGCATTTGTTGTGTACAACCAATTTGGACAAAGTAGTATTTGTGGCCGCCGTAATATGAAAGGCAATGAAATTAGATTTTTTAACGTTCAAGGTTAATAGGTTAGCATCAAGCCAACGAGAAATAATTTCGATACCTACTTCAGTTTCTCGGGTTACAGAAGCCCAATCATCTCCGTAGAAAATAGCTGCCGTGTCATCAGCGTAGCATATAAGTTCGCAGTTTGGAATGTTTAACCTAAAAATGTCGTCCATGTAGATCGTGAACAGGGTAGGGGCCAGTATACTGCCTTGAGGGACGCCGAAATTAATGGGTATTCCCCCGCTTACATGTTCACCAACTTTGATGCATTGTTGCCTATTTGAGAGGTAGCTAGTAAACCACCTAAGAGCGATTCCCCTAATTCCAAAGCTGCGGAGCTTTTTAAGCAAGATTTTGGGAGACAAAGAGTCGAATGCTTTAGCCAAGTCAAGGAATACTCCGATACACCTTTTTTTTCTGTCTAGATGAGTCGATACCGTTTCAACAAGAAGTTGGACAGCTTCTTCTGTTGATTTGCCAGCCCTAAAACCAAATTGACGCTCACTAAGCAAGTTGTTTTTTTGGAGGAAATCGACGAGTCTTTTATTGACAAGTTTTTCTAGAATTTTCGAAACGATGCTAAGGAGTGATATTGGTCTATAATTGTCAGGGTTCGACTTATCCCCATTTTTATGAATCGGGATTACAACTGCCGTTTTCCAGCAATCTGGGAAAATTCCGGTTGTCATGCTGAGATTACAAATGTAGGTAAGAGGATCAAGCAATTCGTCTTTGGCGTACTTTAGAATAAGTGGAGTAATAGCGTCCAAACCAGGGGCACTGTGAGCATCGAGGCGTTGTATGATGTTATTGATTTCCTGAGTGTCAATGGGCGAAAGGAAGAGTGAGTTTGCGCTACGACTATCAAAGGAAACTTGTTGGCCTAGGGCATCATGCGAGGTGTTCAGCTTTTTTAAAATAGTGGATGCAAGTTTAGCTCCTGCTGTAGCAAAATGCTGATTACAGCCATCAAGAGCTTGCCCAGGATTTGAACCGCGTCTTAACAATTCCTGTGAATCACTTTTTGAGCAGGGAATATCACAGATTTGTCTTATGGTTTTCCATAGATTCTTGGGGTTGTCACGATTTTGTGTTAACTGTTCATTCTCATATTCGTTTTTAAGCTTATGAAGTAAATTGTTACAAAAGTTTTTGTAACGCGTATATGTGGCAAGAAGAATTGCGTTTTTTGGGTCTTTCCTTAATTGCAGGTGAAGGTTGTCTCTGTGTTTCATGCACTTTATTAACCCAGGTGTGATCCAAGGTTTGAGATTAAGTTTCGACCTACTGATTTTACGTTTGTGAGTGTGTTTGTGAATGCAGTCCGACATGATTTGGTTTAAAGCTAACACCGCTTCATTAACGTCTTCTTTCTCTAAAACTTGATTCCAGTCGGTTCTCTTTAGTTCTTCAGAGATTTCATGGAAATTGGTTCTGGTGATAGTTCTGTTAATTTTAGTGACATTTTTCGAATTCAAGGTGAGTCCAATCAACACAATATCATGATCACTAATCGATGTTTTGCAAATCATTCCCAGACTATTTGTTTTTGTTTTTATAAACGCGTGGTCTAAACATGCTTTTTCTCTAGTAGGTTCAGTTATTGCAGGAAGAAAGCCTTGGCCTGCCATCAAGCACTGGTAGGAAGCATTTCCACTACTTGGGGACTCCTGTAGTAAGTCAATATTAATGTCTCCAGTGACAAGGACTGTGGGTTGGTTCCTCGTAGTTTCTAGAACACCTTCAAGCGAGTTATTGAAACTCTCCAAATCGGTCAAAGCTGGTGGTCTATAAACTCCTACTATTTTCAGGCAGTTTCCTACAGTAACAGTCAGACAGTTTCCGCCCTCAAAAGAAGGTTCTTGAGCTGAAGCAGACCAACACTGCTTGATGTAGAAAGTAACCCCACTACATCTATTAATTATTTTTCTCGTGTGGAAAACATCGTAACCTGATAGTTGAGGAATGTAAGTATATTCCTGAAGCCAGCATTCGGATAAAACTAAGGCGTCAAATTCACAGCCTAGTCGACTAAGGGTAGGTAGTAATTTAGAGAAATTTTGATTCAGGCTTCGTATGTTAAAAGAAATGACTTTGAAGTTGTAGGGTGTTATTAGTTCTTTACATAATTCTGGTTTTACAATAGTGCGGCACTGTACCTTAAGAATGTCGTCTAAATCGTCAAAAGCTTCTGGGTTACCCATTATTAAAGTTTGTAAAATTAATGATTTTAGGATATCGACAAATGATATGTGACGCACTATATCTATTATACAGGTCAATTATGTGAGGTAATATTGCAATACTATGTAGTAGCTTAAGTTCATCAATAGAAGAGCAGAAAGATACCGAGATTTTCTGAGAAACGTAGTAGTTCAGTTCATGTAGCCGAGTGCGATTGTTTGTGAGAGTGTCGTGTGGGATATATGAAATCATCTTACTGTTTTTATGTTTATTATGCGAGTAATAATATGTATTTATAACCATCGAGGCAGGTACAATGAATTGAAGGTAAATAACGAAAAAAAAATCTTATCAGCTTAGATCCGTTTGAAAAAATAATAATTAAAGTCGTTAATTCCAATAAGTTAGCTAATGTGTGCAGTTTAGTTGTACAACTTTTAGGCTTGATACAACCAAGTAGCGGTAATTGGTTTGCACCATATTTTATTGCGTAGATAAAAAGGAGGACGATATGAAATGGACTAATGACATCCTGTGCGGAGTGATGTATCTTCTGAATTTTTTTCGCTGGTGCATGTTGGCATGACTCGGTCCAGGTCCGCTTTGCTGTTGATAAGAATAGCCGGTTTGCCTTCTCCTTTATAAAAAGACTCATTAAGAGTTAAAACCTACTTTAATTTTAGATATTTCGATATTACACGACAATAAGGATTGCGAAAGCTTTTTTCCTTTCACCGACTTTTGAAAAAATTTACAGTTATTTCTTTCGTCATATCAGGATTTGCCCCTTGGTAAAAGTTAGTCGTAATGCCGAGCACAACGATGTACATGAGAATGTATGTCGTTTAGAGAAAGATCCTGCATAGATTCACAATCGGGACTCATGAAATAAAATGTGAGATAAAATAAAGCTTTTTTTCCGACGTTTTAATCGAGTCGCATCAGTAGTGGTCACGGGCAGGATGGGCATGCGAGGCCGCGAGCACAGCTAGGAATAAGTCCAGTAATATAAGAATAATGTGCTAAAATCGCAAAAATTTAAAATTAACCAAAGTTAAGTTCAGTCAAGCAAATTTCGGCAAGGTCATCTTCGGATGGGTGAACGCGTGACATTTACAACTGAGCGCTACCGTGACTCGGATGACACGTTAAATTGTAGGTCCCGGTTGTTTTGATAGTTTATCCATATCAGGACATCAAGACCAACCGACCCATACGAACTTACTTAGGTAATGAGCGAAGAATCCTTACTAATCATACTAATATTATAAATCCGAAAAGTTTGTTGGTTTGTTCCTCTTTCACGCAGCAACGGAGCAACGGATTAACTTGATTTTTGGCATGGATATATTTCAAAGGCCGGAAAGTGACATAGGCTACTTTTTATCCCGATAAAAGGTTCCTGTGGGATAGCACAAAAGTCAAAATACCACGCGGGCGGAGCCGCGGGCATAAGTTAGTAATATTATAAATCCGAAAAGTTTGTTGGTTTGTTCCTCTTTCACGCAGTAACGGAGCAACCGATTGGCTTGATTTTAGGCATGGACATAGTTTAATAGACGGAAAGTGACAAAGGCTACTTTTTATCCCGGAAATAAGTTCCCTTGGGATAGCACAAAATTCAAAATATTATGTGAGCGGAGCTGCGAGCAAAAGCTAGTTAAATATACGGCTGCGCGCATGATTGTGTTGTGTTTCTCGCCGATATGACATCTATGCGATGCATTATAACGGACTACAACGATTCTCCTCTTTGGTTTTGACACCAGTGCTAGCCGCTCTATACGAATTTTCTTTACCTCAAAACTTAAAAAACATTCCAAAAACTATAACTATAGTTTGAAAATAATAATTAAGTTTCTCTCTCCAGGAAGTTTCCACCACACGCTGGGGCTGGGTCTCCTGGAAGGTCTACGCGACAAGTACGGCAGCCTGGTGCGCTTCGCCCAGGCCAGCCGCAGCCGCCCGGTGCTGTACGTCTTCAACCCCGACATGATGAGAGAGGTAACATCATATAAATTTAAAATTCGAAGCAACTTCTTTAATTTTTTTTTAAATAAATTGTTGTTTTTTAACAGTCTTCAAACAAGGAAGTTCTCACTCGTTCAACTGTAGTTATGTTTGTTTTGTATGTAAGTATGTTACGCGGAGTGATCCGCCAATTATGAACAGATTTTGATGATTATTTTAGTATTTGGTAGATCATACATTAGAGGTGGTTTTGTTTAAACTTTATTGAAATTGAGTGGTTTTAGAAAAATCAACATTTTTTGTTAAAAATAATTATTTTTATTCTAGAGTCAATTGGTACAAACAAAACCGTATCTTCAGATAAAACTTTTTGATATTAATATGTGTAAAGCCGGAAACATACTATCGGACGCGGCTGACGGACGCGACTGACAGCCGCGACTTAGCAATGTGCACAGTCTTAAAATATCCGGTGTGCCAGATCGCTCTCGGACGTCCGAACGCTCAAGGTCGTCCGATAGTGACGTCCACGACTTATGTCCGATAGTGTGCACGGCTCAGTGTACTTTCATAGTCTAGGTCGCGGCTGTCAGTCGCGTCCGATAGTATGTTTTGAGCTTAAAAAATGTTAACTAGTGCGCAATGATACTATGCAATAAACGCGTCTGTTCGATATTTCTTGTTTTAACTCAATTACAAAACAGCCAACATAATTATTAGGGTTTATTTTGCCCCTAATGTTATAAAATACCATATCTTAGTATTAAACTAACGGGCAAATAAGATTCAACGAAATGTTCCTAAACTCTATCTCAATCTTAGAGTATCTATATAAGAGTATCTCAATGTCCACTTTTGCAACCTAATTAGATTAGCACGTCATTACTTACTTGACTTCCATTTTTTGCTCACTCTCTCTTTTATGTTAATTTTGTGAAGGATGGATGGAGAAAGTAGATTGTCAATTAAAATTGACAGGCGCCACAAATGTACGCTAATTCTTAGAACGTGAATTTTCTAAATCTGCATACTTCATCTTCAACCACAAAGTCGCCCACCATCAGGCGAGTTGGTGGTCAAAGGCGGACTAGGCAACAAAAAATAAATGAAACGTAACGTTTTGAATGCACAAATGATAAAACACAATAAATGCTCTCACGACACCACTTGCTCAGTTTTAAAACTTAGATGTAAATATACTAAATTGTTTTGTTTTTGTCTTCAAAATCTCAAGGCATTGCACCTTCAAAAAATATTCAATCTCAATTTTAAATTGATACCAACGTAGATATCCCGATCCGATGATTACTTATGCCCAATTTTTTAGTCCATGAAGTCGATCGTGTATTAGTATCGGTTTTTGAAGGTTGTAAGTATATGTATAGGTAATTTTGAGGACAAGTACCCTAACAAGAATGAGACGAGTTCAAGCTATATCTACATGAAATAATTGTTCCTATTTTTTAAATATTTTTTTGTACTTTGGTGGCATACCTACTGTACTGTACCAGCCTTTTTAATAGTCCACTGCAGGACATAGCCTTCTATAACATTCTAGAAGCATCCACCTAAACCTTGTCGTTACACGTATAGGTATATACGATTATAAGTAAATAAGGACGATTTTTGAGTACAATGATTGTGGACTTTTCCAAATCAAACCGTGCAAAACATAGTAAGTAGTATATATTGACTCGATTGATCTGACATGGTTCAGTCAATTCTGTTGATTGGTTGATTTGGAATCTCCGGTGTCCTTCGTTTTATTCCGCCTACTGTACTTGGCAATATAGTAAACTAGCTGACCCGGCGAATTTCTTTTCACGCAATATTTTTATAAATTATAGCCTATGTGTTATTCTGATGTATAAGCATTATTATTGCAAAGTTTCATCTCCATCCGTTCAGTAGTTTTGCGGAAAAGATCAACAAACATTCATACATACTCACAAACTTTCGCGTTTATAACATTAGTAGGATGTCTGAAACACCTATAAAGTGTTAAATGCGCTATCTAGCACACATCTAATAGATAAACAGTAACTTAGTAATTAAGTATGTCAACACTTGATTTCTGATAACTACCTGATAGCTATCTACTAGGGATCGTTATGTTATCAACTTCAATATTTTCATTCAAATCATTCGTTCGTTTCCATCATACAAAACAATTACATAAGTAGGTGCAGATAATCAGATGTAGGTACAATGAATAAATGGCGACTCTTACTTACTTGATACTTTGGCGCCGTCACATCTTTCTGAGACTCAGAGTAGGGCTGTAGCGGCGGCCAATTCGGCGGAGTAGTACAAGTCGTGGCAATGCAGCTACGTACGCTGCCAACTGGCAGTGGGCTTGAGTATTTAATTTTAGATTATCTTTAGACCTTCAAGGGTCTGTGGATGATCCATTTGCTTTTTTTGTAGTAGTAGTGTATGTAGTTTTAGCTTATACAGGGTTATTTCTAATCAATTAGCATCCTTCTAGGGGCTTATTCTGTACATCAAAAGTAACAACTTTTGTTCTACGACTTTCGTCAAAACTAAAAAAAAAAAATGTTGTTTCATAGAAAAATTTTGTTCACCCGCAACAAAATGTATGGAACAGCTGATTTTATTTTTGAGTTTTAACGAAAGTTGTAGAACAAAAGTTGTGAGTTTTGATGTACAGAATAAGCTCATAGAAGGATGCTAATTGATTAGAAATAACCCTGTTTAGTAATATTGTATTTTGTAAATAAAGGCAAATAGGATATATACCTAATGGATAAATATATATACACAATCGAATCTCATATGAGTCATCATCGATCGCAGCAGTCTCAAAATTAACATAAAATTAACATAGCACCAAAACACTATGCAAAGTTTAACGAGTGTCTACACGTGAGCAAACGAATATTTAACTTAACAAAACAAAATTGTAATTATTTAGGCTACCATAAAAGTAGACTAAATAATCACTGTATTAGTCACCGTATAAATTTACCCGAAATCTTGTTCAATATGTTTTTCATTTTAAGCGTTTTTAGTTATATAAGCTTGGTCTCATTAATTCGCCCGTGAATAGAATATTACCAAATATATACATATACATATACGTACCTTCGTCTCCGCCCTTATTGACATTTTTTAGGGTTCCGTGCCACAAAAGGAAAAAACGGAACCCTTATAGGATCACTTTGTTGTCCGTCTGTCCGTCTGTGTGTATGTCGACTCTTTATCTCGGGAACGCGTAAAGATATCGAGTTGAAATTAAAACTAAATACGTAAACCTATAAATTCTTGCAGTTGTCAAAAGAAGAAAAGCTTCTCAATTACCGTATAAAAAAGTTAGAGCCGTTTATGTCGTAAAAAACGCATATTTCAACGCTCACAAAAATCAAAACCTACAGGGTACTTCCCGTTGACATAGAACTATGAAATTTGGCGAAAAGCATTGTCTTAGAGTACACATATAGGAATAAATCTGAAAACTGTACTTTTTTATTTAAATCACATAAAAATAGGGCCTCAAAATTCACAAAATATGGGTTCAAAATTCAAAGTGAGTAAATCGTATCATGTAAGGTATCATATAAAAGAACTTCATTAGCACATGCTAAAACAGGTTTTTAATTATTTTAACAATATTTATGTTTGTACGGAACCCTCGATGTGCGAGCCTGACTCGCACTTGCCCGGTTTTTTATTTAAGGTTTGCGTTTAACTAGTTTCATCTCCATCCGTTCAGTACTGTACATACGCAGATATGCCGTCTAGGGAGTAGCACGCTCACCTAGAAGATACCTACTCTATATACTATAGAGAAGATATATACTCGAGATTTAGGCTAAGCTTTGGCAAATAAAGATATTGTATTGTATTGTATTTGAAGACACTTATATGTTGTACTTTGGTGGAAAGACAGACTCAGGTTAAGCGATCCACATTCTAGCTGTTCGTATTCGATATATATAAAGCTATAAGATTAACCACGCCCACATGTCTAGAGATGATCCAATGATCTCGGATCAATCACAATTATCTTAATTTGGTATTCCTAAAATTATGAAATCATATTTTCCCAGTTGAATAATGATTTTTAGTCAATAAATAAATCTTTTTCGCTGTAATGTTGAATGAACTTTAATAAATAATTGTTTGAACTAGATAAACCTGACCGATAAAAGTAGATAACAAGTTTTTATAGCGGCATAACTTGTATAGTGACTGATGACGCTCTACCAACAGGTTATCGTTATTTAAAAGGTCAAATGTATTTTTATTTAGATACAAATTATTATACAATTAATTACGCTCTTGTAACTTTGTATATTTCGCTGATTGTTTGTTTGAAATGTTGTGTCTATGTTTACTTAGTACTTGCTTACCAACGTATGTAGGTACACGTACAGGGTTATTTTGTAGTATTTGTACTACAAATTAGAAATTAATTTAGGTATATCAGTATCACGCGGAACTCGAATCGGGCCGAGAAATACGATAACAACTACTTTTGAATGCGCGATGTGAGAGGACGAATGATATTTATTTAAATTTAAAAAATATTATAAAAAGGGAAAATTTTGAAAAATTTTATGAACTGGACAAAATTTTGAAAAGTATTCAGCTTTATTAAAAAAAACTTACAAATTTCCAAAAAAAGTTCAATAATTAGAATGGTCAGAATTATCAGCGGCAATACCCCATTATTTTTTACGAATAAAATAGCCTGATCACTTTTCTATTTTACAGACCTAGGAATATTTTTTTTAATGTGTACATTATGAGTAATTAATTAAAAACTCACTGCCGCCCGCCGCTCTGGTGCAATCCTGTCGAGCGCGACCGCGTATAATTTGTCCGAGTGATGAAGGGGCGCTCAGTACTCGATTTTTGAAACAATAGTTTATCAATGCGTCACCTTAACCTTAACAGGCTATATTTTCATCATCTAACTTACGGACTAATTATAATAATGTTGTTTTTACCCTATTCTATTGCATAAGTTGACTCACTGTCTCTACATAGTACGTTCTCAATAAAGTTTTGTATTTATCATTAAATAAAACCAGAAGAGCGATAAACAGTTGGCACATGTTTATAAATAGACCCTTACTTCAAGTAACTTTTGATAAAACCAGTTTGTTCATTAGCATGCAATCCTCGATAATGTTTTATACAACTCGTTCCCATTATCAATACTATTATACGAAACCAAAACAATAACAAAGTTTATATCGCATGTGTTGACGCAAACCTGCTCACATACATACTTATTTGTTCTCATATTTTTGTTCCATCGGGTTTGCTTTTTGCTATCGGGTTCCGTTTCTAATAAAAGAGAAAAATAAATTAAGTATATAAAGTACTTAAGAATTAATGTATAATTTGAAAGATTTTTTCTAT
Organism: Hypomecis punctinalis; assembly: GCA_949316475.1. Lineage (NCBI taxonomy): Eukaryota > Metazoa > Arthropoda > Insecta > Lepidoptera > Geometridae > Hypomecis > Hypomecis punctinalis. Next base: position 6,796,109 of record OX438807.1, read on the forward strand.
TAAAACTGTGAGAGACAGATTAAAATAATAAAACGGTCTGTTCCTAATTTTGTATTTGTACTGTATTGTACTGTACCAGCCATTTTTTTAACAGTTCACTGCAGGACGTAGGGCTACCCACGAAGGGTGATTGGGCCATATCCACCACGCTGGCCCAGTGCGGGTTGGTGGATTCACATACGCCATCAAATTTCTTCTACGGACGGATGCAGGTTGCCTCACGATGTTTTCCTTCACCGAAAAGCCAGTGGTGTGAAATTCCGTACATAAATTCCAAAGAACTCATTGGTATGGGACCGGGGATTTGAACCCGCCACCTCACGATTGTAAGGCGGGTGTCACTACCTCTTGACCACCACGGCTAATTTTGTATTTATTCACAGATTATTCCCTATTTAAAGCTATATGAGATAGATATATTACATAACTCTTTGTTAAATTACTGTTTCCAATAAAATTCAAACACAAAAACATAACTGCAACATCTAGCACTTCACACATTATAGGTATGCTGTAATTAATAGCTAATTTATGTAGGTATACCTACTAAATAAAAACGCAACTAAATCAAAACATAAACTTATTATACTCTAAAACGAGATTTTTGTACTAGTCTGACTTTGTTCATGTCGCATATTTCTGTAACGAATGAAACAATTGGTACGACGTGAATATATAAAAATACATTTAAATTAGGTATTTTCTAAGTCTGAATTCCAAATATGTAGAAAGTTTCTAATGGAACCTTACGTGCGCAAATTTGATTCACACTTGCCTGATTTTCAGAATTGTAAGTACACTTATCGTACTGTATGTACAACTAGTATTTATATAATGCCGCGTACACACATTGGTCATATTTGCATGAACTAACAAATTGGAACCAATACACTAATATGTGGAGCAGTCTTTAGATACAAAGTTGCTATCGGATCCAGTGTGTGTTACCTACTCTACTACTTACTTATAAAATATTATTTTTCATACCACCTGCTTGAAAATGACTCATTATATGTCGTACAATCTCAACGTAAAACGAGTGACTTTTAGCTTAACACAATTTTGACGGCTATCGAGGGCAGGTCAATAATGTTGTATATAACTCCCAAGGGGATAAAGTGATTTAAATTTGGAACGTCTAATTCGCATGAAAATTTCTTAACTTAGAACATTTAAGGACATCGTAAAGAGGTTTTATTTTGCAAAATCGAATAAAACTTCTTTATATTGCACGGCAACTGGTATTGCAAGGAGGTTCTACTCGAGTTCACAGAATAAAACCTCATTGGTGCCCGTATCAGTCCGATTTTATAGAATAAAAAAAAACACTCTGCAATGCCTGTGTTAGGCCATAATAATGGAGTTGGCCATGGTCTTATGTTTTTCACGTAGTATTTACATTTTGTGCTTTTCTATGAAAATTCGTAGGTACATTCAAATTTGTTTTATTTTATTGTGAACAATACCGAGTTGCCTGGTACCGACCACCACCAACACTTTTCTATTTTATGGAGTAAGTATTACTCATATTCCTGGGGTTTTATTTTCTCGCAGGAGGTATGAAAGTAGAGTATGTACCACTAGAACCAAGTCTGTCGCTTCACTAAGGACTCTAAATGATTCCCTCACTTCGGTCGGGAATTAACTTAAAACACTCTCGCTGCGCTTGGAGTAGAGTCCTGTAGAGTCCCTCGCCTAACATGCCGCCCATGACGCGTAAGACTCGACTACATTCTCTTGGTACATAATCTACTACTAAGCACTGTTCGTTTTAGGACTTAAAGAAAAAAAAATAGGTGAACCTTATCTGTACTCCCTTCTAATTTTGCTTTTGAACTATGTATGTACGCATACAACATGTATGTAATATGTGTGTATATTCTTTACTATGTATATTTAAACAATAAGCCCGATTACCGAGGCGCCATCGTAATTATAATAGCTGAATAGCATAGTTCTCTTTCTTTTTCACTTTAGGCATTCGATAGAGAGAACGCTTTTTACGTTGCTATTAAATTTACGCTGGTGCCTCTGTAACCGGGCTTAATGTACAGATATAGCAAAATAAACTGAAAACAGTAATTGCATCAACTGAAAATTCATTCATTCATATTGGAGTCAAGCTTGGACGCAAACTGTGGCTGCGACGTTATTCCAGGGTCACGTATTGGCTATGTTGGCTACAAATAATAGTCTTGGTTCCAATTCACCAATGTGGGGATCGGTCTTGGACTGATATTTATCGTCCAATATCAATCCAAGAGCGATCCGCACATTAATGTGGTGACTGTGTTGAAACCATGGAGGAGACTAGTTAATATGCTCCTTGGTTGGAATCAAGACTGATAATAAAATTCATTTGTAGCTAGTGTGTGGTCCCGGCTTTAGACTGTAGGTACTGAATGTAATTCGCACGCTTCCGCGCCGTGCAAAATGTAACCAGTAGCTCCAAATAAACCTATCTCCAAAGAGTCACGAATTGCAACTTTGGATCATAGACTAGTCTAAAATAAAGTCTAAAATCTTCTGTCGCAAAGAAACTTGAAAGTTTTTTCGCACATCGAGCTTGTCGGGTCATAAATTTTGAACATGCGATCATGGCGTGCATAGATGTAGGAAGTTAAGTTATGCGTGGCCTTCACTTTTAGAGTTTGCTTTGTGAGTTTCTTTTCTTTTATGGAATCAAATCTTAAGACCAGGATTATTAGGTACCGTACTACTATTCCTGGTAATTAGTAGATTTGCCAGGGACAGTTCTCTCAGGACTGAGACATTGCACTTTAATAAGTTGCAAGGTGCAACTGGTATTATTGCAAATCTCCCCCTAAAGTCTGAAAGGACTATTTCCAGCAGTAATGAAAGGAAGACGGACAGTTAGCTGTTATTTCTCTATCACATTTTCTTCCTGACTCACAGGCTCAAAACTCATCAAATATTTTATTTGAACATTGCTTTTGGCCCCAGGTGTACGAGAGCTACGCGACAGAGCCGCCACGGTTCGAGAAGTCTCCGCTGGCGCACCACAGGAAGTCTGTCGGCAGCCACTGCCCAGCTCACAAGTTAGTACTTTAACTCACTCTAAATGCTTATTTTTGACTGTTGTAAATATAGCGTAGCGTAGTGCAGCAGCTCGCCATCATCATTAAACTCTGACACCAGGGCTAGCCACCCGGTCTATACGAACTTTACTTTTTATTAATAATAAAATCATAACAAATCACTATAATAACGCGTGGCGACGCGGCCACGAACTTACCGAAGGTTTTTGGGGTCCCCTATTTCATTGGCGAAAAAAATTATTGAAAAGTTTTTTTTAAATATGGCCGCCATACATTGGTTCTTTTTCATTTTTATATTGAAATAATTTTTTTTTAACTTTTTTATTAATAAAAACTTAATAAAAATTGGACATAATTTAATTTGTGTTCGATATTGATTTCAAGCTCGCTGTATTGAAACCACTTCTAAACGGTATAAAAAACAATCGGAACTTTAGCAAAGCCTCATCAGACGTAGGATGACGTTCTACATGATGTTGATGACGCTTCAATCTGAAAAAGAAAACGTTTCATTTCACATAGACGTTGCTCACATCTGGTACAATGCCACCGCCCAAATATTATCTCAAAAACCTACATACAAAAATTTGCTGTTCACTATTTTCGTATAAATACTCTAAATATTTTCATGTTCAATTCTTGTTACGGAGAAAGTTCCAAAGTAAATAAGTTAGGCAATACGTACCTACTAATAGAATCTAGGTCCAGACGGTCTAGTCTAGTTCTAAGAACGAGAAATTCAAGTAAACGTGGTGCGGTTCGAATTGGCCGAGCCTACGAGGTTTTGACAAAGAATCTACAAAAACGGTGTGGGGAAAAAAGGCTTGCAGTATGTAAGACTGCTACGTAAATGTCGTATTTTCCTAGCAAAAAATAAAACACAACAATTTAACGTGTTATTATAATTATAATATTATCCTGCGCTAAGCAAATATTATGATACTCGTATTTCTGCAGTGAACTCGTGGACTAAGAACAACGCTCTACCCAGTTTTACCCATCTCCGTTCCTCTTTGGTAGAGTTCGAAGGTTTAGGCTTTTATGGCTAAACAAATACCTAAAATAGAGACAAACAAAACACGCAGACGGCATTTCGTTGAATAGGTCTGGCGTACCTTCAAAGGTATCGCATTCCAAGTCAACATACTACTCTAATGATCGCAAGTATTTTATTTGGTTCTTTTGTGGTAACAATTGAATTGGTACTCTATTTTAGTCTGAATCTAAATAGAAATTTATGCTCTACAAAAAAAAATCAGTAAGTTAAATTAACTTTAATAGGAACGTTCTGAACTCGAAATTTTTACAGGTTTTGTAGTGGTTTCGTTTTTATCATAGGCTGAATCAAACTTCCTGGCGGCTGTGAAGATAGCTACAAGGTGCGCGCCCTCACTTGCGCACGCTAACATATGAATATTTTGCTACTGCGCAACCACTCGTCTCGTGTACGCAGACGCCAAGTAGTTTGATTCAGCTTACAACTCTAACACGGTAAATCTGCTTACACAATTGTAGATAAATACATATACCCACTATCTTTACAAAAAAAAATGTATAAGTACGTGATCATTATAATGATAATTTGTCATAGTATTGTCATAGTATTTTCATGTGTGTTATAAAGTGTTGTTACTTATAACATGTGATGATCTAAACATACGAAGTAGTATGTAGTGTTTATACTTACCTAATTTATTTACTAAGTACCCGCAATTTTATGTTTTAATGAGTAGCCCACTTTCTAACTATTGTTAGCTTAAAGTTTTAAAAGGCGTCCCTAGCCTATAAGACGATGTATTATTCTAAGTTAAATGTTATTTAAGCCATGTAACGCTAAATATACATTGTATTATTTACTTTTGTTAAATAAAGTATTTTATAAATCAAAATCAATCAAATTAATTGTAGATAAAGTTAATTTCTATGAACTCTACATTTTACATCTTACTTTACAAATATCCGACGATCTATGTACTTATAACGAACAAATGTGTATTTAAATAAAAAACAACCGTGATAACGCCTTTCTGGAAATGGGTTGATAAAATATAAATAATATAAAAGGTTTATTTTAAATCTCGAGCCAAAGTGTATTGATCCTTTGTAAACAATCCGGTACCTAATACCTAACAAGTATCGAACAACTTAAGTAAATAACAAACACTTTAACAATGATATGGCTCGTGTATCTAAACATACCTAATAATACTTATCTAAATAATAAATCATGCGCTGCCGTGTAAATTGAATATTTACGACCACTAAGTACATCTTTCCGAAATGTCTTATAATAATAATGTTTGTGTACAAAGATAATCTTGACAATAAATTATTTTCTGATAAAAACGTGACCATTGTACTTTGAAACCGTGGTGGCCTAGTAAGATAATGCTTGCCTTACAAGCGTGAAGCGTAGGTTCAAAGTTCAAACCTGGTCCTGTGCCAATCAGTTTATGTGCGGATTTTCCCACCACTTGTTTCTTGGTGAAGAAAAATATCTCGAGGCAACTTGCATAGTTCGTAGATGTGTATGACTGATTGACGTGGTTATACCTAATCGTTCTTCATGGGTAGACCTATGTTAAGCAGTAGACTAACAAAAAAAAACAGTACGCTACAGAACACTACCGTCATGAGCAAGTAGAACTATTTATTTATTTTATTTATTTATTTATTACAAATACTACTTTTATTACAGGCTTAGCCTAATGCAATAGTGTATGTCACGCTTATAATTATGTTAGTGTATGTCTAAGTATGTCTTATAAAATTTAAATACAGAATTACAAAAAAAAAATGTCATGTCAACTAGTCATGACAGTGATGATAATTATCTAAGAATAAAAAATGTACCGCTTAGTAGGTATTAGTAAATATTGTTGGTCATAGTTTCTTCAATAACGTCAAAATGTTATTTTCTCCAAAATTAGGTTTCAAATCTAATTGAGAGCTATTTTTATTTATACAAAACTTAAACAACATTTCATAAGCTTAACTAAATTACAACTGCTATGCTATACATATTTACAAACCTCAACAAATTAATAAAAAAACACAGTTTAACTAAAAAAATTAGTATCTATAGATGACGCTGAAAACCCTAATCTAAAAGCCCACTACCAGCAGGCACAGTACCTAAAAGAGCTAGTATTATAAAATTTTATCATATTTCTAGCTATATGGCCCTTTTTGGGTATTCCCAAGTCTACTTCAATCCGTTACAAATTCTTTTTGAAATGAGTACGGTCTAATCATTGTCCGGTTTTCTGCGACCATTTTCTGCGAGAAGCATATTATTTTGCTCAAAAAGTTCTGTAAATAAACAATTTGAATGATACTGACGGCACGATCATAAAAAGTGCAACAAACTAGATAAACCATTATCATAATCCTCATCAACAATGCATGTACATTTTACCTACCCACAAAGCCGTTAGATAATCCACTATATCTAGAGCCACAAGTAATATTCGGGTGTTATCAACACTCCATTAACAATATTTGCGAATCTCTTTATCGGCCATTATTATGGTTTATCTGTGAACATAAAAAGGTTACGATTGACGTGGACATCACTCTGCCATGATGTGATCCATGCGAAACATACTGCATTCACGTGAGAAGCATTTGTGAGAGGATGTGATCTAAATGATCCGCAACTAGCGAGTATAATAAGTCAAGCGGAGTCTAAAATACTTTCGGTCGGTCGGCATAATTCATAGTTTATTTTATGGCTTAACACATAAGCACTACAAATCGCAGATTTAGTGTCTAAGTAATGAGTATAGAAATTAGTTCGCCTTAATCAGCCAGCCAATGGCATTGGTACATTTTTTTTCGTAAGAGACATATTGTGTTATAAAGAGTATCATTGCTCAGCAAAAACATTTAACTGCAAATATTTAATTACTTAAGTAGTAATTAATTACTTCAACAAGTAATAATTAATTACTTGCCGCTATTTGCCATCGAAAAGTGTTTCGACAATAATCAATAACCAGTAAAGTTATCTTTAAAATAATAATAGGTACCTACTAATACTTACTGTTAAAACGTAGGCTTGATATTAAAAAGTTGACTAAATTAAGAATAATCAAACAGTAATATTTAGTTATTTTGCAGACCAGAGGCAGGCGTACGGCTAACCATTTCAACAGCTAATCTATATGAAACCTAAAAAATGTTATTTACCTATCTGGGTGGGTACTCAATTGTAGATAATGTTTGTATCCAAATTCAGGATAAATATTGTATCAGCGAGTATCAACTTTGTCGTAAACGCATTTTGATGGGATTAACCGATAAATATAACATCACTCGACGGCCGATGTGCACTCATTTTTGTAGACGTGCGTTCAATCACGCATGCGATTGATTGACAAGAATGAAATTAAAAACATTTACCGCAAATATATATTTTAGTAACGTCGCATATGATAACAAGATTCAAGCCTGGGCTTAGTTTGGGGCTCGCCGTCTAGCTTTTTATCGAAATTATTGCTGATCTGTACCTACTTGATTATTTGTAATCTTAGAAACTCTAGCTTTTTGCATTGTATTAGTTTTAAACTTTTTTGATGTATTACTTTTGTTGTGTATTTCTTTTGGTAATAAACTTATGTACTTAGTTTATGTAGCTACTAGCTACATCTAGGAATATGCAGTGCCCGACAGGGTCCATACTGAACTTTGTACCTAAACTTTGTTATTAATACAAATACAAATCATTTATTGGTAATTAATTATTACATGTCAAATAAAAAAAATAAAATTATATACATTTACATATATATTAACATCCTGTACTGTATGAAAGCATGAATAAATGAAATGATCAGCTGAGGGTATTGCGGCGTTTGGCCCCGCAAGCGACCCTAGCTATGTGATATTATAATGTATAAACATTACTATTAAGTAATGTTTATATTGAAGAGGTTTATACCTGTTTATACCTGCCTGAAGAGGTCTTCAGGCAGGTCAAAGGTTGTCATACCAGGGCAAGCCACCAGGCACCCACGACCTTATTGAGATATTATTATGTGCTTAACGAAACTAAACTTGTTACAATTATTATTATATTTATACTATTAATTGCTTTCTATGTAGTAGTAATGTAGTATTGTCATTATATTAAAATCATATTAAAAAAAAAAAAAAAAAAAAAAAAATGTAATGTTAATGTTAAACAAAGTTTCATCTCAATCCGATCAGTTTTAGCGTGAAAGAGGAACAATCAACGATACATACAAACTTTCGCGTTTATAATATTAGTAGGATGTACTGCCGAAACAAATATGTATACGATGGCTTGGATGCGACGTTGAATAATTCAATTGAATAATTTATATTGTAGGTCAGGTTCCTTTAACCGTTTAGCCACGATAGAGGCCTCTTCAGGCAGGTCAAAGATTGTCATACCAGGGCAAGCCACCAGGCACCCACGACCTTATTGAGATATTATTATGTGCTTAACGAAACTAAACTTGTTACAAGTCAAGTAGTAAACATTACATTATAGCACGAATTAAAATATTATATAAAATAATACATACAGTATAATAAAATAAAATAACTTAAAAAAATATCAAATTCGTCTTAAATCTTAATACAGTTCAAGTATGTAATTCTTGGGGAGGCATATGTCCAGCAGTAGACGTTCTATGGCTGTAAAGAAGAAAGAAAATTTAATTCTACAAAGTTATTTATGTCAAAAAATAGATGCCCGTGTACCCAACATAATATATTCCTAAACGACGTAACAACGGTGATATTATACGCAGCGACGCAGATATGATGCAATAGGTATTATGCAGAAATACTTACAAAAGAATTACACACAACAAATCCACAGACACCTTAATTTTTCGTCAGAAATCAAGAAGACAATCGAGTAACATGGTAACTCGGTAGTTCTTTATAAACAAATCTAAACTCCGACAAGATTACGTCCGTAAGTAAAACAGTAAATATTATAATAATGTTTTTAATTACAGCGAAGAGACCAAAGCAATATGGGCGGCAATCAGGACGTTACTTCACGACGGATCCCTGATCAGCAATTACGAGAAGGCATTTGACGACATCGCAGCTGACGTCACTAGAAGGTACGTGTTGCAAATCTTTTAATATTTAATTACACAATTATCTAAAAGGGTATTGTAAAACAATGAAAAATCAAATGATAAAATATACCTACTTATAAGGAAAACAAAAATTAAAAATAACATCATATTTCAAGATTTCAAGGTATAGGTAATTAAGGACACCTTACCTATATAGAACAATGGTGAAATTGCATCAAAAAACGCGATGGAATGTATTTTATACTAAACCTGCTCGGAAAGTACCTTGATACTTTATCAAATTTACGGTAGAAAGTACGTCATTGCATATCGAACAAATATGCGGCGAGAAAACGCATCTGAGCGGGAGAGAAAAGTGTATGAAAATCCATTTCTTACGTGGTTTTTCTTTTTTAATTTTGGGTAAGACTATGCGCTGGTAACCTAAATATCAAAAGCCAAAAAGTTTTTACAGTGAGTTTTTATCTCCAAGTTCGCAAAATGACACTGGCCACTAGCTGTGTGTTGGATGGTGTCAAACAATTTGAAAAAAGAACATGTGAAAATAAGCTTCACTAACTGCAACAATTTCAATATAAATTTCAATTAGTAAAGATTTAGTTTTTTATTTTCCTCGTAGGTGTAGTATAAAGCACTATGTATCACTCGAGAGAAAGCGCGATTCCCGATCTCGGGTGTTTTAAAGCAAGGTTTCAAACGACACCCTCGACGGTAATCGGTCACTTTCTCCTCTCGGTGAACAATGTACTATACTAGAATATAATTTAGAATTTACTAATAGATTGACTTATGATATAGCTAAACCAAAGAAGGTATAGGTACCTAATAATACTACCCTCTGGCGTGAACTTCTTTGTAGCGTTAAGGTCTACGTGCATTATACTAAGACACAGTGAGTTACTTAGTCGTGCCGACCAAAACCTTCAAATCATTTTTACAGATATTTTCATTCTCAGTTGGGTTTCTGAACGAATAAAAACTGCACACAGTTATAAAGTAATACTTGCTGTTAATATGTGTGTACATGTAATTACTGCAACACATAGAATTAAAATTAATTAAATTGTTTTGTCGCAGGCTAGGAGAACTGCGTCACACAGAAAACGCTCTAAACGAAGAACTAGAGACGGAGATCTACCGCTGGGCGCTGGAGACTCTTGGCCTCGTTATCTTCGGCATTCGGCTCGGATGTCTCAACGGCGCCGTACACATTCCCACCCCGGACAATAGGTAATTAATTAATAACTGTATAACATTAATTTGGTTGCACTAGGTCAGCGCGCAAAATTATTAAATTATTATTTTTTGGGTTATTTGGCATTTATAGATAAACTGCTTATTTTATGTTAACAAAGCTTACAATAGTTAGTGTTATTATTAACAATTCCAACTTAAAAGTGCTAATTAATTATAGATTAAGCAAATTATATTTGGTTAATTTGTGGTCTTCGAAGAATTCTTTTGTGCTATAAAAAGCTTTCGAAATAAGCCATGTTTTTAATTTTCTCTTAAAGTTATATCCATCTAGTAATTCTATTTCTAGTGGCAACCAGTTGTAAATTTTGATTGCCATGGCAGGCATAAGCACTGTTAGCAAACATACTATTATTATGTTGCGGTATAATATGTATGTTAATCTTATGTTTAGGTCTTCTAATATCGCCTCGAGTACATAATGTTTCACTGAAGTCATTTTTATTATTTTTCAAAAATGTACAAATCTCGTAAATATATATACCAGTCAAAGTCAGAAAGTTGCTTGTTTTAAATATATCACGTAATGTATCTGTACTATTTAATTTGTGTATGATTCTGAAACATCTTTTTTGCATGATGAAAGTTAAATTAAATTCCACAGAATTACCCCAAAATATCACACAAGTTAATCGAGGATAAACGTAACCATTATAAGCATTTTTAGCGATTTGCTTGGAGGATATATTTGTTAGTATGCTTAAAACGTAACAGTTTATTATTTATTTTACTTATATGCGACTTCCAATTGAGGTACATGTCACTCTCCTCTCACTCACTCTCCTACCCAACTTTCCAGAGATATTAAAATTTCAAAACACTGTAAATAAAAAACTAAAAACCGAGATCAGTCACAAGGAGGCCTCGTCCTCGCATATTTTTCTCATACAGTATATAGGTAACTACCTATTATACCATCTAAGTAGTTGCATTTTATTATAGATACACTTTGTTCAAAGCAAATTAAAGACAGTGTATGTACCTACGCTTCAAAATGTATATTTAGATTTCATCCATTAAAATCAGATTTTAGATTAATTTTTAACCTTATAGGACACCAGAAAAAACATCAATGGACGACCTCATCCCGGACCTCTGTTCCCTGTCCAAGAAATGTATGGAAGAATTAACCCCAGCCGAGCGCCTCGTGCGGGTCTCGCGCGACATCTCCGACGGCAGCTACCAAGTCAGGAGCGAGGGGACTTTGAAGACTGACTCCAAGACTTTCAATAGTGCTTTGAAAGCTTTTGACAGACATTTTAGGTGAGGCTACTAGAAGCATCCTGTATTAAATTTGTACTCAGATGTTGGATTCAGAATTTAAGATTGAGAAGGAATTTATTAGAATGATTAAACTAATAAACAACTAACACAACAATAAGCGACTGAAAGTTGATTTTTAAAACTTTAAACGAACAAAACACTGCTCGTATTTCTTTTACTTATTCCTATTTTTGTGTTTTGTGCATTCCCCTTTCAACGTCTACCCAAGCCTTGCCAGCTCCTTAAAAGAACGGGGTGTGGCTCTGGGTTGCTAGCACAACTATCTATGACTTTTTATCAAATACATTAATTTCTCTCCTCAGTTTAACCGAGCACTTCCTCTTCAAAGCCCTGGAGTCGCTGAACTCCGGCGAGCTCCGGCCGGAGCAAATATTGTTGGACAAACTGCGACCACTGGAGCGACGGATCTTGCCACTCGCCGCCGATATCTTGCTGGCCGGTGTCGACCCTGTAAGTTACCAACATCATCTATCCACAGTTTTACCGAGCACTTCCTCTTCGAAGCTTTGGAGTCCCTAAGCTCGAAAGCTCGAAGCGGCGGTTTCTGCCAATCGCAGCCGATATCTTGCTGGACGGGGTTGATCCTCTTGCCTTTCTTTTTTCTGTTTTTGTTCTGGTGTCACATGACTAATGCCTGTACCAATGTCAAGTGCTTATAATATATTGTACCAGTTTAATAGTTCTTTGCTGAACATAGTTCTACGAAGAGAGATTGAACTACTTCCACCAGAATGATCCACCGCTTATATCAGCAGCAGTGTAATAATCACTTCGTAGTTGTCCTCCTTCTATCCTTTATTTCTCATTCATACTAATTTTTATGGCAAATTGCAATTAACATTCCATCGTCCATTCCATATCCATTTATCAGACAGAATTTATATGAAAGAAATTAAAATATCTCATCTTTTTATCTCTGTACAATTTATACAGGTCAGTTTTTTCCCAGTTCATAGAAATACCATTTTAGGAGAATAGTACAAACAATTGGTTTTAATTAACGCATTTGAATAGTTTATCATAATGATAAAATACATCAAATGCAGCATCATTTGTTTAAGATTAATGTAGGTGTCAAAGGTCATCATAAGATGCTGTTACGAAGTTTAACGACTATACCTACTGATAACTGTTTACGACCAACCCCAGGATTATAGGTGCTCTATTATGCGTTAAGTTCAAATAAACATATTACATAAGAGTCTCGTGATCAGATCAATAGTTAAAGTAGTGCCTAAGTATAATCGCAAAACATCATGCTGGATATTATTAGAAATTGTTTTTACATTTATTTATTTTAAGTTTAAAAATTAATGGTAAAATACAGTCCAGTGTCAATTACATATTATAGACCGATATTTTATTATCGAACCTTGCGAAAATATATTTTATTTTTTGTATCGTCACGTCATTTAGAAAATAAATCATTTTTTACTAGCCAGCAACGTACAACAATGTACAACTTTAAATTTAGATATTCGTCTTGTTTGACAAAGATTTTTTTATCCCGTCATCTCTATATTTTGCCCATTTTTAATTCAAACCTTTGGTTGGGAGTCAGTTCCTGTCTTTTGGGTCATTGGGACCATTCAAAAGTTACTCAAAAATACAAAAGAAAAGATAAAAATATATTATTATAGGTTAAAAATATGTTATTATTGGTATTAAATTGAATCCGTGCTAAAATAATATTACTTTTTGTTTTTTTCACAGCTGGCCCAAACAGCCCTGTCGACCTTCCACCAGCTGTCCCTCCACGCGGCTCGCCAGCAGCGCGCGCACGACGAGGTCACCTGGTCCGTGGCCTCGCAGGCCGCGGGGGCGGGGAACCCAGAACTACCATATATAGCGGCCTGTGTTAGAGAGACCATGAGGCTGCATCCCGTTACTGGGGGCGTGGTCCGGAGGAGCTACGATGATATCATCGTAGGCGGATACGAAGTTCCTGCTGGGGTAAGTTTTCTTCCACAACCAGCCTGAATATTTTCATAGATCTTCCACTAGCTATACTCTCCTGGTCCGTGGCCTTACAAGCTACCAGCGCAGGAAACCCAAAACTATCGTACATAGCGGCCTGCGTCCCATTACTGGAGGCGTGGTCAGGAGGAGCTATGGTGACGTCATCTATGGGGGATTGTTTTCCTTCACCGAAAAGCCAGTGGTGTGAAATTCCGTACGTAAATTCCGAAGAATTCATTGGTACGGGATTGGGATTTGAACCCACAATCTGACGTTTGTAAGGCGGGTGTCGCTACCTCTAGACCACCACGGCTTATATATCGGTCGTTCTTACTGGGTCATATTTATAGCAACAACTTATATTTTATTTTACTAACTCCCGAACTTTGACCTCAACTGACCTAAACAACCAAACCAATCTTATTTATAGCTAGTTGTTAGCTCAAAATTTCCTGATCAATAATAGCAAATTCGAATTTTTTTCAGGTGGACATAGTCCTAGCTCACTCCGTAACCAGCAAGTCAGACAAGCAGTGGGGCCGAGCTAAGGCCTTCGTACCAGAGCGTTGGGTCGCCGAGAGGATCGACCCTCTCCGCGCCTCCCGCGCACACCCCGCCGCCTCCATGCCTTTTGGAGAATCCTGCCCAGCTTCGGGAATAGCAGGAAAAATAGTGGAGACATTAGTCAAGAGGGTGGTCGATAAATACAGGCTGGAGTGGCACGGCCCGAGCCCAACAGTGGCCACGGGAGGGGTCAATAAGTTGCAGCCGCCGTTCTACTTTGTTCTGCAAAATGCCCACTGAACACTTTTGGCAATATGTGGGCGAGCTTTTGTGATGGATTGAAAGTCAAGTCGAGAGGCTGTTGGCGAGGCGCTGGAAATAAAAAGTTGAATAAAGCTGTTAAAATAATATGTCCTTAATAAGTTGTTCGTTATTCCTACAAAAGTTGTAATTTTTTTGTGATTTGTTTTAATTTTGATACTTTTATTTCAAATCCTATGAATGCTAAATCAACCTAGATTTTACAATTCAATTGAATTTTTTTAAAACTTAGACAATTTAATTTGAGAGATAGATTAACTTTAATTTTTGTGTTTAGTGTCAACCTGAAAGATTTTAAACTGCATATTGGTAGTTAAAATAATATGTGTAGATTTATAATATCTTCGCATATTAATAACAATAAGTAAATGTTTCTTATTCTAATTAGTTGCACATACTAAGTATTTACTGTTCACGATCGATGATTTTTTATAACTACGCTCGGTGCGACCACTATTGTAGCAAATGGTCGTCTCTGTATAGTATAGTGCACTAAAACCCTAATGAAAATTGTGGGTAAATCAAAGTAGTTAAAAAGGAAAATGTTATTAATTTAAAATTTTATTTAACACATCTAAAAAATCTGAAATAAAATATATTTGAACGTAACCGCCTTTCATATTTATAAGCTTGTTTTTGTCTTTCTTTTTAAAGTATTTTAAAAGTCATTTATTATTAAGATAGCTTGGCTTGAAGCCATCAAAACTATTTTAGAATTAAATTTTAATTTAGTCTATGTTTTATGATCTTATCATGCTTTTGCATTTAGTAAATAAAAATATTTTTTGAAAAATTGTATTATTTTATTTCCCTCTAATATGACCACTTTCATCCAGAAATAAATTATACGAGCAGTACTAGGCATTGAAGGTCTGCATCTGTATTTGCATTGAAAAGTAAATATTCTATAAATAAATAAATTAAAAACACGAAAAAATTTTCACATATCATACTTTGAAATTCTCAAACTACTAGAAAAACTTTTTTCATCACGTCTATTCGAAAAGGACTACTTGGTTCGCCTTTAAGTGCGCCCAAAGATGGTGTTTTCTATAAGGAACTTTATAAGTGCGGCGGAATTATCTTTGCCGCGCACTTTTTGATTTTGGAACAAATAAGTGCACCGGAATTGTCTTTGCCGTGCACTTTTTGGATTTGTAAGTATTTATTTGTAATTTTAGTGTTCAGCGCCAAGAAAATAAATGAACAGAATATAAATATTAGTTTTCATTTGTTTTATTATTATATACCATTTAATTTCAATTTAGTTGTTACTGTACGTTTTATTAAATAATAATATTACAATAAAATATGAGGCGCCTTTTATTTTCTCATAGAGGTGATGAAAAGTAGAGTGTACCACTCGGGCGCAAAATATATTTTTGGTTCGGGCGACGTAGGTACTCTGAATCCCTCGCTACGTTCAGGATTCTACTAAAGAATCCCTCGCAACGCTTGGGATTCTACTCTAGAATTCCTCACATCGCTCTAGATTCAAAAAAGCGCCCTCGCCGTAAAAATATTATTTTACTCCCATATGATACAATCTACTATGTTGGTGCATCTGCCAGGAGTCCACGAAACACTTTTTTTTGGTTTCAAAAATCACAGAATTACCAGAAGGATAATGATGTAGTCGATTGAGAAATGAAAGAAGGTGATGCATTTATTTAACATGGCATGAGTTAAAAAGAGACATGAAAAATATCTCGGTTCAGTGGCTAGTTGCCGTGTTTTTGTTCCGATAGTGTCAAATTCCAATACATATATTGACATTTGACAACAGCTAGTGATAGTGATTGTCCATACATTTTTGCGGTTGAGAATTGCCTCAAGCGACAAGCTCTTGTTGTAATAGCTCTATGATAAAAATAGTCATTTTGAGATCACCACAACCTACCAAAAAAAATAGTCACGCTAGTAATGATTTATAACCTAAATAATTCATTTGATTTCTTTTGTTAAATAAATCGCCAAATCTAAGAAACCTATAAAAATAAAAATTGCTAAAGTCAAACAACAAGAAGAACAAAGAAAAGAAATCAAAACAACAACTGAGCTAGTAACCGGACACCTACATCGATCTCATTGCCTCGGAGGCAATCAGCGATCGGTATCCGAAATCTACAACACTGAATATTCCTCCTTTTACCATAAACAAACGCCTACGGACTCCTTGAAACTTGGTTGGTAATTATTTGGAATCTTCCACATTTTTTTATTTACATTATAATTATTCCCTACTACGAGTACTTAGTTGCTTTTACTGCCCGCGGTTTCGCCCCGTGATAATTGGAGTCTTGGTGCTATCGCAAAGTAACCTTTTATTTTTACGGAAAGGAAAAGGAACATCACTTTCCAATCTTTGAACTATATCTATGCCAAACATCAATTCTATCCGTTGGTCCGTTGCGGTGTGAAAAAGTAACAAACCGACAGCCACATTTTCAGATTTTTCCTAACGCAGAATGGCTATTCTACCCTAGATGATTTCTTCGTGGGTAGGCCTACGTCCTGCAGTGGACTATTAAAAAGGCTGGTACAGTACAGTACAGTACAGATTTCTTTGAAGATAAATTTTGTACTCTAGATATAATTTAATAGACATAATTTATACATCGAGCTATAGATAAGTATTAAAATATGTAGGTAACTATTTCGAACTAGAATATTTTTGGAAATTCTTTATTGTTACACTGTATTTAATACACTGTCTGGCATTAATCTATATATATAAAAATGAAACCCGTTTTCCGTTGGTCACGACATAACATGAAAACGGCTTGACCGATTTGGCTTATTTTTTTTTGTAGTTTTCTAATACTCTGTACAAGGTTCTTACGGAAAGCGAAACGAAGTTTGCCGGGTCCGCTAGTAATAAATAATTATGCAAGGCCTATTAGACAGGGTGAATATGTACATCTACTGAATTAGCAATAAGTATTAGTCTAATATGCTAAGCACTGATTCTATATGTACATATATCTTGCACAAATAAATAAATATAATATTAGAAAGGAAAAACAAAACACTTAACCATAAAAAACAAACATTGCCAAAGCCAAGAATTAAGATTGGAAATCAAAACATCGCCGGCCTTGTATAAAAAACAAAATAAGCTGGTAATCCGATACTACCATCAATCTCGTTGCCCCGGAGGCGGTCAGCGATCAGTCTCCGAACTCTACAACCACACCGAATATTTTCTCATTTACCTTCAACAAACGCCTACGGGCTCCTTGAAACTTAGTAGGTAATTATTAGGAATCTTCCTCACTAATAATAACATTATAATATATCCATGAATTTTCCTTCATTCCCATCCCATATCTATTCTATGGTATACCTAATGGGATGGGAATGAAGGAAAAATGATTGATTATGATGGATCGACGGCCAGCTTGGCCTAGTTAATAAGAGTACCTATAGCTGACTCCATTGCCGGAGTTCAGAATTCTAACTGAAGAAAGTTACTTTAGCAACAACCTTATAAGTTACTATCAAATCATTCCTTACTAATCCATCCAACAGCTGTAGGACGTCTACTGCTGGACATAGGCCTCCTCTGTGGATTTCCAATGACCTTATTAGTTGGAAGCGGCCTGTATCCTGCGATCTTAATTATATAATCTTACCTAATAACGATCTACGTCGCGATTTCTGGTCCGTGGTCTCCATTTGCAAACTTTACGGCCATCGGCTGTCCGTTCTTCTATGTGCCCTGCCCTGCCCTTAACTCAGAATATTTAAGGACAACGTAGAGGTTTTATTTTGTAAAATCTAATAAAACCTCTTGACATTGTACGGCAACAGGCATTGCAAGGAGGTTTTATTCGATTTTATAGAATAAAATCTCTTTGCAATGTCCGTTTTAGGCCATTTAAGCTCGAAACATCCTTTCGGACGCGCCTTACGGACCTAGACTATGAAAGTACACTGAGCCGTGCACACTATCGGACATAAGTCGCGGACGTCACCTAGACTACGAAAGTACACTGAGCCGTGCACACTATCGGACATAAGTCGCGGACGTCACCTTCGGACGACCTTGAGCGTTCGGACGTCCGAGAGCGATCTGGCACACCGGATGTCTTAAGAATGTGCACATTGCTAAGTCGCGACCGTCAAGCTCGAGACATACTATCGGACGCGGCTTACGGACGCGACTGACAGCCGTGACCTAGACTATGAAAGTACATTGAGCCGTGCACACTATCGGACATAAGTCGCGGACGTCTTCGGACGTCCGAGAGCGATCTGGCACACCGGATGTCTTTAGACTGTGCACATTGCTAAGTCGCAGCTGTCAGTCGCGTCCGATAGTTTGTTTCCGGCTTCAGTCGCGTCCGTCAACCGCGTCCGATAGTATGTTTCCAGCTTATTAATCGAGCTGGCCATGGTCTTATGTTTTTCACATAGTAGGTATTTACATTCTCTGTTTTCTTACGGATTTGTGTGCTTTTCTATGAAAATTCGTAGGTAGGTACATTTTAGATTGTTTTATTTTAAACAGATATAATATAATTTTTAATATAATTTTTATTTCTCTCAGTACAATTAATACAAGACATATGTAGCCATGGCCATCAAACTAGGTGTGAGAACACCTGTATTTTGATGGATAGCCTTCCTAATAGTTACCTACATCATTAACAATTGCACAGTATAATTAATGGTATCTAAAAATTCTTGACTTCTTAATTAAAAAATAATAGATAAACATTTTATTAATAATTTTGGTTTAACAATTATACGTCAGTTTACATAGCTGGTAATAACCAGTTCACGAATACATATTAGGTACAATAAGTACTAATTATTTATTAGTGTAATTAACAAAAATCACTCAATTAAATTACATTCAATAAAATTCAATAAATCACATAAACTTCCGTCCATAATTATACATGTTATATTTTCGTTCATTCGTAAAGAATTCGTCAAGTGAGTAAAATGTTCTTAAAACAAGCCAGTTTTTAAGTTTGTTTTTGAAAATGTTATCACTAAGGGCGTCAGTGATGTCTGCCGGCAAGCAGTTATACACTGCTGGTCCCAACACGTGAGTCAGTTTTTTGGATCGCTTTGGATTTGAGCTTCACACGAACCGATGCGAGAGTGTTCACATTACGGAGGTTGTATTGGAACGAGTTACTTTTTTTTGTTGTAAACAATACGAGTTGCCCCGTGAGTACTTACACTTAGACGTATGACAAGTAGAGTATGGTACGCACAACTAGAACTAAGTCTGTCTTCGTCTTAGGCGACTTGAACCGCGAGGGGTTCAAGTCGCCTAAGACGAGTCACTCAGAACTCTAAAAAAAAATATTCCAATTTCCAATAAGTATTTCCAATTTCCAACAATTATATAATAGTATTAATGCTGTCAGCATGCTACGCACGCTGCCAACTGGTGTGGGCAGCATTTGCATTATCTTTAGACTTTCCATGGTTAGTGGATGATCCAATTGCTTTTTACGCAATACCAGTTAAAATAAGGTATTTAAATATGATGCAAATATATTTGATTTTGTCGCAGTTTTAAAAAATATACGATATTTAGAAGATGTATATAAAATAGGTACCTAAGTACGAATTATAACTCACGTTAGGACTACCCACCTAACTTCATTATTTGATAAATATCTCTACCGCTCTACAAAGGGCGACGTTAAAGCCATGATTTTATTAGCCGCATTATATTAAGCCACAATTAATTGACTTGCCTCTTGTTGTCCCGAGCTCCGACGTTGAGGGATTACTCTCTCGCCATCACTCACTCGGCGCTAAGTGACGACTAAGTATGGAGTGAATTTATTGTGGAGGCTCCTTGATGTTATAGTGAAATAAATATCTGCTTTTTACTTAGCTAATATAGGTATTAGCCTACGAGAAAATATAATTTACTGTGTAGTGTACAAGATGCTAAATAAGAACACCAGTTTCATACCCCAGTTTTCATTCTTTAATAAAAAAATACTTTTTGTAATGTGCCACGAGGGCACGCAAAGGGATTAACGACAATTCACGCAAGGTCCATTTATTTTTGTAGTAAATATTTTTGTGTAATAAATGTGTACCTGAAATCACTTTTTTTCATTTCCCTCCACCATAACCCGTTACAATTGGCATACTTAATTAATTATTATATAATTATACAATACTTAATTATTTCATACTTATACTACTACAATCTAATACATAGGGTTAAAAAAATAGGTTACGTAGTAAAATTAGCCACCTTTTTTATTTACGATAGGCTTCATTTGACCAAGTCAGACCTTGCCTGATGTTAAGCAGAGATACGGTCGAAGATGTAGCACGCTTACCAAGAAAATACCTACCTGTTTATTCTGGATTTAAAGACTACAACAGTCCTTCAGTGATTTTCGATATAGGTATAGGCCGAAACATATAGGTCGGTGGAGAAGTTAGCTACAAGCTGAGTAATATCCTTTTAGCTTTATGTTTAGTCAGGATTGTCTGTAATAGTCGAATAATTTTGTATAAAAAGAACCGGACAAGTGCGAGTCAGGCTCGCACATCGAGGGTTCCGTACAAACATTGTTAAAATAATTAAAAACCTGTTTTGGCACGTACTAATGAAGTTATTTTATACGATACCTTACATGATACCATTTACTCACTTTGAATTTTGAACCCATATTTTGTGAATTTTGAGGCCCTATTTCTATGTGATTTAAATAAAAATGTACAGTTTTCAGATTTATTCCTATATGTGTACTCTAAGACAATGCTTCTCGCCAAATTTCATAGTTCTATGTCAACGGGAAGTACCCTGTAGGTTTTGATTTTTGTGAGTGTCGAAATATGCGGTTTTTTACGACATAAACGACTCTAACTTTTTTAAACGACAACTGAGAAGTTTCTTTTATACAACAGCAAGATTTCATCGATATACGTATACAGTTTAAATTTCAACTCGATATCTTTACGCGTTTCCGACATAAAGAGTCTTGACATACACACAGACGGACAGACGGACAACAAAGTGATCCTATACGGTTTCCGTTTTTTCCGTTTGAGGTACGGAACCTTAAAAAGAAATAAGAATGCTCAACATGAGTCCCCCAAATAAGTAGGCTTACAAAGAAAAAGATAGACACAGACAATGACCGAATAATGTCCCCTGAACAATGCCCCTGAATCACTCCTGATCAAATCTGACAGGAGTTCAATTGTGACGTCATTAATCACAAAAACTGCGCCCTGATGGATAGTTTAGCGAGAACCAGTAGCCGGAAGAAAAACTGAAACACTCTTACTATTGAATTATAGCGGACTTTTGGAGTGACAGGGATAGATTGATTGATAGAGCTGTGCTCGGGAACTTTGAAAATTGAAAATGTGAGCCCGGAAAGCTCTTTGGAGTCATGTAAACTAAATTTGCATGGTGCGCAGATGCCAAGTTTCAATACCTACACTTTTGGCAGGATATTCAGCAAAAAGTTTGCAAAAAATGTGTTCTAGATTAAAATTCAGCGGCAAAACTGTGGTTTTTGTCGAAGGTCATTGAACATTTTGTATGCTGTTTTTTTCGTCATTTCAGGGTTGATCTCATAAGTAGTTGGTTATAGTTTGGTCATAATGAAGAGTACTAAGATAAGTTTTCTATATATATGTACATTAGGTCGTCTTGAGATATCTACCTACATTCTGTATTTGCAAGATCATTGACCAAGAGAATCACGCCCATACCTATCAGACCAGACTGTAAGGATCTATTTAATCAAAGTAAAAGACATAGCTAAATATTATTTCTTCTGTGACAGAAGTAGATCTATAACCTGGAGAATTCATCCAAAGTTTAAGTTATGATTTTCAGACCAAATAACTAGTTTAGACGTCAAGCAAGTTATCTAACTTTATCCAAGTTAGAAACAAGTTTTAAACTAATTTCGAGGCTTATAGTCACAGCGCCTAGCTTATTAGACCCTTGTCTAGGGACGCTAGGATTGAATACTAATACTGCTTAACGATGTCTGAACACCTGGACCTTGAAGGTTGAGCACTATCAGCAGGCCATCTTCAGCATGGAAATTTAGGCAGCCTTAGTTTGAACCAGTTCGTAATCTAAATAAACTAAGTAGCTAAGTATTCTATTTTTTCCGGATTTTAAATTCGACAGATTGATAATTTCAATGGGAAAACAAAATATCGGAGAGAATTGTGTACCTACTTGTGACTATTTTCAATAACATTAAATCTCAATCGATTACCTTACGTCCATTTCCTTAAAGGTGTAGGTATTGATAAGCAATGCCATATTACCTAACGTATACAGCACCCTATCACGTGATAAACATAGATGACAACACGACGAGAAGAGGAAAAGAAAAAATGCGCGATGTATCTATCTATGCATGATGCGCGGATACTTTGTTTGGTCATTCGAGCCGTTTAAACAAATAAACACGTTACTGGATCATTCCAAACGCCCACAATGACTGCGAGAGGGTAAGCGCAATTTGTAAACGTCCGTCGTAAGGCGCTCGCTGAGACACGATTTTGGATGAATGCATAAACGCTGACTCACCAAATTTGGTTGGGAAGGTCGCCGCGAGGATGAGAAATTACTTGGTAAGAATTCGAGCTATTTTTAGAATGTTTGCAGCTAATGGCTGTTAAAGATGTCTCTGTGAGGACGTAAGTGTGGGCTGGATGACTAGCATGTGTGTTACTGTTTTTAGACTGTTTAAAGTAAAAAACTATGCAACTAATGCAACCCAGTATTGTAACCGACTGCATCATCATCTTCATCAACATTTATAATCATGTTGACAGCAGGACTACGCTCGGTGGTCATAAGGGTTTTCACAAAGGCCGGGTTGGTTAGAAGCGACTTTCAGCCAACGCGTTCCAGTAATAATTGTGGACAAATAAAAAAAAATTAACAATCATGGCATCAAAGTTACTTACTGTGACTTGTATGATTGTTATTTTTTTTTTTATATAAAATTTTATACGCTTGGGTCATGGATGAAGAAAGGAACGTAGTATATTATGTTACTAGCTGACCCGGCGAACTTCGTTCCGCCCAACAGTCGATTAATGTAGCCTTATTACATCAGATATCTGCCAATAAAAATCCCGTCAAAATCGGTCCAGCTATTTTAGAAATTAGCCGGAACAAACAGACAGACAGACAAAAATGGTAAAAAATGTTATTTTGATGTATGTACCACATATATATTCATATGCATGTAGTAAAAAACGGTTATTTCAATATTACAAACAGACACTCTAATTTTAATTATTTGTAGGTATGTACCTATAGATAATTAATTTTGAGAAGAATTGACTTAATTACAGCGTAGTTTGACTAGGTGTTTGTCAGCGATCACCGAAATTAAGCAACGTTCCGCACGGTCAGTATTTGGATGGGTGACCGCGGGTGGCATTTTCCAACTGAGCGCTACCGTGGCTCGGATGACACGTTAAATTGTAGGTCCCGGTTGTTTTAACCGTTTAGCCATGTCAGAGGCCTTCAGGCGGCCTAAAAACTCTGACACCAGGGCTAGCCACCCGGCCTATACGAACTTACTTACTTTTACTTAATTACAAAGCCGTTGTGTTCTTGAATAGCACGTCAGATAAGAGTTCTAAAAGCTAACAGTACAGTATGTAGTGTAGTTTGTGCTTCCAAAAAAAGTAAAATACTTATAAATAAAAAAACTACCAGTGCTACAAAAACTACTCCCTTACGTTCTTACTCTTATTTTCACTGAAAACAAAGACGCATAAATCAACCAAAAATAATTCAGAACCCATGTTCGGGCGCCCCGCAGTGCAGCAATTTGCTGTTCGCTCGTAAATCCCGCGTATCGCTCCCGGTGTTGATTGCGGCCATCGGCTATCTGTGACCTCTCACCCAGGGCACTGGCTTTACTTGCCTACTACTATGGTTCACGACTTCACGCTACGTTTTACTATGTACCTTTGTAAAATTATGAATACAGTTCAGGGTGAAAGAATATTTGGAATCTTTAGGATTCCAAATATTCTTTCACCTGAGTGTCATTCATGTTCATTCTTAGAGTGTCACCTATAAATTATAACCCTTCGAGTATTCAGATGTGAAGTTAGGGTTCTTGATGTGCAGAAAGTTCGTGACACTTAAAAATGAGACGTTAAAAAAAATTTTAGGAATTTACAAAATAATTTTTACCTCAATTTATTATTCGATCTACAACTTTTTTTTATTCCGAATAGGTTTGCGTTTGACTACATACTGCCTGATGTTGAACAGATGTGCGGTCTAGGGAGTAGCACGCTTACCTAGACGATACCGTAGGTAACTCGTCATAGTATAAGGCGTAGAGTCGAATAATCAAACACTGTATGCTCGGAATTACTATTTATTGTACTTGGTTATACAAACGTCCGTCTTATTCTATAGTTGGAGACAGACTGCCGGGCCTTCCATCTCGCAACTTATTCTACTATAAACAATCACTCTAACATTCGGCCTATTCCTGACACTAAGTTTGTCCTCAAACTTATCATGACTAATATTCAATTAATACAATGGTAGATTTATAAATGTTAAAAAAAAACAATCGTCCTCAAACTTAACTAATACTACCCTTACAAGTCTAACATTAATACAATAAAAATAGTAGATATCTATACACAATATCGCATTTCAGCAACATGTACTTATTGAAAATATCCGTGGATCTATCAACACGCTACTAATATTTTCAATAAATTTTAGCCAGTAAAATATCAGTAAACCAAATATTTTGCTTGCCTCATGTTACTCTCACAATTTCAAATTACAACAATATCTATTGAAAATATCCGTGGACCTATCAACACGATACTAATATTTTCAATAAACTTTAGCCAGTAAAATATCGGTTACACTTACCAAAACCAAATATTTTACCTGCCCAATATTACTCTCACAATACCGTATTTCCACAATATCACCGCATTTCCACAATATCTATTGAAAATATCCGTGGACCTATCAACACGATACTAATATTTTCAATAAACTTTAGCCAGTAAAATATCGGTTACACTTACCAAAACCAAATATTTTACCTGCCCAATATTACTCTCACAATACCGTATTTCCACAATATCATTGCATTTCCACAATATCTATTGAAAATATCCGTGGACCTATCAACACGATACTAATATTTTCAATAAACTTTAGCCAGTAAAATATCGGTTACACTTACCAAAACCAAATATTTTACCTGCCCAATATTACTCTCACAATACCGTATTTCCACAATATCATCGCATTTCCACAATATCTATTGAAAATATCCGTGGACCTATCAACACGATACTAATATTTTCAATAAACTTTAGCCAGTAAAATATCGGTTACACTTACCAAAACCAAATATTTTACCTGCCCAATATTACTCTCACAATACCGTATTTCCACAATATCATCGCATTTCCACAATATCTATTGAAAATATCCGTGGACCTATCAACACGATACTAATATTTTCAATAAACTTTAGCCAGTAAAATATCGGTTACACTTACCAAAACCAAATATTTTACCTGCCCAATATTACTCTTACAATATCATGACACAATCTAAATATTACTCTCACAA
Organism: Hypomecis punctinalis; assembly: GCA_949316475.1. Lineage (NCBI taxonomy): Eukaryota > Metazoa > Arthropoda > Insecta > Lepidoptera > Geometridae > Hypomecis > Hypomecis punctinalis. Next base: position 6,822,181 of record OX438807.1, read on the forward strand.
TATCACAATAAAAACATTCATAAATTTATCGACACGGCACTATAATTTAAAAGATATTAAACGACTATTCTCTTATTTCTTATCAATAAAATCGTTGATACAATAATCTTATTTTAGAAGCTCTTTAGTTTGCCATCAGTAACATATAGTTTTATTTTTAAATCGTCAAAGTTATAAGCCTCTAAAACTCATTTTTTACGCGAGACTTTGGCTGAAAAGTATGTAAGATAAAAATATGACATAGGTACGAGCGTGCTATATTTCTCCCGGAACGTAAATTTTATCAACATTACAAAGCAAATTTTCTCGATATTCTAGAGAAAACGTGAAAACACTAGTCGATTCAGAATTGTCTTAAGAGGCATTAAATCCACCCTCATCTCCATCATTTTACCCGATCTCAGGCCAACCAGATTTTATCTTACCCACTACTACATATAACTATTACTTTTATACTTATCATTGACTTTTTCGTCATAATCGATGGATATCCAAGGCTTAATGCGAGCAGCCCATACATTGCAATTGTTTCTTTGAGTTATTTTGGTTCCGAATATATATGATACTTCATATATCTGTCATTTTAGTGAATTTGTGATATTTTGTAAAGATCCGGTATATTTCGGAAGAAACCTTTTACTCTTGCAATCATTATCTGGGACAGGTACACAGGACAATTAAATATTTTTTAACGAATAATGTGTTTTATAAGCTGGGTGAGTTTTTAGCGATGAAATTAAATGATGATTCTTTTGATGATTAATAAAATAATATTTGATATTTGACATTGATTCTATATTTCTATATTTGCATGCAACTCCATACATTTAGAAAAGTTCCACTACAAAACAATTTTTATGACTAATATGTAATTTTATTTTTGTGATTTCCTATGACGTATCGCTGATGTATAATTTGACTTTTGTTATTTTTTTATTTACTATTGATTATTAATGTTCATGATTAAGAATTTTTAAATTACATAGTTTCTTTATTTTAATTTTGTAAACTGACTTGCCTTGTATGACTGACATGTTATAAATGGCCAATAAATGATCTGAATCTGAATCAGGTTTTAAGATTTTTACTAAATCATTTATTTTACTTACAAAGTTAGCTAAGATTAATAAAATAATAGCCTTAATTTTCTTTATATTGAACTAGGTACTCTTCCAGGTCTGTTGATAATTTTCCTTGCGTTTGCTGACATCGTCATTTATGTTTTGTACATAATGCACGGATAGATTATCATTTATTTTCAGTAAGGAAATCACGTTCAAACAGTATGCATTCTATATTACGAGCACCACCTTAGGAATTGTCAAATTAATAATTGTATTTTGTATTTGTAGTAAGATTTTGGTATAAATTATTTTAAAAATATAACTTTCTACATAAAAGCTTTTGAGATCCTGGATATCATAATATAGCAGCAGAGTGTTAGCCGGGACAAGTAAACCGAGCTCATATACGACGGGTATATCTTTTTTTTGTACAGGAGATCCTATGGCCACCTTCCGACTCTATCATTAGATCAGCTCCATAGTACCATATTATTGCATTGTCACGTGATACATATGCGTTCAAAACTTAAGCTCAATCAAAAACCAGGAAGTTGGTCAAATTTAACAAGATTCCACCCTAACTTACATAAGTAGGTACTACATCCATTGCAAGTTAAATAAAAGCTTCTAATAAAATATATCATTACATTTGACAATCAATATTATTGAAAACATATATCGTCACCTTTGCCAACCATTGGAATAGCATTAGCATTTTTGTATTGTTGATGTGGTTTATTTTGTGGTCATTAGTGTTTTAAATTCGTGAGATATAGGTAAATGTAAACCTAATACGATATCGACCTATTTCGGTATTCGAATGTACACAATGAATTTATTTTCAACGGGTATTAGGAGTTACGAATTATTCTTAGCACTTTTTTTTTAAAAGACTATGTGATCAAATGATTTTATTTTATAAATTGACTGCAGAATGCCTCTATTTATGTCCTGTTGGCTCTTTGCTACAAAATTTGTAATTTGTTTTTTTTTTACCAAAAATATTGGCTTAATAAATCATTCTTGTTAGTCAGTAATCAAGACCATGTTTTCCTTTTCTAAGGTTAAGTTAGTGCATTTAGCAATGCTTACAAAATTGTGAACGAATTTCCGAAAGTACTTAGCTATATTTTATAATAAAATCAAGAGCATCGGTCGTTGCTTTTACAGATGTTCATTATTTCATAGCAATTATTCAAATTATTACATATTACAATGTTCATTTATTTCATAGCCAAGATATTTTAATCTTCTGGGATGTATTATAATTTTTACATGTCATGTCATTTTAGCCTCTTATAGTAGAATTTTTTGTCAACTTTTTTCTTAATGCAGCTGTAAGGATCGAAATGCAATAGGTAAACGTATTAGAATTAGTGAGTTATTCAATATAATTCCTAAACTGAAAATAATTGAAATTGGCTAATCAAGTTCAGAGATATAAGCTTGAAAAAAAATAAAGAGGGAATGTCTTGTCCATTTCCCACAAAGCATAACATGGTATGACGAATGTATGCCACTTACAGGCAGTGACGTTATAGTCTTCTATACGTGGAACACTATTAATTATCTTGTATAATATATTACTTATAAATCTGTATAATCGTTGTATTGTAACACTGTTCAAAAACAGGACTTCAACTTTAAATATTAAACAAGGTCTATGATTATAAAAAAAAAAAAAAAAATCTAGACTACATGGAAAGTCACAAAAAAAATATGCACTGAAAATTTTCGTGCACCAAGTCCAAAGAAACGATGACACGTCGTTTTAAAATTGCCACCAAATTTTGAAATCGTATTATATAAGAATGTTCGGTATCTCTTTAAATTGTTAAACAGCTATACTTTCAAACTTGTTACTTAGTTTTTAATAATTGCTTTATAGATCAAAGTAGTCCATTATACAAACTTTCAGTGTTACCTAGTCGTGCGCTCTCTGTCTAGCAAGAAAATAAATATGCTTGTAACGTCTTCATATTTAAATTGATTTTATTTTTGACAACGATAATTGGCTTTGTTTATGGTTAGCTGTTACAAGAGGGCATCAAAATATTGTCGACCAGCCAATTGTCCTTTGGAATACTGCTGAGAAATCTATTACAGGAAAGGTATCAATTCTAGATTTATCGGTACACCCCAGCTCTGACAACGAACAAGGTTTGTGCAAAACATTTTTTTTTATTAGTTAAATCCATAATTGTTCTTGTGACATTTGGTTTACTCTAATTTCGTCCCTTAGGTATGCGAAAGGTGCTAGAAGGTTGCGGGATTACTTCTGAATCATATTCAAGTGAGCTTGACACGACTACTGCTACAAGGTAAAGACTATGAATTTGCTGCTAGATAAAACAGAAATTTTGCGAAATTTTCCTATACCCTGTTTATAACTACTTATTTTACATTTTCTAATATTCGCGTTATAATGTCACCATTACCTGTGCTCATAACACAACATTAGTAATTCTCTTATATTCTTACGCTGTCCCCTTGAAGTATATCATAAGAATTATTCCAATATCTCTGCATTCAACGTAATTTAATTGACTTGTGGTCGTATCTACTTTTATTTTTATGAGAATCTTATCACTATTTTTAGTTTCTAGCATCTATTTGTCATGTAGTATGTGTTTTATGTGAATTATCATACATATATATATTTTTTTTAACTTGTAGCTTTCCACCTGTTTCAAAGACCATTATTTTTTTTTTTTGTTAATTTCTATCCGACTAATAGGGAGATAGAATTGATGTCAAAGGTACGCGTTAATATATGGTGTTGATCCATGTCCTTATTTTACACTTAGTAAATTGTCAAATAATCTAAAATATATTAAACGGTATTATAAAGCAATTAAAAATAATATCATACTAATCAAATGCAATAATAATTTAAAAACTTAATACCGTTCCCAATCAATAAAATAAAATTTGCCATGCCTGAAATGCATAAGAACCACATACATATTGCTACAGATTATTGAATATTGATTTCAACTCCTTAAGGAACTAGTTAAATGTTTGACAATGCTTTGAGCGTCAGTCACTCTCAAACCTCTACGATAAGTATCGTACCTACCCAATTAGTGTGCAATCACTCTTAAAATTCACATAGCACTGTATGTTATATTATTTCAATGCCCTATTTTTTTATGTTTAATATATACTAGAGAAATGTTGTATATTTTCACCCGCAGTAATCGTTAGTTGCATGACCCAACCAATGACAATACCACATCTTTAGTTTAGACCATTTAGTTTAGTCAATCCATTTGTATATTTGTGTGCGTTCGTTTACCTTGGTTATCCAACTTTCTATTCTCTGATTTTTCTGAGATGGGTCAAATGTGGGTATACTTATATTTTATATTAAGTACATCATTTGTTTATTTGATTACGCAAATCTTGAATAAACTGAGTTAATTCAATAATACTTAGTAGTAAGTTGAGTTTACGTGCAGACGTCTTCGTAATATTTGTTTCTGGAGCTTGCCTGCATCTATCGAGTTGACTCAGCCGCCGTCACCGGCAGCGACGGTTCGCCATGAAGTTCTGCACTCGTATGACTTTGACTTGCCACACCAGCCTCACACCATTCTCGCGGTAAATTATTTTCCTGAAATTTTATACCGATACGATATATACATATGTTTACATAAATCGAATTTACCTAACGATTCACCCGGAATAAGCAAAACCTTTTTTTTTTGTTCTATACTAGTTCGAAGTTCGAGACCGCCATGAGTTGTATAAAGCAAGCAGAGGTTCATTCGAGTTCCAGCTTCTATAAACGATGCGACTTCTTTAACTTATCTTTTACTTAATTAACATTCCTGTATGCAAGACCTACTCCTGGTACTTCCCGGGAGTGTTACCGCTTGCGTCGCTGTGTTGGATTACCTAACATGACGCAATCGCATCTCAGATTTACTGGGTAAGCGAGAACAAAGACTTCATTATGACTGACCTGGTGTCAGAATTTTTAAGCCACATGAATGTATATAATATATATGTATTTTTTATGTTACTTTCATTCATAAATCGGTTTGAATTGACTGCAATTACTGATATGAATATAATAGACGTGTTTAACACAAACAGCCATGTATACAACGCTCTGGTTATTCGTGATATAAGCAAATTAGAGAATACCATAGTAGCAATTTAAAGGAAATCATAATATCTGTCTTATCAAATTTAAAACCCAAAAAAAAAACACTAATTTCAATCTTTAGTACATAAACTAAACTTTTCAATCTTTAGTACATAAACTAAACTTACTCGGTTCCATGAATACAATAACTAGGCCTGTTATCACTGTACCAAGAAATGTAATAGGTATTTTGTTTATGAATTGGTACAGTACACGTGTTTATTTAAATAAGGGGACCGAATAGCTTTTGCTCTGGGCCGCGCATGTATCAACATACTTAAACTCAAGCACGTAATTTGGTAATCTAACAATCACATCTGAAGTAAGTTTATCTCTAATGTTGAAAACGCACAAATTTAAGGTATTATAAGGTCCCATTACTGAAATCATCTGAAGAATGTAACATGGGTAACTACAACAAGAATTTTATCGCAAAATCAACAAGTAATTTACTACAACGTTACTTCCCTGGGATATTTGTTGTTCCATGGTTGCACATCCATCTCTCGTCCCTGGCCTTCCGGTATTCCTCGTGAATCGCGACTGATGACGCTGCCTCCATCTGCTCTTCCGCCGGGTGTCGTGCTCTCACTCTGAACTCTAGTGTAGTCGTGCTCTGGCTCCAAATGGCATTTAAAATGTTTTGCTGATCATTTCAGTTTCGGCTTCGAGGGCGTCTTTTATTGTCTTTGTCCATTTCAGTTCATGGCGTTTATTATGTCTTGCTGACCATTTCAGTTTCAGCTTCGTGGACGGCTTTTATTGTCGCTGGATGTTTCAGTTTATAGCTTTTCTGATTAAATGTCTTGCTGACCATTTCAGTTTCAGCTTCGTGGACGGCTTTTATTGTCGCTGGATGTTTCAGTTTATAGCTTTTCTTATTAAATGTCTTGCTGATCATTTCAGTCTCGGCTTCGTGGGCGTCTTTTATTATTGCTGAACATTTTAGTTCAACTTCCCTCTTCTGATATAAGGCGTAGAGTCGAATAATCAAACACTGTATGCTCGGAATTACTATTTATTGTACTTGGTTATACAAACGTCCGTCTTATTCTATAGTTGGAGACAGACTGCCGGGCCTTCCATCTCGCAACTTATTCTACTATAAACAATCACTCTAACAATAGTACTATCTGAACTTACAGGTACAAGGTAAATTAACACTGAAGTCATACTTCACGTAAATACATCATTATGTACATCTTTTATTGTGCGACCAACAATGAAAAAAACAGCCATATAAAATGTTCCATGAACTGGAACATTAATGTAAAGATATACATATTTCTAATCAATTAGCGTCATTTTAAGGGCTTATTCTATACATCAAAACTAACAATTTTTGTTCTGAGACTTTTATCAAAACTAAAAAAAACAGTTGTTCCATAAATTTTGTCGCGGGTGAACGATATTTTTCATTATACATCAAAACTAACAACTTTTGTTCTGAGACTTTTGTCAAAACTAAAAAAAAACAGTTGTTCCATAAATTTTGTCGCGAGTGAACGATATTTTTCTATGGAACAACAAACTTTTTTTTGAGTTTTGACAAAAGTTGTTAGTTTTGATGTACAGAATAAGCCCCTAAAAGGATGCTAATTGGCAGTAAACCTATGTAAGTGGATACTGCATATGAATATATCAGGATATCAGCAATAGACGAAAACACATGATTAGCACTAGTGTGACAATGAGGTGTGTCAATACCGAGATCGACAGTTAGGCAAAGTAAGTACAAAGACACTCCTACGGAGATTACTTATTACAATAATTGAGCCCTCGTTCAGTACTCAGTGGGTTGGAGCTAATTTTGCCGAAATGTTTAACTACCTACCTACCTAATTTAAAAAAAATCTATTATTGAATCATTAAGTAGGTACTTAAGATTAAGTTGTTGAGTAAAGTCATTTTCGCTTTTAATAAAATGGCTGAGGTTTAAGCAAAAACAAATCAAACTATATTCTGATATTCGGCAAACTTCAATAAATTAAAATCTATAATTAAAATAATCCCAGATAAAAAAATTAAAGCTAATCTAACTTCATAAGAAATAGTCTGTGCAACTGAACGAACAATATATTATACAGCTAATATTGAAATAGCTTTTTACAGAGTAAATTACATTTGTCGAAATGTTAATTACGGGTGATTAATTCGAACACTTCACGAAAATATAATGTTCCAATATCTTATATATGTCGTAAGTAGATACCTACTCTACTCAACCGGCAAAGCGCATGTCGTCGCCGTAGAGCGAAAAGTCACTAAGTCGTAAAATGGCCGAATTGAGTTAGGAACGTCATTGGAATCGTCGTATTTTTCTCCAAAATTCAGTCTTATCGCTGCAGCTATAAGTGCCATAGTTCCTGTTTTAGAAAATTCTGAAACTGGTTAAATATGTCATTTGACTCATTTCATGACTAGGAAAAACTACCTAATTTATTTAAATATTTTTTGTTTACGTAGATGTAGGTATATCATCTTCATACCTAAGTAGCTTTAATTATTTTTTCACTGTTTTTCAATGCCTCAATCTGGACCAGTATCCATTCGTAAGATCACTAAAACAACTTACTTAATTTTAGAACACACTGTTCGCTTAAACTATGAGAGCGAAAATTAACTAACTCTATTTAGCGAATTTCGGTTTGATGTCCTAAGGACCTTAGCACTACTTAACGAAAGTATGAAATTCCCAAATCTTTTAAAGTACCTTTTTCCTTATTTAATAAGCTATTGAATATAGTTTTAAGCGGTCATTAAAAGCTTTTACTGATCTTTTTGACAACTTCAACGTACATTGATGTTGTTTAAGTAAGTTTGGCGCGCATTCTTTTGACCAAAGAAAGATCTGTGCTCTAAAATAAATGTACTCGATACGATAGTGCAAATCGACTAATGGAGTTAAAAATTAAAATAATACGATGGGCATGTTTTTTTTTTTATTTCAAATAGGTTTGCGTTTGACTACACACTCTGCCTGATGTTAAGCAGATATGCGGTCTAGGATGCAGCACGCTTACCTAGAAGATACCTATTTACTCGAATTTGAAGACACCTAAATTGTACTTTAGCGGAAAGACAGACTCAGGCAAAGCGTTCCACATTCTGGCAGATCGTATGAGGAATGTGGACTCAAAATGCTTGGTTCTAACGCGTGAGATGTCCACCATAAAAGGGTGGCGCTTTGGTCGCGTCTGTCTAGCCGTACGATAGAAGAAAGGGGCAGGTGGGATCAGATTGTGCAACTCCTGCGCTGGCGCACTTACCGAAGTGTATCCGATAGAAGGCTGATAGACACGCCACCCTACGTCGATGCTCGAGGCTTTGCAGCTTCGACTCAGTCAAGGTTTCGTTGCCTATCAGCCGCCTGGTTCGCCTTTCAATGGACTCCAAAGCCTTCAACTAGTATTCAGCAGAGTCATCCCAAAAGTGAGAGCAGTATTCCATGCAAGACCTGACTTGCGCTTTATAAAGACTAATCAGTTGCTCAATTGTGAAATACCGTCTCACCTTAGAGAGAATACCAAGTTTTTTTGAGGCTAATTGTTCTTTTGACTCTATAAAAGAGCCAAAGTTGAGAGTCGATGATAGCGTAACACCTAATAGTTCCAGACTGTTAGTTACCGGAACGGACACACCACGGAAAGCAGGAGACAATTGGAAGGGCCTCTTTTTGGCCGAAAACAAACAGCCTTGAATTTTCGAGGCATTAAACTTGACCAGGCTAGCAGCACCCTATTCAGATACCGCCTCCAGCCTCAAGTTGAGCCGTTCAACCATAGCCTCTCTGAGTGACTCGATCTGTGGCCCGCTCGTTCTTGCTTCGGATGTGTAGCTCTCCATGACTGTACTGTCGTCTGCGTACCCAAAAATACCAGGCTTTAGCAAGTCGTTAATATGCAGTAGGAAAAGCGTCGCAGAGAGCACTGACCCCTGAGGAACACCGGCATTGATAGCCATTTGGTCAGACGAACAACCATCTACAATTACTCGTATTGACCGATTCCTCAAGAAATCAGATATCTAAGCGCAGAAATTAGCAGGTAGGCCGTATAAAGAAAGTTTGCCAATAAGGCCCTCATGCCAGACTCTGTCAAATGACAAGGAGATAGCCAGCGTCTCTCCGTGTTTCTCGATGACCTCACTCCAGATGTGTGTGGCGTACGCCAGAAGGTCCCCAGTAGATCGGTTTCGGCGAAAGCCGTACTAATGATCACCGAGTAAGTTATTCGCTTCCAGGTATGCCAGGAGCCTGTTGTTAAGAACACGTTCCATACTCTTGCAAAGTATAGATTTACCTTTTTTCGGAACAGGCTTCACTTTAGCAAGCTTCCAAGATTTGGGCACTTGACCTGTCTTCAGAGAGAGGCGAAAGAGGCTGGTCAACACAGGCGACAGCTCAGGCGCACAAGTCCTTAGTACAATAGCTGGAATACCATCATCATATAGAAATAAAAAGTTACACTATTCCAAAGGCTTACCTAAGTCCTCTCCAGATTTCAGAGGCCAAAAAAAGAGATCTGATAAATCTGTGTACCAAGCGAATTATCCCACAGGAGTTATGTTACTGGTATCACTCTCTACCTACCAGCATAGATGTAAAAGATGCACTGTGTGAGCCAGACGTTTTAGAGGAATCTAATGAAGATTGAATTAAAGAAAAATAGTGAAAAGTAGTAGGGTATCTATCGCTAGTTTTTTTTTCTTACTTATTTAATAAAGTTAGGTAAGTTATTTTTGTCCACTGATTGTTTCTTAAAAACTTGTCCGACAATTTACCTACTTAAATAATCCAAAATGGATAGTTATATCACTTAGTTAATTTTTATTTGTATCGTTTAGTATTTGAGGTAATAAGAATTAATATAACTAAGTCAACTTATTGTCTGTATCCAAGAGCTTCAGTTAAACGAGAAATCATTAATTAAGGAAGAAAAATAACTAACACATTTATGGGCAGGAAACTGAAAGTAAAAATTAACTAATTTTTTGTTTTCTTTAAAATTTCCATGAAAAGTAGCTTTTTCTAGTAAGTAAATAGGTGTAAGTTCAACTTTAAGATATTTCCTACAATATGAAATGATAAAATCATTAATATCCAACACTGAAACAGAGCAATATTATTTTTTAGTTTTTAAAACTTTAAACGCTCGTATCTCAAAACATGATTTTTCGACTTAGTGACTTTTCGCTCTACAGCGACGATGTGATAATTGGGTAGCACCCGTACCTATTCGTCCTCCTAAATTCAGTAGTGCCACGGGTAAGGACCAAGTTCACGGGTAATTACATTGTATAGACTAAGCAGCCATAGAAAATTAATCGTGCCACGGGAGAGAGAAAGGTGACGTCAACAAGTGGTATATTATTCAGAAAAAAATCGAACCAAGATGTTATATACATCATTTGAAAGCTTGTTTTATGGGCTTCCCAAAAATATGTAATTTAGATTTTTTCACCCCTCCAATATTTTTTAAATGCGAAAAATGAATTGTATGAAAAATAACTATACAACTTATTATTTTTCTAGTTTAGTAATAATAAAGTGCTTCTACCGTTATTTTACTTGCATTCGCATGTGCATTACCGGATTATTTAACCTTCATCTCTTAATTTGCTAAAATTAAAAGTTATAATCTACCAGTGTGACCAGTTAGTAGGTACAATGTGACAAAAAACACTTAAAAAGTGTGTCTAATTGGTAAAAATGCTTTTATTTAACAATTTAGAGGTTACCTAATCAGGGTTGCTAGGGATAAACTACCTATCGAGCCAAATATATTTATTTAACCTAATAAATTCAAAATTAATTTAAAAAAAAACGGAGGGCTCTTTTTTGTTTTTAATTGTTGTAATAGACAAATATGAACTTTCTCAAAATGTAACGCGTGTTGTGGTTAGAATTTTTGATTATTATTATACCAGCCTCCATACATTTTGTGGACATGTCCTTTCCTTTTGCACTATTAGTTGAGCCAAGCAGTAGAGCCACGGGGGATAGACGCTATCCAACAAGTTGGTAGGTACTCCCAATTAGTTAAGTAAGTACTAGGTAAATCAGGAATGAAATAGATCGTATTATCGTAGAGTGTACTTGAGAAATTAAATTGATTTAATTTAGCCTACTAACTACTGTCATGACTAGATAGTCTACCGAACGCCCAGACTTGTAATGTTTTTGCACGTATTTGCTATAAAAATTTAACACATTTTTACCAAAGGGTCAACAACAAGGCTCAACCATCATGTTACAAACTCGTAAACATGGCGTAGTACAAGATAAACCTTTGTGGAATTCGCAACAAGACTGGAAAACACAGAAATGGGCGGTAAAACGCGCAGAGCGCGAACAATCTGCCCCAAACAACGCCGGAGGGATAAACAATTTCAGCGACCAACAAACGCCCGAATTCACCCATCCCTAGGGACCACTACAGAGCATTGACGAAGCTCAACCACAGAATGAATGATAGTAACTGAGAACTTTAAGAATTTATAAATCCTTGGTGCGTACATTAATTATGTAAGGGGATTTAGGCGATTTTTCGATTCTCGACCCTACTTCCCCAGTGAAATATCGTGTGATCTCGATCATAGATATGTACCTACTGTACACTTGTACGTAAGTACACTCTCTCCTCTCCCAAACCTCGTGTGTGATTTTCTACAAAGCGTACCGTAGTTTCGCGTAAAAAAATACGTTAACTTTAAAATTGCATTGCAATTGCAAATTGTAATTTTAAAATTGCAAGAGTAGGTACCTACTGAATTCAATAGTCGAACTCAGTGCTCTAACAATTTTACCGTTTTAGCGTATAAGAATAAATATGTACCTACTACATGATACTTCAGGAAGTCACGGCCTAGAATGTATCAAGCTTTCCCCTCATGAGATAGGACGACATTCGACTTGACCCCTCTCCTCCGAAAAACATCACGTAATTAATGAACGCCCCCATTCCTTCCACCGTCCTTGTATCATCAGGTTTCCCCGTAGACTACACGCACCTACAAACTTTCTCCAAAAATAAGCCACGATTTTCCTTCTATTCGCGAGGGATTCCGCTTATTGCGTATGGCAAATTGGCTGATATAATTTGAGCTCGGAGGAATAAAAATCTTAGGTTAATTTTGTGAACCAACTTATATTACGCGATGCCAGAAAATTAACTGAAGCTAGCCCCTAGCTAATTAAGGAGATAGAATAGCGTAGGTACTATCAAGCCTGTATGCAGAAACGTAGCATGTAATAGATAGAAACTGAAATACATATATTTAAAACGTTAGCGATGCATTTTTCGGAATGAAACGTAGCATGTAATAGATAGAAACTGAAATACATATATTTAAAACGTTAGCGATGCATTTTTCGGAATGAAACGTAGCATGTAATAGATAGAAACTGAAATACATATATTTAAAACGTTAGCGATGCATTTTTCGGAATGAACAGTTGCCTAAAGATAAGTTCCTACATTGAAGGACATTAAACATCATTGAGTTCATATTCAATTCACATAAATTCTCAACAGCTAAAGTAAGTTTTATTATTTTACCTCTTTTATACTTTCGACGGCTCGCGTTTGACTATATAGTATAGGCCGAATCAGACATTTTGGCGGCTCTGAAGATAGCTACAAGCTGCGCAAAACCTAATCGTCGCACAGCTTTCATGTGAACTTTAGTCAGGATTGGGTTTTGCGCTCTTTGTAGCTAACTTCATAGCGGCCAAGAAGTTTGATTCGGCCTATAGCTGCAGAGGTATAGTCTAGGACGTAGCACACTTTCCCAGTAGCCTAGTTACCTAATTACTCAGAGCAAATAAAAAAATCAAGAGAGAACGTCGTTGAACAGTCAAGTGAGGCCGGTTTTTAATACATGTGTGAGTGCGTCGGTGTTACGCCGCCATAGTTAGACTGACAAGCCAAGGCGTAGTTTCTTTGTACGTGGGATGTGTGTGTAATTGTCTGTACACGGCGAGGCGTAGTTTTGGTCGGCTTCACTTGTTTGTTCACAATATTCTGTCTTTATTTTTTATTTGGTCTGAGCCTGTTTATCTATGTACTCTAAATAGTCGAAAATAGTTAAGAAAAATTGATCTCAGTATTTTTTTTGTATATAGAAGTAAGATTTTGTATAGAAGTGGTACACTTTGTATAGAAATAGGAATTTTAAAATAATATATTTCCTCAATAGACGATCTCGAAAATATAGTGTAACATATATATAATATATATAAATCTCGTGTCACAATGTTTGTCCTCAATGGGCGCCTATACCACTTAACCGATTATAATAAAATTAGCACACCATGTGCAGTTCGATCCAACTTGAGAGATAGGATAGTTTAAATCTCAAATTATAGTCGCAATTTTAATTTATTTAGCCACAGCAACGCGTGGCCGGGTCAGCTAGTATATTTATACATATAAGGGTTATTTCTAATCAATTAGCATCCTTTTAGGGGCTTATTCTATACATAAAAAAAAAACAACTTTCGTTCTGTGACTTTTGTCAAAACTAAAAAAATAATCAGCTGTTCCATACATATTGTCGCGGGTGAACGATATTTTTCTATGGAAAATTTTTTTTTTTTGATATTTGACAAAAGTTGTTATTTTGATGTACAGAATAAGCCTCTAAAAGGATGCAAATTGATTAGAAATAACCCTGTGTATATATAATTATATGTATATACACTATAACCTGTATATATACCTATATATGTACACTATATAGGAAATATATTAAATGTTTTCTAATGTTGTAAATACCTAAGAAAAGTTTATTACTATATATATTTTTTTTTTCTGTTATGATAATAATTTTTTTATATTTATTAATGACAATACTACACTACTACTACATAGAAAGCAATTGGATCATCCACAGACCCTTGAAGGTCTAAAGATAATCCAAGTGCTCAAGCCCACTGCCAGTTGGCAGCGTGCCCAGCATGCTGGCAGCATTGCCACGCTGAATGGCAATGCTTATACGTTGAGCCAAATAAACACCAGCATTTTGGTCACGCGTCGCGTCCACCAGACGCTCAAAAAGACTTTTGAAAACGAGATGAGCTCCCGGCCCCCACGGACCCAAAGTCTCAACTCCAAATGGCTCAAATATGTAACCACTACCGAGGTTAGCATATTTACGCCGCTTGTGCTGCTCAGCCGAATTGGCCGCCGCTCCAGCCCTACTCTGAGTCTCAGGAAGATGTGACGGTGCCAAAGTATCGACGCAAGTTGCGTCCCATACTAAGGGCCGTCCACACTTCCATGGGACCAGCGTCATGCCGTCAGGCCTTTTGCCATCACCACGCGCCAACCCACTCGGTTCGAGTACGGCTGCGATATTGGCGGTGACAAAAGCCCTGCGTATGACATCATTAAGGCTGGCGTGGCGTCCAATCCGACCAGCGCTTCTTGAGCAAGAGAGACCGTGGTGACCGAGCTGGTCAACTGCAGTACCACACTGACAGCGATGGCCCTCACAACACCTTGCACCCAAGCGTAAGCTGACAGCTAGACGAAATGCAGTTGGGTCTAAAAGGTTACCAGTATTGAAAGAGGGCAATGCTTGCAACCAAAGACCGGACTCCCATACAGAGACTGCAAGGATACGAGCGCGATCCGCGACGCTAGGACACGTATCTAGAAGAGATTTCCGTGCTAGTTCGCAGATCGGCCGATCCCACAGTCTCTGCGACGATAAAGTCTTTGGAAGCTCGGTATTTGGGCAAGCGACTCTCCAAGCATTCGTTGCCTCATTCAAATGAGCTACATCTACGCCAGAATGGCCTAAAGAAGGTGCGAGGATCAAGTTCTGAGTACTATGAATGGAGGACAAAAAAGCTGGTAAAGCAACACTTGAAATTTGGCGGACCCCTAGCCCTCCAAGCCTAACAGGCAAGGAGGCTTGTAGCCACGCCCTTTCACTCATGTCAATATTCAAAACCGATACTAGGGACTGCTTTACAACATCGTCTAAGCTCAAAAGGAGCTCATTGTGTTTCCACAATGGACTACATCGTAAAGCGTACATAAATTTTGGAACAAACAGACAACATCTTATAATGGTAAAAGCCATGTGGGCGTTAATTTTGAGTAGCCTATCAGAGGCACTCAAAAAATTTTGAATTTTTTCTTGAACGAAAGGCGGAAAAGACTCATCTAATATCGGCGAACCTAGAAGGCGAAGAGAACACTTGTCTACCGATTTGATATTAGGTGCCAAATCATTAAATTTGTTAAGTATCAAATCTTTATCCGGACATGAGTCGCAAACGAAAAGTTCGCATTTCGAAAAATTTTGCTCCAAACCAATTTGACGAAACTCGTCAATAAGAATTTCCAAATCACGTAGGACTGTGCTCGCATCGTCACCCAAAGTCCCGTCATCCAGATACCAAACGTTGAGTTTAGATTGGAGACGTTGAACAATTGGATGAATGGCCAGGCTGAAAATGGCTGGTCCGAGAGGGTCACCTTGTTGACAGCCAACGGAAGATAGCAAAACATCATTTTTGTAAATTAATTTAGTGGGTTTGCCGTAGCATTGCCAAATAAAATTGAAAAGATCGGGAATTTTGTCTTTGACCTGTGCCAACAAGGCGTCTCGATTAACCGAATTGAAAGCATTTTTGACATCCACCTTAAGCAACACCTCTCCACAATTTTGACCGAGAAAAGTACGAAGCGAATGAACAGCAGCCTCACATCCACCCCGCGAACCAAAGCCAAGCTGTATTGGTTGAAAAAGGCTACTCAAAAGAGCAACCTTTTTTCCACAACCGGCTTTGGCTGCGAGACGACGATATGTGGTGCCAACAGCAATAGGTCTGATGCCACCATCTTTTTTGACAAGTGCGCATAGGTTAGCGCCATACAAGACTTCGATGACGTCATCATTGACCCGCCCAGATAACATGAGATTTGCCAAACCCGTTAATTCTCTCAAGAGAGACTCAGCCACCTCACCAGAGCTAAAAGATAGAAGATCTTTTAGATGTTGAGGCGAGAGACCATCTAGGCCTCCGGCTGAGCCGCTCCGAAAAGAAGAAACGGCCGCTGCAATCTCCTGAGCTGACACTTCAATGACAACGTCATCAGGGTGTGGTGGCTCAGGCAGGTGGAGACATGCTGCCGGCGGATGCTTGTCACGGAGTGACTGGACCGTATCGGGTGTGTGGGGGGCAATAGTGTCGCTGGAGAACAGGACTCGTGCGGCGCCTTTGATATCGCCATCACTAATTTTGCTCTCTACTATTTTAATAGTAACCGAATCGTCTGTTTTTTTAGAATTTGGTTTATTCTGCCTTGTCGGCGGAATAATGCTTTCAAAATCTAAAGAGTTCTCTTCCAATGCGCTGTACTTTACGCAATTTTCCTTTACCCTAGTGGTAAGGGATTTTTTTTTGTTTGTTGGGTCCGAATGTACGTAAAGCACAACGTAGGGAAAAGTCAAGAGGTGTTCCCAGGCGTCTAAAGAATTTTTAGAAATAACATTCCGAATCGCAGCAGATAAACACTGCGCAACCGAAACACGTGCACCACGCGGGATGCGTTTTAGAACAGGAAGAGAACTTTTGAGTGAGCTAAGAACCTCCCAAAGCGGTTTGGAAGGAGCAGCAGCGCTCACGGGACTGCTGCTGGCTCCATCAGAGCCTGCAATAGGGGCCGAAAGTGTAATTTGGCTATTTTTATGGCACCGCGTACGGTGAATTTTGAGGCTTTTCTGTCCTTTAAAAAATCGCACTTGGGAACACTCTAGGCACTGAATCATGTCCCCCTGCGACACATTAACGTATTGGGAAACTGCATTTGGCCCGGCCGGGGCGCAAAATGCCATGAGTAACAAGAATTATACTACAAATATAAAAAAAATAAACTTAGGTTCTATAAGTGGAGACGTCAGGACGTCAGACCGTGACGTGGGCGGTCTGCGCAGACTCGGATGGCTTTGACATGGAAACAAGAAAACAACAATGAGCCGCGACTGTCAAAAACCTACCGAATATTACAACACAATAGAAAACAATTATTTGACTATCTCTAGGTCTACAAATATTACCTCGAAAGAAAATAAGAAAAAAAGGAAAGATTGGAGTAGAATTTGGCCCGCTAGAGCAGAAAAATCTGAAAAACAAGGGCCGAGAAAAATTCTGCCAACATGCGTTGACAGCAACTTTTTTTTTCTATATTATTATTACTAGATGTAGGAAATTGTATAAATCCCGTTACCTTAGTAATTAAGTCGTTGGGTAGTGAAATAACTTAATTCTACTATTGCATGTCCGCTAGGACAAACTGTTGAGACCAACCATTTGTTACACCTATGTACCGACACAGTTTGAAGCAATACAAATTTACTTTACTCTAGATTTGATGGAATTGTACTAGCTTACTTTAAAGAATTCCACTATTACAAAAGAAACAAATTTCAGAGATTATAGTATGTATATTTTCATTTAATATAAAACATTATAGATATAAACTATAATATTTACACGAAGTAAATGGCAAACAACTTGTCAACATCAAAATAATAGACAAAATATAATTCTATTGGAAGTTCAAAACCTAAATTCATTTAACTGTTACGTGATACTGATAATACTGTCTAAAGCTTGAAAATAACAATGTGGACGACTACACTGAAACATTCTTAGTGAAATCGCAAACGACCGTGTCCCTACAGCCAAAAAAGCGGCAATCGACGTTTAACAAATACATGTTCTCTAAACGACGGACGTATCCTAGGATATCATTGCACTCATCATTACGACCTATCGTCACTATTCGATCAACCCCGAGATAGTTTAAATAACAGTTGATCCTTACAAAAAGCAGAAAACTTTGGACAAAATTAATGGAACAGTAAATTTTTTCCACGATTTTGAGTCGGTACTTTGGTAAAAGATTGTCAGATTGATGAATACAACAATATCCTAGAATATCTATAGTCTGGACGCTTCAGCATCAGCGTTTCTGGCTGGGCGACACGCACGTTTGCGGTCGGGCTTAGGAATGATTTATAATAGAAGGGGCCGGTTCGTTTCATACATTTCGTCGATCCCGTTCTGTATATATCGTTCGAACTACACAAAATGTATGGAACGTGTCCCGTCCGGCCCGGCCCGTCCCGTTCTAATATAAATCATTCCTTATCAGTTGATCAGTGCCGATCGCATCTGAGTTAGGGGAGGCTAGAACCGGTTATTGGACAATCAATGTGTGTATACTGTATATTGATCTTGAATATTTTTCAGACAGCGGCGCTTTAACGCGAGTGTTTTAGACCAATACCTGTAGAGCTAAATAACCATCACACTCTTTTTTGTAGGTCGTTATTTTAGATCCGCCACATTGACAATTTATTGTTCATCGGTTCAGTGTAGTGCACGCCTAGCACATATATACGATTACACATATTCAGAGTTGGTTTAGCGATTCAGAAGATACTATATCTGTCATACTCAAATATCTTAACTTCAAGATTCTTTTTTGGCGGTTTCATGATGTATCCTGAAAAAAATATATAGAGCCTTTTGTGCCCAATATCTTAACATTTGAATCAACCTAAATCATTAGGTGTGGGTAATTTATCTCAATTGTAATGTGTAACCAGCATACTATTTGAACATTATAGCCTCTCTAAAACATGTTTGGAAAATTGATTTTTGAAAACGATCGACTATAATATACATTTCTATAAAACTGACCACTTATTGCGATGTTGCCATTATACAAATTTAGAAAAACATGTCTGTTCTCTGTTCTGCACAAGTTATTGCTTCACCTCAAATAAAGCGTCCCACAGAGAGCTGTGGCCTTGTCATCAACCAATCACAGATCTTGATTTATAAATTTCAGCCGCTGTGATTGGTGGAACAGTAGGCCGTAGGTGTCTGGGGGACGCTTAATAGTTCCATAGACAGATGCATTCACTATATCACAGACTAGATAAAAAATTTGGAACAAAATATACCTTACAGAACTTCTAAGGTGACGTCGACACTTTTATAAAATTATTTCCAAACCCAAACACCATATCAATTGTACAAAATATCTTTTTCAATTTAATACGCAACGAAATAACAGCAAAAAAATCTAAAGATTTAAGGTGAATTCACTAGGTCAGCGGGCGAAATTCAAATAATTTTTGGGTTTTTTGACATTGACAGATAAACCGCTGACTGTAACTTTACAAAAACTTATTTTGCGGCCATGAATAGGTAATGTTAACGAATTATATACACGTAGAAACCAAAATAGTGGTCAGTTTATGCACGAGAGTCCACTAACTAAAAACTAAGGTTAAAATCAGTTGATGAACTTTCGTGCATAACCTGACCACTCATTTGGTTTATAAGTGTACATAACTAAACGCAACCTATTTATGGCAGCTAAATGAGTTTTTGCAACTTAAAATGAGTAGTTTATCTGTAAATGTGAGAAAAAACAAAAATATTTGAATTTAGCGCCCTGACGGAGACGATCACCCTTAAAAATAAAATTTAGAGAAAAGATACAAAAGAATCGACCCCACCATCTTATATGATGTCACGAACTTGATGCATTACTGTTTCTTTCCATTTACGATGAGAAACTGACAAAAAAATTACATTTGGATTTCTGACTATTATTCTAATAAGATACTAAAATAAAATAATTAGGAAATGATGCCCGTAAAGCAGGCGGCTTTAAAATATTTCTATTCAATAACAATAAATAATCCATTGTGATAACATCAAGTTACATCATATCGCGTATAATTTTATCTGCACACACATTTTTCAGGTCCTCAATACACGGAGCAATGAGTTTGAAATATTTTAGTATAATTTTTAATACCCAAAAGGTCTTTACGAAATAAAAAAAAAGATAAGACTTTGAAGTATCAATTGATAAATCTTAGGTATAAAGAAATGGCTATTTTATGAATTTTATGATCATTCGGTCTATTTTTATTTGATAACTTCACGGCAACACTCTAATTTATTTTATGATTTCATTTAAAAAATGTAGAAAAATGTAGGTATAAAATAAATATGTATATTGTATATAATTATATGGAATTAAATATGTATAATGTATGTAAAAATAAACAAATGAACAAGAAGCAAACTACAGGCAGCGGCACGTAATTCTAGCGCTGAGGTTACTGTGGAGGGGATGGCTGCGCATGGTGACCGCCATACTAAACCCATGCGCAGCCACCCCCTCCACACTTCTCTCAGCGCTATATACTTATATGCCGCGACTTGAACAAACTTAAGTTGCTTGTGAAAATAAACAATTGCGATTTTATTACAAACGCGTCACACTTTGCACCGAGGACCAAACAGAACGAAACTCAGATCTAAAATATTATCCCTCGAAATTTCATTGCACATTTACATCTAAAAATCTTGATACCTGCCATTAAAATAGGAAAACTCAAAATACTTTACATACTCAAAAAGCTTACATTCAATACAGAGGACGACTAAAAATTAAAATCTTAAATGCGGTTCGCCTACAGAGAGATTGATGTACATTTTAATACAAAACACCGCTCGATATAAAAGACGTTTGATATGTACACGAGACTTAGCTATTTCCCCTTAACTGCTACACTGTCTTTTACACAAGTATGCCCTAAATTTTAGAACATACGTATTTTACACGCGCGTACTGCCTGGAAGGAAATATAGCACGAAAACAAGCCTTAAGTAGTTAGCTGTCATACACTTATATGAGGTTGATTGAGCCAGTTTGATTTGGTATTAAATCTGTATCTGAGGTGAATCCAGATTTTGTCAAATTTTAATAGATTTTCGATAGTATTGAGTTCTTAACATAAGAATTCCAAACATTTTCTTGGTGAAAAGAACCCTTAATTAAATTTTGTCTCGCGATTTGTCGGTAAATAAGTGTTTTCTGAAAACCTGTAAGCAGGAACATTTAATCTCCGGACTAGAAACGCACTACGATTCGCATTCACTACATTCTGTCAGCTTTACGTAAGATGCGGGGAGGGTCTGTTCACTGAAGTTTCGACCTAATTCATTTGGAAATAAAGTCGAAATGTTAACGGGTGACGGGTTTATGGAGCGGAGCGAGCGAGAACAATGCAGCCCAGTTGCTGATAATCCATTTTCGCCTTAATTGCTTAGAAACTTAAGTCTAAAATTGTGATGAAATGTCTGGACTTTCGTTAACATGTAGGTATAATCTTCTTATACCATGACAGCGGGGTACGCCCGCTAATAGGGTAGTTGAGTGGTATTAAATTAGTGAAAAGTATTAGTATTAGTGACTTATGCAATTAAATATGATTCGTAAACTGAAAAGATAACTGAAATTGGCTAACCAAGTTCAGAGATATAAACTGTAAAGATTTTGGTAGGGATAAGGAGGGGATGTTTTGTCCCTTTCCCACACAGCATAACATTGCATGACGAATGTATGACACTTGCGGGTAATGACGTCATAGCCTGCCATAGTGCGCTCTCTGTCTAGCAAGAAAATAAATATGCTTCTAACTTCTTTATTTTTAAGTTGATTTCTTTTTTGATTTCGATAATAGGCTCTGTTCATTCTTAGCTGTTACTAGAGGACATCAAAAAATATTGTCAACTAACCTATTCTTCTCCAGTAGCTAAATCCTCCAAGCATGTAAGCCATATTTCCTTTCAGACAGTATAAAATTATTGCCTTCGAAAATTAAGTAGACCCAATAAACGCTATGTATCAAAACAATAAAAAAAATAAGGCTCTATTTTAAGGCTCCCGAGACTATTCGTTAAATAAAGCTTTCCAATCTATTGGTATCAATTTAGGCGTATATTTCATTCAAAGGAGATTTTGAAACACAAAATGTTTCACAAAAACCACATAAATAACATTTGTATGTACAAAAATTGCAATCTTAGAACTAGCATTAAAATACGATCAGTAACAACTATTTAGCTACAACTTACAAAAGCGGCAATTTCTGTACATAAGAATGTTATTTAAAAAATGTTCTTTCACACAGAAAAGTCAGCATAATAATAAAAACACTGTACAGAATATTTACATCTTTGCTTCAAGTTTAAATGTTGGAACACGTGCATCCTTTATTTTGTGCTTTACATTTTTATCTTCCATCTTTTTTTCGCCTCGCCCATACCTTCACTGGAGAGCTGGAATTATTTCCCGATTTCTATTTATTTGTCGGCTATCTATCGAACCAAGCTGTTGCAATGTTTTCGAATCGTCTACTGTACTGTGCCATCATTTTCAATAGTCCACTGCAAGACGTAGGCCTACACAGGAAGGGCGATTGGGCCATATCCACCATGCTGGCCTAGTGCGGGTTGGTGGATTCACATACGCCATTGAATTTCTTCTACGGACATATCAATGTTTCCTCACGATGTTAAAGCCAGTGGTGTGAAAACCCTTACATAAATTCCAAAGAACTCATGGGTCGGGATCTGAACCCACGACCTCACGATTGTAAGGCGGATGTCACTACTACTAGACCACCACGGTTCAAACCATCTAAACATTTCCATTACAGTATACAATTTTCATTCCTTGGATGGCACTGGCAGTGCTAAGTTGCGAACCTCTTTGGATAAGTATTTTTTTATTACAATTTCAAAAAGTAATAACTATGTGTTCTTTTGCTTAGTTGTTTTCATTGCTGTACTTTTGGTCATTTATGGTAGAGGTTTTGCACTGAGTCAGCCTCGTCACTTCACTATTCAGTCGAGTTTCCGCACTATTGAATCGAGTTGTTGCACTATCCAATTAAGTAAACACATCATGCTGTTTCATATCAAATTGCATAACTCAGTCTGACAAATGCTTGCAAGGTTTTATCCTTCTCAGTTTAACCCTAGAGCCGTTCAATCTAGTTCTAAGGCTGCTCTCTCTCAGCTAAATTACACCGGTAAGCCCAGTTGTTACAGTTGTTACTCTGTTCAGTTGGTGGTTTCACTGCTCAGTTGAGTTGTTGCACCATACATTCGAGTTGTTGCACCATACATTCGAGTTGTTGCACTGCTCAGCCGAATTGTTGAACTGCTCAATCGAGTTGTTGCACTGCTTAGCCGAGTTGTTTCATAATTCAATCGAGTTATCGCACCGTTCCTTCGGGTTGTAGCACTGATCATCCGAGTTGTTGCCCCATTCATTCGAGTTACTGCACTGCTCAGCTTGTTGTTGCAGTGCTCAACCTAGTTGTTGCACTGCCCATCCGAGTTATCGCACCGTTCATTGGAGTAGTTGCACCGCTCAGTCGAGTTGCTGCACCTGTACGACGGAGTTTTGCTGCGGTATAGAGATCTCGTACTTGATGAGGCTCGGCCCACGGCCCGCCGACAACACTAAGCCGCCGACTTCTTTAACGTCACCACTGTCAAATAAGAGAACAAAATTATTGGCATTGGCAGAGATTGGTATTATATTAAGTCATTAAGTATAGGCCGCGGGAATTAAGTTAGCTACAAGCTGCGCAATTTCCAATCAACGCGCGGTTTTGTGTGCTTCACTTAGAATTGGATATTGCGCAGCTTGTACCTAACTTCACTTCCGCCAATTTGTGTGATGCGGCCTAGAGACGTGTGGCGCTAGGGTTTCGAGAGAAATATCTACAGAGCCACAGTGCCTAAATGAAAGTTGTAAAAAAATGTCTGAGCGCCGTCATACATACCGAATTAGATATTTACATAAAATAATTCACAATGACCCGTTTTCTCAAATCTCGACGTTATGTCACCTAATTAGTACTTGTCACCGCGCACTTTGGCATCGCGCGGCGTTGTAGTCTAACTAAAAAGCCTGCCCACTGCGTAGCTTGGCCAGGGTTTTGGCTTGGACTCTTTTTTTGCACGATTGTGACTCTATAGATATTTGCTCGAAGCACCAGGGTCACACACATCACGAATTCGCGATAAAACTATTGGTGTATTTCATATTGCTAAGAATTTTAGGAAGTACCCGTCATTACAGCGGTTTAATAGCGGTTAAGAAAGTGTTTGACAACGAAGAAGTAAAGTGAATAAACAATTACATATATTGTTTTTGATTGGATTGTTTTCAATGCGGCACTCAGGTCCAACCAGCGGCCGTATTGTGCTCGCGCCAGTTAGCGAGCGGGAGGAAATGCGAATCCGAGCGCCAGAAAGCATAGACAATACGGAAACTGACTAGACTATAGTGCTGCCTTCTCAGTCATCTGCAGTCCTGGTTAATAAGTCTAGCTAAACTGATGAAGTCTATAGTTTCGTGGGCTATTAGTGTAGATTCGGTAGATTTTAGTGTATTATTGTAGTGTGATTGTCACCTGTGCGTGTGGTGTCGGTGCGCGTGATGCTTGCCGTGCAGCTTGTCGCGCGGCAGGATGTGGACGGGCGCCACGATGCGCCGCCCCACCACTATCTGGTTGCCGATCACCTGCCCCGAGCGGTTCACCTGAAACAATCACGCACTTCAAATCCAGATAGAGTAGGTCTCCGACTAGTGGCCGCGTAATCCGCAAGATCGATCCCGCAAGGATGAGTGGCGAGGATGAGATGAGGCTAATAGCCCTGAAGTGGGCCGAGCTAAGGGACGTTTCTATACTATTTACTCCCATTCTTTACTTTTAACTTTCCCAGTCGCGGATCCATTTGGGAATCATGGGCCCATGTCGATCTTTCAGCTCACTTATTTTACTGAAGAAAAATGAAATTATTTTTCTGAAGAAAAAAGCTGAAAGATCGACATGGGCCCTAGATCCCCAAATGAATTTGAGTGAACTCAAAGTTCGCTCGCGCTTGTTAGGTATATATGTTGGGTGTTTTTTTTTTGTTCGCATTTAACGTCACCTTCATTTCACAAACATAACATGGAAAAAACTTCGATCTCACTGCTCGAGTGATCAAAAGGCGCGGTTCCAACGTGGGTCATAGGGCCATGTTGTTTTTTTGACAGGCGATAATTTTTATTTAGATCAACGTCATACATTAGAATTTTCTCGCTTGCAACTCTTACACCTGGAAAAATTTTCGCGCTAGCTGCGTTTCTCTACTGCTAATATCTATTTTGAAGTTACTGAAAATACCAAAAAAATTTCAAGCTCGCTGCGCATAACAGCTGAGAGTGGATCTGCTTTTTTCAAAACTTTTTAAAGTTATTGTAAAAACTGTCAAAATCATCGCGCTCTGCACATTTGCGCATTATAGCAGTAGTGCTCTCCTTTGCTCCACAGCTATTTTGAAGTTACTGAAAACAACTGGAATTTTTTCACGCTCGCTGCGCTCACGCTCAATAACAATACTATGTTCTGCTTTGTTCATTATTGTTCCAAATTACTGAAAATTTGACTTTACTCGCTGCTCTCGCGCATAATAAATAGACTGGTGAGGTCCGCTTTAATATTAGTTAAAAAACCGAAAAATAATTTTAGGGGACATTGACGACGATTTGTAGACGACGTAGCCCTAAACCTAAACTCACCACTTGTATATGGGTCGGTTGTTGATGATCCTGCTCTATCTCGAGTGTGTTCTGGTGGTGTTGTTGCACTTGTTGTTGAACTTGTTGTTGCACTTGTTGCTGGACTTGTTGCTCCACTTGTTGCGCGGCTTGTTGCGCCGCCTGCTGTGCCGCTTGTTGCGCCTGTTGTTGTTGTTGTTGTTGCTGCTGTTGTTGGTTCTGGAATTGTTTGTTCTGAGATTCAATTGAAATTCCGCTCGACAACACAAAATTGCTGTTATACAATCTACCTTACATTACTAAACTAGATATACATTTAGCTAAATAGTAATTAAATTTTGTATACACTACTTGAACTATGTCAAAAATACTATATCGAACCTTAGGTACCTCGAATTTTAGACATTGCTATATACAAAATCGGGACGATCTTGCATCGTATCCGTATTAGCAAAACAATTCGCA
The DNA here is from genome assembly GCA_949316475.1 of Hypomecis punctinalis. NCBI lineage: Eukaryota > Metazoa > Arthropoda > Insecta > Lepidoptera > Geometridae > Hypomecis > Hypomecis punctinalis. The sequence continues at coordinate 6,848,319 of OX438807.1, forward strand.
ACTGTTACTATTGCGTCATTTTTATAGTACAGACATGATGTGGTAAAAGGCAAGCCTATCTTGCATAAAAAAGTAATTATATTGTTTTTTGGACCGAGCGAAGCGAGGTCTCAGAGTCTACTGGGACAAATCGGCACTTGTATGTATGTTTGTATTTTATATGTTTGTATATTTGTATGTATGTTTGTTCGACAAAAACTTGGGTACCGCTTCGCCGATCTTCGTGAAATTTTGTATACATGTATGTATATAGAATTTTTAAGTTCGAATATGAGCATATTTTGTTCAGTGGTCGCGAAGACACAAGGGCCGTGGTAAGAAGAGGCAAAACGGCGCCATTTTCTGCGGGAGTTGCGGATGACGTAATATCACCGCACGCTCGAGTATTTTATTTATAATTATAAGAAAAACCGCTCTCATTGTTCTATGAAGCCCAATAAGCTATGCGACTTCTGCGAGGGCTAGATTCCATTCAGTGATGACCAGATTTAGCATTATTCAAACACGGTAGCAGAGCAATAGCAATTTTTGGCAGATACTGATATGTTTAATATTTCACATTATGATATATATCTATTTCATTCAACATTGCCAAACTTTCATACCAATATATATATATATATATATATATATATATATATATTAAATCTCTGTAAAGCGCGAGGTCCAAGTCCGGTAGGCCAATCGCACTAAAAAATTACAGCTGAACTACAATTGAACTTTAACTGAACTTCGACTTTAGTCTATTTTCGTTTTGCACTAATGATTTTGACTAAAAGTTGAAACGCAACTCGATCAGAGTTAAAACTTAACCGGTGTCAAATGAACGGTTGGTGTATGATGTTTAGCGCAATACCTAATTCTTTGAAGCTGAATCGAAACTTAACTACAATTGCAACCGAACTTTAACTGAATTACAGATGGAACGCAGCTGTTTAAAATTAACGCGATTGGCCGGCGGGGCGGAATACTAGTAGCCTTAAAGTTTGACTAGTACTTCAATAATAATAATTTTACGAATAAATGATGTCTCTATCTATTGAGTCAAATGGCTTCAAAACAAATGTTGTCAAAATGTACCTATTCTAGAAAACGCCACAAGAATATTGCATCTTTCTGGTTCTTAATCAAAACGAGTAATAAAATGGAACAACTCTTTGGACTACACTTAACAACATTTTTATCAACAAACTAGGTTCAAACTCAGAGCAAATAAAAAAATCAAGAGAGAACGTCGTTGAACAGTTAAGTGAGGCCGGTTTTTAATACATGTGTGAGTGCGTCGGAATTGCGCCGCCACATCGACTGACAAGCCAAGGCGTAGTTTCATTATACGTTGGATGTGTGTGTGTGATTGTCTGTACACGGCGAGGCGTAGTTTTGGTCGGTCTCACTAGTTTGTTCACAACATTCTGTCTTTATTTCTTTATTTAGTCTGAGGGTTCTAATTATAAAATTACAATTACGTAATCATTAAGACGAGGCTATCAGCCAATCACCGTCCGTGACGTCACTACCACGTCAGCAGTGACTGGTAGTCAGGCTATGGCCACCGACAAAAATTTCTAACTAGCGACTAGCCTGCCGTCGACGCATTTTCTCTTTTTTCATTTTGTCATTTTGTCTTCATTTTGTCTTTCGTCATTTGACGCCACAAACAACAAAAGTTATAGGTACAATTATTGCTATCCTTTTCTGAAAACCAAAAATTAATTTATCCTTAAATTTTTTTCAAGAACTTTAAAACCTGATATTTGTAATAAAAGTTGTTCAACAGTTGTCACAGCGCTGACAATCCAGCTGATTAGTTAGTTAAAATGACAGTGGGCAGGACACATAGCTCGAAGAACTGATGATTGCTGGGATCTAAAAGTTCTCACGTAAAGGCAATCGCAGCGTAGGAAGTCTACCCACGAGAACAAGGCGGACAGATGATCTCATCAAGAATGCAGGATGACGCTGGATGCAAGCCGCTTCCAACTGGTTTTATTGGAGATCCATAGGGAAGGTCTATGTCCAGCAGTGGACGTCATATGGCTGATGTATGGATAGATGTCACAGTAGACGTCTTTCCTCTGACGTCAAAGACACACACATATGAATAAAGTTTGGGCAACAAATGCGGTCAAATGTTTTCCAACTCAAAACAAAAATCATTGGAAATCTTTAAAGCTTTCTTTTTTTCTTTCAAGCTTTAGCTTGAATCGAAAGAGAGCTCTTCTTATCACAATAAATTACCTAGTATAAAAATATAACTTTTTAAAGGTACAAGCAGCTTTGTTATGATTTTTATTTTGAGTGCTTTTCACACTAGATTTAATCTCAAAGAGTTATCTTTGTGATAAGCATTTCAAAAATCTGAAGTGAACGCAGGATATGAACCTGCCCCTTCGGATCACTAGCCCGACGCTCTAACCAACTGAGCCAGCCCGCCTCCTACGCAAGCGTCAAATTCTTGAAGTGCTTACCTTACACCAACATTTAGCGTTGGTGGCGCCACTTGTGACACCCGTATTAGACAGGTTATCACAAAGATAACTCTTTGAGGTACAAGCTTTTGTGATCCTGGATATCATGTAGCAGTAGAGTGCTATCCAAGACAAGTAAATCGAGCCCAAACCAAATACGACGGGAACATCTTGTTTGGTATGAATGAATGAATGAATGAACTAAAAGTTAACACTAAAATACAATACAGAAAAAATACACAGAAAGGAAAAAACAAGCGACATAAACTAGTGCAACAAAGGGCGGTCTTATTGCTTATAGCAATCTCTTCCAGGGAGTACAGGAGTTCCTACGGCCGCCTTCCGACTCCATCGGCAGATCAGCTACATGGTACCATATTATTGCATTGTCACGTGATATACATATGCGTCCAAAATATCAGCTCAATCGGAAACCGGGAAGTTGTCAAATGTAACTTGCCAGATTCTACCCGAACTTACATACATAGGTATACCGAGCGCCACACAAATTGAAAGATGGCAAGTTAGCCGCAGAGAGCTGCGCAAACGCCAAAATATAGACGTTAGCGGGTGCCAGGGAGACGAGACGCCGCCGCCGGCGCACACCCGCCCGCCAACCACATGCCTCCCGCGCGCTCCCTACGCCCGAGCTTACTACGTCGCCATTTGTATAGGCATTGTGCACACATGCGCAATAATTAGCGAATCACGGCGAAGTGTCATCTGTTCATCCTATCCTTCAATTTGTGTGGCGCTCAGTATACATCCATTGCAAGTTTATTAAAAGCTTGTAAAATGTATAATAAACACCTCAATGTTTTGATACGAATTATCAAAAACTAGTTTTAACCCACCAACCCGCACTAGGCCAGCGTGGTGGATATGGTCCAAACACCCTTCGTGGGTAGGCCTACGTCCTGTAGTGGACTATTAAAAAGGCTGACACAGTACAGTTTTTACCCGCGGCTTCGCCCGCATACGTAATATATATCATTATAATTTATAGCCTATGTGTTATTCTGATATATAAGCTACATTATTGCAAAGTTTCATCTCAATCCGTTCAATAGTTTTTTTGCGTGAAAGAGTAACAAACATCCATACATCCTCACAAACTTTCGCGTTTATAATATCGGTCGGATTGGTCAAACACCGTATCGTATGGGCCGAATCACACAACTTGGCGGCTGCGACGTTAGCTAAAATGCGGATAGACCCAATTCTTGCGCAGCTGTTAACTGAGCTTGTCAGGATTGGTTTGTCCGCAGCTTGTAGCTAACATCACAACCGTCACGTTGTGTGATTCGATCTAAACTAAATCTGAACTTTACTCGTGGCGACTTGCCTGTTTGCAAAAATATTAACAAGGCCTTAGGAAGGTAGGGTATGGAGTTTTGGGAACGCGGAACAATCATGTCGCCGCTAAGTATTATTTTGTTAAACTTATATTTTTATAAGTGATAATTAGTTGAAACATTGAGGTATTTCTTTGATTATGAGCTGATTTACGTGCATGAGTGAAGCAAAGTGATATAATATTTACAATTAGTTCTTAAGCAATTACTTGCCCAATATGACGAGATGTTATAAGGCCAATAAATTACATTACTTTACTTTAATGCTACTCATCATGTTGTTCCATGCTGTTAGCAGAACTCCATAGACGTATCTAGTAAAGTCTCCAACGCTTTACTGAGGAATGACTTGGACTATCTTTGGACTTGACCGCGACTTTATTGGACTACTAGATGACAACCCGGCTTCGCTCGGGTGAAATATGACTTATAATACACACACACTCATCACAATTTTACTTGATCACCATCTTTACGAAGAGCTCTTCGCTGCATCAATTTTTTACAATCATGACAATGATTACCAAATGCAAGGAGCATAGATGAAGGAAGGATCGCTTCGCTCTGAGCGAAAACTTATCCTTCATCTATGGCAAGGACATTAGGCTGAAACAAAATGATGAAGGTCAAGCAAAACAATTATGAAAGACATACATTTTAAAAAATAGGTAATTTCGGAATGATGGGTGTAAACAATATCCCAAAGTAATTGCTCAAAACTAAATGAATAAGTACTTAAAATGTATTAATAGATTGTGATAAAATGAAAAGAAAGGCAACGTCAACTTTAAAGATTAGGTAAGTATGGCAAGTATTATTTTTTCTATGATTATCTATCTATCAGCTGGAATTAAAGCTCATAGATTTCCAATAAGGCCGGTTGGTGATATATTATGATGTACTTTATAAAGCCTGTTTCCTTTGCTTCTCCACTGGAGTCTGATTACTACATACACAAAATTAATAGCCTACACTCCTGTCCTATTTTATGTTTCGGATCATTGAAAACATTAAGTAGGTAGGTACCTAACCTTCGGTTAGGTATTAACCTAGTATATTAGATATCTGTGGTACTAACCAAAGGTTCAAACCTTAACGTGACTATGACAGTGACTATTTTGATACAATATTATCAAAAATTATTAAAACTTAATACTTGACACTGGCAAATGCACCACAATGCGACGCCAAAACATAAAATACTTCACTGCTCAGTCAGACTCATCAGTGATGCCAATTTAGCATTTTTATGCTAAATTTAGCATATTTTCATCATGTTTAGCATATTTATTTGCAATTTAGCATACGTCATATTTTTAGCATGTAAAATAATTGTACAATAAGTTTTTTACCATTAAAATTACATGCAGAATTGCAGATTTATGTCAGCAATATCGTTTTTAACGCTACCACTTTCAAATGACGAAATTGAACGGATTTCTTTTAGTCAAATGAATGTATTAAAAAAAAGCTACGCAATTGTTTGTCGGTAAAAACTTTAAATGCTATTTTATACTTATAAGATTTAAAGGGCAAGGAAATGCTGCTAGTCTTACGCAGTTCCAGAGAACGCACTACGCTCTGTAGGTACCAAGGGGAGTTATACAGTCTGAGCAATGACTCAACCTCGTCTTCAAGCTCATTAGTGGTCGATGTAGACCAAGATACTTAGATTTTATCTGATAACATAATAATAGGTCATAGTCGATTAAAACACATATTTTGTTAATTAATAATAATTTTATAATTATATTATGTTTCATTTCATATTGAAAAATGTTATCACAATTTTTAGCATGTTTTTATAGCATTATTTTGTCACAATTTTAACACCATTTTAGCAGATTCTTTATTTGTGGTGTTGGCAACACTTCTCAAGTTATGTCATCCGTCATCCGGTGTCAATATGGACACCGTGTTTTTGTTTGTCAGCACCGTTATAATTAATTAAAATACTCGATAATCCGAATTTTCCGGATATATGTTGTCGACTCGAAATCATTATTTTTTTATGTTTTATCATTCAGATAAAGTTTCAATCGAGTCTACCGTACCCCTTGACGAAATTATTAATATAGATGACGAGCCTAGGACAGACTATTTTGATAAAATATTATTAAAACTGAATACTTCACACTGGCAAATGCACAACAATGCGACGCCAAAAGTTAAAAGAAGAAGAAGAGGTAGGGTGTACTCACATTCCGTGTGGGCAGGTCCATGTGCTGGCGCTGGTGGAGCATGAGGTGGTTCTTCTGGAAGAACGCCTTGCCGCACTCGCACACGTGCGTGCGCAGCGTGCAGCTGCCGTCCGGGTGCCTGCGATAATAAACACACAATTAAACATTTGGAAAACCACCTTACCACTCCGTTAAATATATATCTAAGACCAATTTTAGAATCACGCCGATCGCACGCCGACCTTCAGTTTCTAGGGAGCGTTGTAAGCGCTGACTTGTTAGCGCTGAGGCGTACGCGCCGCGCGACGGCGTCGCTTATCGCACGCCTCTGTCATTGACCTCTGTCAATGATCATTTTAGTGTCGAATCAGTGGTCTCGACCCTAACGATTCTTCGGAACCGAAAACTCAGCTTTCCTGCGTTTTATCAGAGTATTGGTTACAAGTATTATATTCGTTACCTTCTCTGATGCGCCAAAAGTCCGTGCTTCGCCGCGAATCCTTTACCACATTCGCCGCAAAAATGCATCTTAGGTCTCGGCGCCGCGTGGTTCTGGAAAGGAAATGGTATATTTACTATCGTTAAGACAAAGTTTATGGATTAAAGAATCTTGAACTGTTTGTTTCACGAACATTGCAGTTTCTTTCACGTACATTATAGGACGAATCATAGAAAATTAAATCATGAAATTACACCTACACCTATTCAAGCTGCGCAATATCCAATCCTTACTGAAGCTCACATAAAGCTGCGCGTTGGTTGAATATTGCGCAGCTTGTAGGGAACTTCACACACGCCGACTTGTATGATTCGTACCACAGAAGAAAAGAAGGAAATAGAATGGAGAAGTGGATCGTTGGGTTGGGTTTGTAGCAAGGAGCATATTAACCAGTGGAGAAAGTGCGCGGGGCGGCCTCGCTCACCATCGATAGGCGCTTTAGTTGACAACCGACTAAGGAAGCTCGATCCAGGTGCTTTGTATCGATACTTTGGATTGCAATGGATCGCATCGCAGTGTATCGATCCAGGTATTGATCCGCTTGTTTCGATACGATATTTTGGATCGATCCGGTATCGTATTCAAAGTTTATTGTTTTAGGTACATAAACAATACTTATTTACGTCGGCCAAACTGTAAGTGGCAAAGTACACAGAGATAATATTTTCTAAAGCCGCTCTTTGTTGAGACGATACGATTGTGTGGTTTCGATACGATATATTTTGATCCAGTATCGTGTCAATAGTTACCATGTGTGTTCAATCATCAATATGGATAAATTGTGCTAGTAAGTATCGAAATTCGAAATTTATTGTTTGAATGTTTTGATTAAATAAAATATTTGTGATTGTGGTGTATTTTTTAATAATAATTGTATTTGCATCACATTCTAACTGTTTTGCTCTTTATAAATAAAAGTTCCCAGGTCCAATATAATGTATAGATTGGACACGGAGCCCTGCCGTTGCATGTTTGCTTTGACAAATTATTCATTGCATAATTACAATATGTATCTACATTCTATTTTCATTGCAACTTTTCAGCCGATCTTCTGACAAGGAGTAAATGGATCGAGGCAACAGGACGACAAGACTGGATTCCTACAAAATAGAGTACAATTTGACCCAATTATTTTTTGAAAAGTGATTTCGTGATAGCACACATAAAAAAACCGGACAAGTACGAGTCAGGCTCGCAAGTAGAGGGTTCCGTACAAACACGTTGTTAAAATAATTATAAACCTGTTTTAGCATGTGCAAAGCAAATGAAGTTCTTTTAATTGATATTTCACTCACTTTGAATTTGTTCGAGTCACGAAATGGATTTATATATTTACAATAAAACCGCATCTCGGAACGCATAGACAGTTCGTACATCGACGGAGAAAGTTAATACCGCGGGCTAACTTGACGCCAGCGCCATCTAGTTTTGATATGAGTAAATACTGAGATTTAAATTGTTGCTTTAAGAATTGATTTTAGAACTTATTTGATTTGATTGCTATTAAGTTTGATGTTTTATATTTGTACAATTACATATAAACTTATATTTGAACTTATTTTCAGTTTAGACAGAATTTTGAACCAATTTTTTGTGAATTTTGAGGCCCTATTTTTTGTGATGTAAATAAAAATGTACAGTTTTCAGATTTATTCCTATATGTGTACTCTGATGAGACAATGCTTCTCGCCAAATTTCATAGTTCTATGTCAACGGGAAGTACCCTGTAGGTTTTGATTTTTGTGAGTGCAAAATATGAGATTTTTTACGACATAAAGGGCTCTAACTTTTTGAAACGATAACTGAGAAGTTTTTCTTTTACACAACTGCAAGAAACCATAGATATACGTATACAGTTTAAATTTCAACTCGATATCTTTACGCGTTCCCGAGATAAAGAGTCTTGACATACACACAGACGGACAGACGGACAACAAAGTGATCCTATAAGGGTTCCGTTTTTTCCGTTTGAGGTACGGAACTCTAAAAAAGATGCTGGAAGCCACTTTCAATACCTCAAATAGAAACCGTAATTATACATTCGGTGATAAGTTATACACATAATACATTGTGATAGAATAGATGGAAGACGTATTTCGTGTTTTATTGAAATTATTAATATTATTTTGGGGGTGATTTGCATTTTGAATTTCGAAGTTGATATCAATACTCCTTACTGCTTTAGAATTAAATAACTCAGTAAGTACTCTAATACTCAGTAAGTAACAATTTTAGTACTAGAGCTAGAAGGTTTTTTTTTTAATAAATCCTACATACAGAGTTATCCAGAATTGGTGTACTAAGCCGAATAGAGGTGATTCGATGATATGATCGATCAAAAACTACTAAAATATCATATTTGTTGTATGGGAGCCCCCCTTAAATATGTATTTTATTGTTTTTAGTATTAGTTGTTAAAGCGGCCACAGAAATACATCATCTGTGAAAACTTCAGCTTTTTAGATATCACGGTTTTTGAGCCCGGTGGCAGACAGATGGGACAGACGGACGGACAACGGAGTTTTAGTAATAGGGTCCCGTTTTTACCCTTTTGGGTACGGAACCCTAAAAACTAATGTAACTGTACTTACAGTTGCTATGACTTGCGTGTGAACTACGCTGTTATTTGGCGCCGATGATATGATTTGTATTGGCTGATCTGCAACAAAAGTATACAGTATATTACGTAGTTGAATGGAAATTATACAGGGTTATCCAGAACTGGTGTACTAAGCCGAAAGGGGGTGATTTAGACCATCATTATAAACATTTTTTTTTCTATGAGAGCAACCTGGAATTTGAGAGAAAAATCAGCTGTTTCTTAGATTTTGTCGATTCAAAGTTGCAACTTTGTATGGAACAGCTGTTTTTTTCTTGAATCGCGGTTTGGCCCCATAGTAAAAGTGGTTCATAATAAGGGTCTGAAGCACCCTCTTTCGGCTTATTAGTACAGGTAAAATTTATTGTTAACCGTTTGTCTGTAACCGAACCTATTTAAATAAAATAAAAATAGGAGGATAATAATAAAACACTTTTTTTTGTTTACTGTACTGGCCTTTCAATAGTCCACTGTAGAACATAGGCCTGCCCACGAAGGGCGATTGAGATGGCACCACAAAGATACCAGAGGGAAAATCTGGTTGATCGAGTAAATCTGAAAGAGATGCATGGATTTAATATGGAACGAGTTAAAAAAAGACATGAAAAATATCTCGATTCGGTAGCTGGTATCGGTTTTTTAGGCACGGAATGTCAAATTCCAATAAATATTTGACAGTTAATAAAGAAATATAATTAGTCCGACAGATAGATTAAAAAAAAATATTAGTCACGTATTTTTTCTTTTGTGAATTAAACAAAAATAAATGAAGATATAGCCTGTCAAAGTTCCGCGTGACGTCACGAGTGCCATACAAATGTATGGACTTCTATGAGAGACGTGACATCACGACCCCCTCCCAAACTTTGTTAATGTTTAATTGCCAATTTTGTCATTTGTTGTTTGATTGCCAAAAGAAAAAAATACGTGTACAATATTTTTTGATAATCTAACTCACGGACTAATTATAATAATAATTTTTTTACCCATCATGGCTACTCGCGGCCAGATTTTCCATACATTTTTGTTGTTGAGAATTACCTCAAGTGACAACAGCGTTATCCCTCTGGGATATCTGTGGATGGCACGATGTTTTCAAATAACATTCAAAGAACTCCACATTCACACTTAAGAAGTAGTAGTAGCCTATAGCGTAGTTTGACTAGGGGTTCGTTAGCGATCATCGAAGTTAAGCAACGTTCAGCACGGTCAGTCTTCAGATGGGTAACCGGAGGTGGCAACTGAACGCTACCGTGGCTCGGATGACACGTTAAATTACAGAACCCGGTTGTCTTAACCGTTTAGCCGTGTCAGAGGCCTTCTGGCGGCTTAAAAACTCTGACACCAGGGCTAGCCACACAGCCTATACGAACTTACTTTATTGGCATGGGACAGGGATTTGAACCCTCGACCTCACGATTATAAGGCCAGCGTTGCTAACACTACGACGAAAAAATTCCGTGGTGATTTTCAACCCACCAACCCACACGGCCAGGGTGATGGATATGACCCAAGCATCCTTCATGGGTAGGCCTACGTCTTGCAGTGGACTTTTTCGTAGCTAGTTATAAAAAACAACATAGATATGGACCAAACCCTATTAAAAAGAATGGTATAATCCGCGGCACACAAGTCAGCGGATGGGAAGTTAGCCGCAGATGACACTTCGCCGTAATTCGCTAATTATTGCGCATGTGTGAACAATGCCGACCCAGCGTGGCGTAGTGGTGAGCACGGGCGTAGTGAGAGCGCGGAAGGCATGAGGTTGACGGGCGGGCGTGCCCCGGCGCGAGTCTCTCTGGCTCGCGCATACCTATATTTTGCCTTTTGCGCAGCGTTCTGCGCCTAACTTCCCATTCGCCGACTTGTGTGGCGCGGAGTAAGTAAAGTTAGCGAGATTGATGTTGTGTACTTACTGTGATGATTATGTTGCGCGGCCGCCACTAGCTCGGGCTGCAAAGCGGCGGTGAGAGCGCAGAGGTCGGTTACACAGGTTCTATCTCCCGCGTGGATCCGCACGTGGAGTGACAGCGCCTCCTGTACACAAATCATTATACAATGAGGAGCGAATCGATGATAATGATGCCTCGACTTATACCAAATAAAAATATCAAGACAATGTTGTGAACAAAACAAGTGAGGCCGGCAAAACTATGCCTCACCGTATACAGACAATACACGTACAAGGAAACTACGCCTTGGGTTGTCAATCGAACTATGGCAGCGCAACACCGACGCACTCACCACATGTACAAAAAATCGACCTCACTTGTCTGTTCACGATATTCTGTCTTGATTTTTTTTATTTGGTGTGAGTGTCTCAAAAAATGATTATTTTTGTGATATATGTACATTTCTGAATGTTTGTCACAATAATAATAACTCTTTGAGATAAACCTAGAGTAGGAAAGCACTACAAAAAATAAATTAAACTGATCACAACCACGTTGACTTTAAATGTTAAATGCATAGGTCAGTGCGCGAAATTCATTATTTTAAGTTTTTTTACATTTACAGGTAAATTACTTATTATTAGTTTACGAAAACTCATTTACCGGCCAAGAATTCAATAGATAGTGTTAAGGCGCTGCCCAAAGACAAAAATCCGTAAAACGTCATGTTTTTCGTCGCATAGTTAGGCGTAACTGTTACTGATACAAACTTGGAAAAAATACAGAGCACACAATAATAGTTAACAAGAGAGACTTTTACAATAATATTGCAAAAAAATTATCTGGAATCTTGAAAAAAAATTCACAAAAAAAAGTTTTAGAAAAAAATCTTTCGTTTCGCATTTCTAAATATTTAGATCGATAACTACTATATTTTTTGTAATCATACAATAGGATATTTACTAAACTAAAGACATATCTATATATTTTAATGCAAACACGGCTTCATTTCTTTTTAAACGACCTAATACTGCGAAAAATTATCAAATTCTCATCTCGAATTTCGTCTAAAAACAAACGACACCCGATTTTAGACTATTTGTATACTGCAAGACATTATTGTAAAATACCTAAAAGTGTACTGTTGGAGCGTCTTAACGACGTACATACATCTAAAAACCAAAAAAGTGGTCAGCTGCATAAGCTGAGATATATCATATATATGAGCTAAGATATATCAAATAAAATAATGTGTGGATATCAGTTGATACACTTATGTGCATACACTACAACTACTTTTAGTTTATATACTGCTTAAAAGATAGCTTGATCTCTGCGACAGAGACATTGACATAGAAGATTGACATTTTTAGAGTTGGGATAGTGGTGGAAAAAATCGATTATCAAACAATGTTGTAATGAAATCGAATGAGTAGTTGAAGGTGAGAAATTGGATTTTATTTACTCACTATTATTTAAGATCAAGTATCTATTCGCTGGGTGCAAAGCGGGGAGTAGGGACAGACGAATCGATCGCAGCGCCCGCCGTGGCTAAAAAAGGAACTCGCGGCGGATGTCATCCTTGCGTATACATAGTGGAGTGTTGTTGTTTATTGTATTTCGTTAAAAATAAAGAAATATGGGTCACGATACCTGCTGTGTTGATAACTGTAAAAACACTGGCGTAAACAGTGCTTGTAAATTCTACAAATTTCCACAAGCACGTTGGAAACAAGAACAACGAATGAAATGGATAACAGCCGTCAAGAAGAAAAAGTAAGTTAACCTATAAAATAACACTTTTATTGTTTAATTATCCATGTAGTATGAGAATGTTAAGTGACTATAATTTATTTGTTGGTTTATTTCAGTGCTGATGGATCGCCGTGGTACCCAAAGCCCCATGACAAAATTTGCAGTGCACACTTCATTGGAGGCAAAAACGCTGAAGAACAGGGCAGTCCTAGTTACGTCCCAAGAATATTTCAGACTACATCCACCTCCGCGAGGGTTAAGGCAAATTTAGCCATGTCAAGGTATAACCGATACATGGAACGCAGAAACAAAAAAGAAAAAGAATTGTTGAGCAGAGCAAAAGAACCTAATATTCCTTACGAATCAAGAATTCAAATCATGGAAAATACTGCAAAAAAAATTGATAAAGGATGCACAAATAGAAATATTTTCGAGTGTTGAAAATGAAGGAAAAACATTTATATGTGAGCCAAAACTAATTGTTTGCCTTTTGATGTTGTTTGGGGTTGGAAATTGATTTCGTGTGTTACTGCTGCAAATCCAGTTTGTATTATTAATTTGGCCATGTTTAACAAACAATCAGCAATAGGTCCGTGTGTACTACATAGAATTGGTTGAATTGTGCCAGTTTACACGGCAAATAAAAAAGGTCAACGTCTATTATAGTAACGCTATACATTTACATGTTTTTAGTTTTACAATAAACGATTTTAAATACGACGTTTCATTGAAAATATTTCTTTGTTTATTTTACTATTCGTAATGACAACTCGCCATTTAACACTTCAGAGTCCGCCTAAAGTTCATCCGCTAGTTGGCGCTGCCGTCGCGCACCCAGCGAATAATAAAATATAATATGTTACCATAGTATTTATCGACGTTTTTCACTATTATCGATGCTAATGTAACATATAACTGGGTTTAATTTAATTACACTTGTAAATAATGTTATGATATAAAAATATACAATGATAATTTAATGATAAATTAAGTTTTATTTAAAATATCGTTAGTATAAACTATCAATATTTTAAATAAAACTCTGTGGTCACGATCATTCTTCGCCCATCACTAATCGACATGCCCATAAAGTATGACATTGATAGGTATTATCTGTACTATTAAGAAATTCAGCACTTTATAGGCGTGATTTTCTGACAGCTGTCGCAAAAATCAACCTATATTTTATAGAGTATAGGTAAGTCATCGTGGCATGTAGAATCCGATACAATTAGATTAATTGACTCAAATTCCGAATGTGCTTAGTCAGGTTATTTGAACATGCGGATGTCTTTATTCTAAAGACATGGCGTGACTCTTATCTCTATGTTAGTATTATAACATAATCAAAACAAAACACGATATGAGGGCAATAACGCACAAATTACATACCTTGGTATTAAAGCAAGATCCGCATTCCGGACACGCATAACCAGGCGATGATTTCTCCGAAACTATTTGTCCATCGGGACTGATTACCTGCAAAAGAGAATATTTACTTTTAGCTAATTTTACTTTCAATAGAGAGTTTCACCCTTTAAGTATTTTTAAACTAAGTAAAACTTCATTTAGACAGAAACTGGTGATTTTTCAGATTCAGAACCAAAAGAACCACGTGGTCCTGTCATTTTCATGGGGTAGCCATTCCAACTAGAAAATAATTCTTAGGCGCTTGCTGGTCCACAGTCTCCAGTCAAAAAACAAAGGCCCTAAAAGAAACACACTCGAAAGCCTATTTAGCTCACAAAAAAATCTAGCTTTCTATTACTGAAAGGATGTATGAAATCAGCCCAATAATTTTAGATCCTATAAGCAACAAATAAAATTGAAAAAAAATGTTGTGTGCTAGTGTCATGGACACCGCTGAATGTTGTACGTGAATACATTTACGTAAGCAAAATGACCTCAAAATTGCGGCGCTTCCCCCTCCACCCCACGCGATGTATGACAGTCCTTACATGGCGTAATAAATTATTTGATTATTTAGGTATCCAATGGTACAACTGAATTTAGGATGCAGATAATAGATAAAAAGGTGCAACACCAAACTGTATCCCCAGATTATGTTATCATTAATTTTTTTTTTTACTTGCATCCCTATATTGCTATTTTAAAGACGTTTTCAAGTAAAAAAACTCTGTATAAATAAATAAATATTAGGGGACATCTTACACACAGTCTCTGGCCCCAAACTAAGCAAAGCTTGTGATATAGCTGCCAGAGACTGATATATTACATAAGCATATTTTAAATACATACTTACATAGATAGTACCTAAATAACACCCAGACTCAGAGCGAACACCTATGCTCATCGCATAAATGTTTGCCCTGGGCGGGAATCGAACCCGCCTCTTTGATCCAGAAGTCAGGGTCACTAACCACTGAGCCACCGAGGCAGTCGAATAATATCAGAGTAGAAGATGTAGATACGTATAGTAAAGAATGAAACCTGTACAATTTGCGGTTTAAAGTCGTCAGTCTTGATAACAGTCGTTTGTTGTTGTTGCTGTTGCTGCTGTTGTTGTTGTTGCTGTTGTTGTTGCTGTTGCTGTGCTTGTTGCTGTGCCAGTTGTTGCAACTGTTGCTGGACTTGAGGCTTGCAGAAAACCTGTTTACGAGAAGTTATTTTTTCATTTTAAAAATTCCTGATAAACCGGTTTTATAAATTAAAAGCTGACACCCAATGAATTTAACACACGTAATTTCTACATGGGCGATTCGTACATTATTCCTTTAGATACAGTATATTGTATCAACATATATATATATATATATATTTACGAACAACAGGCCGAATCATACAAGTCGGCGGATGTGAAGTTAGCTACAAGCTAACAACTCCACATATTGTTGGAATGTGTGTGGAACGAGTCCTTTAGAAGACTATGTTCTATACAAAATATTAAAGACGTTGGCTTTTACAACTCCATTTTGTCTATGCCAGACTCTGAAAGTGCAAAAATGTTGTACAAACTCGTAGATATAGGTTTAAAAAGATAAGTTTAGTTTTTAGTTATGTATCTTGTTCGAGGCTATGTGGTCGTTTGACAAAGCTTTTTAAATAAATAAATAAAAAAAAGCTAAAAATAAATCTCAAAGATCCAATCCTGACTGAAGCTCACATAAAGCTGCGCGTTGATTGGGTTTCGCACAGGCTGTAGCTAACTTCGCACCACATCCACCGACTTCAATGATTCGGCTTTTATTCCGCATAATGTGCCCGATCAATTCAGACTATAATAAATGTAATCAGTTGTAATTAAACGTTTTACGTGACCAAATTCCTGCGTAAAGTGACAAAGGTCGAACAGAAGCGGTAAGGTAAACCTTTATTTGAGAATTTTTACAAATTCGGACATTACAAAATAATAAGAAATAACCACTCCGCATCCGATGCCCGCGACTGTGTGTGTCAAGATTTAACACTTTCACTGCTGAGGTACTTTTGTAAGCTGCCTGCAAATTCTAAAACGCCCACGCCAGGCGCGGGCAGACGCCTCCGCGTTCAGACCGCGTTGGCGTCTCTACGCGAGTACTAAATAACACGCAGGGAGTGATAACACGCAGGGAGTGATAACGCGCCAGGCGCGTATAGCCGCACTGGCCCTTGTACCGCCAGACGACTTTTTTTTAGACTTCTCACGCGCGGCGCGTTTACGCTCCTGGCTCCCCCTACAACCCACCTATGCCTATGACTTAATTTGATGAGCTTTTTAACTGTATTTTTGGAAAAGAAAAAAAACTTTTTCATGAAAAAAAAGAATTATTTTTTTAGTTTTCACATAGTTAGACCATTTTGTTGTTATTTTATTTTTTGTCCAAAAATAGGTAATATTGTATAGAATATCCTTGCTAAGTTTTATAATGGGCGTAAAACTGGATTAGGAGCTAGACTGGAAATTCTGACGAAATGTGGTGTCCGTCGGCCATCAGTATAGGGCGGTGTTGACGTAAATTGCATTTACCAAGTTATAAAATATTAGATTAAAATAATTGAACCACTTAATTTATTTCTTAATTTTCAAAAAAATTTCAAAAAAAAATTCATAAAATTGTCCGATTTAATTTTTTAGCCCTTAATCCAGTTTCACGACCATAATAAAACTTAGCAAGGATATTTTATACAGTATTAGCTATATTTGAACAAAACAGAAAAAAAATCGAAGGTATCTAACTTTGTGAAAATTAAGAAAAAAAATTAAAACGCACATTTTGATGAAAAACATTTTTTTTTCTTTTCCAAAAATATAATAAAAAAGCTCATAAAATGATGAAATAAATTTAGTGGTTTAATTATTTCAATCTATAATTTTATAACTTACCAAGTTACAAAATTATAGATTAAAATAATTAAACCACTTAATTTATTCACGACCATAATAAAACTTAAACGAAAAAAAATCGAAGTGATCTAACTTAGTGAAAATTAAGAAAAAAAACAAAACGGCACATTTTGATGAAAAAAAAAATTTCTTTACATATTTTTTATTCTTTAATACAATAAAAAGCTCATAAAATGAAGAAATAAATTAATTGGTTTAATTATTTTAATCTATAATTTTATAACTTGGTAAATGCAATTTACGTCAACACCACCCTATACTGATGGATGACGGTAGTACCACATTTCGGTAGTATTTCCAGCCTATGTCCTAATCCAGTTTCACGCCCATTAAAAAAAACTTAGCAAGGATATTCTATACAATGTTAGCTATTTTTGGACAAAAAATAAAAAAAAATCAAAATGGTCTAACTTTGTGAAAATTAAAAAAGAAAAAAAAATCATGAAAAAAATTTGCCAGCATGTTGTATTTGATAGAGTAGCATAAAACTATGTAATTTACCATAATTTAGTGTTTTTTTAAAAAAAAATCGTTTCCCACGCCTCGCGCGTTTGTACGCTTTGGCGTTACTTCTGATAAAACACACACGTATGTGGTTTCTCGCACCGTCCTATGGAATTCGATGCAACACGCCTGGCGCGTGTAGCCGCCCTTTGGTGTGAGAATCGAAAACACAGACGTGCGTGTTTTCCGCAGTGAAAGTGTTAATATATCTACTTTATTACAACAAACCTGCACAATCTGAGGTTTGAAATCATCTGTCTTTATAACAGTCTGTTGCTGTTGTTGTTGCTGCTGTTGCTGTTGTTGCTGCTGCTGTTGTTGCTGTTGCTGCTGCTGTTGTTGTTGGACTTGTTGCTGCGTTTGTTGCTGAACTTGTTGCGTTTGTTGGACCTGGAAATTATTATTTATACATGAAATATTTTTGATTACATTTTTTTAAAGGTTGAATCAAACTTTATTACGTTTGTGAACAAGAGACGAACCGTTGTGCAATTCATTATTCATGTATTCTGCTGTCATAAAGTACATGGTGGTAAAAATATAAAGGGTACAAAGTGGCATATGGACCCCGTCGGGCACAGCAAAATCGGAAGAGAGGAAGGTCATATTCATTTATGTTTAGCAAATAGCAAATTCTTATGTCAGCGCCAATAAGGAGTGGAGACTGCGTAACTTCTAGCTAACTTCAGACACTCTTAAGTTTGATTCGTCCTAAACTGGAGGTACAGGTTCTAATGACCACTACCCACCAGTCGCTGGCCCGCTGTCTCTATATTTGTATTTCAATTGCTAACCAGCGAGCTTATAGGACGAATCACACCGGTCGGTTAAAGTTCCACGTGAAGTCACGAACTCCCCCACTCAAAAACTTTGATAAGATTTATCTTGGTAATTTAATGTTTGATTGACAAAAGAAAAAATACGTGTCCAATATTTTTTAATAATCTAACTATCCGTTAGCTAAATAATAATAATAATGTTTTTTTTTACCCAGTCATCATGCCTATTCGAGGCTACCTGTAGTAAATAAGATAAACAGTAACCTGATTAGCGGAGTAACAATGCCGCGTGATCTTGCAGTGCTGCTGTAGCTCGGTCTTGCTTTTGAAAGCCTCGCCGCACTCCAAACACGCCACCACGTTATCGCCCGTGTGGATTCTGTAATAGAGAATAAACATTGTACAGTATACGCCAATCTTTGAGGTCTTGGTTGTTAGGCAAGCGGCACAGAAGGCCATATCTCACATGTCGGGCCTACGATTATAAGGCAACTTTTTGGCGGCTACCCAATCCTGACTAAAGCTCACTTGACACCTGCGTGAGGATTAGGTTTCGAGCAGCTTGTAGCTATGATGTTATAGCCGCCAAGAAATTCGATTCGGTCTATATCAGAATACTGAATACTTCTTACTCACTTCATGTGCGCGACCAGGGTCTGTTTCTGCAGGAACTCCTTGCCGCAGACGGGGCAGGCGTGAGGTACGCGTGTGGCACGCGCGTGTTATGATATACTCACTTCATGTATGCCGACCAGAGTCCGTTTCTCCAGGAACTCCTTGCGGCAGACGGTGCAGACGTGGGGCACGCGTGCGGCTCGCGCGTGAGATGATATACTGATTTCATGTGCGCGACCAGAGTCCGTTTCTTCAGGAACTCCTTGCGGCAGACGGTGCAGGCGTAGGACACGCGTGCAGCACGCGCGTGAGATGATATACTCACTTCATGTGCGCGACCAGGGTCCGTTTCTGCAGGAACTCCTTGCCACAGACGGGACAGGCGTGGGGCACGCGTCCGTGCACTCGGCCGTGGTTCACGAGTTGGAACTTGCGCGCGAACGCCGCTCCACAATCCGAGCAAACGAACGGCGACAGCGACCCGTGGAACCGACTGTGCATCACTAGGTGCTCCTGGGAACGAACAATACATGTATGTAATGAATGGAACCCTAATGAATAATTAGCCAAGTTAAAATCGAGCAAAAAACGAGAATTAAAGATTTATTTTATTCTGTTTTTAGTTTATTTTTTGTTGTAGCAGCATCAGAAATGCCGGCTGGTGCACTTATCCCTACCGAGCTATCCCCCCTGGTAAGGATAAGTGCACTTTTTGTAGATTTTAGTTCTACCAGTAGCTATAGGTGCACTGACCATTTGTGTAGTGCACTTATCCCTACCGAGCTATATTTGGTAGGGATGGGTGCACTGCCCATTTCTACTAATTTCTACTATTCATACTATATGCTACATCATCTGTAAAAAATTCAGCTGCCTAGCTATCACGGTTCATGAGATACAGCTTGGTGAAAGACAGACATGGATGGACAATGGAGTCTTAGTAATAGGGTCCCGGTATGGGTACGGAACCCTAAAAACGGCGGTAGCGTCGTAATAAAGCGCAACGTTCTTTGTTTCCCAAAACAGTCAACACTTAGCAAATTCATGGTTTGCTTGTAGCAGCTACCATCCCCATTTTTCTACAGGACAAGTAGAAAGACGCCACGTTACCACCACTACTGTCGATTTTCCTTCGATTCGTACGAAGCGGTTTGACTCAACGTTTCTGATTCGTTCCGCCAGGGAATGGAACAGTCTTCCTGCTTTCCTGTTTCCTAAGAGATATAATCTAAAGCTTGTCAAGATCAGAGTGAATAGGTATCTTCTAGGTCTGCGTGCTTCAGATAGTTGATTGAATCAGGCGTTACTTTGCGGAAATTCATCTTCAAATCTATGTTTTGAATAAATATTTAGTATATTTCCGCTATCCTGTTGTAGGCAAATAAGTTTAAGGGCATTAAGTGCATTAAGGACATTTATGAGAAAAAAAAAAAAAATTACAATAATTATACATTTAAAAAAACTTAATTTTACATAATAGATAAAATAATAATAAATATCACTTATTTTCACTACACTCTATTATATATTTTTAAAAATACTATATTAATAATTCGTTAACAACAAATAAATATTATAAAAATCTTTTGAAAAAATAATATGACAAAATATTGAAAACACTTCACTAATAAATAACACCCTTATTCTCACTGCACTACACTCTGTTCGACACGTCGTGTTTCGCCTCTCAACAAGGCATCTTCAGGACGTGTTGACTCTTCGAGGCTCGAAGAGTCAACACGTCTTGAAGTAGCTTGTATATTTTTTTTTCTCATAAATGTCCTTAATGCACTTAATGCCCTTAAACTTATTTGCCTACAACAGGATAGCGGAAATATACTAAATATTTATTCAAAACATAGATCTGCGTGCTTCATTTTCGACCACAACGTCGCTTACTATCAGGCGAGTTGGAAGTCAAGCGCGGACTTATTCGCGTTAAAAAAAGCGATTAAAATTTATGTAGCTAAATATTTTGTTGCATGACTAGATTTTATCTTGGGCAGTTACCCAATTTTCCTCAACCCAGAAAAACAGGCTTTTAGTGGGCAAAGTAGTATCTAGGGTGGGCAAACATATATTTAATGACGCATTATTCTACCCACGCTAGGTTTATTATTTTAATATTACCAAAGAATATTTTTGTACTAACTTTCTGCGCAAAGCTCTCGCCGCAGTCGTTGCAGACATAGGGTCTCTCGCCCGCGTGGTACTTCCGATGCGTCACGAGGTGTCGGTTGAGGGGGAACCCCCGCCCGCACTCGTTGCAAATGTACGGACGATCTCGACTGTGCACCTGAACAATAAAAGTCAATAAATATTTGATTTTAAAGGCGATTTTTTAAACGGGAGCCAATGCTGATATTGGTCGGATCACATACCACCCATTTTAAGGCTATAATGTTAGCTACAAGCTGCAGATAACCTAATCCTGGCGCAGCTGTTAAGTAAGCTTTAGTCAGGATTGGGTTATTCGCAGCTTGTAGCTAACCGCCCCATATCAGAAGGCCTTTCAAGGAAAATGACATAGTTTGCAGAACGTCGGCATATTAAAATGTCTATATGGTGGGAATGTCTTGAGTGACAACACGACCTACTATACTCTTTAAAATTTAACTTGATCTCTGCGACAGTAACATTGACATAGAAGATTGACATTTTTAGTGTTGAGATAGTGGTGGAAAAAATCGATTTTCAAACAATGTTGTAATGAAATAGAATAAGTAGCTGAAGGTGAGAAATTGGAATTTATTTACTTACTATTATTTAAGATCAAGTATGTACACATGTAAATAATATTATGATATCAATTAAATACTCATAATAATGTAAAGATTAGTATTTATCGACGTTTTTCACTATTATCGATGCTGATGTAACATATAATTGGGTTTAATTTAATAACACATGTAAAAATGTTATGATATTAAAATATACAATAAAACTAATGATAATTAAGTTTAATTTAAAATATCGTTAGTATAAACTATCGATATTTTAAATAAAACTCTATCTAAATCTCTGTGGTCACGATCATTCGTCGCCCATCATTAATCGGCATGCCCATAAAGTATGACATTGACAGGTACTGTCTGTACTATTAAGAAATTCAGGACTTCATAGGCGTGATTTTTCTGACAGCTGTCGCAGAGATCAAGTTAAATTTTATAGAGTAGAGTAGATAGTAAAACATCCAAAATGTAAAATTGACACGATTATGAAGTACAGGTATCAACATATTTGATAAAAAAACATCACAGCCGCCAAGTTATGTGATTCGACCTATAAGTTTAGTTTAATGTAGAATGTTTACAGACTAGATGGACAGACGATATGATAAAGACCACAGTGGCTCGGTGAGTTGAAGCTGCTTCCAACAGATCTTATTGGTTGGTCTTTAAAAAAGTTTATGTACAATGATGGGCTGAATAGATAATTATTTATTTTTAAGCCAGCTTTTCAGTGGTGTTTGTGATCTGTAATGTATCTAAATAGTAATTCATGTATTCATTTAAAATCACTACAATGCGATCTAGATATACAACAAATAGTGCACAATTTAATGCTACGAAGACCATACCAAGCGTTTTTTTTCTTCCATAGTTTATTTTTGTATTATTGTAACTGTGCATCGCATAGATTAGATATTTATAACGTCAAACATATGCGAGTAAAAATTACAAAATGAAACTAGAGTTTCTATTTTATGAGAATCCAAAAGTGCTAAAAAAACTTACCCTCGAATGTGTAACAAGATGATGCTTCAAAGTGAACGCCATCTTACATTCGTGACACTTATACGGCCGCTCAGCGGAATGCAACAGCAGATGCGTATTGAGGCAGTGCTTGCGCGCAAACGCCTTGCCACAGTGTGCGCACACATGGGGCCTTTCACCTACGGAAGAGAACAACAACCGTACTTTTACAAGTGTATTCACTAACCCGGGAGTGCGAAAGGAGGTGGTGCTTCAGAGTGAATGTTTTCCTGCACTCCGGGCACTGATAGGGGCGGCTGGTGGAGTGTAGGAGGAGATGCGTGTTGAGGCAGTGTTTGTGCGCGAATGACTTGCCGCAGTGCGGACATGAATGCGGCCGCTCCCCTGAAACAACGGCTGTCGCTGCTTTAGGTGCTACGGCAAGTCATGCGCATGTTATCACTAATGTATAGGTATCGCCACACAAGTCGCCGGATGGGAAGTTAAGCGCAGAACGCTGCGCAAAAGGCAAAATATAGGTATGCGCGGGAGCCAGAGAGACTCGCGCCGGGGCACATCCGCCCGCTAACCTCATGCCTCCCGTGCTCACCACTACGCCATTTGCGTCGGCATTGTGCACACATGCGCAATAATCAGCGCATCACGACGAAGTGTCATCTGCGGCTAACTTCTCATCCGCCGACTTGTGTGGCGCGGACTATAAGCGTCCATATTATTCGGGAGTAATGATACAAACACTGCTAGATAGTTATAGCTATTTATTGGATATGCTACGCTAAATTATAATGATAGAAACACCTCTGAAACAATGGCTGTCGCTGCTTTAGGTGCTACTGCAAGTCATTCGCATTTTATTACTACTTAGATATGTCTATTTTTATTGAAGTGGTTTATGTTTGACTATATTTTTAAGTTCTACACAGTTCCAAAAGCCGCCCCTAGTTCATGTCGTTTATAAGCGTATATAAGTTTATAAGTCGGCGATGTGAAGCTGCGCAAAACACAATCGATGCACAGCTTTATGTAAGCTTAAGTCAGGATTGGATATTACGTGCAGAAAACACACACAAATCACGATATTGACGCATTTGAGTAACTTTTCTCAATTCCACATTGTTTCAGTTTTCTGTAGCGAGCATATAACTGAATAAGGATATCCTCAAACATAGTGAGGTCTAGTTCCACCAGAGCGGGAGTGGGTGAGGCATTGTAATCCGCGAGACCACTGCAAAAGTTTTATATTAGCTTAACGAGGAACCAAAGGCGGGAGTGAAGCGGAGCTTGGTGGAGATTTCTTTATCGCTAAGCAAATATGGAATTTCAAATATGGTAAGAGTGAGCGGCGGGACATTGCCGTGGCAAAAGAAGTGAAAAAAAAAGTGTCACACAATAAAATTTACTACAAGACAGTGACTGTCATAGCTCAGCAAGCTGCAATGAAATGCTACAGTTAAATTATTTTATTTAACAAATTGTCTAATGCTAATGAATCAAACTAATATTTCATTGAGTCCGTTAATATCAGGTACGAATTTATATCATCCTATCTTTTTAAATCCCTTCAATTTCCCGGTAAATTTATCGGGCAGCGGTACGCGGAACGTCCGCGTAATGAAACTAATTAGGTCAGCGGTACTTGCACATCCACTTGTTAATAATGCCACCGATTTGATCCGTTTTATCGCCCGTCTATTCACCTCGGATGGTTTTTGTGAAACTTTAATACCTTTGTAGGCAAATGTGGTTGCTTTTGGAAGCATTTTTTTTGTTTTGTATGTTTGATTTTTGCCTTTTTTCACTAGAATAATTCGATTTCACAATTGTTATAATGTTTACAACATTATAACAAAAAAAGAAGCTATAGCACCTGATTACCACAGAGAGCGAAACAACAGAAAGGAACAGAAGAATATTCTTCTTTTCTGGCGCTGCCAATATCATGACTGTTTATCGTTGTTTTGCATGATCGAGCCTACTGCTAGCATTTGACATTGCTCTCACGGTACGTAGTAGAGGGATAATGTGGTAAATATAGAGTATAAATACTTAGCGGCAGCGGCAGCAGCTGGGTCTACGAGCGCTCGGAGCGAGACGTGTCGTGGCGTCATTTTAGTGCATTAGGCGCTGTCTCCACAAGCGAGAAAATCGGGACGAGTCCGCCCTCATATCGTCGGAGAATCTCCACGAACGAGCGATAATTTCGCCGCGTATCGTAACGGAATCGCAACGATTCCGCGGCGACTCGTAACGGTATCGCCGCGTTTCGCGTGAAAGAAATAACTCAGTAACAGCGTTTGACAGCGCGCCCGCTGCGCGCACGTCGCGTGAGCGCCACGAGCGCGCGGCGGGCCCGCTGCTAGTCGCGACGGGCTAGCGACGATGAAACGACGTTTCGCGCGCTCGTTGCCACTCGTCGCATCGCGGCGATAATATCGCCGTGTGGACACGGCTTCTAGAGTGTATAGAAATACGTGGCACGACGATAGTATCGCCGCGATTCTCTCGCTCGTGGAGACGACCGCACCTTAGTTCTTCTCGCCACCCCGCGCCGCGCTACCGCTCATAGCTGCGAGCTCGTGGCCGAGCGGTAAGGCGTATAATGAGGTGGTGTTACAGTAGAAAGGACTTGAAGCACTCTTAAGTAAAGTCAAAGAAAATATAATAATACTACGGTAAAGTCATGAATGAGGGTTGCTTCTTGATCGAAGACACTACTGCTTCATAGCCATAATAGGCATGTTTAGTGGGTATAAAAATCAAAATTATAATTAGTCCATTAGTTAAATTATTAAAAATATCGGATACGTATTTTTTTCTAGTTACCTAGAAAAAATACGTATCCGATATTTTTAATAAAAATTGTCCTACCCGACCTTGTCAAATTTGAGAGTGGAGGCTCGTGACGTCACTAGCCGGTGCCGCTACCGATACATTAGTAGTAGTAGTAGTAGGTTAGTGACGTCAAGCGGAACTTCGGGCTATATCTTTTTAAATTTTTGTTAAATTGACAAAAGAAAAAATACGTGGTTAATATTTTTTGATAATCTATTTGATGGACTAAATATATTTTTTTTTTTTAGTAAACAAGCTTATTGACTAAAATTCTGTAAATTATAAAGAAAAGAGTCTCACCAGTGTGAACTCTAGCGTGCGTGGTGAGGTGATGTTTGAGCAGGAAGGACTTGCCGCACTCCTCGCACGAGTAGGGCCGCTCCTTGATCGCGGGCGCCGCTGACGTCATCACCGTCTGGGAGCTCAGCAACTCCGTCTGCGAATACACCGTCTGACATACTGTTACTTATAGCCTGTCTACACGTACACATGTAGTTTAATAAATAAAAATAATAAGTATTAGGGGACTTCTTACACACGGTTTCTGACCCCAAACACAGCAAAGCTTGTAATATGGCTGCCAGAGACTGATATACTACTTACAAATATTATTAAAGACAAGGTCAAAACCTTTTAAGGGCTGGTCTAGTACATCTAGAAAAACAACTTTTGTACTACGACTTTTGAAAAAAAGACTTCGCAAAAAATAAATTAGCTTCTTCAAACATTTTGCCGCGCGTTGACGAACTTTTTGTATGAAAAAGCTGATTTTTTCGTCGTGATTTTCCAAAAGTCCTAGAACAAAAGTTTGTCTAGATGTACTAGACCCGCGCTTAAAAGGTTTTGCGTTTAATACCTATGACCCAGTACATAGACAGTAACTAAATAACATGCAGACACAGAGCAAACTCCTATGTTCATCAAATAAATGCTTGCCCTGGGTGGGGATTGAACCCACACCTCTTTGATCCAGAAGTCAGGGTTACTAGCCACTGACCCACCAAGGCAGTCAACTTATTGTAGTTTGACTAGGTGTTCTACAGCGATCATCGTCATTAAGCAACATTCAGCAGGGTCAGTCTTTGGATAGGCGACCGTAGGTGGCATTTACAACTGAGCGCTACCGTGGCTCGGATGACACGTTAAATTCTGGGACCCGGTTGTTTTAACCGTTTATCCATGTCAGAGGCTTTCAGGCGTCTTAATACCTCCGACACCAGGGCTAGCCACCCGGCACATACGAACTTAATTTTTTTATAAGAGATTGTTACAAAATTTGTTTCAAAAGCTACAATTTAACAAAGTAGTGTAAAAATAAAAAATAAATAACTTTTAAATTGAGTTGGACAGCACTATGGTTCCTAAGCCCTTAGTCCTGATTTTGCGTAGTTTACTTAAACTTTCGCGCTTGCGTGTGGTTCCATTTTGGTTAGTTCTACCTCGTTTCCGGCAGGAGCGCTGTACAAAAATGTACAGCCATACAGAAACAGCTGTTGTTTCGATTTACGTGTAAACCTGGACTAACCCTTCTGACACATTTTTCTAAGATATTAGAACAGAAACTGATATAAATAATTTCAGTAGTTTTATTTTGTAGTTAGCATTAAATTAACAGCTAGAATTTACCTCATTTACACAAGTATTTCTTATTTCTCTGGTTAGACAGTTTTCGTACTTTCGATTGGTTGATATAATACTTACTATAGTTTCATTATGTAGGTTCAAGGGACTGCTTGGCGTCTTAGGAGACATCGTAATTGATCCGCCGGCAGGCTCATGGATCACCAGGTACTAGGGATACCAAGAGCATGGTTCGGTTGAGATATTCATTGACTCACACATTGAGGCAGTTCAAACAGTCAATGAAGGAATGAAGATAATAGGGTAGTATGGAATTAATTAAAGTATTAGGATTAGTGAATTATGCAAGTAATTATGATTCAGAAACTGAAAAAATAAGTAAAATTGGCTAAGTTCAAAGTTATAAGCTTGTAAAGATTTCGGTAGGAATGAAGAGGGGATGCCTTGTCCCTTTCTCACAAAGCATAACATAGTATGGCAAATGTATGACACTTAAGGGCAGTGACGTCATAGCCTGCCATAGTGCGCTCTTTGTCTAGTAAGAAAATAAATATGCTTGTAACTTCTAAGTTGATATTATTATGGTTAGCTGTTACATGAGGACATCAAAAAAATATTGTCAACTAGCCTATTTAGAGGAAACAAATACCAGACAAGTGCGAGTCAGGCTCGCACATCGAGGGCTCCGTACAAATCCAGAAAATCTCTTAAAATCTCTATGCTATAACCATGGAAAGACGGACAGATGGACAACAAAGTGATCCTATAAGGGTTCCGTTTTTTCCGTTTGAGGTACGGAACCCTAAAAATGGATAGGAAGCCGTTTTCTTTTAATGTAGTAAAGTGGCAAACAACCTGATGGTAAGAGGTCAGTCGCCTATGTACCACTTTATTTAACTAAAGGTTATTTTTGGTTTTTATATCCATTAAAAAAAACCGGGCAAGTGCGAGTCAGGCTCGCACACCGAGGGTTCCGTACAAACCCTGGAAAATTTACGAAATTGTAAAAACGTTGAAATTTTAAAAACCACCGAAAAGTTTTTTTTTACTTTTCTCGTCATTCATCTAAAATTACACATTGTAAAGCTGTTTTAACATGTGTTAATAAAGCTCTTTCATATGATACCCCACATGATATGATTTACTCACTTTAAATTTTGGGCCTATATTTTTTGTATTTTTTTTTTTTGTGATTAAATTATTAATGTGCGGTTTTCGGATTGCCGTACGGATATGTGTACTTTAAGACAATGCTTCTCGCCAAATTTCATAGTTCTAGGTCAACTGGAAGTACCCTGTAGGTTTTGATTTCCCAGAGTGTCAATATATGCCGTTTTTCACGACATAAACGACTCTAACTTTTTTCAATGCTAACTGAGAAGTTTGATTTTTTCACAACTGCAAGATATCATAGATGTACATATATGGTTTGAATTTCAACTCGTTAACTTTACGCGTTTTGAGATAAAAGGTTTTGACATACAGACAGACGGACAGACGGACAACAAAGTGATCCTATAAGGTTTACTTTTTTTCCTTTAGACATATGGAACCCTAACAATATAAATATGATAGGTAAGGTAATATGTTAGGTTGAGCAGAAAAGAAAATAGAAAGAAAGTATTTAAGTTTATAATGATGATGATAAGTATACCAGGTTTCTATTGAACCAGTTTATACCAAAAAATGTTGAAGCATGAAAATAACAATAATAAAATAATAAATGTGATGCAAAGTTCTTACGAACTAAAATTCTCTATGTGTTTCCAGGTGTAAACTGGTTTCTCAAAGGCTAATAATTGCAACAATGTAATTGTTAGTATTAAGCCGGAAACATACTATCGGACGCGGCTGACGGACGCAACTGACAGCCGCGACTTAGCAGTGTGCACGTCTTAAAACATCCGGTGCGCCAGATCGCTCTCGGACGTCCGAACGGTCAAGGTCAACCCAAGGTGACGTCCGCGACTTACGTCCGATAGTATGCACGGCTCTGTTTACATTCATTGTCAGATACCTATCCGTCGCGGCTGTCAGTCGCGTCCGTAAGCCGCATCCGATAGTATGTTTCCAGCTTTAGTTTCTATGTTAACTATAGGTATTAAGATAATATTTGCCATTTTGAGAAGGTTAATGTTCTATTAATGTGTTGATACTGAACTAACAATGTCAACTTTCTTCAAAGGGTACGTCGACTTCACTTCTTTGGTGCATAACAGTGCATTGCGATCATGTAGAGTTTAAGAAAATAAATGGTTATAGGCCTTACTCAAACTATTTGGTAGGTGTGATGTTAGCTACAAGCTGCGAATAACCCTATTCTCGTGCAGCTGCTAAGTGAGCTTCAGTCAGATTGGGTAATTAGCTTGTAAGTAAGATTAATATTTTAGAATAAAAATAGTGAGTACCTACTATAATAATTTTCAATGTAAAAACCAAAAAGTTGTTTGATGATGATATTTAAGCTAGAGTTGAAGATAGCCAACTTTCAGACTATGATACACATTTTTATTTATATGCAAGAATTATTTTATTTAACTATTTGTTTATAGGCGAGCAGTGTATACTGAAGTGCCTATATCAAGCACTACAAATTACAAGGCTATAGATGTTAATGACCAAGGGAAAATAAAAGCAACAGGCCATAGATATCAAAACATAAATCCTGATCAAAATTACAATATTTGGATAAATTGTGTCCCATTTATCAGCAATAATATTAAAATTACAGCAGCAGTAAGTTAATAATAGTTAATGAAAACAGATTAGTTGCATTTGACAAACAATTAGGTACTGAACAGTTATTATCAGCATTTGAGAAACCAGGTGTGAATTAAAAAGAAACTTACTTTAGGCGAGTTATTTGCCGTTCCAGGTTCTTGCTTGGCGTGCAACAAATGGTGCTGCTGTACTGTAGTTGTTGCCAATGGATCTTGGGGCTGCTGTGTGGTCACCTCGGCTAGCCCTTTCAATCCTCCATTTAATAAAGTGTGATTTAACTGTGAAGCATCTATGACAGGTGTGGCGATCCCTTGGGCCTGTAATGCTCTCTTCATTAAGATCTCATTGCATTCCTCTGCCGTCAGTTGAATTGGTCCAATGGGAGTCATGAATGGCTTACTTGTTAGGTTGGCGGCTGCAAGATATTTCAAAGTTAAACATGAAAACTTTAATTTAGACATTGAAAGTTTGTGACTTGTAAGAAAATATTCATTTATAAAAGGTTAAACATCTCCAAATTATATGTGGAATTGTGGAATGATTAAAACTTACTTCATTCGATATTTTCGCAATAACTGTGACATGGTGGAGTGTTGAATTATGCAATTAAGCAAATTCCAATAAGACTTTAAAATTACTGAATGAGTAAATATGTAATTACTCATTCAATAATTTTACTCATAATGCTAGTATTTTTGCTGTAATTTGATAGATAGTTTACAAAATTACCAGTTCAAGTTAGAACAACAAATACAGTTGAATTGATAAGCTGCCAATTTTTTTGTCATTACAAAAACTATTTTAATAATAAGGATTCTTACTGTGTATAGTAGCAGTTTGGTTCTGCTGTGATACTCTGTTCAAGGTGTGCGTAGGTGACTCATTTAGCACAAACATAGCTCTCCGAGCCGTCACCGGCGTGCCAGAGGTCACAACCCTTGTCACTTGTGCTCCGGTGTTGGAGACTGCCACCGAGACTGTGCCAATCTTCTCCTGCACTTGAGGAGTCTTGTGTGACATCACCGTAAGGGTGGTTTCCGGCGATACCTAGAAAATTAAGTAAAATGAGAGGATCATTGACAGAATATATCAATTCTAAAGTGAACAAGATTTATACAGGAAATAGGAATGAACTGAAATGAAGTCCAATTCTAGATAGGAATTAATGATAAGTCCTGCTAATTGTCTCAATCAGAGTCAGAGCTGTTGGTTGGCAGACAAAAGTAAATGTTTTTAAAGATTCTAGAATATATGAATACTTTATCATAATTTCAAGCCTTACATTGGCTATAGAAATAATTATTTTCTACTCACAGAATTCCCAAGCGTGTAGCTGAGGCTGCTAGGAGTCTCCACCTCACCCTTGGTGAGATCCGCAGAACTCGTGAAACCCCACGAATATCCGCCGAAGCCCGACACATTGTTAGGCGTTGGCATACACATTTTACCAAACAAAAACCAAACACAACATCAACAAAATAAACCCACTAACACAAATCCACTATTTGATAGTAAACACACCTCATGACAGTTTTATCATTACGAATACGAGCATGTATGTACGCTTTCACACCCACAAACGCACAACGCACTCATCGACGGCGCATCGAATCACCGGCGATTTCAGGCAAAACAACACCGTCGACGCATATTTTATACCACTAATTCACACTAGTATCGAAAGTAAATCAAGAGAAACTCTTGTAAATTGATCAAAATGTCCAAATTCAAAAGGCGGCACAGAACAACGACGCTACGAGTAGCATTGTCACGCACTTAATTTGCAATGATCGGCAAGATTTTTTTGCTGTTTTTAACATCTGTTCGTCTAATGATATAGTAAAGTTATCCATAAAGTATAAATTAACTGCTGAATCCAATGAAATTAGGAAATTTCATGAAAACATTAATTTATCGCACACACAAAAAACCGGACGCCATTTTATTGTTTATGGTATATTATTCTTTTTTATTATGATCATTCTTTTCTGCTAGTGATATCATATAAAAACAATACCTAATAATTTAAAATTATATATTTTTGAAATAAAGACTATCGAACATTTATAAATTCATACAAATAGTTTTATATTATTTATGTGCAGCTCTCAGAAATAATACTATTTCATTTTGTCTGCTTCTAGACAAATTCTAATAATCAACATTCCATGGATCATAGACTACAAGACGTCAAATTTGTTTACTGGTAAGTATTTTCATTAAAAGAGTAACTTCAAAACTAGCGTGCTATCACTGTCAAATTTGACAATATCTGTTCCTTGTCCGTGGTGGTCTTAGATTATAGAGGGAATGGTGGTGGTACTCTGTTTGTAGTTTACACTTTTACAGATATCTATGGATTCTATGGTTTGTAGTTGTAAACGACATTAATTGCAAATTATTGCTGAATTCAATATTTTTGGTGTACAACAATTACCCTAAACCTTCTATTCACAGCGAGAAGTATAATAAAAAATCCACAATGAATGCTATGTCAATGGATGGCGATGAACCATCATCTTTGTTGTCGTTTTCAACCAACCACCCTCTGGAGCAGTTTGTGCTTCTTGCCAAAGGCGCTAAAGGCTCTGCGTGTGCTGAACTCATAAAGCAGGTCTTAGAAGCGCCGGGTGTTCATGTCTTCGGTGAACTGTTGGAAATGCCAAACATAAAAGAGGTTAGTCATTATTGGTTGTGTTTACTCCCAATACCTACCTTATTTTTTCGTATAACGTGATAAATAGCGATAAAATTGCTTATTACCGTAACGTCTTCTGTAGTTTTTCAGCTTAATTGTTATGAAGTGTTTATAAAAAATCCATAAATTCTATTTCAGCTGGAAACTGGTCCCTATGCCAAACACCTGAAAACTCTCAACCTCTTTGCTTATGGCACATATAAAGACTACTTAGAGAACAAGGCTGACTATATGGAGTTGACACCAGCTCAATGTAAGAAGCTGCAACATCTGACCATAGCAACTCTCGCCACTCAAGAGAAGTGTATCCCGTACAGTGTTTTACTTGAAGAGCTGGATATAAAAAATGTTAGAGATTTGGAAGATTTAATTATTGAAGCTATTTATGCAGGTAACTATGGATACATAATGTACAGGTCGTCAGACAATCATAAAAGTCGGTAGTTGTGACGTTACCTACAAGCTGCACAATATCCAATCAATGCACAGCCATGTGTCAGTCAAAATTAGATAATGTGTATTGAAAATGTTCTAGCATAGGCTAAATCAGAAAAGTTGGCAAATCTGAAGTTAGCTACAAGCTGTGCAATATCTAATCCTGACTGAAGTTCACATAAAGCTGTATGTAGGTTGGTTTTTGTGTAGCTAACTTCACATCCACTGACTTGTGTGATTCGGCCTATACTTACCTGATGAAATAAGTAAGAAGACTTCTAGCTAGTCAAAATTGCTATATTTATATCAATAAACTCAATATTACAGATATAATCCACGGCAAGCTGGACCAGGAATGCAAGCGTGTGGAAGTAGATGTGGCACTGGGCAGAGATGCAAGACTGGAGGATGCCGCATCCATCGCTGATGTCCTTGCTGACTGGTGCAATGCCTGCGAACAAGTGTTGAGCTCGGTGGACCAGCACATCCAGCGGGCCAACCATCATAAGCAGAAGGCTATACACCACCAGCAGAATATTGAACAAGAGGTGAACTTTTTATTATTAACCAGCTTCCAAAAATCTTTTAATAAATTTTTATTTCAAATCTTTTTTGGTTCGAAAAGGTATATGTCCATTTAAATAAAAAAATAATTTAAAGTTTATCAAAATTGTCGGAGTTGTTTTTGAAAAATCAACAATATTGTAAATATTACTACAATGAGTCTTGTGAAATATTCAAATTCCAAACATGGTTTGAAAGTGGGTCTGGCATTTTTAGCGAAAAAAGAAATTATATTGTATTGAAGCTTACAATATATGTAAATGTTGTCATAGATGGTCATACCCAAAAATGGATGTGCTAAAAATCTTGCACAACACAGCGCTGCACTTGCAATTGTGACTTTCTACATCTTAACTTTCCCATTATCCTGGGCACCGTTCAAGTATTAAGTAACACAAAGAGAGAGTTGCCAAAGAGAGTTAAAAAAAAAATTACTTACCAACTTAGCAGTTGGTTATTTCATTATGCATGATTGTTAATCACAATATGTATCATAACTAATATAATTATGCAATTACCTATATGTATAAATTCCTTGTTTTATTTACATAAGTACCGTGAATGCGACCAAAACAGTATCAAAGGTATATAGGGACTGAACGGTTCTTCGGGTAACAAAATAATAGACTATTGGGTGTTACGTAATGTTCAGGAGGGGGGTACAGAAAAACGTTATGGCGCGTTACTCAGGGGGGAGGGGGTCAGAAATCTTCAAAAATTGCGTTACGTAATACTTGAACGGTCCCCTGAAATTTTGCTGCTAAAATTGTCCAATCTAGAAAACAGTGCATGCTCAGTACTTCTTAGCAATTAAATTACAGGTAGACATCAGTCCTACTAAAATATTCTTTTTAACCTAAGCCTATATTAATCCGCGCCACACAAGTCGGCGGGTGGGAAGTTAAGCGCAGAACGCTGCGCAAAAAGCTAATCATAGGTATGCGCGGAAGCCAGAGAGACTCGCGCCGGGGCACACCCGCCCGCCAACCTCATACCTCTCGCGCGCTCCTTACGCCCGTACTCGCCACGCGGTGTCGGCATTGTGCACACAATACACATGTTTGTCATATGTTAAATATCCTGTTGAAAAAGCTACAATTATACGGTACATATTAGAGGATTAGCGTACAAACTGCTGGAATCTTATCTAAGTAATCGTAAACAATATACCGAAATCACCCGGATACAAAATAACAAGGAAGTAAAGTATTCTACAAATCCAGACTAATGCGCGTAGAGAACGGCGTTCCCCAAAGGAAGCATATTGTGACCCTTATTATTCCTTGTTTACATAATGACTAGCCATCAAATGGTACTACATATTTGCTGATGATTCTACACTCATAATAATTAAGGGTGACAATACATCGGACTATGAGAACACTATCAATAGAGCACTTGAAAATGTTATGAATTGGTTTAACTAAAATAATCTACTAGTGAATCTGGATAAAACTAAAGCAATGTAATTTCTTTTTCCACAGTCAAAGTCAAATAATATCACTATTATTGACAATAATTCATTTCTTAATAATATATTATTGATTATATAACAATGCTTAATATCATATGCCCAAGAGCTGTTGACACTTCTTTAAAATGTAGACCACAAATCACAATGTATGTAAACACAGCTGACAATAAATGATCTTGATTTCATGCACAATAATTAGCGAATTACTGCTAAGTGTCGTCTACGGCTAACTTCTTATCCACCGACTTATGTGGCGCGGATTATTCATACCAGTTGAACATAAGGTATCCTACACTAGAATTCTTCTAGTCCTCAAACAGCAGTAAAGTTTGCTTGCAGTCTGTTCTTTTTAATAATTATTGTATCTTGCACAAAGCAAATATTGGTCTAAATATAAACGGCGCACCCGTTTTTCACAGATTCTCTACATAAAGAAGACTCTGAAGACCCAGGTAGAGAGTGATGAGACAGCCACAGGTGGCAGCAACGAGACTCACTCTGCTCCTAAGAAGAACTCGGGAAAAGGCAAGACCCCACGCACTGCACCCAAGTTCTGGCAAAAGAACACATAATGTACTTACTCTGTAATTTACCCTGTATATAATTTTGTGATAATGTTGGGAATAATATAAGAATGCTGTCTATTCAAATTGTGTTTATCTTTTCTTCAATAGCATATTCAATAAGACCTTCAATAGCATTTCAGCTTAGAATTATACTTCTCTCTTGCTAGAAATATTAGTCTGAAATAAGGAAGAATTTCTTTAGAGAAAATCTTTTGGTGGTGAATGTGGTGGGTGTCTAAGTGTGTCTAAAGAAAACTCTATGGACTAAAACTCCTTAGACTATTTCTGTATTCTACATGTATATTGTACAAAGTACTCTGTGGACTTTTCTTTAGAATCACTTAGACAGTATCCGCACCAAAAGATTATTTATAAAGAAATTCTCCCTAATTTTAGTATATTATTTCTAGCATCAGAAAAGTACAATTCTAAGCTAAAATATTTAATAATACCTCAAAAATTGTAATGGAAAATGTTTTGTGATTAGTCGATGTTGAGCAGCACCAAGAAAAGGTAGTTTAGACTAATATTGCTCGGCCTCATTGTGTTGTACTATTTTCGGGTGTTTCCTCGTGATTATACTAGTTTGTCATACTAGTATGAACACGAGGACATTCTCGTTTTTGCACACCTGTGAGAAAGCCCAACTAATTCAAAGTTCATAAAAGCCGCGCTATACTAAATGTTGCCAGCAACGGTTGCAATATGCTTTTTTGGCAATATCCTACTACGATAGTTCAGCTCAACTTGCGATAGATATGCTACTTTTTTGTATGTTTGCGGTTCACCACTCCATTCCTGGTATAGGCCGAATTATATAAGTTGGCGGATGTGAAGTTAGCTACAAGCTGCGCAATATCCAATCAACGTGCAGCTTTACTATGTGAGCTTTAGTTAGGATTGAATATTGCGCAATTTGCGCAGCTTGTAACTTTACATCCGCCGATTTGTGTGATTCGGCCTATAGCTGCCTGTACCACGTTTACCTGAAGATATCTATTTACTCGGGATGTGACGATATCGACATTCGTTTCTCGATTCTCCTTAATAAAACGTATTAGCAATGACTGTCGCTGTATACATACATAATAACAAAAAAGATAGTGCGTGGAGTCCCTCCGCGCGGAAGAAGTGAAACTTCGACGCAACAGTGCTTTCATACCCCTTCCATGCTAGCGTACACAGATCACTAGTATACGAGTACTAGTAGTATTAAACGTTTATAATGCAACCTTGTTGGAAGTCGCATTAGAAGTTTCACTTCAAAATGTATTGCTTAAATAAAAAGAATAGGCTCTTTCCTTGTCTATACTTTAGATAATCTCTGGTTAGACCAACTTTGAAACGTCGTAAAGTGAAAGGATCCAGATTTCAATCATATATCCCCTTACCAATTATATCCAATAAGTATCATTTTTAGTTTTGCATTGTAAGCTGAAAATATCCATTCCAACTGGCTGTCTCGTAAAGAAAATTGTTTTATTTTGATGTAAAAGCGCATAGCAACCCAGTCGGCAAACGTCATTGCGTGAGTGGGACAAAGCTCGCTTAGCTTAGGCTAGCGACCGAGATAGCAAATCTATCGAACCAACAAACGAGTTTTCCCGAGAACAACCTATGTTTTGTTGACGCAAAGGCGCATCAAACGAAGTGCGCAGGCAGTGCAACGATTATCACGTTCGCAGGCCACTAAAAAGTGATGTAAATAACACCTAAAACGTAAATACACGTAAACAAAGACTACTCAATGTATTAGCTCGGATTGCCCTTAGAAAATTACTAGGAACCAGTGTCTCCATCGTTTGCTACACCATAGCAACCGTGATGAACTGCGACACAAGTGACCGTGGTGATTTTCAGTAATGAATCCATAATAATAGAGCCAAACGGGACTTTACAGTCATCGAATGGACTAAAGTTTAAAGGAGTGCCTCGCTTCGTGGGCCTCCGTGAATTGGATGATCAGAAAGGCAAGTATGCTCCTACGTACGAAATCACCTTTCACGCAATAGGACGCAGTTTCATGGTCATCGCTGTTTATTCGATATTTTGCAATGTATTATCGTGTGGTATCGACTCTAACCATTATTCTAGTGAATTAGCCGTCCACAACTCCGCTGTTGGTCATTTGTAATGACTCATTATCATGAAACTCATCTATGGTTGGTGGCATCGCGATCGAAACAATGCAAATGTGTATAAACATATCTAGGTACGTGTTGCAAGGTTGCAAAGCCCTAATCGATATGCACACGCTCGCTAGGAAGCTAATAATCGCATTGTATCATTTGTGCCGCTCGTGTTATGATGTGGGCTGGTGATATTCTTTGTTGGGTCTGTCAGCTGTTTGCGCTGCGCGGGCCGCGGGAGGGGCGACTGGTCTGACGAAAGTGACGGGTACGGTCGGCGCGCGCCTTGCTTTGTCTGCGTCTGCAATCCCCTCGCGAACTTATTACTGGCGTGTGTCAACCCTTGTACCCCTGTATTATCGCAATTTGATTTAAATCGCTTGGCTTTACGTGCCACGCGACATTTTTTTCGTAAGTTTGTAAACGTATCGAAACTGAAGCACCTACTTATACCCAATGTAGGGTAAACCCGTCGTAGGCACCAGTCTATCCACATAATAGAGGAGTAGGCACCCAGTAGTAGTACTTAGGTACCTAGTTATGTAGTTACTGTAGGTATTTTATTATTCTCGCCGTTCACCATTCCCTGCATCGACGAGGATCCACAGGTACATAAGATCATTACCCAATCATGTTGTATGTACTTACTGATACCGTCATGAGGTGAAGACAAACCTTGCTTACGACATGGTACCCATAAGGCCACGCCACATAAGTTGGCGAATGTGAAGTTAGCTACAAGCTGTGCAATAGCCAATCAACGTGCGGGTTTATGTGAGCCTCGGTCAGTATTGGACATTGCGCAGCTTGTACTTATCGATTTATAGAATACGAGAGTGTATAAGGATCATGAGAGATGCCAACTAAAGTATCCCAAAAATAGAGGAATCAATTGAACTACATCTTCCTCAACACCTAAAATAAGTTGGTAGCTGAGAGCGGACTTGAAAGAGACTCCAAAACTACGGCCAGTCTCTACTCAGATTCTAAATCCAATCGAATCCGAATCCCGATAGCGAACTCTTAACTCAGTCCTCAGTCTAACTCTAAAGTACAACAGCTTGCGCCGCATGCATGGCAATGGGCGTCAAAATTACCATTCGTGAAAAAAAACGTACTTACCTAAGTTCTCAAGTTGATCCTCTGAACTACATCGTCGTATCATCGTCGATCTACCTAAGTAGTAAAAACTCGTGGTAAAAACAGGACTAACCTAACCTAACCTAAGCATTGATATGCCAGATAAGCATGTAGGAACCTAAGCTTCACCCAATTTTGTATCAGATCCAATCCAATACCCAACAAGCATGTATGAGCTGGCTCATTGCCAGTGATAGCAATGCGCACAAAAAGCATAGGTACAGATCAACGGCTATCGGTCTAAATGACCTTAGTTGTGTGGCACAACTGCCAATAGGTAGGTACTCGAATAAGGTCTAACCAGGGCCGGACCGTGAGTTTAGAGGGCCCTGGGCTAATACTACTTAGGGGCCTAATTACGCAAAGTATATGATAGCAAGATATAAAGAAACAGAGCCTGAGAGGGAAACATCGGAGCACGATCGAGATCGAATGAATGTGTAATATGGCTGCCAAACATTTCAACTGTCAGTTGTAAATATCAATACCTACGAGTAAATGTAGACTTGAATTAAATAAATTGAATGGGTTTGATTAATCGCATGATTCCCAGGGCTGCAAAAGCAAACCTTACGATCTGTTTAATTTATGTTGTTTTTATTTATCTCGTAATTTTAGTGCGCGAATAGTCCCATAGTATAAAATAATAATCTGTTTAATTTAGTAAAATTATCGATTATATTCACATTAACCCTATTTTTTTTTATTTTAACTTGACTTAGCTTGGACTGGAATTCATGGGGCCCTGGGCAGAAGCCCAAAAAGCGATACTTATGGTAGATCGGGCCCTGGGTCTAACCGACTTGAACATTGACTTTCTAAGAGCAAAGTATCTCTGCGCCTGACGTTAGTCCTGAGGGAAGCAACTGCGATTGATTGGTTTTCTTTCGAAGAATAGACTCCGAAGTTGCTTTATCGAAACTTTGTAGATGTTCTTACCTAGTTGAAGCTTGCCTAAAAGTTTGCGATCGAAAATTACGAAACTCTTCAGCTCTTGATGAATTTCATGAAATAATGTGAAGTTACGACGTCTCATCTCATCGCCATGGCGACGCAACTGATTCACCGAACTCCTAATGAAGGTACTCAGAAATCGTTTCATTCTGAAATGAGTAATTGATCCTTTGAATTTGAATAACTATAGGCCGAATCATACAAGTCAGCGGATGTGAAGCTATCTAAGTAGCTACAAGCTGCGCAATATCTAATCCTGACTAAAGCTTGCATAAAGCAGCGCGTTGGTTATATTTCGGGCATATTGTAGTGCATTGCGAGACGGCTCCGCGTGCTAGCACTCGCAAACTTGAGAAAGGTCGTTCGGTTCGTCAACCGAAACTATAGTCGTTACGACTATCCCTACACGTGAGTTTAGTCCCGTTATATATAGTATAAAAAGATTGTAGAGTTGTAGCTAACTTTACACCCGTGGACATGTATGATTCGGGCCTGTACTAGCTATCCATAAATCGCCCCATTCAACTCTGAATGTAGGCTAAGTCGTCATGTTCTCCAAGCCACAATGTATGCACATATCCGGCTTCTGCATAGGTCTTTAGATTCCGACGGATACAAGCCTATAAGTCATACAAGCCTTTGTTGACGGAGCTACAAAGTACTCGTATAAGTAGATATTCCTATGAGTTATGGAAACGGTTTTTATTG
The DNA here is from genome assembly GCA_949316475.1 of Hypomecis punctinalis. Classification (NCBI taxonomy): domain Eukaryota; kingdom Metazoa; phylum Arthropoda; class Insecta; order Lepidoptera; family Geometridae; genus Hypomecis; species Hypomecis punctinalis. Next base: position 6,888,828 of record OX438807.1, read on the forward strand.
TGCTTGCTACGTCGTTGTAATTTAGCGTATTTTGAAAGCTTTGTTATAATTACTGTAAAGTGGGTACACACGGTCAGTTAAACTGATCAGTTTTTTGCGTCACTCCAACTGGGAGCTCATTCAGTTAATGAAAAGGTGGGAATTGGTGGCTCCCTTAGCTAAACTAACTAAACTAACTTTAGTTATGTATACTCTAAGGTGGCTCCATATTTAAAGACAGTGGAGCCATGATGTTTCTTCGATAACTTTTGTTATTTCAATTTTTCATGAGAAATTATCGGAACCGAAGTTCTTTGAAATTTGATTTCCTACAACTTTGATTCTCATCAACTTTTTCCATGATCGATATTTTTTTAATAAGACAGTGGTGCCATTTCGTTTCTTCTATAACTTGTGTTATTTCAATTTTTCATGAAAAATTATCGAAACCGAAAATATTTTAAATTTGATTTCCTACAACTTTGATTCCCATCAACTTTTTCTAGGATCGATATTTTTTTTAATAAGACAGTGGTGCCATTTTGCTTATTCCATAACTTGTGTTATTTCAATATTTCATGAGAAATTATCGTAACCAAAAATGTTCGAAGTTTGATTTCCTACAACTTTGATTCTCATCAACTTTTTCCAGGATCGATATTTTTTTTAATAAGACTGTGTGGTGCCATTTTGTTTCTTCTATAACTTGTGTTGTTGCAATTTTTCATGAGAAATTATCGATACCGAAAATGTTTAAAATTTCATTTCCTACAACTTTGATTCCCATCAACTTTTTTAGGATCGATATTTTTTTTTAATAAGACAGTGGTGCCATTTTGCTTCTTCCATAACTTGTGTTATTTCAATATTTCATGAGGAATTATCGGAACCAAAAATGTTTGAAGTTTGATTTCCTATAACTTTGATTCCTATCAACTTTTTCAAGGATCGATATTTTTTAATAAGACAGTGGTGCCATTTTGCTTCTTCCATAACTTGTTTTATTTCAGTATTTCATGAGAAATTATCGGGACCAAAAATGTTCGAAATTTGATTTCCTACAACTTGTGTGGCGCGGATTATAACTATAGTGTACCACAGTTGAAGATTAGAATCTGGAAATTATTTATCGAAAAATGGCACACCCGACTTCAATTGCGTAGGTACAAGATTCGAATCATTAGTTCGAATTGATGTAAGTACTTACCGTTTTTTGATTATTGTTGATTTTTCAAAAATAGCTCAGCTGATTTCGATAAAATTTAAAAGGGACAAAAAGAACTTTTTCGATGCTCGATTGCACTCCAGGAACTACCGCCTAGCCTAGCCTAGCCTAGAAAGTGGTAAATTTTAAAATCTTAAAAATATTTCTCGTGGTCGATCATATTCAAAATAGTTAAATAGATTTGCTAGAGAAGATCTAACAAGTTAACCCCGAGCAGATAATCTGCTAGTCCTATAGACGCTACGCTATTATGCAGTGCATTTGCATCTAAATTACAAAGCTAGCCGCCCTTCCCCTAGTACAAACTACCCAAGCATTACTGCGCATTTCCACATCTGTTCTGTAACTGGGCTGCAGCCGGCTAATCCCATATTACTGACAAGGAAGTGACATAATGGCTTCACTGTAAACTAGTAGGTACACGGCTACCATTGCTTCTTGCCGCAATGATTTGATTCGATCACGACTGAAGATTATAATTTTGTACCTGCTGTCAGTGACGGGTTTACCAGCTGGCTGAGTATTCTGAAACCAAATACCTACCTATACCTACTCATTGTACTTATCGTAAAGTCTAGTACTACGCAGAGAACCTCCCTACGAATAGGTAGTTGTATTCAACCTAACCTTACTCGAAATAACGAAGCAGAAAACTGGATCTGCATAACATGGGTGATTTTGGTCCGGTTCCAAACATTTCAGCTTGGCACGATGAAAACTCAAATGGAAGTCTTAAATAAGAGCTGTACAAAGTTTGAAAAATGCTTTCCATTAGCAATAAATCAGCTAAATTTTCTGGGTGTGGAATGAGGAAAAGGGGAAGGTGAAAGCATTATTTTAAGACTAAGTACTAAAAGCGGACTCAGTGTTATAAGTTCATTGTTAAGAATGAATATGTCATTAGATTTGTGTTGTATATGTATACATACACAACACAAACACATATCTTTTGAGGGCCAAGGTTAATAGTTGTTAACACTAGCTTTATCTGACCGATTTTCTTGGTAAGTAATTTCATTTTATCCCTTGTTTCTAACACATTTTTTGGCTTCTTTTTTAGCTTATATGTTTTTCTTCTAACTTATAGACCTCCTATGTGTTACGTTTAAATTGTCCTTATGAACAATATCCTAAAAATATTGTATTTTATAGAGCGTCAACTAACTGTACTGCATAAAGAAACTTAATGCATTCGTGAGATATTTGATTAATAATTACTTTTTGTAGAGATATCAGGGGCTTACAATGTGACATAAAAGACTTGAAAATAAATGAGGTCGCCACCATCGCTTTGTTAGCATATTTTGCATTATTTTTTTGCATAATGATACTGTTTTCCTGTTCAAAATCCACAAAATGAGAAAAATGCACCGTCAACAATGATTAACAGCTCAGATTGTGGTTCTTGCAAAAGTGATAATTTAGTTCCCGCATGATTCATTTCATTTCATCTTTTATGTGTCGCACTGTAGCTACCGCTGTATCTGCCGTATAAATTATACGGGGGCCCCGGGCCGCAGGGCCCCCCGACGTGTGTAAGCAAAATTAGTAAATTTAGAAAAACTTAAAAAAACTATAATCAAAGCAACTTAAATGATTTAATAAATCCGTTTGCCAAAAAAGGCAAGAAGATTGTTTATTTAATTTTAATTGTTTGTAAACATTTTGGAAAAAGTGACAGATACATCATTATGAAGAATAAATATTTATTTTAATTATATGCAAACATTTTTTTTCTTTTGCGTGAAATCTTCACCCTTCATAAGGGCCCCCAAACAAATTGGAGCACCAAGGCACGCTACGCCAATGAGAGGCATAGACACTGGAAGTGCAAGAAAAGTGGAAATATCCTCCTTGATTACTAGCGCAATTTAAACTTTAGAAGATCCAATACTCTTCAGCTTGAGATTTTTAAACTCTTTGGGCAAAATAAACCTCTATAAATCGGATACTTGACAAACGTTCCAGGTTTCCTTTAGTTAGTTTGCTACGAGGGTATTGGTCGGACGGTAACTTTAGTCCTTTTGTAAGCTACAGTTTCATGTTACGGCCTATTGTTGCTTGTTTATTATTAGAAAGCGTCGGTGCAAGGGTGCAACGAACGAGAAAGCTTATCCTTGAACAAAGGACGTCGTTACAGGATCTAGATCAAATAGATTGCATCTCTACAGTAGTTCAAATATGGTGGTACGACCATCGACCCAAAATATTTTTAACTGACGTCCAAAAAAGAGGATGTGCTATGTACCTACGTCTGTAGGTATGTATTTTACTTTTTTGGTGTTTGTCCATCGATATTTTCGCCAATTGTAATTCAACCGATTTTGGTGATTATTTTTTTGTTTGGTAGATCGCAATTCAGAAGTCGTTGAACAAAAGTTGTTAGTTTATGTACAGAAGAAGCCCCTAAAAGAATACAAATTTATTAGAAATAACCCTGTATAACATAATCGAGCGGAATTACACTAAATATTTATTCAAAAGAAAGACATTGTTTTTTTACTAAGGCAAGTGCCTTTATTAACTACCACTAAATACAAGACTTACATAATCTAAAACTACGTCTAAAGACATTGTTAATGTATCATATCCGTGCGAACTATATTCGAATTCTGTACATGGTTCAAGTCCGTTAAGCCAGTTTTTTTTCTATAATTAAAAAAAAAAATATTTTCCACGTTTCTCAATTTACTCCGCCGCAAAGGATTACTATATCTCAGGATTGTTCAATGCAAGGCTTTTTATATTAGCGGTAAAATTTCCAGGAAAGTATCAATATTTTCCGAAATTACCTCCATAAAATAACAAACAAAATGCCTCTTTACAAAATTAGTGTAGGATTGTCAGGTACTAGATAGATTTCCACGGCCCGGCGGGGTGGCGTCACGCTGAGTAGAAAATGACGGTAGAGTCGGTAGAAAATCACTTTCTGGAAAACAGAAATTACTCTCCTAAAAAGCTTTGCGCCAAATAGTTGATGTTCAGAGCAGTGAACGTAATCTACGTCTACTCTTGCTTACAAAGTCGTCTACAGGGCTATTTAGATAGCACCCAGTCTCGGAAAGGAGACCTTTTTATGTATCTATTATATTTCAAGAGCCTGCGACGGCCAGACCTTTGTTATTTTATAGAAGCTGAAAGTTTATCTGTGTATGTCTCCAACACAGGTAAGAACGACCCGCGACTATATAGTTTCGTTTCTGTCAGTTGGTAATGTCAATAGAAAACCATTTTTTATTACTTACAGAAAAACATAAATAATTATAAATAATTTTATTTGAAACTAATAATAATATGCTGATCATAGTATTTTAGTCATAACCAAATTGACATAAAAATAACAATTTAATGATATTGAATATACTTGATTTTATACAATTACAATTATACGATTATTTTCAAGATACTAGTATATGGGTGCTTCTTCGAGTAAGTCGTTCTTTGGTTTTGTTTTTTTTTTCGTGGCAATTTTCAAATTCATTTTTTTTTCAATTTCTTGCCAGAATCTAAAAAGATATCTAAAATTAATATGTTTTATAGAAGAGGCACCTCATAGAGCCATATATGTACTTACAAAGATAATCGGGGTTAAAAAAATGGAGGCCACGCAAATCATAAAACACCCCACGAAAATGATAATTTTAATTTGACTTTCTCAGATGAGTTACTTACTGTTCCTTCATATTGAAAAAAGTTATTATGTTATGATAAAGTAAAAAATTGGTAAGTTACTAAGGCAGATACCATTTTAAGTAGAATCAGTCCAACATTATTTATTACTAGCTGACCCGGCGAACTTCGTTTCCCGCAATATCTTTATAAATTATAGCCTATATGTTATTCTGACGTATAAGCTATATAATCAAAGTTTCATCTCTGTATTGTACAGAAAGATAATTGGATACAAAGTAAAGAGCATCAACTTGTGGCGCTTTATCTTCCAAAAATTTTGGGATAGGCAGAAGATGCTCCCATATTGCAAGTGCATCATGTCGCAGTGATTCGCTTACTGTCAATGATGTTTAATGTCTAGATAAGCAGACTCAAACAACTGCGTTGCTAGGCATGGCGACACATTAACCGCCCGAATATCGTTGGTGGGTAATCAAAGAATCATATCTCTATCCCTGTTACACTAGTTGCTAAAGTACGGTAAGACGTTGAAAATGACAGAAATAGCAATATTTTTAAATTTAGTCGGACAATGCCTACTTAGGGTGCCTGTTCATTAGATTGTAATTTCCCCAAAATGTTACGATATCTTCTCAATGTCAGTGATACAAACCGATATTTTTAATAATCAACATTTTGGTAATAACATTATGAATTTGAGTCATTAATCAAAATCAAATATAATATGATGTAATTATGAATAAAGTTATAATACAAAGAATATTTTATTCATTTATCCGACCAATATTTATTCGTTCTTGATAATTAAAATAATTATCGCCATATACTTAATTATCAAAAACGTGTCATATTGTAGGACAGGATATCCTTAAGAAAATTCGAAAGCATTGCATGAAGAATCTACAATATATTGTTTTGAAAATTGCAGTGATGTTTTTTTTATTCTGGAATCGTTGGAGTAAACAATTATAATAAACAATAATAAATATAGCAGACTAACAGCTAGCATAGCCACACCGCCACCCGCGCCCGAGTTCGTAAGCTCTTACCACTAGTTACCACGCACCCCGCACGGCCCGCGTGCAGTCTGTGTCACTCATACATACCTATACCACGCAGCGCGCGCTTTTTCAGTATCTCTGTATCACGTAAAACTTCTTTGAAAATTGTAGCCTAATATGTTATACTATACCTGTACTTCAATCTCCGGACATAGATACCTGTTGCCGTCGAGCTATTTGATTAAACTAATAATTACAAAACGAAACCTATTTAAGCCTGATTCTGCTGCTTGATTCATAATTATCAAGAATTATAAAAATAGTAATGATTATTAGTATTATTTAAAATCGCTGTAGACGTTAATGCCGCCCATTAATCTAGGTACCGGATTTGTTATTATCTTTGTACTCTTGTATTTTTAGTATTTATTGAAGTTATATTGTAATCTATTGTAATTTTACTATTTCACTATTTACTATTTTTATCCAGTCAGTTTCTTTTCGTAATATTCTAATGGCTTTTATCCATTATTTATCGTTATCTTTACGTATTTTGTCTGCGGATATCCTATAGTATCAAAAAAGTAATTATCGATTAGTCGAAATCTCCCATAATTATGGGGAAACAAAATCATGTTTCACCTGGCATCACCAACTGTAAAATTATTTACTTTTAAAATCATGATATTATATGTTATAGTTTCAATTAATACGAATAGTGTAAACCGTATTTACTTGTGGAAATAAATTCCAGAAGCTTTATGAAGAAATTGAGAACGGGATTAAGAGGTTTTGACTACACATTTCCCCATTTTTAATTTTTTAAATAATATTCTGACGTCTGATATATTCAACCATTTTGTTTAATCGCGACTAAGGCCGGTCGGCGCGCTTCGCCGGCGTACGCCGGCAGTTGGCTGACGTCGTCATAGACAACAATCTTCAGTTCTCGTGTATTATACTTCAATGCTTACTGTGCAAAAAGGTGTCGTTATCATTTTGCCATCTTTTTTGTAGTATAAAATTAGTGTGCAGAGTCAGCTATTTCTACTACCTGTAAAGTGAACGGCTTGGATTTCTCTTGAATATTTTGCATTGTAATTCTCGGTAAAGTTGCAATGGATTATGCATTCGTCTTGTTTCAGATTGTATTTTATTTGTTTGATGTATCTGTGCTGTGATATTATATTTGAAACGTGATTCATGTAGGGAACCAGCTGCTTATCAAATTTTTTTATTAATGCTTTTGGAGAAGCAATTAATTTTTGGTTTGTAACAGTACGGGTTAGACCTACGTTGGAACAACATCAACCTGTTTGATGCATTTTCACACCAAAGCATATGGGAAACTCTGGAAGCTCAAAATGTGGAAATTCAGTACATAGATGTATTAAAACAAATATACGGAAAGAGCACCGGTAAATTTTAGGCTTGAAACCATTGGCCCAAGTTTCCCTGTTGTTAGAGGCGTAAGACAACGTGACTCGCGCTCTCCGAGAATTTTTCTAGCTATATTAGAATCTATTAGACTGGAAAAAACAAGGATTGTATTTTATTTTCAAGGCAAATATTTCAATCACTTAAGATTTGCTCATGATTTAGTGTTGCTATCAGAGTCAAGTAACTAACTACATTATATGATTGAAACATGATGCTAGCTTGAAAGTAGGCCTACAAATGAATATTTCGAAGACGAAAGTTATGTCAAATCACACCAAGTCAAGCATAATTGTTGGAAATCATATACCTGAATACGTAGAGCAATACATTTATTTGGGAAAACAAGTAGGATTCAACAGAAATAATAATGAGCTGGAAGAAGTAGGAAGAGTCAATAGAACATGGAACCGTTATTGAAGGTAATAAAGAAATATTTAAAAGCGATATGCCTATAAAGCTCAAAAAAAGTCATGGACTCGTGTATTATCTCTTGTCTCACATATGCATGCCAAATGGATGCCATGGAAGTTTACTAACAAAGTTAAAAATAAATTAACTACTTCCCAAAGAGGAATGGAGCGCAGCATGATAAACATAAAAAAAAAAACAAAAGATAAGATTAGACATTTGAAAATAACATCCAAGACCAAAGCAATAGATGCTCTATCCCACGCTTAAAAATTAAAATGGAAATGGGCTGGTCATGTAGCGTGTCTGGTAGACCGCAGATGGACCAAAACTGTTACACAAGATGGGAAGACGACGTTAAAAAAATTGCGGGCCCAAAATGACTCGAAATAGCCCGTAGAGAGAAGTCCGTAGAGAGGGGGAGGACACGATAACTCTGAAATCCGGCAACCTGATCTACTACCGGGAAGGTGACCAGCTGTCCCAAAGTGGTGTCGGTTTTCTCGTTCACAAGTCCCTCGCTAACAATGTTATCACCATTGAAAGTGTGTCGAGCAGGGTTGTATATCTAATACTCAGAATATCCAAGAGGTATTCGCTAAAGGTCATTCAGGTATACGCACCGACATCGTCACATCCAGATGACGAAGTGGAGACGATGTATGAAGACGTAAGTCAGGCCATACATACATCTAAGACCCACTTTACTGTTGTTATGGGGGATTTCAACGCAAAGTTGGGCAAAAGAAGCGATGATGAGCTGAGAGTGGGGCAATTTAGCAAGACATCCCGGACATCAGCCTGTACGAGATTAGAATGGCCCTGAATCAGCTTAAGAACAACAAGGCGCCGGGTGATGACCGTATCACATCAGAGCTGCTGAGAGCGGGTGGAACACCGGTAGTAAAATTCCTCCAGAAGCTTTTCAACACCGTCGTCCTCGAGGGCATCACGCCAGAAGCATGGAACAGAAGCGTGGTGGTGATGTTTTTCAAGAAAGGTGACAACACCTTATTGAAGAACTACAGACCCATCTCACTTCTGAGCCATGTTTATAAGCTGTTTTCAAGGGTCATTACGAACCGTCTCGAGCGCAGGCTTGATGACTTTCAGCCTTGCGAACAAGCCGGTTTCCGAAAAGGCTTTGCCACCATGGACCACATTTAAACGCTGCGTTAGGTTATACAGAAGACCGAAGAGTAAAATCTGCCACTTTGCTTAGCGTTTGTGGACTATGAAAAAGCCTTTGATTCGGTCGAGACATGGGCTGTGCTCGAGTCTTTCCAACGATGCCGTATTGAATATCGGTACATCGAAGTGTTGAAGTGCTTGTATAATAACGCTACTATGTCGGTCCGAGTACAGGAAGAGAGCTCCAAGGCGATCCCTTTAAAAAGAGGCGCAAGACAGGGAGACGTAATTTCTCCGAAACTGTTTACGACTACTTCGGAAAACGCCTTCAAGCTCCTGGAATGGAAAGGATTCGGCATCAATATCAATGGCGAATACCTCACCCACCTTCGGTTTGCTGACGATATCGCAGTCATGGCAAAATCGATGGAAGAGCTCAGCACGATGCTCGAAGCAGGTGGGTCTTAAGATGAACATGGACAAGTTGAAAGTCATATGTTATTCCCATGTTTTACGCACCCCGATTTCTGTTGGAAACTCGGTTCTTGAAATCGTTGACTCGTACGTCTACTTAGGAGAAGTAGTCCAGTTAGGTAGGTCCGACTTCTACAAAGAGGCCAATCGCCGAATCCAACTCGGATGGGCAGCGTTTGGAAAATTGAGTAGCGTCTTCTCGTCCGACATACCTCAGTGCCTCAAGTCGAAAGTTTTCGACCAGTGTGTATTGCCAGTGATGACTTATGGCACAGAAACGTGGTCTCTCACTATGGGCCTTATTAGTAAGCTCCAAGTAGCCCAACGAGCTATGGAGAGAGCTATGCTCAGAGTCTCTCTGCGGGATCGAATTAGGAATGAGGAGATCCGTAGAAGAACCAAAGTTACCGACATAGCCCAACGGATCAGCAAGTTGAAATGGCAATGGGCAGGGCACATAGCGCGGAGGACTGATGACCGGTGGAGTCGAAAAGTTGGTTGGCTGATGGATGGATGGGCAAAATTGATTTGTGTGGGTCAAAACTACCACGTAAACCACGCAGATCACGACCACGAAAATCAAAATAAATCCTAAAGGATTTATTTACACAAAAACCTTTTGAATAAATAAACTGTGTTTTGAATATAAGTTACGTTACTTCATATTTTGTTCGCTACAATATTTTACTAAATAAATAAATTCACAGACACCGGAGATAATTGTACCACGCAAATCAAAGTTTTGAGAAACCAAACCCACGCAACAAGGTTCTTACCTCTATTTTTTTTAAACTTGACGCACCATCACTCATGTACTCTACCCGGCAGTCGGAGCGCGACTAGTTGTAACTTGAATTAGGATCAAGCAACATCAGGCCGCAAATTAAGAGATATGCTAGTGAAATTATAAAAGTCCACGCAAATCAGTAACTACCTCGGGACAGTTACATTTAATTTTTTTGTAGGAAATGTAGTTCTTTCAGAACTATGGTTTAATTTTTTATAGCATTTTAAACTTCTTAGGACTTAGTGGTATTTTTTTGTAACCATGTAGCGTATAGTTTAAAATATAATAATTCACTAAGTGATCAGATATGGGCTTGGGACACTCCACGAAAATCAAAGAAAGGGGGTATTTCATTTTTTTATCATATTTATTTATAAAGATAATTGAATAATAATCAGTATCCCAGTTCAGAGAGGTTTTAAGCTTTGCTCGAAAAAAAAACTGGCTCGCTGACTTTATGATTTCTATTATTTTTAAGTAAAGCCGCTTGAAAACCCAGTTCCAAAGAATGACCCATATGTAGTTGCATTTGAATGTTCAAGTATGAATTAATTGTGACTTTATTATCCATCATTAATTATTCTCTAGCTGCCGCTGTAGGATTCCCTGTGTCGCGGTGGCTAGTTCCTTTCCAACCTTTTCAATAGCGCTATGTTAAATGTTTACAAAATATGATTCTTATGTATACATGCGTAATTAATGAGAAATGAATATTGTGTATTCCAAGAATAAAAAATAAAAAGTTTAACCTAACCGCGTTAATCAGTTATATAAGAAAACATTAAATTAGTAGTATTAGTAATTTTAGTAAATGTTTTTTAATTTTATTATTGTAAGATTTCAAAAAAAGACTCAAAGTAGCGATTAGTAGGTATTATTGGTATTGAGGGTATTAATAAGGATTTTTTCTTACTAAGTATATAATAAATAATACCTAATAATAAATAAATATTGGGGGACATCTCACACACGGTCTCTGACTCCAAACTAAGCAGAGCTTGTGGTATGGCTGCCAGAGACTGATATACTACATATACATATTTTAAATACATACTTATATAGATAGTACCTAAATAACACCCAGACACAGAGCAAACACCTATGTTCATCACAAAAATGCTTGCCCTGGTGGGAATCGAACCCACGCCTCTTTGATCCAGAAGTCAGGGTCACTAACCACTGAGCCACCGAGGCAGTCAATACTACACTATACTATAATAGACACTATACATAATAATATATTTAGTATATTATTATGTATAATGTTTATGTATTGTTATGTAGGGTGTTCTGTAGGGTAAACTAAGGGCAAAGGCCCAGTAGTCTGACTTAGTCTTTCCGTTCTATGGTGCGTATGCCTAAAACTGTAATTGATAAAATATGAATTTACCTAAGTTTTTTATTGACATATCAAGTAGAGTAAAAGCTCTAAAATTCCGAAAAACATATCAGCGGTATATATTTTTTTCAACTTCTGATATTTTACTGGGTGTTTCGTCACACGGTCACATCACTAAGCCTTCAGGCGGCAAAAAACTCTTTCATCAGGGCTAGCCACCCGGCCCATACGAAATTATTCGCAAGTTTGTTTATCGGCCTTTTACCGGATACACTTCGGAGAGAGCGCCCAGGAGTTGCACAATCTGGTCCCCCCTGCCCCTTTCTTCTATCGTACGGCTAGACAGACGCGACCAAAGCGCCACCCTTTTATGGTGGACGTTCCGCGCGTTAGAACCAAGCGTTTCGAATCCTCATTCCTCATACGAACAGCCGGAATGTGGAACGCTTTGCCTGGGTCTGTCTTCCCGTTAAAGTACAACGTGGGTGTCTTCAAATCCCGAGTAAATAGGTATCTTCTAGGTAAGCGTGCTACACCCTAGACCGCACATCTGCTTAACATCAGGCAGTCAAACGCGAAGCTATTCGATTTCAAAAAAAAAAATTAAACTATAAAAGATACAAGTTTTTTTATCGTCCTCCTTTCGATTTCTAAAGGCCGTTAACCGTTTCGTGTACCTAATCCTGTACAGCCCCACTCATTATCCTTGCGTAGCTACCATCTGAATACTTAGTTAACTCACTTGAATAAGTTATACATAAGTAAACAACTTTACTTACATTACGTTTACGAGGCGTTGAACCTGGGTGTTTGAACTGCTCTTCATTATTAGGACGAGACTACAAGAGACGAATTTCAAGTTGCGAATAACTCGATACGAATTTAAACGAAGTAGATTTGTGTTTGTTTAGTTGTAAATATATTTCGACATCATGATCATGAATATAATCCTACTAATATTATAAACGCGAAAGTTTGTGAGGATGGATGGATGGAGGGATGGATGTATGGATGTTTGTTACTCTTTCACGCAAAAACTACTGAACTGATTGAGATGAAACTTTTCAATAATACAGCTTATATATCAGAATAACACATAGGCTATAAATTATAGTGTTATTGCGTCAAAAATCAAAAAATCATGCGGGCGAAGCTGCGGGTAATAACTAGTAACTATATACCTATTCATGATCATGATGTCTTGACTCTTGAGTATTCTATGAAACGCCACATTCGTCCCACACCAAGATTTGTTGCGTTTTATTTACTGTCAAGTCACGTATTTTCTTTTTTACAAGATTTTATTTAACTTGCAATGGATGTACCTATGTATGTAAGTTCGGGTGGAATCTTGCAAGTTACATTTGACTAACTTCCCGATTTCCGACTGAGCTGAAATTTTGCACGCATGTGTATATCGCGTGACAATGCAATAATTTGGTACCATGGAGCTGATTTGACGATGGAGTCGGAAGGGGGCCATAGGAACTCCTGTACTAAAGAAGACCCGTTGTATTTGCGCTCGTTTTACTTGTCTTGGCTAGCACTTTGCTGTCACATGATATCCAGGATCTCAAAAGCTTGTATTTAATAAAACGTTATATTTTTATAATTATTTATCAGTGTTACTTAGCTGTGCTCTTAAATTCTGAATGAATCTCTACTTCGCAGTCCGGTTTACCTATTTACTCGCCATATTATGAAAACGCGCCTTTATATCCTTGAGATTAATAAATACAATAATCTGAGGTACCTAATTCAAGAGAATATCGTTATAGCTATCATGTGCACGTCTTAAATTGGCTATTCATTCATTCAAGGGGAGTTCTTTTCATACGCAAATTAAGTTTGTAAGAAATTGTAATTTGACATCGGGCGATGTATGGCGAGAACGTATACCTATAGGCTTTTTTCTCGACTGTATTGTATTGAGATCTCAGTCTGTTGGGAGCAATATCTCTAAAGTTCTTGACATTTAATTAAGTACTTAGCATTTTCGTTAAACAAAAATCATTATTTATTAGTCTTTCTTGTGACTTAATAATATATCCCCAGTTTTAACAATGGTAGTAGAACGCGTGCCTATTTGATATCTAATGTTATAATTTGGTAGGTAACATCATCATCATTATTGTCATTGGGGGCTTGGTTTAATTTTATATTAACTGTTATCTAATCTGTGGCGTGGTGTAGGCCACAGCTATACATATAAGTAAGTTCATATATTTTAATTTTTAAGCCGCTTGAAGACCTCTTTCATGTCTACACGCTGAAAACAACCGGAACCTACAATTTAACGTGTCATCCGAGCAGGGGCATAGCTACCGCCGTATCTGCCGTATCAATTATACGGGGCCCCCGGGCCACGAGGGTACTCTGATTCGCTGACTCAGTCTAATGTAATGCAATTTAACTCGTGCACCCAATTCCCTGAGTGAAATGAAACTGAATTTACCAAAAAAGTAAAAAAAAAACTAAGATCCAAGTTTCCAAGCTCTCTTTCGTTCCAGAGTATTCCAGACATAAGTGTCGTTGAGTGCACCATATCCATGGATGTAAGAAAGATTGTAGATGGGTTCAGGTCAACAGGTCAAATGACTTGGAACCAAGTTATTCCTAAAATGGTGACAGATAAGCAGACAACACAAAATGTTGATATAGTGATTTTTTTTTCCTTCTTTCCAATGTCTTCCTAAAATACCATACTCGTACAGCTTCAAGGCAGACTTTACCGAAAGACTTTAGGTCCGATCCTCCATCTTTCTCCATCCATGGCTACATACCTCACCTCACTCACTGCAATTTGTTTCGCGTCTGCAATCGCGTCTCGAATAACACTCAAATCATAATAAAATTTCACCTCTGGCGAGAGCTTTTGTGAAATGTAGTAGGTAGACTTTTATGGTAGCTTTCAAAACAATTTTTAAAGCCATACAGGTTCGCTTTGTAATTCATTGTTCACCTCACAATGAACTTGCTAGGGATTGCGTAGAAATAAAGTAAAAAGTAATTCTTTATTTTATTTTAATTAAAGTTTGCTAGTCTCATCCAGGTGTTGCCGCAAAACTTTTAGATGACATCACGCTACCGACTAGCACCGGACTGATGATGATGAAGTAAAGTCTTCAATAACTGTTATTTGTAACGTGATAAAAGTAATTATGCTTTTTAGTAATTACTGACTACTATAAAACGCGATGACTTAAACTTCTTTATTATTATAATATATATACAGGATTATTCATAGTCAATTAGCATCCTTTTAGGGGCTTATTCTGTACATCAAAACTAACAACTTTTGTTCTGCGACTTTTGTCAAAACTCAAAAAAAATCATCTGTGATCCATACATTTTGTCGCCGGTAAACGAAATTTTTGTATGGAAAAAATTTTTTTTTTTAGTTTTCACAAAAGTACAGGAAAAAGATGTTGTTAGTTGATGTACAGAATAAACCCCTAAAATGATGCTAATTGATTAGGAATAACCCTGTATAGGATACGATACGACAGCCTGTGCTTAGATCCATCCACTGTTGTTATACAAGGTTATCTGCTTGCCCTATACTAAACCGAAATGTGATGATTAAGACCATCATTATGAATGAAAGGTCGGAGTCATTTTCTTTCGGCTTAGTGCACCGGTTCTGGATAACCCTGTATAAGTATCTTCTCTTTTCTGCGATACTTTGCTGTCATGTGCGAGACTAGTCCACTACCACTCGGTGACTCCTTGGACCACCTTGTCCAAGGAGTCACCGAGTGGTAGTAAGGAGACCTGCCTGATATTCGGTCTAAATCTTCAGTCTTGCCCATCTCCACTTTAGTTTGACGACGTATGCTTATATGATAATTATTATTACCCCTAATAACTATTATTAAATGAATACTAACGAAAGATATGAACGCTAAAGGTTGTTAAAATTGTCTCACATAACAAATTACGCACAGCCCCTAAATACCACGTAATATTTTTTCTTTTCAATTTCGTCCTAAATCCCCATGATCCACCGATCCGAGTACTCCTTCAATTACCTCCATCGATCGTACAGTGTGCCTGTACTAACTGTTATTTATTCAATGGTTTAGCTCAGATATCCTCAAAGTGTGCTCCGCAGGGCCCTAACAGGGCAAGTATGCGCGCCACGAATTATTTCGTTCGTAGTGTCAGAACGAGACAGCGTTATGGCATAGTATATAACTATATATCTGTCACTTTTCCACACGCCGAAATGAGTTCGTTTCTTTTCGTGGTCGCATGCTTGACTAGCAGGGCTAGGCCCATAGAAACTGAGCTCGGCTGTAAAGGGCTCTTTAGAAGTCCATCGGCAATCAGATTTAAAATCAAGCAGGCTAAGTGTGGTCAATAAATACCAAAATTAGAGCTAATTTTCCTGTTTAGCATGATGTCGGGACCAAATAATATATCAATTTCTCTATAGTCATCTAAACAATAGAAAAATGCCTTGCAAAAAAAGTTTTGCATTACAAAATTAAGAGTCAGCACATTTGGTAGAATAATAATTTAAATATACTTACCATATCCATTTAGTGTGGCTTCTTGTAACTTATTGAGAAGTCCCCCGTAAGTTGGGTATTTCAGGATTCGTCCTTAGATCACAGGATCAAATGGAATTTTCACTGGAAATCAGGTTTTTTCTCCGAGCTCCTAAAAAATTTTGAAACTAACATACAAAAAGCCCAGAACTTTTATGTAATTTATGTAACGGGAATGACTCGCGTAATTTGATAGTCGTAACGACTAGTTTCGATCGCATTCGACGGTCTTTTTCAAGTTGGCGAGTGCTAGACCTGGGTTAAGAACTGGAGTAGCGTTAGGGCAAAACTTTACAGGAGAGCCGAAAAACAACTCAAATTTGCCTACCGTTATCTTAGTTCTTCATCGACATCTTCGATGTCCTTTTTTTGACCGACGATCCACCGGAGGAGGTATAGTGCGTGCCACCAAAGATGAGACTTGACGAGCGTCAGTGGAGGGTGATCTTGCGCAGGTTGCTTTATCCACAATTTGTATATTTATTACAAACCAAAGTGATTTTGTAAGTCTCCTGTTTGGTGGCACGTACGTGTATACAATTCGACGCGTACTTATACAGGTTTATTTCTAATCAATTAGCATTCTTTTAGGGACTTATTCTGTACATCAAAACTAACAACTTTTGTTCTGCGATTTTTGTTTTTTTTTTGAGTTTTCACAAAAGTACGGGAAAAAAAGTTGTTAGTCAATGTACAGAATAAGCCCCTAAAATGATGCTAATTGATTAGAAATAACCCTGTGTATAAATATTTTTTTTATGTATTATAGTAGTCCGATTTCAATTTTTTTTGTTGTAAAGAGTATACTTCGATATTAGTCCCATTTATTATTTAATATATCTCCAACATATTATGCAAGTGTAGTCGAAACAAAAGAAAAACTGAAGATAAAGAAATCCCATCACACTTCAAACAAGACTTCACATAATAACGATCAAGATACAAATATAGCACAAACAGCACATCAGCCTCCCACACAATTCTACAACATCCAGAAGAGTCAAAACCAGAAGAAAGAACAGTCGAAGAACCAAAATCAAATGACATCTACTGACTCCGCATATCATGAGACGAATAACAAGACCTACAAATCGTCTGGTAGCAATGATAGTGTAAACAGACCTAAAATTGTTATAGTTAGTGATCAGAGTTTCAAAAATGTTGCATCTCAACTCATAGATCTCCGGTCGAACCATAATAATGCAAAAAAATATGATATTCTTAACCATACTTATCCTGATGCCCCAACAAGCCATATTTTGCACAACTGTAGATTGAACGACACTGATTTCAAAAACCATGACTGGCTTCTTTTATCGGTAGAATCAAACGATAAAAACCCAACTAAATTTCTCATTGAAATATCGGCAATCTTAAAAAGAATTACGACTCCAAACATTATTGTAGCTAGCATTCTAAACAACACCCACTTAAATAAAGATAAACTTAACCGAGAACTGCGAAACATAGTTAACAACTCGGGTGCTGCCAATTTTTTTGAATTTCCTCGCCACCCAGCTCCAACCAAGTATTCGAATTGCATATTAATCAATAATGCCATCAACACAGAAGATTATAAAAACTGCTACTTAAACAAAAACATTACTCAAAAGTTGAACCAAACCAATCACGTAAGTAAATGCAATTTAAAACCAGGCACAATACCCCGCTTCTTTGAAAAAATAAACAAAACTAATGCTTCAAAAAAGATAAGCTTAGCCGCAACAGGCATAGAGACAGATAATGAAAAAAAGAATACCAAAACTACGAAACCAGGCACAATTCCCTTTTATTTCCAGAGGAAAACAAGCAATCCGCCAATAAATAAGTCTCCGAAAGAATTTTTTCGTACCCCGCGATAGTAGTTCCGTCAGTCCCCTTTATAGTAGTTCTCCTAATAATAATAGAAGAAATCTTAAAACATACAACAGCAAAGTTCCTTTAACAGAATTTACTGTCCTTCATCAAAATATTGCAGGATTAGTTGGTAAATTAGACCTTTTACAAGTTATACTACAGGATTTTACAAAAAATGGATGTCCTATTGATGCTATAGGCATTTCAGAAGTTCTAGCCAAATGTGGCGATGAAAATAATATAAAACTCAGAGGGTACAAATTAGTTTCACACTTCTTCAGAAAACAAAAAAGACGTGGGGGTGTTTGCATTCTTCTCAAAAAAGATATAGAATACAAGGAAATGCCTTTCTTCAATCAACTTTCTATTGAACACAGTTTTGAATGTTGCGGGGTAGAACTACCAACTCACAAATGCATCATGGTATGTATTTACAGAACTGAAAATATAAATGTGTTTTTTGAAAAAATAGAGAAAACATAAATTATATAAAAGTGGGAAATCTAACAGGAAAATAATATTTTTGGGAGATTATAACCTTAATATATTAAAAAAAAATAAAAAAACAAAAGAACTGAATGATATACTAAATAATTACGGATTCACAATACAGATCAATGAACCAACAAGATTAAATACATGCATAGACAATATAATGAGTAATATTCCAGATGCCACAGGGAAAATTCATTATACTGGCTTATCAGATCATACAGGACAAACACTGAAATTTACCACACAGACAACAAAGGCTTCTCCTAAGTATTATTACATCACAAAAAGGGACTATGAAAAAGACAATATTGATAAATTTAAAAAACACCTTGCCAGTTTATCCTTATGACAGTGATAATTTAAATTCTGCTTTTACAATTTTTCATGATATGTTTACATTGTTATATAAACTATGTTTTCCTATAAATTTCGAGGACAACATTAATGACACAATTAAAACTGTAGTAGAATAGTTAAACAGAAATAACTTAAAAGTTAATATAGACAAAACCAAGTTTATGCAATTCTACAATATAAAGACAAAACCTCAAAACCTAAAAATTGTGTACCAGGGCAACCAAATAAAAGAAACAAATACAGCCACATTTCTTGGTATTAATATAGATTGTCACTGTAATTGGAAAACGCATGTAGAAAAAGTTTGCTCGAAACTTAGCAGCTTCGCATTTGCTCTTCGCAGATTGTCCTTAGTAGCTTCAAGAAAGACCGCCCTTATGGCTTAACATGGATATGTAGCGTCAATTTTAAGATATGGGTTGATAATTTGGGGCAACTCAGTTGAACATGGGAGAACTTTCATTGCTCAAAAACGGTGCATACGAGCAATCTGTTGTGCTGGACCCTTATATTCGTGCAAGCCATTATTCAAAGAATTGAAGGTGCTTCCGCTTCCATCGATGTACATCTTTGAAATGTGTATCTTTGTTAAAAAACACCCAGAACTATTTAAAAGACTGTCAGATAATCGTAAATATAACACAAGATATCCTAACAAACTCATATTTCCACAATGTAATAATGAACTTTACCGACGTAACTGTTCTATAATGGCTCTAAGAGTTTACAACAAACTTCCAGAATCACTTCGATTACTTCCTTATTCTAAACTACGAGTCAAGCTTTTCAAATGGTTAGCTGAGCGCAACTTTTACAAAATCAAAGATTTTCTTGAATACAATGACAACAGATATAGTCCATAATTTAAATAAACTAGCCTCCAAGTACTATAATTATAACTAAATCTAATTAATATAATTGTTATCACTACACCTTTATAAAGTGTATAGTCTTTGATTATATAATTAAAGTGAATAGTAGATCATTATCACTAACAATTGTTACTATGAGGACCGCTCAGAATACAAGAAAAATCATCAGATAATCCATTTCTGCCATAATAATTTTGTATTTATTCATAGATGATCTCAGGTTTATAGAATAACATATTTTAAGCTTAAGATAAAGTTAATATTAGATAGGTATTATTGTTATAAATTGTATAATTTATAAACGGTTGATCCCAAACATACATACGAATATTTTAAATAATAATGATGTAAATAGCTGATTATTATTATTAATTAATGTAAGTAATGCTTATGGTAGGTAACCATCTATTTACGACTCTAGTCCGAGTCTTAGGGTGGCTACCATATTGCTTATTGCATGTCCGCTCGGACAAACTGTTGAAACCAATAATGTACTTTTAACACCTTTGTAATGACACAGTTTAAAGCAATAAAATTTACTTTACTTTACGTTTAAATTTAATCGAAATCGGCTGAGCCATTTTTGATAAATCAACAATAATGTGAAAAATGCTACACCGATCCGTGCGAAATATTCGCGAGTTCTGTACGCGTGTGAAGTCGAGATTATTGTAAGTAGAAAATTTTATTTTGGAAGTAAACAATAATCATTTCTGTTGATACGTTATTTTTGTACTAAGCAATCAACACCCTACATAGCTCAGTTTTTTGGCACATAAAAATATAGGGATAAAAAAAAACAATGGCGAATTTTTTTTATGTTTACCTTACCTTACGCTACTTTGTTTCTTAACCCACGTAGAGTGCTGACTGTTTGAGAACCGCTGGTGCGGCCCTCCAACACAAAGGGATTGGAAGCACTTCGAACCGCGATTGACGTTGCCTCATCCCTCTGTCTCTGACATGGCGCTGACGTCATCGCGCCCTACATTCTGTACAAAGGCTGCAAGTAGGGCATTTGCAGTTATTATAAAGCACATTCCGTTATAAGGGCTTTTGAAAACGAAATAGAAATAACCGTAAAGATTCATAGGAAAAGTTTATAACGTTTCCTAGGCTGTACAGAATCTAATTTCGACATTTCGTGAGCGCGTAGTTTAAGTTAAGTTTTAAAAGTTCAGTAACTTCTCAACTGTTCTCGTACTCGTATGATGTTCGTATACCTAAGTAAATAAATGTATTAGTTTTTTCAGCGTGGAATAAATCTCTCATCTTTCTACACATTTGATTCACTCGAAAATCTAGGACAATAGCTAAAATTAGACATCAGCTTATTTAAAATCCATTTTTAGGATTCCGTAGTAATTGAGGAACTCTTATAACTAAGTTGTTTCCGTCCAACCGTTCCAATGTCACAAAGCCTTATAAATTCCCCATTTATGAACCAAATTACATGAAATTGAACAATGATGAATAACATGAAAAATGATAGTCTTAGTATAAGTAGATCTCATTTCTAAATACTTAAAATTTTCTAAACTGTGTATTCAAGTGATAGCTCCCAAACATGTACCTACAGTGGGTATGAAACATTTTTTTCAATCCTGCTTGCCCGGGGTGGCAATCGAACCCACGCTTCTTTGGCACTGGGGTCTGGGTCACTAACCACTGGGCCCCTGAGACAGTCTGTCTGTCTGGCATTCTGAATCAGGTATGTATTGAATTCATCAATTATACCTAAAGGTGAACTACATGAACTTTGCAGCTTAAAAGAAAAGCGAACTTTTAACTCGTGAAACTAAATCCTTTCACGACTCATTAATTATTTCGCAAAACTTCGCTCGATCAAGTTTTTTGATTACGAAATATTTAATTTAATCTCTAATCTCAAACTTTGTACTCCGCTAATAACAGTTATTAGAATTTAGCAGACGGCCGATTAGCTGTGGTTTTATCTAATTTAATTATCAAGACTTTATCAAGTTAGAAAAGTTTTCACAAAAAGTTCATAATTAGCTATTTCTTAGTTAAGGGGCAAAGCGTTCTATGCTGTCTATCTTACTGGATCCTAGCGTAAAACGTAGCGATCTATGCTATCTATCTTATTGGAATGTAGCGTAAAAAGTAGCGATCTATGCTATCTATCTTATTGGAATGTAGCCTAAAACGTAGCAATCTATGCTCTTTAATTGGAACGTAGCGTAAAACGTAGCGATCAATGCTATCTATCTTATTGGAACGTAGCCTAAAACGTAGCGATCTATGCTATCTATCTTATTGGATCGTAGCGTAAAAAGTAGCGATCTATTCTATCTATCTTAATGGAATGTAGCGTAAAACATAGCTATCTATGCTATCTATCTTATTGGAACGTAGCCTAAAACGTAGCGATCTATGTTATCTATCTTATTGGAACGTAGTGTAAAACGTAGCGATCTGTGCTATTTAATTGGAACGTAGTGTAGAACGTACCGATCTATTCTATCTATCTCATTGGAACGTAGCCTAAAACGTAGCTATCTATGCTATCTTTCTTATTGGAACGTAGCCTAAAACGTAGCTATCTATGCTGTCTTTCTTATTGGAACGTAGCCTAAACGTAGCCATCTATGTTATCTATCTTATTGGAACGTAGTGTAAAACGTAGCGATCTATGCTATCTATCTTATTGGACATGAAACAACACCTTACATTCTATAAGTTTTATCGTACTCTCTTAATATATGTATTTAAATCAGGTAATTTTACGCAAAATACAAATGTATTTACAAAAAATACCGGATTTTTTTCAGAACAAGCTGTTTTTAATGTCTACAAAATAAAACCAAATTGTTGTTTATATTACTAAAAATAAGAGACTGGAACGCATGGGGCGTACCATATAAATTTATTTGTTGCATTTAAAGTATGGTATTCATTATACCTTATATGTTCCAAAAATATAAACTAAAAAAAATATATTTCCACTGTAAATAAGTTTGGCCCTTAATTCAAATGTACGATTACTGTTTTCTAACTACTTGCATGGGAAATCCTTTTGCCTATTAAATTGTAAAGGTCCAATTATCTAAATGAGATTTCGTCTTACCGCTACTTTGCACGACTAAGTAACTACCAGAGGTCTTTGACTTAGCCCATCATAATTATTACAACTTTGAACTCTACATTGAAAGTGAAACCGTGCGCAGATATTTTCGAACATAAAAACGTTTAAAACAGACATAATTTGTACTGGTTATATACTGGTAATCAATTTCCTTTTAGGGGCTTATTCTGCACATAAAAAAAAACGGTTGTTCCATACATTTTGTCGAGGGTGAACGATATTTTTCACTTCGAGCAAATATCTACAGAGTCACAGTCCCTAAGTAAAAGTAGTGATAAAATGTCCGGGCTTCGTCATACATACCGACTCAGATATTTACACAGTGTCCCGTTTTCTTGAATCTCGACGTTGTGTCACCTAATTAATGCTTGTAATCGAGCACTTTGGCATCGCGGGGCGTTGTAGTCGGCTTACAATCGCCTTACGACTAACTAAAAAGCCTGCCCACTACGTAGCTTGGGCAGGGTTTTGGCTCGGACACTTTTTTGCACGATTATGACTCTATAGATATTTTCTCGAAGATGAAACAGCATTTTTTTTAGATTTGATAAAAATCGTTGAACAAACGTTGTTACTTTTGATTAGCGTTGCCAGGTGTCCCGATTTTCGCAGGGCATCCCGATATACCGGGGCGCATAGTAACAATAATATATATAAACTCATAACTTTTGAAATTATTAACCTGACATATTTTGCTCGCGCTTTGTACACTCGTGCAATATACTCGTAGCAGTAGAGTGCTCTGTTTTGCTCTAAATTTATTTTGATGTTACTGAATAAAGAACCGTTTTTAGGGTCCCGTACTTCAAAAGGAAAAAAAAACGGAACCCTTATAGGATCACTTTGTTGTGCGTCTGTCCGTCTATGTGTATATCAAGACTCTTATCTCGGGAACGCGTAAAGATATCGAGTTGAAATTTTAACTGTATACATATATATTTATATAGTTTTTTTTTTCAGTAAAGTTACTGAAAAAACCCGAAAATTTAACCATACTATAAATAGCGGTACACTACTCTGCTCTACCTGATCCCTGCGATCCTGACTCGCACTTGTCCGGATTTTTTGTTTGTCCCGATCCACAACTCTTGATCCCGATTTATTAGATCTTTTGTCCCGATCGAATCAAATCGGACCTGGCACCACTAGTTTTGATGTACAGAATGAGCCCCTAAAAGGATGCTAATTGATTACCAGTAACCCTGTATATATGTAAGTTTAATTCATGTGTATGTTTTACTGGAATTGATTTACCAGAAATTAAGTTCAAGGGCAGAAGTCATCTATTGCACCTCGGATGTTATTTGCCTTACTCCGCGCTAATAAAAAAAACCAGACAAGTGCGAGTCAGGCTCGCACATCGAGGGTTCCGTACAAACACATTGTTAAAATACCTAATTAAAAACCTGTTTTGGCAAGTTCTTTTACATGACACCTTTCATGATACGATTTACTCACTTTGAATTTTGAGCCCATATTTTGCGAATTTTGAGGCCCTATTTTTTAGTGATGTAAATAAAAATATACAGTTTTCAGATCTATTCCTATATGTGTACTCTGAGACAATGCTTCTCGCCAAATTTCATAGTTCTATGTCAACGGGAAGTACCCTGTAGGTTTTGATTTTTGTGAGTGTCGAAATATGCGGTTTTTTACGACATAAACGACTTTTTTTCTTTTTAAAACGATAACCGAGAAGTTTTTCTTTTAGATAACTGCAAGAGACCAAAGATATACGTATACAGTTTAAATTTCAACTCGATATCTTTACGCGTTCCCGAGATAAAGAGTCTTGACATACACACAGACGGACAGACGGACAACAAAGTGATCCAATAAGGGTTCCGTATTTGCCGTTTGAGGTACGGAACCCTAAAAATAACAATCGATTTGTAATTATAACATTGATAAAATATTATTACATCACGGAGAACTCGTATTTTTTTAAACTAAATATACCTATGTAAGGAAATGGGCAGACCTATGCCCAGGACTGGGACAGTATAAGTTAATAAAAAAAATACCTATGTAATTATGAATTACAAATGTAGAAGAGAGAAAAATCGTTGAAAACCTAAAACTAATTTATATTAACAACATTTTAGATCTAACTTCTATCATTAGCGCGGCGCTATCAGCTAAGCTTTCATGGAAGAATTTGTTTCACAACTTTTCTCCCTAAAACTTCGTAAACGACTTTTTAGGAATTAACTTACCATAAAATAATCGTTAATTAAGCATTAAAAAACAAAAACGTCTCTGTGCTGAGCAGTTTGATAAACGTAACTAATTGAACTGAATTTATGGGTATTTTCTTTCAGTTATTTTTAACCGACTTCCAAAAAGAAGAAGTTGTATGTAGGTCCGTATGTTTTTTTATGTAGGTATTATATTTCCGCCAATTGAAATTTGGATTGAAAAATCAACAATAATGTAAAAAGTTCAATCCATTCGAATTCTGTACACGATTGAAATTGGTTGTGTCATTTTTAGCGAAAAATATTTTTATTTTCATAAGTAGGTTAGTTAGTACCTAGTACCTTTCAGTCTAAAACTTGCCTCTACTCTAGTACCACAATTTGCTCCTTAGGTTCATGTTAGCAAGCCCTGTACAATACGTTCAATTATACTACGTAACGAATGAAATTATTTTTATATCGTGCTTCACACACTAGGTGTATAGAAACTTTCTTTTTGTGATAAACATTTCAAAAATTGACGCGTTCGCAGGATTTGAACCTGCATCCTCTGGGACTCCGGCCCAGATGCTCTGTCCAATTAAGCTAAAACGAACTCTGCGAAAGCGCCGAATTAGTGAGTGTTTATCATTTTTACACAACCATTACAACCATTCTATTTTTTTGTCACTAAGTTTAGAAAAGTAAATTCTTATGTAATCGGTTATAGGCTACAATCTGTTAGTAAGTAATGCTCATAGCGTAGTTTGACTAGTTTCGTTTGCGATCATCGAAGTTAAGCAACGTTCAGCACATTCAAGTCTTCGGATGGGTGACCGCGGTTAGCATTTTACAACTGAGCGCTACCGCGGCTTGAATGACACGTTTAATTGTAGGTCCTGGTTGTTTTAACCGTTTAGCCATGTAAGAGGCCTTCAGACCACTTAAAAATCTGACTCCAGGGCTAGCCACCCGTAATCTACGAACTTACTCATTAACTTTTGTTAAGTATCTAATAAAAAAAAAGCAAGTTCGTATAGGCCTAAAGGCCTCTGACATGGTTATACGGTTAAAACAACCGGGACCTACAATTTAACATGTCGACCGAGCCACGGTAGCGCCGCGGTCACCCATCCAAATACTAACCGTGCGGAACGTTGCTTAATTTCAGTGATCGCCGACAGTCACCTGGCTAAGTATCGAATAAAATATGTATACCTACCCATATGCTGAATTTTCTTTACAATATTTATTACATTGTCTTATAACCAGGAAACAGGTGTCACTTAGCTGGAAGAGCACTAAGATTGACCAAATAATTAGTCTATTAGCTAATAGGCCAAATTAGACATAGGAAGGAAGTCTCAATGAAGATTAACTAGACCCAATTAATTGCTCTACTTACGTACCAATTATTCAATATGTTGGGGTAGGTACAGAGTGTAGATAAAGACAAGTGTCAATCAGAATTTCAACTAAGATTCACATATCAACAGGATTTATTATATTCGTAAGGATTAGTAAAGGATATGAATATCCTACCCTACCGCCTCTAAAATACATAATTACCTACTTAACCGAAAAGATAGATATTTAATTAGTGAGCGTTTTCAGGGAGCTTTCTAAAGCCTGTTTTCCAAGCCTGAAGTAATGGAACAGCCTTAATGTGTTGTAGCTAAAGTGGTTTAATTCCAAAGGACATTGGCCTCTCTGGCGCAGTTTCACAACCTTAAGTCGGGGCCACAGATTGGCTATGCTGGTTACACATTAAAGACATGGTTCCAACCTTCCAACACACCTATGTGTGAATCGGTCGTAATCGTCCAATATCAATGTAAGACTGATCCACACTTTGTTGCGTTGGAACCTAGACTATTAAATTTGTAGCCAAGCTAACAAAGCCGTTTTAGAGTTTAGTGAGTTTAGAGGGTCCTGACTGATACTACTTAGGGGCCCACCAAATTTATCAAAGTATAGTATAGCAAAATATAGAAAGAGACAGTCTGAGAGGGAAATTGCGGAACACTATCAATACTGAATGAATGTGTAACCTGAACTTAGACTTGAATTAATTGGGTTTGATTAATCTCACAATTCGCAGGGCCGCAAACATTTTTTTTTTCGCATTATCGCGTATTTTTCACCTTCGACTTATAGCCATATTAGGCCCAATTATGAAGGCGCCATCATAGTTACCTATTGTACCCCCTTTAGTTTCAGGGTCCTTTTTTAGGTATTATTACTTCTTAATTTAAATGTGTTTTTAGGGTTCCGTACCTCAAACTGAAAAAACGGAACCCTTGTAGGATC
This sequence comes from Hypomecis punctinalis, assembly GCA_949316475.1. NCBI lineage: Eukaryota > Metazoa > Arthropoda > Insecta > Lepidoptera > Geometridae > Hypomecis > Hypomecis punctinalis. The sequence goes on from OX438807.1 coordinate 6,915,972, forward strand.
ACTTTGTTGTCCGTCTGTGTGTATGTTAAGACTCTTTATCTCGGGAACGCGTAAAGATATCGAGTTGAAATTTAAACTGTATACGTATATCTATAGTATCTTGCAGTTGTGTAAAAGAAAAACATCTTTGTTATCGTTTAAAAAAGTTACAGCCGTTATTATTATATTTTTATTTATATCTCAAAAAATAGGGCCTCAAAATTCACAAAATATGGGTTCAAAATTCAAAGTGAGTAAATCGTATCATATAAAAGAACTTCATTGGCACATGCTAATACAGGTTTTTAATTATTTTAACAATGTGTAATGTTAGATGTATGACGAGAAAAGTGAAAAAAAAAACTTTTTTGTCGATGGTTATAGTACAGAGATTTTAACAACTTACTTCCCAATTTTGTGAAATTTTCTGGATTTGTACGGAACCCTCGATGTGCGAGCCTGACTAGCACTTGTCCGGGTTTTTATTTTTTTTATCTGTCCTCAGTTCATTTATTCTCACATATAGGTACAATAATGCACACTTCCTCCACCTATTGTACCCCCTTTGGTTTCAGGAACCTTTTAAAGGTATTATTACTTCTTAATTTATATGTAAGATTTTATTTCTAAATAGTTTAAATAGCAGTTAGTTTTAAAATTGTATAATTGGGTTTATTATAGATCCGGCCCTGAGCCAACATAGCCAATGTGTGGCCTGGGCTTTACGTAATCAGCGCCAAGCACGAACTGAACACCTGCATTAGCTTTTACGAACCATTGTTCTGCAAACGGCAAAATGGTATTCCTTTGCAGCGCTATAGTATTGCGCGATTGTTTGAAAAAATAATGAGGAAAAGAATAAATACGGTGAGAAAGTCGACTAGAAGTGATAGTTCAGTTTACGTGAGAAATAAGATGGAAATTCTTGTTCGATACAAAGTTACAGATAATTTATTTTTATTAGGCGAGTAACAAAAAGTCAACTACAAAGTTTCCTAGTAAAATTTATCTAGTACTTACTAAGTTTAAGCTACTGAATTTGAAACCCATAAAGTTTTGAAATATATCGGCTGACTGAATAGTACTAGACATTATAGGTAGTCTGTTACCCGTAATTATATTATACTGAGCGTCACACAAATCGACGGATGGGAAGTTATGCGCAGAGTTCTGCGCAAAAGCCGAAATATAGGCATTCGCGGGAGCCAGAGAAACGAGACGCCGGGGCACACCGGCCACACGGACGGACAGACGGATAACAAAGTGATCCTATAAGGGTTCCGTTTTTTCCGTTTGAGGTACGGAACCCTAAAAAAATATATACGTGTCGACTAAAAACCTCCACCCTGTTTTTTCGACGGCTAAAAATTATAAATAGGTAAATGCTACCTTTCAGATATTGCATCCTGCTAACAAATGCGTAGGTGACAAGTGCCAGTCTCGCTGGTTGCCATCTGGCCGCTATCGCAGCTGCAATCAAAGTACCAATTGGCTCCAATTTGCAATAAATGGAACAATAACTGATACTTACATGGCAACACTAAACGGTCGGCCTAATGAACAAAGAGAGGAGTTTAGCAACAAACTTCTGAAGTTGTAAATTACTACCTCCGATCTGTAGTTCCTGTAACCCGATCTGTAGACCGGTCTTATTGGAGATCTTTAGGGGAGGCTTATGTCTAGAAGAAGTCCTATGGCTGATGGATGGATCTGTATTTGGACCAGCGTGGTGGATTTAGTACAACTATCCTTCGAAGTTAGACCTTTGTACATAATGCGAAGGATACCTACCATTCTCTTGATTCAATTTTGGTATTTTCAGCTCGTACCGAATCGATCGAATATATCGAACCCGTCACGTACAAAAAATGTTTTTAGAGACCTAAAGTAACAAAAACAAATTACCTAATAATTTATTACGGTTGTTCTGTTCTTGCAGGTAATTCGCCATCTCATCATCTACGGTCGCGGTACGTTACCTATCATATTATTTTAACCTTCATCTGGCCGCAATATTTTGTAACGTAGACTAAAGCTGCTTTTCCAAAAGATCTGATATGTGTGATGGAGCCTTTAGGTATTATTCTGAGGGTAGAGTAGAATAGAGCTCTAGAAGAAGAATGAAATACCACCAATAGAATCTCTTCATTTCACGTCAAAATGTATTATGGAGAGATTATATCAGTGGATTGTCACTCCACATATCGGGGGATATGCATCGTAATAGGGATGTTTACTGGGTATGAAAATCATTATTATAATTAGTCCGTCAGTTAGATTACTGAAAAATATTGGACACGTACTTTTTCTTTTGTCAATCAAACAATTAGTGACTAAGATAAACCTTGGCAAAGTTTGAGAGTGGGGGCTCGTGACGGCACTAGCCGGTACATTTCATAGCGGTTAGTGACGTCACGCGGAACTTTAACGGGCTATATCTTCATCAATTTGTGTTAAATTGACAAAAGAAAAAATACGTGTCTAATATTTTTTGACAATCTATGTGACGGACTAATTATATTCTTCTAGTAAACATCCCTATTCCTGCTTATGCCATATACCTACTATAGCATGCATATGTAATAAGGTACGCGCATGCTGCAAGCTAAATTCTAGATTAGAGAATATGAAACCAGTATAAATTCAATTAATATGAAAATATTGTCCATAGATATACTAGAAATATATCGTAAGTACTACTAAGTACCTAAAAACCATCTCGATAACATCCGAAATATGTCCTTGGAATAATGGAAACAGTTTATGCCATAGACATATACACAGACACACTTATAACTTACTCCTCTTTTTACGTCAGGAATTAAACATGGTCCCGTTTAGCGAATAACTATTATTTTTTACCAGAAATATAGGAATAGTTCGCACGGATAGATGTAGTAATTTTCACATTATTGTTGATTTATCAAATTGGCTCAGCCGATTCCGATAAAATATAAGTGGGACCACCTCTGAAGTATAATCTCAGAAACAGAATAATAATTATCGAAATCGGACTACTCTATAAAAAGTTTTATTACCTATATATACAGGGTTATTCTGCGAATTTTGTCAAAACTAAAAAAAACCCAGCTGTTCCATACATAATGGCGCGGAGCGGGTGAACGATATTTTTCAATGGCACAACATTTTTTTTAAGATTTGACTAAAGTCGTCGAACACAAGTTGTTAGTTACAGAACAAGTCCCTAAAAGGATGCTAATTGATTACCAATAACCCTGTATATACGCGTCGACTTGAGAACCTCTTCCCTTGTTGGTCCCGGTCTCGTCGGTTAAAAAAAACCACGCCCTGTCTAAATTCTGGCTATAATAAGGTCTCACATTTCAATGTCAGTGTCTGTTCAGGCTTATCTACCTAATGTAAATCCTTTGTCATTCATATGTTAATTAAAATACAAATTCTATGAATAATATTGTTTATTTACCTTTGTTACCTTGTCCTCTTTGATCTGCAATTCACACCTACGCCCCCATATTGACTCCTACAGCTACTTATAGATAACTAGCTTCTGCCCGCGGGAGTTACAGATTTGTAATATTAGTACCTAACTTTATAGTCCACCATTGGGCATAAGTTTGTTTTTTATTTTCCCTACAGAATTCTAATAGTTTGCACGAATCGATGATGTGACATCCATGTACATTATTGTTGATTTATCAAAAACGGCTCAGCCGATTTCGATAAAATTTATATGGGACCACCTCGGGAGTGTACTCTTTCGAACTAAAAATCATTTTTTTAATTCAGTTCCTAATTGGCGAAAATGTCGATGAACATACATAAAAAATACCTACATACAGACACCTCCTCATTTTTGGAAGTCGGTAACAAAACAACTAATTGCACAACAAGATGCAATTTCAATTTAATCGAATGCGATTTAGATCAATTGGATTACACGACACAATCATAATTAAAATCGATTGAAGTAGTCTTATCTCCAGACGTTCAGCTTCAGACATAGCCTAGTAATCTAGTTTAATATACATTAGTTATTATCTACTTCTTTGATACTAATAGCTAGCCCAAATTATAAATAGAGAATGCCGATTTTGTAGTAATTAATCGTTATCATTTCAGCTGCAGGAGGTCCACTTGAAGATTTTTAGAGTTTCGTACCCAAAGGGTAAAAACGGAACGTTGTCTCTATAACAACATAAATACTTAAAACAAAAAAAAAAACAATATTTAAGGGGTGCTCCCATACAATGAACCTGAAATTTTAGCCGTTTTTCGCTCGATATTAATAACGGTGATAGTTAGACGCTTGAAATATTCACAGAATATCAGGTCAAATATGCACTCTAAAAATAAATAGTTAAATTATAATTTATTATGGGAGCCCCCTTAAATATTAAAATTAATATTTAAGGGGGCTCTCATACAACTAACGTGTGACATGTAAAGATGCTTGAAATATTTACAGAACGTTAAGTTGTTTATATTATAAAAAAAATGATAATAAAATAATATATATTTTATTTTATTTATTTACAGGCCAACATCACAAAAAATAAAATTAATCTTAATTATACAGATAAATATAAATAGCCAATAACAGGCCTAATCCTAAAATTAGTTATGAAAAGAAAAGAAAAAACAAGTCTATGATGTCTAAGTACATACGTCTTAGTGTTTATAAATATGTATGAATATACTATAATATAACAACAATATATATTATAAATAAAATTAATATTAAGGGGCCTTCCATACGGTACGGAACCCTTCGTGCTCGAGTCCGACTCGCACTTGGCCGATTTGTTTTTTACAAGACGTTCGCTGCGATTTAGAAATACTTAGGCCTCCAACAGATTTTCAGTAAAACGGCTTGCATCCATTCCAGATCATTGTTCTTCATATGGGTAGATCTGCGCTACGCTTAACGATGCAAATTATCGAAATAAAATTGAGCATTTAAATTAATCTTAAAAAAAAAACAAGTTGGTGCTTGAATTCTGAGTATTACCCGGAACACCAAAATAAATAAACAGCCGCTTTTTGCAACTATAATATTCGTGTAATTTAGATAAAAACTTTTGTTGTTCTGACTCTATTATAATTAATCTGAGCTCTTCTTTAGTGCAGTCAAATATGCATTTCTCTTGCTTCTAATCTTTATATTTGTTTAGTCTGTCTAGAATGTAATGTAATGTACATTCATAGATGTACATTCGGAATAACTAAATAGCTATAGTACATAGAGTGGAATAACCTTTTCGAGTTGGATTCAAACCTCGTCTCTATTAGTACTGAAAATTGCATTATGAATACGTCTGAATTTGCATTTCAAACGAAAGTGCTCAAGAGTTTAGGTAAAGCTAGCGTCGTTGGTGAAATAGTCTGGATGAATGGATATTATGTATGTAGGTACATCGTAAGTTGGGTGTTTAGCTAGTTTCATTTTTAGGGTTCCCTACCCCTAAAAACGGAACCCTTATAGGATCACTTTGTTGTCCGTCTGTGTGTGTGTCAAGAGTCTTTATATCGGGAACGCGTAAAGATATCGAGTTGAAATTTAAACTGTATACGTATATCTATGGTCTCTTGCAGTTGTATAAAAGAAAAACTTCTCAGTTATCGTTTAAAAAAGTTAGAGCCGTTTATGTTGTAAAAAACCGCATATTTCGATACTCACAAAAATCAAAACCTACAGGGTACTTTCCGTTGATATAGAACTATGAAATTTGGCAAGCAGCATTGTCTCAGAGTACTAATAATATAGGAATAAATCTGGATAATGTACATTTTTATTTAAATCATAAAAATAAGGCCTCAAAATTCACAGAATATGGGTTCAAAATTCAAAGTGAGTAAATCGTATCATGTAAGGTATCATATAAAAGAACTTCATTAGCACATGCTTATGAAGTTCTTTTTTTTTTTTAATAAATATGTTTATAATTATTTTAACAATGTAGGATTTTCGATGTATGACAAGAAAAGTAAAAAAAAAAATTTTTTTGTCGATGGTTAGAATAGTTAGTTAGTATAGAGATTTTAACAACTTACTTCTCAATTTTGTGAAATTTTCTGGATTTGTACGGAACCCTCGATGTGCGAGCCTGTTTCGCACTTGCCCGGTTTTTATTTATTCAAATATACGGGCTGACTACATACGACCACATGCGCTAAATTCTGGGAAGTACGCTTTGTCATCAGTACTCCGTTGCCTATCCACTGCCGTGTCAACTTACCCATCTTCTGGGATATGTCGGGTCAATTTGATTCTCTTTCTTGATTCGATTTCGGCAGAGTAACTCCGAGCATAGCCCGCTCCATGGCACATAGAGCCATAGAATAAGAACTTCAACAATAGAAACCGTATTAAAATAGCAAGAGATACACATTACACATCTCTTTGTACTATTTTAAATATGAAATTTAAAAGGTCTTAAAAATATGCATATACACTAGGGTGGGTCACTGAAGTATGGAGAAAAAAAAAGTTGTAGTTTTTCTTCGGGCACAGTGGAAATATGGTGCCAAACCATAAGTATAAGCAAACCGTGAAGTTTAGTAATAATCAGAATCCATCTACTGCCTCCAGTTCCATGACGAAATTTCAAAAAAATGTGGATAGTACGGTATTAGCTGATTGGCAAAAAAAGTGCACAGATCATAATTATTTATGAAAGATAAGCTTAAATCAATAGTAGTTAAGTTTATTAAGGGGAATAACATAGCAAATAATTAATAAAACATTTGAAAATATAAAATCTCGCTTTTGCCCGCGGCTCCGCCCGCGTGGTATTTTCACTTTTATGTTATCCCACAGGAACCTTTTATTTTTTCGGAATAAAAGTAGCCTATGTCAATTTCCGTTCTTTGAACTATATCCATGCCAAAAATCAAGTCAATCCGTTGATCAAATTATGCGTGAAAGAGGAACAAACCAACAAACTTTTCAGATTTATAATATTAGTATGATATACTACTTAATGAAAGTGAAGGAGTTAATATGTGGCAAATTCCTTTTTGTTGTCAAATATGGGTATTGATTTTCTCGCATCTACCTAGATTTTTTTGCATTGTTTTTTTGTTTCTACATAAAGTAGTGAAAACTTGAGGAAGTAACTGCTTTTATTACTCTTTCTTCCGCTTGGATGTGCCAAAGGAGATATAATTAATTTAGTTTTCCTTCTCCTTTTAGTTCAACAAATAATTTTATATTTTTTCAGTTACAGATTTTACAATTGATGGCTCGGTGAAAATTTCTTGCTTATTTAAACGGAAATTCACCATCTACATTCAATTTTTCCTTTGATAGCTCAAATTGTTTTGTTGTTATCTATTTAGTTGTGCCAAAGTCAAAAACACGTGAATACCATCATTTTGCCTAGCTATTTGTTGATCTTTGAAGTTGATCTTGCAGGCATTTTTTTTTGTTATGATAAGCACATTTGATTAACTTTTGACTTTTGCAAGCTGAAATATTGAAATATCAAATAAAACTTTACTTTCAAGACGAAACTATACTAACTTTTATTCAGATAATGTTTGGTGAGATTTGCAAAAGGTCTCTTACTCTAAATAATAAAATATCATGATTTTATTAATTTTTTAGTATTATTTGACAACTAAAGGATTTGTTTAACAATTTTTCTATAACGATGGCTTCGATTTAGTGTTTATATTGGCTTTTTGTTTAGTTTTTATTCGTATTTTAACTTTTATCAGAATTACTCTTAAAATACATCATGGTTTCATAGTTTGGCAAAATATTGCCTTTTAAATCCCATAAATCAATCATAAGGAACTTACTATGATTTGTAGTGGTATTTCAATCTTAAAATAAGTAAAACCAATAACTTCACTCTATTTACGCATCGCGCTACTTAAAAGTTTATAAGATCAACTTTGCGCCAATTGTTTCTTAAAAAATCCCACCTCTACCCCATTCCTTACTTCTGTTCTTAAGCTCAACCTAACAAACGTTTTTATTTATCGTTATTAAGTGCTATTACATATATAATCGGATATCAATAACTTGAAAAAAGTATCTGAAACTCGACATAAAAAATCTACTTTTTCGGAAATTTCGTTTACAATCTGGAGGCAAATTTTGGATAAAATAATGAAATCAAACATTATCTATAAATTAATTTAACCATTTGGCACCTTTTTATTTCTGAGCCTCTTGAAAAATAAAGAAAAAAAATTTTTGACCCACCCTAATATACACCCGAACTTACGTAATTTCGAAGGGTTTCACAAGCTAGCGTTGAGCTTTCTCGGGTGTCCAAATTCAAAAAGGTAAAAAGTAGGAAGGTAAAATGATCAGAGATTTAATCCTTCTTACTGGAACTAGAGGGTTCCAATTTCCGAAAAAGACAAAGACCAAGTGAAACCTTATTTTAACATTCCAACTGGTGATTTTGACGTATGCGATAGACATTGCGTTTTTAGGGTACCGTACCTCAAAAGGAAAAAACGGAACCCTTATAGGATCACTTTGTTGTCCGTCTGTCCGTCTGTGTGTATGTCAAGACTCAATATCTCGAGAACGCGTAAAGATATCGAATTGAAATTTAAACTATATACGTAAACCTATGAATTCTTGCAGTTGTGTAAAAGAAAAGCTTCTCAGTTACCGTATAAAAAAGTTAGAGCCGTTTATGTAGTAAAAAAACGCATATTTCAACGCTCACAAAAATCAAAACCTACAGGGTACTTCCCGTTGACATAGAACTATGAAATTTGGCGAAGAGCATTGTCTCAGAGTACACATATAGGAATAAATCTGAAAACTGTATTTTCATTTAAATCACATAAATATAGGGCCTCAAAGTTCACAAAATATGGGTTCAAAATTCAAAGTGAGTAAATCATATCATGTAAGGTATCATATAAAATAACTTCATTAGCACATGCTAAAACAGGTTTTTAATTATTTTAACAATATGTTTGTACGGAACCCTCGATGTGCGAGCCTGACTCGCACTTGTTCGGATTTTTTTGTGCCACTCACACTATATGCGCTATATCACGCGTATGCTGTAAGTATAACCAGATAAGAATAAGACAGCTGTAACGTAGTTTTTATTTGAGTAAAATTTAGCAATACTTCTATTACTTGTCGTTCTTCTGAGCATAGAACAACTTTGAACTTACTTGTGCGACCCGCAGTGAAATACCACTTTCCTGTGTCATAAGTCATCTATACGATACACATTAATAAAATATTATATTTAGTTTAAGACTGCCACTCATTATATCTATAATGTAAAGGCAATTTGATACCTACAGTGGCTAACAAAACAATCATCGACATAGGAACTTTACTGTTAATTCTCGAGTTTACCAAATGTCAGACCGCGGGTACCGTGTTGGCATTTACCGTGGACACTGACCGACCTTTCAAATGCACTCTTTGAAAACTTAACTACTTGTATATTAAGGGTTTTATCCATGGAATAGTAGATGAAAGGAGGTGACATTGGCATCTGACTGATATTTCTATAAAAACAGTGACTGCCTCAGTGGCTCAGTGGTTAGTGACCCTGGCTTCTGGGTCAAAGAGGCGTGGGTTCAGTCCCCACCCAGGGCAAACATCTATGTGATGAATATAGGTATTATAGGTGTTTGCTCAGTGTCTGGATGTTATTGAGGTACTATTTATATATGCACGTACCTACTTAAAAATATGTATCTTTAGTTTATCAGTCCCTGGCAGCCATATAACAAGCTTTGCTTAGTTTGGGGTCTGAGAACGTGTGTAAGATGTCCCTTAATATTCAACAACTAAGCACCAAAGCAAAGCGCTGGTCTTGGTGAAGCTAAGTATCGTCACTTGATGCTTCAATGTTCTTGCTTAAACTTTGAATAGGCTAAAGTCTACGTTCAATTAAGTAAAGACTGAAGGAGATTTTGTGAAATGAAAACAGTACAGATTAGTTTTCTTACTAAATTAATATTGTTCAACCCGGATGAAGTTAGAGAGGGCTGCTATAGTCTGCAATATTTTGGACAAAGAGCAGTCAAAATCTAATAAGCAGCATTAATATGTCAACTGTAACACCAAGTACTTGCGCAAGAAACTGCACTACCAAGATTTAAAACAAAAAACCGGACAAGTACGTGTCAGGCTCGCACGTCGAGGGTTCCGTACAAACACGTTGTTAAAATAATTAAATTGTTTTAGCATGTGCTAATGAAGTTCTTTTATATGATACCTTACATGATACGATTTACTCACTTTGAATTTTGAACCCATATTTTGTGAATTTTGAGGCCCTGTTTTTTGTTACTAAAATAAAAATGTACAGTTTTCAGATTTATTCCTATATGTGTACTCTGAGACAATGCTTCTCGCGAAATTTCATAGTTCTATGTCAACGGGAAGTATCCTGTAGGTTATTATTTTTGTGAGTGTCGAAATATGCGGTTTTTTACGACATAATCGGCTCTAACATTTTTATACGAAAACTGAGAAATTTTTCTTTTACACAACTGCAAGAGATCATAGATATACGTATACAGTTTGAATTTCAACTCGATATCTTTACGCGTTCCCGAGATAAAGAGTCTTGACATACACACAGACGGACAGACGGACAACAAAGTGATCCTATAAGGGTTCCGTTTTTTTTTCGTTTGAGGTACGGAACCGTAAAAAGTAAATGCCGATGCCTCAAGTTTATGTGTATACAAATTCAGAAATGCCGTCTCCATATTTTCGCTCCACGGCTTTAACGAGGGGAGTTATTAATAGACCCGTCTATCACAATAGACAATGGTAATAGGCTTCGTTAAGTGTCTAGCTAAGTGATAAGTGTCAGGGAAAATCAATTACTATTCCATTGCGATAAGGGCGGAGAATTTCCTCAATTTGGAGCTGTTTCATTATGTAGATATGTGAAATATTGACGTTGATTTGCTTCTGGGAAGTCAATTCCATATTAATTTTGAAGGGAGATATAGACAAGAGGATACTATAAGGGTTCCATCACCCTCTCTAGGGTTTCGTGTCCAAAGGGCAAAAGGGAACCCTATTGCTGTTTATTTAACCATAATATGTCACTCACTGGTAGCTATCAATATGTCAAATTTGTGATTTGGATAGCACAAAGCCACTTTTTGCCCCGCTTCAAACAATGCGGGGCGAATGGAGACCTTCAAAAAGAGCCATCATAGGCCTTTCCACCAGGCCAGGCTATCTTCATAGATGGTAGAAGCTGTCATAGGAGCAATTATTAACTATTGATGTTTTTATTTCAAGTCGATTTTTTCCGTACAAGTCATATACTCGTAGTGTGATTTATTTGATTAGGTTGGTACTGATAAGAGATGCGTATTGCGTACCTATAAGGTACGTACGAAGGTAGGTTTATAAGTGATTTAATACATCAACTGTGAGTGTACCTTTTGTTAGGAATTTGATTCTTTTTTACGAGCTTTTATTTAACTTGCTAAGGATATACCTATGTATGTATGGAATCTTGTTGGAAGTTTTGATCAACTTCCCGGTTTCCGATTGAGCTAAAATTTGCACGCAATGTATATTGCGTGACAATACAATAATATGGTACAATGGAGCTGATCTGATGATGGAGTCGGAAGGTGGCCACAGAAACTCCTGTACTAAACAAGATACGAGTAGACCCGTCGTGTTTGGGCTCGTTTCACTTGTCTTGGCTAGCGCTCTGCTGCTACATGATATCCAGGATCCCAAAAGCTTATATATAAAAACTTATGTTTTCATAATAATTTATTTCAACAATTCTTTATACTTGTCAATTCTTTATTTGTGTTATTTTGTCTGTGGCGTGCAATCACTCTTTACTTCGTCCTGTTCAGTAGTCCATTTCTACAAACAAATTGATCGCAGTATAAAGGCACGGTTTGTGGCGGCCGACTCCCACGGGGCCATTAAATCAGAGTTTACGACGGAGAATCGCGTAATGAGCCGTGATGGTGCAAGAGGAAGCCCGCTGATTAACTGGCCTAGTTCTTCGTACTTACATTTACACAGAACGTAGCTACAGAAGCGACTTTTGTGCGTTGTAACAATTTATAAAGCTTCGAGATTTTAGAACTTTTTAACCACTTGAAGGGCTGTAAAGTGATCGATCTCGGTACCGATGTCAACTTGTTGAACGAACTTAGCTAAAAACATGACATTATTTTATGTCTCGATACACTTTAATCGCATCCTTAATAGGTTTGCCTAGGTCTGTCTTCCCGGTAAAGTACAATGTGGGTGTCTTCAAATCCCGAGTAAATAGGTATCTTCTAGACACCCTAGACCGCACATCTGCTTAACATCAGGCAGTGTGTAGTCAAACGCAAACCTATTGGAAATAAAAAAAAAGGTTTATTTCCGATATATGTTTTCCGATGTATCGTTTAATTGTAATAACATTATCTAAGCTAAAATTATCTAAGTCCAAAAATCGTAGAGCTCTAACCGCTAACTGCTCTAACCAAAGCCTTGTCAAAATAGCTTTATGGCCTGTCTGCTCAAAGGCACAAATGTTTAACTACTTCAGCCTTAAAACCTTTTGCATCTAAGCACAAGGTAAGCTTGCTTACTTAACCGACAGTTTAATTGAAGAGCTACGTGTCTGCACCGATTGCGGGTGTTAGACCTCACCAGGTAAAGCAATCAGCTGAGCTTAGTTTCCGAGCTTAATGTGAGTTGCACACCTAGAGCTAAGCTAAGTAAGTTAAAATCAAAGTCAAAGTCAAAAGTTAGTTCGGGATTAGTTCGCATAGCTAGAACAGTTTTCCATAGATCTGTGCAGACTGCGATCTATGCACGATCTATGAAAAACAGCGTCAGCTATGCGAGCTAAGCTAATCTTACTTAGCTTAGCTCTTGGTCTGCAGCCGGCATTATAAGCTTTTGCACTCAGCGCTTGTTTCTCTTCTCTGCAAACTGCAAGCTGGCATTTAGATACTTTGCACTTGGGGGATTGGTTGCTTTCGTGTGTAAACTCACTTACACGTGGAAATATCTCTGTCGTGTAGGAATAAAGTTCTTTATCTGTTTATGAAATTTTTAATACCTGTAATTAAATTTTTATTAACATTTGATGACTAGAAACATACTTAAATTCAAGTATAGAATAGTAGGAGTAAGTAGAGTATGTGTATTATATTTATATTTATACATACGTTACATTTACTTTTCATTTATCAAAGGTATTTGGCATTACTTATACTAATGCATTTTTATTCTATTTTATTATGTTTGATGGGATACCAACAACTGTTGTAGGGCAAATAAAATCGGGAAATATCGCACAATCACAGTAGTAAATACCGCCTTGAAGGAACCGAAAATATATTTTAATTTTAGTACTCATAAAATTAGTTTCGCTACCAATTGCAACTCTGAAGAGGCTAGGCTATGTGTTCTTTACAACTCAAGCTATGTAGTAGGCAAAAACCGAATCGTTTCGGATTGCGGGTGAAACCGCAGGCACTATTGCCTCCATATGTCCAATATGCAGATCCCGCCGGCTATACAAACACAAATCTGTCGGCATTAGGGTCATCCTGGATTCCAAAGGTAAGATTTATTCTGGAACCCCTTACAAATCCCTGACTGTACCGTGAGAAATACTGCAAAGATACTTTGTGTACTGGTGATTATGTTTTGTTACAGAGAAATACTTGTCAAGCTAGTATAGGTACTTAGTGTTAGTAGGTACTTAGGTAGGTATTTTTACTTTTGGCACCACCGTCCTATTAAAAAAATATCGATCCTAGAAAAAGTTGATGGAAATCAAAGTTGTAGGAAATCAAACTTTAAACATTCCGATAATTTCTCATGAAATATTGAAATAACACAGGTTATGGGAGAAGCAAAATAGCACCATTGTCTTATTAAAAAAAATATCGATCCTTAAAAAAAGTTGTAGAAAATCAAATTTCAAACAACTTCGGTTCCGATAATTTCTCAAGAAAAATTGAAATAACACAAGTTATCGAAGAAACATCTTGGCTCCACTGTCTTCAAATATGGAGCCACCAATTCCCACCTTTTTATTGATTGAATGAGCTTCCAGTTGGAGTGACGCGAAAAACTGATCAGTTTAACTTACCGTCCCCCACCTTTAATCTTGCAATATTCCTCCTTCTGATTAATAGGGTCCTTAGGCACAGATTACATAATAGCTTCTTCATAATTTAGGGCTTTAAACAGCCTTCTCAAAGTCCATCAGATGGTTTCAAAACTCTCCAAGGTGGATAGCCACCCAACCCATACAAACTCATTTACGAGTATTTCAATAAATAAGTAACAATTACTTGTCCTAAACCACTTTATTAGTTGGGCACGTGCAGCGGGCTTCCAGAGTAGAGAAGCCAAAAAGCCACCCTAATTGATTTAGCGATGTCCAAGAGCAGTGTTGCCAACTCCAGAAAACTAAAAAACAGCAGCTCACCAAAACAAAAAAACAGTAGAAAACAGTAGATATAGTGAAAAGAGGCAGATTTCTGACTTATCTCTTATAAATACAATAATTATCTAATTTTATTAGTCACTATGACTCACAAACATTGTTATACTAGCTATACTAAGGATTACAACATTTACAACCTAATGAAAAACAAAAAACAAAGTAAACTTATTTTCCGTTGCCTCATCTTCGGTATTTTCAGACTTTTTCTTATTTCTTAGTGTAATTTGGTGATGCTGAACGCTAACAGTTGAAAAACAGTAAAAATTAAGAGTTAATAGTAATCAGGGTCATCAATGTGAAAACAGCAAATCAACTAGCGACTGACTGGTTTAAAGCAGTTTTCACAGATGGCGCTTCCAACAATGTAGTAGTTGGTAAAAATGATAAAACCATACACTAATTCGACGTCTTCGCAGACAGCGTTTCTAGCTTAATAAGGTTCAAATCTTGCGAACGCGTCAATTTTTGAAATGTTTATCGCAAAAAGAAAGTTTATATACACCTAGTGTGTGAAGCACGATAAAAATCATTTCAGAAAATCAACTGTTAAAACAGTAAGGTGGGCAACACTGTCCAAGAGTGATCTAACTAAATTTTACTAGACTCAACTTAGATATGTAGGTCCCTAGATTAATTTCGTTTAACTTTTAATACGTACATCTACATTACTTAAGTAGAAGATACATTAATCAATGGATCTTATGGAGTGGTGTTGCTGCCTAAGTTAGCTATCATGATTGATTAACCATCCTCATCATATTACTGGATATATGGCTTTTTTATTTAGTCGTAAACTTTAGTTTTAAGCAAATCTTATTAGTTTGGATTGGACATGGATTTTTAAGAATAAATATTGGTTGGTTTTTCAAGATACATTTATATCTTCAACTTAGTACATCAATATTTTTTAAGCTCACGTCTTACCATAACTTGCCATTATTGTAGGTAAAGGATTCTGTCAAAAGCCGGAAACGTACTACCGGATGCGGCTGACGGACGCGACTGACAGCCGCGTCTTAGCAATGTGCACAGTCTTAGAACATCCGGTGTGCCAGATCGCTCTCGGACGTCCGAAGGAGACGTCCGCGACTTATGTCCGATAGTGTGCACGTCTCAATGTACTTTCATAGTCTAGATACCTCTCAGTCGCGCGGCTGTCTGTCGCGTCCGTAAGCCGCGTCCGATAGTATGTTTCGAGTTTTTGATAGAGCATTAACTCGTAACTAAAGATATCTCTTCATTTTGCACTTCACGTTTTAAAACATACAACAACACAACTATAGTTACGTATTATAATAATAAATTATGAAAATTCACTAACCAATCTACGCGCTCTGATTCCCATAAACGTTCAAACGGTTCATGAAAAACACCGTTCCTATTCATGAAAAAATATTTATGCATACCTACAACCCACACACAATATGTTTAGGCAGGTCAAAGCGTTTATGAATAACTATAGTGGATCGCTCATTTATGCCGTAATGATATGTAACCTGAATTCTGAAAATTTGAATCCAACTTTGAACAGAGGAAACTTTCCAACAACCTACTTTCCTTCACAGAGGTAATACAACGAGAGGATAGCGTTGTTATCGCTTGAGGCAATTATCAATCACAAAAATGTAAGGAAAATCTTGGCCAGAGCTGTCATAACTGTCAAATATGAATAGGAATTTGACACTATCGGGCAACCACGGCAACAGCCTGAATCGAGATATTTTTCATATCTCTTTCTAACTCATGCCATCATCTCATCAATGCATCTCCTTCAGATTTTCTTGGTAAACTTCATTATCCCTCTAGTTACCTTACTTTTTTGGGTTCCGTAGTAAAATGAGGAACCCTTTTAACTTCGTTTCGTCCGTCCGTCCGTGCTACAAAGCCTTATAACTTCCACATTTATGAATCAAATTGGATGAAATTTGTCAACTTTTTGTACCTAAATACTAGTATAGATCTCAATTTCAAATACTTAAAAATTTCAAAACAGTTTTTTTAAGGGGTAGCTCATGTAAAGTAAAGTAAAGTGGGGATGAAACTTTTTTTTTCCGACCCCCTCGTGTGGGATATCGTTGAATAAGGTTTCTAAAATGAATGAAATGTAAGGTTTCTTGAACAATTTTCTGTCACGTGTACCATTTGTGAGATATAAGTCGCCAAAGTTAAAAAAAAGAGTCGAAAAAAGAGTGAAAAAAGTTTTTTATATACCTTGCTTACATATTATACCACAAACCGGAAAGTATAATAATAAGTAAGGTAAGTAGATAAGAAAGCAGTTGATGATGATATGACGTATGACAAATTCAAACATTTCCAATATTTCCGGATGAAACTATTTTTATAGAACTTCCCACACTAGACACATCTCAAAGAGGTCTTTTTGCGATAAACTATTCAAAAATTGCGGCATATTATTGAGTTGTTTGTCGCAAAAGGAACTCTTTGAATTTTTTCTGATATCTGTAAACCCAAAAACTCCGTAATCTTTGAAATCTTAAGTAAATCAGGTTAGTAGTACAAGGATTACCTAGGCGGAAGAAGATAAGGTGCAAAGCGAACTCTAATAAAGTGTTACTTATATCAATAAACATTATCTTTTAGTGTTAACGGCTTTTCAACCAGCCACATGCAGCTGTCTCACTCGGCCATTCGTAAGTTTAGTCGTAATTTTAAATATTGCGGATTCTTTTTTACTATATGCATTTGAAAGAGAGAAGAATATTTTTAATTGCTATTAAATTTAGGATGGCGCCTTCATAATAGGCCACATTGTATTTCTAAAAACCCTAATGAGCATCGACACTAACCTCAACTGGAAATCTCACGTAAATAAAATAAACAATAAAATCTGCTACATGCTAAGTGTGTATGTGAAGACTCTTTATCTCGATTTTCGATGTATGACGAGAAAAGTGAAAAAAAAACTTTTATGTCGATGGTTATAGTATAGAGATTTTATCAACTTACTTCCCAATTTTGTGAAATTTTCTGGATTTGTACGGAACCCTGGGTGTGCGAGCCTGACTCGCACTTGTCCAGGTTTTTTTTTACTTACCAATTTACTTTACTAACTTTGTGGGATTGCGCGAACGAGATAGAATTGGCTTATAAAATCCCCTTTTTCGTTGACAGCCGCCATTCGCTCTCGTTTACATTTATGGTTGGATTATTTAATACGAAGACGGATTTGCCTAATCTTAGACGTTGTCTCCACTAAAGCAGAGCGAAAATGGATAAAGCGTTGTATATATTACCTACCTACTCTACCTAGTACCTATATGTAAATGCATAACTAAAATACTTACCATTATTTTGTTTAGCAAACTCGACAGGACGTTGCGGAGGATTGTGATCTCGTGATTTATGGAAGGAGATGGGCACCTTTACCCAGCAGTGGGAAAATATTAGTTGGGAAAAAATAACATTTAGCGAATAAAGAAATATCTGCTCCGGTCTCGGTTGTGTTTTGTTGCTCGATATCATTTAAGCTGACTGCTGAGAACTCGCGGACTCGCATAACGCTTAGCTTCGCTTTGGTAGAGTCTGTTCCTTATAGCGGGATTATTCAATGTGGTGACGGGTTTGTATAATCTTTACGATTTTCTGGTGCGCAGTGACGTAGTTAATGACTCTTCGAGCTCTGGACTCTATTTTTGTAGTTTTTGTGGATTTGTTTGGAAACAATTTTTGTTATTATTTTCACATTACAAGACGGGTATTGCGGCGTTTCGCCCCGCAAGTGGTTCGGCCCGCGGGGCGAATCGAATGGGACCGTCAAAGAGTCTTGGGCACAACACACGAAAAAATAGCTGTCATACATTTTGTCGCAAGTCAATGAGCTTGCTGTTTGGAATAGCTTTTTTCTTCGCAATTTCGTACTTGGTCCCATAGTAAAAGTTGATTATAATACTGCCCATATTATTATTTATAACAGTAACGTCTCTGAAAGTTGCACTTTGCAAAGCAACACGCTTGTATGTATTTATGTTATGTATGTATGTTATCTTTAACCTACCCTTTAACTTATATTTCACCGAAAAATCGATATCCGTGAGACAACAATGAATAATTGAGCTGTGAGGCTGTGGCCTGTGACTGATAAAATAAAACGTTTGATTCTCTAAGCGAAGCGTATAAGTAACACGCCCATTTTGATAAGCAACTTATTATATAACACAGTTTGTCTCCAATCTGCACTAGACGATCTTTATTATCTCTACTACTATTCAGTAATACAGACATAGACAGTGACCGTGCCAGGCGTGGGCCATGTGGGGCGCCGCAAACGGCCTCGCGCCCCTAAGGGGCAAGGCCCTTAGGGGCGCGAGGCCGTTTGCGGCCTAGAAGGCGTCCTGCCTTCTAGGTGCAATTTATTATATTTCACAACAATTTTTAAAACGTCTAAAAATCGCTCACTGCGCTAGCGCTAAATAAATTCCTTGGTTTACTCCCTTCGCACATCAAATCAAATCAACTCATTTTGGAATAAGCAGGGACAACATCTTTAAACCTATCTTTTGGTTTTGGGCCTATCCAAATCGTTACCAGAGGGCTTCGCAAAATTTAAGATGCCCACTTGAAATTTCGATTCTGCTCCGCCACTGGACATACTCGTAGACGTTCCTTTTCACTAATAAAATTATCCGGAGATGGATGTACGGAACGACCAACATTTCTGTACAGATGGCAAAACAGTGGAACTAAATATTTTTCGTACAGTTCCACAGTTTTCTTTTCTTTACATAGTTTACTTTTCTCATGCGCGTCGTACGATGGAAATATGGAAACATAAAAACTCTCACGTTTTAGGAGATTACACTGGAAATTGATTTTTAGATTGCTTTCTTTTTCTGAAATGTGTAGGGCTTTGTTTTCACATTTTAGTTCATTTAAGCCGGTTCCAAGCGGTCTTATTGGATATCCGTAGGGGAAGCCTGTGTCCAGCAATTGACGTCCTATGATGGTTGGTGGATTGATGAGGTCATAATTTTATAAACATCGCAAATACACAGGCCTTTCTTCAGAAAGGTGGCAGAACTGAAATCATATTTCAATACAATCATGGTACAATTTCTATAAATAAATGACGAAAACCGTTGTTGAACCGAATGATTGCAGTCTCAGCTAAATTCAGTCAGCCTACTGCACAACTTCACCTCTTTCCGTCTTTCATAGCTTTGTCTCTCTTTCCGCCAATCTTACCTTTTTTTCAGTCAGTCTCATCCAGATGTCTTTGATAGTTTTTCTAACGTATTTACTTAGTAGGTACGTTTAGTTCGTATTCCAATATCAGCCAACTATACTGTGCTGACCTTTTAATAGTTTACTGCTGGCAACATTGTCCTACCCACGTACATATATAGGGTATTGGACCGTATCTACCACGCTGGACCAATGCGGGCTGGTCACAGATCAGAGAACAAGGTTCTTCCTTGTTCTGTTATCTGTGGAGTGGATGGATGGATTCATCAGGGAACCCTGATCTGTACGCTCATCGACTTGTTTTTTTTTTTTTGTTTTAAACATATTCTATTCAATTTCTTCTACGGACGTATGAACATTACCGTACAATCCAATCCGAATTCGACTGTCTCGGTGGCTCAGTGGTTAGTGACTCTGACTTCTGGATTAAAGAGTCGTGGGTTCGATCCCCACCTAGGCCAAATATTTATTCATCACATACACTATGTTCATCACACATAGGTGTTTGTCTGTGTTTATATCTGTGTCTGGGTGTTATTTAGGTACTATCTATATAAGTAGGTATGTATTGAAAAATATGTATATCGTCGCCTTAATTCTAATATGCCACATCTCATTTTTGAACGTAACTGACATTTTGTATTATTTGGATAAAGCTGACAAAAGTGAATCTTTCTCTTTCTTTACCTTGTAAAGTTTGTATAGAAAAGAGTGAGATAAAAGACTTGACGTAATACAAAGCATCTCAAATCATTCGATCTCTCTGCGAATCTGCATTAACTCATTGAGTCGCCATAGTTTGTTGACATATCACAGGTTGTTCCGCGATTTAAGTTGTGTGTGATTGTTTTTGTAAGCTGCCAAGGTATGAAATAGTTTCCATTTACTTTATTGAAGTTTATTTACGGTTTTAAAACATATTTCATTTGTGGAAAACCACTATTAGTACAGTAATTAACAATTTTTAAGTGTGCTTTGAGATATTGCCTATTCGAATTAATATTTTAGTAGATTCCATTTGAGATACGACCTATTCGCCAATTTATTTTTCAAATATATCATAACCGTCGTGGTGTTTTCAGATGTTTAATTTTGTTTGTTGCTATAATTGCTTTCAGTTATCATCAAAATGGATTTGATGCAATCAGGATCAGACGATGATGACCAAGAAATTTTAAATTTTATAGCCGAGAACGGAATAAAAGTGACTAATTCAAAGAAAAAGCCAAAGAAAAACCAGAGCCGTATACAAATTTTAGAGAACATCTTGATATACAAACCAGACAACGAACTACTACATGCGATTAATACAGTCATTACAACCGAACCTGATCCCGCCGTTAATGCCCAAAACAAAGCCTCTTTGGAAATTAATAAGCAAGTGTCCAATCTGGATCCGTTACTCAGTGCTGCTGCTAAAAATGATCCTGAAATTGAACTTAAAGACACATTTGTGGCCAAAAATGATGAAGGCGCCCAAGAATCTCCTCTTGTAATTAAATTATATGAAAATTTGGAACCAGTCAGTGAATTGCCAATCACTCAGTTTGCTACTAATGATAGTTCAACATCTGAAGTTGTAGAATTGGATGCCACCATTACTGAAGCGATTATAGACGCAGAAATGTTAGTTGTTGAATCTGGGCTTGAAACAAATAAATTTGAAGATCCAGAAAACAAGCCTAAACGCAAAAAGCATGCTATTTGTGAAGAGTAGCAACGAAATATTACAAAAGAGAAGAGAATGCGGGGAGAGAGTTATTCAGGATATTCAAGAAAGGAAAATAAGGTGACGACAGGTATACAGAGAAGTGAAAGGCAGATGGGCCTAGCATGTGACTCCAAGTTCTGCAAAAATAGCATCATGAGGTTCTGCTCTGAGTTTGAAGAACATGATAGACAAAGTATTTTTCAAAACTTTTGGAAGGAGCTTGATTGGTCAGGGAAGAAAAGTTTTGTAACTTCAATGATAGATAAAATTCCAATTAAACAAAGAACAACTGAATCAAAAAAAAGACAACAAAGCTATGTATACTATCTGAAGCTGAATGAAGAAACAAAACAAGTCTGCAAAAAAATGTTTCTGAATACTCTAGGAATCAAAGAGCGCATGATTCTTACTTGGATTTCAGAAGCTAAGTCGGGTATCTCATTATCTGAGACTACAAAGCAAAAGAGTAAAAGAGGTAAAAATAAATCTACTGAAACACAAACATCCACTGGAGTCAGTCAGGCTAATCATCTGCAAAAGTTTTTAGAAGACATACCTAAACTACCCTCACACTACTGTAGAAGTACATCTACAAAACTATATTTAGAACCAGTATTCGAAAGCAAGAGCCACGTGTACAGCATTTACAAAGAAAAATGTGCTAGTGATAAGGTAAAACCCATATCAGCTTGTTTTTTTTTTAACAAGTTTGATGAACTAAGCTTAAGTATTACCAAGCCAAAAAAGGATAGGTGTGATATTTGCTGTGGTTATGAAACTAAAAACGTAACAGAAGAGGATTACAAAAGACACATTCAGAAGAAAAATGCTGCAAGATTAGAAAAAGAAGCTGATAAAATACTGGCTATTGATGGAAAAATTACGATACTTACTGTAGATTTGCAGAGTGTGAAGGTGTGCCCAAAACTTCAAGCTAGCGCAGTCTATTATAAGACAAAGCTTTGTTGTCATAATTACACAGTTTACAATTTAGCAACTCACGAAGTAACCTGTTATTGGTGGCATGAGTGTGAAGGCGAGTTACAAGCCTCTAACTTCGCTTCTTGTCTTGTAGACTACATACAAGAGAAGGTACCTAAAACTATTCCACTGGTTATTTTTAGTGATGGATGTACCGCCCAGAATCGAAACTCAATCATGGCTAATACTCTTCTTGACTTAGCTATGAGAGAAAATCTGTTAATCACACAAAAATATTTAGAAAAGGGCCATACCCAAATGGAGTGTGACTCAGTTCACTCGGTTATTGAGACAAAACTAAAAAAAACTGACATAAATTTACCTCATGAGTATGTTAAGCTTACTAAAGATGCAAAGAAGAAAACTCCTAAATACGACGCAAAATACCTGTCCCATGAATTTTTTCAAGATTTTTCATTACTGCAACGATACACCTCCATTCGACCTGGGAAAAAAGCTGGTGACCCAACTGTCACTGACATCCGGCAACTGCAATATGACCCGGAAGGAAAAATTAAATATAAACTTAATTTTTCGGATAAATTGCAAGAATTGCCCATCAGATGCAAGATTGGTAACTACACAATCAAACCAATGTACACATCAAGCATTCCATTGAAGTCGAGAAAATGGAAAGATCTCCAAGATCTGAAACAAATTTTGCCAGCAGATTGTCATTCTTTTTACGACAATTTGCCTAAGACAATGACTGATTAGAGATTAATTAAATTAAATAAGATTTTAAGTTAGCGTGGACATTTTTTTATAGTTTATTTAGTTTGATATTATAAACACAATGTTTAAGTAATTACATAATTGTAGACAATATAAAACAGTACGAATATTTATTTTTTTATTTTAATAAACCTTAACTCAGTTAATTAATCATGCTAATAAAGCGTAACTCAGGTATTGGGATTCCTGGATAAATAAATTGTATTATAACTTAATAACAAGAAATACTAGTACATTTTGATGGTTGGTTTAGAACATCACTTTTAATGATGTCAAAGAATTATATTAATAAAACAGTTTTTTGACCCTCCTCAAAAGTTGTCCTTTCTGAGATATGCTTTATTAGAATTAAGACGACGATATGTAGTATGCAGTATATCAGTTTCTAGCAGCCATATCAAAAACTTTGCTTAGTTTGGAGTCAGAGACCGTGTGTAAGATGTCCCCTAATATTTATTTATTACTAGTTTTTACCCGCGGCCCGCATGATATTTTGATTTTTGACGCAATATCATTATAATTTATAGCCTATGTGTTATTCAGATATATAAGCTATATTATTGTAAAGTTTCATCTCAATCCGTTCAGTAGTTTTTGCGTGAAAGAGTAACAAACATCCATCCATCCACCCATCCATCCATCTTCACAAACTTTCGCGTTTATATTAGTAGGAAGTAGGATAGGATTATTTAATGTTTCAGCCAACGACGACATAATTTTCCGTCTGCATGTTATTGACCGGCATTAACATAACATTTACCTTGAAAATGAATATTTAAATCGTCTCTATCATTGTTGTGATAATACTCTTACCGGTTATATAAGTTACAGTAATGGTTACGTAGCGTTTTCTTGGAGATTATTTCTGCTTGAGCATACGTCGGAGGAAATACATAATGTAATGCAGATGAGATTCGTATTCGTTAAGCGTGGGTTGGAAGATGACAGAATTTACAAATAGGTGAGTAATGAGTTGATGAATCTATTAGTTTGCTCACAAAAGCTTTTTGATTAGTTGTTGTAAGTGATGAATTGATGATATGTAGCACTCGTAGCGTAGTTTGACTAGGTGTTCGTCAGGAAGTACCGAAATTAAGCAACGTTCCGCACGGTCGAATTAGTATTTGGATGGGTGACCGCGGGTGGCATTTTCCAACTGAGCGCTCCTGGGGCTCGGATGACACGTTAAATTGTAGGTCCCGGTTGTTTTAACTTTGTAGCCATGTCAGAGGCCTTCAGCACGGGAAACATGGCAAAGGGACAAATAGTCTTTCCACCATTAAATCCTCTCGAGGAGGAAATAAAGTATGGATTGAGATTGACAATGACAATTGACATTTGAAAGTGGATAAAATGGTTTTCTTCCTTTGCCATGCTACTCGTGCAGGTGGCCTAAAACTCTGACACCAGGCCTATACGAGCTTACTTACTTACCAGTGAAGATAAACATAATGTATTTCTAGATGATCGAATTTAAGCTATCATTTCATCATTACGACCAAATTTTATTACGGGACGAATCCTGAAATTGCAAATTAATCAGCTGTTCTATACCTACATTATGTCGAAAGACGGCATATATACGGTCTTACTATTTTTTGGATTTTTAACATGTTTTCTTAGGTTTTTTTTTTTTTTCATACCTACTACTACTTACTAAAGTGTTGCAATATACATATGCTATCTAATCACATTTAGAAACCGTTTCGTGTTCCCGACACCTCGTTTAGCAGTTGATGCAACATTGTTATCACTGCAAACATTGCATTACGGCGTGCGAGTACTCGCTGGCACCAGTTTCTTCACCGGTGGCCAACGATCCCGGTCTATTTATACCTCGTGCCGCAAACACGGAAGTCAGGACCAGCTGCAGTATGCAGGTAGAGCAGACAACGTTGTATGGACTTGAATGATGATAGCATAACATCTCACAAAGGAGTACTCCTCCGGGCGAGGTGTTGTGCCCGGGGATAGCTATCCGACAGTGTTACATTGGGTCTTGATGTGGTTCGGCCGTCGCTGTAAATTTCGTTTGCGCGATTTAGACTCCGTTTTGTGATTGTATGACGTTAGTTCCTTAAGGCGCGCGTATGGTGGCGCCGCATGCAGCGAAGTTAGTCGCTACAGGTTACATGCGTTTTCTTAGGTCGCTGTACTACTCACCCTGAATGTTCAGAAGTGGTTTTGAGTTACCAGATTTGCCCCAAAGCGAATGGATTAGGGGCCTATTGGCCTTTGAATACCTTTTCAAATTAAAGTTTCAGATCCTCCCCCATCCTCCAGTTGTCTCCAGAGAATAACTTAAATTTTTTACTTGCCTCAACTGGAGAAAAAGCAAGAGAGATTAGAGAGATATATTGGGTAAAGGAATGCGATATAAATTCGCGCTAAGAGCTCGCTCATGACAAAGTCGTGGTACTGTCCCAATATCGTTGGACCACTTTCGACTACATTTGGTCTAGGTACCTAGAACAATGACAAAAAGCTCGCTCGGGTCCTTCCTGAGACAGTTTTCATTACTGAATAGTTGGTGTTTTTTGGCAATCTGTTTATTTATCGTCTTTATTGAGCACTTCCTGGAGTCACATTCTCGACAGTCAATATTTAAAAAATATACAAATCTTTCCCTATTTGTTACCTCTATTGAACATCACTAGTATATTATTCTATTATTTACTCCACCAGTTTTTTAGTTTACCTAGTTTTTACCCGCGGCTTCGCCCGCATACGCAATATATCATTATAATTTATAGCCTATGTGTTATTCTGATATATAAGCTATATTATTACAAAGTTTCATCTCAATACGTTCAGTAGTTTTTGCGTGAAAGAGTAACAAACATCCATACATCCATCCATCCATCCATCCATCCATCCTCACAAACTTTCGCGTTTATATTATTAGTAGTCACTACTAGTATGTAGTATTACCTATTATATTTTCTTGGCTACTGGGTTGTGTACCTACTTGTCCCTTTTGCCGTTGTTCTCTATTTCCAATTAATCTCCTCTCGTGCGATTCACATTGAATCTGATTTTATCGTCTTTCCGATAAGACGATAACACACATTTACAGAAAAGCTGTTCAAATGAAGCTATCAAAATCCAACAGCGAACGGTAAACATATAAGTAAGGTAGTCGGAAAATGTTTGATGGTTAGGTTAGCCATAAACTGCGCCCCTCAATTCAACAACACATAAACCGGCCGCACATGTCGGGAATACAAGTAAATCTGGAGCCGCTCGTCCTGAATAGTAAACAATAACACGTCGCGAAGCCTGGAACTTGTTGCAATCAATATGGCCAGTTGAATTGACCCAATTGCACCAATGTGAACACAGATACTGTTTCGGAGCTTTGTCTCTACTTGGACGATGCTTGCATATAAATTACCAACTTAATAAACCTAGTTTATTTATTACCATTGTTTTATAATTGATCGAGCGAACGATGTGAGAGAGATCTACATTTTATCACGGTGATTTTGCTTTCGTCTGTCCAGATGTTGGTTTTCGTCTACAGGTCGCATTTTTCAACGAATCTCGACTAAACTTGGTACACAGGTTCTATCGTAGGCGATTTTTGATTGATATTTCCCTCTAAAAGGGGGGAAATTGCTGTCGCGCTATTTATCAGGCGATTTCGATAATATTTGGCAAGATCATATTCTAAATCCCAACAAGATTTACGAGTATAAATCAAATCGGTCACTAGACTAGTTGACTAGTTGATTTTGATATACGAAGTATCGTTATCTTTATCGATTTGTTTTATCTGTGAAATAATTACATAGCCGGGATGTTTTATTAATATTTGTATCGAGATTATACCTTACCTAATATCACAATGTAAATACTCCTGTTACAGTTTTGGAATACAGATTCTTTGCTATTACATTTTTTCTTAAGAGCATTCTGAAAGATGAGGCAACTTCTAATGGAGTAATTTGTCTTCTAAATAGCATCTCCTATCTCACATTTTCGTAAATCTTTCATCATTAACGGTATCTATCTTGACCATTCTCGAACCTCTTTACCCAATTGTTTAGAGATTCTGTTATAAATATCATCTTAGTCTCAAATTAATAGCATGTGATGTGACTTTACCTACATCTCCATAATATCCATTGTTTTCGCAACGGGAACCAATTGTAAACAATCGTAACGTGTAATTTGGTCGCTATTTCCCACCGTCATTCAGTGGGCTGAATCATAGGCGAATTGCGTACGGTTCTTTGTCCCACCTTTATGGAAGCTTAGTCATCAGCTCGTGGAAATAACTGTTCGCAGTCGCAGTGTAACTAGCAGGTGTGCTAAGAAAAATATACGGTTCTAATATTCTAAGTATAGTTTATATTCTCATTACTTGATAGAGTGTTTGGTATGGATCATTTTGCGGTAGGGGAAAGGCGGCACCGGAATGGATATGTGTGTGTCCGAAGTCTCCGAAATTAGAAGCTCGGTTCTCAGACATCAGGTACCTGATTGCCTGAGGATCAAGCTTCATAGTTTGGAGACTTCAGATTTATTTTCAACTTCCAAAATCTCCGAAATCTGAAGCACGGTTCTCAGACATTAGGTACCTGAAAGCCTGAGGATCAAGCTTCATAGTTTGGAGACTTCAGATTTATTTTCAACTTCCAAAATCTACGAAATCATCAATCAATCAGACATCAGATACCTGATTGCCTGAGGATAAAGCTTCATAGTTTGGAGACTTCAGATTTATTTTCAACTTCCAAAATCTCCGAAATCTGAAGCTCGGTTCTCAGACATCAGGTACCTGATTGCCTGAGGATCAAGCTTCACATTTTAGAGACTTCATATTTATTCTCAACTTAGCAAAACAGACTCAATCAAAGTGTGATAATGAATATTATTGTTACGGAACTCATATCCGTGATAATTCCTGACTACATCAGAAGCTCTATTGTCTACTACTATCTATTTAACCTGACCTATCGTAAATATACCAAAATCGTTATCCAAATCAGCCCTGTTTATCTAGAGCTCTTTTTTAAGCCCATCGGTTTAATTTTTGAATTCGATATTTTCTACAGATCACATCTTACACACGGTCTCTGACACCAAACAAAGGAAATCTTGAGATATTTGCTGCCAGTGATTGATATACTACATAGACATATTTTTAAATATAGATAATACCTAAAAAAACATCCAGACACAGAGCAAACACCTATGTTCATCACATAAATACTTGCCTTAGGTGGGAATCAAACCCAATGTTCTTATGTTAACAACAAAATCAAACTGCCTAGTCACTTGGGCTCTAAAATCGACAGCAAACAATATGACAACTACACTAAAGTATTTGCAGATTTATTTCAGCTTTAGATAATGCTTTCTACATTCTCTGCCAATTGTAAAACTTTCCGTTTCTCGAGAGTAATGCCAAAAGAAAAGTGGTCTGACGTCAGGCGCGCCATTAGGATAATGCACGCAATCGGCCGGGTCAGGGCGGGTCAGGTTCGCATTTAACCAGATTTTATGATCGTTTAACAGGATGTACAATTTCAACTTCTCATTAACACGATTTTATTAGTTTCACCTGTATGTTTGTAAAGAGGTCGGCCCTTTGAGCTCGATTTTGACCTACTTTTAGCGATCAGATTTTCTTTAAACTTTGCACACCTATCAAAGAGCGATGACAACACTGAAAAAAAAAATTATGACTCGTAATCGTGTTTTTTTTTAACTATATTCGTATTACTTTTTGACTTAAATGTGCTAAGAACGAAAATTTAATTGATGACACTTGAACAGGACTGGAACGAATTGTCTGAGCGAAGGAAGATATTTGGTCATTTCTTCTTGGTGTTATTTTTTATCGCGAATAAGTTCGCTTTTGATAACTATGCCATTTATAGTAAACGACGATGAGATAGAAGGTAACACACTCATTTAGGGCTGGAATAGTCCAAGATTAGGAAACAAAGAAGGTCGGTAGTCGGTACTTTGAATAGTTCTCGTCCCGGATTAGCATCTGTCTTGATCAGTGATTTATGACAATGGGCTTAGAATTAAGTATGGCGTAATGGCAAAGCATAGAAAGAATAATACGAGTTTGATAATCGTAATATTTGGACGGATGGGGTCACTGTTGGTGGCTATAAAATTGCGAACTTGCGGTATGCAGATGAGTGCACTTTTTGCAATTAGTGCACGCCATATGGAAGAGCTGCGATAAAAATGCGATACAAAAATAATTTAATAATTTCCACAAAAAAAAAACATTAAAAAATGTTTGAATAGAACACGATCGGAAAGCAACGGTGGTTAGTTGAAATTTAAGAATGGGTCATAAAGTGCAGATGTTTGATTACCCTCAACTGTCGCTTATATAGGTTCAGAAAAGTAGGACTCTCAGTTATAAAGTCCATGAGAGAAAAACGACTCTCTCTTATAGAGGTTTTTGTCTCTCACTTATAGAGGTATTTGCGGGGTAAAATGACGGGACCTGGCTATTACTCTCACTTATAGAGGTTTTTCACTTATCTAGTTCTCAGTTAGCCAGGGTTGACTGTACTTCCATTTAAATTTTATCGTTATCAGTTGAGCCGTTTCTAATAAATCAACAAAAATGTACATGGATGTTACATCGATTCGTGCAAATTATTCAATTCAATTTAGTCAGTATTGCGATTTTCTGCAAAAAAATATTATGATTCTCCGTTTTAAAATTGACATGACCTAGCTAAGTATAGGTACTTGGTTAATTTTCGATAGTTTTCAAAAAATATTGATATATATTCTGTGTGTGATTTCTAAATTCAGTTTCTGAGCTTGTTATAATAAAGCTTTTTAATGTTCTCTTCATTCATAAATCTACTAAACCAGACGCAGCGTGGGACGGAACTACTGCTTATTTGTTATTCTGCTTTTAGCATAATGTAGTTTCCAGTTTCAAAGCAGGAGCCTAGGCAACTGTCTCAGTGACGATGAGCGAGAAGCGAGTAGAGCTAGAAATTATAAAAGATTTTGAACAGCGAATGGCGCCCTCGCCATTTAGTTTCGGTTGCGTGCGTGCGTGTGTGCGTGTGCAAGTGCAAGTAGAGTACTAGTGATTACTCGCTCTCTCTCTCGATAACTCCTCAGAGAGTGATTGCGCCAGAGCGAGCTGATTTTTAACCGACTTCAAAAAAGGAGGAGGTTCTATGTTTGTCTGCATGTTTTTTTTCTTTGTATTTCTTCATCGACAATTTCGCCAATTGTGAGCCGAATCGAAAAATTCTTTATTATTTCGAAAGAGTATACCTACTCCCAAGGTGGTCCCATTTAAATTTTACAGAAATCAGCTGAGCCGTTTTTGAAAAAACAATGGGTAATGTAGATATGTATTTGTCTGTCTCGAGCGAAATATTCGAATTTTGTACGCGATGGAAGGCGGTTTTGCCATTTTTTGCGAAAAATAATTATGATGAATATTGTTGCTGCAACAAATAAAATAAAAATAGTGACTTAGTTGTTGAACATATAAAATACCGTCGAGAGTTTTTTTTATTATCCTTGTATTGTACGCGTACTTCTTGAAATTTATCTAAATCTACTACGTGCGTGCAAAAATATGTCGATAGCTAAGTCGCTCCCCATTTTGGTAGGACAAGTGCCTATGATAACGAACCAGTACAGGCTGCTGCCTCTTCCATCTGCCTCGAACCGCGTCCCATAATGAACCAATGAGCCGTTGTATCAAGATTTACGGTCATGTCATAGTCTATTACCATGATTGCGCTATTGAGTAATAAATGTAATCTACTAATCAAAATAACTGTTAGTACTAAGCAAGAGTACTGCGTAGATACGAGACGTAGCATCTGATATAGGTGCAATTTTTATTACAGTTGAAGGCATGTTTTGCATTGTTTACTCCAGTTACTAGTGTAGGTTCAATTGACTTAAGTGTACACGTGTCTTTGATTAGATATTTATATGTTTACTTTCAGTTTAAAGGTAATGTTGAATCAGGTGTTTCCTAAAGCTTCCTCTTTTGTTCTCGTTTCCAGATGTCATTGATAGATTTTTCCTGCTATGAGTGTTTTCTTGTATATACATACTTACAGAAGTAGTACTTATGTTTTAGTGAATCTCGGGTTTTACTCACTACCTGTTACTCGCTTTGACGTAGTTTTAACTAGAACACGGCTACACAAGCCGGCTGTTTTTCGCGTTCTATTTGTGAGGATTTGCTGAAGTCGATTCTGTTTGATGTAAATCACTTGGGCTTGCGTTGATCTCTCAATTACTATGTAAAACACGATTTTCTTGTCTATGTCGCAGTTCTGGTTTTATTTTCATCTACGGAATGTGAAAACTTTATTGTTTGTAATAGGCAAAATATACAAAATCTGGTAAATACTTTATGACCTTAAACAAAAGAAATAATTTTTATCATCAAGTTATCTTTCAAAGTATCTTTTAGGTGAGTATAGTCTTAGACTGCATCTGTCATCAGACAAGATGTGGTCAGACGTAAGCTTATATAAGATCAATAAAGCAAAGTACCAGGCTGCCATAAATTCATATAGTAGATTCGCTGCTAGCATCACACAGTATCTGTGTCAGTACTGAGCCTGGATATGTAGTATTATGATATCTTTGGCCTGGAGAGAGATGCGCAGGGAATGCAGGATGCACGACCTAATACATTACTTTATAACCACTTCAACAAAGGAAGAAGTTTCATCGTGATATTAGGTGTCTTCTAGCTAGGCATCAATATGGATTAAAACAAAAAAATGCCAAGTCAATGCTTCTAGGTAAGCTTACTATATCTCAGACCGCATTTGTCATCAGACGGCCATAGAAAAAATCAACAAAGCATTGTAGCAGGTTGCCATAAATTCGCAGAGATTTGCTGCAAGCAGCACGCAGTATCAGTACTGAAGCGGGCGGGAGATGCGGAAGTATGCATGACCTAGTAATAATTTTATGACCCCTTCAACAAAAGGAAGAAGTTTCATCATCAACTTGGTGTCTTCTAGGCATCAATATGAATTAAAAGTTATAACCAAGTCGATGCTTCTAAGTAAGCGTGTTTTTATCATCAGTCATCAGACGCCTACAGAAAATAAAAACCGGACAAGTGCGAGTTAGCCTCGCACATCGAGGGTTCCGTACAAACATATTGTTAAAATAATTAAAAACCTGTTTTAGTTGTGATGAAGTTATTTTACATGATACCTTACATGATACGATTTACTCATTTTAAATTTTGAATCCATATTTTGTGAATTTTGAGGCCCTATTTTTATGTGATTTAAATAAAAATGTAAAATTTTCAGATTTATTCCTATATGTGTACTCTGAGACAATGCTTTTCGCCAAATTTCATAGTTCTATGTCAACGGAAGGTACCCTGTAGGTTTTGATTTTTGTGAGCATTGAAATATGCGTTGTTTTACAACATAAAAGGCTCTAACTTTTTTATACGGTAACTGAGAAGCTTTTATTTTACACAACTGTAAGAATTCATAGGTGTACGTATATAGTTTAAATTTCAACTTGATATCTTTACGTGTTCCCGAGAAAAAGAGTCTTGACATACACACAGACGGACAGACGGACAACAAAGTGATCCTATAAGGGTTCCGTTTTTTTCCTTTTGAGGTACGGAACCCCAAAAAATCAACAAAGTAAAGTTGCCAGGCTGCCATAAGTTCGCAGAGATTCGCTGCAAGCACGCAGTATCAGTGTCAGTAACGAGGCGGGCGAGAGATGCACGGGGGTTGCACGACCTAGTAATTACTTTATGACTCCTTCAGCAAAAGGAAGAAGTTTCATTATCAAGTAAGCGTGCTAAAAATCTCAGACAGCATCTGTCATCAGGCAAGATGTGAAAAATCAACAAAGCAAAGTACCAGGCTGCCATAAGTTCGCAGAGATTCGATGCAAGCACGCAGTATCAGTGTCAGTACCGAGGCGGGTGGGAGATGCGCGGGGATGCACGACCTAGGCCGGGTCACGCCCGTGTCACGCAAACTAGGTCACACAGGTTATTGCTTCACCCGATACCAAAATAAACCGGCTTCAATTACGAAATGGGATTAATGTGATGGTGACCGTTGTGAAGCTGCATGGGGCCCGAATTTAGATGCAACTTTGATGCAGATATACTTATTTATGTTAGTGAATTGGGTCAGCGCTGTTTGGATGTGTTTGGTTTGTAGAGCGTGTTAGAGATATGGCGCATTTGATATCAAAGGTAGAGCTGTATTGAAACAAAGGAATGTAACTATATCGTTTGTTTGTCGAGCTTGTGTGTGTCTATCGAATATACTCTTATTTATGTTATAAACAAAAAGAAAGCTAAAAGTATCCAGTGAAGTCACGAAAATAAATTCTAAATTTGCATAAATTCATTTTCATTGTAATGTTATATTTGCTCACAACTCACAAACCGCAGAGATAAATATATACATACAAAGAACATACATTAGAATTGAACCTTGTTGTTTTTTAAATAATGTATAATATGTGGGTTTAAAAAAGAATATTTACATGCTTCGCTTTGATCATTTAAAAAATAACTACTTATATTCTTTTGTTGTAGTAAAATAATTACAGACCTAACCATGAACGTTTATAGTTACTGTTCTGAGTAGACCGATAGTTATAATGCTAAATAAGGTTCATTTCAAAGGATGCTTTTGAAGTTTGTCCACCATAAAATATGACATATAATTTTGAGTCATAGAGTACAAGAGTATTAGTTTGTGTTAAGATCTTATAACATTTTCGTTGCGTTTTCGTCGTCATGTTGCTGTGAGTTACAACTTTTACTCTTCTACTGTCTTTCATTGTTCGGAGGAACTAACCCAGATAATAGCTGTGGTGGTCTAGTGGTATTGACACCCGCCTTATAATCTTGGGGCCGTGGGCTCAAATCTTGGTCCCGTACCAATGGAACCTTGGAATTTATGTACGGAATTTCACACCACTGGCTTTGCGGTGAAGGAAAACATCGTGAGGCAACCTGTCCGTAGAAGAAATTCGATTGCGTATGTGAATCCATCTACCCGCACTTGACCAGCGTAGTGGATATGGCCTATTCACCCTTCGTGGGTAGGCCTACGTTCTGCAATGGACTATTAAAAAGGCTGGTAAAAATGACCCAGATAACTATTTTGTTATTTTTCCCTTTTTTCTTCTGAAAGAACTGCAGATGCTTAACGTCAATGTGGCGTCTGAATGCAGGTGGATGCACGAGGTCAAGAGCTGTCTCATCTAAATATAGGTCACGCTGCCACAGATTAAATAACACTAATACAAGGCTGCCTCTCGGGGCTTCCAACAAACTCACTTTGTGGGCTATCCGGTAAGAAGGGAAATAATGTTCAGCTATTGAATGCTCGCGTAAAAAGGCTTATTTTTATTTGTCGTATGTGAAAAGTGTGCTAACTAATGTTATTAGTCCAAAGATTAGTTTTTGGTGTATTAGTTTGTTAGTTTGATTGATGATCTTTCTCCCAGCAATAAAAGGAGATAGTATTGATTTTTTGGATTTCTTTTTTGTTTAAAAAACGCTGACGAGCTATTCTTAAAATATTACTATCTAGGTAAGGGTTAATAAGTAATTTAAATCTAACTTAAATTGCTAGGTATAATAAACTAAGAATGTGTCCACCAACACTTTTCTTATTCTCACTATTGAGGCGAAGACACTACGTTATTGTGTTCTTTATACGCGGCACTAGCACTATGATGATGATTTTTTGCCTGAAAATAGTTTAGAGAGTTTTATATACTTCTTTTATCTCGGAAAAATAAAGAATCGAAGCAGTGGCCAAAAACTAGTCTATTGTAAACATGTACAACCTAATTTAGTGTGGTCTTCTTTTTGATCTCAACCCATGTCAGTTGAATGAGACGTTTGTTAATTTCCTGTGACTATTGAGGTTCTGTTGAAAGAAAATGTTGAGGAGTTATTGAATCTATTGATGTCTGTTCGGTTCACGTGGTCCAGGGATGTTATTGGGTGTGTGATGGTTGATTTCTATCCCAAATTCTATTTCAGCGACATTTGATAGCATTCTTTGTAAAAATAATGTGGTTTTGCCCGCGATAAAAAGCAGCCTATGACTATAAACTATATAAATAACTATCTAAAATAATAACTTGCATAGTTATTATTTTAGATAGTTACTAAACTATAAACTGTAAACTATATCCATAGAAAAAATAAGGTAAATCCGTCGCTGAATGGAAAAAAACAACTAACAAAGAGACACATTTTTGGATTTACAATATTATTAAGAATATTATTTACTGATCTCTACTCTAGACAGACAGACAAAACTCTTTATTTTACCTTTTACAACCACTAAACAAATTTAAATTTCTCTGTGTTGGTACATTTTTGTCGTGGCCCGTACGACGCCCGGATGGGCCCCGTCCGGGGGTACAAAATGTATGGAAGGTGCGTCGTACGTGAGTCGTACGGGCCCCGTCCGGCCCGTTATATAAATCATCCCTTAAGCTGTTAAATGGACTTAAGTAATAAAACTCGAGTAGGCTATTCGTCGACAAATTTTTCAACTATTCTATTTAGTGTAAGCACCAATTGTCTCTCAAAGTTACATGTTAATTGCTTGATACTCAGCACTTTAATTTAATCAAATTTTAATTTAGCAAAAGTAATATAATCTTGGTAATAGTAGTGCGGTTCAGACGACCAAGGGCACAGTTCGTTCACTTCGTCTGGCGAATTTATTTTGTTTGTGTAATTTTTATGGCACAAGCGCACTAGGATCCGCTTCGATTTGTATACAAATAGTTTCTGTCCATCTATCTATCCGCCGTAGGACGTCCTGGTGGACGTCCTATGCTGCACTTGCTGGTCCGTGATCTTTCGAAAGCTTTAGCTCCATCGACCATCCGTTCTTCTAACTATGTGCCCTGCCCACTGCCACTTTAATTTACTAATCAGCTGGCCTATGTCGGTAACTTAGGTTCGTCTGCGGATCTCCTCATTTTTGATTCGATTTCGCAGAAAGACACCGAGCATAGCTCTCTCCATAGCACGTTGGGCTATCTTGAGCTGGTATTAAAACAAAATCCGCGTATGATCGTGTCGTCAATCTACTTGGTCCTAATGCATTTCTACCCATACGCCACTTTTCACTACTCGAAGACTTCTGAAGGCAAAATGAGTGAGTTTTTTGAGTGAGTGAGTGACTGCGACCGAACTTTTGTGAGTCAAACAGTTCATGATTGTTCTAAACATTGCGTGCCTCGTTTAAATTAGCAATACGAGCTGTAAAACGTTTTGTTTTTGCGAATTACTATAAAAGTGAGTGGATTTGGCTCGGGACTCAATTTTTTATTGTTGTTGATGAGTCGAGTGACATTTGGACTGGAGTTTTAAGCTTTGTTTTAATACAAGGTAATACCTAAGCTTATTAAGTACTGAACTGAAATGGGATTATTTACTTATGTTTATAGACAACTTTCCTATTCTTTACCATAAGAAAGCAAAGTATATTTAGGCCGGGTGTTTATCTCTATGTACATTGTAATTCTGGTTACCTATATCTTCAAACATTTTTTGTATAAACTACTCTAAATTGGCAACATTGGCCAAATCCATTTGGATGTCATCCATTTGGCGCGATGGTCAGTGGGGCCCTTTTGGACTCTACCTAGGCCTAAAGCTTTGCCCGGTAGAATGAAACAGGCTTATAATAATAAATACTTTTTGTCACAATTCAAATTGTATTTTCTTTTTTAGTTTTTATCATGTAGGGTAGGGTAGTACATGAAAGGCACTTTGTCTATATCACTAAAACGCAAATTAATCGACATGTGCATCTTGCCCGTCCTAACCTGTGGTGCCCAGACTTGGTCACTGACTGATTCACAAAGGTCCAAACTTGGGGTTTGCCAAAGAGCAATGGAACGCAGCGTGCTTGGTATCAAAAGAACTGATAGAGTCCGCAACAGCACAATGCGCTCTATGACAGGGGTAGTTGATGTCCGCCGAAAAGCCGCCAAGCTAAAGTGGGACTGGGCGGGACATGTGTCGCGGATGCACCCCGATCGATGGGCCAGGATCGTCACGGAGTGGGTGCCTGACGGACGACGCAGCCAGGGAAGACCCAAGAAGAGCTGGCGTGACGATCTTGACTCATTCGAGAGGGGTTGGCAAGAAATTGCGATGGATCGAGACTCATGGAAGGAAATGGGGGAGACCTTTGCCCAGGAGTGGGACAGTATAGGTTAATAAAAAAAAAAGGTTTTATCATTTTATCCATAGGACGTCTACAGCCGTATCTAGGCCTCCCTACGAATTTCCAATAAGACCAATTGGAAGCGGATTGTATTCAGCGTGTTTCTGAATTATTTATCACATCGTCTGTCCATCATTCATCATTGGGTATATTAACACATATTTTATCAATTTCAGTGCGCATGGCGAAAGTATTTCGTAATACGTAACGATGAGTACGATGACCTTCTTCAACTTAATATATAATGTGCAAATAGTAAAAGTATGTGACAATCTTACCACTAAGCACGAAACGGATTTGATCTACTTACCGGATTATTGAAAAAGGCTCTACTCAGCCAAAAGGGGCTCTCATCTATATTATGGATATCTTTGCTATGGGATCAATTTCGAAATGGAAGACATTATACGGAAAAAGATCATCATACACGTGTCGCAAAACTTCATGGTTCTGTTTCATATCTACACATAAATGTAATAAAATAGAAAATGTTGCTTTACAAAGTGTAGGTCTTTCCGAGGTCTATCTATCCACCAGACACAGGACCTCCACTGCTGGACGTAGGCGTCCCCTATGGATCTCCCATAAGACCGGTTGGAAGCGGCTTGCATCCAGCGCGATCTTGCCGTCTTGATGAGGTCGTCTGTTGACCTCGTAGGTGGACATCTTACGCTGCGCTTTCCGGTCTCCGAGGTCTATTACATACTCATTTTTACGAACAACATTTACTATGGCACCTGCAAAATCGCGAAAAAAATCAGAAGTATCATACAGAAAGTTCATTAGCTCTCGACTCTTTCGACACGGTAATTAGATATCATTACCATACTTTCGATGGGACCACAAGCAAAGAGTGCACTCACTGTTTCTTGGTACTCGTATTGAAATACAGTCAAACCTGGCTAACTGAGAACTGGATAAGTGAGAAACCTTTATAAGTGAGAGTAATTGCCAGGTCCCGTCATTTTACCCCTCAAATACCTCTATAAGAGAGAGTCGTTTTTCCCTCATGGACCTCTATAACTGAGAGTCCTACTTGTCTGAACCTCTATAAGCGACAGTTGAGGGTAATGAAACATCTGCACTTTACGGCCCATTCTTAAATTTCGTGGAACTGACTAACATTGCTTTCGGATAGTGTTCTACACACATTTTTTTTATTTGTGGAAATAATTATCATTGTTTTTGTATCGCATTTTTCGGAATGGCCACACGTAAGTCTATACTATACTCTTTATTGAAATAGTTTACTATGAAAAATTATTTTGTTTTTCTTTCAGCCACCTAACATTATTTTTGTATTACATTCTTTTGGAATAGCCACACGTGCGTTTACACTATCTTATTGGTCAGACTAATTGAGGAGAAAGGTTCAATGTTAATAAATAAATCTTAAGAGGTATTAAATGCGTATAAAAGTGAAAAATCTCGAAATAAAATACGCAATGAATTTGATTTATCTCAATCCAACTTTTATAAACTAATAAAATCAAAAAACCCTATACAGTCACAGTGCTTTAGATGACATGGAAATATTGAAAAGGGTCGACTATTGATTTTCCCAAAATTGAAAATTGCCGTTTAGAATGAATAAAACAAACTATCACCTATGTTCAATTCTAATCAACACAAGCCGAATCAGACTTATATACTAATTACTACTTACAAATTAGACGTATTTTTAAACTTCTATAAGAGAGAGAACTAACTTCTGAAACTGGATAAGTGAGAAACCTCGATAAGTGAAAAACCTCTATAGGCGAGAATGAGATGGCGGTCCCTTCAACTCTCTCTTATCTAGGTTTGACTGTATACAAAAAATCAGGTCGATTTTGATGCGGTTTAATTTTCTTAGCTAAATCAATCAAGAAATAATTATCGTACTCGGCTACGGCTGTACTCGTGTTCGGGCGTTTTCAGAACGTCTAATTTTACAGTTGTTTCTCTAACCATAAGAAGTAATAAGTTTCTATAAGTTTACCCCATTGGATGCTAAACTAATTCATGTAGCTTATCCTTCAGCTAGAGGATTAATACTGTGATATTTTTTGCACCTTCCCACGCCCGAGGCTTATAAATCTTACTAATTTCGCGTCAAAAATTAGCCCAAACATTTGTTATTCTGTCCGCATCACTTTCCCTTTTCGTACTTGAAAAATAACCACCGAGCCGCCGCCATAAATTGCTCACAATGTTTGTTTACATTAACGCGGAGAGCTTAAAAATGTTTGAAATTTGAAACAGATCACTCATCTTGACTTTAAGTGAAATTGCATCAGATTGTGACTTTCAGCCGCATTTGACGGTCATTTTTTAAACAGAGAGACATGTCCAAAAGTGAGCAGATGCTGCTGTAATGATTGTGGAATTTTACAATTA
The DNA here is from genome assembly GCA_949316475.1 of Hypomecis punctinalis. Taxonomy (NCBI): domain Eukaryota; kingdom Metazoa; phylum Arthropoda; class Insecta; order Lepidoptera; family Geometridae; genus Hypomecis; species Hypomecis punctinalis. Next base: position 6,955,640 of record OX438807.1, read on the forward strand.
TGTGAAACTTTAGTACTAAGCCTAAGTTAAAGAGCTTAAACGTAGTTCGTTAGATTTAGCAAGATGTGGTTGAAGCAAGCAAAAGCATAGAACATTTACTCTATCAACAATTTATTATTTCTTCTTCCGTGTCATAAATCTTTTCAAAATGTGTTTAGTTTTGTAGCCAATCAATAAAAAGCTATTTTGCTTGGTATTCCCTATGAATTTTTTTTTACTGTAGGCACTACGGAATGATGGTTATTTATGTATAGGGTGCTCGGACTACGGCCTACGCAGGCGTAGGCTACTACGGGCTACGGCACGGGGCGTTTTTTACGCAGTACCTACAGAAGCCACAACCAACTTACTTGCTAGGTCACCGATGGTTCGGACTTAACACGCACTTAATCGAGTTGCACAAAATATTTACTTGTTTGTGTGCTCTGTTCCTGATTTTAAGATGGCGGTATTATTTGATGCCTGCTATAGAGAGGTTACTAAATTATGACGCCATTTTTAGGTTGAAAATTTGTTATTTTTGTAGAATTAGATTTTTTATGACATTATTAATTGTATTTCTGTGACATTAATTATGATTAATTTTAGTTGACATTTTGATTGATATTGATTTTTACAATTGTATTTTTATGACATTCTCAGTTATTATAATGTAATGAATTGATGTAATTATTCGACATTATTATTATTCAAATTGACGTTTCTTAACTTTTTGTAATTATGATATTTATTACACTATCGCATTAGTTGCTGACTGTAATGGTAGTTGTAATTAATGAAATAAATGAAATGAAATAATAATATTTTGCTTATTATCATGTAGCTGCTATTTTAATTATAAATTAGTTGATGTATTTTTACATACTGTCATAAGATTTTTCCAAGATTTCTGACACTACACTAGCGGAGTATTATGTTTGCAACTGTATTCGCTTCAGTCATAAATAGTTGATAAATTCTTACATGACATTTACAAGTGCAAGAATTATATTATAAAAAATGTTAGTTAAACTGTTTCTATTGTTATGTTTGTCTGCCGTTGTGACAGTCGTTGTACTAGTTAAGATATACTTATAAAGGAAATACAGTGCATAATAAAGGACTTAATGATACTGTTTAGTCAGATAGAACTTACAAAATACAAAAGTATTTTGTAAGTTCTATCTGACTAAACAGTCCGTGTACAGCAATAATCTTTTACAACTCTTTTATAAGTCTCTTGAGTTTTACATATTAATAAAGCTCACTAAATTGGAAATGAGTTTAAGAGCCTATGTTAAGAGTGCTCGCTCTGAGAACAAGCTAAAAACGCAGCGTAAAAGCGACGCTCTCTCTCTCTCTTCTGTCACACTCACACTTGTTAACTATTTGACTGTAGAGAGACTACTCTACAAGAGTAGAAATTTGAATCATATATAAGTTTCATGTAAAATTGTTAACTATTTGACTGTAGAGAGACTACTCTACAAGAGTAGAAATTTGAATCATACAGTTTCATGTAAAATGCAAATCTTTCAGAAAAGGTAAAACACACAAATGTCTACTTACAATTATAATTAACGACGTAATATTATTTTTAGAAACTATATTTCTTTCACCTTATTGCAGAAAAGTTCCGTTAACTTTTATGGGTTAAGGTACAATCTCGTAGCTGATTGCTTGTTGCAGCAGCAGATTACCTTCTCATTCTCTCATTCTCATTCGAAGTAGGGGCGATAAGTCCCGTACTGACGTACCGCATGGGGTGTTTTGTGCATTTCCCCCTCCAGCGTCTACCCGAGCCAGTCCAGCTCCTTAAAATAACTCTCATAAGTGGCTCTGGGCCGCTGGCATAACTGCTCCAGTGGCTTGGATGTTATACTAGATGGCGATGAGGATGATGATGTCGATGCTGATGACAAAGCAATAGTAGCGTCATGCAACCCGCAAGCGATTCTAGTTTCTGCCGTGGCTTTGCAATGCCACAAAACATGCTCTACCGTTTCATTCATGCAGGCAACCACGACAGAGTGGGCTGTCGGTGGCTCCCAGTTTGTACATGTGACTATTCAAGTTGCTGTGATCAGTGATGAGCCCTACCATAAGTCGGAGGTCTTGTCGCTGCAACCTCAATAGATCGTTTGTAATGTTTCTGTTCAGGGCTGGGAAAGCAGCTTTGGCATGCCTGCAATCCTCTCTCAACATATTTTGTTGTTCTTTTTCAGTATGACGGCGCAGTAGATCACGCACTTCCACCGCTGTCGGCTTGCAGTATCTAGCTGCTTTATCCTCCACCCGTTTTCTCGTGCCCTTCTTAGCAAGGGTGTCTGTAGAATACCTTGTCACCGCGACAGTGGTTTCTAATTCTGTGAAATACTTTCCGTAGCTAAAGCCGCAAGGTCTACCGCAGCGACAGTCTACGTATCACCCGACACTATACTCTGCTGCTGCTGAGTGCGGTCGGCTACGGAATTGTACCTTAAATGTACAAAAATGTTAACGAGTGTGGCACCCACCGACATTAGCACGCCACTTACCGGAAATATTCTCCAAAATACATTTTACCCGGAGTAATACAATTTAACAAGAACATTAAGAGCCTATACTGATTACAACTTTGACGCTTATTCATTTAGACACAGATAAACTCTTTAATGTTCATCATCATCGGCTTATTTCATCTCATTTCCTATGTCATCTTCTCTGCTTTATCTCATTACCTATGTCATCATCATCTGCCTTCTTTATCCTTCTACTGGGTATAGGCCTTTCTCACGATACCATTTGTGTCAGTCCTGTCCCGTGTTAAAATAAAAATATTACATAGCTAAAAGGCGTAGTGGCTTCCCCGTACTTTAATGGCTGGCCATTTAATTTTCTACGGAATAAAATTGAACTTTATTGATTCAACTGCTTGGCAGAACGAATTCCGCGCGCGTCCAAAATCGGAATTCGCAGAAACCACGTGTATTGCGTAGTATTTTTCTTTGTAGAGTAAGTTTTTTTTTGTTTCGAGTGTATGTGACTAACAAATGCAATTTGTATTATACTTTTTTAGCGTCTTCGTCCACGTGTTCTCAGAAAGAAATGTAGCCTATGACAATCTCTAACCTTTGAAGTACATTTTTTTTTTTTTTTTTTTTATTTCGAATAGGTTTGCGTTTGACTACACACTGCCTGATGTTAAGCAGATGTGCGGTCTAGGGTGTAGCACGCTTACCTAGAAGATACCTATTTACTCGGGATTTGAAGACACTCACGTTGTACTTTAACGGAAAGACAGACCCAGGCAAAGCATTCCACATTCCGGCTGTTCGTATGAGGAATGAGGATTCGAAACGCTTGGTTCTAACGCGCGGAATGTCCACCATAAAAGGGTGGCGCTTTGGTCGCGTCCGTCTACATACCTATATCAAATGGCGTAGCTCGAAATTTTCTCTGGTGAGGTCAGCTGCGTTCCCTATTTTGACCCGGAGAGTCTTTTCCAACAGCCTGTGGTGACCGGTAGTTATGTGAGAATCCCCGCTAACCCTAGTCGGCGGTATACTCACTAAAAACCTGAGGTGTTTCCGCCTCTGCGCCATGTGTCGGGACTACGGGTACGCTTCCGCACTCCTCAGCTGCGTTCCCCGTGTAGCAATAGAGTAAAAACTTCATATATAATAAAATAATTTCAAACATCTTTATCATCATTCATCACTAACAACAGTAGAACATAAGCTTCCCTTATGGATTTCCAATAAGACCGGTAGGAAGTGACAAGCATCCAACGTGCTCCAGCAGTCTTGATTAGATTGACATGTTTGTTTCACACAATCAAACAAAATGACTTGTGGAACATATTGTTCTTGGAAAATATTGGACGACGTAGGAAGTGCAAGCGTGGGCTGCATTGCAATACTCAATGATTGAACACAAAACGTTCATGTCCTTTGTAGTGTAACAAGCGTGCTTAAATAATAAGAGTTTTATGATTTATCTGTTTTTAGCTCAGATACAAAAATAGGGTCTACATTTGACTCTGTGCATTTGCTTTTCGAGATGGCCTCATAGTAAACGTTGGTCATAATTATGAGTGTAGTGATATCCTAAAATATATCCGTCATTTAGAAAATTATCCTGAATACAAATATCGTGTCATACAAACTTCATATACAGGGTTATTTCTAATCAATTAGCATCCTTTTAGGGGCTTATTTTGTACATCTAAACTAACAACTTTTATTCTGGGGAAAAAAAAATTCGTTCTTCACCCGCGACAGCTGATGGAACAGCTGATTTCTTTTTTTTTGAGTTTTGACTAAAATCGCAGAACAAAGGTTGTTAGTTTTGATGTACAGAATAAGTCCCTAAAAGGGTGCTAATTGATTAGAAATAACCCTGCACTTAGGTAACCCTGTACTAAGTTTTTAATTCAAGAATAAAAAAAACCAGCCGTTGCATACAAAATTGCAACTCAGAATCGACAAAATTTATGAAAAAGCTATTTTTTTCTCTCGATTTTTGGGCCCCCATACCCCCATATGGGGGCTTCGACCCCATACTAAAAGTTGTTAAATTATAATGATGGTTTGAATCACCTCATTTCTGCTGTATGGTTGGAGATTTTCAGTTTTCAATTTTACACTAATAATATTGCATAACCTCATTATAAGTGCTGATATTGTTCAAAGCCGATCGCACGTCGCCTCGCTCCATTTCGTGCAGCATTTAGCATGAATCATTGACCTTCCGTTCCCTTTGTTCGGTAAATGCTGGAATCCTTCATAATAAAGTGGAATCGTCGGCCGAGCGCTGCCGAGCTTATCTCTTTACTGCAATACCCTCGCACTAAAGCGGTTAGGGAAATACTGATTGGTACATTTGCAGATGTACCTAGAAGGCGTTTAGATTTGGAGACATTTTTTGGTTCTGGTCCGCTTCTCCAGTTAACAAGAACGTTTTTTTTCTCCGTAGTCCGGTTGACCAGACTGATAGTCTGCTTGAGATATAGTATTTTTGATCTTGGTCCGGCAGACCAGTCAACCGTACGAGCAACCAAGCGAATGAAATGAGATTAACACATTGATATACCTCCTGCGATGGCAAAATGGTACCGTCATGTATGGGTAACTGCGACTCCAGAGGTACCAGTTTGTTGCAATATAGTCACATCTTTGCAATACAAAAGAGTTCTACCACGAAAAAACACAGTTTCATCAAAACCTAAACCGATAGAGCAGCAAATGTTTTTTAACTTTATCAATTGGGTAAACTGCTCGCACCTGAGCAGCCACTAAAGTAAGGTCTATTTAAATAAGGTTCTTCCTCGCAGTTTCCTCTAATTAAAAATATGTAAATTAATTCATCAGGTGCTTCAAGGGCACCGGGGCAGCCTTGGCGGTGCGCACAGTGTGCCTTGACCTACGCCGGGAAGCATGTCTTGTAGTCGTGCTATATTCCGCTTTGTTGTTTCATTGTAAGGTTCATTATAAATTTTTACATCGCACGTTGATTATACATTTTCATGCATTTTGCTGTTTGATGAAGGAAAACGAGTAAACCTGCATAATGCTACGTCCGGTAGAGAAATTTGTTGACGTGTGTAAATGAAACCCACCTGACCCTTGTCATGCACATCGAGAGTAATTTAATTTAGTCAATTTTTGGTTTAATGATTTATAATTAGTATATTTGTTTATAATTTTATTGACATGTAAGTTATTATTTTAATAATGATTATGAGTAGACCTACGTTCAGACGTCGACGTACATTTTAACAAGGGCACAAATATCGTGCTAGATTGCTTATACCTCCTCCATATCATGTAGGATACTGCGGAAGAAAAGAAGTCATACTCGAAATGTATAACAAAAAGATACACAAATTCTTAGGGTGAACGTGCTCTTGTCGCGTCGCACGAGGCGCTCGGGCCTCGATGATCAACCTTTACATGAAATTCATCTTTATTTATTTAAGTACTTTAATTTACGTATCAATGTCGGGCATCTGCTCGCCTCCTAGCGACAAACAAACAAAAACAAACAAATTTCTCCTTATTGTACATGCAAAATAAAAAGAACAATAATACAACAGTGAAATTCTTAAGCTAGTGCAACACTAGGTGGCCTTATATCTGAAAGCGATCTCTTCCAGGCACTTGCATTTCTATCAAATGTTTTCAAACGCAGCTCCTCGGATACGCGTTAACCCTGAAACTCGCGTGTACTTACATATAGCACTTAACATTAAATAAAACCTAGAACTATAAACCTAGGTACCCTTTTGGGTTAGTTTAGTTCAGACATTTGGGTAATTCATGTCCAAAGCAATTAACCACGAACAAACACGCAGTCAGGGCGGTTAAACAAATCCCGATAAACAAACGGAGAGAACAAATAAACCCTAGCCAGTCCATTCAATTACAGCAACCCGGCGGCGTCCCGAGGGACGGCGACACTTGCGTGCTAGACGGGGACGGTGTTAGCAACCGTAAAGGGTAGTGACGGAGAGTGAAATCATGTGGACAACCTATATTTTGTGACGCCTTCTGGCAACACAAAAAATTTGCTGGTTATTCCAAGACTAGGTACTAAAGATTTGATACGGCATGTGAGCAAACGACAGTGTCTTATTTGGCGCGAGCGTAGCGAGCCTGCTGGTGATTCAGCAAATTAAATAATTTAGCTTGTTCTTTCGTCGAGGTGCGAGGCCCTTAGGGTCGCGAGGCCATAGGCAGTGGCCTAGCGCCACCCATGGTAACGGGTGGGATTGCAATGATCAACCACAATGGATAATAATTATTTTTCGCAAAAAATGGCAAAACCGCCTTCCATCGTGTACAAAATTCGAATATTTCGCTCGATTGTTTACATTATTGTCGATTTTTCAAAAACGGCTCACGATTTCTGTAAAATTTAAATGGGACCACCTATGGAGTATACCCTTTCAAACTAAAAAAAGTTTTTCGATTCGGTTCACAATTGGCGAAATTATCAATAAACACACTCTAAAAAATGCCTAGCGTATTTACATACTTACTACACCAAACAAATCAATTAAACTTAAGGAAAATTTCATAGTTGATACAACTAAAACATTAATTGAAGAAAGAAGACACCTTTTGAAATTTGGAAAAAACAAACAAAACCTCAAAACTATATCGGAATTAAGTAAAAAAAAATAGCAATAGTATTAAAAAAGACAAATTTAAAAGAAGAACAACTGTACTCAACTACCATATTAAAAAGACAGGAGGAGTTAAAAAAGCTTTAAAGGAATCGTTAGAGTCAAAAAATTGGATCCCAATAATATCAAAAATAACTGGAGGAGCATTTTGGCTTAGAAATGCCAACAACAGAACAGCCTGGAAACAGCTGGAAGAGGCCTATGTGTCACAAGACACGCCGACCACTAAACCCGAAATTCCGATGTGTTAGATTAGTATTAGGTTAAGTTTCATATTATGTTTAGTTTGGCAATAAATACACAAATAAAAAAATGTGCGAAATTCGATTTTCATAATTATGTAGTATGTACATATGTAGTACTCGTTAACAATAATGTTTTTTTTGCATTACAGGTATGTGGCTTTTGACCTGAAGACGGCATGCTTTTAAGGTAGGTAATTATCAGCCGTAGGGTGTCCACTGCTGGACATAAGCCTCCCCTATGGATTTCCAATAAGTCCGGTCGGCAGCGGCCTGCAACCAGCGCGTTCCTGCGGCCATATTATGCCCTAATATTATACTTATCTTTGTGAATAACTATCCCACTGGAACTAACCCTAAAATCTCTGATAAAACGTTACTTTCGATTTCAACATCGGTCCGATATTACAAGTAAAAGTTGCTCATAAGACAAGTAGGAACAAATATATCCCACAAAGTAAAAAAGTAGGTAAATTGTAAGCATTCAACCTCTATCTCTATGTAAACAACCTACGATTGAGATGATAATGTTGATAGTTGATACATTTATTATCCTTTACGAACTGATACCTAGCAACAAAGCATCAAACAATATCAAAATTGACGAGTTGAAAATTACTACCGTAATATGAGTTCCTTTGTTGTCTGAAGTCTGGGCTCTCTGTCTGTATAGTAAAGTATACAGGATCACGAAATAGCTGAGTTTTACTGAATATCTACAAGTATACGAGATCGCCAAATAGCTGACGAATGTTTTTCGAATTTAGAATTTCTACGAATAAAGCTAAATCGATTCTGCTGATCGCCGATGCACTTTGAGTTTGAAATATTCACAGGGTAGCAACGATACCGCTCCTCTTGTAGGAGTTGCGAGTTGAGTCGCTGAAAGAAAGTCAATTGTAAAATGTACTTGATATACAATCAAAAGTTACTTTCTCTAATTCGACTCAAATTGTCAATTCAACTATACAGTTGTTTTTTGTTTATTTTACCCTAAATCTACGTCTCTAGCAAAACGATTTCCGTTATATTTTCATTTATTGTCATTAGGGTTCGTTCAAGTATTACGTATTCACTATAGGGGGGAGGAGGGGTTTATCATTTGCTTATTTTTGATGACATGGGGGTGGGAGGTCTAAAAGGTTATTACGTCAGCAATAGTTATTTATTTATTTTCGCATATGTGTGTTAAAGTTCTCTAAGCAAAATCTATTAAGTATCTTATTTCTAGAATTAAATCTGCAGCTCATGAATCAATAAAAAAAGAATAATGTACATAGGTGCCAATGTTTACGTAAGATTGGGGGGATGGGTAAGAACTTTGCTTACTTTTTGATTGATTGGTTGATTTTGCTGACAAGGGGGGATGGGGGGTATATAATTGTAATAAATCTGCTTACGTAATACTTGAACGGCCCCTTAGAACTATGATAGGCTTTAGTTATAAATGCCAGTCGCAGTTACCCATCCGATCATCGCATCTTGAATCCTGATTTTTCACGAAGTTGATCGCTACACGACATTTTGTATTATATTTTCTTCGACTGTACAAGGCTCGATTGCTGGAAGTCAGTTCCGTTTTGTTTAACATAGGTAAGTTTATTTAAGGTGTTTTTTGGGCTTTTAGCAATTTATCGCTGAAGTTAGTGCCTTGAATTTACCAATAGGTACTGTTTCTTGACAATGAGCTTTTATTTAGTTATTACGGCCACAATTTTCACGTAAATTAAAGTCAATTGGTTTAATTTTATCATAATTTTGGTAAAATCAATCTTTTAACATAGATTGACTATTATATTGATTTTTTTTTGTGTATGTAACATGTTAACCCGACTTACTTACTGTCGCAAAATAGGTTTTTGTAAATCCAAGGTCAGTAGTTAAGTAACTGTACTGTACTGTACCAGCCTTTTTAATAGTCCACTGCAGGGCGTAGGCCTACCCACGAAGGGTGATAGGGCCATATCCACCACGCTGGCCCAGTGCGGGTTGGTGGATTCATATACGCCACCGAATTTATTCTACGGACGTATGCAGGTTGCCTTACGATGTTTTCCTTCACCGAAAAGCCAGTGGTGTGTAATTCCGTACATAAATTCCATAGAACTCATTGGTACGGGACCGGAGATTTGAACCCACGACCTCACGATTGTAAGGCGGGTGTCACTACCTCTTGACCACCACGGCTATCTAAGTAGTTTTGTAGTTAAGTAACACTCTCTAGCGCTTCACCTTAATATTGAATGGCTACACTAAGCCAAGTGTAGCCACGTATCCCTACATCCCTTTATCCCTGTCGTCCCTTGTTACGTAGAGCCAGAAGATCCTTTGTTGTCTGGGCGCCGCCGCCGCCGCCCGAGCCAGTCATATCAAGAATGCACTTCTGTTGCGCTAACACTAGCTATACCCTATTTGTTAGTTCCACTGAAACACAAAGACTTGTAAGATCTCATGTATACAAGGACGTGTAAGGGTCACGTACTCGTATATTCCTTATCAACTAGCATCCTTTTAGGGGTTTATTCTGTACATAAAAACTAACAACTTTTGTTCTGCGACTTTTGTCAAAACAAAAAAAAAATCAGCTGTTCCATACATTTTGTCGCATTTGAACGATATTTTTCTATGGAAGAACATTTTTTTTTTAGTTTTGACAAAAATCTCGGAACAAAAGTTGTTAGTTTTTATGTACAGAATAAGCCCTTAAAAGGATGCTAATTGATTAGAAATAACCCTGTATATGTATTACTTGTATATATGTCGCAGGCAATTTGTATGATTCCGCCGTTTACATACGGCGTCGTCAGTTTAAAAACGCTCGCAGTTATATATAATGCCGAAGGCAAAATGTATATTGCCTTAGCATTTTATATTATGCCGAAACATTTGATTGACAATTAAAACGCCGTATACATAATGCCGAGGCAAATTGAAGTATTTAGTTCTGTTTCTTATCACGCGCGTCGCTGATGATCAAAACAAACAAAATGGCGTCAAGTAGTGGTTTTATGAGCCAAGAAAATATTGAAAATACTACGTGTACAAAAGGCTTTTCGCAAAATACTTGTGATTTTAAAGACATTTATTATAGTGAATTAAAAAAAAGTTATGATTCTTAAACGAAAGCAATAAACACGCCGTGGACAACTTTCAAGGTTTTTCGGTACCTAAAAAATGCTAAGGTGTCCATAGAATCTGGTGTTCCGAGGACTCCTGAAATGTGCAAGAGTCTTCCGATTGTTGCATATCGACCATAGTTAAAAAATGGTCAGAGGATATCAAAAGAGGCTAACCTGACCAATTGAAGTCGAAATACCTTAGATAAGTGCTTATCTTGGTTAGTTAATGTTAGAGTATACATATTTAACGGAAGGTCCTGAACTCGTAATAAGGACATATTGTTTCTGGCGCTTCGCCGGCTGCTACCGCGGCACGCTCGCTACGCTCGCTCGGCTCGCGCGTTGTTGTCACTGTTCAAACCTAACCTAACCTACAAACTTTATGTAAGTTTGACTTAAGGTCACTAAGTTTGGTTCACTTATCCTGGTGTAAAAGTCAATGTCAGTATTTCCCCACCCATATACTCCCATCGCATTCCGAAGATCGCGGTTTAGGCTCAGTGCCCCACACTAGTTTTCGTACACTCCAACCGTTAAACGAACTTTAGCTCGAGATTATAATCGATCTGATTGATTTGAACTGTCCAAAATTTTTATCTGTCAATCTGATTTTTCTGAAGTGTGTTTTGTCATGGTCACCCTAAAACTACAACCGACGTTGAAATTATTACAATTGAATGAGTTGTCATTTTGCCTTCGGCATTTTACATAACGGCGAGCGTTTTTAAACTGACGACGCCGTATGTAAACGGCGGAATCATACAAATTGCCTGCGACATATATACTGACTAGGATCTTTCGTGCGGACGGTGAATTTACTTTCATTATTCATTCTTTCTCCAAAGCTATTTTTTCTTACTTATTCTTTGGAACGTGAAGAGTGGAAGGAGAATAGGGAGGCTTTTGCCCAGCAGTGGGACGGAAAAGGCTAATAGTAAAATTCTTTCTCGAAAGGACGCAAGTGTTTCACCAATATCGACATGTTTCTGTTCTACTGCTAACACGATGATGACGTATCACATTCATCATTATCATCATCATCATCAGCCGTAGGTCGTCCACTGGACATAAGCTTCCCCTATGGATTTCTCAATAAGCCCGGTTGGAAGCGGTCAGCATCCAGCAAGCACTCTTAATAAATCGCCGGACCACCTGATCGGTGGACGTCCTACGCTGCGCTTGTCGGAGCGTGGTCTCCATTCGAGAACTTTACAACCCCACCAGCCATTCATTCTCCGAACTCATATTCATCACCAACCTACCAATAAATCCAGAAGGACATTTAGGTATTGCTTATCCATTCATTATCATCCTATTATTATATACTACGGGTCCCGTGGTATATAGTAATAAATCAAATCGCGAAAGTTTAAATACAACATTATCATCCTGCCCATATCCCACTAGGTTGGGTTGGCACAGCACGTTTCTTGTCTTTTTTTTGGTATTGCTTACCTATCCATTATATGCACAATGTAAAGTCAGGGAAAGCATCATCATCATATCATTATAGGACGTCGGTTTCCAGAGACTGACATACATGTACCTATTTTTAAAATTACAAAAATGATGATGGCTGGTGATGATGATAATAATGAATGTGAAGCGTCATCATCGTGTTAGCAGTTGAACAGAAACAAACAACAAACAACAACACTTTATTAGAGAACCACATTACATAAAAAACAGATTATAAGGACAAAAACAAAACAATAGGTCTCTAATTGGCGGCCTTATCGCTTTAAGCGATTTCTTCCAGGCAACCAAGAACATGACGATATTGGTGAAACACGTGCACCGTCCTTTCAAGAAAGAATAAAATTAACCGTACGCACGACAAATCCCTATTCTGTATATGACAAGTTACCTTAAGTATAAGTGACCGTTACATTACATAAATATAATTATCATGAAATTAGATGCTACACCGAATCTGTCTGCATTGTACTAAACTACTGTACGAGTAAAACCGCATACTTTCAGGGTATTTGTACATGGTACGGATTTAGTGTGCACTGTGTGTAGTCTGTAGTAGTAGTCTGTAGTCAGTAAGTAGTCTGAGATATTCCGATCTAGACGTCTAGACTGGCAGACCTCAACAAAGCGCCGCGGTCTAGTAGCACCACATCAACTACATGAAATTCGTTTAGACTGGTATAAATAGAATAAAGTATCAAAGGTACGTGTTTTAGTTATAAACTAAAGTCTAGTAGATACCTGCCTGTGGACCAGAACGAAGCGAGTCTGAAATAGGATCAACATTACTTGGAATTTGTTTGCAAGACTATATGAATGGAATATCTAGAAGGTATTTACGTGTTTTAGTTGCAAATTCGTATAAGCTTTTAGATATTATCTGTTAAATTCTAGTAGCTATCTGATCAGAACGAGCAAAGCTATTAAATCTAGTGCAGACAGTAGGTAATACTTGGTATTTGTTTACAGAACGATTTTCATAAGATAAAGACTCAGAAAGAACTTATAACTAGGATAGACCGATAGAGGAATATAACAATAATAACAAAGTTCCTTCCTTATTGTAGTAGGTAACCCTAAATAGGGATAGTAGTTTATCAAACAGTCATACGTAGTGCACAAAGTTTTTTCATTGACTTACTAATTCGTGAGGAGCAGGCGAGTCAATCTGTCATATTAGTGAAGATTACATCTTCTGACGCCCACTTACAAATTGGACTGCATGATGATCACATAAACCGCAGGATCACGCTGTATGCAAGCCGCTCCAAACTGGTCTTATTGTAGATCCATAGGGGAGGCCTATGACCCGCAGCGGACGTCATATGACTGATGGATGGATGACATCATCTGACCAAAATGATCTGACCTCTACCAAACGCATAATGCAGCGATTTGCATTCAGTTATCATATATCATCATAGAGTTGCTTGTAGGTATATCTAATGTGCAAATGCATACCTTGTGTAGAATCACGTGTTATGCATGTTAGTTAAATGACAGGTGCCCGGTGCATGTTACTGAACTCAACCGCAAACACACGAATATCTAACACTTCGCGAGGCTGTAAAGAATCAGTAGGTAACAGTAGGTTGGTAGGTATTATGGTAATAACATTACCATAATATGTGCGACGTTATCAATAACCATTCACTATCACCATCTCTAGATTAACATCTCGACGAGTCAGTTCATCGCCCTCTGAACTGCACGCATCAATCACAGCGATGTATCTGCTAATAAAGAGATAATTGAAGCAGCGTGGGTGCAGATCCGGCACTGCCGGCAGTTACGACACTATGTCACGTCAAACTTCGGGTAACTTCGGTTCACACCGCTCGGAATTCGAAATTTGAAATAACCGGCTCGCAGGCGTGGGCGGGGCGTTAGCGTCGCGTGCGAGTGGCAAGTACCCGAGGAAGCTTGGGAATAATGCTATCTGCGTAATATATGAATTCGAGGGTAGTTTCAGCGCAGAAACGAACCTATTGCTCGCACTTTTTTCTCTGTTATTCCAAGTTTGTACCTTATTTGAAAATTTTGGGAGAAATATTGACTCTGACACTGCTATTTATTCGTGAGACACAAAACTAATAGATAGACGGACCGACTTATCGGATCCATTGCGGGATTTTGTGCTATTTTGTGAGTTTTATAAGCAGAGTTCGACAATTCACAACATATCAAACATTTTCTGCATATTTTGGCAGCGTAACCCAAATTAAACTCACCAAAAATGAGATGTGAAGATAAGCAATGTGCAAGAAAAAAACCCACCAATGGATGATTCCATTGGTGGGTTTTTTCTTGCTTCTTCACGTCATACTTTTTTACCGACTTCCAAAAAGGAAGAGGTAAGGTAAACGTACGTAACTGCGGACGAGTCCCAGAACGCGGACGTTACTCGGTTTTTTAATTTTTGTAATTTTCTACGAAAGTTTAACTTAATCTTATGAATGACAATAAATTCTTGGTTATATTTCAAAGTATTATACAGGCAAAACTGTGCACGTAGTGTAATGGTGTCCAAACCAAATTATCTCAAAAGTGCGGTGTCGTAAAATTTTCGTTAATCTGTTAATTCAGTAGCTGAATTTGGTGCCTACCCTGTCATCAACTTTAGTTCTTTTCTTAGTTGTCTAATGTGATACAGTAAGTGTGCTATTTTATAACGATACTTGGATAAATTACTTAATATTATAACCTATAATCTAGACATAATCTTTATGATTATTTATAATATTTGCGTATCCGCCTACTGGTACTCACTAAACCCGTACTTGTCCCAATGCACGGACAATAATCACATTTTCCGTCCGAGAAGTGGGACACACATCAGTTCTTTAATAACCGTTGTACCAAAGCTCGGATCTCGACCTTATTGCCTTGAAATAAGTCTCATTTTTCCTTGCATGTAGTAACATCGTTTTCAAAATTGTGCAAAATGCGATTATTATAATTCGTTTGCATCTTATTCCTTTGAATCAAGAATTATTTTGGGCTGGTTCAAGCAATAGTCATAACTAATTTGCTTTAGTATTGCTTAAACTGTATTTTCATATATGACGAAAAATGTTTTTGATCGATTTACAACGTAGTCATATTTAAAACAATATTATAATATTAATATTTTTACATTATGTTTAAAAGATTATCTTAAGTAAGATTTTTCGTGCTCAGATTTTGATTTTGGCAAAGGAATTTCTTAGCCCAAGCTTGTTTTTTGCACCATCTGCGTATATGTTCTAAGATAGCAATATATCGACAAATACATCGTTCTCTATGACTAGCTCATACTTCTCTCTGTTAAGCTGTGTTTTAGCTATAATATCCGTACCATTTTTTTCTTTGGAGATGATTGCCATCGCCCGGTCGATTATTTTACAGTGGGTTGTTGTGGCACTCGTATTCTTCCACATATTTCTAGATTTAATTCATAGGGCAGAAGTCGTCGATTCCTGCTGTATATATGCAGGTGCAGCGGTGTGGTCTCTGAGATTATTTCAATAGCAGCTGAGTGTGTCTTTTTCATACATCTGTTAATTAAAGAGCACGGTATTCTGCGTTTCTTGTAGCATAGTTGTATTTTGCGCGCGTTGGTGTCTGATTATTTGTTAGACTTCAGTCTTTCCCTACCGCTTTAGTGCATTGCCATAAAATTTTGTTGCCTTAGTGGTGACATATTCGAGTATTTTTCCACAGAACTTAATAGTCTAGCCAGATACCTAGATTAGTATTAACATAGTAGTATCATACATAGAGTTCCTAGTAGTATCACAATAAATCTGTTTTCTTTTTTTTGTGTGAATAACACTAACTTCATTTCAGTGGTAGATTCACGGAGAGTCCGTGGCGTTCACACCATTTTTCATTTTATCTCCTAACACAAAGTTGAAAGTCAAAAAGTCCAGACACTATTATCACCAGGATTTCAGCATATGCCACAGTGACAATGCCTTCTTTATTAAGGAGTGCAACAAATTCGACCACTAGTAAAATGACAAGATAGGGATCATGTCATTTTTACTAGTTACCTTGTCTTTAGGCAGTCTTTTGTGACTCGAGCTACTTTTTGTGAGCGCGTCGTGCTTGCCATTTCAAAGTTGAATGTTCTGATAGCGAGTATTGTGATAATGCACTACTGTCTACTATTTTCGCAAACTTACCTGAATATTAATACTAATGAAAATAGTCTTAACAAACGCCCTTTCAATGTCAATGAAGCTGGCTAAACAGAACTGTTTGATTTCCAGTGCAGATTTGATTTTGTAAGTAACTTGGTGGAGTGCTCTCCACCTGATTGTCTCCGTTGATTTTCCTGATTAATAGGCATGTTGATTATTGTAGACTGCGTTTTTTGCTAGGGGTCTATGTGCACTTCTCTTATGTGCTCATCGCAGATTATTTTCAGCGTTTTCAATAAGAAAGAGCTGAGGTTATTGGTACAAACGACCTTGGATTTGTGTAATCGATCTTTCTTGGCTTTGGCAGTAAGACTACTGTTACTTCTCTCCAGGCTTTAAGTATATATCTGAAAAATCCACGCCACACACGCTCTAAATATGGCGATTAAAAGTATATTATCATTTTTAGGCCCCATTGGAAAAGAACTGCATATATTTCACACAGTTTGGGTGCGTTGTGTGGTTGGAAAGTGCTTATACCACCCATATCTCTACTTTATTGTCACATAGGAGACTCTCTTATGGGTACCCATAAAAGAGTCTCCTATGTGACAATAAAGTCTGCAAAATCCCCTGTCTTCCATACCAGATTTATGCGGTTCCCATCCATCTGTGTAGTTCAGTTGACAGTCGATAAAAGTACGTTTGTAGAAGCAATTCAAATTGCTTCCGGTCTGAGATTTTATAAGTTCTACGAGGCTTCTTGAAATGCCTAACTTTATTCGTGAGTCACACGATATATTTTTTCCGAGTCACGTAGTTTCACTCTTAGATTGAATAGAGTTGCTAAACGTTTTCCGTGAGTTTTTCTGACTTTTTTTACCTTTACCTTGAATAGGTGGTGCATATTTGTATACTCTTGTCAGTTCGCTGGTGTATCAGTGCTTATAGCTCTGTTGAAAATATGTCTGACCTTTTATTTGAGCATGGTTATTATTCCACCATTGGTTTTTTAGGACTGAAAAACAAAAGTTCTCATTTTTCAACGGGCAAGCTTTTTCATAGCTCTTTCTTAAAGAATGTACCAAGACTTCTGACTAAAAGCATTAATTTTTTGACCGCCTGATGTAGTGCCACCTCTGTCATATCTAGGTACGCCGTGTTCTAAAGGTAACTATACTACTGAGGTTGCCTTAGAGACTGTGGGATATTATTATATAAGAGTACGCATTTTATTTTGTATGGGAAGACTATTCAGTCTTCCCATACATTACCTTGGGAATCATTTAAGCCGCTTATCTTGCAACGGACTAAATACGGTTCTTTTACCAGTGCTATTAGTGTTAACTACCTAACGTTTCAGCATTTAAAATTTAAGCAGCAATTTAAAGTGGATTTCTGATAGCAGGCACCGTTATCGCCGATTGTGTGCCCAGCAGTTGGCCATGCCGCCTTGTCGCACCGTCAATTTCAGGGGTAGCTTCCGGTATGCGGCGGCCAAATGCTGGAATAATCTGCCTCCTCCTATTAGGGAGTTGAAGAGTCTCTACTCTTTCCGAGTACAATTGAAACGCTATCTTCTTTCGAAACAACTTCAGCACGGATTGATAGTGTACGACCAGTCCTTTCTATAAATGACTCCGCTCTTTTTCCATGTTCTGGATATTTTTTGCTGGCAATTTATTTATTTTAGTTATTTTTTTTTTCTTTCTTTTTTTGTTGTTCTTTTTCGTTACATAAGTTTGTAGATTAATTATCATCATAATTATCACTGTTGTTTATATTGTGTTTGTATGTGAAAATATATATTTATTGCGTTTATTTCATGTTCTTTAACCTTAACATTATTTTGTTTGATTTTCCTTTGTCTTAGCTTTGCACTGTTTGTCAAATAACTTTTCACTTATTTCTTATTTTATGTTTTTTTTTTGTTCCTACCCTCAAAAAGGGCTAACCTGAAAACCAGCGCTGAGTGTGCGGTTCCTACCTGCATTCAGCATAATGCTGAGGTGAGCCCTTTTCGACATTTCTAATTCTTTATTTGTATATCATTATTGTTTTTTTGTGTCTCTTGTATTTGTAATGTCGAATAAAGTTTTTTTAATTTCAATTCAATTCAATTTTCAATTTCAATTTCATTTATTTTTTTCATAATGTGATTATTGTTTGTTTGAAATATATTTTATTGCATGTAAACTATTATTTCTTTGATTTATGAGACTTTAAATGGCTCAAACTAAAATACTCTATAATAATAATGAGTAATAATACAATTAGGCAATTTAATTTCTAATGTAAAGCAAATAGAGTTCTAATTCGAATAGCGTCCGTGAATTGGGACGATTTGTCAAAGATTCGGGTCGATTTTAAAGTTCATAAAAATAATAATACAATAGTAAGGCAATTTAGATTCTAATAAAAAACAAAAAGAGTTCAATTTCGTATAGCGTCCGGGAATTGGGACGACATTCCGCGCATTAGGACAATTCGTCCGCGATTTGGTACATTTGGGTATTTTTTTACATTTTGGATATTAATTCCCATTAAAGCTCAAACAAATTAAAAAAAGTTTAATTATTATAAATCTTTGATAAATGCCCTACCTGGTCATATTCACTTTGTTGTTGTAAGTCTATTAGTATAAGGGTAGTATTACTTCAAAGTCAGGAAAGTTCAAAAACGTCCGTACATTGGTACGTTTACCTTACTATGTTTTTTTTTGTGTATGTTCATCCATATTTTCGCCAATTGTGAAACTGATTTATAATAATCTTTTTTGGTTCGAAAGAATATAACTACTTCTGAAGTGGTCCCATTTAAATTTTATCGAAATCGGCTCAGCCGTTTTTGATAAATCAACAAAAATGTACATGGATGTCACATCGATTCGTGCAAATTATTCGAATTCTGTACACGGTAGAAGTCGGTGTTGCAATTTTTTGCGAAAAATAATTATCAATTTTGCTACGCATTTGCGAAGGCTCGTGAACCTAGCTGGCATTTTTCAAAATATGTAGCCTTGAATAAAGAGGAAATATATCATTTGTATGTAAATCCCCTTTAATCCAAGCGCAGACAGATCCAGGTGGGATTCAGAGCTTTTCATTTTTCGCTGTTAAATTATGGCGGGAAGTGCCTAGTAGAAATTGCAAATGGCCGCCGAGGTGGTGCCATTATAATAATTTTCTTAAAACATTCCAGATGCTTTTAGGACCTTTTATCCCTTTCTTGAAATTTACTAACTCGTCCACGTTTTACATTTTAGATTTTAAAATCTGAAGGAATTTTTTAAACCTTTCTTCTTTTTATCGCTATCGTTCGTATGTCGTTAAAGTTTTTAGAAATATTTTGATACACTATTTTATAAGAGCGAAAGTTAATACATATTTCCAAATTGACACATTAGAAATGAATATCAAAAATGTGTTCTGATCGAATATTTACATACAGACTGACAGACAAACAGACAAAATTCTTAATTTACAACCACAAATTAAAAATTAAACACTACTTACACAATTATGACAAAAAATATGATTATAAAATATCGGCCATATTGCCCATGACGATTTTTTCCAGGCAACCTTGCACGAATATGAAATGACGAGAACAAGAAATAGTAGCCTAAACTAGAGATATTAATAACAAAGTACAAGTTACATACATAATATAAAGAAAAAAAATACTCTAATGTAATAAAATCTTGAAACTATTAGTGGAGAGACATTTGTAGACTTTGTAGGCAGAAAGTCACTTAAAGATCTTAAAAGCTCTTATTGCCGTTACAAGCTGGTAAAAGTATCACATATTTTAAAATTCACTTCTGCTGTAATAGAAAATTGGTACAATAAAACGAGTATTACATCAATTTGTTTGAAATATTGTAATACTAGCTACAGCGCACGTAGACACTTCAGTGCTCTGGGACTCAGCGGGCGCGCGCGATCGTGAAAATGCAACGTCCTTGGACAAAATAATTCAACTTTACATAATATTGGAAATATCTTACATTTTGAACGTCAAGACCAAGCACATATGCTTAGTTTTATCATTCAGCAGATAGCACTAGATCGTATATCTCGTCATGATACGTTATTGAGGAGTGGATAATTCTGACATTTCTGATTAATCTTTGATTGACTATTTTAGACTTCAAAAGTACAAGCAGAAACTTTGAAATCTAAGCTAAGGTTAAAGATTATTCCTCCTGTAACATATTCATTAAGCCATATAAAAGCCAATATAGGTAAGCTAGCTGAAAAAAATACAAGTCAAATAACTATTTAGAGACAAATGAAATACATGTAAACCGAAGTTGTGAATATCCGTAGCATATAGCTATTACACCTAATTATGAACAGAATTTATATCGGCACTTACCATACCATATTTTTCCATTATTTATTAACCAATAATTAAATGAAAAAACAAAGATAAAAATACAGAAACAAGATGGAATAACATTGTAGTTGTAAAAAACATGTTCGAGACTGCTGTGTCGACAACGATAAAGTAAAAGATAAAAAGAAAGACAAAAGTCAATAAAACATACAGGAAGAGTACACAAGGAAGTTAAATTTTAGGTAACCGATTGATGCATTGAAATCTCGTAGACAATAATATGTTATGTGTACAGGTGTAAGCGCACACTTGTACAAGCCAACTAGCTCAGTCGAAATCGGTCGAGTTTCGATACTCCAAAACCATGTCAGGGCGAAGTTTTACGTGCTATTATTTCTTCTGTGGTTTTACTTACGTTCCAAGTTGTGAACATTCGAATTTCTGTTATTTTACCTGACTTCTAACATTTAGCTTGAGCTAGTATAGCTTATTATGTCTCTATGACTACCTCTACTAGGTATACAGACAGTCAGCCATGTGGATAACTCGCCTTATTTGTCTGTCGTTTTGTAAATCCGAGATAAGTATTGACTAAGTGTCTATGCTGTCTTCGTGTTTTCTTTCTATAGCATCGTCTTCTTCTTCTTCTTCGGTTTGTTTTTTTTTTGGCTCGAGCAGCGTTCGGAAAATTGCGTAACGTCTTCTCGTCCGACATACCTCAGTGCCTCAAGTGGAAAGTGTTCGACCAGTGTGTGTGGCCAGTGATGACTTATGGTACTGAAACGTAGTCTCTAACTATGGGCCTGATTAATAAGCTCCAAGTAGCACAACGAGCTATGGAGAGGGCTATGCTCGGAGTCTCTTTGCGAGATTGAATCAGGAATGAGGAGATACGTAGAAGAACCAACCAAAGTTAGACATAACCCAGCGGATTGGCACGTTGAAGTGGGAATGGGCAGGGCACATAGTGCGGAAGACTGATGACCGATGGTGTCGAAAAGTTCTCAAGTGGAGACCACGCACCGGCAAGCGCAGCGCAGGACGTCCACTCACAAGGTGGACGGATGACATCATTAAGACCGCAGGATTGCGCTGGATGCAAGCCGCTTACAGCCGGTCTTATTGGAGATCTTTAGGGGAGGCCTATGTCCAGCAGTGAACGTCCTATATCTGATGGATGGATCGTCTTTGGTATCGTATCCGATTTCCAAAGCAATTGATCAATTTTACTGCTGTTCAAAAGGATATATTATATAGGTTATACAAAGTAATATACAACATTTTGTCATACTATAATTTAGATTTAAATTTAGCTAATAAGATCTACCTTGTTTTGCTACACCCTATAAAACAGGGTCCTCAAGTAGACGTAAGCATATATATTAAGTTCTATATGTTAATACTCTCTTGTTGGTGCAAATAAATGTTCTGATTCTAAATAATTGTGATCAAAACGATCCCTAGCTATATTCTATAACATTGTTATCGGGAAATTACTTATTACATCACGGAAGAATGTTAATAAGGAGACGCTTTAAAAATTTTCCTTACAAAAGAGTCATGACCATAAGCTACGGTGATATATCTATAGGTGCGTCCAAACTGAACTGTTTTTGGTGATAAAGTTCGTCGCTTTATCTTGTTTTCCACGTTCCACAAACGAATATGTGTCCATATATCTTTGCATATTGCAAACAGTTTTCCGCCTATGTTTGTGGAAAGGCCAGGCCTAAAACAAGTTGCAAATGAGTCGCAACAAAAACGCGAATCCGTCAATATTGTGAAAGACTAGAAGGGAAATGGGTGTGAAGAAATGTTTGGCCGATATCAAAACAATTTTTGTTTTAGGTGTACAATCGTACGTTGGAATATTATAGTTGTACCAATAGTGCATAGTTACAGTGCATCAACTCGTCTGTAAAAAAACGGGACAAGTGCGAGTCTGGCTCGCACATCGAGGTACAAATCCAAAAAAATTCACAAAATAGGGGAGTAAGTTGTTAAAATCTCTATACTATAACCATCGACAAAAAAGTTTTTTTTCTTTTTCACTTTTCTCGGCATACATCGAAAATTACACATTGCTAAAATAATTAAAAACCTGTTTTAGCACGTGCTAATGAAGTTCTTTTATATGATACCTTACATGATACGAGTAAAACTCACTTTGAATTTTTTGTGAATTTTGAGGCCCTTTTGAGGCCATATTTTGTGAATTTTGAGGCCCTATTTTTTTGTGATTTAAATAAAAATGTACAGTTTTCAGATTTATTCCTATATGTGTACTCTGATACAATGTTCTCGCCAAATTGCATACTTCTATGTCAACGGGAAGTACCCTGTAGGCTTTGATTTTTGCGAGTGTCGAAATATGCGATTTTTAAGACATAAACGGCTCTAACTTTTTTAAACGATAACTGAGAAGTTTTTCTTTTACGCAACTGCAATAAAATAAATAAATAAATATTATGGGACATCTTACACACGGCCTCTGACCCCAAACTAAGCAAAGCTTGTGATATGGCTGCCAGAGACTGATATACTACATATACTTATTTTTAAATACATACTTATATAGATAGTAACTAAATAACACCCAGACACAGAGCAAACACTTTTGTTCATCACATAAATATTTGCCCTGGGTGGGGATCGAACCCACGCCTCTTTGATCCAGAAGTTAGGGTCACTAACCACTGAGCCACCGAGGCAGTCCAAAGAGCAATAGATTATACATATACGTATACAGTTAAAATTTCAACTCGATATCTTTACGCGCTCCAGAGATAAAGAGTCTTGACATACACACAGACGGACAGACAGACGGACAACAAAGTGATCTTATAAGGGATCCGTTTTTTCCTTTTAAGGTACGAAACCCTAAAAAGACCCTACTGCTGCATTCTTCCTAACAATTTCCCGAGAATTATACTGTTCTAGTTTAGATTATTCAATAGAATTAAAAAATATGAATATTTTTTTTAAATAAATCATGTTATAAAAAAACTGCTATTGTCGAACCGTTCACATATTAATCTATAACTATCACTAAACACTAACAGCAAACACATTCAAATACTATGAACAAATTTAAAAAAACAATAAAATTAAGTCAGCGAAAAAGAATTGCAACATATCGGTCTTTTCTGTAAAACTCTAACGGCGCAGTCTGTCTATCCTAATTATCATTATCTTCACAAATTGGAATAAATCCTATCTGCAAATGTACTCTGGCCACTTCGTGTAGTAACCAGATTCGCGAAACCCCAGCAACGTTTGCACTAAACCCAATTAAGGTTGAGTAACGCGTATAGCTAACTAGGTAATATTTTTACTTGCAACTGAGCGGGGTATTGTGTTGCCGACGATAAATTGTCGACTTTATGAGAGTTTGCCAGCAAGAGGTGAGAATGCTTCGGGTGGTAGTACGTAAACTTTGTGTAACGACGGCGCTGGGATAGTACCTTGTGTATTTTTGAAAGAAAAATGTTTGTTTACTTCAATTTGAGCTCTTATCGCGATTATGGCGTGAACTACGTGCTTCTTTTCATAGCTATCGCTGAAGCAAATCGAAAAGCGAATACATTCGTAGTTTTGGTCATACGATATTTTCTTTGGTTTTGTCCGCCATTGGCCTTTGTCATGGAGATCTACATTTACTAATACATGTTATAATTGAATACTTATTACTACCATAGATACTACTATGCCTTGATGGATGGTGTCTTAACTGTTTAGCCATAACAGAGGTCTCTCCGAACTAACTTGCTGTCTCGCTCTACACGCTGTTCCACACACATTGACATCAAAAGGACAGTCCACAGACACTAGAGGATTTCCAGTTCATTTATATTTTACACTTGTTCTCTAGAAACTATAACCAGGATGGATCACAAATGATCGGAAGTCTATCAACACCATGTTTACCACGTAAGACCCCGTTCATCGAACTACATGTTTGTTTTCCTGTTTGCGATGCCTGTAGCGAATCCAAATCAATATTCGTTGCTCTACAGTTACTTCTATATGTTGTCACCAACGATCCTGTACAACGTTTTACATATGAGGACTTATATTTGTTTTCAGGTCGATAGATAAATAATTGAATTGCGAGTCTACTGGTATATGAATTATGTTTAAATTCGTCAAATTGACGTAGCTAGACGCCGACGAAATATCTCCTATATTAAGGTCCATCACAACACGATTAACGGTTTTTTCGCCTCCTGTACAATTTGGTTACTGTAAGTTAGGAGTTGTTAGAACTTCCCCGTCGATATTACGTATTGTATTGGGTATAAAAAATAAATATTACTGAACTGCTTCGCAGGGTATCTTTATTGTATCTCGTATGACTAAAAGTCCGTACTTGATCACCATCTTGACTGATATCAAAGAAAATATTAATGCTACCTGATAGTAAGCGCTGATTTTCAAGATTAAGTACGCATTTTTAGAAGATAACTTCAATTTCTGTAGCCTGACCTTGAAACTTCAAGATAAAGTATTTGTCGGAAAACAAAGAAACCGAAAAAGACCAATACCATTCATATATCAATGTCTAAATCCATTCGCGATAACAAACCCAAAATATGCAGTCAAAAGAACCGAAGTTCCAAGTGTTCCCGTACAAGGCATGTCAAAAGATAAAGCTATTCTATTTCCGTATTTATATCAGATACATACATGTAAGTTGATAGCTACCAAATGGCGGGAGTCCCGGCGAGACGGCTAGACATTCGCTGTAGAACTTACCACGACTATAATCTATACCAGACGTTATTATCAATGCGTCTAGACACCCTAGACCCCTAGACAGTCTAGGAAGAGGAAATAAAACTTTTCACATTGCATTTTCTCCATACGGGTAATTCAGTTAAAATTAAAGGAAACTTTACGAAAGTTTGCTTTTTAAGATTTAAAACTAATGTTTACTGTTATATCATCACTAGTTTTTACCCGCTGCTTTGCCCGCATACGTAATGTATCATTATCATTTAGCCTATGTGTTATTCTGATATATAAGCTATATTATTGCAAAGTTTCATCTCAATCCGTTCGGTAGTTTTTGCGTGAAAGAGTAACAAACATCCATACATCCATCCATCCATCCATCCATCCATCCTCACAAACTTTCGCGTTTATAATATTAGTAGGATAGTAGGATTATCATCTTCAGCCTCTGTAATCGCCAACTGATGAGCACATGCCTCTCTTTACTTTTACTCTTTTATATATACTTTTACTTTTATATACGAGGGACATCCAAGTGTACTTAGATTCTCCATAATCGTTTATCTTTATCCATGATTGATTGCTATATGTCATCGGAATTACTGCTTTTCTAACAGCCATTTTGATGTTAAAACATATTTTTGACATGCCCATGTATGTTACTTTTATAGTTTGATCACAAAAAATACAAACAAAGTTACATCGAACAAAGTTGACAACGGCCGCAAAACGTACGGAAAAATTAATTTCAGTAATCATCAAAGTTCACAGTCATTATCTTTATTATTACACCGAATATCATGAAAATACTTAAAGTAAAATCTCTGAATGATGTACCTACTTACCGTTTATGCTGGTTTTACCATGTTCATGTCCACTTTTCCCCGTTTGTACCAGATTCCTAAATTATTTATTACGATCTTTGTTCTTCCGAATTGGCAGTTCATAAGTGACAAACGAAGCACTGCGGGGCATCCACTGTGTAGAAGGTAGTGCTAATAGTATACTGCCCCGAGCATAGAATAAAAACTAAAGTAAAATAAACCGTACTAAAATAGCAAAAGATATTGAGCTATCTCGGGTGTCCAAATTCAAAGAGGTAAAAAGTAGGAAGGTAAAATGATCAGAGATTTTAATCTTAATCTATAAGTTGGTGACAATATAAGCATTTCAAAAATTTGACGCTTGCGTAGGAGGCTGGCTCAGTTGGTTAGAGCGTCGGGCTAGTGATCCGAAGGGGCAGGTTCAAATCCTGCGTTCGCTTCAGATTTTTAAAATGATTATCGCAAAAATAACTTTGAGATTTGAATCTTCTTACTGAAACAAGAGGGTTCAAATTTCCGAAAATGACAAAACCAAGTGGAAGCAAATTTTATTATTTTGACATTCTAACTGGTGATTTTGCCGTATGCGACAGACATTGTATTTTTTTTTGTTCCACTCACTCGCGTATGCAGTATAACCAGATATGAATAAGAGATCTGTAAAGTAGTTTTTATTTAAGTAAAATTTGGCAATACTTCTATTAATTGTTATTCTTCTGAGACCCCGAGTGTAAAATCTAAAGTACATAGCATAGTGCATAATACAGCCCAGGGAGCAGGAAAGAAATGGGTGCATTTCTGGTGTGTATGTTCACCGGCGGGACGGCGAGACACTTGCATCAATAGTCTAGACTGCACTAGTCTAGACGTACTAGAAAAAATAAACAATTTAACTTAGAACTTAGTACTTCAAAGTTCGCTAGAGACTGAAAATGGATACTCTGAAATACCTGGACTTAAGCTCTCTTCTATAAACAATGCTTCGCAGTGCTCAACTCTTATTTAGTGCAGACAATTTTGGATGTACCTACCTGCAAAGTGAAACTAGATTATTCAATCTGATTCTTTTATTCTGAGCCCTATTGAAAATAACAATGCATGATCTAGACTCTGTCTCTGTTCTTTTACTACCTGTCTGGCAGAGACCGCTATCAGCGATAAGGCCGCCCATTGTTACACTGTTTATGTGTCTTTGTTTCTATTTATTGTTAATTCTTGGTGTGGAATGAAGAGTTTATCTATCTACATTGTGATTGATAGGAAACAAATCGATTCGAATTAGCTCAGAATATGAAAACAGAAAACTAAGCGCTAAATCATACAGTATATCATCAGTCATACAGTATCTAAATTTAACATTTTTATTCCGTGACCTGACCACGCCTATATTATAATAGTTAATCTAGGACATTCACCGCTTTATTCCTGACCTGACTAAATATCGCATAAAAATATTTTGCATTCATTAGAAAACCAGCAAGAGATTACAATCCTCGAAAGGGCAATACCCGAATTTGGGGCCATTTCGAAAACCCGATTCGGTCCCCGTTCGCAAATTCTTACGTTTCCTGCGCTGCCTTTTTGTCGCCTTATCTTGATCCAAACATTCAAACATGTGTTCTTTCCAGTCTGCGGAAAGCTTTCGTATTGGTTTATTAGGATACTAGTTTTTGCCCGCGGTTTCGCCCGTGTGATATCTTGATATTTGAAATTTTTGTAATATTTTGCTATCCCATCATCATCATCATCATAATTTAAGAGCAAGGGTCTTGTCGATGGAGCAACTTCCATGTCTCACGGTCTTCTGCTAGAATTTGGTCTAGAAGTGATATCCCATAGGAAACTTTTATTTTTTCCGGATTAAAAAATAACCTATGTCATTGCCAAAAATTTAGTCAATCCGTTACTGCGTGAAAGAGGAACAAACCAACAAATACACTTTCGAATTTATAATATTAGTAAGGATTTTTGCGTAGCAGAAGTACTTCCTATCGTAATCTTAACTATCAACACGATAAAACTTAAATCTAGAGTATTTAGTTTAGTAGGTTGTCTCTTCAGACCCTTGTCATCCTCCAAGATATTTTCTTGTTTTCATAAAACCATTTGCTAGGAGTCTGAGTGTCTGTTCAGACAGTCTTCTGCACTTTACATCATCAGTGTCACCAATACTCCAATACCTGCAGGGTCAGATTGTACCTTTTCACTGTTGGATATAGGACTACGCTCAACCAAGACTCTGCTTTACAGGGGCCTTATTGTGTAAGCGCTCTGATGTTCGGCTTCACCTTTTCTCTCGCTCGCTTTCGTGGAGTGAGTAACTGGCGCGAGCAGGAGAAAAAGCGAAGCCGAACGTAAGAGCGCATACACAATAAGGCCCCAGGTCCTGTTACAGTTTTCGGGGGGTTTGACCATCAACCACAGAAGATTACAGGCGCCACCAGCATTACAGGTTGTAAATGATGATAAAGGGCATAGGTATATTGCTTCATTTCAACATTCGTCATTTAGCGTTTTCGTTTTATAGGGGTCAAGATGGAGGACTGTATTGACAGGGTTATCTGATGTCATATACAGTTTATCGGACACCAACAGGTTTACTTTCAACAACAAACTTTACAGGAAAGCATATGGTATGCTTTCCTTGACAGAAAATACTTAAAAATTTTCAATTCAGTTTGATTTTTTTTCGATAATTCGCATAATTTACGTATAAACTATTTTCTGCACTCGGTGTCTAGTGCTTATGTTGAATACCTATATTTTTATCCTTAAGTCCATTTCGCCCAACTTCATAGTACCTGGTCTGAGTGTAAGGCTCGCGGCGCGGTCATCGCTCGCCTGTCGCCGGTGCGTTGACATCGCTTTGTCTTCGCCGATCGAATGCCCTGCAGGTGCGAAGGGGTGAGCTCGCTTGGTAATGGATGTGGTGGTTTTCAACCGATGCTAAGTACTGTTTTGTCAAGGTTATTTATGTTCCTCATCAAAATAGGGCAATGCTCCTGAAGATCATCATTGTCATCCACAGTATTTCTTGTTGTAATTAGTAGGTATAGGCCCATACCTTAATATGCCATCTGATTTGGTCCTGTCCTGCTTTCAAAGATATTTTTATATATTGGGAAAATAATTTCTCTTGTCCGAAGAAAGATAAATCCTGACGTGCGTACTTACATTAACAATGTTTATGGAACCCTTATGTTTGTTTATGTAGCTTGAATAATTCATTTATTTGGGCTTCGAAGTCTACTCTCTCAGTTTACGTCATAGATAACATTAGATAGACGTATAGATTTTAAGTCAAATCCTTTTTAATTGAGCTAATATAGGATCTTATCTAATCTCTAAATTTCTTATTTCTTACAGATTGCTATCACATAATTTTTTAAAGTGATCGCCGCCGCCGCGCCGGCAATTCAGGCTGATAAAATCAGTATTAAAAATAGGTTATCAATAATTGCTTATTACATGACTTAGTGTTATCATCCGTTCTTAGTAGATCACAGTATTTCAATTCAGTTCTTTACACTGAACACAATTTCTTGGTTCATGTTCACAACTTCACACCCTAACATACCTTACCTCTTGATACTTGTATCTGTAAGATCATTTTATTACCCACCCACGACTATAATTCAACCTGAAAACAACGCGACAAGGGTTTCATTTCCATAATTTTACAGCGCAACCCGGGGATATGCCGGGAGTATTGTTAAATTTTATGTGTCTGGGTGCCGTCTCCGCTTCTACGAGAGCGGTGTGGTTTTATTGCACATTGCACCTATAGAGTGAATGCTTCTTCGCCCGTGGCTTGTACAATGCAGCCAGTCCGAGACTCGACACCAGACTTAGCTGGTCGCCTCCACCTACCGCGCTAGTCTTCATACTCAGACCATTGCCGTCTTCGGCTTGCCTAGTTGCTAGCCTACTTGACGTATCCAAAGTTAGTGATTCATAGTTCTGTGATTTTTCTATTTTTCTGACGGATTGCACCAACTTCTTGACTGAACAGGTACGCTGTGCTAGACTATTATCTTTTTATCCTCTAGCTAGGTAGGTAGGTGCTCTTCATTGACTCGACACTGAAGGAACGCCTTCGCACGCGCTTTTTTTTGTTTACGTGGACAGTTATTTTACTTTTCCCGGCAGTTTTGCTTATAGCCTTCGGAAAACCAAAACGTGGGCTACTGATATTTTTAGGGATGTCCTAAGCTCCATCTCAACTATTTTAGTCATGTTTACAGACACAGGAAAAATTTGCAATGAATTTAAAATGAAAGCAAATTTGTATACAATGCGTTGAGTGACTAGCCCTTGATCGCTTGCGTTTAAAGTCGTCTGAAGGCTTCTCTCTTATGGCTCAGGGGGTAAAAACGTGAAAACATGGGCAGGTTTAATTTTATGAGTTCCGCCATAGATAATGGCTAGTTGACGTATCCAAACCTAGGCCTCCCTTTAAACTTTGAAGTAGGGTCGGTTGCACCTTTTCAAAGTGCGATTTTTTCGAATAGAAACAAAAAACCTGCAGTTGCTTAACCTACGATTCGATAAAATGTGTATCAATATAAGTTATTTCGTCAGTTATCTACTGAAGGGCGACAGCTTTTTGGTATTCGATGTATATCGTAATTGGTTCCTCAGAATATTGAATTGTCTCTAAGAGTTCATCGCCGCCGCCGCTGACTCACTTAGCTCTTGTAAGTAGAAATATTTGTAATGCTTCTTTCAATCAACTTGTAACTAAAATAAACTTTCATCTCTCAATTGTATTTACGAATTCATTGTTTGAATTTCTCAACAGGTTTTATTCCTCAATTTTGAACGAAAATGAAAGCTCACGAAATTTTCCACATCAATTTCATTTTATAAAAACTTTTACATTCTGTTTGATCTCAGAGGAATTCTTTAGTTAAATGTTTGATATTATTTAATGAGGCATCCTTCTGGAATCTCATTTAAATTGATTCTAAAATGAATTTTGTATTGGTTTTAAAGTTGGGCGAATGTTAGTGGACGTACTGAAATGAAACTTAACAATATTTAAATGTTTATCAAGTACACAAACCTGAATAATTAATGTTGAAACAGCTTTAGATTAATCTCGCTTTGATATTTTAGGGAGATGTTACAAAAATGAATTACAAAGAATAAATAATGAATATATTTTTTGTGTCTACTAGTAAAATCATTTTGTAAGTTTTTATTTGCTACACTAGATGGGTTATGGTTTTCTATACATTTGGTAAACACTAAGAATAAGTCGCAGGCTCTCCATTTTTTTTTGATACGGCAAAACGTTTGGCGGCTCAACTAATAACGTATAAAAAGTACTCGTCGTCGTCGTTCATCGTTTAAGCCATAAGACGTCCACTGCCGGACATAGGACTCCCCTAAAGATCTCCAATAAGACCGGTTCGTAGCAACTTGCATCCAGCGCGATCCTGCGGTCTTAATGAGGTCATCCGTCCACCTTGTGGGTGGACGCAGCGCTTGCCGGTACGTGGTCTCCACTCGAGAACTTATCAACCCCATCGGTTATCAGTCCTCCGTGCTATGTGCCATGCCCATTTCACTTTGCCAATCCGCTGGGCTATGTCGGTAACTTTGGTTCTTCTACGTATCTCCTTATTCCTGATTCAATCTCGCAGAGATACTCTAAGCATAGCTCTCTCCATAGCTCGTTAGGCTACTTGGAGCTTATTAATAAGAAAGTAAGAAAGAAAGTACTTGTGACAGTTCTAACTTCCCTATAATGTGGCTCACGGATGAAAAATGTGAATATTTTCCGAAGTGAATAATGCACCCAATTCAACGGATGAGTAATCCCCACTTCTAGCGTTGCCAAAAACTTTATTTATGTTACGAATTACACTAAAGTCGTGTGTAAGGATGAAGGAATTTGTACACTCATGGTTTAAATTCCTTGAGTATTTAAGCTGTGAGTAGGTCAAGATTCCTTAAAAAATGCCCTTCATTTTTACAGTAATACATTTTTAACCACATAATTTTAATTTTAATACATTTAATAAGTGACTTCATTTAAACAGGGTACAATCTAGTGCTAAGCTATAGTCATAATAATATAAGCTATAGTTATAACAATGCTGTTGGGGTCCAATTTTTTTTATCGTTACTTCTCACCATAGTCCACAAGTTGGCTCAAACTAAAACTTAATTCTTCACCATAGATCACTTTGTGGTCCGCCACAGTCAAACCTTTTACATTATGCGCACAACACAACTGAATTCTGAATTTTTCCTTCAATGTTTTAAAACGTTTATTTCTCAAAACAATGGTGAAACGTGGGAGGGTCTCAAAAGGGCAACAATTACTATGCGGGGGTGTGAAAATGACAAGCATACCTGTGTCACCAACGGTTCACGTGAACATGAAAAACTGGTCTTTTGTTTTTATAGAAAAATCCTAGAAAAGGTTGGTGACGCCTATCTGACGTCAAAGGTCCTACACGAAATACGAAAGTTAACATTTGATTGTGGTTTGATAAATTACGGGGTTCTAAATGTGGTATTATTTTCATATTAGGCATAGCTTTATTGTGGCACACAAATTAGTTTCTATGCTACAGTCTTCCAGCAAATATCTAGATAGGCTACAGTACTATTCCGATAGTACTGTAGCCTATCTAGATATTTGCTATCTAGATATTTGGTACTGTTACCTTATTTTCATGTTTCGGTTGCCGTATCAAAGTGGATTTCATTTTTAAATTTCTTTGATTAGAAATTTATGAAATACTAGTTTTTACCCGCTGCTTCGCCCGCATGATATTTTGATGTTTCTGCAACCCTTTATTTATACGGGATAAAAAAGTAGACTATGTCACTTTCCGTCTTTCAAACCCGAATTTACCCGAGGCCCTACCTTACCACCTTAAAGGAGGTGGAAAAAAAAACGATTTGACGGTTGTTCGATTCGACAGTTATTTTTTTTGACATTTCTTAAAGCGTACTCTAGAATAGCTCGCAGATAGCAGAATTTTTCCTACTTACTTATCGTTATATTTTGGAACATTTACGCAATATCATTATAATTTATAGCCTATGTGTTCTTCTGATATATAAGCTATATTATTGCAAAGTTTTATCTCAATCCGTTCAGTAGTTTTTGCGTGAAAGAGTAACAAACATCCATCCATCCTCAAAAACTTTCGCGTTTATAATATTAGTAGGATTTGTGAGTTTATAACTACTGCATTATACCAATATTTATCTTCTAATG
The DNA here is from genome assembly GCA_949316475.1 of Hypomecis punctinalis. Taxonomy (NCBI): domain Eukaryota; kingdom Metazoa; phylum Arthropoda; class Insecta; order Lepidoptera; family Geometridae; genus Hypomecis; species Hypomecis punctinalis. The sequence continues at coordinate 6,988,887 of OX438807.1, forward strand.
TTTAAAATTCTTGTGTCAGTGATTGATATGGAAGGACTTGACCGATTTATATAAGTATATTTATTATTTATATCGCAATACAATGTTTGCCTGGTCAGCTAGTATTTTTTACTATGTTCGTCGACATTTTTCATACGAGTAAATTGTGTAATTCTACTTACTACATATGTGTAAATCAAATAATACAATGTCACATACATAACAGGGCAGACAAGACCGAAGTAAGATCATCGTATTATGATACCGCTGTATGGTACCATTCCTTGAGGCTTTCATGAGGGTTGCCAATTTTTCGACAAAAAAACTTTAAAATAAAATGTATGTACCTAAGTATACTCATACTGTACATAATAAGATTATAATTAGGTAAAATACTTTAAAAATACACATGAAACAAAATATAACTCCAAAGTGAAGTGTTGAAAATGGAATTCTACTAAAACATTGTCATATAAAATGTCGCCAAGACGAGACTACATAACTCGTACCGTAATGTTGAAAAGTTTTCAGAGCTCATGTAGTGTTGCTCAGGTAGAGCTACTAGTAGTAGTAACTCTACAAGTCCGAAATCTACAAGCTCTAACTTCACCACAAACTCTACACTTTAGTCAAAATATGTAGATTGACCACTTTGCTACTAACAGGCGTAAAGTGAAAAATTATTCACGGTTTAGAGGGAGAGACGTAGAAGAACAACCATCAACCACGTGATGACCAGATGAGACATATTTTTTGACCGACGAACCACCGGAGTAGGTATACAATTCGACGCGTATATATATTTTTTTTATGTATAACCACGCATAACTTTTTTCATAGTGGTCCGATTTCAATAATTCTTTTTTTATTGGAAAGAATATACTTCGAAATTGGTCCCATTATAATTTTATCGAAATCGGCTAAGCCATTTTTGATAAATCAACTATAATGTGATAAATGCTACATCGATTCGTGCGAAATATTCGCGAATTCTGTAAACGGGTGAAGTCGGTCATGCTAATTTTTGCAATAAATAATCTTGTATCAAATGTTATCTATTTACGAACGCTTCTATGATAGTTTGCCTATCGCAAAGTGTTCATATTATGGCTATTTTTAATTAAATTAATGTTGGGCCATTTTTTTTCGGTATCTTCACCCATTTGATAACCAGATAATTTTGGTTTTTAATTTTTTTTTGGCAAAGGAACAGGTACTATATTCGTCTGTATGTTTTTTTTGTGTATGTTCATCGATTTTTTTCGCCAATTGTGAACCGATAAAAAAAAATATTTCAAAAGGGTATACTCCCGAGGTCCCATTTAAATTATATCGAAATCGACTGGGCCGTTTTTGATAAATCAATATTAATGTACATGGATGTTACATCGATTCGTACAAACAATTCGAATTCTGTACTCGGTGGAAGTCGATGGTGCCATTTTTTGCGAAAAATTATATTATTCCTACGATTACCAACCGCATAACTAAACTTAAACAGTATTAACTTGCTAACCCTACCGAAGTATGGATGCTCTAACCGTAATGCAATCCCTCAGGGTGTTTAGGGCTTAGGATAATCTGATGAAGCCATTATAAGATAAGATTACTTGAATGCCCTTGTGTGTTTTACAACAAAGAGCTAATGAACGGCTAGACTCGACGTAGACGTCTTAATCTAAAGTAATATCTACTGCTGTAATAATTACACTTCTATCTTTGTTATAGACATGATGTTATATGACTTTGATTTGAATGTTTAACCCTACAGTAGTCGCGCCTCGAAAAGTTGCGGTAATGGTCGCGCGGATTACATATGTATACCAATTCCAAATTGAAATAAAAAGCCACCCGTGTTTATTTTTTTTATATTTACCTTAAAAATTTTACAAATAGGGATATTGTAATTAGAAAAAATTTACAGAATTAAAACACAACCTCTGTGTAACAATTAATAATAAAAAGTGCAAAAACCTCTATTTTGGCGCTAAAAACCACATCTTTCACATTAATTGAGATCATAAAAAAAATATTAGTAAAAATTAAATTCCAATTAGTGTTTTCGAGACATTTTAGACACACAATCTTGGAATGGTCACCACAAATTAATTTCGAGCACGCGTTACACACTTTTCGTGTGCTTTTATTACGTGCTCTCCCGCAATCATAGCAACGGTCGATGGAAGATCTTTGCGTCGATGTTGACGGCGCTGGTTGGTTTTCTTGTTGAGAAAGACAAAGAAAGTCATTATTTTAAATGTAAGACTTCTTGGCAATGTCTTTGTATCCAATTTTCGGCGAGCCAGGCGTTTCATCCACGCCAGAAACAGGTCCATCAGGGAGTCACGACGACAAACAGGGTCGTAATTTTTGTTTGCCGTAAAGATGCACAACGCGTTTAGTGCACTGAGGTTTACAAGGCCAATCACCACTTTGTTTGGTTTGGGAACATATGAAGCCGATTTTGTCCATGTTGTTTTATCAATGCCTGCATTAAAATCATCGCGTCTTCTACAATCCGGTACCTCATCATCATCAGATTCAGAAAAATTCTCCAATGCCGCATCTTGTTCAAATTCCGACTGATGATTCTGCTCCTCAAGACAATCTTCTTCGGCGTCAGAACTCGATGAAGCACCGATGGCATCGTTTCGATCAACATCTTCAGCCAGCCACCTCAGTATTTGTTCATCTTCTCGACTGTTCATTATATTCTTAAAAAAATCAAGATTATCAATTGCTGATACATACCAAATCACACATAATTAATAATTATGTGTATAAGACTAGTTATAGATAGAAAAATAACAAAAACAAACAAAAAAGTTAAGTGAAAAATACTTACGTAATTGGTCGCGCGGCGTGCAGGTGTAATCCACCGACTTTGCGGACCTGCAGTAGGGACGACCGCGTGCGACCGGCGCTCGCGCAGCACTGAGCGCATTTGTTAGTTATCCAGCTTAAAGTACCAGGAAACTTAAAAACTTCGGGTCATTAGTGTTAATAATATTAGCCGTTTCGTATGACTGGATTACATATGTAATCCGCGCGACCACTGTAGGGTTAAACTGAATAGATGTTTTGCACCACTGCCAAAGAAGATATAACAATATTACGCCACTGCCCAAAAAATTATTAAGTCATAGTGTGTGATCATATTTTCTTCTACTAATAAGTATATAATAATTAGACGAAAAAAAAGGAACCACCGCCTTCCACCGTGTACATAATTCGAATACCTAGTTTGTACGGATCGATGCGACATCCATGTACGAGTACATTATTGTTGATTTGTCAATCAAATTAAAATGGGAGTACCTCGGGAGTATACCCTGTAGAAATATATATTTTTTAAATCGGTGCACAATTGGCGAAAATGTCGATGAACAACAAAAGAAATTTTAAAAAATACATACAGACGAACATAGTACCTCCTCTTTTTTGGAAGTCGGTAAAAATTTTTCGTCACCGTGTTTGCTGCCGAACTCCACCTAAAGGGCCCGATCGATATGGCTTTTTGTGCATATTTGGTAGGACTGACAATACAGTAGGTCGTAGGTTATTATTAGGTGATCAGCAGGCCATTCGCGTTAATTTTAAACAGCTGCGTTCCATCTGTAATTCAGTTAAAGTTCGGTTGCAATTGTAGTTAAGTTTCGATTCAGCTTCAAGGAATTAGGTATTGCGCTAAACATCATACGACATACACCAACCGTTCATTTGACACCGGTTACGTTCCAACTCTGATCGAGTTGCGTTTCAATTTTAGTCAAAATCATTAGTGCGAAAAGAAAATAGACAAAAAGTCGAAGTTCAGTTAAAGTTCAATCGTAGTTCAGCTGTAATTTTTTAGTGCGATTGGCCTGAAGGGGACCCTAACCACTCTCACGACAATATGGCGGAAACATCACATAACATCAGAGGAAAATAATCGTCAAGTGCGATTTGAACACGCGCACGATGGGTTCCGTACGTACCATGTTGGCTCCTTAATATGTTTTATTTTAAATTAATTATTTATTTTTGAAGTTGAAATTCCAACCGGCTTTATGATGCTGATGGATGGATGGAAGTTAAAATACAACTCAATATTCTGTGAATATTTCAAGCATCTATCTGTTGCCGTAAATCGAGCAAAAACGGATAAAAAATCAGGTTTGTTGTATGGGAGCCCCCCTTAAATATTTATTCTATTGTTTTTAGTATTTGTTGTTATAGCGGCAACAGAAATACACCAACTGTAAAAATTTCAACTTTCGAGCTATCATGGTTCATGAAATACAGCCTGGTGACAGACAGACAGACTGACGTTTTTACCTTTTGGGTACGGAACCCTAAAAATACACCTGAATCAAGAACCTCCTCCTTTTTGCCAGTAAGTTGAAACGAGCTGTCAAAAAAATGTTGCATTTTACATTTATATCGGCTCAATGAGTGCTCAATCAAATATGCTCGGTACATGGCATTGTGTTGAAAACAAACCGTGCGTGTTCAACCCCCAGAACACAAAGGCTTTATAAATAAACTTCCCCATTATTATCGTAACTTTCGTGTCGACATTAAAACGAAACTGAAAACCAGATATGGAATAAGGCCAAGTGCCAACAAGCCAACAGCGCTGTTGGTGACCGATACGAGGGCCTGATTTATGCGGACGTAATAAGGACGTTTCATTTCAAAAAATATTATTTTAATTGATTATAATAGAAAAAACCGGACAAGTGCGAGTCAGGCTCGCACATCGAGGGTTCCGTACAAACACATTGTTAAAAAAATTAAAAACCTGTTTTAGCATGTGCTAATGAAGTTCTTTTATAGGATACCTTACATGATACGATTTACTCACTTTGAATTTTGAACTCATATTTTGTGAATTAAATAAAAATATACAGTTTTCAGATTTATTCCTATATGTGTACTCTAGAGACAATGCTTCTCGCCAAATTTCATAGTTCTATGTGGGAAGTATCCCGTAGGTTTTGATTTTTGTGAGTGTCGAAATATGCGGTTGTTTACTACTTAAACGGCTCTAATTTTTTTAAACGATAACTGAGAAGTTTTTGCACAACAGCAAGAGACCATAGACATACGTATACAGTTTAAATTTCAACTCGATATCTTTACGCATTCCCGAGATAAAGAGTCTTGACATACACACAGACAGACAGACGGACAACAAAGTGATCCTATAAGGGTTCCGTTTTTTCCGTTTGAGGTACGGAACCCTAAAAAGGCAGCTTCTATCAGTAATCGAGAACAGAAGAGGAAAGATGTTTGGTCACCTTGTACGACGTGATAATCTAATGATAACCATATTATTGGGTACAGGTACTAGAGTAGAGGGAAAGAGAAGAAGAAGAAGCTCACGGAGAGCATTTTTAGTCCAAATCAAAGAAAAGGTAGATGTCATGTCGTACAGGGAAGTGAAAATACTAGCAGAAGACCGCGAGACGTGGAAGTTTCTCCACCGACAAGAGCCGCGCTCTGTTATGATGATGATAAATATTTGAAAAACACAGCACAAAGATCCAAATATTGTATTTTAAAAGACCATTAAATCGTGGTGTTTAGTCATTTATTTACGCATTTTCACTAGCATATCCGTGAAGAAAAACACGAGGAAACCCGCACACGTTCGTATATTCGATGACCTCAACCCACAGTTGGCCATCGTACTATATATGGCAATCACCCTGCTGACTTAAAATGCTGGTAGGTACAGAACGTTTGCTGCTCTCAACATTATCTTTGACAAAAAATCATATCTAACTGCATATTCCAAGTCATTGCAAGTTAATACATTGACAAGCATACATAACCGAGTCCGATGCACACTGGGGAGTAACCCAGTAATTAGTCCAAGGCTTCAGCACTAAGGCTGGCTTTAGATAGCATCGATTGGATTTCGAGATTGCAATTTGAAATATTGAACGTGTAATGAATTATGAATGTTCGAGCCAACTTTTAAAAGTTAGTTCTTTCTTGCGTAACGGGTTATCGAAATGGAATCTGGTTTATAGAACACTGTTAACAAAGAACAATATTGGGGTCGTTAGGTAGTACCATGTGAGGTAGTGTCATGTACGGGGTAAATCTAGGTGACGCGACGGAGATATGGTACCATTAGCTTATTTCGTACATTTTACCGAAAGTTGAAGGTGAACTTTTTTATGGAATCAACTCATTCAGAACACGATTACGAAATTGGTCCCATACCATAAGAGTAAAATGATATCTTAGAATATCTCTGTCGTCCATTTTTTTCTCCCGTATGTATCTGTACATAATTATTTAGTTCCGTAGCCTATGATTGAGGTTGGTATGGTTTATTAATTAAAAAACCTGTTAGGACGTACAACTAGTTGAACTGGTATCAGGGGGGTTGGGTACGGGTGCTGTCGTCCCAGTACTGGTTAGCTCCAAGTGGTGGATGACGATGTGTCTGGTGTTCCGACACATCGACATTGTGGCGGAGAGGATGCCAAGCTCCGTAGAGAAGCCCAAGTTGGGCCAGCGTTCTCGAGTGCCGCGGAGAAGTGCGGAAGCGTGTCCGTAGCCCCGATTCCAGGCGCTGTGATGGAACACCCCGGGGTTTTTCGTGCGTTTACCGACCAGTAATAGGAGACCCATAAAGGATTTTCCCCGGTTAAAAAAATGAGTTGTAATAGAAATAAAGCTGGTATAAGGCAAAGTCAATTTTGGCCACCCCTTGAGTACGCCCCGTCCCTGATTGTAGTTTTGTGGTGCTCGAAATCACTTGACATGGCCTAGTTTTTGCCGGCCGAGTGACTGTTCGAACACTCAACCGTCGGCCGTTTGTCGAACATACTCGTATGTTTGCTCGAACTTACACTGAATGCTGAATGAAGGGCACTAACGTCTGGCAGACTGCTGGAGCCTTGCATGAAATATAGCTAACTTTCTACCCAATACTGGGTTAGGTACTGTTATTTGAATGTATAAAGCGCGCTCTTTAATTGATTTTTTAGTTTCCGTAACAACATTTATTTCAAAAATGGTGATTTTGACACTACTTTGAACCTAACTAGGTAACAATAGCCTTTTGGCGAATTTGTCACATGATTTTGTTCTTGAATTCCTGTTTGCAAATATTGTAAAGTCCCGATCATAGTATCCGTAGACCGATCATTTTCGTCCTATAAATATACAAATGAAATCAGATCTTATTTATCGTCTCGATAGATTGAAATCTCAGAATACGGGAAGAACCACAAATGTTAGTAAATCTTAATCATACCATAGATAAATTAGGTATTCATAATTTATCTATGGTCACACTTATACTTATAGCGTGACAGTAAATTTGAGGATAATACCCCACTATCAAAAAACGTTATTAAAAATATATAGACCCTGTGTACCACGATTTTTCGAGATCCGTGAAAAATGCGAACTGTAGACGAAAACCAACATCATCCGGGCTAGGATGCGCATGAAAAAATATTTCTTTTGACGTGTCAGAACGAGACAACGTTATGGCAAAGTATATAAATGTCACTATTCACACGTCGAAAAGAGTTAATTTCGTGGCTTCTCGTGGTCGCATGCTGGACTAGCTGGACAGGCGAAAGCAATATCGCCGTCATTAAAACGGTAATCTACGCTTACGCTCGATCAATTAATTGTAGTCCATGTGCATAATTACATTATTAGGGGCTATTTTTGTATTATAAATTCCGAGTGAACAGGGAACGGTTACTATGCTATTCGTTAATACAGCAATTTCACCCCAACTACTTCTAAGTAAGTACATTAAGTTTTAAAGCTATTCGACCTCAAGTAGCATCCTTGGGAACACGCCACCGTCAACGATATTTCCCTTGAGAATCGCAATGTCTTATCTATAGGTAGCGTATTAGTGTTGTTCATAGAGCTTTCGAGCCCTACCATAATTTATATGCCTTATCATTATAAAAGCGCCGTAACTTATTTTAAAATGATAAAACTAATATAACGTTTCAAACTCATAGGCCTCATAGCTCTCTACTATGGGACTTAGACTACCTATTCTTGTGCTAAGGATGTCGCGGAACACATACATGTGTTCCGCAAGAACACATACTTATAATCTACCTAGACAACGGTAACTATAACACTCAGAACTAGAACACATATTTGTTATTAATTTTGTGCTTGAAAACTTATTGTTACAGGTATAAGTAATTATTTTTTCATCATACCCATCTGAGTTTTAAACCAAACGTCTCCTGAAGGCAGCCGCTATTGAATTTTTTTTCGTTTTCAATGAAAACATTAAAATAGTGGCTGGTTTATTTTATACGTTGAAAACGCCCCTCGGCTTTTTTTCATAACTACCAAAATACCTAAATTGTGACCTTGACAAAAGCAAAAAAAAAAATTAAAAGTATTTGATTTTGTTTAAAGTTGGTATTCATTATGATTAATTTTATTATAACTACATACGGGGTGCTTCTTCTGCGGACAATAGAAATACCCTAGAATTATCTTTGTACTGTTACTCATCGATTTGTGGCTTATTTTAACTAAATACCTATTTTGTATAACTCTATCATCACTAAAATAAAACCGCGAAAAATATTTGTGGCTATTTTTTTTTACTCAGAATAAGGACTAAGTTAGATGTCTCTTTCATTACAAGTTTTAAAGACTCCGCGACTATCCGTTAAAAACACACTTTACGTTTTGAATGTCGTTAGACTGTAAAGTTATTGTTTTCTTGGATTTAAAATTCTCTCTGTAGTCAGTTCAATTCTGGAGCTCGTTTCGTTCAGGAATGTTCATTACGGGCGTCCTTTTAAATATTCATTCACTTTTATTCGTTTATGAATATTTTCCACGACTGATCAATTTGCTTCTATAGAATTTGATTGATTGATGTTTCTTTTGACTTGTTTACTTTTTTCATTATCTACTACTTATATATTACTAGCTTTTGCCCACGGCTCCGCCTGCGTGGTGTTCTCACTTTTGTGTTATCCCACAGGAACCTTTTATTTTTCTGGATAAAAAGTAGCCTATGTCACTTTCAGGCTTTTGAACTATATGCTTGCCAAAAATCAAGTCAATCCGTTGATCCATTGCTGCGTGAAAGAAGAACAAACCAACAAACTTTTCAGATTTATAATATTAGTAGGATATTTTTTATTACAAGCTTTTATGATCATATAAATTGTGGATAATGAGGTTATTAGTTGATAGGTAAAATTTCAAAGGAATATTTTATTTTCTTCTGTTTAGAGCAATTAAGTAAAAGGTTTTTTAAAAAGTTTTTTTGCTTTTCAATTAATTTTTTACTTTTTAGTTATGTAACCTGCAATTTTATTATAAGGGAACCATTTCATATTTAATACCAATACTAAAGGAAAATATAAAAACTTAAGACTAAAAAAGAGTGATTTCAGAATATTTTTCTAATTATTCTCTACAAGCCCTTTCATTTGATACCCATATTGCAGAAGTGTAGGTATTAAAAATAATTATTCCTCTATCTTCGATGATCCGCTATACCTATTAGATTTAGAATGACGTCACATTATTTTACGAGTTACTCTCAACCATCCCTTTCATTTGATACCCATTTTGTAGAAGTGTATTAAAAATAACTGTTCCTTGATACGCCATATAGAATTTAGAATGACGTCACATTATTTTACGAGTTACTCTCAACCATCCCTTTCATTTGATACCCATGTTGTAGATGTGTATTAAAAATAACTGTTCCTCTATCTTGGATGATACGCCATATTGGATTTAGAATGACGTCACGTATGACGTATTTTTCGGATTACTTTCAATCATCCCTTTCATGTGATACCCATATTGTAAAAGTGCATTAAAAATAACTAAACCGCCATCTTGGATGGTCCACCATATTGGATTTAGAATGACACAAATTATTTTTCGAGTTACTCTCTAAAAGCTCTTTCATTTGATATCCATAGTCCGCCATATTGGAATTAGAATGATGTCACACACCATTTCGTGCATTGTCATCAAAACTAAACGTGTATACAAAACTTCAGCTCAATCGGTTGAAGATATGTATCTACATTCTACATACTTCAAAATTGAGTTCAAAGATTCCACCCGAACAAACATACTTACATACATACATTGCAAGCTAAATAAAAAATGGAAATATGGCTAATTTCATTTATTTTTTACTTTTAATAATTTTATTTATATGGTTGAATATCACATTATTTTTTCACTTTGTTGTAAAGATCACTCTTCACTCTAGTCACCCTTCATGAATAAGTGCTAAAACTTATTTGTTTTTAGTATTTTAGGCGGTGCGCGGGCCGTGAAGCGTGAAGCCGTGGTGGCCTAGAGGTAGTGACACCCGCCTTGCAATCGTGAGGTTGTGGGTTCAAATCCCGGTCCCATACCAATGAGTTATTTGGAATTTATGTGAGGAATTTGAGGCTTTTCGGCGAAGGAAAACATCGTGAGGCAACCTGCATGCGTCCGCAGAAGAAATTCGATGGCGTAATGTGAATCCACCAACCCGCACTGGGCCAGCGTGGTGGATATGGCCCAACCACCCTTCGTGGGTAGGCCTACGTCCTGCAGTGGACTATTAAAAAGGCTGGTACGGTACGGTACGGCGGGCCGCATAAGTGCTAAAACTTATTTGTTTTAGCTTTATTAATAAAAAAGCTTATCAAACTTAGTAATATTCGACCCAGGTAACTTACTAGCCAGCAGCTGTGGTTATGGGAACTCTTTGAAATATAACAGCTGTTAATTTTACACACTTATAAATAAGCTGATTACCATCCAGTTCATGCAGCCAGACGGCAAACACCGCCCAATTGGCTTTATTAATCCGCTTATTGTCTCGTCTGGTCACAGCGAAGGGATTTGTACGGGACCCGTCTGGCTTTTGAACCTGACTTGCAGAATTGAATCATTCGCCGTACGTCACGTTTACGTAACTAGCTAATATGGAAGGAAACTAACAATCGTGTTAGTATTGACTTGTGTATTACCTGGTGTTTGCACTTTGCAGTGTAGTCGATTGAGAGACGAGCCAGGAGGCTGATTGACAACGACACCTTGACTAAGACGCAGCTGCAAAGTCTTGAGCATCGTCGCAAGGTAGCGTGTTTGTCGGTCTTTTACCGGATACACTTCGGAGAGTGCGCCCAGGAGTTGCACAATCTGGTCCCCCCTGCCCCTTTCTTCTATCGTACGGCTAGACGGACGCGACCAAAGCGTCACCCTTTTATGGTGGACATTCCGCGCGTTAGAACCAAGCGTTTCGAATCCTCATTCCTCATACGAACAGCCGGAATGTGGAATGCTTTGCCTGGGTCTGTCTTCCCGTTAAAGTACAACGTGAGTGTCTTCAAATCCCGAGTAAATAGGTATCTTCTAGGTAAGCGTGCTACACCCTAGACCGCACATCTGCTTAACATCAGGCAGTGTGTAGTCAAACGCAAACCTATTCGAAATAAAAAAAAAAAAAAAAAAAAGTTATTTCCAAGAATGATGCGTACTCTTGCCGATTGCAGTTGGAAAAAATGAATCTAAAAATAATTATTTTTCACAAAAAATTGCAACACTGACTTCCACCGTGTACAGGATTCGATTCGAATAGTTATCACGAATCGGTGCGTAATTGTACATTACGTACATTATAGATAATTTATCAAAATCGGCTCAGTCAATTTCGATGAAATTTAAATGGGACCTTGGTAGTATACCCAAACATTAAGTCCGATTACAGAGGCGCCAACGTAACTATATTAGCTAAATAGCAAAGTTCTGTTATTTTTCACTTTAGGCATTCGATATCTCTATCGACGCTTTTTACGTTGCTATTTAATTTACGCTGGCGCCTCTGTAATCAGGCTTTTTATATACTCGTAACATTTGGGTAAGTTTACCCAAATATTACCCATTCGAACCAAAAAAATATTTTTCTTAAACGTGAACCGTCGAAGTCGTGAGTTGGGCGAAAATGTCGATGAACATAGGTACATTAAAAAAAATACATATTATACAGACGAACATAGCACCTCCTTCTTTTTGGAATTCGGTAAAAACTTATTTACGATTCTGCATTCGCAGTCGTAACATAGATTTGTAGAGGTCCAAATAGAATGATGATATTTAAAACGAATACAATATCACGTGATGCAAGGGACAAAAGTGAAAGGTAAGTAAGTATGTTAGTGAAAAGAAAGCCTATACCTAGCCTACTCAGCAATATATTGATAATGATAATCTTGTCTTGATAATCTATAGAGATGATGTGATATATCGTATCGTTTCAAAAATCGAGCAACCTGAATCTGACTCTTAAACTCATGGCATCTATTGGAGTTCACCTTCATTGTCACTCGATCATTTTTCGCTATCCCCGTCAGAAATCCTGTCACGTTGATGTACGCTTTCATTACTGTCCGTACCTCCGTCCTATTATATCTAATCTGGCCACATCAGCCGTTTACCTTCCATTAGCAGGCTACGTCAGATAGACATGATTACAAACAACATGCGGCTACAGTGTATACCATGGTATACCAGTGGTTCCCAAAGTTGTAGGCTACGACCCACCTAATACAACTTTATAAACCCGGGATCCACTTCTAGAAATTTAACGTAACGGTTAAATTTTTGAATATGAATAAAATACTTTTCAACTAACCACATCAAAAAAGTTATTTTAACGGGAACGATGAAATTGTTTCCTAGGTTTTACCATTTATGCATGATGACAAAAAAAATTAATTAATCCGTCAGATAGACTATCAAAAAATTATTGACACGTATTTTTTTCTTTTGTCAATTAAACATAAATTTATGAAGATATAGCCCGTCAAAGTTACGCGTGACGTCACGAGTGTCATACAAATGTACAAGACTTCTGTAAGAGAGGTGACGTCACGACCCCTTAATGTTGACAAGTTTATCTTTGTCATATGTCGTTTGATTGACAAAAGAAAAAATACGTGTCCAAATTTTTTGATAAATCTAACTCACGGACTAATTATAATAATGATTTTTTTACCCAGTCATCATGGCTATTGCAGTGATTTTGATGCCTTATTTATTTTGGGACTAGCTGCCCGTCCCGGCTTTGACCGGGTATGATTGGCTATACATATACTTACCACGTAATGTAGGTATGCGCCACACACACATGCTAAACATACCGGATGAACCATTATGATGAGTTAAAACCTACCCAAATCGCGAGAGTTTCCGTATTCTTAAACTGTTCGAAATTTATGAAAAAGGGATACCTAGTAGGTATTGGCATATCTAAATAAAAGTGATTTCGTATGTGTCGGGTGGCTGTACATAATATATAGCCCTGATTTCAGAAAATGACAATGATGAGAATGAAAGCGACGTTAAAATATTAGAGACCCACAGTCTATACATTCTACCCGTGTAAGTTAGTTTCTTGATCTTGTCTTCACTCGAGAACTTTGAAAAACATTGGACATCAGTTCTACTTCTACGAATTGTGTGCCCTACCTAAGGCCTCTTCAACTTGCTAACCCAAAGAGCTGTGATGGAAGGAATCGAAGCGCTGGCATCCAACGTGTTCCGGACGTCACGACCAGATCTTAGATTCACATGAAGACCTTCGCTACACTTGCCAATACACTGTCTACATTCGAGAACTTTAAGGTCCCATCGACAATTCGTTTCACATACTATGTGTAGGGGCGTAGCTACCGCAGTATCAGCCGTGTCAATAATACGGGGCTCCCGGGCTACAGGTGTAAGCAAAACCTAGTGTTACCACAATCACTTAATCTCGTGCTTCCCAAAAAAAAATCATCTCTTTTTTTCCCGGGTTAAGCATTCTGCCAAAAGTTATCCTAAGAGGCAGAAATTTTATAACAACTGAAATCGTCTTCAGCTAGACTTACTTAGCTGATATAGGTAATTATATTCTATTCATTATCAATCATCAATTTCCCGAAAAAAAGGCAAGAAAAGTGTATATTTCATTTGAATTGTTTGGCTAGGTCAATTTCTAGGAGAAAGTGACAACTTATAAATAACCGTCTTACCACAAAAGTTTTACGCAGGCTTTAGACAATGTTTAACAGTTCAAATTGTACGGCTAAACAGTGTTTAAAGCGTGTTTAAATCTTTTGCGGCAAGGCGGTATATATTTATTTCAATTTAATGCAAGCATTTTTGTTTCTTTTGTGAGAAATGAGTGATTTGGGCTCCCCAACTACGAGTATGTTTGATTCAGGGCTCCTCCAAGGCACGCTACGCCACTGCATACCTATTTACTACCAATAAAACATAAATCGACACACTAATGGCGGATATAAATAACTTTGGTGGTCTAGTGGTAGTAACGCCTGTCCTACAATCGTGAGGTGGTGGGTTCAAATCCCGATCCTGTATCAATGAGTTTCTTTGGAACTTATGTACGGAATTTCAAATCATTGGCTTTTCGGCGAAGGAAAATATTGTGTGGCAATCTGCACCAACCCACACTGGGCCCTGGTACTGGTGGTGGATATGGCCCAAGCACCCTTCTCAATTCTCAATGACCCGTTTCCTGGAATCTCGACGTTATGTCACCTAATAAGTGCCTGTAACCGAGCACTCTGGCATCGCGCGGCGTTGTAGTCGGCTTGGAATCGCCTTACGACTAACTAAAAAGCCTGCCCACTACGTAGCTTGGGCAGGATTTTGGCTCGGACACTTTTTTTCACGATTGTGACTATAGATATTTGCTCGAAGTGAATTTTGTATTATGTACATTGTACAAAGTACATGAATTGCCAGGCGGGGTGAGCGGCGAAACGGAACTTTTATAATACTTACATTTTTGAACTCGTGATATCTTTGTAATAAAATGTCTGAATTAAATAATTTAAAAAGTTGCATAAAGCTATTGAAACAGTCTTGAATAAGAAATAATTTATTTTGATAAGGATTAATACCAAGATACAAATTAAGATCCTTTTCCTGCGACGGTATTTCAATTAATTTTTAAGAATAAAAGAACAGTTATTACGGCTTAACTATAATAGTTAGATATATGCTGTCGCGACATTTTTTGTAAATTATGGTGTGTTCTATAAAGTCGTAGTACATTATTTTATTCCATCATCAATAGTTTTCGCAGCGCACGCGATGTAAAGAATATTTTAGGCATTTTTTTACACCTTGGGTAACATTATTATAGTTTTAATAGGGATGCTTATTTTTTTCTTGCAATTAAAATAGCCTATGTTACTCAGTGATAATTTAGCTTTCTAATGAAAAAAGAATTATTAAAATCGGTCCAGTACTTTTTGAGTTTATTCATTACATACAAAAATACAAATCTTTCCTCTTTATAATATTATTATTAGTGTAGATTTAGTTACAATGTGGTGACCCACTCAATATTTCGCGACTCGTGTTCGCGACCCACAGTTTGGGAAATCCTGGTGTATATAACTGTAATGGCTGTAGTTATTTCTAATCAATTAGCATCCTTTTAGGGGCTTATTTTGTCCATCAAAACTAACAACTTTTGTTCTGCGATTTTTGACAAAACTCAAAAAAAATTGGGTGTTCCATAGAACAATATCGTTCATCTGCATATGCGACAAAATCTATGGAACAGCTGATTTTTTTTTGAGTTTTACCTAAAGTCGCCTTTGTTTGTTTGTTGTACCTTTGTTTGTATTTGTGTATAATTTATAAATGAACATTATAATTTGTAGTTTTGGGTAGTTTTTTTTTCTTAGCTCTGGCTCCTGTCCCGGTTTAGACCTTCATGGATATGGTAAGCCTAATGATAACGAGTGTAGGCGGTCAGTTATTATTACATGTACAAATATAGTTCTGGTGCCGTAGCATCCTAACTGAAAGATAATAGCGCGCACTAAAATGCTGTCAGAATGTGTTCGGATGTGTTCGGTTCGCTATCATGGCTAATTTCAATTGTTTAATCTTTTCGCTATGGCAGAAGCCTTGAACATTAGCATCAGGTCTACCCACCCGGCTGATACGAACTTGCTTCATGAACGTACCAAGCGATGAAAATGAATGTCCACAAACCGCATCTAAACCCTAAGTAATAAAGCCGCTGTGTTTTATTAGTCCAAGCTTAGGCGGTATTAAGTTGACGCTACGAGTGTAATTTTAACCGCAGCTCGAGTTAGATTGCGCGGTGGCCATGTCAAGGACCAGATTTGCTTTACAGTCCATTGCCACTAAAACGTGTCAAGGTATTCTTGTAGCCTTTAAAGCTCTAGCAATAACAAAACTTGTAAAATTAAGTTTTAACAGCGAGTCTGAAAATCAGTTTTGTTTCTACATTTAAACAACAGAACTCCGACGGCACCATATTGTACAGAGTTATCCAGAACTAGTGTATTAAGCCGAAAGGAGGAGATTCAGACCAACACTATGATCAACTTTTACTATGGGGCCAAACCGAAATTCGAGAAAAAAAATCTGCTGATTTGTATGGCTGATTTTTTTCTCGAAATTTGGGTTTGGGAATTTTGGGGCCCTGTATTAAAAGTCGCTCATAACGAAAGTCTTTCACCCCTTTTAGTAGGGGCAGGGTAAGCAGATAACCCTGTATCACCTATATGCTTATCGAACGTATTCGACCCCCGAATTTCCGAGTTTTTCCAAAGGTGATCGAGGACTATTCTCTTCTTCTCTGTTGTCGTAACAATTAACGAAGCGACAATAATACCTAGTTTTCTATGGAAATGTCTCGAAATATGAGGACTGTTCTGAGGCTGAGGGGTTAGTCCAGGGTTACGTGGACGTGATTGGAAGGGACAGACAACAACGGCGTAAATATAAGTTGGCTGTGCCAGGTCAAAGGGTATGTGTGTATAGTAACAATGTGTATTATATGGCTGTAATAGCCATACAATACACATTGTTACTATATATACAATAAACTGTCTGAACTTTAATAGATTTATGTACAAATTATTTAAATTATAATATAGCACTTGCCAATATATTATTTAAATAATATATTGGCAAGTGCTATTATGACATTGATGAATTTTTAGAAGAGCGGCTTAAACTAACAAATGTATAATAATTAAATTTGACAAGCATGTATACATACCTTGAAAAAAAAACAATATTTGTACACCTGCAAAGGTAGAATATTTGATACTATCTATCAGACCTACGTTAGACAATATTCTCGCAAATAAACTGATTTTATTTATTTATTTATTTACACGTAAGTTGACTCCACAGCTGTTTCCGTATGGCTCTATACATTTTTGTTCAGCGCCCCTGGCGGAAACGAGGAAGAACTATTCAAAATATTTGGGAAATGTACACGCGAACGCGTAAGTTTAAGTAAACTACGCAAAACCTGGACTAAGGGCTGTGTAAGGGCTGTTTCCCTTCTATCTAAATTCAGGTGTACCGTAGTTTTTTTCGAGAGTCAATTAACTTTAAGCGTGGAACAGCTCATTTTTATCGTAATTTCCCTCAAAGTTCTTCTTACTGTTGCTTATAGAATATCACTTACTTATGCACTAAGTTGTTCTTATTTTTGCTTATAGAATATCACTTACTTATGCAGTTTACGAATCAACAATTTAAATCTAGTTTAGGTTGAATCAAAGTCAATGGCGCCTTCAGAATCAGAATCAGAAATAGTTTATTGACCTATAATAGCATTTGGTACATTATTAGCTTAAGCCAAGGGTTCAAGAAACAATACAAACAATAATTAGAAGTAGGTATTAGAAAAGTCTATATTTATTTAAACATCGCGAAAACTCCTTGAACTCCGAGCATATTCTGTGATGTGTCACACCAATCACATGACCGTGTCCGTGCCACATTAACCAATCATTGATATGATGGCCAGAGATGGTGCAGTCTCACGAGGTTCTGTCGAGGACCAGTTCCGACTCGATAATCTGGATTGGCCTACTATAATCTTAGTCGGGTCAAGGTATAAGAATTTGGGTGTGATTTAAAAGAGCAGCAGTGAAACCAGACTCGTTTATGAATTGTAAGTCAGCGCGTATTTTGGGGCAGCAGATAATTATTTTTCGTTATAAATGGCAAAACACTTTCATCGTGAACAATTTTTACTTTATTGTTGATTTTTTTAAAACGGCTCAGCCCATTTCGGTAAAATTGAAATGGGACCACCTTTCGAACTAAAAAATATATTTTTGATTCGGTCCAAAATGGCGAAAATATGCCGCAGCCGCTGAAAATTCAATTTTCAGCAAATACGCGAATTTATAATTTCATGATTTTTTAATGTTATTTATTTATAGTTCACTAGTTTTTGCTCGCGGCTTCGCTCGCGTGACATTTTAATTTTTGAGCTATCCCATAGGCACCTTTTATTTTTTCGGAATAAAAGTAGCCTATGTTCACTTTCCGTCTTTCAAACTATGTCCAATATATCCATGCCAAAAATCAAGACTTTCCGTTACTCCATTGCTGCGTGAAAGAGCAACAAACCAATAAATACACTTTCGAAATTAACTAGTAGGTATCCTTACGAGTTAATTTCGAAAGTGTATTTACTAGAATTGTGTTTACGGCGTTGCTGAATAGCTGGCCAACTATTATCCAGATAATTTGTCGCCCGAAGATGGGTTTCTTAAAACCTAACGTTCAATCACTAGGACTTCAGGGTTTAGACTTATTGGTTAGGTTTATCACTAGGGCTGAGTGCTATTTCTAAAAAATATTACCATAAATTATTTCATTGACGACAACGATTACTAGGTTTATTATTTAGCTTTCCGTATTATTATATCTTCTTTGCTTTCGTTGTATATATAGGCCACGTCACAAGCTGCGTATATCCAATCAACGCGCGGCTTTGTCTGTGATTCAGCCAGCACGGTGTAATGATTTAGATATCATTACACGTGGCTTCAGTCAGGATTAGATATTGAGCAGCTTGTAGCTAACTTCATTTCCGCCAACTTGTGTGACGCGACCTATAACTGACAACTTTGCTGGCCAGATTAGATTACCAGCGAACCATCGAGACATTTCCCTTTGAATTGCCATAATCGTCGCCTTCCTATAACATTGTTGTCGGCGAACACTTGTTATGAAACAATTTGGATCAATCTCTGCGTGGAACTTTTACGTCATTCGGAGGTCTTTGTATCTGGGGTCAATGAAACTGTTCTTTATAACCTGCTGTCGTTACATAAAAGAAATTGTGACCCGTAAAGACCTGGGACCTTTATGATCCTAAATCAACTCTATCGCTGGCCTAATGTAATCTAAATTCATTCGATTTGTACGTTTTTACAGCTGACTCGACGAGCAAGCACTGTTGGCTTGTGAAAATTCATTCAAACGGTTGTTCAAATAAATGGCACTGAAATATTGACTGAGTGTTAACATTAAATTAAATTGTGTGACAACTGCTAACTTAGCTTTAGAATTGACGTTATCATCATCACCTAAGCCGTGTCATTTTTGAAAATAGAGACGTCGATCGATCTAGACCCAAAGAGTCACAATAGCTTATAGATCTTGCGCAACGAATGAGTGATGCGACGTAAAAAACCCTAACCTAGGGATCCGTACCTCAAACGGAAAAAACGTAACCCTTATAGGATCACTTTGTTGTCCGTCTGTCCGTATGTGTGTATGTCAAGACTCTTTATCTCGAGAACGCGTAAAGATCGACTGTAGGTATACATTTATCGATAAACTCTTGCTGTTGTGTAAAAGAAAAACTTCTCAGTTGTCGTTTAAAAAAGTTAGAGCCGTTTATGTCGTAAAAAACCTCATATTTCGACACTCACAAAAATCAAAACCTACAGGGTACTTCCCGTTGACATAGAACTATGAAATTTGGCAAGAAGCATTGTCTCAGTGTACACACACATATAGGAATAAATCTGAAAACTGTACATTTTTATTTAAATCACAAAAAAATTGGGCCTCAAAATTCACAAAATATGGGTTCAAAATTCAAAGTGAGTAAATCGTATCATGTAATGTATCATATAAAAGAACTTCATTAGCACATGCTAAAACAGGTTTTTAATTATTTTAACAATGTGTTTGTACGGAACCCTCGATGTGCGAGCCTGACTCGCACTTGTCCGGTTTTTTACTCTTAGAGTCTAGGTGCAAAATCGAATTGGCCGCATCACACAAGTTTGCGGAAATGAAGTTAGCTACAAACTGCACAATATCCAATCAACGCGTATTTTTGTGTGAGCTAGGATTGGATATTGCGCAGCTTGTAGCTTACTTCATTTCTGCCAACTTGTGTGACGCGGTCTGTACTGCCAACGAACGTGTCTCTGACGCCTCTAGGCGCCAAATAGACGCAACACACCACAAACGATTTCAAACCTACTGCAAACCAAGAAAAGCACCCTTTTCAAAAATGACAACTCATGGCGCCTCAATATCGCCCTTTTTATAAATGTTCCGTCTGAGATACTTACCAATACCCATTCATTTAGTCCTATAGGTATATTTACATATTTATCTACTTATTAGCATATCTGCAATCTGATAAATCTGCTAATTCACGTAACCCAAGCTATAAAGAAATCCTTTATTTAGGACGATGCTCTAAAGATAAAGTCGAGTCGAAAATATTTGAAGCAAAATTGATATTTCGATTTCACTGTTTTCCCTTCGAATTATCGGTTATCAGTTGCAAATTATTTTGTGTAATGAGCTTGTTGACGTTATTTCATTAGCATGACTCGGTTCGTGGTATTTTCAACTGTATTTTATAGACATAGGCATGTCCTTGTTGAGGAAAAATATTTCTGAACGAAATAATGTAGATTTGTAGATGTTCGATAGTGTAATAACGTTACAAGGGTTATTCAATTTGTTATTTTATGAGCATGCTACATATTTTTGTTCGTTTCTGTCTGGGATAAAGAAATGAATATTTTTTGGGCATTTGAAACACTGCCGTTATTGAAGATATGTGAAAAAAATGAAATGAATTCATTGTTTTAAAGATTTTAAATCAGTCTGTCACATGTTCTGCCTGTCTGTGTGCTTCTTTAAAATTCATATGCGATATCTCTTCAAGAAAATAATAATTTTAAAATTCGTGTGTATTTTTATAAAATGAATGAAATATAAAAATGAAATAAATGAAATCAGTACGTAATCAAAATGTTATTGTTTCCAATGGTGACTCTAGAACAAATAGAAATTCTCTAAATTAATTTATCAAAAACTATTTTCTTTTCCACCGCAGTCCCAATATACCTATTTCTAACTTTTTAGGCAATTAAAACCACGGTGCCAAAGGCCCCATTCAAAACGGGAACGTGGGCGATTCACACCGCGGTCCGATCCTATCGTGATGCGAATCGACTAAAGATCGTACATAACTTGACTAAAAAACAAATTACCTACGTCTGTAGTGCACTATGCTGTTAACTATATATACGCATTAAGAATATAAACCTATTCTAGGTTGATTCTCAAATAATCGTGATGGTTCCACGCTCCGACTCTGTCACTTACCTTGAAGGATTGAAGTCATCGACTTCTTTGTTTACCTTTGGATTTGGCGTCTTTGACTCATCGGTATTAAGTGCAGTGGAGGGCATAGATGTGAACACTGCATATGTACATTTCACCTTCAAGATCTACGAAAATGCATCTCTTGATTAATCCACAAAGCGCAATTTTTCATTCATGGAAAAAATCAATAGTTGAGAATTTTTAGATGAATTTGTTTTATCAAAAATATTTATAATTATGTATCTATTACCGAACTAAAGTATTATTTATTAATCAATATTGTTTAATTTTGATTGAAAAATATACACATGTTTCAAACATGAATACAATATTGTACTATAGAGAATAAGGGCTATCGAATCGATCAAAGTCATACTCGTAATAAACTCAACGGTCTACAAGACTTCACTAGTGAAACTCGACAGTCAAAAGGTATAAAGAAAACACGCGTATGTTATTCGAGCCATCAATCCAAACGCCTTGAAAACATTTGTGATTGTTGCCTATGATCGGGCCATGAACGTACTATAAAGTGGACCGTGTGTTAGAAATAAGGTGGCATTATTGCTAGGTACTATTTTAAAGATTTAAAGTATTCCGCCTAAAACGACTTTGAAGTTTGTCTACCATATTGCTGAAACGCCAATGTGATATTTGAAAAGTAGGTAATTCAATTATTATCACTTGTGTCCAAGTCCATTGATTACATAGCAGTTTTTATACATCGATGTTATCTTGCTGAAGTTATCGTCACTTGTACAACTTTTTTTTACTTCAGGGCGCTTCTACAATCTTTCATTACCTACTCTAAGGATTGAGCTCGCTTAGTCTTCTTAGTAACTATTATTTAATTTATGGCACAGCTGACACCCGTGCCAGTGTCCACAAACACTCAGGGCCGTAGAGCCGTGATTAAATTTTATTGGATTCGGACACCACTCGACGAAATCAAATATCTGGCTATGACGTTGACACAAGGTAAAGTACAACTACATGTTAAAGCAGAATGAAAGAGCCATTAATGCACTGTTTACTTTGTGCGTGAATTTTTACTCAGCGTGTGGGTTTTTGATTAAAATTTCAAATCGACCAATAATTTTGCTATCGAATACGCGGTAAATACTATTCGATAGATATTGTGCGAGGTCTAGAGCGTAAATAAGAT
Organism: Hypomecis punctinalis; assembly: GCA_949316475.1. NCBI lineage: Eukaryota > Metazoa > Arthropoda > Insecta > Lepidoptera > Geometridae > Hypomecis > Hypomecis punctinalis. Next base: position 7,011,502 of record OX438807.1, read on the forward strand.
AGAGTTCCCAATGTTCCAATGTATGTCAAGTGGAGAGCATATACCAGTGAGAATAGCGTTATACGTTCACCCAGACTGACGACAGGGAAACCAGAAACACGTTGGGAACCGCTTCCAAATGATGTTTTTAGAAAAATATACTATTTGAGAAGTACCCATTCATCAATAGACGAGATGAAATAAAAGTATTGATTTATAGACCTCCTAAGGGAATACTGTACAGTGTACAGTTGAGAAATTGCGAAGAGTTCTTTCATTCCTTTTTTTAATTAACAAAATATTGATTCTAGCCAGTAGGGTATAGCTAGCTTTATTTCGGTGTAAGTAAGGTGTTGTATTAATAATACGAACTGAAGTTTGAAAATAGAGACGTCGATCGATCTAGACCCAAAGAGTCACAATAGCTTATAGATCTTGCGCAACGAATGAGTGATGCGACGTAAAAAACCCTAACCTAGGGATCCGTACCTCAAACGGAAAAAACGTAACCCTTATAGGATCACTTTGTTGTCCGTCTGTCCGTATGTGTGTATGTCAAGACTCTTTATCTCGAGAACGCGTAAAGATCGACTGTAGGTATACATTTATCGATAAACTCTTGCTGTTGTGTAAAAGAAAAACTTCTCAGTTGTCGTTTAAAAAAGTTAGAGCCGTTTATGTCGTAAAAAACCTCATATTTCGACACTCACAAAAATCAAAACCTACAGGGTACTTCCCGTTGACATAGAACTATGAAATTTGGCAAGAAGCATTGTCTCAGTGTACACACACATATAGGAATAAATCTGAAAACTGTACATTTTTATTTAAATCACAAAAAAATTGGGCCTCAAAATTCACAAAATATGGGTTCAAAATTCAAAGTGAGTAAATCGTATCATGTAATGTATCATATAAAAGAACTTCATTAGCACATGCTAAAACAGGTTTTTAATTATTTTAACAATGTGTTTGTACGGAACCCTCGATGTGCGAGCCTGACTCGCACTTGTCCGGTTTTTTACTCTTAGAGTCTAGGTGCAAAATCGAATTGGCCGCATCACACAAGTTTGCGGAAATGAAGTTAGCTACAAACTGCACAATATCCAATCAACGCGTATTTTTGTGTGAGCTAGGATTGGATATTGCGCAGCTTGTAGCTTACTTCATTTCTGCCAACTTGTGTGACGCGGTCTGTACTGCCAACGAACGTGTCTCTGACGCCTCTAGGCGCCAAATAGACGCAACACACCACAAACGATTTCAAACCTACTGCAAACCAAGAAAAGCACCCTTTTCAAAAATGACAACTCATGGCGCCTCAATATCGCCCTTTTTATAAATGTTCCGTCTGAGATACTTACCAATACCCATTCATTTAGTCCTATAGGTATATTTACATATTTATCTACTTATTAGCATATCTGCAATCTGATAAATCTGCTAATTCACGTAACCCAAGCTATAAAGAAATCCTTTATTTAGGACGATGCTCTAAAGATAAAGTCGAGTCGAAAATATTTGAAGCAAAATTGATATTTCGATTTCACTGTTTTCCCTTCGAATTATCGGTTATCAGTTGCAAATTATTTTGTGTAATGAGCTTGTTGACGTTATTTCATTAGCATGACTCGGTTCGTGGTATTTTCAACTGTATTTTATAGACATAGGCATGTCCTTGTTGAGGAAAAATATTTCTGAACGAAATAATGTAGATTTGTAGATGTTCGATAGTGTAATAACGTTACAAGGGTTATTCAATTTGTTATTTTATGAGCATGCTACATATTTTTGTTCGTTTCTGTCTGGGATAAAGAAATGAATATTTTTTGGGCATTTGAAACACTGCCGTTATTGAAGATATGTGAAAAAAATGAAATGAATTCATTGTTTTAAAGATTTTAAATCAGTCTGTCACATGTTCTGCCTGTCTGTGTGCTTCTTTAAAATTCATATGCGATATCTCTTCAAGAAAATAATAATTTTAAAATTCGTGTGTATTTTTATAAAATGAATGAAATATAAAAATGAAATAAATGAAATCAGTACGTAATCAAAATGTTATTGTTTCCAATGGTGACTCTAGAACAAATAGAAATTCTCTAAATTAATTTATCAAAAACTATTTTCTTTTCCACCGCAGTCCCAATATACCTATTTCTAACTTTTTAGGCAATTAAAACCACGGTGCCAAAGGCCCCATTCAAAACGGGAACGTGGGCGATTCACACCGCGGTCCGATCCTATCGTGATGCGAATCGACTAAAGATCGTACATAACTTGACTAAAAAACAAATTACCTACGTCTGTAGTGCACTATGCTGTTAACTATATATACGCATTAAGAATATAAACCTATTCTAGGTTGATTCTCAAATAATCGTGATGGTTCCACGCTCCGACTCTGTCACTTACCTTGAAGGATTGAAGTCATCGACTTCTTTGTTTACCTTTGGATTTGGCGTCTTTGACTCATCGGTATTAAGTGCAGTGGAGGGCATAGATGTGAACACTGCATATGTACATTTCACCTTCAAGATCTACGAAAATGCATCTCTTGATTAATCCACAAAGCGCAATTTTTCATTCATGGAAAAAATCAATAGTTGAGAATTTTTAGATGAATTTGTTTTATCAAAAATATTTATAATTATGTATCTATTACCGAACTAAAGTATTATTTATTAATCAATATTGTTTAATTTTGATTGAAAAATATACACATGTTTCAAACATGAATACAATATTGTACTATAGAGAATAAGGGCTATCGAATCGATCAAAGTCATACTCGTAATAAACTCAACGGTCTACAAGACTTCACTAGTGAAACTCGACAGTCAAAAGGTATAAAGAAAACACGCGTATGTTATTCGAGCCATCAATCCAAACGCCTTGAAAACATTTGTGATTGTTGCCTATGATCGGGCCATGAACGTACTATAAAGTGGACCGTGTGTTAGAAATAAGGTGGCATTATTGCTAGGTACTATTTTAAAGATTTAAAGTATTCCGCCTAAAACGACTTTGAAGTTTGTCTACCATATTGCTGAAACGCCAATGTGATATTTGAAAAGTAGGTAATTCAATTATTATCACTTGTGTCCAAGTCCATTGATTACATAGCAGTTTTTATACATCGATGTTATCTTGCTGAAGTTATCGTCACTTGTACAACTTTTTTTTACTTCAGGGCGCTTCTACAATCTTTCATTACCTACTCTAAGGATTGAGCTCGCTTAGTCTTCTTAGTAACTATTATTTAATTTATGGCACAGCTGACACCCGTGCCAGTGTCCACAAACACTCAGGGCCGTAGAGCCGTGATTAAATTTTATTGGATTCGGACACCACTCGACGAAATCAAATATCTGGCTATGACGTTGACACAAGGTAAAGTACAACTACATGTTAAAGCAGAATGAAAGAGCCATTAATGCACTGTTTACTTTGTGCGTGAATTTTTACTCAGCGTGTGGGTTTTTGATTAAAATTTCAAATCGACCAATAATTTTGCTATCGAATACGCGGTAAATACTATTCGATAGATATTGTGCGAGGTCTAGAGCGTAAATAAGATAGAGTTCCCAATGTTCCAATGTATGTCAAGTGGAGAGCATATACCAGTGAGAATAGCGTTATACGTTCACCCAGACTGACGACAGGGAAACCAGAAACACGTTGGGAACCGCTTCCAAATGATGTTTTTAGAAAAATATACTATTTGAGAAGTACCCATTCATCAATAGACGAGATGAAATAAAAGAATTGATTTATAGACCTCCTAAGGGAATACTGTACAGTGTACAGTTGAGAAATTGCGAAGAGTTCTTTCATTCCTTTTTTTAATTAACAAAATATTGATTCTAGCCAGTAGGGTATAGCTAGCTTTATTTCGGTGTAAGTAAGGTGTTGTATTAATAATACGAACTGAAGTTATTGAAACTGATAACCGATGGGGTCAAAAAGTTCTCGGGTGGAGACCACGTATCGGCAAGCGCACCGTTGGAGCACCCACGAGGTGGACGGATGACCTCATTAAGACCGCGGGATTGCGTCGTATGCAAGCCGCTTCCAAACGGTCTTATTGGAGATCTATAGGGAAGACCTATGTCCAGCAGTGAACTTCCTATGGCTGATGGATTATGAAGTTATTTTTTATAGCTAAGTATTTTCATATTATTCAAGTAATTGCAATCGACTTAAATTATCTTAATACCGCTTACGTAGGCTAAAGACCCTTAGTTAATTTGTCCAACGACAAATTTAATTTTAAATTCACAGACTTTGCAGAAAACGTTTCATAATTCAAGACAATGGTCGAAGCAGCGGGCAGCTGATTCGGGTCACGTAATATCTAAACCTAAACAAAGTTACGTATCTCCCTAACACTGAATTAAATTAAGTCTTCCTTGTACTAAAATAGAAGTACCTAATAAATTAGGTTTACTTTTCTTTCATCCATCATTTCCGTGGGCGTCCAGTTTTGGGCATAAATAAGCTTCGCTTATTGTCGATTTCCCAAAGGTCCTGTTGGGAAAACGCTTCTGATCCAGCTTGTATTTGTAATTTTAGTTAAATCATCTAGCTAGCGTCTGTTTGTCCACCATTATTACGAGTATGGTTGCCATTGTGATATCATGTATCACGATTTTTTAAGCTACGAGTATTTCCCAGAATGTCTGCCGTATTCTGAAAGTTCTGTGAAATTTCAGAAATTATACAGCATTTGCGATATTTGAATATTTGAAAGTTGTGAAAAATGCCGAGTTTTACAATGGAATTTCGGATTATTCTCCGGTTTCTTTACATTTTCCATCAACTAATAGCATCTCTTACATCTTCACTACCTAAAAGCCTATTTGTATTTTTTTTATTTAACCTGTACTGTCCCACTGCTAGGCAAAGATCTCCCCCAATTCCTTCTATTTCTTTCTATTTGTAATAATTTACAGAAATGTTTACCATAGTAATACAGTTCATTCATACATTATATTATTTATTCTGTGGTCCCGCCCCCTCATTTGGACTGGAATTCCTTCATATGCGTATCTTCAGGTTCACGGTTATGAGTTATTTCTGTATCGCGTGTCAAGATCACTTTTTACAATTATCTCGGTATTACCTTGTCACTTTACATTTTGCAGGATTTACTTCAGCACAGAAAGAATGTTATCAACCTCCTCTAATACGACAAGGTTGTTAATGGATTCTCTGTTCTTGATACCAATTCAAGTTTCTTTGTCATGTCGTTAATCATTTCTCGTGACGTCCATGTGTGTGATGACAAATTAACTTTCGATGTCCGTAATTCTGTTTCCTAATTGTGAATATTTTCTTTTTTGTTCCCAATCTGTAGCGCTTATAGCGTAGTTTGCCTAGGTGTTCGTTAGCCGATCATTGAAGTTAAGCAATGTTTAGCACGGTCAGTCTTCGGATGGGTGACCACGGGTGGCATTTACATCTGAGCGCTACCGTCACTCGGATGACACGTTAAATTGTAGGTCCTGGTTATTTTAACCGTTTAGCCATGCCTGAAGCCTTCAGGGGCACCAGGGCTAGCCACCCGGCCTGTACAAGCTTACTTACTATCCATTTCCTAAAAAAAGTTTTGTACTTATGAAGAAGAATTATTTTGTCATTGTAAGCCGCATTGTTTTGTCAAAAAAAAAAATACACAAACTGTTGTGACTCCTTTGAGATAACATTGATTTGAATTTGATTTGTTTGTCTTATACTTACGAGATTTTTAAAAATCTCGTAGAAATATCTACAGGCTTAGAATTGTGTAAAATAGAATTATGTGAGTAAAGAAAGGGTTCGTTCACTCGCAAAGATTAAGTGGATTTCCAGACGAGACATCTTTAAAACATATCGCATGAAGCCTATTTTGTACAACATACGAGCAGAAAAATTTTCTCGCTGCTTACCATCAAAAAGGCAAATAAATTACTTACAGTGTATATTTCATCTTCAGCAGTTCGAAATTCAAAATAATCTACTTAATTTGCAGAAATGCGCTGATTTTAATCTAAGGATGAATGACGTAATTCTACATTACGTCCACTTTTCTTTTTATATTTTTTTTATATGAGATAAATCTTGTTTAAAAGATTTATTTTTGACCTATGTGATAGCAATACGAGTAGGAAAAGCAAAAAACTGCAATAAATTTAGGTCTCTGCAAATATTTGTTTTCGTTAAAAAAATATTGAATGAGAAATCGTTCTGATCCTATATTCTTCCAAAATAAATGTACTTAGCTAATAATTACCCGTCGAAGAGTCTAGAGATCTAGACTGCCGTCATAGTTTGTAACCGCGCCTTATCAATTCTGCGATAACAGTTGTTATTGTTTTGATGGCTCGTGCCGCGCCATGCTTGCTGTACAAACGCAGTTTTATTTACGCAGTTTCTTTCTTTACAGGTACTGCTGCAAAATTATGGAGGATAGAGCGTGAATAATTGAATATGTCAGATTTGTGGATATTTTGAAGAAATTGGGCGCAGGAAAATCGAATCCAATCTACTCGATTGTTTACGTGTTCATTCACACGCGGTCGCGGTGTGTGTGTGCGTGGCGTCGTTGCGCCTGCGCAAAGCCGCTGCGACCAAGCCCTCTTTGTTTGTTGACAAGCCGAGAGACGGTGAACTCAACAAGCTGTTGTTTCGCGGCCGCCACTCGTCGAGCAGACGTCGCGCGCGTTACCCGTGCGTCGCTCCTCGCCTCTACTTTGTTTAGAGCTCTCGCGTTATCGCGTACTCCGTCTAAATTTAGTGCAGTTATATTATTTTTCCCCTTTCTGCGCATTATTCGTGTATACTGTGGTGTTTTGTGAAGCGGTGCTACGCCAAAGTTCGATCCTGTTTTTTACAAAGTCTAAAATTACGTGTTCGCCTTCGTGCCAGAAGGTAGGTAAATGCTTTTGTTTTTCTTTGACATTTGTATAATGTTGGAAAATACCGTGTCTTTCACTTTTGGAGACGTTTTATCTCGATTGTTGTCTTTTATCGACCGATGGTTATCGTTTCGGGTGCAATCAGCGAATGCATTTGCGATTACATCCGAAAGGATTCGCGTGTGTTTCGCAATAAAAACACGAAGGTTTCGAAAGTGGAAACCGGAATGGTCATTAAATTGTCGCCGCCGATTTCACCGCTAATGAGATGCCGCAGACAGTTGAAAAGACAAACGTCGCGGTTCCAAGGCTCTGTGTAGATACAGTTATAATTTGACCGGCGCAGAAGGCGGATAGCGGTACTCCTCTATGTTATGGTCGCCTGGTGGCCTGGTAACTCCGTAAGACATCTCGCGGCGCGGGTAACGGGACCCGTAATGCACCGCGACATACACTATGGCAGTGCTCTCGTCTCGTCCGTCTTTGCGTGCCTCTTTTAGTACCTGCCAACTGCCAGTTTACATTCACCGTTTGCGTTATTGATATACATTATTCGGAATTATCGCTGAACTGGAACTGCAACACTTATCAACACTTCACAGTAAGTTATGACAATATACACGGACAAAACTGCGTTGCGGTCTTTCTGAGTTAGTTGAACTTTTAAAGTCGTAGATGAAATCACGCATTGATTAATGATTATACCTATCGAAATTTATTAAACTTAGCGAAACGATACCTTTTGATCATACTTTCATGTGTTCCAATCGCGATCACAAAAGGTTTTATTCTGATTTTATTTTAATTACAAATATGCAGATTGCAATTACTCAACCCATTGTTAACTTTGTGTCTATACGTGGTAATCTTTAAATAAATATTTATAGCTTAATAGCTTCGACTGCGATAAAAGAAAACTAGCACTCACCTATCTATAAACTATATCTATACAAAAAAGCCATTGTTCCGTTACTGCGCTAAAGAGTAACAAACAAACGGTAACAAACCAAACACTTGATATAATTCTAATGCGCATTTAATAGAGCATTGTAAAGAGAAATTGCAGAAAATTGCGTCGAATCAACAATATACATATAAGTATCTATTCACAGTAATACCACCTTTCTTAAATAATTCTTTTCTCAGAAAAATAGTTTCTGAGAAAAGAGAGAAAAAACTATTTACTTTAACAATAAGTATTTTTACATGTTTTTTTAAATTCCTATTGAATTCTCGAACCTTTTGTAAAATCTAACTCTTTGTTCGTGAAAGTTCATTCATTGCTCTAAGATCCTCTAAACTTTGTGAAGGTAAGTGAAAAACTTTGTATCTCAGTTCAGAAAAGACAAAAGTAATTTAATTTATCTTACATACATATTCCCTCGTTTATTAACCTCTCTATCTGTCATTGCTTTTATCATATCACTTCGAGTTAATTTATTACGATATTCAAGACAAAATTGATCCAGTGAAAGTTGAACATCGTAAATATCTGTTGTGTGTTTCGCGAAGTAGGTATTATCTAACGAGGCCAATCAGACCGTAGATCAAAAACTTGTTTTAGAACGTCCTTCCCTTTAGTTTTGTTTGTGAGTACGAAAAGTGAGGTCGACTCAGCATGATTCATTGCCGGGAAAGTTCGTATTTGGGTACATTATTTGTTGGCGATGGTCCAATGGTCATGTAACTCAATTTGTCTTCGTGATGTTTTAAAAACGTGCTAGATCACTAAATCACAACTGCATTCCTTTCGGAACTATATCCAAATTGTATTATTTCCTTTGCTTCTATAATTGTATTATAATTTACTATTGTTATATTTATATTACAGTAACATAACACTGTTCCATATATCGTGTCTTATCAACTATATCAGTATTATATTATGCCTGCATACTAGACTATCCACTTGAGACACTATTAATAGGTCTAATTCAATTGCTTCATTATTCAACGTGATGTAATTAAAATCCAGTTAGCGAGGTTCGATTGGCACAATTACTGACAATAACAAGGAAGTTACTATGCCATGAAATTGATAAGAAACGTTTGTTTTTATTGCGATGAACGTACGCATTTATAAAAATAAAATCATAATAATCTTCGGTGTTGAATTATAATTATGTAGTTATATTATCGCAATAGTTACTGTGTTCATATCGACGTATACAATGACTACAATGTCTTTAGTTACATAAGTTGTTATTTGACGATCGATTTTAGTTTTTGTATTGTCTAAAGTAACTTGCTATATTTAATGAGTTTCAAAGATCTTCTCGTATATAAATATAACGGAATCCACTAGTCTATGTGCTCTTTACTCGACTTTCCCAAGTAACGTTGAATGCTTTTTGTACTCGGAATAAAGGATTATACCTACGGAATCTCGAGTGGCGATTTCAAGGAACTACTCTCAGCATTTTGGCTTCGCTCCATCAGTTTAAAGGAAAATATTTACAGGACGAGACTTTTCAATCCCTTTGTCGGGCGCCACGCGTTTATTTTCTACACGTACTCCGTACTCGTAATTTACTGCGTTGCAAATCTAAAATAATACGAGACGTGTTACTAATTGGTCTTCGTTGTAGTGAAAGGACATCCTTTCTAGAATTTACCAACTTAATTCAAGAGAGGCTTCCGCTATAGATAATAGAAACATAATATATTAACATAACATTTAGAATTAAGTTTTGTTCTTATATTATTACTGTAAAGCTATTCAGCCTGTTTTAAATATTCCGAAGCACTTCTAAATTAACGAAAAAAAGAAGTGTTTCAGTTCTCTTTGTTGTCTCAGTTTGAGTTCTCGGGATTTCGTCAGTGACTCAGACGATTTAGCGATTCACAAAACAGCTCTAAACTGGTACAAAATATCGTTTTTATTTCGTATACATTTTGCGAATAATATTTTATTTCTAAAAATATAATGGTCTCTACAACTAAAAATGGACACGGTCCAAATAAAAACATAATGTATCCGTAATATTATCGCCGAGTCTATATTACGTGTGTGAACTTTTAAAAAGGCAGTACCTAAGTGCACTGCCTTCGCCTTTTCACCTCCCGTCTAGACCAATATTGCTATCCTGGGAGTTCCTTCCACCTATCCTAGACGCCATTACGGAGTCTGGATAGTTTTCAATTCAATTTTTACTATCTCGGCTTCCTCAGTCTCAGTATTGGCTCCGTTGCAATAAAACCGAATGGCTTATGTTTTTAAATGTCTGTGCCATTGTGTGCCATCCAGACGGTTGGCCGACGGAATAATAATACCTATACAGACCTCTCGGCCCTTGTAAGTTTATCTACATTGTCTCTCTTGTCTCTTTTACTTCGAGTGTTTTGAATTCACGAGTGTCTGGAATCTTCGTCCTAATTATACGACGGAATTTTATCTTTTAGTACTTTCTCCTTTTTATTATTCTTTGTGTGTAATTGTTTTCGTTGTAGTTTAGCCATAAAATGAAAAGGATTTCTCTATAATAGCATTTGATTGCTTCGAAAGTACACGATTATACACATATAATTTGGACAGTGATTTGCTAAATTATTTACTAGATAACTTCTTTTTTATAAGCTACAGAGATGGGCGAATTTCATTTACTTTTAGACGCATCTTTTTCATTTTCGTTAGATCGTTTGGATACTATATCGATACAGACGATAGACATCCCTTCCAATACAATTTACAAAAGTAATTTACCTCAGTCTGCTATCCCTATCAACTTTTTACTTTAGTACAATACAATATAACTTTATTGTACACCAAAAGACAGCTTAAATAACAAATTAGGTACATAATACTCTTAAAATTTAGTGGTACAAGGACGGCCTTATCGCCTTGAGCGATTTCTTCCAGGCTACCTTTGGATGGACAGAAATCAGAGTAGAGTAGGTACAAAAATGTGGTTGGTGGTGCATAATAAACAAATGTGGAAAAAATATTAATTATCTTACAATAATAACTAAATACAATAATTACTTACCTATTATAATAATATACTACATCTTCAATTAAATAAATATATATACCCACATAAAATAATTTTTAAATATATAATTACAATATGATTATATCATGTATAGTTGTTATTTAACATAATGAAAGAAAGTGTTTGAAAACAAGGTATATAATATGGGGAGACTTTGCCTGACTTCGCTTGCAGAGTTCAAATAATATTTATATAGATATGAATAAATTAATTTCGTCAAGATTAGGCTATATTACTTACCTGTAGAACCACCATTACGGAACTGTGTTAATGAAATGCATACTATTCCATTTGCACAATGCTATCTCCTGTTCAGTTGTCACTTCCCAGTTTCTGCGGACTTGTGGATGATCTTTATCTTTTGGAATTAGGTACTCATTCCGAATCGCGATAAAGATCATCCACAACACAGATCAGGGAAATATTCACAATGGTTTCAGTACATTTGCATTGCCATTAAAATTAACTATGTTACGTATTTCTGTTCATTAAATGATGTTTTTCTCTAATCATGACTGACATTTTTTCTAGTTCGAGACACTAAAATTAGCGTTGTGTCGGCTAAAACACGATATTCAAGGTCAAATAAATTCTGTCAACATTGCTTTATCGGACGCGAGTTTTGTCATTGGTGCTGTAACTTTGTGTTTATTTTTATTCGTAGATAATGTTATTGTGCCTATTGTGTATAGTTCATTATATATTTAAATGTAAGTCAATATCAAATTTGTATTAATTAACCTATGCACTTTGTATATGCGAGTAATTAAAATAAGTTTTTGAAGTGACATAATTTATCGTGAAAGTATCTATGTGACATTACAAATCCGTAAAGGAATATGTAAGATGTATGTTATACCTGTAGTTCAACGCTTTTCTATCCCTTCTTACAAAAAGTAAATAAAAAATCTAAAAGCTTTTGAGTAGAAAATATCTATAGCCGTAACGAATGTATTATGCGCTTCGCTCAAAGCTTTTGTTTCCTTAGAATAGCAATTCTCTATTAGCTTATAAAATTTCTTGAAAGTGACATTGAACATACAAAGACTTGGGCTGACACCCGGACTCAGGTAAATAGTCAAAACTAGCTGACCCGGCGAACTTCATTTCACGCAATATCTTTATAAATTATAGTCTATGTGTTATTCTGATGTATAAGCATAACTGTTAAAAAGTTTCATCTCAATCCGTTTAGTAGTTTTTGAGTGAAAGAGTAACAAACATACATACATACAAACTTTCGCGTTTGTAATATTAGTAGGATTATTGCCTAGCCGGGAATTGCATATGATGATCTCAGAGCAAATAAAAAAATCCAGAGGGAACGTCGTTGAACAGTCAAGTGAAGCCGGTTTTTTATACATGTGTGAGTGCGTCGCTGTTGCACCGCCATAGTTCGACTGACAAGGCAAGGCGTAGTTTCATAGTTACCTGGATGTGTGTGTAATTGTCTGTACACGGCGAGGCGTAGTTTTGGTTGGCTTCACTTGTTTGTTCACAACATTCTCTCTTGATTTTTTTATTTGCTCTGAGATGATGATATGAAAATCAAAACTACCAAACTGTCCATAAAGCAAACACACTACCAACTGAGCCTGAGAAGTATTTACCGAAATGAATTGTCATTTGGTATATTAGCTTTCCCAAATAGCCATAAACAAAAGTAACAGAGCTGTTCTTGGACTTGTATTACTCCCTAAGTCTTGCCATATTTCTGACTCATACATAAAATGTCTTCTTTATTTTAGTGTCCTACATTACACGGGGAAACGGTGATTCATTATTGTGTTATTACAGCTGAGTATTTTTATTAGTGAGCTTAATCCCCGGGTGGTCTTGAGCCAATAAACTGATAATTGGAAAAGTCCATTGGATAACCAGGCAGGACTAAAGAGTTCATAATGTTACTTACAAAGACTGGCTGGATGATTACGATAAATGGTCTTCTTCTTCTTCTTTTATGTTTTGGCATCGCATTGTTGTGCATTTGCCAGCAACAATTATTAAGTTTTAATATTCTTTTTTTATAATATTTTACCAAAATAGTCACTGTCGTAGTCACGTCATAGTTCAATAAAGTCGCGGTCCAGTTAAACATAGTCCATGTCATACCTCAGTAATGGTATACAAGTACCTATATCGTTGTGGATTTAGGATGTTTTCGTATTGGTAATTTTCTAGGCTGTATGTAATAAAATTGAGCTACGATCTGCCAATAAAGCAATACATATTTATGAAGAATCGCACTTCCCTTTCATGTTATTGAGAGTACCAATTCGGTTAAACCATGAAGTCCTGATGTGTATCTGTATTCAAAATTTTATTTATTGCCATAGACAGGAAAGTCTTTACGTTACGAATAACTCTTAAATAATGGAGAGTGCAAGCAAAAACTAAGATGGAATTAAATCTTAAACCAATTATATATATAATTGAACCTATAATATTTCTGTGGGGATATTTCAACCATAGATACCAAAAGAAAGAAGCGTCAAACAAAATAAGAATAAGAATAATTTATTGTTCCAGAAATATTTTTGACAATTATTGTTTTTATTCCATTGACTACAAACTATGTAACTAGTATGACGGAGCCAAAATCAAACATAATAATTACTTTTCGCAAAAACCCTAAGAAGTTATGTAGGTATATCCTTTCGAACTAAAAAAAATTTTTTCGATTCTGTTCATAATTGGCGAAATTATCGATGAACACACACAAACAAAATACATACAGACGAACATCCTCTTTTTTGGAAGTCGGTTAAAATGTTAAGAAACATGGATTTTTACTCTTCAAACGAAACTGGCACAATCTCTCTCGTAGCGGCTATAATTTCGAAAAACAAATCCTTAAAAATACACTTAACAATTTTAACTTTTCGAAACCTGAAAATATCAAATGGGTTTTAAAAGCAATCTCGCCTAAACAGACCCGAAGGATTTCAGCGACATTTTAACTGTAATTAAACTTTATTTTTAGAATTTCCACTCTGATATTTTTGCTGCTATTGTTATTTTTACCATGTGAGTTTTATAGGTCTCTAGTTCACAACGTTTATTTTTTTCTGCATACACTTTGTATTGCCGTATTAGCTATATTATCTAAAAGTTTTCACGTTAAAAGCCAACTAGGAAAAATATGAAACTAGAATATTTTGGACACAAAACGCGTTATGTCTCATGAGTTTCATTCATGATATTTTCTAAAAGCTTTAAAGTTCTTGTAACCAAAGTGAACATTCTACTACAAATGCTAATAATACTTACTAAATATGTAATCAAAATTCGTTTCAAAATAAGTTTCGATTCGATCTAACATTGAATTATACACATTTGTATCGTTCTCCCTGACGTATTCGACAATAGTAAACCCACTTAGATTCAGTTCTGAACAAGTTATCAGCGATAAAAAAGAAACAACGTGTTGCACTCCGAGAGTGCTGGTAGAAGTGAAAAATCTTACGAATTTTCGATCAGGTCACGTGGCCTGACGCGAGCTTAACATTTATTACCCATCTCAAAAAGCGCTCAACGCCGCTAAAGTTTTCTCTTCAAAAAATTAATCAGTGCAGTTTACTCACGTTCCATAACATGTCTATATGAGATTTTGATTCATGTTCTATAATATACCAGCTGGAATAATCTCGCACCTAGCTCGGTGTCTATTTGCCGGGCTGTCAATTCGTTGACCCGTCTCGATGTGACCAATCGATCGGCGAGGATTCGTTCACCCTCGCTCAGACCTTGATGATATGCAATGAGGACGATGACTTACACCATTATATTCAATTGCTTAGCGTCTCCTACTTAACCCCTTTTAATCAATACACTATAGCGTAGTTTGACTAGGTGTCTGTCAGGGATTACGAAAGTGTAACGTCAGTCTTCTTATAGCTTATAGTTTGACTTGGTGTCTGTTAGCGATCACCAAGTTCGGCAACGTTTGGCACGGTCAGTCTTCGGATGGGTGACAGCGGGTGGCATTTACAACGGAGCTCTACCGTGTATCAGATAACACGTTAAATTGTAGGCCTCAGTTGTATTACCCATGCCTTACCATGTCAAGTCAGCCAAGTCAGAGGCCTCCAGGCGGCTTAAAGATTCTGACATCAGGGCCAGGCCTATCCTATACGATTTTTTACTTTGCTTAGCGTCTCGTACTTAAGCCCCTTTAATCAATACGCCGCCGGTTTTAAGAATCAGATTGGAACCGGCTTGCGTGTGGAAAACATTTACACAAGGACGTGAAAATTCACGCGATATAAATACTACTTATTTAAGTAATTTATATTCTGTACGTACAACGGTACGGCAATAAAGTTATACTTGTTATAATAATTATATCGTTGATAAAATAATCACAGACAATAGCGAGGATGGTTACGACAATATGAGTAAAATATTTTTTTATTTCTTCGCTAATTACAGGGTTATCTGCTTACCTTGTACTAAGCCGAAAAGGGGTGATTAGAATCATCATTACAAAAAAAAACTTTTACTGTTGGACAACTCAAATTTCGAGAAAAAATCAGCTGCTTCATACAAAACTGCAACTCAGATCGACACAATCCATGAAATATCAGATTTTTGTTTCGAATTTTGAATTGGCGCCATAGTAAAAGTTGTTAGTAATGATGTCCCTAATTATACCCTTTCAGCTTAGTACACCAGTGCTGAATAACCCTGTATACTTTTAGTCCTGTATATTTTACACTTAATATTAGTATATATTGAAGGAAGTCCGCTTAGACTATTTAGCTAACTCTGGAGTATTTAAGCCGTCTGTACGTCTCTGATATTAGTATTGTCTGTGTTGATATTTTTATCCATACTTATTCTTAATTATTAATATCAAGGCTAAGAATCATTAACTGAATCAATTTTTAATTTAACCTCGTTAGCGTGTAGCTACTTTGATAAAGGATATCAGATTCATTACTGCTGGAATTACTAACAGGTATCAGGCGAGTTAGCCAAGTTGTAAATATTTTAAAAAATCATTCTCTATCAATAGTGATTGCTTAGCATTCACCGTGGGAATGAACTTGATCACTGTGGTGTCAGCGTTCTGTGAAATGTTTTTATAGTGTTTTCACACCTACGGCAGTTGTATCTACGACTATGTGTGAGGTCTCGATACTGCGTGCTTGCTTTTAAAATCACATCAACTTACGTGGGACGCGCGGACGGGGCAATCGGCGTTTGTAATCTCTGTATAGACACTAGAAATAAACATGCTTGTCTTGAGAAATTTTCCAAATGAGTAATCATTTAAAAACGATAAAGTAATTGGTTTGTGTGGGAATCGTACTATAGGTACATTATATGCTACCAAAAAGTATAATTATGTTTAGTAACTATTTAACATACAACAGAAGAATAAAATAATGAACTAGGTTCAAAAGAAAAACGACACGAAAATACTGAAATAATTCTTACTAATACATGTATTATAAACATGAAAGTGCGGTTTGTTCCTCTTTCACGCAGCAACGGAGCAACGGATTGGCTAGTTTTTTGCTCGGACATAGTTTGAAAGAAGGAAAATGACATAGGCTACTTTTTGTCCCAGAAAAACAAAAGATTCCCATGGGATAATTCAAAAATCTAAATAATACGTGGGTGAAGCCGCGAGCAACAGCTAGTATCATATAAATAAGACAACACCGAACCAAACTAAAACGTTTTGTGTTGTGCAAACAACAACACTGGCTATCTTCATCATTGATTTGTTTTATAAATGCGGTTGACCCAAAAACCAGGATAACCTCCCGAAAATAGCCCAGCATTTGAAATGGTCGATCCTCAAAATAGCCTCTAGTAGGCAAATAGGATTAAATTGGTGAACGGGTTCATTAACACTTGTATTTTTTGCTTCCAATCAAATGAAAAGAGTCATGTTTGCACAACACTCGTATGTGACTATTATTCTGTGGTCCTAGTACGTGACATGACAGTTATATTATCCGTTTGGCAAATCTTCTGCTCAAAAACTGTTATTATGAAAACCATAACGAGTACATTACTCTTTACTTAAAAACTGAGGTCAGTTACTCGTAATTAGTTTCTGCAATCAGTAATTAATAAAGTGCCTACTATACTTATTATTATTTTTTGCTCGTTTGCTAAGTCGCAAGGAACACCTGTTGATCCAATTTTATGGCCCAGTGATTTCGCCGGTGGTCGCATGATTTTACCTTTTCTTTATAGTTATTGAGTTTTGTACAGACGTTATTAGATTTAATCAAATCGGCGTTATTGCATTTTTCTTTTTCAACATGTTCATTTCGTGAATTTATTGAAAATGTTTCCAAAAATCTATTTACGAATTTTATTTATAAGTGCTAATAAATGCGCATTTGACCGGACCATCTCTCCTGTTGGCAAGCGACGTGGTAGTCAAAGACCACGCTCACTTAGAAAGATATATAATTTAAAATATAAAAGATTTATTCACTGAACTCGTGAAAATCAAAAGCTTTACAATTAAGATTATATCTCTCCGGAATTCACACTGCATTATTCAATTTGAATACCTACTGGTATTCACAAAATTCAAAACACTTGAATCCATAAATCTTTTATTATATTTGGGTTTTAAAAAAGTAAGCTTAGATTTCACCTCAAATGTTGGTTTAGCTGGCTCGATCATTTATTCCAAGGTTACGTAATCGTCCGAGCGCCGAGAAACTTAATTTTTATGAACCTTTTATTTACAAAATCCAGTTACATAACCCACATTTACAGCAAAATCGTGATTGCTGTAGCTATAGCTAGGCACGTGTCTTACCCGGAAGGCTGGAACCTTACAGACCGGTCTAACTGGTCGCCGAGACGATACCAAGTTGACATTTCATAATTTACAACACCCAACATTTATACTATACCATATGATCGGCTATTAAAGGAGTCCTATTAAATAATTATCTTTATTGAAATACCTAGGTATGCAAATAGAACTCAAAATTACTACAAAATGGTCATACTATCAGGCAGTGATATTCTACTGATACCAGGTACCAGCAGTCCATGAAATAAATATGTAACTTTATAACTAGAGCGATCTTTAAAAGAGTGAAGTTGGCATCTTAAAATGTATTACCAGATTAGATCCGATTGAGTGCAAATACCTACAATTATACATCTAATATTTGCTATATATGACGAAATATGTACTTAGCTCTTAACCAGTCATTCACATTTGTTGACCTTTGAGGTGTGATCTTCCTTCTTCCTCTCATCCTCTCCATTACCTTCAGAAGGTTGACAGTTTCCTTTTTCAGGACAAACCTAAACAGTTGTACCACAGTCTTGCCTCTCCATTCCCTGATCTTCCGAAGTCGTGACATCTAGGTGTTGATACAGGTTCAATAAATAGTAACCTAGCTCTGATCGTCCTAGTGCTACACAATTTTTTGCCCTCGCTAAACTTAGTAATTGTAGTTTCTATAAATAAACAAAAAAACAACCAATGCTCACAAAACATAAACACGAATACCAAAAACGAGTTTTACATCACACAAAGTAACATTTTAAAAATGCTTTGTAGATGGACGTTCACTTAGAAACTTTGATATAATATTCATAGATTTTATCAAAAATCTAGTAATTTATTAGATTCTGGTAAAATTATACTTTACAAAGTAATAAGTACGACTGTTTTAACGGCTTCCATTGCTTCTAGATTTGATAAAGCAAGTTCAAGGTTATTTGATTCTACGTCATCAACAGCTGATTTTTCATCTTTACTCGATCTGCCAGTTCAGATATTATTTTTAGTAACATAGAATATACATGTTTTGCTGGTTGTTTTCTTAGAGGTGAGTTGCTATATCAGTACTTAAGGCTATTGTGAACCGCGAACTTGTCCATATAAAAACAATAAACTGTTATCTAGCTCTAAATATTATCTGATTTGAGTGTTTTTTTAGGATTTTAAACGTCTTCTTTTTTACAGTTTTTAACACGCTTTTATTGGTTTCACCGGTATGTTTGCTTTCTTGCTTGTAACAGTTGTAACCAACCCCTTAGAGCTCGATTTTGCCCTACTTTGAGCGATCAGTTTTTTTTTAAGCTTTGCACACCTACCAAAGACCGATGACAATGCTTTTATTCGATTACTAAAAAGTGAAATGTAAATATAGATAGTTTAAAAAAACTAAAAAAACACGTTTCATAGCATATCAAACTAAAACAAAAAAAAATAATGAACGAAAAATATGAATACTATTTTTAGAAAAGCGTGGGTGCTCGATTTACGAAGTGTGTTTTTTAGTTTTATTTTTAACTATATTCATTTTAAATGAATTTGTAG
Organism: Hypomecis punctinalis; assembly: GCA_949316475.1. NCBI lineage: Eukaryota > Metazoa > Arthropoda > Insecta > Lepidoptera > Geometridae > Hypomecis > Hypomecis punctinalis. The sequence goes on from OX438807.1 coordinate 7,030,689, forward strand.
TTATAAGCCTCTAAAAAGTCATGTTTTTACGCAAAAACTTGGTAAAGTATACAGGAACTATTTATTTTCTGGAATAACAATATGACGTGTGAGCGTGTAATATTTCTTACTCAAGCTAATGACACCAAAAACATAATAAACATTTAAGGGGTGAAAAAAGTTTTTTCCTGGAACGTAAATTATATCAAAAATGTACTTAAAATTAACTCGTTGTTCTACAAGAAACTCGAAAATAGTGGTCGATTCACATAACAACAACATACTAAAATGTACTAGGTACCGAGTATACGTCCTTTAACAATTCCGTCTTCTTATTCCTAAATTGGATGTTAATTTTATTGTTCTGCACGTAGATTGTCATTGAGATGTTCAATGGACAATTTATGGCTTATTTATTGTTAAACTATGCATGATAAGACTTCTCTGACGTATTGTACCTTCCATATTTATTTTATTAAATGAATTCTATGACAACGTACCTTGATTTTTTTCTACTATATCTAATAGACAAGGTGTTATTTTGCAAAATTCAAAGATTTTATCAGGTAATATCATTTATATGCTCGTCATTACGAACTACGTTTGCTTTGGAACTAATTGAGAAATAATTAATTTTTTTGAGAGTAATGATTTTTTGTTTGGAACAATCGCGCGGTTTTCCTTAGGATTTCAGGGTCCACTTATACACGCATAGTAAAAGTTTTTCTTAAAGATACATGTACACTTGTACAGTATACAGGTATACATATACTCTGACAAGATCCCTAGACTAAACAAAACAACAGCTTGTAGAGCCCAGTAAGAGCTCTATTAAAGTAACATGTCGGACAGGTTCTTCTTTTGCAGTTTATCAGTAATAATGTTTTTAATACAAGCTTTTATTTAACTTGCAATGGGTGTACCTATGTATGTAAGTTCTGGTGGAATCTTGCAAGTTACATTTTACCAACTTCCCGGTTTCCGACTGAGCTGAAATTTTGCACGCTTATGTATATCGCATGACAGCAATTATATGGTACCATGAAGCTGATCTGATGATGGAGTCAGAAGGTGGTCATGAGCTCATGGGAACTCCTGTACTAAACAAGATAGACCAGTCGTGTTTGGGCTCATTTTACTTGTCTTGGCTAGCACTCTGCTGCTACATCATATTCAGGATCTCAAAAGCTTGTATTTAATATAAAATATAAAAACGTAATATACGTATATCTATAATAGGTAATAAAATAAAAATATAAAATATAATAATTTATTATTGCTTTATATCATCATACTCGTATACTATTATGGATGCATTAGATAAATAAAGTTCTGTCCCATTTCTGCTAAAAGTGTTTTGTCAGATAACGTAGACATGAGGACTTTTAGCTTATCTATTTATCGCTAGATTAGTTTGATGTTCTCCTTCCTGTTCTAATTTTAGTAAAACAACTCTGATGTAAATGAAAATATTTGTTTAGGGCTTCAGCTCTTTGGTTTGAACTTTTGCAAAAGATTTGTGCTATATGAATCACTTGAGATATTAATTTTTTCATGTGAATTTTTGTATCCCATATTATGTTACGTTCATCTCTATTAAAATTATTACGTTATATTATGACAATAAACCCGATTACAGAGGCGCCAGCGTAAATTTAATAGCAACGTAAAAAGCGTTCTCTCTATCGAATGCCTGAAGTGAAAAAGAAACAGAACTATGCTATTTAGCTAATATAATTACGATGGCGCCTCTGTAATCGGGCTTATTATATATCTATTACGGTTTAGGCCGAATCAAACTTCTTGGCAGCTGCAGTGTTAGCTACAAGCTACCGACAACCCAATCTTGCCTAAAGCTTCACTTGTAGGCCGCGTCACACAAGTTGGCGGAAATTAAATTACCTACAAGCTGCGCAATATACAATTAACGTGCGACTTTGTGTGAGCAGTATGCTGAGTGTGAGTTTTATCGTAAACATGACGTGCTCTTCAGCGAGCGCGTAAGCATGTAATTTGTATGAAGAAACGTACAGCGCCACTAGCGGCGCGTTTTTGATACACAACAAGTTCATACAAATTACATGCTTACGCGCTCGCCGAAGAGCGCGTCATGTTTACGACAAAACTCACACTCAGCATACTGAGCATTAAGTACCTAACCAAAAGGAGTCGAAACTGCAAAGCGTACCCCTCTGCCAAAAGTACGCGACCGGCGGTCATGCTCTTTATAGAAATATATCGGTCTGGTTGCGCTTGTGTTGCGTTAATGTTCAGCTAGTGTTAGTTCATTACAATTGTGTGCTTGTAAACTTGCTTATATTTTGGTTTGTGTGCGTTTCTTTACCCCCCACTGACTTGGCAGACTTCGGTGCTTAGGCGTGTCGACTCCTTTTGGTTAGGTAGGTACTTAATGGAGCTGAGTGATCCTGACAGATTGGATATTGCGCAGCTTGTAGCTAACTTCATTTCCGCCAACTTGTGTAACGCAGCCTGTGACAGTTGCGCGAGGATTGGGTTTCGCGGAGTTTGAAGCTAATTTCACAGCCGCCAAGATGTTTGATACGACCTTAAACATCTACAATTTTAATTCGCATCTGTCCTTAGAACAAATGTATCTCGTGTACGTAAACCTTTTAGCAAGCCTGATTACAAATCAATTTTAAACATTATACCTCTCATTTGTCTTAGAATTCAGAATATTATATTTAAACTTTCGCTATTTTTGCTCATTCTTTTTATGTACTTACTACAGAACTAATCGCGAACTGGAAATATGATTATCATACTTCATTATCCCGACGTTTCGACCGAATTGCATCAACCACGACATTGGTATATTGAGGTATTTATTCGTCTTATATTTTCAGTGCGCGATTAGGCCAGCCTGTTTAGTAGTATAAGTTCAGTTCAGTTTAAAAAAATAAGTATAAGTTCGCTTTCATCTCGTCTCACCTTCGTACGTATAGACGCGTTTAAAGTAACGAAAACAAAAGAACCTCACGGTGAGCAACAGCTCCCAAGGAGGTCGTCTGTCGCCTCCTCCAATGCTATTAATATCGTCCAATCGTTTGGAAAACCACATGTATGCCTCATTTACCCCTGCAATATCAGAAACCGTGTTTAATGTAACAACTGCTGTTAAAAAAACCGAAACTTTGTTTCAGTCATATTTCTTTTTGTGAACCTTGTTAAGTGAAATTTGGTAACTCAGACCAAATAAAAAAATAAAGACAGAATGTTGTGAACAAACAAGTGAGGCCGACCAAAACTACGCCTCGACGTGTACAGACAATTACACACACATCCACGTACAAGGAAACTACGTCTTGGCTTGTCAGTCGAACTATGGCGGTGTAACAGCGACGTTCTCACACATGTATAAAAAACCGGCCTCACTTGACTGTTCAATGACGTTCTCTCTTGATTTTTTTATTTGCTTTGAGCTTGTTAATTGCGATGTTCTGAGTGCGATTTATTAGGTAATATATTTTAATTAGTGTATCCAATTTTCGCCTTGTTAAGTAAAATTATCTGCTCGGGATTTTTTCCTTATGTTCATTTTTATATCAATCTTCGTCATTTGTATGTGCGACTCATTTCAACCCACAGCAAGGTTGGGTAGGCTTCTCTTGTCAATGTTTCCTCTTTAGTGCCAATCTTATCCTTCGCAAAATTTTTGAATGTCATCAATAGATATGATGATAAATATACGCGAAAATTCTTCGAATAACAACACCGCAAAAATGTACCTTTTGTTAGCAATGCATCGTTTCCGTCATATAACATTGAGTCGCGATAAGTGCGCAGTATCGTGACGTAGAATGTGAAAGTCTTTCCTTTATCTTATCGCATCAACACGCAAAACAAGCGTGTCAACAAACTCGATAGGTCGGGCGTCTTTAGGGGTCCTCCATTAATCACATGATGATTTTTAGTATCGTTTTGACCCCCTAAAAATCACGCGTAATTTTGGCGGAATAACGTCTTATCAATCAATGAACAAGCGAGAGAGCGCAACAAGCGATAGAGAGGCACAATCCGCCTAAGCGTTTGGCTTGTTTTAGCTGTTAATTAAATAATGTTTTCTTATGATGTTATTACGTAAAACTATCGTCCGTGAACCGACTTTACAGCCAGCCATTTTTTTTGATACGATGGGTGCAACGGTGAGTCAAGGCCACGATAAATAAAAACACGTGATATCTTATTATATCCTACCCTCCCTTCATATGATATTTCGTGATTTCCTCCCCTTTCTATTGCCACGTGATTAATGGACAATCGCTTTAATACGAGTACCTATATGATTGGTATCGTATCTCATCTAGGCTTGTATCTAGGACATGTGTAATAAGTGTATTGGCCTATGATAGTTTGAGATTTGACAATCGGGCATTGTATTTAATAAAGAGAATTATATTGATAAAGAAACGTTTAGCTATACGTATTATCATTTAAGTACATTTTTTCGGGATTTTGTTTGACATTTAATTTTAAGGTCAGTTTTATCTAGTATGGAAATAGTCTATTAGTCAGTAATGAACAGTTTACCTCAACCCCTCTAATGTTGGGTTCATACGCTACGTTTTCCAGATGTTCATTTAGAATCAAATGGTCGTTGTGCTCTTGTCACACTCTTTACTTTTGCTATATTCTAATACTTTACCTTTGCCAAAGAAGATATAATATGCTAATGCTTTGGTGGTGGTATTTATTTTGTTCTGGATTATGTTTTTGTGAGGGTTTTAATTTTAACAGCCCATTTAGATATTTTGGCCTTGCAGAGTTTAAATCTAGACCCGAATTCTCGACCGCAACTCTTACTCGTATTTTAACAACGCGCTCTTTCAAACTGATACAAAACACATCAACATTTGTATCTGCTTTCCTATCCAGCTGAAATGTATCAAGTTAATATTTTATAAGACAACTTCCAGCCTTCTTGTTACTTATTATTGTCGTGAAAACGTAAGGCGTAGCAACGGAGCCTCTTTAGTATTCGTCGGTGTACCGAAACGCCCACGTTGATGTTGATTTTTCACAATTTCCACCGAGCGCTCAGCTGTCAGAATAAAATCGGCCAAGTGCGAGTCGTACTTGCGCGCGAACGGTTCTGTAGTTCCGTACCGTACCTCACTTATTTTATTTTAATTATTAAGGTATTTTTTAAGTAAATGTATAATTAAATATTCTGCTATTATTTCATTCGTCTACCTGTTGCTGTTAATATTGAGCAAAAAACAGCAATAATTCACGTTTTTTGTATGGGAGCCCTGCTTAAATTTCTTTTATTCCGCTTGTAGTATTTGTTGTTATAGCGGCAATAGAAATACATCGTTTGTGAAATTTCAACTGTCTAGCTCAGCGTTTGTTAACCTGTGAACCGCAGACCCCTGGGGCCTGGGCCGTCTTATCTATGAACATAAGGTTATTAAGGGGTATATTGGGTACGGAACCCTAAAAAGTAGTATTCTGCTCTGGTAATCTCTATTCACGGTCCATTAGGATTAAATTAGCTGAGAGGCGACCACGGCTAGTTTTCGATTGAAGTCTTTTGTTTTATTTTGCCTGGACACAGGGTAGCTGGTTATTAGTCTGTCAGTGGTTTGGGATAACAGTTTTTCTGCTACCTTTATTATCGCATTAGTATTTTTCGTTCGCTATTTGCCAGTATTTTAGTTTATTTTTCGTACATATTTCAGTAGCGCTTGTAACAGAAAAGGTATCAAACTGTGGAATTATGAAAGTTGGAACAATAAGCTGTTACGGATGTGTTATGTCTTATATTATTATTATATACTACGGAACTAATCGCGCACTAAAACAACGAGATTTATCTCGTTGTTTTTTTATTTATATCGGAATGATGAGGTATTTATTTATTTATAAATACCTCATCATTCCGACGTTTTACCGAGTTGCATCTATAGTGGTCACGGGTAGACCGGTATGTATTAGTATATAATAATGTGTTCAAATCGCGAAAGTTTAAAAAATAACACATGTTTCTTAATAGATCTGTAGTAATGTAGAGATGTATCATTTGAATTGTATATGCAACTATTTTGCCTAGCGTGTCAAAGTTATTACATGTCCACATAATTAATTAAATTAACTAATGGCTCTAATTCAAATAGCATAATGTAACAGTAATTAATTATATCCATTCACTAATTTTGAATTATATTCTGCAACGACTTTCAAATTCATTAGCTTCATTAACTTAACACTCTAGCAAGTCTCGATTAAACTTAAAACTTTCCTAATGTCATTGAGTTAATTAACTTGAAATATGAATTAAACATTACCTGTACCCGCCTTTTTAACAGTCCACTGCAGGACGTAGCCCTACCTGTGAAGGGTGATTGGGCCACCACGCTGGACCAATGCGGGTTGGTCACCGAAAACGCAGTGGTGTGAAATTCCGTACACTCATTGATACGGGACCGGGATTTGAACCCTTACAATTGTAAGGCGGGTGTCACTACCACTAGACCACCACGGCTTTTAATTAAATTAAACATTGTTCGTAATCTATGTTTGCTTGAGTACAGACATTATGTAAGAGATGTTTATTGTAGCACATCATAACGTGCCAAAATAGCTTCCGACGTTGGTGTTTCGCACTTGAAACTTGGGCTTTTGGCAACCATGAATTGTGTTTGATAACAGAATTATTAGCTTCGTACGTACTACACTATGTATGTACAATGTCGTAAATGTTCGAGCCGTTATTCAAGTAATAAGTTATGTAAGTGAGTGGGTTGTTAAATACATTGTCCAAGTTCATGAAAATACTAGCAAAGGACATGTCCACAAAATGTATGGGGACTGGTATAATAATAATCAAAAAATCTAACCACAACACTCGTTACATTTCGAAAAAAATCATATTTTTCTGAGTCCTTTACATCAGTTAAAAACAAAAAAGTGCCCTCCGTTTTTTTTTTAATTTATTTTGAATCTATTAGGATAAATAAATATATTTGGCTCAATAGGTAGTTTATCTCTAGCAACACTGATTAAGTAACCTCCAAATTGTTGAATAGAAGCATTTTTACCAATTAGACACAGTTTTTAAGTGTTTATTTGTCACATTGTACCTACTAACTGGTCACACTGGGCGGTTATAATTTTTAATTTTAGCAAATTAATAGATGAATGTGGAAGAATCAGCTACGAATGCAAGTAAAATAACGATAGAAGCACTTTATTATTGCTAAACTAGAAAAAATACATAGCTGTATTGTTGTTAATCATACAATTTATTTTTCACCTTAAAAAAAATGGAGGGATAAAAAAAACTAAATTAAATATTTTTGAGAAGCCCATAAATCAAGCTTTCAAACTATGTACATATCATCTTGGTTCGATTTGTCTCTGAATAATATACCACTCGTGGACGTCACCTTTGTTACTTTCAACTACAACACAAATCTTTAGTTACAATTCCAAAGCACAAAATAGTTCCTTTTTCTAGAGGTAATTTTTGATCATGAATATTCCTCATCAATAACTAACACAAATATCGTAAACACATATGTATTTGAAAGCCTTGATAAAAGAAATAAGTAGATATTACTGAGTAGCATCTAACATCATAACCTTACCTAGAAAAAACTATAAAATACAACAAACTGCTCTACATAATCTATTTAAAACCAACGCTTTTAGAAATTTTACTATGTGTAATCATCTCGAATAACTTAAAATTATTGACATCTCTTTGTTTCATTGTGGAAAGCAGACTAGATAAGTGCAAAATAGAACTTCGCGAAAAGTTTGAAGACGTCACGTTTGTGACATTTCAAGCAAATGGACAAAATCGAGACAAAATAATGACAATAAAAGAATCACAAAGAAACCACAGAATACAATTTCACTCGTATCTACTCTACTACATCGCAACACGCTCTATCTTTGTAAGAAGTTCGTAAAGTATAGTGTAGTGAAGGTCTTTGTCATGGCTAAACGGTTAGAACAACCGGGACCTACAATCATACGTGTCATCCGAGCCACTAGCGCTCAGTTGTAAATGCAACCGCGGTCACCCATCCGAAGACTGACCATGCTAAACGTTGCTTAACTTCGACGATCGCTAACGAACACCTAATCAAACTATGCCATGAGCGCTACCTCTACTTCTATCCATCTGCTACATCTACCTACGTGACTACGTTATTTAATTACTAGATTCTTGGCACAACGTCGCCTCTCGTCTTTACGTTCATTGACATTTCTGCTGCAACATATGTAGTATTTACAGTGCTCGTATTTTCGTGTGCATCTGTCTTGGGATCTAAATGAACATTCAATCTTTGATCTAAATCTATAAATTCTACGGGATTTTTAATTAACTCATTATGTGCACACGACTTCTTCGTTGCTATAACAAAATAGAATAGTTCCGCTTTGGAACTGGTGAAAACATTATGGAATTAAAAAAAACATCGGGTTGCACTCCGGTAGTGCCGGCAGAAGTGAAAACTTGAAGATCAATATCACACACGCACACTCGCGCAAGCGCCTTGCGCCGTCTTAGTAATTTTCGATCAGGTCACGTGTCATGATGCGAGTACATTTTTTACCCATTCCAAAAAGTGCACAACGCCTCTAACGAAGCTTTCGTTTTAAAAAATCAAGAGTTATAACCTGGTAAAAGTTGTACAAGCTGGGTGAAATAACTCCGCTCAATTTCTCAAATAACTGTACCCCAAACTGCCCCAAAGTTCTAGAGGAGAGCATGTACATTGTACACGTACAAATTGTACAAGTACAAATTGTACAACTAAGAATTTTACTTTTTATCTATCTAACAAGAACACCTCTCTATAAACGCATCTCGTGGTCACCGGTGCGAAGACAGATCGTGTCTTCGCATTCATAGAAGTACGAGTAGGTAGAACGAGTAATTCAAAAGCAGGTATACAGGGTTATCCAGAACTGGTGTACTAAGCAGAAAGGATGTGATTGATACCATCATTATGAACAACTTTTACTATGGGGCCAAACCGAAATTCGAGAAAAAGATATCAGCTGTTTCATACATTTTGTCGATTCCGAGTTACAGTTTTAAATGAAACAGCTGATTTTTTTTGTCGAATTTTGGGGCCCCATAGTAAAAGTTGTTAATAACAATGGTTTTAATTTGCCTCTTTTGGTTTATCATAGGGTAAGCAGATAACCCCGTATAGTATAGACATTTTAACAAATTTTGTGGTGAGCATTTCACATACGTATATACTCGTACCAGTAGCTAAATATTCGACTCCAAACTTATCCACGTGTTTAAATTTAAACCAGCTGATGTTTACAATTTCTTACGTGTGATCGCCCCGCTCCCCTCCAATCGTCATACCGTCTGCTTTCTGCCCCCGCAAAAATTACATCTTTCTAATCATTAGTAGTTATATATCTTATAAATTCTGACGTCATCCTTTTGAGTCCCTCATTATCAATGTCATGATCAGGTATTTTATCAATTTCTTCGTGTGTCATCAATCATTTTTATTATCAACCTTCCGAATACCATTGTACGACGATGACCTCGGGAATCAGTTTTTTCGTTTAGATTTGATATTCGATAAACTTCAGTCCTTCTATTCTAACTATAACATTGTATCGTGTTCCATACTCCGCTCACGCCAGTCAATAAATAGGATGTTTACTAAAAAAATATTATTAGTCTGTCAATTAGATTTATCAAACAATATTAGATACGTATTTTTGCTTTTGTCAATTTAGCAAAAAATGATGAAGATATAACCCGTTAAAGTTCCGCGTGACGTCAGTAACCTACTACAAATGTACCGGTACCGGCTAGTGACGTCACGAGCCCCCCACTCTCAAATTTGACAAGGTTTATCTTTGTCATTAATTGTTTGATTGACAAAAGAAAAAACGTACGTGTCCAATATTTTTAATAATCTAACTGACGGACTAATTTTAATAATAAATTTTATACCCACAAAACATGCCTAAAATCATGTAAAGTAACGTATAACCAGACCATCGGTTGTCGGTCATAAAGAAATCAAAAGCTATTTTATTTCGCTCACGTTTGCCTTAAAATTTCCACGAACGGAACAATACAGTTATCCACGTTCGCTTTGTACTCACATCACGAGTTCTAAAGAATAAGATAGCATCATCAGCTGTTTCACGGAGAAATCTGCCGTCAGTGTGGTCAGTTGTAGCTACATCATAATCGAGAAACTTATCAGCTGTTTTAATTGCAGTTCAAATTGAGCCTTCACTCGATGCTGTCCGATTGATTTTCCAATGCATCGGTTTCACTTTAGATTATGTAAATGATGCTAGCACCACAGCTGTTATCCCGCGTGCTCTTTAAACTGTTTAATTTTAGCTCTTATGGACTGTTACTGAGAGTATAATGTTGTTTGTGGTCGTTAAATGCGCAGGCTGTGTTATCTGGTTGCATAAGTGCAAGGGCTATTGTGACTTTATCAGCGTTTGTTGTGACGCAATCGGCCCGAGCGAACAGAGATGCGAATCGAGTGTTTACACGAGTTGGATTATAATTCGGGGAGAGTTCGTAGAAATTGTATTATCTAAATACTTTTTTATTCGAAGTTGAAATCGGAAGTGATGAAATAGGACTTTGACGATTTTATGATAGAATTTTTAGAAATGATGGTGGCAGTATTAATAAGTTACAATAAAATCATTAGGTATTGTACCTTTCCGTACTGAGGTTGCCTGGAAGAAATCGCTTCCAGCGATAAGGCCGCCGTTTGTTTTTACCTAGGTTAAGTGAAAATTGTATTGTTTTAATTTTCTGTTATGGTGTGAAACAATAAAGAATTATTTTTTTATTTATTATTTTATTGTCATTTATACGTAAGATTCTCGAAGTTAATTTATTTATTAATGAAAGGAAATTTGGGAAAGCAAGAGGAAAATAAATACCTAAGTAATTTTAAATGACATACCCTAAAATAACAGATACGTCTTATTTTAGTAATTTATTTGTAAGATATATTTCTAACTTTCTTTCGTTTCATTACGAAGCTCTTTGTTTCTCATGATCATAAGCCTAATTGTTTGATGAATCATTTAGGATTGTTTTTAAAAGCATTCAACACTGCATTTGTAGTTTAATGCTAGTACAATATTATCCTACACATAATAACTTGTGTCACGATGAACTTCCATTGTTCTGACTGCGATGAGTCCAACACTCGAATAATCGCTGTTGTTACACGTTCCCGTTTCGTGTTTAGGGGATGATAGGTACTTACGCAATGCTCTAAATTAATTTATATGTACTACTTTATATGTAGAGGGTTATTCGTAATCAATTAGCATCCTTTTAGGGGCTTATTCTGTACATCAGAACTAACAACTTTAATTCTGCTACTTTTGTAAAAACTCAAAAAATAATTCATCTGTTCCGTACATTTTGTCGCGACCGTACGATATTTTTTTTATAGAACAACAATTTTTATTTTTAGTTTTGACAAAAGTCACAGAGCTCAAGTTGTTAGTTTCTATATACAGAATAAGCTCGATTACAGAGGCGCCAGAGTAAATTTAATAGCAACGTAAAAAGCGTTCTCTCTATATGGAAAAAGAAACAGAACTCTATTTAGCTAATTTAATTACGGTGGCGCCTCTGTAATCGGGCCTAAAAAGATATAGCGTGGAAAACAGTTCAGCTTTGTAATATTCTAATCACAATTCCTTTGCATCAAAATAGTACTCTATCTTTTCCAGCAATACATGTGGTTAATGGTTATTGAGTAACATGTTCTGTACCTACAGTTATACACGAACAAAATCTAACTGTATGACAATTTTAACATATTCACGTTATACAAGTTATCATTAAATTAGAATCGTTTAAAAATACGATTTATTTTATTGTCACAGTTATGGATGTGATTAATATCATTTCATTTTATGATTATTCGCCAAAGTGAAGCAACCGACCTGAAAACCATCGTGGCGACTGTTTCTATTATGTCTCGCGAATACTATTTTATAATAGAAAAGAATCAGGTCAATTTTCCTCTACGACCAATTATAAAAACATAAATATCTGTACCATATCTACCCTTGTCACGTCACCAAAGCACTTTAGTTTAATACATTTCGGGGACCTTGAACTTGCGCGCTCTACGAGTAGATAGAGGTATTACCCACCTACCCACATTTCTATGAACAACGTTTGTTTACTATAATATGTAGGTATATTTGCGCTACAAATAAAGCCGTGATTGTAAATCGAGTGTTGCGCAGCTGTGCAGTTTGCATAAATTATGCAACGTTACCTACTTCCTTCTTTGCTTAGTCTGAGATAAATGTACTGGATGGATCAAAATAGTAAAGTATTGGTTACACAGGCATTCATATTATTTTATTCTCGGAATTCGAGAAAAAAAACAGTTATTTGGCGCAAATTATTTTCTCTCTAATTCTGGATGCCCCATGGTAAAAGTTGTTCGTAAAAAAGGTCTAAAATAGGCTAAAGGCGATCCATTTCCGCTTTGTACGAGTACACCCATTCTGAGTAACCCTACTATACCTACATGTACGTATTCTAAGATATTTTCCTGAATACGTACTGTACTGTACCAGGCTTTTTAATAGTTCACTGCAGGACGTAGGCCCACCCACAAAGGGTGATTAGGCCACATCCACCATGCTGGCCTAGTGCAGGTTGGTGGATTCTCACACGCCATTGAATTTCTTCTACGGACGTATGCAGGTTGCCTCACGATGTTTTTCTTCATAAAGAAAGTGTGATATTTTGTACATAAGTTCCAAAAAACTCATTGGTACAGGGCTGGGATTAGAACTCTCAACCTGAAGAATGGCAGGCCAGAGTTACAACCCATTCCACCGCCCCATTATATGGCATCCTGAATTTAAAAGTATGAAAAACTTAATAACATGGATTACCAAGAAGTGCTGTTCTACATCCAGATACACTAGTTTTTCCACTGGTTCTACTCGTGTATGGAACAGGATAAAAAGTATGATTTACGATCTCGCGTCAAGATGGGATTCCCTACAAATTGCATGACTTTTTTAGATAAAAGTTGGATCAGATATTGTTTTTTGCTACAACACATTACGAACATCGTTAGTCTGTAACTAAAGTATTGAATTTATCTTGATGATTTTTTATTATAACCCAGAATCACAGAGTAGTGAACTTTGCGTATTAAGTATATGCGCCTGTGGTCTCGTAGTTCCAAAACGGCTAAATCAATTTTGATTATTTTAGTTTGAAAACTGACTTATTTTTGGTTCATATTCGATTCTGTTATAAATGCCAGACTGGAATGAAATGCCATCATAAATATTATCTTCAATGCAATACATCACTATGTCATGAAATAGGTAGGTATTTTAAGTTCCTAATTTATTTAAACGAGAACCATTATTATATACCTAAATTTATTCTAAGTCAGCAAAAAAATGCTATGTATTCGTCTGTTTGTAAACTAGTTTAAAAGTTTATTTACGGCTTTTCATTCCGTATCAGCAAATATAATATATTATCAAAAACTGATTATATTTTTTTGTTTACAGGTACGTTTCCCAATTTTTGCGGCCATCGTGTATCGAGAGGGTCAAAATTGAAGAGGTATTTCATAGAGCGTACCTATCGTTGACAGCTCCTATTAATTTTTAAAGGAAAATCAATTTATTTCGTGTCTGTCTCCAAATTTTTTTTACAAAAATAAATAACTCGGAACAGCTTAGATGCCCATGAATGTAATTGTAAATAAATGATCGGTGCGGAATACCTCTATAAATATTTTTGTTGAAAAAATTACGATTGATTTCATAGTATTGTTGTAATCAACATACAAGTAGTTAGCATAGGCCGGGTGGCTAGCCCTGGTGTCAGAGTTTTTAAAACGCCTGAAGTCTTCTGACATGGCTAAACGGTAATACAACCGGGACCTACAATTTAACATATCATACAAGCCATGGTAAAAGTGCGCTCAGTTGTAAATGCCAATCGTGGTCACCCATCCGAAAACTGACCGTGCTAAACGTTGCTTAACTTCGATGATCGCTAACGAACACCTAGTCGAAGTCCGCTATGAGCGCTACATTATTCTTGTTCACAATAAAACACCTTAGTCTATTAGAATAGATCACGTATAGAATGAAACGTATTTCCAGCCTTCTATTTTAGCCGGTGGCATTCGCTGAATGCCTAAGTGCCTATACTATATCGGACGTTAGTCTATCTTTTGCTACTATTTCAGTGCCACTGTCTTCTACAAGACTTGTATGTACTTGTACAATAGACAACCATTTATTTTGATACTATTTTTCGTACCATATTTTTTGTTTCAATTTCAAAACATTTGAAATCGCATGTATTGTAATTGCAATACACGTAGGTATTAGAATTATTTTCACAGCACGTCACATTATAAACCTATGAGGTAAGAAGGACTGTATTTGAAACGCACAATCTTTTGTAAAAGAAAAAAAAATACCGAAACAAAACTGTTCGTTGTTTTGCTAAAAAACTTTTTTAAGCAATCTGATTAAAACTTGACACAGAAATTCACAAACAATTTTAAAAACACTGATTTTATTATTATAGTTTAAAAATGTGAAATAGTACGAGACCACGCACCGGCAAGCGCAGTGTAGGACGTCCACCCACAAGGTGGTCGGACTCATCAAGACCGTAGGATATCGCTGGATGCAAGCTGTTACCAATTTGTCTTATTGGAGATCCATAGGGGAGGCCTATGTCCAGCAGTGGACGACCTACGGCTGATGGATGGGTGGACGATAATGAAAAGTACAGAACCAAACTAAAGTAACAAAAATATGGAAAAGTAGAGCCTGTAAAATGTTCCTAATTATTGATGACCGATACGCGGGCTTCTTATCTCTTGCCAATTTATCGTTATCATATTTGTTTTGGACTTAAACTGTGACACAGTTTTTTTTAATCTGCTTATACTGAGCAGATAAGCGAACTGTTTGTTTTTATTATTCGGTATTTTTTTATTACGTTGTCTGTGTTCGATAAAATGCGCATAGAAAATCTCTAATATACATGCTTTTTCTTGAAAAGTTTCCTTAGTAAATACTGTGCATTTAATTTTTTTAAACGACGTTGAAAGTAATAACATTGGAGTATATTAATGGTGATGAGTGACCGCGAGTGGCATTTATAGCTGGGCGCTACCGTGGCTCGGTTGACACGTTAGATTGTAAGTGCCGGTTGTTTTAACCGTTTAGCCATGTCAGAGGCCTTAAGGCGGTTTAAAAACCCAGTGCTCGGTATAGGCCTCCCTCATCTGACATTGTTCCCTGTCTAATGGCTAATCTCATCATCAATTAATCCGCGATGTTGTGATGCCGTCAACTCGTCCGGCTGCCAGCCAGTCTATCTAAATACTTTATTAAAATCCATAATAGGTACATATGTTATATTTTATCTACTCAGATTTTTTCATTTACTCTGAGTTTATCTATTAGCATGTAGAGCGGAAACTTCTGATTATATCGTGATTTCGGTATTAGGCCCTTGTTAAAAGTTGTTCATATTATAAGTGTACTTATATAATACTAGCTTCACATCCCGACTTCGCCCGGATACGAATGAATTATAGCTGTAAACCTTCCGAAAGAAATGTTTTAAACGATAGTGAAAACCGCATGGAAATATGAATGTTGTGTAATTTGGAAGATATAAGCGGATATACAGACGGACACACAGAAATAACGGTTTTGCTTTATACTATGTAATGATGTACCTCTGAAAGTCTATACTGTTCAAAGCAACACTTTGTATTGCCTAACTCTACTCCAACTCCTAAATAATAGAGTCCTATTCAATAGTCCTTAGTCGTATGCTTAAATACAGAGCCAAATACAATTCATATTCCTAAATCTTTTCGATACAAAACAAACGTCGACTTGCTTAGCCTGTTATCAGGGAGTCCGCCCTAAAAATAGAACAGCCCACAGAATAGGCAGCAGTTAGTTCGTCACCGCTGCGTACTTGCCGAGTCGACACGCGGTCGATACTCTGACCTATATTTCTGGAGTCGATGAAAAGCGCATTTGTTTTTGTTTGGTTCTGTATCAGTTTCGATTTTTGGGAGAAACGCTCAACACGTAAACTCATAACGAGAGTGTTCTAAGCTCTTGAGTAGAGACTGTGTACGGACAAGCGCAGCGTAGGAATACATTTTGTCTAGCGAATAGTTCATTTTTTCGTGATTTTGGGGTTGGTCCCATATTAAAAGTTAGTCAGAAAGATGAGTACTGTTCAAATTCAAGGCTTTGTCATCGTCTAGATAAACACCTCTTATTTGTTATTGTTTGTACTGTACAGTACAGAAGATATAGGCCGCGTCACACAAGTTGGCGGATGTGAAGTTAGCTACAAGCTGCGCAATATCAGATAATAATATCTGACTGAAGCTCACAGAAAGCGTTGATTGAATTTTGCGCAGCTTATATGTAGCTAACTTCACATCCACTGACTTGTATAAATAAATAAATATTTGAGGACATCTTACACACGGCCTCTGACCCCATACTAAGCAAAGCTTGTGATATGGCTGCCTGATACTGATAAACTACTTATCAGTCCATAATTCATTTAAATTAGGTATGTATATACTTAGTTATTCTTAAAGAAATAGGTATATACAATTATACATATTGTTTACATTACAACTATACAGGGTTATTTCTAATCAATCAGCATCCTTTTAGGGGCTTATTTTGTACATCAAAACTAACAACTTTTGTTCTGCGGCTTTTGTCAAAACTCAATAAAAAATGGGTGTTCCATAGAAAAATATCGTTCACTCTTCATGCTAATTGGTTAGAAATAACCCTGTATAAGTCGCAAATATTTATGAGCATGCATTTTGCAGACAGGAAAATTACATAACATTAAGCAACTTACACAATAAACCAAAACAACAATACGAATAAAACAATGGCTAATTTTATTACGAGTATTATAACAATAATAACAATAGCTAAGTTTATTTTCAATTTCATTTCTGTCATAATTTTATCTGCTCCGATTTCATCGAAAATTATTTAGTCGATCGTACGTATGTATCTATTTATGCATGTACCTAGATAAACAAACTGCTAGTGACAGAACGTAAAAGAGAAATTCTGGGTTTGCCCACTCCGAGCCGGCGGGAAGATGAAAGCTAAAAAACCGTGAAACAGAAGAAAGGACCCGATATCGTTGGTGAAATAAAATCCCACAGATTCCGCAGTCACCTGGAATCAATGAATATGGGTCGTAGTATAAAGACTTAATTGAGAATTCCGGAGGGTCAAAGACCTGTTGGACGTTTCAGTATAGATGGAGAGATAATGTGGCTGAAAACCTCGAAATCGGAGCGAAAGACTGGCACGAACTTACTGGGATAGAAACTGGTGGCGGACCTTAGTATCAGACACATTTTGAGTCGCTGCGCCAACAAAGATATATCCAGATAGGTAGACGATAACATTGTTAATGTTTCTATGCGACAGTAATAGGCTAGCCGTATACCTACCTAAAGCTCAGTCTCCAAGGCTTATTTCCTTTGTTACAAGTCAGTGACTTACGTCTCGGCCTCGGATTTATTCTATCTTTACCGAGAAATCCAGCCGTTTGGAGCTCCTCCGCAAATGAAGCCATTTATCCAAACATCACGTTACACCTTACCCAGAACTCAGCGGACCGTGACTCAGTTGATGCCTACATCTACCTAAAATACTGTACGATTATCTGAGCATCTGCAGGTATAGAGCTATCGACTTATCTCTGAAGCCGACTGAGTACCCCGCCGTCGTAATTCCCGAACAGATCCAATGGCTTTCCATTTAAAATTCTAGTTCCGTCATTTGACCAACTACACAGATAAGTTAGCAATACCTGTGTCCTTCTAACCGACCGGGCGGCTTTTTTCATCTAAAAATATACATAGCAAAAACTGACCGTAATCTCATTATTAGGTACCGTCTAGACACGGCTTAGCAAAGGCTTTTTAGCATTTGAAATTGTGTCGTAAAGTTGTTAGAATAGAGTTAATTTTAAAGTGATTGCAGGCGAACGTGACGGGAACGGGCGCTTGTTGCGACCCCGGTCATGTCTTCGCGTTGGGCTCGAAACGTGAATACTGATTAAGATACCGATATCAAGGTACCCGGAACAATAAAAGTAAAACTTGAGCGAAATACCCGTGCTTATAATGATACACCTGCTGACATCCAGAATAATTTTCAAGGATTACAAGATGTGAATATAAATGACGAACCTGATAACTGGTCACAAAAGTTCTACATGGACGACTAGCAAGCCACTAACGACCAGCACAATAAACACAACAAGTACCTTAAAAAAAGTAAAAACTCTGTTAGAGTTTTTAAGCCGCCTGAAAGCCTCTGACATGGCTAAACAGTGCCTACAATTTAACGTGTCATCCGAGCCACGGTTGCGCTCAGTTGTAAATGCCGTCCGCGATCACCCATCCGAAGACTGACCGTGGTGAACGTTGCTTAACATCGATAATCGCTAACGAACACCTAGTCCAACTACGCTATGAGCGCTACGCAAGAAGTGCCTAAGACAAGGATGGTAATATGGATGAACGTCCGTCGACAAAACTGACTCTTAAAAAAGTTCAAGTAAAGACACGTTAAACACGTTTACATAAAATATATAATCGCCGTAGCAATATTTCCATTCATAATTCATTCTAATGTAGCATCGTCAATTCCACCTCTATATTCCTGGGTGGATCGTATCCTATGATTTAGAGACCGCTCGATTCCAACACAGCTGCACCAAATAGCATTTGAAAATTACATTTTCTATTCATGGAACTGTTTTGACTAAAATATGTACGTAATACGTTCTGAAAACTATAATCTAGTAAGTAGGCACTCAAACCCCACCTTTGTATATTAATTTGAAAGGAAACGCCCTGAAACCAAGAGTCAACAGCCACTCGATTAATTAGCTAAGTGATATGCATATCGCAATAGCGCCGAGCGACTCATATTGCATATTCCCAGGCACAATGGGACAATATGCATTGAACTCTGGGACAAATGTGGCATTGACCCGCGTTGTGCAACCGATACGGCCGTGTGGAAAATCGGAAAGTGATTCGATATCGGTCTGTGAGGCCGGCTCTGTGCGCCTGCATGTGTGTAAAATATCGAGCAAGTTGCTTGTGTTATTGTTGATAAACTAGTTGAGTAATATAAAGATTGAAGATCTTCGCCTCAGACCAAATAAAAAAATCAAGACAGAAGGTCGTGAACAGACTAGTGAGGCCGGTTTTTTTTATACAGGTGGTGAGTGCGTCGGTGTTGCGCCGCCATAGTTCGACAGACGAGCCAAGACTGTACATGGGGAGGTGTAGTTTTGTCAGCCTCAATTGTTTGTTCACAACATTCAGTCTTGATTTTCTTATTTAGTCTGAGATCTTCGCTCGCAGTTATTGATAAATTCAATTCAATTTTTAAAAGTCTTTATTTATCATAAATATATCAAATACATCATTACAACACCAGTGTAGGTACATGGTCCTCCTGGTAGTGCCGTTAAAATGATTGACTTGTAAGTATATTTTGTTTGAGCTCGCAGGCTCATATAAAATTTTTGAAGTGAGCATATTAAATTATTCTAAATATGTACCTAGCTAGATATATATATTTTTAACTCAATCGCGGTTTTGCATACGTAATTCCAAAACGAATAGGTGAAGTTTGTGTACTACAGCAAAAGTTACGGTTTTGGCAACGAATGCGATTTAAAACCATGCTTTCTTAGTTGGAAAATAAGATTTAAGTAAAGTATTAAGTAGAAAATATCAAAATAGCCTTTTATTTAATTCATCTATTAGTTTTCACAATAATTTTTGAGTTGCATTGCAACCATTCAACAAAAGCTCACACAATCCTGAAAACGCGAAACCGATCTTTCAAAGCTTTCGCATGCGATTGGTTTTATTGAAAACAACCCGGTGCTGGTTTCGAACTGGTGTTTACACTTTGCTGTATCAACAAAAACGAGTAAATATGGTGTCTGGATCGCCTACAGACAGATGCTATTGATTCCTGCACGCTTGAATATTTTTTATTTATCTCGGTTGGGTTAAAAGGCTAATTAATGTAATAAAGTGATTGTTGCAATTACACAATTAAGGCAGAGCACGTCGAAATCTGTAAAAAACTTATAATACGCTGCCAGAAAGATTTCCAGGTTAAATGACCAAATGATTGTACTATTAACTCTATCAAGACCCCGAACCATCATCAAGTTTTATAATAGTTGATGTTTAGACTGCTACAAGATAAATATACAGAGTTATTTCTAATCAATTAGCATTTTGAGTTTTGACAAAAGTCGCAGAACAAAAGTTGTTAGTTTTGATGTACAGAATATGCCCCTAAAAGGATGCTAATTGATTAGAAATAACCCTGTATAGTTAAAACAAAGAAGACAGTGTAATAACCCGTCTTAAAAAACGTTAAACCTCGGGGTTTAACGTTTTCATTAGTGAGTCACAAAATGCAGTGGATCATTCGAAATTGGCACCGAGCATTACTGAGCCAGCACCAGCGCTCCAAGGGTTCGGTTGTTGAACTCTGTCACTGAGTAACGCGTCACTGACATCTACAAGGTCTCGACCAAGGAACCGCCGCCAGGTACTATTGCGTAATATATTTAAACAATAAATAAAATATATATGCAAGGACGTGGCCAGGGGCGGCGATGTAAAACCCAAACGCAATGTTGAACATACCGTCCGCGCGTATAAAATTTAATCCAGATTGTCAAAAATCTCAAAATTTTCGTGCTCGCACTTAGTAAAACTGAAAGTTTTTTTTGTTTACCTTTAGCCCTTTATCGAAAACACATCGAACATAAGTAAGACTGAAAGTTTCCTTTGTTTAATTCAATCCTTTATAGAAAAAACATCGATCATCTCTTGCACAAGATTTTGACTAAACCTAACTAAAAACGACAATTTCACATAGTTTCTATACTTGGCAGGAAACTTAAAGATCATACGCAATCAAGACGATGTAAGGTTGTCAATTAAACATCGTAATCACTATCTTATAAATTTGCATTTTTAAATGCGAATAACCACTGAACTATCTCATCTGTGAAAATACCGTTGAAGTAGCAATGTCCAGTGATACGCATTTAATAGCTTACAGTATGTAGCTTTCAGGATTTCTTACCAGAAAGCTAACAAATAATGTAACAAAATATAGCAATTTGTATATTTATTCTTATAGCTCATGTTATTTACAATTATGCGTACAGTGGCCTCATTTCGAATAATGAGCAGTAACAATGACCGTTCCATGTAATTCTACATCATATTGCATCAATCGTTAAAATGTTTGACTTGCTAGACTCTCCTCTAGACATTCTGAGGGCAAATAGTTTCATTTAAATGTTGATGTTTTACTCTTTGCGTAAACTTTTTTTTACTCTTTACCTCTGACATGGCTAAACGGTTAAAACAACCGGGACCTACAATTTAACGTATTATCCAAGCCACTGTCTCTGTTGATACAAATAAAAGCATGGTTATTTGAAGGGTTTTCCAAAACCGGTGTACTAAGCCGACTCTAGAGATACATAGATGTAGATGTAGAGATTCAGACTTAGTTCTTCCTCGTTTTCACCTGGGGCGCTGTACAAAAAATACAAAAATACAAGAAGACATACGGAAACTACTGTATTTTCCGTTTACGAATAATCTCATCTCATGCTTTCAGTCAACAATTTTGCGAGTAGGTAAATATCACCAGTTAAGTTGATATGTTGAAACTGCGTACGCGCACGTGCATGATAAATGTTACTATCTATTCTGTGTGGGCATTTCGTAACATTTGTAACAGTGGACTGAAAGCTACGCCCTTCTAGCCAAACTGGGGCGAACGGGCGTGCCCTATTTATTACTATTATGTTGGGAGTTTTTACAGGTGAGAAATGTTCTAACTTAATAAAGACATTTGATTAAAATTGTAAAGAAATAAGACCGATGATCTCATAGAGCTTTTCCTCTGGAGGCAAAGATGGACTTCTGTATTAGTAGAGGGCATCTTGACGACATAGTAGCAGGATGTGGTCAAATGCATACTTATCCCTTATAAAATTTGCCGCCGCACGGCAATTTAGCGAACGCTTTGAGCTTTCTTCGAAGCGACTATTTTTTTTATTTCGTAGCCGTTTTGAGACGGAGGCTGTCTTTTACTTTAAGGTTTTCGCAACGATGACTCTCCAATATAATTCTGTTAACTTTTTTATTCTAGGTAAGTTAACGTTAGACCCCATCTTACCTAGTCTTAAACATAGCAAATTAAGCAATATCTATAAATGTCGATTAAGTAACTTCAACAAAAATAAGCAAATTGAATAGAAACAGCGAGTACCTACTCAATGTTTTAGTACAAGTGTAGGTACGCTGGTATCTTCACCTCAAAAGTTCATGTACCCGGCGACCAGCCTTGCTGCTTGAGATATTCAATTATCTCAAGTCACAAGGTTACATGCGCTCTACTAAAATATATTATTTATTCTTTTTGTAATTAGATGCATTGTAAAAAAAATAAAAAATGTATGTGTAACAAAACAACAGTTTGAAAACGATACACAGACACAGTTTGAATGGCATTAAAACTGCTAGGAGCAGGAAAACGAGGAAAAGTAAACTCCTCAGCCACGTGGTGGATGAGTATGACCCGAACTCTAAAGAAGAGCCTTTTCGATCATGAGACAACCCACGATAGATTGTCCTGACACGGGCTTATTGAGAGAGCTAACCCCATCTATAACGTGGGAATAGGCAAAGAGAAGCTATGTGGATTGTCTAACTTCGTCAAAAATTTAATACAAACTTAACTTACTGGCGCTTGGCATATTTTGGACTTCAGGGTTGTGTGCTGTGAAAGATACTTTACATACTATGGACTCATGAAATATTTCGTGTTACATCCTCACTGGTCTGGACTCTATAATTTTTATTTACTCTACCAATTTGTCACAAATTTACCAACTGTACGAACTGCTATAGTATAGTTAACTATCACTATATGTATATCTGAAATTCGGTGCCATAGTAATGTTGTTCTTAAAGTTAATTATTTATTTGTTGAAATATTAAAATATGTAACATAAAAGAATGACCTGAAGAAACGAATACAATTGGATTCGTGGTCACATTAATTTTGAACCTGGTGAATAACTAATCAATACATTCAATGACTAACAGTTGAATATTCATATGGGTGTGTTCTACTTTTTTAAATGTGATAAATATATACTACTGAAACGTTACATACTTATAAAATATACATGAGGCGAAAAGAGGTATATTTACGTAACTAATAGTTTCCAGACTATGTAAATTACGCGCGATGCAATTCCAATAAAATCAATGTATTAACGACATTAAAATATATATGATATACCTACGCTATATATAGTATACAGTACAGTACCCAGTATACATCGTCATTAGGTAAACAATTCCATTGTATGTAAGTAGTCGCCGTCGACGTTTAGACGTAGAATTAACTGATAGTTGGGTAGAAAATGGCTAAGCCACGAAAAATGTATAGAACCATAGAGCTCTCAATACAGTAATAATAATGAAAGCAAACAACTTATAATGTGTAAGTTTAAAAAGCATTTTAAAAATAGAAGAGAAGCAAATAGCTCATCTACAAAACGTAGCCTATACGTTTGACGTTATCAGGATAAAATCCAAAGATGTGTAAGCATAGACTTGGATTTTTTTACATCGATGCGTGTAAGCTACTCTTCAAAGACGACATGGGTGTCTATATAAGAGATAGCAACAGAAAATATATCCTACTAATATTATAAACGCGAAAGTTTGTGAGGATGGATGGATGGATGGATGGATGTTTGTTACTCTTTCACGCAAAAACTACTGAACGGATTGAGATGAAACTTTGCAACAATATAGCTTATATATCAGAATAACACATAGGCTATAAATTATAATGATATTGCGTCAAAAATCAAAATATCATGCGGGCGAAGCCGCGGGTAAAAACTAGTAAATAATTAAAATATATAAATGTTTCATAAAATTACATCCCAAAAATATTACACTTTTACCAGCTGGATAAAAAGCAAAGTAGAAGAAAGTTCTAACAAGATCTTAATTATATGTATGTAGGTTCATGTTTGGCAAGCTTATAATCATACATACATGTGGATTTCCATAAAATTTAACACACTTCTTGAAACTGCAAACTGGAATGATGGGATAGTTACACGTATTAAACTTTATACGAAGTAATAAAATATATTATGTAGTTGAGATGGTGGAGAGGTGAATGAACAGAAGCCATTTAGCTCTGGAATAAGGTCAATGGTCGTTAAATTTAAATGTAATGCGGCAGTTGAAGCATGAGTGCAATGTCTTAAATCTCGCACTTCAGCTATGTTCTTTAGTTTTGTATACAGGGTTATTTACAGGGCTGCTTTACCCTGTAGGTACTAAGCCGAAAGGGGTGATCATCATGAACAACTTTTACTATGGAGCCAACCCAAAATTCGAGATACGTATAAAAATCGGCTGTTCTATACAAAATGCTAGTCGGAATTGACAAAATGTATGAAACAGCTGATTTTTTTCTCGAATTTTGGGTTGTCTCCGTAGTAAAAGTTGTTCATAATTAATCTCGATCACCACCTTTCGGCTAAGTATAGGGTTAGCAGATAACCCTGTAGAGCGAGCAGATTATCTCCGTTCATAGTTTCATAAACGTTAACATAGATTTCTGGTTTTAAGAGTGCAACGTAATCTCGGGATTAAACGATTTTCTTTAGATTTTATTGCCCATACAAAGCACTGCCAATTTTTAATCTGTACTTTGTGTTGTCATAATAGGTACTTGTTTGCTTAAACTCAAGCTGCGCACAACACACCTTTCTTAGGATTTTTTCTGTGTTTCCTAATTCTGAGGGTTTATTAGTACTACGAGTATAAGTGATATTACAAAAAGTCATCTCAATTTATGTTTTATTTTTAAAACAGTACTGTATTGTATCAGCCTTTTTAATAGTCCACTGCAAGACGTAGGCCTACCCACGAAAGGCGATTGGGCCAAATCCACCACACTGGCCCAGTGCGGGTTGGTGGATTCACATACGCCATCGAATTCCTTCTACGGACAGATGCAGGTTGCCTCACGATGTTTTCCTTCCCCGAAAAGACAGTGGTGTGAAATTCCGCACATATATTTCAAGGAATTCATTGGTACGGGACCGGGATTTGAACTCACGACCTTACGATTGTAAGGCGACTGTCATCACCACTAGCCCACCACGGCTTAAAACAGTGTCACGAATAATATAAAGAATCAGTTTAAATAGTTAATGACTTATTAATATAGAAATACGCTTCATGTCTAATGTCTATGATATTAATTTTGTTACAAGTTTGTAGGTATACTAATATCTACATTTATTAAACAATATTGTTCATCTTTGATTAGAAGCAACAAAATTTTAGCATAACAATCAAAGTCGAGCTAAAACATCAATCGAATAATTAAACAACCTTAAACCAATTTGATACAACAATAAATATAAGGGCGGGTTTAGACTAAGTTTCAGGACAAGACGTACAAACAGCTGACGCAAGAACACAAAGGCTTAACAAACAGTTGAAACAAAAAAATAGAGCATCGCTGTTTGTTCCTTTTTTAATATAATAATAAATTAATTCTCATCATTTACTTACGCCAAGAAAATGAACGACCGTAGGAAGAACTTTGAAATTCGGTAGAACTCTTTGAAGTAACTGCTATGTTAAACGAGACTTACAAACGCGATTTATAGCTCCATGCAACTGTTCATATGTTCGTGTGCCGTTTACATCTAGCGAGAACATTAACGGAATAATTATCTGTCTCTGTTTACACCAAAGAGTTTGATGGAGATGATAAAGTAAAATCTCGTTCTATAATCGTTTGGTCTAAACATGCCTTTAGTTTGAACTCCGAAGATGCCGCGCCTCAATTGTTCGTAACAAATGGGTTTACATTTTCCGTGCGGGGATGATTGAACACGCCAATTAAGATATTTTAAGATCTCCATGTTCCTGATAAAATTTAACGTGTTTTTAATCTTGAATCATTGGTTAACCGATGAATTTGATACGCTTATGAAGTCTTACTGCTTTGGATTTTTATTAATTATAAAGTAATTACTTAGCTCTGTTTTAATTTAACAATGCTCGTTATGAACTTAATTTCGGTTGGAAGTTTACCTCTGATAGTACTTCTTATTTAATTTCACTGTTGAACTTTGTCTTCCTTCCTTTGCCTGGTTTCCCCTTTGTAGGTTTAGAGATACTATAATTCAATTCACAGTTTTTTTTCTCTCTCTTCATTAAGACACGCTTGGGTCTTTTCATACAGTACCTACCTATCATGAACCTATGAAATGTCATTTGCATATTTAATATGAACTATTAAAAGACAAGTTGAAGTCGTTCCTAATAATCAATATCCAATATGCCTCATCATCATGTCTATTTATAATTCTCTTACAAAACAGCACCCCCTTTTCTGTCAAGAAGTCACTACATACAAAGGTACCTATTCGAATTAATGACGACAATTGGAAACATCTCTACCTATAGCATAACTTTTAACTACTTACTTGGCTCCCTCACCGCAAATGTTATTCAGTTGGCGACTGCATTTTCCAATCTTGTAAGTTTGCTCGGTACGCCACGTGAATCCTTAATATCTTTGGATGTTCGACTTTTATGAGCAAAAACTTCGCGAGTGTATATTTCAACAAAGTTTTTGATGATGTGCTTATTTATTTCGCTCTGACATTTTCTCGTGACCAAAGTTTTGTTATGATCTTGGACTCCAAAAATGAGTGCGAAAATTTATACCGAGTGCATCGAATAAAAGAACCCTAAGAAGTCACAGCATTTTTAACTTTAGGTACTTTAGTTGTCGCAAAACTTTTTACTAACTCAGAAAGCCCAATTTTAAAGGCGCCATCGTAAATTTAATTGTAACGTAAAATAGTGTTATCTCTATAAAATGCATATAGTGAAAAAGAAACATGGCTACTCTAAATTGATATCATAATTACGATGGCGCCTTTAAAATTGGGCCTAGAGAACTGGTAGATTCACAAAAATTGTTGCACGTTGAATTGTTTCAATTGTTTCCTTTTCTCACGTTATGATGAATGAATCACATTCATACAAATAGAGAAACACATATCTGTATGTTGTCATAATATCAATCATACCGGACATTACTTACACCTTATATTATTCCTATTCATGTTGGAGCGACAATAGTAGGAACTACCTTACCTAAGGATATGTAAGAACAGAGAACTTGAACTAGGTAAGGACAGTCCTACATATTTTACTGTTGTAAGATATTACGCCTGCGTTAGACAAAAAGGCTCGAAGGCATTTTCTAACTAGGAATGTGAACCCTTTCGACGAAATTTATAAGAAAACCTTGAGATTCTTCTTTTGTTTTACAAACTGATCTCATATTACATCATTGTCTGCGTCGCAAGTACTTCAGAGTAGAATATTGGGATACCTGCTTCGAGCAAATATCTACAGAGCCACAGTCCTTAAGTGAAAGTAGTAATAAAATGTCCGAGCGCCGTCATATATACCGACTTAGATATTTACATTAAATATTCATAATAACCCGTTTTCTTGTATCTCGACGTTATGTTACCTAATTAGTGCTTGTAACCGAGCACTTTGGCATTGCACGGCGTTGTAGTCGGCTTGCAATCGCCTTACGACTAACTAAAAAGCCTGCCCATTACGTAGCTAGGCTCGGACACTTTATTTTGCACGATTGTGACTCTATAGATATTTGCTCGAAAGATACCTGCCGTATTTGACCGAACTGGTATACTCGCATATAGAGCTCTGGAAGATCAAATCAGGAATAAGGAGATTCGTAGAACCAAGCATTATGTAGGAAGTCCTACGATGACGAAAGTCACCCTAAGAATAAACAAAAAAGGTAGAAGCCTAAAAATGTCAACAGATTTATTCAAGCAGATACAATCAGTAACCTAGAACACAATTAGGTCGAAAAGATTTAACCAAGCTAGGTATTCAGACTTAAACCTAATCCCTTGGAACACCGCTTTAGTCATTATCGAAATGAGCTTCCGCGAACCGCGTACGTTCAATAAATTCATTTGGTATTTGAGGGTAGTCTCGAACCGATCACACGGTTGAAACTTTGATGGCTGTTTGAAAGTTTCAGATTGAGGTGAGGTTTTATATTCGAAAATTCTATGTACCTACTCGTATTATATACGTATTGTATCTATATATGTATAGGATATATTCATATATGAGGATATAAAACACCTGTTCTAAGCCGAAAGTCATTGTACTCATTAACTTTTCAGATGTGCTAATTCTGAAATCGCAATTTTGAAAATTTTCGTTGTATCATAGTTATTATAATAAATTATCATCATTATTCCGTTTCAATGGCTTTTTTTTTCTAGGTTATTTATATTTACAATATTTACATAGCTATGTGGGTATCAAATGTGCTTTAGAGACCAAAATAAAATATAAAGCAAAATTACCATTAAAATAAATAATACAACCAGTAAGTACCTACTTTTTAATAAAGGAATTTAATGTACAAAATACTAGCCACATTTGAATAAAATTATTTATCATAGATCATATAAATAAAACAATAGGTACATATATTTTTGTAGAAAGTTTAGTTTTGTAGATCTGCAACAGCTTGAGCCACATACGTGGCACTTCATTCATTCACTTCACTTTATCCTCAAAACAAATGAAACCAAAGCCGCGTTTCCGGCTGCTCTCGAAATAGGCGCATGAGTATTGTATCGAGATCCAAAGACAAAGGATACAATGGGACAGCGGAAATATCAGTTTTCATTTCCAATGGACGCGTCGTCGCAAACGGGAGGGTAATGTGGGATTTACACGGGTTCCAAGCCGCACGATTTTAACCGCGCGGCGAAAATCGACTGACCAAACTGAACTGTCCAGACTTCTAGTCTAATTGTCATTTAGACGGTCGATTTTGACCGCACGGCAAAAATAGTGCTGCTTTAGTCACCCGTGTAAATCCCCTTTAGGCTGATCGCAAACGAACGTGTCGCCACAGCCACAGCCACAAACACCGATAAAAGAGAAATATTTCTATAACTGACCGACCATTACTGTGAGATGACAAAATGTTTGAAAAGACGTCGATGGCAGCTCTAAAGGAGTTTGTGGCTTTGCTCTAGAATGTTTCCTCAAAGCTTAGGTCACACGTTTCTTTGTGATAGAATTGACTCTACAGAAGACAACGCGGCTTAAAGAACTGTTCTTCTTAATAAATATGTATACACATGTAAAATCATACCAGGAAGTTGTTCTTATAAAAATAAATAATTACGATTAACTTAACTACTTTACAAATACTTTAAAAATGAACCACCTTATATGTACCTGAAACTTATGATTAAAAAATTATGAATTATGAAAAAAGCAACTATGTGCAAATAGTAGTGGTAACAGTATCAGGCTAGCAAATAAAATATACGCTTGTAACAAAGTTTCCACAAAAAATAAAGATTACTTCTCTCCACAGCGACGACAGAATAACATCGTCGAATACAACCCATCACATAAATAACAAAAACTATTATGAAAATTTGCCAGAAGCAGTCAAAGGTAAAGTAAAAGTTGTAGCGTTTGTAACAGCCAACGTGAAAATTGTTTCCAACAATATCTCGACTCGTATTACTCGTAATCACGATTCGCCACAACTACAACCACTTTTGTCTGCGAAAAATTAAGTAAATGCGCAGTAAAACCACAACAATGTAGTTCGCAAACTATGTAACACATTTCGATAGCGACTCTACACTATTCTGCGACCCACTCGTGCCTGATAACCAGATAATCTGCGCAGTCAACGTCCATCTCTAACTGCGCATGTGAAAAATAAATTTAAAAATAACCGCTGGCAAAATATTTACTCTGAAGAAGAAAAATAACAAAGATCTTGGTAAATCATGAAAGATTTTACGGCTAAATGTTTTGGTACGTTTCAGTTGATTCGCCATTTGTCGGGATTTCCTGTGGGTACGGGCTACTGCCGACCTCGTTAGCAAATACACAGTCGGGGACAGGTCGCCGCAATAATAGCCACATTAGTCGAAATAAACCTCTACAATCTGACGGTACTTGGACAATTACTTTCCTTTACTTGGACGCTTGGGACCAGGAATAGTGCTAGTTTTTTTACCATAATCTGGATTTACTCAGGAATGGATCGTTGCATTTTTAATTGCACTTAGCTGCGACGGAATTGTGGAGGGAATCAGAATTCATTTAACTTACCGAAAGTTACTAAACAATTTCTGTCCACATTATCGAGTGACAAGACGAACAAGTTTTTGACCTGAAGTTCAGTGTCACGCATGCTCATCACATATAGTAGCACTGTACCTAGCGCTCATAGCGTAGTTTAAGGTGTGCGTTAGCGATCATCAATGTTAAGCAGCGTTCAGCACGGTCAGTCTTCGGATGGGTGACCGCGCGTGGCATTTACAACTGAACGCTACTTCGCTGGCTCGCATGACACGTTAAGTTGTAGGTTCCGGTTGTTTTAACCTTTTAGAGTCAGAGGCCTTCAGGCGGCTTAAAAACTGACACCAGGGCTTGTTACTCGGCCTATACGAACTTACTTATCACATTGTGCATTTGGTAGTCACCTAGAACGTAGAAAACAACTAATAAATACTTCATAAACGAAACACTATAAATGCCAGGAGCTTCGAAACAATCATTTATTTTGGGAAATCTGTATAGGAGACCTACGTCCGGCAGTGAATGTTTAATGAAGACGATGACGAATGTGGCGTGACATTGAAAGTCCATTGACACTGAAAGATGAAATAGGTATTGTGTAAACGAAATAAACAGACCATGAAAGATGACCTACAGGTACCAGCATCATGATTATGCAAACAAATCTCAAGAAATACTTAAAGGTAGGCAGCAGTTTGCAAAATGGAATCAGTGACATTGGGGTAAAATATCATCACCCCTTTCTCATTTCATGTTGGCCGACAGGCAAAGGTCTGATTTTCTCTGCAATTTTTCCTTTTTATTACCGACTTCCAAAAAGGAGGAGGTACTATGTTCGTCCGTATATATTATTTTGTGTATGTTAATCGAAATTTTCGCCAATAAAGAACCGATTTAAAAAAAAAATAGTACATATACTTTCCGAGGTGGTCTCATTTAAATTTTATCGAAATCGGCTGAGCTGTTTTTGATAAATCAACAAAACGTACATGGATGTTACATTGATTCGTGCAAATTATTCGAATTTTGTACACGGTAGGTATTGAGATTTTTTACGAAAAATAATTATTAGCATCAATCTTTCTAAGCGAGCCTACCTCGCACTCTCTGGACTGGTTATGTATATCACCTACTACGGAACGTATATTTCGATCGACTAGTTCAAATTCAGACTTTAGTTACCTACTAGCTTCTCTAGAATTATCGTGTCGAATCGATCTCAATATCGGGCAATTACCCCCGAGCCGACGTCCGGTTCCCAAGCAGCGCCAATCAGGCAATCCAAGCAGAACTATTGTAATTTTGTGCCTGAAAGAATCAGGTTCTTCGACCTAAGCCCGGAGCTTCGGCCTTGCCGCTCTGTTGGCAACGCTAAAGGCCCCACTACACTACTCGCTTCTACGTTCGTCGAGTCCTTGACGAGTTACCCGGAGTTCGAAGTGACCGTCCACACACTCGGTCAACTTCGCGAAGTGCCCAGTCTCTACGAGTCCGCGCACGATGTAACATAGACGTTCAAGTGACTGCAGCCGTAGTAAAGTAAATTTGTATAGGCCGATAATTATTATATACTACGGGACTAATCGCGCACTAAAATTACGAGATAAATAAATACGTCCTCATCCCGAAGTTTCGGCCGAGTTGCATCGTCAGTCTACCCGTGACCACGATCGATGATTATAAAATAAAAATGAATACCTCCTCATCCCGACGTTTCGTCCGAGTTGCATCGTCAGTCTACCCGTGACCACGATATGATAATTATGTGTTCAAATCGCGAAAGTTTAAAAACAACATTGTATAGGCCGGGCGGCTAGCCCTGGTGTCAGAGTTTTTAGGCCGCCGCCGGAAGGCTTCTGACATGGCTAAACGGTTAAAACAACCGGGATCGTAGTAAAGTGCACCCTATTACATTCACAGTACGATGGACCACGACGTCCGCGGCGAACTGAAGTGAGGCGAGTAGTGTGGTGAGACGCTTCGTATTCGAACTCCGGAACGCTCCGAGTCCTTTGACTCGGTGCAAAAACCGACAACTATCGAAAGTCAGGCGAGGTGGAGCGAGGTATAGGTCGCGCCACACGAGTTGGCAGATGTGAAGTTAGCTACAAGTTGCGCAATAGCCAATCAACGTGCGGCTTTATGTGAGCTTCAATCAGGATTGGATATTGTGCAGCTTGTAGCTAACTTCACATCCGCCAACTTGTGTGGCACGGCCTATAGGACGAAGCGGAGTGAAGTTTGCGTCCACACTATCCACTTCTCTCGGGCTTCATTAACCTCGGGCAACTTCGCGAGTAGTGTAGTGGAGGCATAACACCTCGCCTTTTACCGCCAAGAAGTCACTAACTTTGCTATTAGCGAGTTCTTTACGCATTGTTAAGTCAGCTATATTCTGCCTAGGTTTAGTTGTTCGCAATTGTAGCTATTGGGAAAGAGCTGTGGTTGGTTTAGAAATAAGTCTAATGATGAATTCGTGTAAGTTACTTCGTACAGGCCGGGTGGCTGGCCACTAGTTCGTGCCTCGGACATGGCTGAACTGTTAAAACAACCGGGACCAATTGGATGAATTCGTGTGTATTTTCGATATAATGGCCTAGTGTACATAATATCAACCATCAAGAGGCAGCGATACTTTAAGTTGCTAACAATTTTACGATACATATCTTGAAAAAACTGAGCATATTATTGCTTTTGAGCATCTTTTGAGACTACTTTTGCAACTACAGTAAAAAAATGATCTAGTATATACCTAATTGCACTCGGCGCCCGTTGGGTAGTAACAAGCCAACTACCATCCACTAATGATTTGAATTGGCATGATTGCTGCAGTTGAGACTATTCACTATTGTCTAGATTTCTAGTTGTCTGCCGACGTCATTTTATGACTGTAATCAGTTTTGATTATCAATTTGCATTCTAAAATAACTTTTCCATCCATCCATCCATCAGCCGTAGGACGTCCACCGCTGGACATAGGCCTCCTCTTTGGATTTCCAATAAAGCAGGTTGGAAGTGGCCTGCATCAAGCGCGTTCCTGCGATCCTAATTATATCGTCAGTCCACCTGGTCGGTGTACGTCCTACGCTGCGCTTACTGGTCCGTAGTCTCCATTCGAGAAATTTATAGCCACATCGACCATCCGTTCTACGAACTATGTGCCCCGTCCACTGACACTTCAACTTGTTAATCCGCTGGGCTATGTCGGTTACATAGGTTCGTCTGCGAATCTCCTAAACTTTTACCTTTTAAACAACTAAATAAATCGTTAATTTTGACATAAAATAACAATGTTCTTAGTAATAATTGACCCAAAGGCTCCTAAACTAGTTAAAAACTGTATTTTAGGAGCCGATGGCTTCTCCTTAAAGTATATACACAATGAATACAAATAGCTTTTGCATTCGTATATTTGTAGTAATCTTCTCTCATCAGTCATTTCCAATAGAACAGGCTGGAAGCGGCATGAATCCGACGTGGTCGTGTCTTCATGATTATATTGTCAGTCATGAGAGTGAAATATTTTTAGTAAACTGACTTCTGTGTCAAACTGACTGTTCTTTAACTAGCTATAATAATACATCGCGTTTTTTACTCAAATTACACATTAAATTCAATACCTACATGGACTGTTTTTATAACTGTACACAGTACAGTTTATTTATCGTTTATTTGCGTTAAAATGTTCCTTTGGTTTTACCTACACTGACATCTAGATATTATAATAATTATAAGCATATTTAAACCGGGTTAGCTGTGACTATTCTGGTGCCTTGCTTGTGGTCAGTAATTTGATGGTGTGGTCAACTGAATACCTAGATAAAGTTTTAGATTGCATTTACATCTATTGGTAAATAGACAAGTAATTACATCAATGATTTAGACTGGAAAATTTTATCACTAGTTTAATATTTTTTGATGTGTCAATTTTTTAAAGATAGATACTTCAGATAAATAGTCGGTTCCCACGCTAGATATCTTTTGGTGAAAGATATGAATCGGATAATAGATTCAGTACCTAAATAGGTACTTATGAAAATATTTTATAAAATATATTTATTTTGTTGTCACAATTTAAATTAATGAAACTCATTATTTGGGTAATAAAATTTAAATTAATAAAAACAAATGAAATCATGCTACTCAGAAGTCGAAATATGCCTGTCTGTTACAGGAGCAACAATTGCTGCTCAACAATTACCTACTGAACAAATAGATGTTACCTATCTCTAAAAAGATTTGGCAGAACATTAACCTTTATTTCAGCTGACCATTTAAACAACACCGATTTATTAAATAATTATATTATTATGTGCGTACATCATTTAAACGAGCCCTTGAAACGTCGGACATACTCGTATCAACAAGCATAAGCTACACTTGCCTAATAAAGTGGCCAGTATCAAATAAGGCAGAAGGGCGTCTGTCACAAATCTAATAAGATTGGATATGTCGTCTCAATCTAACCGGGATGGAAATAAGAACTATTGTACATAAATACACGTTAAATTGTAGGTCCGGTTGGGTGGGTTGTGTCTAAAATGGCCAAATGGTTAAACCATTTGGCCATTTTAGAGGCCTTCAAGCGGCTCAAAAATTCTGACATTATGTCTAGCCTCTCGGCCTATACAAACTTACTTTTAGAACTTCACAATGCCAAAAAATACACAATTATTATTACTCCCAAAACATCAAATTAACTACACTCACACCATGAACGTACGTTCATGACTCACACGATGTTGCATTCTGCAATATACAATACTTAATAGCTTTTGTCTACGGTTTCGCCTGCGTGGTAATTATCGTTAGTTTTGTGATATCCCATAGGAACCTCTTATTTTTCCAGGTTTAAAGTATTCTATGACACTCTTGAATTTGCAAACTGTATCCATCCAAAAAATCAAGTCGACCCCTCCCTCTTTTGCTCCGTGAAAGAGTAACTAACAAACCAATGAACACACTTTCGGATTTGTGATATTAGTAAGGTACCTATTTATATCGTAAATCTCATACGACATTTGTGCGCGAGTACGGTACAAAGCTTCTCTATGGATCTATACAGGGTTATCTGCTTACCCTGTACTATACCAATAGGGGTAATTAAGACAATCATTATGGACAACTATAACTATGGCGCCAGCCCAAACTTCGAGAAATAAAATCAGCTGTTCCATTTATCTGCAACTTGAAATCGACAATGTATGAAACCACTGATTCTTTTTTCTCGAATTCCAGGTTGGCTCCATAGTAAAAATTGTTCATAATAATGGTCTGAATCAGCTCCTTTCGGCTTAGTACACTATTTCTGGATAACCCTGTACAGATCTTTTTAGCGTCTGTATAAAGGCACGTCTCCTACTGCTCATCAATCGCCGTCGTGCCCTATAAAGCTGTCCCCGTGGCATCTACTGACGGTAAATGGTAGTTCGGACGTAGGGACAAATCACTTACCCCGGACAATAGACCTTGGAGCTTCCTTAGGTATCTGGTTTTATCGCGTTAGAACATTGATACGTTTCAATAGAGTAGGGCGTAAAGACAAGTGATTGCAAGATTTGTTGTCGATTTCGTTAGGGACCACTTGCTAGAAACGGCTTTGGATTGTGTCTGCCTTTTGTTTCTATGCGGCATTTGTTAAGTCCAGATAACACTTTCACGCCATAGGGATTATTCGATACCTAAGTATCTAAGAAATCTCTACGGTGTCAGTTTTTTAATATAGTTATACGTTTGGTGAATAGTCCATAATCCATTTTTTTTCAGAACACAACGGTACAGTTAAGATACACTTCAAGATATAGTGATGGCTTCGAGGCTGTCTGGTGCCAGTGAACTTATCCTCATCGGAGACGTTAATCAGCTACCTTATATTGATAGAGAAAACCTCTTCGAGATGAGGTACCATCGCCCTAACCTGGTCGCAAACATCAGCCAGGAGTTGTTATGTACGCACCGGAACCCCATGGATGTAGCGTATTCACTGAGGGAGATATACACGGGTGTATATTCCTCAGCAATCCAGGTCAGATCTCTAGAGCAGAAAAGATACACGGGTGCGCTAATACCCCATAACCTCCCCAACACCCTCTTTTTGGTCCACACTCAAGAAGAAAAGGAGACCCTTATCACCCAAGGGTATGGAGTGGGGTCGGGGTCGCGCATCCTTACCATCCACGAAGCTCAAGGTCTGACATACGACTCTGTCATCGCCATTAATATCAAGGCCAAGATGAGGTTGCACGAAAGCGTTTCGCACGCGGTCGTCGCAGTTTCACGGCTCACCAGGTCCTTCACATACTTCGCAGACAACGAGGAAGACGCTATCAGCCACTTTGTGCGGCGTGCGACGACTGCGTCACCTAAGGTCATCGTAGACTATAACTTAAAGATGGCCATTAAAGACCGAAACGCGGCGGTGATGGAGGCTCTGCGCGGTATAAGTAGCAATTTGAAAAATTATATGTAAAATCAACGTAGTTTAAAGTCATATTTTGTTTTGTTTTTAATTTTATTAGATTTAGAGTCCTTTTGTTAAGCCTTTATAAGCAATATTGTTCAAATCTTTTTTCTTAATGTATATCTTAAAAAGCACAGACCCTGGAGTCTGTGGAGTGTAATAATTAAATAAAAAAAAATAAAAAAAAAGATACACTTCAGAGAGCCGTCAATCTTACCTTGTTCCTCTTATGTGGGGTCGGGACTGGGTGTCAAGCGATGTCATTTTATTCATTCATTTCTATCTTCCGTCATACATTCCTATCGCTTATTTACCGAGTCATACAGCACATTTACTTTTATTGTCATATCTCCTTTACACTGTTCATTCATACTTTTTTGGCTATCCACAAATTATGTTCCTTACTAATCAATTGATTTTCTTGTCGATAAGAAAAATCTGTGCTATTCTTTTTTATTGGCAACTAGATAAAAATCATCTTCTTGGCACGTTGGCTTGTGATGAAGCGTGATTTCCACAATGTTAACATCGTGTCTGTATTGTTGCAGAGGGTGGCGGGGTCAGTGCGGCGGCGCGCGGCGCGTGCGTGCGGCGCGCGCGACAGGTGACCGACGCCCCTCGCGGCTGATGTGGGCTGCGGGCGCGTGCTGCTCGCGCCAGGCAGGTGAGCACCGCCACCACTTGCCAACATCTGCTCTAAGCTCGAAAGGAAATAACTATATACTTTTGAAGGAGTAGGAAGGATGGGTTTGGGCGTCCTCTTTACTACGGTTTTGCTCAACTTTGCTACTTAGCGCCTATGA
Organism: Hypomecis punctinalis; assembly: GCA_949316475.1. Classification (NCBI taxonomy): domain Eukaryota; kingdom Metazoa; phylum Arthropoda; class Insecta; order Lepidoptera; family Geometridae; genus Hypomecis; species Hypomecis punctinalis. The sequence goes on from OX438807.1 coordinate 7,068,335, forward strand.
CACTATCCTTCTTCAGAGATGTGCCAGGCACGTGAGGACCACGACCACTAGGTTGGGCTATCTAGTCTCGTCTAGCTCTGATAGGGGAATTCGACAACACGCTCTATAAGGACTAGGAAGGATGGGCATGATCTTTGGTTGGGCTTTCACATATGTATATTGTATCTGACATCGTCCTTCTCTAGAAAAGTGCCAAGCACGTGAACACCACTACCACTTGGCTGAGTTATCTAGTCTAGTTTGGCTCTAATAGGAGAATTTAACAACGCGCTCAACGGGGAGTATGATGGATGGGCGTGCTCTTTGGTTGGGTTTTCCTTAACACTTATGACACCGGCCTTCTTTAGAGAAGTGTCAGGCACGTGAGGACCACGACCACTTGTTCAAGCTATCTAGCCTAGTTTAGCTCTAATAGAGGAATTATACAATACGCTCTACAGGGAGTAGGAAGGACGGGCGTGCTCTTTGGTTTGAGTTTTCCTTTACATTTATGACACCCACTGAGTTGTTGTACAGATTTGAGCCAATCGCGACAACCAATTGATATTAGCTGTGGGTTTTGTAAAGATAAGTTATCCAGCTATATTGCTGCGTTAGGAGATGCTTGGGACATTAAGACTTTCGAAGAAGAGAAGAGAGAAAGAGAGAAGAAGATCGTAATCATCAACTACCTACTAGCGGAGTTGGAATTTTTGTTCTTAGTTGGCTCAGCCCTCCTGCTTTGGCTAGAAGAAGAGAATTTGGGCGCCTAAGATAAATCAAAGTTGCAATTATTCTAGGGACCTACTGAATTTTCTCGGAAAATCCGCTTTGCCTATCCTGTGGGTTACCTAGCTATGATAATGAGAGCAAACTATTGCAGATTTTATAAATATCATAGTACCTATTTACTCAGAATAGTAAATAATAATAGAATAATAATCTAGCATAATGTAGCAAATTCGTAGGCCACAGAAAAATATACAATACAACTCATACAACGTACATATATAGCTTAACAATACAACTCATACAACGTACATATATAGCTTAACAGGGGAGCCAATTACCAATATTTAAGATGAATTTTAATTTAAGATTGCACCAATCTCGTACAAATTATGAACTAGTAATAGAGTTCTGCGACACACACAAAGGTACAATTTGCGAATAAATATCGTTTACGTAATAAATTTAAAACATAGCATGCCATAAATCATAGACTCAGTAGTCTACACCTTCTCTAACCAGCTAAAAACTTATTCCGGCGCTAACGAGAATCGCCTATCTGGTAAATTCCAAAGACGCAGCTGACACGAAAGGGCAAATGAATCACCTGAAGCTTAGCATTAATGAGGAACGGCATAATAACAGCTCGCAATTAGCATTCATTGCATAATGGGTAAGGTCGCCGGAATCCTGCAATTGACATTTGCTGATGCACCTGTTACGTCAACTGCAGAAGGTCAAGAGGCTATCGGAGTATCGAACATTATTTATAATCAACTGACTGTAATATTAGAAGATAAGTTGATAGCTGTAATGTGCTTGGATTTTCCCAATAATAAATAATTTCGAAATTGGAAGTATGTACGCGTTGTAATCATGATCTAACATGGAGCATGTCACCCCAAAAGATTGGAAACTCAAGAAAGACATAAATTGCTAAGCAAATCCCGTGGGTGACGCTGTCGTATACATGCGTTACACTGCGTCTGTTGCTCGCTTTGTCACTTATTTGTACAAAAAGATACAGATCCTAATTCCAAGCTCTTCTGTGGTAGAGCCCTAAGGATAGTTCTAATGACAAAAGGAGTAATCGGGGTCCTATAGGTAGGTACATACTCCACTCATTGTTATGGCCTTACAATATTTTTGTTTTTCTACCTCTATAATATGTAGGGCTCCAGTAACGCCTTGTACCTGTGATTAAAAAGAAAACTTCACACGTCGTAGTTAGGATCCTACTAGGTAGACAGTATGATCTACACCCACATTACGTTATTGGAACATTACTCTGTCGAACCTCCGATGACACCCACATATAACATGCTGCAGAGAGCAGCCATTACATTTATAGCCAGAAGATTGATGACTCCAGACTCCAACTGACGTGCTACCGTGCTACTCGTATAGATATATACTTCTCACAACCATTAATAGATATTAATAGGTAACAATAATGTAGCTATATATAGTTTAATACGAGGTGAATCTCTAAACCAATCACATATGTACTTTATCTTTGTCCCGGTCATTATGACCAACTTTTGATTAACGACTAACCCTGTAATCGCGAATAAAATCAACTGATAGGGTAGATGTCAAAAGTATTTCCTTTAAGTAAACAAAAAATAATGCAACACTATACATATTGTTGGTGTGAATGTTAAAGTTTGAAAATTTATATAAAAATATATTATTTTAACCTTAAGATTGTCTACATAATCATTACAATTCAAAATGGCCTAAATTGACACTAAGATGGCCACAACATCTACTACATACAATGTGTCGATAGCAAATAAACTTTTTGCACCGACAGCTATATCTGGGTTGGTCCCGTAGTACAAGTTGGTCATAATTATTTTATTTTAATAAATTCCGGACTAGAATTTGCCCGTCGTATAGAAAAGCACCATAGATGATTCTCACAAATTTTAAGGATTCAATATAGCTGGTATACTTAGCTTATAGAATCTTTATAATCTAGGAATTTCGACAGACAGGGACAACAGATTCTTACATTGAGATGAGATATGAAACGCCGACATTTTCTTTCTAAATCAAATTCAGTTTTCCTTGCACAATTTAGTTTTTATCTGTACTTTACAGCTCACTCAGTAATGAGTACAGGCGGTCTGTCATTACACAGTTGTAAATAGGTAATGACATAACATGTGTGTGTCGCAGGGCGATATTACCGTAATAGATGGCTGAAACGTACTTACGTTGAACAGTAGATACTTACGTTGTATGATGTATTTGTGGCCAATAATGTTGTGTAACTGTCCCATGAGTGCTGTTACTTCAACGCCTTGCGCGCACTGCAGCTTTGAACCAGCCGATATTGAGATTAAAAACTTCATAATGTAAAGAAAATCATCGCCTTCGTCTTTTTGAAACTGATCATTTCAATACCTGCCATTATGATGCTCAATTCTTACAACGTAACATAATTATGACTGCCATTTGTTGATTTCCTCCTGAAAACTAACCATGCTTGTTACAGTAACAGTTAACGATCATATCCCCATACACAAACATTAGGCCCGATTATAAAGGCGCCATCGTAAATTTAATAGCGACGTAAAACGTGTTCTCTCTATCAAATGCAAAGGAATATTCTAAATTGCTATTATTACGATGGCGCCTTCATAATGGGGCCTATTATAATATTAACTTCACCAATAATAAATATTCAAATCAAAACTTCCCCAGTTATTTTTGTTCCTCTCCCTTGTAGAGAAGTCGAGCAGTCAACTTTCTGTATTTTTCCAATTAATTTTTTCGACTTTTTCCTGTCATGGCCTCCTCCAAGACCTCGTCTCCTCGTCTGACTTTCTAACGTGCAGTAACTTTGCAAGAAGCACATCGTCATCATTTGTCATTGGCAGCTGCATAACTCAGCCCACTGCAGGGCATAAGCATGTCCTCTTGCTCCAATTTTAATTATCTTGCGCCACTGCCATCCGATTTAATTTTGAATATCATCGGACCTATTCGGTCTTTCGCGGTTACTTATACCATCACGTGTCCATCGCTTTTTCGGACATCTACTCCACTTACCTGTCACTACACCTGATCAAGTGTCCCGCCCAACATATCTATACAACACTATCATCACTACATCTAGTCAACTCTCCCGGCTAATTGGAATTCTCCATCAGCATTACTAACAGAATCTCAATATCGGGTGCGAGTGCGCGTCGGGCTCTTGAGAGCCCATCTGACGGGTGTGTGTTGTTAGGTAGCAGGCACTCATGCGTGACGGGGTGAGTAACCGTGGCGGCGCCGCAGGGGAGGCCGGCACGGCGGCGCGCACGCCGGTCAAGACCTTCCAGGCGTACCTGCCGCCGGCGCACCGCACCTACAGCTGCATACACTGCCGCGCGCACTTGGCCAGCCATGACGAGCTTATATCTAAGGTGAGCATCATCCTCCACTGACTATCTTCTACTCATACTCGTATTCATATTCTACTTTATAACCAGCACCTCAGATCTGGCTGGCACTCTTATCTCTTCTTGGAAGTCATCGCACAATCAAATTTATACAGTTTGACGTAACTTATTTCAACTCATTGCAGGGTATAAGCCTCTCCCACTTTCACCAATTATCCCTATTCTGAGCTAATCTCATCCAGTTTTTGCCTCAAAACTTTTTGAGCATAATCCACCACCGGGTATCTACTGCTATCCAGTGTATCCATAATATATTATTTTGAAACCAGCACTCCTCAGTCGCTCCGGCAAGAGCAGCGTAGACGTCCACCCACAAGGTGGATGGATGGCCTCATAAAGGCCTCAGGATCGCACTAGATTCAAGCCGCTTCCAATCGTTCTTATTATAGTTCTATTGGGAAGGCATATGTCCAGCAGTGGACTTCCTATGGCTGCAACGGCGACAAACGACAACCCCTAAGTCGGGCACTCCTATCTCGTTTTGGGAGTCAACGCACATTCAAAGACACAGTTTGATGTCCGCTTCGTTCGTTGACTTTGGTAGAGCTACTCATACGGAAAGCCCTTTGCTTCTGTCTGGTATTAGGATTTCATAGACCGAGTTTGGTTACCTACTTTTAAATATTCTAATAAAATTACTATGTGCTATGACTACTTCATTCTTTTTTACAATAATCTTAATGCTAGTTAGAAACTCATGCTCTAGGAAATCTAAAGAAACGCCTTATTATTATGATCTTTGACGGGATGATAAGATGATAAAGGATATTTAATACAAAAAAATGCAATCAGCATCTCCAAATTTACCTCGCATTTTCTTAATCCAAATGGAATCCGCAAATATATTTATGTGCATCCTGTTTCGTTTCAGTCGTTCCAAGGCAGCCAGGGGCGCGCGTATCTCTTCAATTCAGTGTGAGTATCCATTCTGCTTCCATTTTATATTTATTCCATGACACTCATGCATTTTTCATGATACATATATGAATGCGACCTAAAATTTCGAGATATCTAAGCTAGAACAAGACTCCAACTCGTATCAGCTTAAGTTTAAACTTCCCGAATATTTCCATGCGTTTAGAATAGTTTATTCTAATTCGATATGTTCTGTATGCGTTCTCGATGATATGAACACGGAACGTTCAATCCAATTTCGTAATGGTCCCAGTGTATTTTTATCTCGCGAAGATTTGAAAGATTCATGGATGAATTGCGAAAATGGGACGAGGGTCATTTCAACAATAAACTGGCGATGCAACTGCGGTAGCAAACGCGAAGTTGATTCAGCTGAAAGTTACGGATAAAATATAAGCAAGTAAAAATAGTTAGTCATACAAAGTAGAAGACTTGATGTAGGTACGTTGTGAAACATTCAGTAGAGCAGACAGTAAAGAGTTAAGTTTTGTAAGCCCCCGATCACAGAAGTCATTGAAATAACTCGAGACTCGATGATCAATACATTCGTTTGTGAGCTATGAAGCCTTAGACAGCATAGAGACACATACGTGAATCTTATAACATCTCTCTTGTTGGGTCAAAAACAGTTGCATCTTAGGTCGACCACCACCGGACCTGCTGGCTTTTACAGCTGTACAAATAGTATTAACAAACAGTAGTGTACAAATGAAATAAAATGAAAAAAGGCAACTAACTCCCACATTCTTATTAGATCATCAATATTATCAGCCATAGGACGTCCACTGCTTGCATCCAGCCCGTTCCTGCGGTCTTAATTATACCTACTATACGCTAGTACCATCTCCTGACTTCGGAAAACCAGCAGAACAAAACCGACTCCAGACCCAAGTGGGCCCTTAAACAGAGTATGGATTGCTTACATGCCCACAGTGTCCGTACCCCTGTACTATGGAAGACCTATACACCCTTCAAGATCGCAGTGGCCAAATATTGGGAGATATTTCATTTCATTATTGGGTACACCTAGTCCACAACTCCATCTGTCTCCATTTGAAATCTTTACAGCCCCAACAGCAATTCGTTTTTTTTTCAGATTAAATACCTTATTGTAATAGTGTTGTGATGCGTGTTCCAGTGTGAACGTGGGCTGCGGTCCGGCCGAGGAGCGCGTGCTGCTGACGGGGCTGCACGCCGTCGCTGACATCTACTGCGAGTGCTGCAAGACCATGCTCGGCTGGAAATATGTACGTACCGCCTCTTTTGTCTGTTACTACTTCCGCGGTCACCCATCCAAAGACTGACCGAGCCGAAAGTTGCTTAACTTGTTTAGTTTGACTAGATGTTTGTCAGCAACCACCGAAGTTAAACAACAGCTGTTGTATAGGCCGAATCAAACATCTTGGCGCCTGTGATGTTAGCTACAAGCTACGGATTAGTGTGGATAACTCGATCTTCGCGCAGCTGTTAAGTGAGCTTCAGCCAAGTTTGGGTTATCCGCAGCTTGTAGCTAATATCACAGCCGCCAAGAGGTTTGATTCGACTATATACTGTTGCTTAACATCGGTGATTGCTGACAAACACCAAGTCAAACCACGCTATTAGCGCTGAGCAAGTTAACGTTCAGCACGGTCAATCTTTGGATGGGCGACCGCAGCTGGCATTTACAACTGAGCGCTACAGTGACTCGGATGACACGTTAGGTTGTAGAATCTTCAGTGTCAGAGGCCTTCAGGTCGCTTAAAAACTCAACAACAGCAGAGGGGTTAGTCCAGGTCTACACGTAAATTGAAACTACAGCTGTTTCTGTATGGCTCTATTCATTTGTGTACAGCGCTCGTCCCTGGCGGAAACGAGGCAGAACTAACCGAAATGTATGGAGCCACACGCGAATGATAAAGTTTAAGTAAACTACGCTAAACCTGGACTAATGGCTCTGAGCTATTCCCGGCCTATACGAACTTACTTCTGTAACTACTAGCTGTGAGCTTCTGAGGCCTCTGTGACTGAACAGACTGGAGCGAGTACGGAAGGCGTAGGTAGACCCTCATTTTTGTTGTAGAAGCTTCTAACACAAGGGTACCTAGAAAGTACGGGACTCGGCTTAGACCATCAGTCTTCCAATGCAAGGAATCAGAATGAACCAGGCTTTTCACAGACTTCCCCTGGGGGGTGATAGAGAAGGTCGTAGGGATCACAACCCTCTCCCGGAATCATATATCCGTAACCTTCAGAGTTTTTAAGACGGAATAGGAAAACTGGGGAGAAATAAAGTTTCAGATTTGAGAAACTAAAATGAAGAAACGAGAACAGATCCAGCAGAGAATCACGAATCTGACAACTATGATTTTCAGATCATCCTAAATTATGGGTATGTCCGATAACGAATATTTCTTAGCCATAATGTCTCTTTCCATATTCATCGTCTTGAATTGGAATATTGAAAGGGTAAATCTTCAGGCCGCTATCCCCAATCCCTAATATAATTATATCTTAATAGATATTTATGTCACATCGGGTTCATCAACGGAAAACTTATTTACAGCTGAAATACTTAAAGCATCGAGATAGAACAGAACATTCAAAACCAATTTTCGGTATCTAGGACAGGCACCACTGAAATGTAGATTTAGTTAAATCTTCAAAGCGCTATTTGCCAACGTCTTTCGAGATTTTATTACGGAGTTTAGTGGAATCTTCGGAAACAATAGCAGCTATTGTTCTCCGAAGGCGCGACACATTAACCTTTGCACTGGCTCTCTGTGCCTCATTATCCTAATATTCTATTTAGATAACTTTCTGGTAAACCAGTTTTTAAAGGACTTCAACAAAGGAGGTTCTCAATTCGACTGTATTTTTTTTTGTGTTTGTTACCTACGCGATTACACCACCAATTAAGAACCGATTTTGATGATTCTTTTTTTGCTTGGTCGAACATACAACAGAGGTGGTTCCTTTCAAATGTTATCTAAATCAGCTGAGCTCTGAACAAATAAAAAAACAAGAGAGAACGTTGTTGAACTGTCAAGTGAGGCCGGTTTTTTATACATGTGTGAGTGCGTCGGTGTTGCGGCGACTGACAAGCCAAGGCGTAGTTTCGTTTTACATGGATCTGTGTGTAATTGTCTGTACGCGGCGTGGCGTGGTTTTGGTTGGCTTCACTTGTTTGTTCACAACATTCTGTCTTGATTTTTTTATTTGCTCTGAGCAGCTGAGTCGTCGAAAAATCATCAATAATCTAAAAATAACATACCTACCTACATCGATTCGGGCGAACTATTCGACTTCAGATTCTTTAGTACAGGTTTTGCATACTTTACTTAAACTTACGCTTCATACATCTTTGTTAGTTCTTCATCGTTTCCGCCAGGGGCGCTGTTCAAAAATGTATAGAGCTATACGGAAACTACTATAGTTTCAATTTACGTGTAAACTTGTACTAACCCTTCTGTACGAAGATTGCAAAGGTTGACGTCGATTATGACATTTTTGAAGAAAAATAATTATTGTTCGCAATTTCGAGCAAAGATAAACTCGTATTGTAATTATACTTAGAATTATTGATGTAGACCCCGTGACATGCTGTTTTTTTTTACCTACGAGATAGAACTTTATTTACTACAAATGGTTGTAAACATTTTAAATGACACACTTGGGAGAATACACTGTCAGCCTTAATACGAGTATAAGTACCTATGCCGTAGAGACGTAATAAACATAACTATTTTAAAACATAGTAAATACATTTGATAACATACAAACTTACAAGTAGATATGTGTTAAGTTGCAGCGCTAAAACACTAGTCTGTTATCTCCACGCGACCTTCCGCGATAGCAAAGGGCGCGGGGTTATCTGGGATATTAATTTATGGCCGTGTTTGGGTGGCCCACAGACCCCTGTGTAATCGGCCGACCTTCTACTAATCTAATGCTCATGTTTCACGAGACCCACGACGCAATTGCGCATCTTCTTTTGATACGAGAATAATTAATATTAACAGAGTATTTTTTCTTTAACTAGCTATTGTCCGCGGCTTCGTCCGCGTGGTATTTTAATTTTTGTCCCATTCCATGGGAACATTTCATTTTTGTGGGATATAAAGTAGCGTATGTCACTTTCCGTCTTTCAAAGATATGTCCATGTCAAAAATCAAGTCAATCTGTTGCTCCGTTGTTGCGTGAAAGAGGATCAAATCAATAAACCAACAATCACACTTTCGGATTTATAATATTAGTAAGGATAAGGATTAGTAAGGATTTATTGGAGACACTGCCCTTCAGTGGCATGTATGGCTAATACTTGTAGCGTAAATGAGGCTTGCTCTTGGATGGCCAAAAGACCAGACTCCATGTCAAGTTTTGTACTCGTCAGGGATCAGTATGCTGAGTGTGAGTTTTGTCCTAAACATGACGCGCTCTTCGGCGAGCGCGTAAGCATGTAATTTGTATGAACTTGTTGTGTTTCATAAACGCGCCGCTAGTGGCGCTGTACATTTCTTCATACAAATTACATGCTTACGCGCTCGCCGAAGAGCGCGTCATGCTTACGACAAAACTCACACTCAGCATACAGATCTAACAGTGAAAAAATGTATCAATAGAATCCTTCACGTCGTACTGTTTTAAAGGTTCTTTCAACGTCATTGACTTCGCGACTCACCATCACGCTTTCTACAATAATTAATCTATATCTCTGTTGGAACAGCAGCCCGATAGGCACCCCTAGCATAGTAAAAGGATTAAGGATTTGTCTCATTTTATCTACTTTTAATTGTCAGAATTGTCAATGTCAATCTATACCTACTTTGTTTCTTTTTAAAGGGGACACATTAGTAGAAAGAAAATGTTTTTATTTCCCATGCTAGAGGTCTACTGATCTGTCTGATGCTATAGTCGTCCTACCTACCCATTAACTTTCGCCTATGCCTATAAAATGAAAACGAATATTTATCAGAAAGAGCCACGTGCAGATACATATTTATGCCATAAGCCTTTGTCCATATAATATAACTTGTAGTCGTGATCTGACAAAGGGGACTTTTAAGAATAGGTATGTCTTTTACCGGAGACACGTAATCGTTTGGTTTACTTACGAACAGGTGGGTGATTATGTATGAAAACAAGCACGTAACGCGCTCTAACGTGCTCATTCTAAGAAATTCGTGTGAAAAATATTTATTTTTCAAATAACATAACTTAAACTCGGTTTACAATTTATTTTAACGTAATTTTACATTTATCAAACATTTCTCCAAATGAAATTCACGAAAAAAAATATAAAGTTTTACGTTATGTTTTTTCTATAGAGAATCAGGCCCCTCCAAGTTAAAGCACAGCCACACGCCCTTTATTCGCCCCAAGCTCCAACCCCCATGCTTAGGGAAACTTGACACACAGGTTCCGCCGCCAATCTCCTCTCTTGCCCGTGGCTTGCGACCATTCAACATCTGGCACGTGCTAAAATTACATCTTACACAAACTGGTTTAGCTCTTTGTTGCTGAACAACCGCGCACACTTGGCCGGTTGCAGGTTTATAATTGTTACATTCAAAACAGTTATAAAGGGTTACGCGCCTCATATTTACTGTATTTTTGCTATTGACGTACGTACCTATCTACTGCCCTAATGCGGTGTATTTTTATGTCTTAATTGCAAGAACCTGTGTTTTGAGAACCTAGCTAGGCTGGCCTCCCGGGCTAGTATGTACTGTATCAGCCTTTTTTAATAGTCCACTGCAGGACGTAGGCCTACACACAAAGGGTGTTTGGGCCATATCCACCACGCTGGCCCAGTGCGGGTTGGTGGATTCACATACGCCATTAAATTTCTTCTACTGACATATGCAGGTTGCCTCACGATGTTTTCCTTCACCGAAAAGCCAAAAAACTCATTGGTACGGGATCGGGATTTGAACCCACGACCTCACGATTGTAAGACGGGTGTCACTACCACTTGACCACCACGGGCTAATATACGCATTATGAAATAATTCTTTCGACGTGTCAGAACGAGACAGAGTTATGGTGAAGTATATATCTGTCACTTTTTCACATGTCGAATAAACTCTTTTCGTGGTCGTATGCTAAGCTAGCTGGGCTCTAACCGAGGTTATGTATTAGGTATATTTTAACAAGGGCCTATATTTCTTTGTTTCCTTCCCTTCCCGGTAACTGTTATGCTGCGTACACATTTCAACAACGAAAGTCCAACAAACAAACGTCAGTGGCACGATGCCATATTTACGCAGTACCTATTCAGAAGACAAATATAATTTCATTAATTTCGCTAATGTTTCCTTTCCTTTGTTGCAGGAGCACGCGTTCGAATCGAGTCAAAAATACAAAGAGGGCAAGTTCATAATAGAACTGGCCCACATGGTGAAAGAGAACGGTTGGGATTAGTCCTATGTGATAGACGCAGGACAGTGAGTGGACAGTGTTGTGATATGATTGGTGGCGCCACGGAGGCCTGCGGAAGCTCGCGTCAATTAACGACCATCTCACCTGGAGGTGGGGTAATGAGGGAGCTGAAGCTACGGGAGACGGCTGATAGAGAATGCGACGGTGGCTCCCTCGGTCGAGTGTAGGTGGGGTGGTCGCGGCGCGCGCGGGGAGCGCCGGAGCCGCCGCCACGGCTATGGGAACAACTGAGCTCTGAGCGAACCCCGCTCGCGACTCGGTCGACGTCGACGCACTATTTTTATTAAAAAGCTATTACTATTGGGAGGAAGTCGGTCGAGTCGCGGGCGGGAGCATTGTCCCAGGGCGTACCACAAGCTCTAAAACATTCTTGATTCGATGTTATGGTTGTCTCGCGTCTAATAAAGTCTTGAAACAGAACTCATTTTGTCTCTCATATCACCTGGGAGAAATATGATGGGTTTCACCAAATCTAGTGATTGAGTTAAGTAGAGCGAGAGTAAAGCCAGAGTCGCATAGAGCAAGAATGTCGTAGAGTAGGCGGCGGGCGGCCGGAGCGTGGTCGCGCCTCGTACTCGTGCTCTTCTCGTACTTTAGTCGGCTTCAGCGCTTAAGCACCGCCAGTCAACGTTAATATAATGTTATGTATAAGTAATCGATCTCAACCGCCCCCTAGCCGGGCCGAGGGCTTACAATTTACATTATTCTTTAATTTGAAACGATACAAGAGACGCCCCGAGCGTTAGTACATCGTAAGTTGTCTTAGTTTTATAATTTTTTATTATAATTACGTAGCGTACTTGAAATAAGAGAACACTAATACTTTCTCTTGTCCCCTTTAACCTGTGATAAGTATATTAGATTAGATCGGATTTCTCGAGACGTCGAGATGCTCAGAACTCGCGCCGTGTATCGTTCCTAACGTCCCGCTGTACAATTCGCTTATGATTTTCCCGCGAGGAAGCTAGTCGAAATATGAACTGATGTTCGGTTTCATTTTATTTTTTTCGCCTGATTTAGTGAATTTTTAGTTTAAGTACTGAAATTTTGATTTTTAGTATTTTTGCCGACCGATACACGCGTCATCTCGGATTTTGTTTTATTTTCGAAATTAGTTTAGGTATTTAGATCGGAGAGGCAGGTAACGCAGTCTGAGGTATTTTATATTGTGACGGAGGCGTAGATGCGGACGGTTTTATTATTCATTTATTGTTTCTATTAAAATGTATAATTAGTACCTAGTGATCATTTTAAACTATCTATCATTTGTATCCTATGCATGGTACTTCATTTATATAGTAACTTGTATGAGCTTCGACTATGATAATGGTTTTAACTTATCTTAAAATATCACAGAACTAATTTTATTAAACTTGTTACGTCCAACTTCAATAGTGTACATTTGGAAGGAGCAGGCCTAGGCCTCTCGCCGAACTATCAATCGATGCAAGTGTTGCTATCGCGTGCGTTGTTTCACTGAATTAACGTCGATAACTGCCACTAGATTTATAATACATTTATAAATAAATACTTATTATATTATTACATTCAACGTTAATGACGTTTCGGTACATGTTGAAAGTAATAATGGTTATTTTTACAACATTTAACGGCTACAACTAGAATTTCGGATTTATTTTAGAATGTAAGACGATTTTTCTAATTGTAATTCCGTTCGAATCAAAAGACGTATTTGAGACGATTATTTTCAATATTAATGGCAACTCCAAATACATTTTTTGTTCCTGGTTCAATTAATGCAATTAGCTAATCGAAGCTTCTAATTCTACGATCGCAATATTAAATTTCAAATAGGCCTAAAAGTTTCGTATCAACATAGAGATGTTGGTATCGATAAAAAATATCGATATCGAATTCAAACGATATATCATTCGATATAAATTGTGATAAGGCGTGATATTTTACGTTGATTTCTACGACGCTCAATGTGAAAAAGGTTTTCACGTAATATATTAATTTGTTCAGATACGTCTTTTCAATGTTCATGTTCAATGTAAATGGATAAGGTTGATCGATATACGCATTGCAAGTTCACGTGTTTATGTAATCATATTAACTGTTATCATAGGGTTAATTACTTAGGGGTTGTTGCATATTGTTCAACGAAAATGGCAGAAATTGTATTAAATTGTGTCAAATCATAAAATAAAGATGTATGACATATACTAGCAAGGCCGCGCCTTGATCTCAGGCGTGGAGTGAGAGCGACAGAGGCGACCATAGCACGTTTATGGCACGAGCAAGTAACTGATGAGAAATTAGCGTTTAGCTCTTTTATGGACATCGATGCGTCATTCAGGCATATGACACTGTATTAGAGTGCTCATGTTATTATAAAAGTTTGAGCTGAGCATTACAGAGTCCACAACCGCGCAAGGCGCTGCAACCCCCATTAAAGAAACCACACACTACCGTCCCGCCAGCTGTGTGCTCTAACCATGATTTCTGTGTATGTTGAAACGAAACCTGTCGCTCCCACTCCACTGATTTCTGAGACCAAAACCGCGGCCTGTTACTCAAATCTGTGATAGATTATGCAGTCTTATAACAGTACACCTAAGTGTAGCTGCAACGATTATGCAATTGAAAATTTTCCTTTTGGGATCAGAGTATAGCTTTAAAATTGAGGGTTTTTGTGAACAGCATGCAACAAATAATCGAAAATTATTGAGATTGTCACAGTAGTTTAGATTAACACTCTTAGACCTACGAATTAATTCCCTTAATACCGTTCTATACAATAAGCCTCTGTTTGGAAAATAAGACGTAAGGAGCATGCCTGTGTCACACTTGACGAACAACGGAACTGTTTCTGATAAATATAGTACATTTATCGCTTAAAATATGCATATGATAATATTTTGATGATATTCTATATTTTCATATTTGAATACTCGAATACAATCGACAAAATCATGACTATTATGACTAATCGAATCATAAGCTACGATAATTTTGACATAAAATTTATCTGTATGCATATTTTAAACCCCATAAAATTTGGAGAGTAAATGACAGACGCTTCTGGCAAATACCCAAAGAAAAATAATACGTATGTATAAAAAAAACTTATATCTTGTTAATAGTGTGATGAAAATTAAAGCTAGATTTCAGTGAGGCATAATTAAAAGTATTTTTCTACTTGATTGTTTAGGGATGCTACTAGATATTTTTGGACCATTGTTAAGGCAAAAAGCTATGAATCAGTATTCGTGAAGTGAAGAGTTGTTAGTTTTTGTGGATGTTGGTCGACATGATCGATAAAAGATTAGGAAAGCGCTTTTTATAGTTCGATACTTTACATACAATGCACCCACACAGCGTCACCATCATGTCTACCTGCCGCCGGTTCAAGGGTTTATAAAAGATGTCTGCACTTATATACGTTTTATGACAATTTTTAAATAGCTCGATTCGATAATTTCATTGGTAGCAAAATATCGATATCGATAATTTTGTCGGTAGCAAAAATATCGGTATCGATAATTTTGTCGGTAGCAAAAATATCGATGTCGATAAATTAATTAAAACGCGACGTATATCTATTTCATTTCTACATGACATTCGAATCTCTACACACAAGAAGTCATAAACCTTCGTTTGTTTAATGAATACAAAATCGTCATAGAAAATAAATACTGAAAAATGTTCTTTATTTTTTTCATACATTTTCGATCATAGACATCTTTTAAAAAGTCTTAAAACAATCACACGGTCTTGGAGTGTTAACTTACGACCAAGATAGTTGTAACAGTCGTATTTACGGAACGGTGCATTTCATTATTGTAAAATTCGCCTATAATTTACATAAGGTATCCGTAGACCGAGAAACCGCTTAATATTTTTGTATTTTCCTAGTGTTTAATGCATTAAGATAAAAAAAAATGTGGTGTCTTCTTACGATTGTGTACGCAATATGCTATAGTCGAGGTATTTCTTAAACATTTGGTTGAAATAATAAGTGCGTAATAAAACACTTTTTCGTAATAATGTTTTGTATTATTTCACAACAAACATTGAATGGGTAAATTTACTCGTGCAAATATGCACATTTCTACCTTCGACCAAATACAGATGCTACAGAGCCACAGTCTCTAAGTGAAAGTAGTAAAAAAATGTCCGAGCGCAGTCATACATTAATTACACTTAGATATTTACATTAAATAATTCACAATGACCCGTATTCTCGAATCTCTACGTTGTGTCGCCTAATTAGTAGCTTGTAACCGAGCACTTTAGTATCGCGCAGCATTATAGTCGGCTTGCAATCGCCGTACGACTAACTAAAAAGCCTGCCCACTACGTAGCTTGGGCAGACTTTTGGCTCGGACACTTTTTTGCACGATTGTGCCTCTATCATTAAGTACCTAACCAAAATGAGTCGACACGTCCTAAGCACCGAAGTCTGCCAAGTCAGTGGGGGTGAAGAAACTCACACAAACCAAAATATAAGCAAGTTTACACGCACACAAATGTAATTAACTATCACTAGCTGAAAATGAACGCAACACAAGCGCTACCAGACCGATATATTTATATAAGGAGTATGACCGCCGGTCGCGTACTTTTGGCAGAGGGGTACGCTTTGCAGTGTCGACTCTTTTTGGTTCGGTACTTAATGGCCTCTATAGACATTTGCATAAAGATTTCTACCTACTGAATAGTCTGCGGAAAGAGGGCAACAGTGCGTGGCAAATTACATTACATGTTGTTTTTCTTAAACAGATAACTCAAAAGTATTGTTTACAACTATTCTATCACGCCCTCCTCCGTATCCAGTTATTTGCCGAAGGCAAGCTGGGATTTTATTTTGTACAGGGTTATTTTTAATCAGGTAGGTAATTACCTTTCATTATTTATTACCAGTTTTACTATAGGCCGCGTCACACAAGTTGGCGGAAATGAACTTAGACACAAGCTGCACAAAGCTTCAGTCAGGATTCGATTTCACGCGCCCTATACCAATCTTACTATAGGTCCCAGCACGTAAGTTGAACAAAAAAATATCACTCTCTCCCTTTCATTAGCAGAGAAAACAAAAGAGAGGTAGCTATGGTTTAACGTTCAAGTTGTTTGCCGGCTACTATACTAGTGTATACTAAATATTATCCGTGGTGTTACATCCAAAATCCATCACATTTTGTTACTATAGTTTTACGTTACTACTAACACGGATAATTCTAAATAACAACTATTGTGCAAGCTGTTACGCCACTTATAACTTTTCTTTACAATATACCTATGTTGCACAACTGTTTACTAAAATATGTTTAAAATACAGTAAAAGCTCCTTATTCGCGCTTCCTTTATTCGCATTTTCACTATTCGCGGATTAAAAAAATGCGACCCAATTTCTATATTCGCGACTAAATTTTTTTTTATTCGCGGATCTAATAAGTACCTACACACATAATAATAAAATTATTCCAATAGGTATCCAACCCAATATCCTTGTCAAATGGACTAGTAAAAAAGTAAAATAGATCTTATTACAAGTTTGCCTAAAGAGTGTTGTTAAATGATATCGCCAAGGCCTTTGACACAAGCCGCCTCGCCAAGATCGCCGCGGTCGGTGTTTTTGAGAATGTAAACAAACAGAATGAAAGCAACCTTATAACTCAATAAATAAATAAAGTATATTTTTAAATGTTGTTGTAAAAGCCGCTATGCTTGTTTTATTGTTTCGTCTTTTACATTCGTTACAAAAATTGTGATCGAGTAACACATCTACTGCACTCTTTCTAGTTTATAATGTCAACTAAAAAAAATGAGAAACGAGTTTCGACACGAAAAAAATCTGTGTTACCGCTTAAAGTGAAAATAGAAATGCTTGATGGTGTAAGTATGCCTTGGAGAGTTATTTGCATCCATATCACGCTCATTCAATGTCAACTAATCAACTGTACGATCGATAAAAAAATCCGAAGATAAAATAAGGTCGTCTGTAGCTTCAACTTCACTGTCAGCGAAAATTGTTCGTGATCCAGCAATAGAAAAAATGGAAGTGGCGTTGTCATTATGGATCGAAGACCGCAACCAAAAAAGTCATTGCCTAAGCCTTAAAATAATTAATTAAAATGTTCAACCAACCCTGAGTGAAGCTCACATAAAGCTACGCGTTGATTGTGTTTCGCTTAACTTGTAACTAACTTCACATCCGCCGACTTGTTTAGTTCGGCCTATATTTATGGATTGTAATTTTTTAACTTTCCGGGTGTAATTCATTTATAGAATAGTTCAAAAAATTTAAAACTTTTACTGTGGGACCCACACCTTTGCAAAGCAACACTGTTTACAGTAGGTATATAAAGATTACCTATCGCAAATATTATACAGGGTTATTCCTAATCAATTAGCATCCTTTTAGGAGCTTATTCTGTACATCAAAACGTTTGATATGCGACTTTTGTCAAAACTCGTAGTTCCATAGAAAAATATCGTTCACACGCGACAAAATGTATAGAACGGCAATTTTTTTTGCGTTTTGACAAAAGTCCCAAAACAAAAGTTGTTAGTTTTGAGGTACAGACTAAATTCCTAAAAGGATGCTAATTGATTAGGAATAACCCTGTATATTAAGTATATGTACATAAACAAGGTATGCAATAAATATTTACAAAATTACTTTAAAATAAAAACTATGTAGTCTCTGAAAGAATATTGGCTAGTACAAATTGTACACAATGCGTGTATAAGTCGAATCAAACTTAATGGCGCCTGTGAAGTTAGTAGCTAACTTAACGTTGCGTTGCGTTACTAAGTTACGCAAACCGCTACTCCTCACCCCCGCTGACATATAAATTTGCTAATGCGCAACTAGACGCCTCGTGTTCAAAGACACCATTAGGTATAGATTCGAGCCATAGCAAATATTACACGTTTGAATAGAGAAATTAATAAAAAGTAATACAATTAAATTTCATTGTCATCGCGCAGTATACTGAGCGCCACACAAATCGACGGATGGGAAGTTATGCGAAGAGCTCTGCGCGAAAGCCGAAATACAGGCATTCGCGGGAGCCAGCGAAACGAGACGCCGGGGCACACCCGCCCGCCAACCTCATGCCTCCCGCGCGCTCCCTGGGCACTACCACATGCGGCGTCTGAATTCATCACGGCGAAGTGTCATCTGCGGCTAACATCTCATCAATCAAAGCCAATTTGTGTAGCGCTTAGTACACAAATATTTTATTCCATTATAATTAAAGCCGATATTCAAAAATGTTTCTGCAACTTTTTGGATGGTTTCGCCTCGGTGGACCTCTAGCAGTATTCCGTCTTTATACGCTCGGAACGCGAAACATACCTACGCGCCACGGAGTTCGGTATGCTCTCGGTATGCTAGTCAGTCGCGGCGCGCCGTAGTGACGAACGAGTAGATTTGTAACTATAATCCGACCGTTTAACTCGGTCCTCGCCTGCGCGGGTACAGGGGCGCGGGGCTAGACTACAAAGGGGGACTGAGACATGTGCGGGCGGCGGAGACCTGCCGGGACTAAGTTAAACGGTCGGACTTGTTTTACTACGGAACCATAAAAACATCAAAAAACACAATATGTATTTTTTTTAACAATTCCTTTTTCTTTTTTGTAATAAATATAATAATTTAAAAACATAACTAGTTTCTATCTACATAGATAGAAACTAGATGGAAACTCAAGTAGGTAAAGAGTAAGGAGATGAAATTAAAATACTGAAGGCGAATACGCAGAACTACGTTCTACTATACTATACTACGTTCTGCGTGACCACGTGGCGCTACAGGTATATATTGCAAGGACAGGGCCAAGTCACAATACTGTTGTTAGATATCATTACCGTGCACACGGATCTCAGACCCCAAGCAAAGCTCGCGATATGATACATTGCATATTTTTGAATAAATACCTACTTTACTATGGAAATTAACGTGGTTTTCACACATTTTATAGTATAAATAAAATACCTACATATATGGATAGTAACCATCTGGCACCTCTAGCACGGCAAACAGACAAATGTACTGTCCCATAATTTATCCTCTCCCTTGTCCGCAAAGGTGACGTCCACGAGTGGTATATTATTCAGAGAAAAATCGAACCAAGATGATATATACATAATTTGAAAGCTTGTTATATGGGCTTCCTAAAAATATTTCATTTAGATTTTTTCACCCCTCCGATTTTTTTTAACTGCGAAAAATAAATTGTATGAAAAATAACAATACTGCTTATTATTTTTTTCTAATTTAGCAATAATAAAGTGCTTCTGTAGTTATTTTACTTGCATTCGTAGCTGATTCTTCCATATTCATCTCTTTATTCGCTAAAATTAAAAATTATAACCTACCAGTGTGACCAGTTAGTAGGTACAATATGACAAAAAATCACTTAAAAAGTGTGTCAAATTAGTAAAAATGCTTTTATTTAACAATTTGGAGGTTACTTAATCAGGGCTGCTAGAGATAAACTACCTATTGAGCCAAATATATTTATTTTTTCTAATAAATACAAAATTAATTTTAAAAAAATCGGAGGGCTCTCTTTTGTTTTTAACTGTTGTAATAGACGCAGAAAAATATGAACTTTCTCGAAATGTAACGAGTGTTGTGGTTAAAATTTTTGATTATTATTATACCAGCCTCCATACATTTCGTGGACATGTCCTTTAACCCTTGAGTTCTGAACAACGTATGAATTGACATCGACAACTGACAATAAAAGTGGATAAAGTGGTTTTATCCCTTTGCCATATTAGGGATGGTTGATACAGGGCCACTGTATCAGTCATAAGAGGTAATTTTAATGTAAGGAATTATGCAGCTTTTCGGTAAATGAAAACATGAGGGAAATTTCCCTCATGTTTTCATTTTGGCAGTGTATGCAATTGCATACACTGCCAACAAGCACCAGCAAGTCGTGTAATTGTAATAGGGGTTACTCTCTGTCCTCCGTTATAAATAGTGACAGTTGTATGACAACAAATTAAAACGTATATAGATCAATACTTAAAGTAAATTAAAATGCTGCAAAAACATTTCTGTTCAATATGCGACCGAAATAAAATAAAAAAATCAGCTAGATACTTGCTTTTTAAAGTCCGAATTAAACATCACTTTTCCGTTTAGTCTGTTGCCCTCTCCGCAGTATTGTAACACGTTTCGGGACCACATCCAACTTCACATATTCTATAAAGTCGGTGAGCACTTTATTCTTTTCACTAACTTCTTTCCACTTTTCGTCGACATTTTCATCATTTTTTTTCTCCGGGGAATCATTGCGTGTTTTGTTGGGCGCCAAAATTTCCGGTATTTCTGTCCCCGGCACCAACTCTTCGCATTCAACTTCCACGGTCATCGGTTCAGGTTGAGGAACTTCTAATTCTTTCTTTAGATTATCCAAAAACTCGCGCTTCAGTTCGTAAAAGTTTTTAGACTTTCTCTTTTCTGTTCGAGCAGTTTCTACTTTTGGAGTGGTTAACGTACTTTTGATATCGCGTACGATTTTTTGCAAATCGTCATCGGTTTTTGCAACGTCCGGGGGTGTGTTGATTGGAGCCTTCTTTTGACGTTTGTATTCAATATTGCATATACCTTCGTCTATTTCTTCATCAATCTTTACCGGTGGTTCCGTTTCTACGATTATTTTACGTGGAGGCTGTTTCTTTTTTGGTTTGGAACATTTCTTGTCTTTGATTTCTTCGGAGGTAGCGTCGGGTTTTTTGGCAGATCTCGCAATACGGTTATTTTTATCGATGTTAGTTATAAGTTTACGTTTAGCGCTCGGACGTACGATAATAGGTAATCGACGCTCTGTTTGTTCAGATTCTACATTTTGAGATAGTTTAGGTTTCTTCTTCCGTCTTATGGAGACGATTTTATCCTCAGGAGACTTCTTTTCAAGCTTGACAATATTGTCAGTATTTAGGTCCGGTAAGACAAACTCCTCGTCTTGGCTGATTACTACCGCGTCCTCAGGTTTGGGCTCTTTTATTGGCTCTAAATCACCATCAAGATTGAACAACTTTTTAGCTTGGTTAATTTCGTTGTCTGTCATTGAAGGCATCGCCGTTTTAAACATCTGTGAACAAAATGCGTACTTTAATCTTTCTAACTGCTTTAATGTGGTTTGCACCACCTGGTATGAAAAAGAAAGCACAATTAATCCAGAAGTTTGAGACATTGATGTGATTTGATTTAGTTTAGTATCAAAAAGATCTTGCAAAGTGGACTCAAGACTATGTACAGTAGCCCAAAAAATGTATTTGTATTTGTACGGGCCCCCGGGTCACGGGGCTGACGTGCGTAAGCAAAAATTAATAAAAGCTTCTTAATTTTTATTTTATTTCAGAAATGAAAAAAGTCGCCGTGTTGTATTATTTTGTTAAACTTATGTTTTTGTCAGTGATATTTAGTAAAAAATTGTGGTATTTCGTTGATTAAGAGCCGATTTACGTGTATGAGTGTAGGCAAGTAATATAATGTGACATATCATGTTGTTAGTAAAACTCCATATACAGTATTAGACGCCTCTAGTAAAGTCTCCACTGCTTTACTGAGGTAGGTATGACTTTATTGGACTATGACGTGACTACGACAGTGACTATATTGATAAAAAATATTATCAAAAAATATTAAAACTCTATACTTGATACTGGCAAATGCACAAAAATGCGACGCCAAAACATAAAGAAGAAGAAGTACATACGTTGCGTGTGATGAGGCAGAGGCCGTGCGCGCGCGACATGTGCTCCTTAACGTGGCCCAGCCGCGCGTACCTGCAACGCAACACGACAACTTATAATAAAATATAAAACCGGATAAGTGCGAGTCAGGCTCCCACACCGATGGTTCCGTACAAATCCTGAAAATCAAACAAAATTGAGAACTAAATTGTTAAAACCTCAGGGCGTAACTAGGATATAGGCTGCGCCACACAAGTTGGCGGATGTGAAGTTAGCTACAAGCTGCGCAATATCCAATCCTGAGTGAAGCTCACATAAAGCCACACGTTAATTGGCTATTGCGCAGCTTGTAGATAACTTCACATCCGCCAACTTGTGTGGCGCGGCCTGTAAAAAAATATCTTTATTATGTCACCGAATGTACATGAAAAAACTTAAACTAAAAATAATAACAGGCCGGTACGGCCGGACGCCCTTATCGCCTACAGCGTATTAGTTCATAAATTAAAAATAAAGATACTTTCATGCCTACTACTCATATACAATTACAAAATATATGTATATATTGGCAGACGCCCCGGTTGTGGCCAGCGCACTGGCTGTGGCCATTTTTATGTTTGAAGCCTTGTAAATAAGAAACAGAAGATAATCTTTTGGAATAAATACGGAAAAAAGTCTTCGTTTCAGGCTCTTTTTGACATGTGACATTTATGTCTTCTGGATAATTATTTATTTTCTAATACTTCAATCAAAGCGGCCACAACCCGTGCTACAAATTTGATAGCTTTCACCGGTTTTGGCCACTCCGCTGAACTGAACTGATTTTTGAAATTGAAACTGAGAATTTGTTCGCAACATCACTTTCGGCCACTTATTTTAGTTCACAACGTCACATGCAGCTACTCTACACGTCATCATTAATATATTTTATATTTTTAGTTAAAGCTATAAAATTACTATCATAACAGCCACGCACGTCCATTGTTTGGCACAGTGCTTTTTCTAAGTATTTCCTACAAGTTCAGTTGAAAGCGGCTTGCATCCAGTGCGATTCTCAGGTTATAATATGATCGCCTTTTTACCTTTTTAGTCGGCATCCTACGCTACGCTTGCCCATACCAGGTCTCCACTCGAGAACTTTTTGCTCCATGCGTCATCAGTGTTATCTGTACTATGTGCTCTGCTCACTGCCACTAACATCCATCAGCCATAATAAGACGTACACTGCTAGGCCGTAGGCACAAAGTGCTAGGCTGCACACATAAACCTCCCCTATGGATCTCCAATAAAATCGGTTGGAAGCGGCTTGCATCTAGCGCAATCTTGCGGTCTTAGGCTGCCTGTCAACCGGAGCAGAGCGAGGCAGCGGAGTGGAGAAACGGAGAAATATTAACCAATAGGATTGCACAAAATCTCCGCTCCTTTTTAGTGGACAGGGAGTTGCGAACTAGTTTAAAAATTCATACAAAACCGGTAAGCGGAGCGGGGAAACGGAGTGGGGAAGCGGAGTATGGAAGTATGGAGTATTCCAGCTCCGCAGCCTCGCTCCGCTCAGGTGGACAGAAACAGTACGCAACTCTGCTCCGCTTTACTCTGTCTCTCCGCTCCGCTATCTCGCTCCGCTCTGGTGGACAGGCAGCCTTTATGTGGACCTCCGTCTACCCTGTGGGTAGATGTTCTACGCTGCACTTGCCAATACATGATCTCTACTCGAGAAATGTTCGACCCCATCGGTAATCAGTCTTCCACGCTATGTGCCCTGCTAACTGCCATTTTAACTTGCCAATCCATTGGCCTATGTCTAGTTCTTCTACGGATCTCTCCATTTCTGATTCGATCTCGCAGAGAGACTCCGAGCATAGCCCTCTCCTTAGCTCGTTGGGTTACTTGGAATATTAATAAGGCCCATAATAAAAGACCTCGTTTCAGTGCCATAAGGCATGATTTACCTATATTAGACTGGGCCCGGACGGGGAACGTCTACGCCACGTTATAATATAAACAGTTTCATAAGAAATGTATGCAATGTCACACATCAGTGACCCAATGATGGCTCAGACGGGGCACGTTCAGGCCCGGATGTGCCATGTCTACGCCACGTTGTAATATTAACAGTTTCATACGAAATGTATGCAACGTCTAACATTAGTGACCCGGCCACGGCCTGGACGGGTCCCGGACGGGTCCCAGACTGGACACGGCCCGTGCCCGGCCCAGTCTAATATTAATCATCCCTAAGTCATCACTTACCGTAACAACTTATGCTAAAATCTTGCAAAAGTGCCTATACTATCAAACTTTCAATAAAAATTGACGCTAAAAATCTTATCAAAAGAAATTCGCGACAATACTGGCAACAAAATACTTGCAACAACCATTTGTCACATAAACTAGAAACAACAACTTCTTGGTTACAAAGCTTTTATACTTATTTGTTTAAATAGTAAAGTGGCCACAATCGGCACACCGGGCAACTGCGCGGCCACAGCCGGGACAAAGTAGCCACAACCGGTGTTTTTGCCCACTTTTAATTACAATACTTGTAGAAAAAAAGATATATATATCTAAAAATGAATAGATAAATGTCTAATCTATCATAAGAAACTTTTAAATCCCATCTCACTATATTTTTAGTATTTTTGACGAATTATTGAAAACTGAAATTTCTTAAAGTGGCCACAACCGGGGCGTCAGTTTTTTTTTATTTAATCTTAGTTTAATTTATTACTATATAATCAACATATCTCCATGTAACAAGTAATGACGTGTAACTTATTGTTATATATATAAAAACTGTTTAAATTATTGAAATTACTCGTATTTCGTCAATTCAACAACACACAACAATGAGGTCTCAGGAGACCACTGATAGAATAATAATAATTAAGAGAATTAATATATTAAGAGGGTGTATAGGTCTGGGTGTTTTTATATTACCTAAGTATCTATGTACAATAAATTAAATACGTAAGGTGTTAACATTTTTTATTAATAACTTTTTCAGATCGGCAAGAGAAAGCTACGGCGAAGATACTACCTATATATGTTATGTTTATGTATAAGGTCCATTGGAACTAGGAAAAAAAACTTTTCCGGTGTCTTGGTACTTTGGTAGTAGTACTTGTACATTTTGGCACAACACAGGATTTCCGCGAACTAGGATTGGACATATCCAATTATTTTTAGGGAAACGTAAGGTACGGAAGAGCGCGAACGGGCTGATCGAGTGTTGAAAAATGACGTCATACGGCGCGAGCTCGGGCCAATGGTCGCGAGCTCACTTTTAATGCTATAACTTGGTAATTAAATGACATATCAAAATAATTCATTCACATGTAAATTTATTTTTGACAGAGAATATATTAAGCTAAAATTCAAAATTATACTATATAAAATTTAACTTGATCTCTGCGACAGTGACATTGACATTTTTAGAGTTGAGATAGTAGTGGAAAAAATTGATTTTCAAACAATGTTGTAATGAAATCGAATGAGTGGTTGAAGGTGAGAAATTGGATTTTATTTACTTACTATTATTTAAGATCAAGTATGTACACATGTAAATAATGTTATAATATTAATTAAATACTCATAATAATGTAACGATAGTATTTATCGACTTTTTTCACTATTATCGATGCTAATGTATCATATAATTGGGTTTAATTTAATTACACATGTAAAAAATGTTATGATATTAAAATATGCAATAAAATTAATGATAAAATCTAAAACTCTGTGGTCACGATCATTCGTCGCCCATAACTAATCGGCATGCCCACAAAGTATGGCATTGACAGGTACTGTCTGTACTATTAAGAAATTCAGGACTTCATAGGCGTGATTTTTCTGACAGCTGTCGCAGAGATCAAGTTAAATTTTATAGAGTATAGTGAACATTCTTCATTTCACACGAATTGCTTTATTTATCAGTATAAAAGTACTATAATTTATGTGGTAAAATACAATATCACACACGCACACTAGCAAGAAGCAAGCGCCCTGCGCCGCGCGAAACGAAGCAGCAAGAGCAGGCATACATTTTCACCGCGCGGTAGAAACAGGGGGATATTACACCGCTCTGGCGTGATATCCCCCTATGTTCTAGTCTTACGAATTTTCGATCAGGCCACGTGTCCTGAAGCGAGTTTAACATTTTTAACCCATCCCAAAAATTGCACAACGCCGCAAAAAAGTTTTCAGCTCAAAAAAGCCCTAACTCATTATTACTAAACGGTCAGATGGGTAAAAACTCTGACACCAGCTAGCCGCCCGACCTATACGACTTACCGTTTGGGACAGATGAGGCAGCCGTGCGCCGCCGGCAGTTGAAAGTGCACCTTATTCATGTGATGTCGGAGAGACGTTTTCTGTGTGAAGCGACGCTCGCAGTGCGTACACGGGTACTTGCGGATCGCTGCAACAACTCAATATTTACTACTAGTTTTTACCCGCGGCTTCGCCCGCATGATATTTTGATTTTTGACGCAATATCATTACAATTTATAGCCTATGTGTTATTCTGATATATAAGCTATATTATTGCAAAGTTTCATCTGAATCCTTTCAGTAGTTTTTGCGTGAAAGAGTAACAAACATCCATCCATCCATCCTCACAAACTTTCGCGTTTATAATTTTAGTAGGATTTATTTAGTTGTAAAACTAACCTATAATCATAACAAGATAATCATATATCATAATCATACAGTTCTAGCCCAAATTCTATGGCTAGAAAAATATTCAATAAATTGCCAAATAATCTAAAAGATATCGAAAGAGAAAACTGTTTCATAAAACAACTAAAAATAATCCTTTTATCGAAATGCTATTACACATTAGACGATTTTTTTAACGATAATCTAGAAAACATAAAAATAAATCGTTCCAATACAAAAAATAAAATTGCCATACCCTTATAGGGTCATATGTATCACTATACAAAACATGTTAACTAAGAACCGCATGTAAACTTCATATGTTGCAATAAATGATTTGACTTTGACTTTGAAATCGGCGGATGTGAAGTTAGGTACAAGCTGCTCGGAACCTAATCAACGCGCAGCTTTATATCAACTTCAGTAAAGAAGATATATAATACTACGTATAGAACGGCCACTCGTTACCCCCCACCCGTTTGAGTCTTCCTCACTTCCACCCCGCGCCCACGGACAGAGCTTGTACACCGAGTGCGGGCTGCACTGGCCGGTGGATTTTCTAATAAAAACTACCTAGACTGTGACAATAAGGAAGATTTATACGTTGTATGGTCGAATAGCAATGATACGTAACGAAACAAGAAATTTTAATTTATCCCTAAGGATAAATAAATGAAACTTATATTACATTATTTGGTAACTTCCTCTTGAAATTTTCTTTCAAATGAAGTATCGGTTAATATTTGTCAAAATGCTTCCAAATTAAGTAATTGTTATACTTTTTTAAGCACTAGATTTATATTCATTTTTGCAAATTGAATACGCAACTGTCTCACTCACGCGGCATGCCGTCACGTCGTGGTGATCGCTGACAGCCGTAGACGTTCCGCACACAAATGCACGTGTAGCGTTCGTGCGTATGTGTGTTGTCTGTGAGTAAGTACTGTGTAGTGTGCGTAAGACAGCAGATTTTGTATGAAAAAACGCGGGGTAACTTCAGTCAGGATTAGATAAAGCTACAGCTAAATTCACATCCGCCAACTTGTATGATTCGGCAATGCTTAGTTCTTCGAACAGTAGACCTCGCGACACGTCTCTTTAACTAAACCTTCATAAGACAGACTTATACCTCGACTGGCTTTTGATGGATTTGGCTCAAACTCGCAAATCTTTTTAGGATTAAGATAATTAACAATCTTGCCAAATACATGTTCACCAATGTAACTAACGTGATATTAATAATGATAAAAGATATGAGTTCACGGGGATCCCCTGGGGGTTCAGTCCTGGATTCTGGTGGACGAACTCTAAGCCTCTAGTATCCATGTAGCAATATTTCATTAATCAGTAATTTATTTATGTAACAAAAATAAAAAAATGTTTGGTAACAATAAAAGAAAACTTAACACTACACTAGTACACTATACCTTGTAAAATATGTCTTGATACGCTAGACATTGACATACGCGTACAGACTCACGCACATCAAGTACCATATTTTTATAGTCGAAATGTTTGTTACACAATCCTGTACTTCATGGTCGAGATGCAAGTACAACATTGTGAACCGAACATTATGACTATAAAAAATATGGTATTTGACGTGCGTGAGTCGTTACGCGTATGTCAATGTCAATGTCTCGCGTATCAAGCTATATTTTACAAGGTATAACAAAACATTATTTCTACGACTGGTCGGCTCCATCTCAGCATAAAGCCGGCTGCGAACAACCGGCGCTGATCTTCCGATGGCGCCGACAGGCGTTACTAGCTATGCTGTGTTCTGTATTTGACTTGCCGGCGCGTCGGACAAAGGAGACGTGTGAGTGAAAAGCTAGTTAGATGCACACTGTTTTATTGTAAAGCAAACAGCGCGGGCGCAGCCGCGCATACATACTATATTTATAGGTACAATGTTTATAACACAATGCTAGGATTTTAACAATAATTGACAAATCAGATTGTGGTTCTAACAAAAGTGACAATTTAGTTCCCGTATCATTTAATTTCTTTAGTGATGCATTTTTTTAAATATATAGTTTTTAATGTAAATAAATGCGATAGAGAATAGCCAGATCAAACGGTATAAGTATCTGTTATAGGTGATACTTCGCCCTTCTGATGTTCATTAGCAACAACAAGCCTATTGGCGAGTTATTGGCCAAATGTGCCTTATGGTTGAGTTAATGACCAAATGCAATTTTGCGTTGGTGGCAATATTATGTAGTACTAAGTGAGTTGCTGGCCATATTATGTAGTTTTATTGGTGATTTGATAGTCATATTATGTAAGCCTATTAGTGTTACTAGTTTATTTAAAATAATTTATAATTTTTGAATAAATTATAAATTATTGGTGAGTTGGTGCATGATCAGATATCATATTAGGTAATATAATGCATGTCATACGTCTGTGCGAGTCGAGGTGCGCGATGAGCGCGGGCCGCAGCTGGAACCGGCGGCCGCAGTGGTCGCACACGTAGCGGTACTCGCCGTGCAGCTGCAGGTGACGCTGCAACAAATACATTTTATTTTATACTTAATAAACATATGGCCACCGACTCGCATGATGGAAAGCGGAGTTGTCGCCGAGGATGTCCACGTCCACGTGAGTCACTCTTCTTTAAGATGCCAGACTTGTAATTGTCAGAAAACATTGACGAAGATAAGGCATTCCATTCACATCCATTCCATTCTAGCACCAGAGACCTTTGACCACGTGGCTGGTAGAGCACCGGAGACTTTTGACTGCGTGGCTGGGGAGCACCAGAGACCTTTGACCGCGTGGCTGGTGGCGCACAGGAGACCTTTGACCACGTAGCTGGTGGAGCACCGGAGACCTATCATCACGTGGCTGGTGGAGCACCAGAGACCTTTGACCACGTGGCTGGTAGAGCACCGGAGACTTTTGACTGCGTGGCTGGGGAGCACCAGAGACCTTTGACCGCGTGGCTGGTGGCGCACAGGAGACCTTTGACCACGTAGCTGGTGGAGCACCGGAGACCTATCATCACGTGGCTGGTGGAGCACCAGAGACCTTTGACCACGTGGCTGGTGGAGCACCGGAGACTTTTGACTGCGTGGCTAGGGAGCACCAGAGACCTTTGACCGCGTGGCTGGGGAGCACCGGAGACCTTTGAGCACGTGGCTGGTGGCACACAGGAGACCTTTGACCACGTGGCTGGTGGAGCTCCGGAGACCTTTTACCACGTGGCTCTGGAACACCGGAGACCTTTGATCACGTGGCTGGTGAAGCACCGGTGACCTTTGACCGCGTGGCTGGTGGAGCACTGGAGACCTTTGACCACGTGGCTGGTGCGTGAGAGAGTGGATACCTTGAGCGCGGGGTGCGAGGTGTAGGCCATGGTGCAGTGGTGGCAGCGGTAGGGTCGCAGCCCCTTGTGCGTGTTCTCGTGCGCCGTGAGCCCGTTGCGGTGAGAGAACGACGCGGGACACTTGCTGCAGTAGTGCCTGCCAACATCACATGACACGTCACTATTTAACGTTTAACTTTATACCCTCAGAGGCCTTCAGGTGGCTTAAAACTTTAACTAGGTGACATGATTTTTTTGACTGCCTCCGTGGCTCAGTGGTTAATAGTGACCCTGACTTTTGGATCAAAGTGGCGTGGGTTCGATCCCCATCCAGGGCAAGCATTTATGTGATGAACATAGGTGTTTGCTCTGTGTCTTGTTGTTACTTAGGTACCATCTATATAAAGTATATATTTAAAATATGTAAAAGTAATATATCAGTCTTTGGCAGCCATATATCAAGCTGTGCTTAGTTTAGATTCAGCGACTGTGTGTAAGATGTGCCCACTTCCCCAATATTTATTTATTTATAATAAGCATGGTGACCAGATAAATAAAAATGTAGGTACATTGTCACTACTCGTCCTGTAATACTCACCTGCAAGGAGGTAGCGGTAATTCAGACCATCAGAATGAACAACGTTTACTATTGTGCCAACTCGGAATTCGAGAAAAAAACCGGAGAAGTGCGAGTCAGGCTCGCACGCAGGGTTCCGTACCCCAGAAAGATTCTCAATATTGGGAAGTAAGTTGTTAAAACATCTATAATACCTATAACCATCGACACCAAAGTTTTATTTTTTCACTTTTCTCGTTATACATCGAAAATTACACATTGTTAAAATAATTAAAAACTTGTTTTAGCATGTGCTAATGAAGTTCTTTTACATGATACCTTACATGATACGATTTACTCACTTTGAATTTTGAACCCATATTTTGTGAATTTTGAGGCCATATTTTTATGTGATTTAGATGTGTACAGTATTCAGATTTATTCCTATATGTGTACTCTGAGACAATGCTCTTCGCCAAATTTCATAGTTCTATATCAACGGGAAGTACCCGGTAGGTTTTGATTTTTGAAATATGCGTTTTTTACGACATAAACGGCTCTAACTTTTTTATACGATAACTGAGAAGCTTTTCTTTTACACAACTGCGAGAATTCATAGGTTTACGTATATAGTTTAAATTTCAACTCGATATCTTGAAGAGGTTGTCTGGAAGAAATCGTTTTTGCGATAAGACCGCCTTTTGTATCATTCTTCTGTCGTTATTTTTTTTTCTGTTATGTTTTACTACTTGTGGTGTCAATAAAGTGTTTTTGTATTGTATCTTTACGCGTTCCCGAGATAAAGAGTCTTGACATACACACAGACGGACAGACGGACAACAAAGTGATCCTAGTGAGGAACGCTAAAAACCGGACAAGTGCGAGTCAGGCTCGCACATCGAGGGTTCCGTACAAATCCAGAAAAATTCTCAATATTGGGAAGTAAGTTGTTAAAATCTCTATAATACCTATAACCATCGACACAAGTTTTATTTTTTCACTTTTCTCGTTATACATCGAAAATTACACATTGTTAAAATAATTAAAAACTTGTTTTAGCATGTGC
Source organism: Hypomecis punctinalis (assembly GCA_949316475.1). Lineage (NCBI taxonomy): Eukaryota > Metazoa > Arthropoda > Insecta > Lepidoptera > Geometridae > Hypomecis > Hypomecis punctinalis. The sequence goes on from OX438807.1 coordinate 7,100,107, forward strand.
TAATGAAGTTCTTCTATAATATGATACCTTACATGATACGATTTACTCACTTTGAATTTTGAACCCATATTTTGTGAATTTTGAGACTCTATTTTTTGTGATTTCAATAAAAAATATACAGTTTTCAGATTTATTCCTATATGTGTACTCTGAGACAATGCTTCTCGCCAAATTTCACAGTTCTATGTCAACGGGAAGTACCCTGTAGGTTTTGATTTTTGTGAGTGTCAAAATATGCTGTTTTTTTACGACATAAACGGCTCTAACTTTTTTAAACAATAACTGAGAAGTTTTTCTTTTTCACAACAGCAAGACACCATAGATATACGTACACAGTTTAAATTTCAACTCGATATCTTAACGCGTTCCCGAGATAAAGAGTCTTGACATACACACAGACGGACAGACGGACAACAAAGTGATCCTATAAAGTTGTATAAAGTCGCAGAAAAGTTGCTAGTTTTGATGTAGAGAATAAGCACTTAAAAGGATCTAGAGTCTGGCTAACGAAAGTTGATACTGGAATTATTCGCAAACTTTTTTAAATGACAACACACGGTGCTACTACCATCGCAGATTTACCTTTAAATTGGGGTATTTTACCTTGTATTAAAAACATTTTTCAATGCTACGCCATGTACTAAACTGAACAAAATAATTCATTATATTATTATAGTCTTCATCGTAATGAAGTAGATACGCATTGAAATCATTTGAATCATTTGGAGAGCAATGCAAAGCCACAGTTTGGCATAATAACATCAAAAAACAGAAAATAATTAACGTAATGAATTTAAAACTCCTACACGACAAGTTAAAGCTTGAAAGAAAGATTTGTTTTTGCGATTCCCTTAAATATTTGGAAGAATCAAAATCGCAGTATGGTAACAATGCTACATCGTGTGAGTGATAGAAAGTGTTCCCTCTCAGTTTAGGACTGCAATACTCTTTTAAATTTGCCGCGCTTTGTCAGTATCAACTTTCGTTAGCCAGACTCTAATTGTTTACCAATGACCCTGTATATTTAGTGTATTATGAATCCGTGGTGGTTCAATGGCAGATAGTTACCTTCCCTTGACTTTAGGCTCCTGCAGCGGCAGAGTGTTGGCCGTAACGAACTTGTCCCTGGTAGTGAAGGGGCGGCCGCGGCCCTTGCGGCCGAGGTAGCGGCCGCGCGCCTGCAGCACTATCTTCGCGTCCGGCGCCGTGCAGCGCATCTCGTGCTTGTATAGGTGCGGAGTGCTGAACAGAAGGATTCAATATTGTGAGGCGCCAACTATCTCAGGAAAAATAGCCTTTTTGAACACGCTTTTATTAGTTTCACCTGTATATTTGCTTGTAACCAACCCCTTTAAATTCGATTTTGACCTACTTTGAGCGATCAGATTTTCTTCAAACTTTGCACACCTATCAAAGACCGATGACAATGCATTTATAAAAAAAAATGATGACCCCTAAGCGTGTTTATTAGTTTTTTTAAACTATATTTATATTATTTTGGTCAACTTTGCACTAAATTTCCGATCCAAATTTTTTTTACTTACTGAGCATAAAATCACATAGTGCTGACAGATTCAGGTGGATTAGTATTATTATGTACTACGGGACTAATCGCGCACTAAAATCACGAGACAAATAAATACCTCGTCATAGCGGCCACGATCGATGCAACTCGGTCGAAAAGTCGGGATGATGAGGTATTTATTTGTCTTGTAATTTTAGTGCGCGATTAGTCCCGTAGTACATAGTAATAATGTGTTCGAATTGCGATGGTTTAAAAAGAACAGATTCAGATGGAGCTTCAAGCGCCATCTTGAAAAACTGTTTTGGCCATTATCTCGGAAACTACGCAATTTAGGGCAAAAGTCACAGATCATCATTGTAGAGAATAAAATTTATCATCTTTTGTTTCCAGTAAACTTTTTTGTAAAACTTACAGTTTACGATTTATGGCCCATTTAATGAATCGGCTTTTCTATTGATTTATCTAATATTTCAAGAGTTATTGGCGGATTATATTGCACTTTATTTATATATTGCAATATAATAAACTAGTTTTTACCCGCGGTTTCGCCCGCATACGCAATATATCATTATAATTTATAGCCTATGTGTTATTCTGATATATAATCTATATTATTGCAAAGTTTCGTCTCAATCCGTTCAGTAGTTTTTGCGTGAAAGAGTAACAAACATCCATACATTCATCCATCCATTCATCCATCCATCCTCGCAAACTTTCACGTTTATAATATTAGTAGGAAGTAGGATAGTAGGATGTTAAATTCTATTCTTACTAAGGTAAACTTGTCCATACAAAAATCAATAAAGTTAGATTCGGTGTTTAGGTGATCCGTTCGGAGAAGAGGCTTTTCAAAATACCACACTCAATCATTTTTCACGCTTTTGATAAACCACGAGTGGACACTGATCGGGGTAGAGTTCTAAAAAATGGGTCACATATAGGGAATGCAATACCGGGATACCCGGATCCTGAAACACCGAGATCCCGGCTGCTATTTCCAGGATTGAATCCCGGTCGAAATCTGACCGGGATCCCGGTGATTGACGGGATTACCGAAAATCAAAGATATTTACGCATAATGTAGCCAATTCGCGCAGAATCTAGTGTATTAGATGGCTTCTACAATGGTGCTTGAAAGGTTATTTCAATTTCAGTTCAGATGGGACCGAGTTGCCTTCGTCCGTGGGTAGGAACCCATATATTTTATCCCCCACACGTGGTCCTGGGTGGTGCTAACCAGGCAACAACCATTCTGGTGGTAGGCTTTAGCCGTGGCGAGAGACCACCCACCAGACTAAGCCGCGCCGCCAAGCGGCTCTCTTGGGATCGTATTCCGGCGCGAAGTCTGGTGACGTCAATCGGGAAGTTGGGTCGGAACAGTAGCGTCGTCTGGTGGATGAATACGGTGTACACATCGATTACCGCATCGGACGGCCAGTCGTGGAGGGCAGCGGGATCCGAGGCACGGTTTGTCGCTGGCCGACCGCAGATAGTAGGGGGCCCAAGTAGTGAGCTAGCCACTCATGAAAGGCTGCCCCGCCATCTGTCGAAAAATCCCAGGGATGCGCCATCGTGCCGGTTGGCGACCGGACGAGAGGGCCCGATGGACATCCTTCGGGCTCGGGCGTCCCCGCGGTCTCCAGGCTGGTCTCCCATAGATGTGTGTGGTTTGTGTGTTGTACCGCTGAATTCTACTTAGTGTGACGCCTCGTTCCACTGCTGACTTCCTACCTACTTTACTCCGCAAGCATGAGAAACAATAAAAGAAAAAGAACGTATACACAGCGGCAGCACTCCCTCTCACTCAAAGTGCACCTGTGCAATATTCGGGGCCTGCACTCCAATCTCACGCCTGTCCATCATCATCTTGAGACAGAACGACCCCACCTATTGTTTCTCACGGAGACGCAGATTGCTGGTCCATCCGACGTGTCGTATCTATCCTACCCAGGGTATTCTCTGGAGCATCTTTTCAAACCACGTGCGGGTGTATGCGTTTACGCCCGGGATGACATTTGTTTTCTGCGTCTTCGAAGGTTTGAAGACCCTTCTTTTTCAGTGCTTTGGGCTCTGGCGGACACTGGCATAGAGAAGATTGTCTATGCCTGTGTATACCGATCGCATAGCGGAGACCGGGAGGCAACTAGACTTACTGATTACCTCAGTGAGGCGGCGGATGCTGCTCAGCTCAGCTACCCTTCGGCCCAATTAGTGATCCTGGGGAACTTTAATGGCCATCATAAGGAGTGGCTTCACCCATACCTGGACACAAACCATGCTGGGCTTGAAACGCGCAAGCTAGCTTTGACGCTAGGTCTTACCCAGCTGGTTCATGGCGCCACACGGGTACCTGATGTTGACTCGCATACGGCCTACTGCTTGGACCTTCTGCTAACAACTGATCCAGACCGATATTCAGTGGCGATTTCCTCTCCGTTAGGTACATCTGATCACTGTCTGGTGAAATCCGTATCCGTCTACTCCCCTTCAGATCCCAGTCCAAAAGGGTCACGGCGGGTGTGGCGGTACAAGTTGGCAGATTGGGATGAGATGCGGTGTTTCTTTGCGTCTTATCCTTGGCAGCCTGTGTGCTTCTCTTCTGTTACATAATTTTGTTCTTAAGTTACATAATTTTGAATATACTTCTATACCTAATTAATGTTCTTAAAAATATAACATGCTTTTTAAAAAGCCTTTTAGAACGTTTCGCACCAAAATTTCTTAAATACAATGCAATTCAATGCAAAAGAACGCCGCAGGTGTTTTGACTACTTGAAATACAAAGGGGAGAGATTTTATGATCTCAGGTGTAATTTTTAGGAGTTACCGCATCTTGAAGATTTTGTACGTTATAAAAGTAATATTGATAAAATATCGTTCCAAATTAGAATTAATTTCAATGAATCAAGAAGTTTTACATTTTATCAAAAGGTGAGAGCACTGCAGAGATTTTTCCAAAAGAAAACGGCTAATATACCAAGAAATAAACAGTTAGAGGAGACAAAGATACAAAAACAGTAAGAGCAAGCCACATAAGCAACAATTTCATTACTTTCCAATTATTAAAGGACTTTTAAAACATTACATTTATTTTATTTTATCATATCTAGTAAGTTCGATATAAAAAGCATGTTTTATTCACGAAAAAGTGAAAGTTATGGTCAAACATAAAAATTTAAAATTAAAAGAAATATTAAATTACCAAATCACATAATCATTATTACAAATAGTACAAGGTCTGTACTATCACCTAATAATTCAATAATAAAAGTATCAAGATAGTTCAGTTACTGCAGCTGCACAGCGCCGTGGATTTATGTCTCCGGCCGAGTTGCCGCCGTGCGTAAAACCCGATTTTGAGATACACAATTTCGTTGTAGCGCTCTTAAGAACTTTAGACTATAAGAACAATATAATATATCACTCACTTTCTGAACATAGTTCCACATGCAAAGCATTGTAAGTAAAATTCTCCGTGCATGTACTGGTAATGTATGGCAGCCGTCGCTCGCGTGTCCCTCTGTACTCCACATACTGTACATCTGAAATACACCAGTTTTAAATTGATCTATACACAAAAATTAATAGTAGTTGTTAGTCTCGCTAAAACTTGAGAACGGCTGAACCACTTTGGCTAATTTTGATCTTGAAATATTTGTACAGGTTAAGGTAAGCTTTAAACGGTGAGAAAATTTATTAAAGTTGCGTGAAAATTAATAAAAACAGTATTTTTTTTACATTTTCCCAATGTTCCTTCATTTAAAAGTTGTCATTGACAGTTGACAGATGGTGAAATTAAATTCACTGTGTCAGCTAGTTAAATATTCATCAAAAATGGCTCAGCCAATTTCGATAAAATTTAAATGGGACCAATTTCGAAGTATACAATAGAAAAAATTTACTGAAATTGGACTACTATGAAAAAAGTTATGCGTGCACAAAAAAAACCTCCTCCAGTTCTTCGGTCAAAAAGTCATTGAAGAGTCGATGATTACATCAAAGTCACAAAAAGCTTCCTCAATAGCTGGCTGGCTTTGAAAGAATTTATGGTAGGAGTCACACTATCAGACTATAGATAATATATGGTCTAGTCATAGATAGATATCTATTGACTCCACAGGGTTATCCAGAACTGGTGTGCTAATTTGATTGAGACCATCATTAAGATTTATGAACATCTATTATTGTGGGGCCAAACCGAAATTTGACAAATAAAATTAGCTGTTCCATACAAAACTTCAACTCGGAATCAACAAAATATATGTAGTATGGGTCAGTTGATTTTATTTTTGGAAATTTGGGTTGATCTCATAGTAAAAGTGGTTCATAACGATGGTCTCAGTCACCTTCTTTTGGTTTAGCGCAGATTAAGCACATAACCCTGTAAAGTATAGAAAAACACTCAGTATAGAAAAACACTCAGTATAGGCCAAATCATACATATCAGCAGATGTGAAATTAAAGCTATAAGCTGCACAATATCCAATCCTGAAGTATCTGCCAACTTGTATGTTTCAGCCTATATCAAGCAACACATCACCTTCTTAAGGTATACTATGCTATGTGTGAAAACCTCAGGCCAAATAAAAAAAACAGCCCCCCTACCGCCTAAAGAAATAGCAATCGCAATAGCAATCGTTTATGACTTCATTTTCGTCATTTGGCACCGCCTATGTGATGTTAGCCATCAAAGTTGTTCATTCAACGATTGCTTTCGCAATCCGCGCAAAGCAATTGATGGCTAACATCACATAGGCGGTGCCAAATGACTAAAATGAAGTCATAAACGATTGCTATTGCTTAGGCGGTAGGGGGGCAGGACAGAATGCTGAAGAACATACAAGTGAGGTCGGCAAAACTACGCCTCGCCGTGTATAGACACTTACACAAACATGCACACACAATGAAACTACGCCTTGGCTTATCAATCGAACTATGGAGGCGTACTACCGACGTTGTGACGAGTGAGGCTGGCCTAACTTGACTGTTTAACAAAATTCTCTCTTGTTTTTTTTATTTGAGGTCAAAACAAAGAAAGCATCATTTATATAATAAGTCTCATCAGAGCATCACAGCTATAACTTACTCATATTTAGTTTTGCCTTCAACCTCAACTTCTTCACAGATATCGTTGGGTAGATCTGGTGGTCTTATTCTCCTCATTATGGAAGTCAACTGCTCGACCAGATGCTGTTCATCATCAGCTATATCTGGGTCCTTCTCCCGCAGCTCATCCACAAAAGACTCCAACTTTGCCGGTGTCTTCTTAGACATTGTTCCTTTCCGAGGAGTTCTTTTCTTCTTCTGTAATTTTTCTTTTGCATTCTTGTTTTGCAGCGATATCTTAGTTCTTCTTTTCTTTCTTTTCTCTTCAATGTAGTCTTTATCGTCAACATCATTGTCGTCATCATAGGTAACATATTCAGTCTGAAACTGTAATTTAGCTTCTCAACGACTATCTGTGGCATTGCAGCAATTTGACTTCTCAACGACTATCTGTGGCATTGCAGCTCCCAAGCGAATAGACTGATTTAAGTTTAAGTAGATTATGTGCAAAAAGAGAACCATTGTGCGTTGTGGCATTTTGGTGAACTAACAATAATCAGCAGCCTAGGAACAGACTACTAGGTAAATGTGAGTACTGATGAAAACCGAATTGGTGTCTACCAAGTATCAAACACTTTTAGTTGTACTGGCAATGTCAGAGCTGTGGTATCAATATGACAAAATTAGTAAAATGGCACATGGGCGACCTCAAATCCTACGATGCTTCTCTTTTTCCACAAACTTAAGATCAAGATCAAAACATATTCTTTGAACTAGAAATGTGCTTAGAATCATCGATTTACATATGTTTTTGATAAAGATAATTCAAGTAAAGGATGCCTGACAGGTCACCATTATATCACATGGTAAAACAGTTGACTAAGAAGCAATTTGACATAGGTAGATTACTCTGCAAGCAAGCTGTACCTTGAAGGTTATCCACTAATTACTATTAAAATGTTATTAAAATTGATAAAATGCACATATACCTCTTCAGGATATTCTTCCAAATATTCAATATCATACTCCTCTGTTTCCTGGTCATTTTGCTCCAAGTTTCCTTCATCATATTCTATTTTAGTGATGGGCTCCTTAGCTTCTTTGTCTACGTTAGTGATGGGCTCCTCCTTAACTTCTATGGGAGCAGAATCTTCAGATACTTCATCATCTAACTGTTTGAGCACGTAAGTCTCCAAAGGCTCCAATTTTGCTGTAACTTTGTTTAGGAGGTCGTCCTTGGAACATTCATCATCAACGACAAATATAAGTACATTATCTTCGGTTTCCATAGTTTTTGTTTCACGGAATTTTTCATATCAGCGATGAAGAAACTAATTTGATTCTGCTAACTGTGATGAACATTTGCTTTGCTAAGTCAAAATTGCTAAGTGCCAATAACGCTTAGATTATAACGCAACGCAAAAAGCAGGGATTCGAGTTCGCGCGAAGCAAGCCAAGAGCCCAGAGACTATTAAGGCTCCTTTACACACAGGCGGTACGAGCGGTATAGCAGACGGGCGGGCATCTGTATTGTACTGGTTATATAAGAAGGGCTCACACAGGTCCGGTCGCGGTACTGCCGTACCGCCCTTTACCGCTCGTACCGCTCGTACCGCTCTACCGCTCGTACCGCCTGTGTTTGATGGAGCCTTTATAGATAATACCACAGACGTTATGAGGTATACGCTATCTAAGGGTATACGTCGAGTTTTGGCGGGAACGCGGAAAAATCATGTCGCCTCATTGTATTATTTTGTTGAACTTGTGTTTTTAATCAGTGATAATTAGTGAAAAATTGTGGTATTTCGTTGATTATGAGCTGATTTATGTGCATGAGTGTAGGCAAGTGATATAATGTGACGTATCATGTTGTTCCGTGTTGTTACCAAAACTCCATAGACACCTGTAGTAAAGTCTCCACTGCTTTACTGAGGTATGACTTGGACTATGTTTGGACTTGACCGCGACTTTATTGGACTATGACGAGACTTAGACAGTGACTATTTTGATAAAATATTATCAAAAATTAATAAAACTTTATACTTGACACTGGCAAATGCACAATAATGCGACGCCAAAAGTAAGAAGAAGAAGAGGGTATACGTCTGTGGATATCACGAAGTTTTTTTACCTATAACTTCGTGGTGGATACTACGTATATGTCGAATCCATAAAAGGATCCGCATCAGTTAAGGCTCCATCACACACAGGCGGTACGAGCGGTATAGCGGACGGGCGGGCATCTGTATTGTACTGGTTGTCTAAAGGTGAGCATACACGGTCAGTTCAACTGATCAGTTTTTCGCGTCACTCCAATTGGGGCTCATTCAGTAAATTAAAAGGTGGGAATTGGTGGCTCCATGTATAAACCACTACCAGAGGCTGGGCACACATAATGAAATGATCGCATCAGTTCATCAAATAATTGCAGCGGGGTCCTAATGTAGTCAACTATTGCCAATAGGTACTGCGATGGTTTGCATGTTTGTACCACTTCGGTGATTAACTGAATCTTCAGTAACTCACGTAATTTCAATTTTTTATAAAAAAAAATATCTGAACCAAAGCCCTCCCAACCCATGGTACACCTCATTGGTTCACCTGGGTGGACCACGACCAATTATTTTTTTCCGTGGTACACGTTAATCAAACGTATATTTTTTTAAATAAATTATGTTGGTCGTGGTTCACCTGCGTCTACTTAGACGGTAAGTAGGTACTTAATTTAAAATTAAACGCCTTTATCATTTAGGATTAAATGTTTAACACTTAAAGAACTAAAATAAACTAAATTCTAATTAAACTAAACTAAATTAAGCTACATAAAAATAAAATTAATAATTAGGTATATGAGGACTATCAGGCGTCAAAGAATTCCTTAATTCCTTAAGAACTACTTGATACTTGAATGAATTATCGCAGTTTCTCTAATGCGTAACCAACAGAAATATCATTATTTAATAATTGCATCTGTATGTTAATAATGTCGTCGTCGTTTTCTACATATGTGCTTTTCCGCTTCGCATATGAATGGGACATCGCGAAAGACTCAATAGTTTTTAAGCCTGCTTATAACCGCAAAACTGTGGTGTTTCTTTTATTGATAGTTTGAGTGAAATGCTTCCGCGACGTTATTAGTACGATGCCTTTCTGAAAATACGCTTAATATTTTATTAAAATACCTAGTAAGCCAAAATCCTTCAACATATTTAAAAAATTTAATTCTCTTTGGTGTCGACGAACTTTCAGACTTTATGTATTGTAACCCTTCATTAATACAGTCTTCAGGCAATAGCGGAAGAACAGCAGTGAGGCCGGTGATTCTCTTGTCGGATTTTGATTTTAAGCCCAGCTTTTTGCCCATCTTCCATACTGCCCTGGTCCAATGGTAGTAACAACCTTTTACTTCGACTTGCGGGTATATATTACTTATAGCATTCAATGCTGCCTTTTCAAAGTCACAGTGGAATTTTTCAGGATTGAAAATTGGCAGTTGTCGTTTAATCAGTTGAAACATAATATTGTAAGTAATTTCTTTATTTCGGACATTAATACGTAGACTAATGGTACTGTTTTAGTTCCAGTGATGGTACTACCAAAGTCACCATGTATTATATACAGTTGATAGAAAGGAACAGGGCAGCTATCAAAGGTGGAATCACCAAAGTATTCCTTAATTGATTGTATTTGCTTTCTAGATTGTTCGCTACAAAAAATTAAAATTAGTGAATCTTCGTCGCGATATTCGGCCAATATATCCTGTTGAAATTGAAGTGGCACAGAAACCTCATCTAATTCCTTGTAAACTGTTTTCGTTACACCTAATGCTTTATTTCGTATGTTATACAAGTTATGCTGGATGCTGGACAAGGTAGGCACAGTGCCTACTTTGTCTAAGCCATTATTTTTCATTTTTTCAACAGCTTTTTGGTACAATTGTGGCACAGGATCAGGATTAATTTTAACAGTCTCCTTTAGAATTTCAAGTTCTTGTAATATTATGTTCCGCGTTGTATTTGGAACACACGTGTGTTCTTTCTTTTTAGTCACTTTTTTATCCTGAAAATAAACCATTTATAATTTGTATCGAGCAACTTTTGGTCAGTTGTCCATTTAAAGATACAAAAAATATTTGGATTATAAAATTTTTCTTTTGTTTTTCTTTTGAAATTTGATCGATAAAGTTTTGATTTTCTAATACGTAACCGATAATACCGTTGCTGATTGTATCATAAAAAAAATCCTTACCATGATTATTATGTTTCCACAACATTTTTTATTCTTGTAAGACGAACACCTCCATAAAGCCGCACCATTTTTAAAATTCTTAACTTTATAAAAGCTATAACCTTCGGTTAATAGCACGATGCCCCCCTTATTATTAATGTAACATAATTCACCTTCTAGCGACATTTTGATAATTGTTTACAGTACAAAAATATTTTTACAACTGTCACGAATTATCAGAGCATAGAAAATCAAAATGTAAAGAGGTTGGTAGGTAAGTACCTACGTCCCTACTTAAGATTAGAATAAAGTGGTGATTGACAAAAGAGGTTTGTTTAGAATAGAACGGAATACGGAATGTTAATTTATTTCTATAAAAGGTTAATTATCAAGGTGGACCATGGGAAAAAAATTCTGCCTGTAGTACACCAAGATGGACAAAGGTGTACCACGGAAAAAAATAATTGGTCGTGGTCCACCCAGGTGAACCAATGAGGTGTACCATGGGTTGGGAACCAAAGTTGTTTGGAATTTGATTTACTACAACTTTAATTCACATCAACTTTTTCCAGGATCGATATTGTTTTTAATAAGTTAGTGGTTCCATTTTGTTTCTTCCATAACTTGTTATTTTAATTTTTCATGAGAAATTATTGGAATCAAAGTTATTTGAAATTTGATCATTTGAGGAAATCAAATTTCAAACAGCTTTGGTTCCAATAATTTCTCATTAAAAATTGAAATAACACAAGTTATCGAAGAAACATCATGGCACCACCGGCTTATTAAAAAATATCGATCCTAGAAAAAGTTGATGAGAATCAAAGTTGTAGGAAATCAAATTTCAAACAACTTTAGTTACAATAATTTCTAATGAAAAATTGAAATAACAAGTTATGGAAGAAACAAAATGGAACCACTAACTTATTAAAAACAATATCGATCCTGGAAAAAGTTGATCGGAATCAAAGTTGTAGGAAATCAAATTTCAAACAGCTTTGGTTCCAATAATTTCTCATGAAAAATTGAAACACTTAACACAAGTTATCGAAGAAATATCATGGCTCCACTGTCTTCAAATATGGAACCACCAATTCCCACCTTTTCATTAACTGAATGAGCTCCCAGTTGGAGTGACGCGAAAAACTGATCAGTTTAACTGACCGTGTGTGCCCACCTTTAAAACATCTGGCGTGCCCAATAAGTACCTAACAAGGATTTTGTATACTATCTGGATTGCGCACAGTCGAAATATGGCTCAAAGTTAGCTTAGGAAAATTCAACCTTAATGTGTTGCAACAAAACATATATTCCTTTGGAATCGCATAAGAGAGACGCTGTGCCGAGTGAGACTTCCCAAAGTGATGAGGGTGCTCGCACTATTGCCATTTCGAAAAGACACTTATATATGGTAGAATTATTACCTGTAAAGCCGCGACTATCTTAACCATTTCTTAGTTTTTATAACAATGTAGTTTGATATGATTTTAGTTAAAATTGCGAATAGATGCTAATAAAACAGTTTAATATTTAATTTGTATGAATATACCTATGTCTTTATGATTAATGGTTATTTTTTTATTTTTGACTAGAGTATCACCGTCGATTGCAAATGGCGTACTATGGTGTATACAAAGAAGTGTAGTAGGGTGACTGTGCTGGACATATTTCTTAAACATGCTGGGTGTACAATAGGTGTATAGTCGTGGGTGCCGTTTTTCATTTTTTTGGGTTGTACATTTCAAAAATGGCATCCATTTTGAAATTAAATATGGCGGATGTCACTTTTTGCAAAAAGTCGTCATTGGTGTCATTTTCTAGGTTTTTGGGGGTGTCAATTTCAAAATTGGCATCCATTTTGGAATTAAAGATGGCGAACGTCAGTTTTTTGAAAAAGTCATGGGTGCAATTTTCGAGGTTTTTGGGGGTGTAGATTTCAAAATTGGCATCCATTTTGGAATTAAAAATGTCGAACATCATTTTTGTGAAAAGACGTCATGGGTGTAGTTTTCGAGGTTTTTTGGGGGTGTAGATTTCAAAAATGGCATCCATTTTGAAATTAAAGATGGCGGACGTCACTTTTTTGAAAAAGTCGTCATGGGTGTAATTTTCGAGGTTTTTGGGGGTGAAGATTTCGAAAATGGCATCCATTGTGAACTTAAAGATGGCGGATGTCACTTTTTGCACAAAGTCATCATGGGTGTCGTTTAATAAGTTTTTGGGGGTGTAGATTTCAAAACTAGCATCCATTTTGGAATTAAAGATGATGGACGTCACTTTTTTGAAATAGTCGTCATGGGTGTCGTTTTTGAGAATTTGGGGGTGTATATTTCAAAATTGGCATTCATTTTGAAATTAAAGATGGCAAACATTACTTCAAACTGGATGCCACTTTTGAAATCTACACCCCCAAAAACCTAGAAAACGACACTTTTTGGAAAACTGACGTCTGTTATATTTAATTCCAAAATAGATGCCATTTTTGTAAACTTTAATCCAATAAAATGAAACACGACACCCATGACGGCCTTTTCAAAAAAGTGACGTCTGCCATTTTTTTATTTCAAAATGGATGCTTTGTTTACTACGGAAGCCTAAAAATTATTGTGACTTTTCGTAATAAAGTCTATTAAGATTTTTCGTGACAAAGTCTATTCGTGGAAAAGTTTTCGTGACTATGATTTTTCGTGATAAAGTCTATTTGTGACAAAGTTTTTCGTGAAAAAGTTTTCGTGAAAAAGTTTTTCGTGGTTAAGTACTGACACGGCTTGCGTGATATATGTCAAGATTACATCTCTGAAACTTAAACGTTGTTTAACACCGTAAAAATTATGGATTCCAGACCATTACTGTCACCACAAAAGTGAAGGAACTCATCGAGATCAACATTTCCGATGACAGCTGTCAAACTTAATAGTGGTTTATCACCGTCATTATCAATTTAAGACCATTGCTGTCTTAACAAAGGTGAAAGAACTCTTCGAGATCTACATTTCCGATAATAGCTGTCAAACTTGAAACTGATTTATCTCCGTATAGGTATATTAATAGGGTATTACAGTCATTTTTGAAAAGCATCTCAGTTAGATCCTGTTGGTCTAATAAACCACTAAAAAAATACAAAATTTTTTTTTTTAATCTTTAAGTGTTTTAATAATGCAGTTTAATTTTACAATTTCAAATATTCGCGCGTAATTTACTTAAAACGATGGATGTCATTATTTTACTCTGTGGTCATGAATCACGTCACTATGCTATGTAAACAATGCACGTAAATATGAAAACGTCACTACTTGTCGTCAGAAAGAGCTGAATTGTTAGCCAACCACTTGGAATCACAATTCCAACTCCACAACACTCCTTCTGATGCAAGTCAAGATGTCTACGATCACCACCTCAATGTCAGTTGTGAAGTGCAGGCATTTTGCAATAGCTGTATTTCTCCATTAGGAGGGGAGGATTACATCTCACCAGCAGAAGTCCACATGGCCGTCAAAACACTCAAGGCAAAAAAAGCTCCAGGACAGGATGGAATCACAAACGCTGCATTAAAGCATATGCCAACGAAAGGAATTGTTTGCCTGACGAGGCTATTTAACGGGATACTGCGTACAGGTCATTTCCCCTCGGAGTGGAAGGTTGGGAAAGTAATAATGCTGCCCAAACCTGGTAAAGACCGTCGAAAGCCCGCAAGTTATCGGCCTATCACCTTACTTCCACAAATAGCAAAACTATTCGAGCGGTTGCTACTAAAAAGACTACGACCACACTTAACTCCCCGAGATGAACAATATGGTTTCCGTTCACGACACTCTACGACGTTACAGCTCACAAGAGTACTACACCACCTTGCCCAAGAACACAACAAAGGCTGGCGCACAGTCGGAGTCTTTTTAGATATTGAGAAGGCGTTCGACAGAGTGTGGCACGACGGTCTAATTTTCAAATTAATTAAAACAACAATGCCACCAGGATATATAAGAATCGTGGCATCCTTTCTGGATAACAGAAAGTTCTTCGTATCTGTAGAAGACGCAAACTCAACCTGCAGACCAATTAAAGCGGGGGTACCCCAAGGAAGCTGCTGGGCACCATATTTCTACGCTTTATATACCGACGATATTCCTGTCTTAGACGAAATTCATAGACTTCCTGGTGAACGAGGCGTAACACTCGCACTCTTTGCCGATGACAGTGCATACTTTGCCTCGTCACAAAACGCCACAATAGCTGCCAGTAGAATCCAGCGGGTTCTTAACCTATTACCTAACTGGCTGGACAAATGGCGTATGGCGGTAAATGTTGGCAAAACAGCTGCTCTGCTCACAGGCGGACAGCGGATCTTACCTCCAGCACTAAAGCTTCGCGGGGAAGAAATTAAGTGGGAGAGTACAATAAAGTACCTAGGCGTTCACATTGACAGAACGTTAAGAATGTGCCCCCAAGTAGACCACGCCGTTAGACAAGCAAAGGCTGCCAGAGCGCTCCTCCGACCAGTCTTAAGTTCGAAGCTCCCATTGCGAACAAAGGTTGGGATATATAAAACCTATATAAGAACCAGGCTAACATACGCTGCCCCCTCCTGGTATGCCTTATGTTCAGAAAGCCAGAGAAAAGTCGGCTACAAGTCGTTCAGAATGTCTCCTTAAGGATGTGCACTGGAGCTGGACGTTACATCCGGAACGACGTAATCGCTCGGGACGTTGGAATCGAGTCAGTGGGGGAATTCGTGGCCCGATTGGCTCGCGGTATGTACGACCGCGCCGACAACGGGCCGCACCCCCATCTGAGAAATATTGCCCCTCTACACACACGCCCACCTGACATCAAAGCATATCGCGCGCTCCCCCGCGAGATCTTGCGTGAAACTGATGACGATAGCGAACTAACAAAAGAATAGACAAAAGACAAAAAAATAAATATTGACTAATCAAATGGACGGTAACGTAAAGACACGTCTCACTCCTAAAAGCCGCTGAGAGACCTTCTAAATAGGATACGGTACCGGCGGCAAACCACATTCCCCAGAGGTCGTAGCCTCTGGCGCCCAGCCTTGGCAAAGGGGAAAGACCCCGAGGCCAATACTCACCACGCCAAAGAAGGTGGTGGAAGGACCACGAATGAATGACGTAAATATTTTTCACGATAGTGTCGTTGTTTGTAAGTTTGAGATTTATGTTGAAAATGAGTTATTATAAATGGTTAATAATAAGTTACCGTTCGTGTGCTGTTCCTGGAATACTAGTGTACAAACACCGGACAAACTATTCAATGTTTACATAGCCGGATGACGTCATAACGTAGCGGCGACTATTTTATGCACAGATTAAAAAGACGGAATATTTTGTATTGATTTTTAAAATTTATTTTGGTGTTTTATGATCTAAAAGGTAGGTACATTTTCCGATTGCTTTTTGCTTAAGCTATCTCAAAAATACATTTACAGATTTTTTCTCGTTCATAGTAAAATAGCCTATTCTAGACCATTGCTTTTATGGGGATTGGTTTTATAGAGATCTTTAGGGAAGGCCTATGCCCAGCAGTAGGCGTCCTATTCCTAAAACAACGACTATGACGAAGGACGACGAGTTAGGGGTAAGATTACTGCAATTCCTACGTACAGTAACATTCCAAAACAATATTAGGTATATCCCGAGATGATCGAGATGTTTTGGTCATCCTACTTGGAAAAGAGACACAATCATCTGATGTGGTATCCTTGTCGGCACGCGGGTGTGCCCCGGCGCGAGTCTCTCTGGCTTCCGCGCATACCTATATTTTACCTTTTGCGCAGCGTTCTGCGCCTAACCTCCCATCCGCCGCCTTGTGTGTATGTATACCCTTTGTCTGCACAACCTGCGCCACCCATCTCACCATTAAGTATCTAACCAAAAAACGAATAAAAAATGATAAAGAAGTAAATAGTGGCTAATTTCCACTTAGGGTAGGTGTGCCGGTTGTGGTAATTTTAGTGGAATTTGTGGCCACTTCGCACTTTAGTGTTTACTTAATAAGACAGTAACCAAAAAACGAATAAAAAATGATAAAGAAGTAAATAGTGGCTAATTTCCACTTAGGGTAGGTGTGCCGGTTGTGGTCATTTTAGTGGAATTTATGGCCACTTCGCACTTTAGTGTTTACCTAATAAGACAGTAATAATAATCACATCTATTCGAAAAGGACATTCCGGCAAAATGAATGAAAAGAATGTTAATATAAGTTTTCATTTGTTTTATTATTACATAGATACCAATAAATTTCAATTTAGTTGTTACTCTACGTTTTATTAAATAATATTACAATTAAATACAGCGGCGCTTTTATTTTCTCATGGCCATAACCGGGTCAGTGGCCACAACTGGTACAGCTACTATAACTAAAGCTCAAGGAAACAATATTATATAAAATATACAGACGACAGTAGTTCTGTATAGGTCTAAACAAACCTGATGGCATGTCAGTGAGGGGGAGAGAGAGGGGTGAAGAGTAGGTAAGTGGGTCTTGCGCAATTTGTAGCTATCTTCACAGACCCCATTAATTTAATTCGGCCTCTATCTACGTGTCATGCACGATTGATGTGGAATTGTTGATATAAAATAAAACGTGGCAGCTGTGATGCTAGCTACGAACTGCAGATAGCCCAGTCATGACTGAAACTCACTTAACAGCTGCTCGAAGATTGGGTTATCCGCAGCTAACATCACAGCCGCCAACTTATGTGATACGGCCATTGAGGCTTCCTCAATGGATACGGCCTATAATATAGTTTTACTATGACACGCATTACAGTTAGATCTAACACATTTAAACACTATCATACCTCTACCCTATCGGATTTAGGTATGTAAGTACAATAGACATTCTGACTGGGTAAAAACATTATTATAATTATTAAAAACGTTATTTAAATTGATAAAAAAGTAATGGACACGTATTTTTTCTTTTGTGAATCAAACAATAAATTACCAAGATGAACCTTGTCGAAGTTTGAGAGTAGGTGCTCGTGACAGTCGTGACGTCACTAGTGCAACGTAGTCTATACTTTTATACATCACTCGTGACGTCACGCGGAACCAAGGAAGTTTCATATATGAAACTTCCTTGCGCGGAACTTAACCGGGCTATATCTTCATCAATCTTTGTTCAATTGACAAAAGAAAAAAATAGGTATGTGTTAATATTTTTTTTAATCTATCTCGGCCTAATAATATTTTTTAGTTTTCATTCCTATTGTACCTATACGATAAAATAGGCCCAATTATGAAGGCCCCATCGATTTTAATAGCTATTCAGAATATTCTTTTCCACTTTAGGCACTCGATAGAGAGAACTTTTTATGTTGCCTTCATAATTATTATGCCCAATAGGTATTCTCTAGACCGCCCGGTCGTATTCTAGGATATCATTTTACTCATCACATCACTAGATATTTACCCTGAAATAGGGACAAATAAATCAGCTCTACTAATCTGTCGAGAATATAACTTTTTGGTACCGACAGTTGATTTTTTTCGCAATTTTGGAGTTCATTCCATAGTAAAAGTCGGTCGTAGTGATGAGTACAGTGATATGCTACAATATACGAGGGGGTACCTACCCAAAAGAAACTGGACTTATTTTTTTTAATTTATGTATTTAATTTTTAAACAAAACATCTTCAATCCCTTTCGAAGTACTCTTCACTAACATTAATACGCTTGTCCAATATTTTATTCCATTGCTGAAAACATTTTTAAACTCGTTTTCTGTGATGCCCGACAGCGCCTTCGTCGTTTTTTTCTTCACTTCAGTAACGCAAAACGCTTTCCTTTCACTTTTATTTTTATACGGGGAAATCAAAAAAGTAGCAGGGGGCAGGGTCGGGTGAGTAAGAGGGATGGGGCACAAGGGTCTTGCCATTTTTGGTCACAAATTTGCGTGCAGATATGGCTGTCACACAGTAGGGGCGTTATCGTGGTGGAAAAATCAATCGACCGACTGCCACAAACCAGGCCTTTTCCATCCCAAACTGTTGCGCAATATTTTCCATTTTTAAAACAGGAAAACCACTCAAAAACTTGAGTTTTCCCAATAGCATCATCCTTAGGGGCCGTTTTTAACATTTCAAGAGTTTCTGTGCCAGTTGTTGCCGCGCATTGCAAAAAACGACGAGCACACGAAACAACTGTAACTAAAAAGATCACACAAACTGAACGGAACCTTCTTTAAATCAAAATCTTTTATTAAGCATAATGTTTACATTACACCTTAAAAGTAACTTAGAGCTAGACTTTAGCGACGACGTTTGGCTTACTGACTCGAGAATGATGACTCTATACGCCCGTAGCGCCAGAACGCGGTACTTCAAAGACTTTGCCCACAACAACATCAGTCTGGTTTCTTTTGGGTACCCGTAGTATATGTGCATCATCTAGCCAAACACCCTATATTATATTAGCTAAGTTTTTTTTAAATTATACGATATATCTTTGGTCCGTTTATGCAATAGAGGCACTCGTTTAGGTACAATCCCCGATTTTAAATATTGCAAAAAGTCCGCAATCAACTTTTTACTTTCACTAACTTCTCCATGTTTTTGCGACTCTTGTTTTATTCTTGCATCAGCAGTTGAATCATGGTCGACTTCAGTATTTTCAAACTCATTTATTTCTGTATTTTTAGGAGCATTTTTTCTTTGCATCTTCATTACCGTATTTGGTTCGAGAATAACGGATTCCTCTTTTTTAACTTCTTGTTGAATGAAATCGTCTCTTATTTCGTATAGGTTATTTTCCGATGGAATAATTCCTTTCCCAGTATCAGACTTGCTTTTTCTAATACGCGCTTTTAGTTGCATTTCATTGTAGGCCTTTATTATATCAGGTTTAACAAGGGCTTTCTTTTGTTTTCGTTTGTGTTCTATTTTGAACCGTATATAGTCTTCCTTATTTATAGTCTTTATCGGTGTTTTAGAGGGTAATTGTGTGCTATGAGTTTCTGTGTTATTTTGTTCTATTTTACATTTTAAGTCGTCAGTTTCATTTTTGCATTGTGTCTCGTCAGCTAAATCGGGTAATATATATGTAAGTTCCTCGCTATCTTTTGATGTAATTCCGCTATTTACATTGAAATATTTTTTAGTTAATGAGACTTCCTTATCTGTCATTGCAGGTAACGCTTGAACGTACATCTGTGAACAAAATGAAACACGGTTTTTTACTAAGTACTACATTATTGTATTTTAGTTCTGTTTTAGTACTTTGTCTAGTACTGTACTCAGCCTGCAAGGGCGTTCTAAAACAATGATCTCCTTATTAATAAACGCAGAATTGGTTTAAATTATAGGCCGAATCATACAAGTCGGCGGATGTGAAGTTAGGTACAAGCTTCGCAATATCCATTCATCGAGCTGCTTTATGTCTGACTAGTTTTTACCCGCGGCTTCGCCCGCATGATATTTTGATTTTTGACGCAATATCATTATAATTTATAGCCTATGTGTTATTCTGATATATAAGCTATATTATTGCAAAGTTTCATCTCAACCCGTTCAGTAGTTTTTGCGTGAAAGAGTAACAAACATCCATCCATCCATCCATCCATCCATCCATCCATCCATCCATCCTCACAAACTTTCGCGTTTATAATATTAGTAGGATATTGCGCAGTTTATAGCTAACTTCACATCCGCCGACTTGTATGATTCAGCCCACAGAAGAGAAAAATTCGGCATAGGTATACCTAGTTGGCCTGTATTTTGTCTTTTTCTTACATTGACAGACATATTCTAGGACATAATTTTACTGCTCATTATGACTAAGTATCTTTTATTATTTGTATTGTCATCATCTGTATTCTACCAGCATTTTTAATAGTAAACTGCAGGACACATGCCTACCCACAAAGGGTGATAGGAGCATATCCCGCACTCTGGCCCAGTGCGGGTTGGTGAATTCACAAACGCCATCAATTTTTTTTTTTGGACGTATGCAGTTTGCCTCACGCGATGTTTTTTTTTCACCGAAAAGCCAATGGTGTGAAAATCATTTATAGTTCTGTTTATATGAAGCTATTTTTTGTACAGAACAGCTGATTTTTTTGCAATTTTGTAGTTTGACCCATAGTTAAATAAAATCATAATTATGAGCACTGTAATCCTAGAATATGTCCGTCCATTGTCTCGAAAAACGTCAAGTATTTGAAATCCACATGTGAAAATGAATATACCTATAAAGGAGTTACCAGAACTGGTGTATTAAGCCGAAAGGGGGTGAATTAGAATTCTTTATTGACCTTACAACTACGTATGTTACATTAGGTATCTACGTCAAATTTACAATCAAAAGAAAATCATAATTGTATAAATCTTAGCAGTCTGATAAAAATAATATAAATAATGATAATATAATCCAAAACTGATAATATGAGTATAAATAATAATGTCATTGTAAAAAAAATTAAAAATAACTATAAAATACCTATGTTAAGAAAATAAATGTCATGTCAATTAATAATAAAAACGATCAGTCGAATTTAAATGAAAACCAATTGCATAGAATAAAAAATGTCCGGTACATAATAATCAAGTTAAAAAAGTCAAATTTCATTTCCATGTCAATTATTATTTCAAGCAATCTCATTACTTATTTATTCTTTTTTCTACTTAATATCAGATTTATGAGTTATTTTCACACAAGAATGAAGATTCGCTAAGATGCAGGCTCATAAATTCATTGATGGAATAAAAAGGATTGATGTCGAAAAATTGGTTGAGTTTCCTTTTGATTTTAGTGATTAAGAAAGACCATCATTATTAACTTTTACAACAGTGCAAAATCGGTATTCAAGAAAAAATTCAGCTGTTTCGTACATTTTTTCGATACCGAGTTGCGATTTTGTTATGGAACAGCTGTTTTTTTCTTGAATTCTGGGTTGGCGTCATGGTAAAAGTTGTTCATCAACAGTCTTCAACTCTTTTCGACTTAGTACAAGGCAAGCTAATAACCCTGAATACCTCACCATAAGTTTGTCTCGTTTTGACACGTCGACAAAATGATGTCGTGGTGCGTATGATAGTCTAATGTTGTAACTTACCCTGCGAGTGATGAGAGTGAGTCCGTGCACTCTCTCCGCGTGATCTTTAACATGCGTCAGCCGCGCGTACCTGCAAACACAATGTTTATCAAAATAAAGTACAGGCTGAATCAAACTTCTGGGCGGCTGTGATGTTTTTTTTAATTTATTTATTTTATGTAATCAACAGCGTTACTTAATCTCTGGATACAACTACAGTAATTAAAAATAAGGCCAAAACAGATTACAGTAATTGAGTATAACCATAGACTACAACAGACAAACCTGTGTGTGTGTGTGTGTGTGTGTATGAGACTGAATACGTTTATGAGTCTATCTTCAATTGAATTGAATCGTCTCTGCGTAGCGTTCTGCGCATAACTTCTTATTCGCCGATTTGTATGGCGCTTAGTATACCGGGCAGGTTGAGGAGCACTTTGTTCATGTGATGGTTGTACGGGATATAATGATAGTTACCGTTTGGGGCAGACGGGGTAGAAGTGCGCGGCGGGCAGGCTGAGGTGGACTTTGTTCACGTGATGGTTGTACGGGATATAATGATAGTTACCGTTTGGGGCAGACGGGGTAGAAGTGCGCGGCGGGCAGGCTGAGGTGGACTTTGTTCACGTGATGGTTGTACGGGATATAATGATAGTTACCGTTTGGGGCAGACGGGGTAGAAGTGCGCGGCGGGCAGGCTGAGGTGGACTTTGTTCACGTGATGGTTGTACGGGATATAATGATAGTTACCGTTTGGGGCAGACGGGGTAGAAGTGCGCGGCGGGCAGGCTGAGGTGGACTTTGTTCACGTGATGGTTGTACGGGATATAATGATAGTTACCGTTTGGGGCAGACGGGGTAGAAGTGCGCGGCGGGCAGGCTGAGGTGGACTTTGTTCACGTGATGGTTGTACGGGATATAATGATAGTTACCGTTTGGGGCAGACGGGGTAGAAGTGCGCGGCGGGCAGGCTGAGGTGGACTTTGTTCACGTGATGGTTGTACGGGATATAATGATAGTTACCGTTTGGGGCAGACGGGGTAGAAGTGCGTGGCGGGCAGGCTGAGGTGGACTTTGTTCACGTGATGGTTGTACGGGATATAATGATAGTTACCGTTTGGGGCAGACGGGGCAGAAGTGCGCGGCGGGCAGGTTGAGGTGCACTTTGGTCACGTGATGGTTGTACGGGATATAATGATAGTTACCGTTTGGGGCAGACGGGGCAGCCGTGCGCGGCGGGCAGGTTCAGGTGCACTTTGTTCACGTGATGGTTGTACGGGATATAATGATAGTTACCGTTTGGGGCAGACGGGGCAACCGTGCGCGGCGGGCAGGTTGAGGTGCACTTTGTTCACGTGATGGTTGTACGGGATATAATGATAGTTACCGTTTGGGGCAGACGGGGCAGCCGTGCGCAGCGGGCAGGTTGAGGTGCACTTTGTTCACGTGATGGTTGTACGGGATATAATGATAGTTACCGTTTGGGGCAGACGGGGCAGCCGTGCGCAGCGGGCAGGTTGAGGTGCACTTTGTTCACGTGATGGTTGTACGGGATATAATGATAGTTACCGTTTGGGGCAGACGGGGCAGCCGTGCGCGGCGGGCAGGTTGAGGTGCACTTTGTTCACGTGATGGTTGTACGGGATATAATGATAGTTACCGTTTGGGGCAGACGGGGCAGCCGTGCGCGGCGGGCAGGTTGAGGTGCACTTTGTTCACGTGATGGTTGAGGGCGACCTTCTGCGAGAAGCGACGCTCGCAGTACTGGCACGGGTGCTTGCGGAGTGCTGCAATGTAATACGTGTTATGACAGAGATACCAGAGGGATAATGTGAGCGATCGAAGTTAAGAAAGTAAGAGCAATAATTCAATATGGCATGACTGAGAAAGAGACATGAAAAATATGTCGATTCAGTGGCTTGTTGCCGTGTTTTTCTCTCAGTAGTGTTAAAATTCCAATTCATATTTGACAGTTTTGGGCAAGATTTTCCACACATTTTTGTGATTGAGAATTTCCTCAAGCAATCTTTCTAGTTGTAATAGCTCTGTGAGTTATGAGTTATGAGATTTCGACACGTATACTTTGGCGATATCGGGTTATCTTTTCTTCTTGATGACTAAAAATACATAATTAGTCCGTGAGATAGTATTTTTTCATTTGTCAATGAAACAAAAATTGATTAAGATATAGCCCGATAAAGTTTCGTGCGACTTCAAGAGTTTCAGTGTAACGTTTAGACTACGTAGCACTAGTGACGTCACGAGCCCCCACTCCCAAACTTTGACAAGGTGTATCTTTATCATTTATTATTTGAGTGACAAAAGAAAAAATACGTGTTCAATATATTTTAATAATCTAAGTAACGGACTAATTATAACAATGTTTTTAACCTGGTCATCATGCCTATTATGTAGACATAGACATAGTTATGACACGACCCGATAAATTCTATACTGTTCTTTCGTAATCGCCTGAATAGTGTTATAACGGCTCGGCTACAGCACGGCAATGTATCTATTATTAACAGGATTGTGACTCGGCCCTGTACTAAATATATCTACAGCGCCACGTGGCCACGCGGAGCGTATCACGCGCTAGGGCTGCTCGCTTACAGTAATTTAATTTCATCTCCTTAATCTTTACCTACTTGAGTTTCTTTCTAGTTCCTATCTATTATGATATAAAATTATTCTATTTATTACAAAAAAGAAATTCGTTGTGAATGAACATTGAACGTTTCCTTCAATAAAAATGCATAATGGATTTTTTGAAGTTTTCAGGGTTCCATGGTAAAAGGAGGAACCCTAAAAACATAAATGGAACGTTGAGTAGTTACAAATCCACACGTTCATTCATCACTACGGCGCGCCGCAGCTGACTAGCATACCGAGATATACCCCGCTCCGAGCGTAGGTATGATTCGCGCTCCGAAAGTTTGTATGGACACGGAATACTGTTAGATATCATTACCGTGGCTACGGCCACGGGCATAATTTGAAGCATTTCAAGCTTCCTTCAGACAGCGGTGCGGCTGCGGCCTAGTCATCCATCCATCAGCCAAAGAACGTCCACTGCTGGACATAAGCCTCCCCTATGGATCTCCAATAAGACCAGTTGGAAGCGGCTTACATCTAGCGCGATCCTGCGGTCTTAATGAGGTCATCCACCTTGTGGATGACCTCATTAAGACCGCAGGACGCACGCCAGCACACCAGGACGTCCACCTTGTGGGTGGACGTCCTACGCTGCGCTTGCCGGTACGTGGTCTCCACTCGAGAACTTTTCGATTCCAGCCCTTGCCCCTTGCGCCCTAGTGTTCGTCCAGTAATCAAGATTGTTGTATGGCTAGGTCCCATCTGCGCCGGCGGCCGCGTCTGCAGCTGTCTGGGAGAAGCCTCATGGTACTGACGTCGGTGCGAGTCGAGGTGCGAGACGAGCGCGGGCTTGAGCTGGAACTTGCGGCCGCAGTGGTCGCAGATGTAGCGGTACTCGCCGTGCAGCTTCATGTGCCGCTGGAAATGTTATTTATTTATTTATTTGTTTATAGGCGAGCAGTGTATACTGATGTGCCTATATCAAGCAGTGTCGAATAAAATTAGTATTTATCTGTCAAGGAAATTTTTTCCTTCTTTATCCAAAGGTCTAGTCTATTTTTAAATGTGTTATAGTTTTTGCTGAGATGACAGCCTCAGGCAACCTATTCCAATTGTAGACAACTCTATTGCAGAGGATGTGGTGTGCAGTGTTGGTTTGTGATGGTGTAGGCTGTAAGAGGACTGTATGCTGCTATCGCGCATATTTTCCTTCAAGGTGTACATGTCGTGGATATCCGGAAGATTATAAAAGCCATTGAGAATTTTGAAGGTCTCAATCAAGTCTCCACGCAATCGTCGTTCTTCGAGGGTCGTGAGACGAAGAGCTTTTAACCTATCTTCATAGGTCTTACATAAATAATTCATCAGTGAATGCAAAAAAGAGCACCAAAATGTATGGAATAAAACAAATGAATGAAAGCGTATTGTAGAACATACGGCGAGCGCGACGTGCGAGGTGTAGGCCATGCTGCAGCGCTGGCAGCGGAAGGGGCGCCGGCCCTGGTGCGAGTTCTCGTGCGCCGCCAGCATGCAGCGCTTTCTAAACGACGCGCCGCATTGGCTGCAGTAAAACCTGCACAGAGCACAGAGGCCTTAGCATTCAATCTAATCTTTGATATGACTGCCAGACACTGATATACTGCATATACATATTTTAAATATATAGTTAATATTTTTAATATATATAGTATAATACCCAGACACAAAGCAAACACCTACACATATGCATAAATGCTTGCCCTGAGTGGGATTGAACTCACGCCTCTTTGATCCAGCAGTCAGTAGGTAGGTATATAATAATGTATGTTTAGTAAAATAAACCATTCAGACGCCGTCCATTTGGATGCGTCGTTAGTGAGGAGTTGAGGACCTTTGTAACATCCAAAATATGTGGTATAAATAGGTATCGCCACACAAGTCGGCGGATGACAAGTTAGCCGCAGATGACACTTTGCATGTGTGCACAATGACTACACAAGTGACGAAGTAGTGAGCACGCTTCGTAGGGAGCGCTCGGGAGGCATGAGGTTGGTGGGCGGGTGTGTCCCGGCGACTCGTCTCTCTGGCTCCCGAGCATACCTATATTTTGCCTTTAGCGCAGCGTTCTGCGCATAACTTCCCATACGCCGACTTGTGTGCCGCTGATTATATACATGTCGTGCTCCTGCGTGGCCGTGGAGAACCGGTGGGTGGTGGTGTAGGGGCGGCCGCGGCCCTTGCGGCCGAGGTAGCGGCCGCGCGCCTGCAGCACTACCTGCGCATCCGGCGCGCGGCAGCGCTTCTCGTGCTTGTATAGATTGGTGGTGCTACGACAAAAGATGTCCGGTTAAATTCTGTTTTCCTAAGATAGCAGCAGTGGTATCATTAAAACTATTATTCGAGTTATCTTTTTGGAAAATACAACTTACGGCAAATCTATATTGTACCATCAAAGTGTTTATTCATTCTGTTGTTGTAAAAATGCTGAAATTAGTAAATCAGCTGCAGCTGTGGCAGAACAATACAATCTGTACTTGAATTTATTTTTTCTTAACCTGAGCGACAAAAGTCTTTTCACTTTTCCGGATAGTAACGAAATCGTCACGCCGTGCGCCGGCGTTTTTTAACCCTTCCTTCAGACTTCAGGTACCCACTTTGTGACGACTCTGGCGCATCGTTAGGGATGTATACGGAATACGAACTACACGACCCGCCCCGCCTTGTGTCCCTCTATCAGCCATTGGACGTCCTCTGCTGGACATAGGCCTCCTCTATAGATTTCCAATAAGACCTGTTGGAAGCGGCCTGCATCCAGCACGTACCTGCGATCTTTATTATATCATCAATTCACCTATTCAGTGGACGTCCTGCGCCGCGCAAGCTGGTCCATGGTCGCCGTTCGAGAACTTCACGGCCCCATCGGCCATCTGTACTGCGAACAATGTTTTCTGCCCACTGCCATTTTAGGTTGCTAATCCGCTGAGCTAAGTATGTCGGTAACTTTGGTTCGTCTGCGGATCTCCTAATTTCTGATCCGAAATGTGTACCTATACTCACTTTCTATATTTCACTCCACAAGCAAAGCATTGCAAATAAAACTCTCCGTGCTTGAACTGGTAATGTCGAGCGGCCAGTGGTTGTGTATCCCTCTCTGCACTGCATAATGTGCATCTGCAGGGAATCATTCATTTTAATTACATTTTACACAGGCTTACACACATACACTTAACTAAATAGATCTATAGACATTCTACTATAGATTCGATGCATTTAATTAAAATGTGTTAAATACACGATAGTTTCCATAGTCAATTTTAACTTTCATTTACAGTGATATATTTACAACAGTAACTGTTGAAGCATATTATATACAGAGCTTTGAGTATATGTTTTGCATAGTTTATTTAAACTTGCGCGTTTGTGTGTGGTGGGATACATTTTTGTTAGTTCTTCCTCGTTTCCACCAGAAGCCACTGTACAATAATGTATAGAGCGATATGGAAACAACTGAGGTTTCAATTTAGGTGTAAACCTGAGGCCTTATTGTGTAAGCGCTCTGACGTTCGGCTTCGCTTTTTCTCTTGCTCGCGCCAGTTACTCACGCCGCGAGAGCGAGCGGAAGGAAAAGCGAAGCCGAACGTCGGAGCGCTTACAAAATAAGGCCCCTGGACTAATCCTTCAGGCCAAATCAACTAAATAAAAAAAACAAATTAACAAAAAGTTAATTAACTCTTTAGTAGAACTGCTGATTTTTTAATGTGATTTAAAAAACTTAGCCATTGCCATTCTTAACTAAATGTTGTAAAGAATTTTAATCTCATCAAGAAATTAACATTTTCATTGGTTCAAAATAATGCGAGAACTTAATCACTACTGTGCAGGCCGAACCAAACTTTTAGGTAGCTGTGAAGTTAGCTAGAAGCTGTGCAAACCCCGATTCTGATTGAAGCTCACTTACAAGCTGCGAGAGGATTGGGTTTTGTGCAGCATGTAGCTAAAAAATCAGCAGTTCTACTAAAAAGTTAATTAACTTTTTGTAAGAAACAGAAGATTTCTGTTGGCCCTTAGGAAAAGTATGTCTTCTTGATGAGTAAAATGTTATTTAAAAATATGTCTGTTGTCTAAATAAACATGTATTGTAATAGTTAATGTACATAAACTCACTCATATTTTGTTTGTCCGTCAATCATAATTATTTTACAATAACCCTCAGGTGGTTCTGGAGGTCTAGTCTGCCTCATGACTCTAGCCAAGTGCTCCACAAGGGTTTGTTTGTCTTTAGCCAACATTGGGTGCTTCTTACAAAATTCGTCCACATACGAAACAATATTTTGAGTTCTTTTCTTCGGTGTTTTGTTCAATTGAGTTTTTGTGTGTTGTTTTCTCTTTTTCCTTCCAATCTTTTTCTGTAAACCTATTTTGTCTTCGTCACTATAATCTTGACTTTCAGTTGGGAAATCTACATCCTAATAAAAAAGAATATTATTAGCAATTAAGAAAATGAAGAAAACTGTACCTGCTAGGTTGTTTCATTTCACAAAATTAAAATGGGCAAGTAGCGTTTGATAGTTTACAACTACATTGTTTAGAAAATTCAGTATTACAGAATAACAACAGGCAAATAAAATCACTGAAAAATAATCCGAACATACCTCTTCAGAAAAATCTTCCAAATACTCAATTTCGTATTCTTCTTCTTGTTTTTCATTTTCAACTTTGATAGTTCCCTCCGAGAGTTCTGTATGTGATTCAGGGTCCTTTGGGTCCTTATAATCTACTTCCAACAGATAATTATCCGGTTTACTGTTCTCATTTTCTTCTGCATGAGCAAGTGACTGATATATTTCGCTCATTGGCAGGTCTTCAATAGTCTCATTCAAAGGTTCTACTTTTATTGATATCTTAGGGACAATCGTTTTGATCAGCGGGTTGTCCGTGGAACATTCTTCATCTTCTACTACCAATACTATCATGTTTTTCATATCTTCCACGCTTTCTGTCATTTTGGCCTGTGTGTGTCCTGTGAGCTTAGATTATAGGGGGAACCTGTGAGTGATCTACAAATACAAACTGAACTGAAAATTAAAAGTTTTAGTACCTACAAGTTGTTGCCGCCAAAATCATTCAAGCAAACTTTTTCAGCACGATCAATCAGTCACAATTACAATTACCCTCAGTTACCACAAAAATGACATGATGCATTTATTATCGCATCATCCAAAGACCTTCGATTTGGCATCACCTTACAACATTAATCCGTACTATGTTCCTTTTCCTTAATTCGTGATCGTCGTGACCATTGATACTTCTTCCTGTGTGAACTATATTAATGTTGTTGATTTAGGTTTAATGAGGACTATTTGCAAATGTTTGCGAAATTGTATACGATAAAATAATCGTTTATCTTTTTTCTGGTTCACACTGTTCACATTTTGCTTCTCACCAATTGACAGTGCCTACCTGCATGTGTCTTTGCTTTGCCACAAAATTAAAAAAATTCAATGACTACACAACGATGCTTGACGGGTGCTTGACGGTTTGATTGCTTGGCGACATTGACCAGGTTTGACCTTAGATTATAGAGGGAATTATGGGTTTGACATGAAACATTTCTATTTATCACATTTTTTATTAAGCCCCTGATCGACGTACAAAATAAAACCGCGGTTTTAAAACACGTACAAAAATGCATGGAAAATCTTTCCAAGCTGCTGTCAAAACTGTCAAATAAATATGTATTGGACTTTAACTCACTGTCTTAAAACCCGGTAAATCCAATTACAATTTATGCAAAATATCAGAGGGGCTAGCCAACCGGACATTCGATTTTAGCGAATCGAATGGAATCGCTTAGGCGATGCGATAACAAACGTCAAACTGACACGTAGAGTAAGCGAGACGAACGCATATGTCAGCGCCCACACAAAAAAGAGATAGATATACTTTCCATTCCCTCCGATGGAATCGCCGTCGAATATTCGCTAAACCGTAGCCAAGTTGCAATTTTGACAGTTGTTTTCGACAGTTTTCGTTCGCTAATTTATTCGTTTGAACGAAAATCTAGCGAAGACAAAAATGCTGTAGAAAGCTGAGCAAGGCTTAAAAATGTCGTAATAATCAGAGTATTTCTTGAGTATGGATGTATGTAAATATGCGTAAAGTGTAAAAATTGACGGCGAGAGCACTTTATAACTAAATAGTAAACATTTTACAACAAAATAAGCATTCAGCAATTTATTTATCATCCGATTAACTTCGATTTTAAAGTGGTACCTAAGTGGTAACACTAAAATTCACGATTTTGAAAACTTTAAGAGCATTGTTTGTTTGGATTTGGTAATTTAAAATTCCTCAATTTTATTGTTCATGTAAATAGGGTTATATAATATAAACCGTAAAGTGTTATTACTTAAAACATGAAATTCATGGTGCGTTTTGCACATAGACATCTCATTTATTTTAAAATGTCTGCTTTAAAAATGGATTCGAGAGCACGAGCCAGTGCGGAACAGCTATCGACCCAGTGGAGACTTAAGGAAAGATAGAAGATATGCATCAGTCTTTCTGACAGAATAGTGTATCTATCACAGAAATCTAACGAGATGTTACAATATTTTGGGTGACTTTTGACATACCTACTGTGTTATGAGTTGAAATTAAGTCAGTAAACAATAAAGTGATGTTCAAAAAGATATCCTAAAAAGCCCTTTGTATTTTAGCCACGGAGACAATATTTCCGACTGCTAAATTTCAGTCTGGTATTCCGGGGATGCATAAGGGTTAATCGCTTGTGGCAGGTGTTGGCCGATACTAAACTTAATCGGTGTAGGAGTAAGCAAAACTGCAGACGGGTGGAAGAAGGTATATAGCTATACAATCTCTCTTTTGCACAAATGAATATAAGATAATGATATGCTTCACTTATTAGGGATATTTATATTCTTGATTGTTTGTTTAGCTGTACTCTGTAGTTTCAGCCCATACCCAACTTTTTAATAGTCCACTGCTGAACACAGACCTAAACTTGAAGGACGATAGGGAAAAATCCTCCACACTGGTCCACTGTGGGTTGGTGAATTTACCTAAAATAGTTTTTACGGCCATTGAATTGTTTTTACGGTATGCAGGTTGATTCATAATGTTTTCCTGCACATCGAGAAATGCCCAATTCTCATAGTGCTTGAGTAGTCCAGGAATGCCCGATTCTGGCTAAATCTAGGAATGCCTATTTCTAAAAATGGCAAAATAAATTAAGAATTTTAATTAAAAATCTTTACTAAACTTTCTATACATAGGCTGACCGGTAGCTAACGGTAACAACCTTTAGTACATTTAGAAGAATGACTTTTACTATGGGACCAACTGAAACCAAATTTGCGATTATCAACTAAATGTATGGGACAGCATTTTTTTTCTGTTCTGGGTTAGTTGGCCCTATAGTAAAAGTAAATGGACCTGTGTATAAAATGTATGATTTTTTTTATAATATTCTCAGTTTAAGTTAATTTGCCAATTTGAAAATTGGGCATTCTTAGTATTAACCAGTGTTAGAAGATTCGAGTTGGGGCGTTCCTCGCCTAAACCATAATTTTTAATAATTGCTACATTTTTTGTTTTTTCCTAGGGTCAACAGCTTGGGCAGAGGTTTCTTCAAGAAAAAAGCAACAAAACTAGCTTTTTATAGTGAAAAAATCTTAAAAGTAATGTCAGAATTATTTATCACATTTATTAAAAAAAAAATTTTTTATTGTTATTATTTATGTATCAGTAAGTCATTTATTCTATGATACCATTTAGCAGTAAATAAATCCTACAGTATTGTTGTCATGGTTAGTATTCAATTCCCTGTATCTTCCTCTATCGTGGTATCTTGTTAGAAGTGATAATAGTTTTGAATATACATACTTACTGAATTTAATACAACACATTTTTCAGTTGTTAGCCCCCAAATATGTATTTAAAAATTATACACTAGAAATATGTATGTATATTTGTTTATTTACATTCTTTTACCTGTCAAACAGTCAGTCAGTCAAATAATGCTTTGAATCCCAATACTTTTCATTCAATTCATACTTTTACTAAGAATTCCTAAGTTTTCTTTTATTTAACTTAATAATTAACATAAAAAACATTCTAGTTCTTTAGTAAATATATGTACAATTTAAGTTTTTGGGCAACAGTTTTGCAAGCTTTGCTTAGTTTGGGGTTAGAGACTGTGTGTATGATATCCCCTAATATTTATTTATCTTGTTTCCATCTCTTAAGCTAACCCAAAACCAACTAGCCCTAAACTGAACTACAAATATTTTGGGGCTACTTGGTATTGTGTAAAAAGTGTTCCTAGTTGTTTTTATTCATAACTTTTATTAACTTATCCATGAAATTATACGGCATACAAACAAATAAGACCAGAAAGAAATTGAAAGATGAAGATATAATTTTTTTCCATTAAAGTGCGCTGCTCCCTCACATGATACATTGCCTCTCGATAAGTATTTGGTTGTCAACTCCTGGAACCGTTGCCTCCACACACCAATGTACATTCAACGGGGTTGCAGGTCATTATGTGAGCAAATTATAGGACTTTTCTTGTAGTATTTGATTTAACATAAGCTGATGTTCAAAATCAAATCGGTTTGTAATCTTCTTGTAAATACTTGCTGAAATTTCTCTTAAACGATTCTGTGCATGTGGTGCCATAGATATCTTAATCAACATTCTTTAATCCTGATGGAGTACCCATTTGAACCTGAAACATGAATTGAGTGTTCTTTATAACATGATAACATATCTATGTTTACTACTTGCCAGTTGTTTTTGATGTGATAGCACCTATGAACATCAGTTGCACTTATGAAAAAGTGTTATGTTCCACCTGAGTGTTTCAAGTAATAGTGCGGAACAAGCGATAATGTAATGATAGTCTGTAATTTGACTTAACAAACATTTTTTACTGCATTAATTCTTGTTTAAATAGTTCATTTTAACTCTACAGAGACTCATTGAATGTTTTTAAAATAGGATAGTTACAATCCACAAAATTATTGGTGATATCACTAAATCACTGTTTATTATTTTGTTTTAAGGGTGCAAATATTTACTACAGATAACTAGGTACTTTGCTTTATGATCTCAGATAACATATCTTGTAAATAGAGATATCTAAATGATATTTTTTTTGGGTAAGTAGGTAAAAAGTTCTTTACTTCAATTTGCTTGATTTATGAAGCCAAAAGATGCATTAGGGCACTTAGGATAGACAATACACAAAAGTAAGTTTAGCTCAGCCAAACTAGCAGTTATAGGATATAGAAAATATCATACCTGCATACAATGATGTTTAATCCTGCATGATTATAACCGTGACATTTGCCGTCACAGTCGTTCAAGAGATTTCTGAGGTAATTTTTGCCCAAAAAATCCCGGTTCGCGCTATTGTTAGGTGTCGAATACAGAGCAAAGACTTTAGTTTACAAAAAGGAAGAAAATCCTTCCAATAGCAAGTCTAAATTGTGGGCATTTTTTATATAAACGTTATCTTTTACTGCCTAGAATTTCGTTGATAGTGGTGACAAAACTTGCAAACATTTTATCGACATCGATAAATTTTGCTACTAAGTTAATAATATGTCGGAATAAAAAAAATATCGATGTCAATATAATTATTTTAATTTCAAATGTTTTGTAATTATAGCATATTATAATCAAAAAAATTATATCGATATCGATAAATGATAGTAAGTTAATATTATCGAAATTAGACATTTATTGTTATCTGCATATTTAGTAAAATATTTGTGATTGTGGTGTACTTTTTAGTAATACATAATTGTATTTGCACCACATTCTAACTGTTATACTACTAATGAATAAAAGTTCCCAGCTAGGCTAGGATGCCCACGAAGTAATATTTCTTTCGACGTGTCAGAACGAGCCAGCGTGATGGCGATGTATGTATCTGTCACTTTTTCACACGTTGAAAGATTTCTTTTTGTGGCTTTTCGTGGTCGCATGCTGGACCAGCACTGACAAAGAGT
The DNA here is from genome assembly GCA_949316475.1 of Hypomecis punctinalis. Lineage (NCBI taxonomy): Eukaryota > Metazoa > Arthropoda > Insecta > Lepidoptera > Geometridae > Hypomecis > Hypomecis punctinalis. The sequence goes on from OX438807.1 coordinate 7,134,571, forward strand.
AAATGGATCGAAGCAACAGGACGACATGACTGGATCCTAAATTTTTTTTGGAAAAGTGATTGCTCACATAATAAAAGATGCCTGAAGCCACCTTCAATACCTCAAATAGAAACCGTAATTATACATTCGATGATAAGGTATACACATAATATATTCTGTAATAGAATTGATGGAAGACGTGTTTAGTGTTTTGTTAAAATATGAGTTATTTTGGGGGTGATTTGCCTTTGAATTAAATTACATTTTATTTTGACGCGTGTTTGAAAATTTAATCTGATTTTATTTGCATAATCGGCCTTGTGGGAGTCGCGCACGAAGGATGCCGTACTATTATTCAATAAAAATTTACATTTTCTGAAGTACCTACCTAATACAATTTTATAGTTCATATAAAAAATTTAGGTATGTCTAGGTATAACGGTTCCGTTTTTAAAAGATATCTATAATTATAATGATATTTACTAAGAGACGCTAAAATTGAAAAGATGTAAACGAATCCTCTCACTCGGCCACGTAACCATTTACGTATACATTTAGCTAATCCAATGATTCAATTATAGAGCTCCAAACTAGAACAATTTGATTGTAATAAAATTATTCTGCTTCTTTTAAATATTGGCGTCGCATGGAATATGTATTTGCCAGTGTCAAGTGTAAGTTCTATTATGATGTTATGATAATTACTACTATTGTTACATGTAATTATGGTGTTGTTTATTAAAATGTTTCTATTATGATATTATCATTTTATAAATAGTCACAGTCGTAGGCAGCACAAAAATCTAGATACAATTGATTATTTTTTGCCAACAATTTGATGTGGCATCCATGTAGTAATTTTTAACACTATTGTTGATTTTACATTTTTTTTTCGGCTCAGCTGACTTCGATATCATTTAAATGACTTCAGTTAGGGTGTACTTGTATACCATTTCAAAATTAAAATAAAAAATAAAACGGTCCATAATTGGCGAAAATACCGCTGAAAATATACAAAAACATACATACAGACGAACATAGTAGGTAGTATGTAAGTAAGTTCGTATAGGCCGGGTGGCTAGCCCTGGTAGGTAGTAGGTACCTACCTTCACTTTTTGGAAGTAGGTAAAAAGTCACTGTCACATCTAAGTCATGCCTGAGCAAAACAGGAGCGAATTTACTAATAGCGCCGCCCTTTATGGAGTTTTTGTAACAACACAAAAAATCACGTTACACATTACATTATTTTGTCTACACTGTTGTACGTAATTCAGCTCATAATCATCGAAATAGCACATATTACATCACATATTACCACTGATAGAAACACAAGTTTTATAAATTAATACAATACGGCGCGTTGACATGATTTTTTAATGTTTATTCCAAAACTTCCTAAATACTAATAAAACTGCACAATCATTATCATAAATTATACACTATATAGATTCAGTTACATAATCCATATATTATGCAAAAAGTATAAAATCACGTTATCGATAAAATTAAACTGCACAATCACATCGCCCATCACTAGCTAAATGCCAAAAAATAACTGTGATATCATATTCAAATTCGAGATTAACCCATTATTTATTTTTTTGGCTTGGCATGTTGATGCATTTGCCATTGTGATGTAACTAATAAAATAAAGTGTATTTAATAACTTAAACACGGCATTTAAATTATGACCAAATTAATGTTATGGGCTTAACGTAACTTGGTGATGTGACAGAAAGTATACTACGCTCTATTTTAAAGTGAAAAAAATATTTCCGATGCTAGTGGAAATTGCACAGTTATTGTGCAGATATTTTACAGTGGTAATACATACTTGGCGACAACGGTTTTCACTGAAAATAAGGAAGTTTCCCGTTTTATTTTTAATAAATTACACTAAGTCTGCTATAAATTATGGTGTTTTTATTTTTCAATTATAATAAAAAAATACGGAGTTATGAATTTTTAAACATGACCGCACGAAATCAAAAAACCTCGCGACGGATTTACGCGTGTGACGTCATTCGGCTTCAGAGCCGCGCCGTAGGTTAGGCGGGAGTAAGGAAAAAAGAAAATAAAGTGCTTCATTCTATGCTGGGTATTTTTCTAAGCCACGAATACGTTCTAGAATATCATTGTACTTATCTTTATGTTATGATCAACATTTACTATGGGACTAACCTCCCAATATAACGAATTAGAAGTCAGCATTCACATAATTTTGTCGTGAGTAAAAGAACTTTATATCTAAAAATGGAACAAGACTTGGTGTATGTGTCTAGTGTACTGCGGTTTTTACATCTGTAACTATTAACTAGTAGCTCTCCAAACAGTAGACCTCGCAAGTATACATTTTCTTGCAATAAGTTCTCAAAAATGCACTACTTTCACAGGTAAATATATTCTTAATCATAAAAATGGTAAGGTTCTTTACTAAGATATTATTGTATATAATGGGACTAAGTAAGTAAGTTTGTATAGGCCGGGTGTTTAGCCCTGGTGTCAGAGTTTGGGACTGATCCCCTATACAGGGTTAGCTAGCTAGAACTGGTGAAGCGTAATATATTTTGTTCTAATTAAATACTTTAGTCTTTAGATAATTTTTTTCAAGGCTTTTATTTTCTAGTCCCAATAAGTTGTCAAGTGCGTGTCAAGACATGCGTATGATAGGCTTCCGTAGACGTGACGATGATTATGATGATGATAAAAAAACAATTTTTAAGATGTTTGATTACTAGGGAAACGTAATTTAGTATGAATTCTTAGTTGCCTGGGAGAATTCGCTTAAAGCGATAAGACCACCAGTTAGAAACCTATTAATTTTATTGTTTTGTCCCTGTAATTTTTTTATGTTATGTGGTTGTCTAATAAAGTGTGATTGTTTGTTTGTTTGTATGAAATATACATGTGAGGTCGATGACCTCTAATGTTTAAAAATTTAATTTTTTTCTTTATAGCTCAAAAATGTATGATTCCACAGTGCTCAAAATAATTTTCAGGGAAAGTTTTTAATATGGTCTGTAAACGGCGTCCGTTCGTTACACGGACATAACGAAGTTTTAAGGGTTCCTCGTTTTACTACGAAACCCTAAAAATGACTGAACAAAGTGAAAGCTGTCAAATTCTAGAATCCATACTAGGATGACATGTCAGGTCTCAAAGTGACAGCTGTCAAACTTAAATGCGGTTTATTTCTGTAACTAACGATTTTAGACCATTGCTGTCTTCACAAAAGTGATAGAACTCAACAATATCTATATTTCGGATGACAGCTCTTTAAAGTAATTTATCTCCGTAACTGTCGTTTCTAGACCGTTACTTTAGGCACAAAATTGATAGAGCTCAACGAGATCTACATTTCGGATGACATCTGCCACTCTAGTATGAATTCTATAATAATATGCCATATAATGGCAGCTGTCACTTTGACATCTGTCATTTTCGGAACTAAAAAATAAGTCCTGAAAAACCTATTACCTACAATGACTTTATAAGAACAAATATTAGGCTGAGAAGTTTTGGATAACCCTATACAGGGGATTAGTCCCATAGTAAAAGTTGGTCATAATTTACAATGATATTTTAGGACAGAATATTGTAATTATGATTATATTTGCCTGTGCTAGTTGTGCATTTTTGAAAACTGATTACCAGAAAATGTTCACCAAAATGTATACTTGTGAGGTCTACTATTTGGAAAGCTACAAGTCAATATACACAGATGTAATAACCGCAGAACAGTAGGTACACACGCCAAGTCTTGTTCCATTTAGAAATAAAGTTCATTTACTCACGATAAAATCATGGGAATGCTGACTTTTTATTCGTTATATTGGGAGGTTAGTACCATAGTAAATGTTGATCATAACATCAAGATAAGTACAATGATATTCTAGAACGTATTCGTGGCTTAGAAAAATACGCAGCATAGAATGAAGCACTTTATTTTCTTTTTTCCTTACTTCCGCCTAACCCACGGCGCGGCTCTGAAGCCGAATGACGTCACACGCGTAAATCCGTCGTGAGGTTTTTTGATTTCGTGCGGTCATGTTTAGACATCCATAACTCCGTCATTTATTGAGATATTCGAGTAATTTTTTCACTGTGTGTAGTTTTTATGACAAAGGAAACTTCCTTATTGTCATCGATTTCCTTTCTAATTAGAGTAGTTCGCTGTTCTGTGACTCACACAGTACACATCCCTACTCCCCGCGCAACTAACAATGAATTCGCAACAGCGCAATGACTGGCTTCGTGTTCGCAGACACCAAAAAGTTTGATTCGGCCTATAACTATAACAGATAATGTATATTAGGATATAATGGAGATTCTGACTAAAAGACATAGTTTCCATGATCATTCAAAAAAATAAAATCGGTTTGACACATAATTTGACACGAACACGAAGATCCCAGAGAGGGATATTTTATTTTATTCGTTTGAGATTTTCCGAAAGAGATGCATTGATATAATAAGGCACGAGTTAGAAAGAGATATTAAAAAGATCTCGATTCGGTGAGCATTGCCCACTGATTTCGTCACGACTGTCGATATGTTTTGATGGAATCGACTAGTCGAATGTTACATTGGCTAGCTTTTGTGATGGAATCGCTTTGGTCACGTGACTTATGTCAATCCCATACATTTTAAGCGAAGCGAATGTTCGAATCGCTAATGCTAGCGATTCGATTTGTACTTTGTCTAGCCCTACAGGCCGTACAATTCGGGCTATGCAATACTGTGCCGGACATTATCGACACAGGCCGATAATAGGTGCGTTCGGTTTGGCCTCGGTAGCGTTTTTGGTGTCTGCAAAATTAGCGTTGATGTAAAGCGTTCCGTTTGGGATTTTTGTTCATTTCGCCAACAATGCTACTTTTGCTCACTTCCCTAAACGAACGCAAAAGGAACAAACTGCGGTGCGTCAAATGTCAAACAACATAATTATGGCGGCAATACTTCGACGCGAGATGTGATTTTTGTTTTGCTGTTCGTTCTGATTTAAACATCTGCTTTTGACGGTCAATCACCCACGTGTCACTCGTAGCAGTAGTAAGATTGTGAAACATCAAACCACAGGACATTACACTACACAATTAAATATAAACATTAAATTACACAATTTATCCGATTTTAGCAATACGCAATTTGCTGGTAGTATTTACATTATCTTTGCTTCGCTGTTCTGCCTTAAACACCATCTATTATTAATTATACACCGTACAAATTATTAAAAAGCTTGAAACTTTAGATTACGCCCAAAATTTTATCAACAATAAAACATCAAACTCTTAAATGTCAGAAAACGATCACAAAGAACCCACCTCCGCACGTGGGTCAAAATTAACAGTTCACGATGGCATTTTTAACTGTTTTTAAGCGATCCGAACGGTGAATGAAAACATATAAAAATGCAACTTTTGCTCACACATTCTCAAACCGAACGCTGAATATGATCGTTTTTAGCGTTTTGAACCGTTATTTTAGCCACCAGTAGGCTATCCGAACGCACCTAATGTACGGCCTGTATTTTACAGCCCAATATTGCACAGCTTGATATTCCATGGCCAGTGACACAAATTATCATGCCGTACAATATCAGGCTGTACATTGTGTCGTGAATTAGTGGGTCGTACATTATTGGCTCCCTTTTGTTTTTATTTTGATTCCTAAAAATAATCCGAAATTGTTTTGCTTTTATCTCTAATTTCCAAGACTGATTGTTATTACATTGTCTTTGCTGATTGTTTTTGATTTTGATTGGATAACGAGAGTAAATGTATGAAGAAAATGGGTATATCTAGTATTTCTACAGAACTAAGTAATAACACAAAAGTTGCAGCCCTTGAAACATCATTACAAGAAAGTTTTACTCGCTTCAAAGGTCACTATTCAAATTCAAATTTATTTATTTACAATAAATATAGCTATATAATTGTACAGCTTGTAGCTAACATCACATCCACCAACTTGTGATGGTTGTGACATGTGTTGTGTGTATAGGAATAAATTTATTTATATATAAATATGCTCGAATTGTTTACATCATTGTTGATTTATCAAAAACGGCTTAACCAATTTCTTTCAAATTTAAATGGGACCACCTTTTGAACTAAAAAAGAATTTTTACGATTTGGTTCACAATTTGACAAACATAGAACCTCCTCTTTTTTGGAAGTTGTTTAAAAATAGATATGGCCTATTATGATGACAGTGTCGAGACATCAGAACAGTAATAAAGCTATGTGACGTTTGTGCTATGTGACTGCTTCGATGGCTCAGTGGTCCTTACTTCTGGATCAAAGAGCCATGTGATCGATCCCCACCCAGGGCAAACATTTATGTGATACATAGGTGTTGTGTCTGTGTTATTTAGGTACTATCACAAGCTTTGCTTAGTTTGGGGTCAAAAACCGTATGTAAGATGTCCAAAAAAATAATTAAATTGGTGTTTATCCCTGAAGTAGAGTAATTGTTTAAAGAAAAAAATAATATTTACAAAACAATTTAAAATTTATTTTTAAAATTTTAAAAAAATTATATTATAATATTTAAATAAGTTTCATTTTATTACTGTTTCAGACCTTGTAATAGATTTTCAACAACTGAGTGTAGATTCAGAAAACTACAAACTTCAATATTTATCAGCAAAAGAAAAATGTGAAAGGTAAGTTGTTTCAAAATGTCTAGAGTATTAAAATATGACCCTGACCTCATATCAGCCTGCGATAAAATTAAGCTAAAATTTTAAAATTAAAAAAAAAATACATGTTACATTAGCATTGTCTTGATAAAACCAATGCTTTGCATTGCATTGATTTTATCTAAAACCATAATCTGAGGATTATATCTTCTTTGGTCTGAGTTTTCAAGCAAATATCTATAGAGTCACAATCGTGCAAAAAAAGTGTCCGAGCCAATAACCTGCCAAGCTACGTAGTGGGCTAGCGTTTTAGTTAGTCGTAAGGCGATTGCAAGTCGAGTACAATGCTGCACCAAAGTGCTCGGTTACAAGCACTAATTAGGTGACATAACATTGAGACTGGAGACTTCGAGTCATTGTGAATAATGGAGAACACAAAAGGGTCAAAATATTACTATCAAATAAACCTCACAACAGAGCGTAGATCATGTACATAACATTACTTTTTATTCCACTTCAATGCATGCAGTATTTCCGAAGTTATAGCGACGAGAAGTTTAAGCCCTTTCTTGAATTTCTGAGATTTCGCGCTAATGCTATTACGTCACAACTCTGTTCGAGGCACCATATAGTATTTTTTTCCCATGTGAACCTTATATTATAATTTTGTTTTATACTGCACAGCGGCGTGCGAACGAGAGCGCATGTAAAGTAAAAAACGATTGTCAGACCTGTTTAATGCAAATATACAAGTCGGTATGTATGACGGCGCTCGGACATTTTTTTACTACTTTCACTTAGGGACTGAGGCTCTGTAGATATTTGCTCGAAGATCTGAGTCTAAGAGACCAGGTATGAAATTATGTATATTTTGGTATTATAAGAACTATGTACTTGTAGAACATTTGTATGTTTCCTTAGCACTAGCAATCTTGCATGAAATAAAATTGTCTTTGTTTATTATCCGCAGCAAAACTTGTGCTGGAGCTGAAGAATTACAAAAAATAATCACCTCTAAAGATCACATCATACAGGCTGTTGGTAAGCATCAATTATGCTAAATGGATAATGAAATCAAAAATAAACTATTGTAACTTGACCATTTGAAATGGATTTGCATGAAGCAGAAAAGATATGTACTTATATATAGCATGCTGAATTCCATCACAGAGGTACTTGATAACAGCCAAAAAGGCACCAAACTAAAGTGGGATAGAGCTGGACCAATCAATGGGCCAAGAACATAGCAGACGTCACAGCCAATACAGCTGAAAAATGCTGGTGTGACAAACTTGGAAAAGTAGGAAAAAATAGCATAAAAAAGCATTTGTAAGAATCCTGGCAAAATTATAAAAAAAAAAAAATCTACTAGAAAATTTGACCACAGTCAAATGCAAATCAATCTCATTTGAAAAATGCCTATATGTAATTAATGCTTTTACACCTTTAAGCCAACTAACCCTACAATTATCTTAACAAGTGATCGGCCACTTATTTGATAAGGCTGAACAATTAAGAACCACCTTACATCATGTACTTTTTTTACATACCTATTTCATTTCAGCGTCAACATTGACAAAACTAAATGAGACTAAAGACTTAAACATTCTCACTGAAGTGTTTAAACTGCTATTTGAAGAGGTATCCCCTCTGACGCCACCTACAGAAATTCCATCACCTGAAAATTGGCCTTCAAGCAATAGCAACAAAGCAGACAATTCTATAAATAAGAACAATACTCCCGAGTCTCATATTGATGATGTTTCATTCAAAGAAGAGTCTATGAGTGAGATAGAAGGGACACCCACAGGCAGGACTAGTCCTATAATACCGACGAGAAAAACAACCAAGAGTATTTTAGCAAAGTCAGAAGTCAGAGAAAAGAAGAAATGCCCAGATGAATGGTAAGTTTTCATCCTGCGAATTTAAATATTTGTTTGTTGAGTGCTCACTTGTTGAACATTTACCTGATATACGTACATTCTCGCCTTCATCAGTGTGTAGGTATACTTAATGTCCAATGTCTACACAAGTTCTGATTCAAAAGCTTTCATACTTTGTCAGAAATCATGTCCTGATTTTATGCCCTTAACCGGCCAGTGATGGCAGTATAGTCGATAAAATACCATAAGCAGCCTGCGTACTATAGCTCGTCTCGTCAGTCGTCACTCAATGAAAAAATTGGTTGTTTGTAAAGTAGGTTTATGGACGATACGATCTCGAACGCTTAAGCTCTATCTCTTTTTCTGCGTTTCCGCTTGCACGTACGGATGCGGCGGAACGTGACACTTTTTCATGCGTGCAGCCGGCGTTCATCGATTTATAAGACGTTATCACGTCAAAAACAATTTGAAAGTCAAGTTTTGTTTCTCACCCTCATTTAATGTACGAAACAATTAATGATTACAGGCCCACATCAGAACCCAAAGCAATCCGGCTCGTATATCCCATACCCCGCACCAGCACTCCGAAAGGCACCGGAAGGTTGCGGCAGTCCCGACTAAACCTGGTCACGAAGAAGACCACCACTGTTGTGGACTTGACGTGTTCGGCCGAGGTTGCAGCTCAAAAGCAGGAGCAATTAGTTCAGGTGATTAGCTTGTATATCCCATAGCCCGCATTAGCTATCAAGTAATTAGCATGTATATCCCGTAGACCGCACTAGTTATTAGCTAGCTATCAGGTCCATCCATCCATCCATCAGCCAAGGGATGTCCACTGCTGGACATAGGCCTCCCCTATGGATTTCCAATAAGACTGGTTAGAAGCGGCTTGCATCCAGCGCGATCCTGCGGTCTTAATGAGGTCATCCGTCCACTTTGTGGGTGGACGTCCTACGCTGCGCTTGCCGGTACGTGGTCTCCACTCGAGAACTTTTCGACTCCACCGGTCATCAGTCCTCCGCGCTATGTGCCCTGCCCATTGCCATTTCAACTTGCTAATCCGTTGGGCTATGTCGGTAACCTTGGTTCTTCTACGGATCTCCTCATTCCTGATTCGATCCCGAAGAAAGACTCCGAGCATAGCCCTCTCCATAGCTCGTTGGGCTACTTGGAGCTTACTGATAAGGCCCATAGTGAGAGACCACGTTTCTGTGCCATAAGTCATCAATGGCAACACACACTGGTCGAGAACTTTCGACTTCTGGCACTGAGGTATGTCGGACGAGAAGACGCTACGCAATTTTCCGAACGCTGCCCCGTCCGAAATCCGAGTTTGCCATGACTACTATATCGTGGGCAAACCGAAGGTGGGTGAGGTATTCGCCATTGATATTGATGCCGAATCCTTTCCGTTCCAGGAGCTTGAAGGCGTTCTCCAAAGTAGTCGTAAACAGTTTCGGAGAAATTACGTCTCCCTGTCTTACGCCTCTTTTTAACGGGATCGCCTTGGAGCTCTCTTCCTGTACTCGGACCGACATAGTGGCGTTATTATACAAGCACTTCAACACTTCGATGTACCGATAGTCAATACAATCGTTGGAGAGACTCGAGCACAGCCCATGTCTCTACCGAATCAAAGGCTTTTTCACAGTCCACAAACGCTAAGCAAAGTGGCAGATTATACTCTTCGGTCTTCTGTATAACCTGCCGCAGCGTATGAATGTGGTCCATGGTGTTAAAGCCTTTTCGGGAACCGGCTTGTTCGCAAGGTTGAAAGTCATCAAGCCTGCGCTCGAGACGGTTCGTAATGACCGCATAAAACAGCTTATAAACATGGCTCAGAAGTGAGATGGGTCTGTAGTTCTTCGATAAGGTGTTGTCACCTTTCTTGAAAAAAACAACACCACCACGCTTCTGTTCCATGCTTCTGGCGTGATGCCCTCGAGGACGACGGTGTTGAAAAGCTTCTGGAGGACTTTTAGTACCGGTGTTCCACCCGCTCTCAGCAGCTCTGATGTGATACCGTCATCACCCGGCGCCTTGTTGTTCTTAAGCTGATTCAGGGCCATTCTAATCTCGTACAGGCTGATGTCCGGGATATCTTCGGTGAAGTGTCGGGTCAGCTTGGCTCTTGGATCTTTGGCCACGCTGCTAACAGGCTTAGCGACCGAAGCGTATAGCTGTCCATAGAACCCTTCGATCTCCTCTAATACCTCTGCCTTGGTCGACGCTACACTGCCATCTTCTCTCTTCAGCTTTGTCAACTGGCTTTGCCCAATAGACACATTTCTCGCGAACACTTTGGAGCCTTTGTTCTGCTCTATTGTCTCTTTAATATGTTTAGTATTAAAGAGACGAATGTCGCGCCGCACGGATTTTGAAATTTGTCTATTGAGCTGCCTATATGACTTTGCATCATCGGAAGACTGCAGTCTCTGTAAGCGTCGTTCGGCCATAAGATTTAGAGTTAGATCGGAAAAAATTTGAGGTCTATTTGTACGACGGGGTCTAAAGAATTTAGCACCCACCGTCTGGACAGTTATTTATTTATTTATTTATTTATTTATCAATTGCTTGCCGCATTCACAGCGTACGCCAAGGCATGCGACAAGCTAGCTATTTATACTACAATTTCAACATTCTACATTAAACAATTCAAAGAATAAAATAAACATACAAAAATAAAAACAATTAAATCAGGTCAATAGTGATAAAATGTCAAAGTCAAATAAAAATAATAAATCACAATTCGTAGAAACAAAATTAAATGTCAAAAAAAAAAAAAAAAAGTAATAATGAAAAGAAAAAAAAAAGTTGATGTCAAGACACAAAACATTACAATAACTAAACATTAACTTAAAAAACTAATAGACACATTTATAAATACAAAAAACTTAACCAAAAATATGTCAACGTCTGGATGTTGAGCAATAAGAGCATTGAGCAGAGAGACGGCCTGCGCTGTGGGAGCAGACTGGGACGTGCACGTGAGCGTGCGCGGCGTTAATATCCAATGTGCCTCTTACGATTCTGTGATCACTACCGGTTTTCACTCTGTGGATCACGGAGACATCATTATATAAATATCCGTTTCTCAGTAGTCATGATGAAGTCTATCTCATTTTTGGTGGAACCATCGGGGCTCATCCAGGTCCACTTCCTGTGAGGCAGCTTCTGGAAGAAAGAGTTCATCATGAAGAGTTCCTCCCTCTCCAGAAAGTCAGCCAGCCTCTGGCCCCTGGGGTTCCGTTTTCCATGTCCAAATTGCCCCAGTCTCAGCTCATCATCGCTTCTTTTGCCCAACTTTGCGTTGAAGTCCCCCATAACAACAGTAAAGTGGGTCTTAGACGTATGTATGGCCTGACTTACGTCTTCATACATAGTCTCCACTTCGTCTCACGAATCATTCCTTCTTTCAGCCACTCATCAAAAAGGAATCGGTAGAGGATGATACGATACTGCCATCACCAACTAGTGGACCAACTAATTTTATGTGAGATTTTTTTTATTTTTCTGTTTATTTTCATAACTTATTAATATTACTAACCATTTGCCCTCTGTTTCCTCTGGATACCATTTTGCAATTCTCGGTCGTTCTCAAGAGTATGCATGTTTTATACATTATGATATACATCTTCTTTTTAATTATTCGAATTGATTGTCTATTGTTTAACTTTATACAGAAAGTGTTCAGGAAAAGTTGTATTGTTTAGTTCCAAGAAATTCTTGGATAATGATCTGAAGTCTTAACTTATACTTAGAAGAACAAAAGAGAGTGGAAGTGCCCTAAGGATGAACCTTTCTCATCAATATGGCGGACAAACATCAGAGCCAATCAAGCCGCGACATATTTTTGTATCATGAATTACTATTTACTATACACCATAAACTTTAAATAATAATTCCTTTCCTTGGTATAGTTGGTCTTAATGAAATATTATTATTAAGTATAAAATTCATAAGATAGTTACTAAGAGAATTTATATGAATTATGTGTATAATATTTAAGTCAAAAACGTTTGGTCTGCATGTGACTGTAAGTCTTTGACTCTATGTAGTAAATAAAATAAAATTATACTTCTTCTGTCAACAGCTTCAAAACCACAGTAAAAGCCAGCCCGAGCAAATTCAAGAAACCTAAACCGTTGAGTCTAAAAGCCCGATGTGAGAATGCGAGACAGGATGAAAACAAAGACATAACCACTGATATTTCTAATGTCATGGACGAATCTATTAATATACTGAACCAGTTTAATAGGTAAATCATTAATCATTTTACTTTGGAGCAAATCCATAATAACTATGGACTTGCTCCGACGTCGCAAGGGAGGCATGAATGTCCTCTTATGGAAAAGTACTGGTTCGCAGATTGAAACTTTCTAGAACCAATTAGGATGCGTTCAAAAGTCCCACATGTTACATCACTTGTGGTGTTTCTGCAACCATCATAAATTTAACTACTATCTTTTACTTCAAAGAATAGTGCCTCGTGAGTTTTTTACACCAATCGACCCGTCTACGTAAAGAGAGTTAACTCAATTTCAAGAAAAGTGTAACATGTGGGGTTTTAGAAATCACGGATTCAGTTATATTTTAGAAGTCAAATTTCTAAATTAAATTAGTAGTATAATTTGTCTAAAATAAATTTATAACTATTTTTGACCGACGAACCGGAGGAGGTACTCAATTCCACGCGTTTTTTAAATATTTTTTTCCTAGTAGTCCGATTTAAATAACTATTTTTTTATTGGAAAGAGTATACTTCAAAATAGGTCCCATTTAAATTTTATCGAAATCGGCTGAGCCATTTTTGATAAATCATCAATAATGTGAAAAATGCTACATCGATCCGTGCGGAATATTCGCGAATTCTGTATACGGGTGAGGTCGGTCGGATGCTATTTCTATTATATTATTATATTATTCAATATGTATTTGAACATTTTCATTCATAAAAAGTTGTCTTTGTAATAAACATTTCAAAAATTAGTCGCGAACGCAGGACTTGAACCTGCCTCCTTCGGATCACGAGCGTCACAGGCGACCTAGCTTAGTTGGTAAAGCATCGGGCTATACACTTAGCATTATAGCTTAACTTGGCATGTATAGTAAATATAGACTTAGCATTCTGTCTGTCCACCTTATTGTTATTGTCCAACACTGCGCATGCCGTGTATACGTGGTCCCTTCGAGGACATTATCCATCTTTATCCATTTACAGGTGCTACGTGCCTTGCCCACTGCCACTCATCTTGCTAATCCATTGGGCTAAGCTCCTTTTTAGGGTCTTTGTTTAAAAAAAAAATTTAGTGTGTTATAACACACTTAAATTATTATATATAATAACGTCGGGATGAGGAGGTATTTATTTATCTCGTAATTTTAGTGCGCGATTAGTCCCGTAGTATATAATAATAACACACTGAAATACACTAAATATTTTTACAAAACAAAGATTAAAGATGATCTTCCGCAAAGTAACGCCTGATTCAATCAACTATCCTTTTTTGGGTTCCGTACCTAAAGGGTAAAAATGGGACCCTATTACTAAGACTCCGTTATCCGTCTGTCTGTCACCAGGCTGCATCTCAGGAATTATGACCGTTGAAATGTTTACAGATGATGTATTTCTGTTCCCGCTATAACAACAAATACTAAATATAAAATAAAATATTCACGGGGGCTCCCATAAAATAAACGTAATTTTTTGCTGTTTTTCATTCAATATTAATAATTCAGTTTAAAAGGAAAGGAAATTTCCACAGGATTCGCGACGTGAAGAAAGAAAACTCGGTACATAAGAATTCTCCAGTAAAAAAAGAAAACTTTTCCCCAATAAAGATAGAGAAAAACACTCCGATCAAGAAAGAGATGGAATCAGTAAATTTAAACGTGATAGATGAAGACGCAACCAACGCCAGTATTTCAATACAAGACATAGAACAAATAGAAGAGCATATACGAATGCAAAACAGGTAACATGGAAGAAATAATGCTGTAGAAGTTCCGTTACATTAAAAAAATATCAAATAAAATTATTAAATTAAATTCAACAGCTAAGCCCCATTTATCTGTCTCATACAATATGTCTATAAGAGGTGTACTAACACTGTAACCACACATAAGATATCTCAGATTCGCGAGGATTGGTTTTCCCGCAACTTATTGCTTATTTCACAGCCGCGAAGTTTACTGTTTGATTCGACATACATAGGTACATCATAGTGAATAAATTTTACTATGAGGCCACCCTGGAACTCGAGAAAAGAAATAAGTTACATATTTCATACATTTCATCGATTCTGAGCTTCAAGCAAATATCTATAGAGCCACAGTCTCTATATGAAAGTAGTAAAAAATGTCCGAGCGCCGTCATACATACCCACTTAGATATTTACATTAAATAATTCACAATGACCCGTTTTCTCGAATCTCGACGATATGTCACCTAATAAGTGCTTGTAATCGAGCACTTTGGCATCGCGCGGCGTTGCAGTCGGCTTGCAATCGCCTTACTAACTAAAAAGTCTGCCCACTACGTAGCTTGGGCAGAGTTTTAGCTCAGACACTTTTTTGCACAATTGTGACTATAGATATTTGCTCGAAGATTTCGAGTTGTAATTTTGTACGGAGCGGCAGATTTTTGATGATGCATATAATTGTGTTGTAGTCCATCAAAGCGGCCCCTAGCGGAGAACATCAATATAGTGAATACACCTCCGAAGCACGACATCGAGTCCAGCCTATCCATCCTGCGGCCCGAGCCGGCGCCCGCGGCTGTGGACGCCGTTAAAAAGTAATCATATACATATATTCTCTAGGTAAAAATGTACGTCAAGCGGCCTCTAGCGGAGAACATCAACATACTGCGGCCCGAGCCAGCGCCTGCGGCTGTAAACACGGCTAAAAGGTAGTAAGTATTTGTTCTATTTAAAATATGTACAGGTATTATTACTAATGATATTACTCATGTATTTCCTTTATTTATTTTACAATAGCTGCCCGTCCCAGTTGCGTATTGCCAAACTGTATACTGACCCAGACACTCATAGTCTGTACTGAACTATGTAGTGCTCGTTGAAATCACAAACAATAATTTGAATTTCACAAACAATCTAACTTTTAGTTTGATATGCTATGAAAGCGTGTTTTTTAGTTTGTTTTTAAACTATATTTATTTAAAAGTAAATAACTCTATTTTTGCACTTTATCAAAAGACCCTTTCTCTCCGTGTAATTAGCAAATAAAATAATGAATGTTTTAGAAAGCAGGCATGATATCGCGCTGCGCGGGAATATAAGAGATAAAACATATGTCTGCACTCGTATGCATTTTGCTCTAAATTATCGATGCCATCATGATGCCATATTACATACTACGCCAAACGTTGGAAAGTATGGACGTCTGGACTCGTATGTATTTTGCTCTAGTATTTTAAAGCAAAATGTATTTTGATTCAGACACACTCTGATTAGGTATACAGTTTGCTCTTCAACCACAAGGCAAACTGCGATCGAACTCAGAGCAACTCCGGTCTGGGTCGGTATACAGTTTGGCAATACGCGTCCCGGTTTCGAATGAATAATATATAGCTAAATAAACCTCTCGGAACAAAAATTCTAAAAGATATTGAAATTAGCATTGTTTGTTGTGGCTAGTTAGGTTTGGCTGACTTCAACCGTGTATAGAATTCGAATAGTCCGCACGAATCAATGTAACATCGATACAGTAATTTTTACATTATTGTTGATTTTTGGAAAACGATTCAGCCGGTTTCGACAATATTTAAATAGGACTACCTCTGATGAAGTATGATCTACCAAACGAAAAAAGGATACCTACTTAGTCAAAATCTGTTCATTATTGGCGGAGTAATCGTGTAACATACATGCAAACATTAAATTGAATCGAGAACTTCATTTTTTGAAATTTCTTAAAAACACAATGTATGTATGATTGTAGAAGGATACCGGAGCTAGTGGAGCCGGTGTACAAGGAGCCCGCCGTGCGCAACAAAGCCGAGAAACGGAACCTGCAGGGGTGGAGCTGTGAGGAGTGCATGAATGTAAGTTACTTTTATAACATATTTGCTCGTAAAGTGGCTGTAATTACACCAATTTCAATGTCGTAATGTAATTCATTACGCACTTGTGCGTTATTGTAATGTACGCACGAGTTTTTTTTTTAATAAAGTAACATGCACGGTTTTTTAAGATGCTCCGTCTAAAAATAAACGATACTTTTTAAAATCTTAGCAAAGAGTTTTTATGTCAGAAAAGTGGTCAATATTCTGGCAAAGTAACAATCACTTTTAAAAATTGTTAAAATTTCTATAACTGCTTTAACAAGTAATTTAAGATTTATTCGTTTAAGAAAGTCAGAGTTTTATTAATTTCCTCGCAAATATGTGCGCTTTGAAAATCACAGCCTCTGCTTCCTTATAGCAATATCGCCTCGGCTGTAATTTTCAACTTACCGCACTATATCATAATGTATAATACTATTACAAGAACACGTAATACGGAGGTTTGTCAGTATGTCTCGTACTTAACAAGTAATATGACATAGATACGAAGATATATTCTAAGATGTAGATTATTAGACTGTTTGTACGTCGCATATAATAGGAAAAATGTGAAAAGAAAAGATCAATCTCGACTTAAAAAGAGATCAGTTAAAAAATAAACCGCCTTCGAACATTACACGTAAATTACCTCACATGTTTGTAGCCTCTGTCCTAGGACGTTTACTGCTAAGATGAGTACAGTCATGTAAAGAACTCATCAATTTAGGAAATTGATCGCCATAGTTATAATTCGCGTAGAACGAACGGATCGAGCCCACGTATCTTTGACCCAGGAGACAGTGTCACTAACCACTGAGCCACCGAGGTCAGAAAGTATCATATATCAAGTATCATAGGAAACTAAAAAGATTACGAGTAAAATTTAATTTACTATATTATAATATAGATTTTGTCTCTGAATAGTTTTGTGACGACTCCATGTATTCCACAGTTCTACGGCTCTCTGTACAAGGACGATCCAGTGATGTTGGCCAAAAAGATCCAGGATTGCTCGAAGCACCGCGGGCGGCACAACCCCGCGCGCCCCAAAACTCCTCCCAATTTTTGGAACCCGCGCTGGACCGTGCCCGACGATACTGAAGAACTCAACAGGATGAACAACGCTGATTAGGGCTCAAATCCTTCTATATAGGGCTCAATTCCTCCTAAGGCTCAATTATTCCTAAGGTCCAAATCTTCCTAAGGCTCAATTCTTCCTAAGCCTAACGACATTCCTAAAAACGATTATTAACTTAAAAAGATTAATAATACCGATGTAGGCTCGCTATCACCTTCAATCTTCAAAAAGATCCAAGAGTTCCAAGCACCGCGGGCGGTACAACTCCGCGCGGCCCAATACTCCCCTTTATTATTGGGACCCGCGCTGGGCTGTACCCGATGATACTGAAGAACTCAACAGGATGAACGACGCTGATTAGGGCTCAAATCCTTCTATATAGGGCTCAATTCCTCCTAAGGCTCAATTATTCCTAAGGTCCAAATCTTCCTAAGGCTCAATTCTTCCTAAGCCTAACGACATTCCTAAAAACGATTATTAACTTAAAAAGATTAATAATACCGATGTAGGCTCGCTATCACCTTCAATCTTCAAAAAGATCCAAGAGTTCCAAGCACCGCGGGCGGTACAACTCCGCGCGGCCCAATACTCCCCTTTATTATTGGGACCCGCGCTGGGCTGTACCCGATGATACTGAAGAACTCAACAGGATGAACGACGCTGATTAGGGCTCAAATCCTTCTATATAGGGCTCAATTCCTCCTAAGGCTCAATTATTCCTAAGGTCCAAATCTTCCTAAGGCTCAATTCTTCCTAAGCCTAACGACATTCCTAAAAACGATTATTAACTTAAAAAGATTAATAATACCGATGTAGGCTCGCTATCACCTTCAATCTTCAAAAAGATCCAAGAGTTCCAAGCACCGCGGGCGGTACAACTCCGCGCGGCCCAATACTCCCCTTTATTATTGGGACCCGCGCTGGGCTGTACCCGATGATACTGAAGAACTCAACAGGATGAACGACGCTGATTAGGGCTCAAATCCTTCTATATAGGGCTCAATTCCTCCTAAGGCTCAATTATTCCTAAGGTCCAAATCTTCCTAAGGCTCAATTCTTCCTAAGCCTAACGACATTCCTAAAAACGATTATTAACTTAAAAAGATTAATAATACCGATGTAGGCTCGCTATCACCTTCAATCTTCAAAAAGATCCAAGAGTTCCAAGCACCGCGGGCGGTACAACTCCGCGCGGCCCAATACTCCCCTTTATTATTGGGACCCGCGCTGGGCTGTACCCGATTATACTGAAGAACTCAACAGGATGAACGACGCTGATTAGGGCTCAAATCCTTCTATATAGGGCTCAATTCCTCCTAAGGCTCAATTATTCCTAAGGTCCAAATCTTCCTAAGGCTCAATTCTTCCTAAGCCTAACGACATTCCTAAAAACGATTATTAACTTAAAAAGATTAATAATACCGATGTAGGCTCGCTATCACCTTCAATCTTCAAAAAGATCCAAGAGTTCCAAGCACCGCGGGCGGTACAACTCCGCGCGGCCCAATACTCCCCTTTATTATTAGGACCCGCGCTGGGCTGTACCCGATGATACTGAAGAACTCAACAGGATGAACGACGCTGATTAAGCCCTAAATTCTTTCTAGGGCTCAATTCCTCCTAAGACTAAATTCTTCCAAAGGCTCAATTCTTCCTAAAGCCCAAATTTTCCTAAAGCTTAATTCTTCCTAAGCCTAATATCGTATCTGACGATTAGTAACTTAAAAAAAATAATGACTAAGATTGACTCCCAAACTCCAGTCTTCAAAAAGATCCAGGATTGCTCGAAGCAACGCGGGCGGCACAACCCCGCACGCCCCAAGGGAGTCTTGGGGCGTGCGGGGTTTTCCCCAATTCCCCCAATTTTCGGAATCCGCTGGACCGTACCTGATGATACTGAAGAACTCAACAGGATGAACCACGCTAATTAGGCATCAACTCTCTAGGGCTCAAATCTTCCTAGGATTCAATTCTTCTCAAGGCTTAATTCATCCAAAGCGCCAATTTCGACACTTTTTTACCACCCAAATTTTTCGAATTATCGCACGTTTCAAACGCCGCCGCTTGACTTCTGGAAGTAATGTCGTGCTTATATAGAAAAGTTCGTATACTATGCTCCTCGAAACCCCATTCAATTTCTTACTCGCACGGTGAACTGTGCCTGATAAACTTTAGCGAGAAGAAAAACACTAGTTAGGGACTCAATCTCTCAAAGTCTTTCCTCATAAAAAGTCCAAGTTCTAAGAGCTGTGGCTGGTACGAACCCACGCGTCTTAAGACTCAGCCAAACTTCTAGAATCTTCTATAAACCATGACCAAAGCCAAAACTAAACTACGATCTTCTGATGAATTTCTCTGTAAGATATACAAAGTACCAAACTTAGCATCCCACAAAGAAAGCGTGATACACCCTAAACCTATAATGTGGCTTAGACTACATTCTCATGTGGTTTTGACCACATCCAGACTAACCTATAAAAGATACAATTTTCCTATAATATTTCAAGCGTAATCGAAACATAGTAAATATTACTACGCCATACCCTCCGTGACCTGAAGATGAAACGTCAATAATTTGAGGACCAAAACGAAGCACATTTAAATCTCACTAGCTAGTCTAACATGCGACCACGAATAGCAACGAAAAGAACTCTTTTGGGATGTGTAAAAAAGTGACAGAAATATACATTGCCATAACGCTTTCTCGTTCTGACACGTCGAAAGAAATATTACGTGGTGCGCATCCCATCCGGAGCCTAGTTAATTATTAGGTACCTGTTTGATGTGCCCCTACATTAAAAAATAAAATTCATCAAATCAACTAAACCACATTAAAAGACAAAAGTTAAAACGTTTACCTGGCATGTTTACATTATAATTTGAATCAGGGCAATGACTTAATACTCGATGCGCAGTATCATGAAATCATTGTATATTTTCGCGGTATGACGTCATCTAACGGCGTGTGCGTTTACGCACTCCAGACTAAGATAAAACTTACCTGGTTAAGTCTATGTCACCCGTTTAGGGCATCCGTCAGGTGAAAAAACCTGGCTAAAAATTTATCTGCCCCGTTCACGCACTCCCACCAGTATATTTTTTCTCCTGACTAGGCTAAGTTTCGTCGAGGTTTTTAGGTAGATAAATTTTTTCTTGTTTCTGATTGGTAGTACTGAAGCGATAAGGCCGCCATTTAGTATAACTAATTTTTAATGTTTTTATTTTTCATGTGTTTGTATTGTATTTGGTTAAGCTAATAAAAAAATATCTATCGAATTGAATTTAAGAGATCATTGAAGAGTTTGACAGATGTGATTGGTTTATTGTAGATTTGAGCGCTATGATTGGTCTAGAGCTATGATGACGTTCACGGACGCCTCTCAGAATATTTTTTTATCCAGCATAAATATTATCTGGAGTGCGTAAATGCACCCCTGCACGATATGGTTTACTTCAATGAATTTAAACTGTGTAAAGTACAATTTTTTATTATCACACAAGTTGGCTGAAATAAATAAATAAAACGTTTATTGTTCCAAAAAAGTTAACAAAAACAAGTTGTGCACTAGTTCTCACACTAGGGTGACCTGTGTCGTGGGACCTAGGCTCTTCCTTATTATGTTATCTAAAATTACAATACAATAGGAAATGAAGTTAGCTATACAAGCTGCGCAATATCCAATCCTGACTGAAGCTCACATAAAGGCGCGCGTTGATTGGATATTGCGCAGTTTGTAGCTAACTTCATTCCCGCCAACTATACGTAGGTTTGTCGATAGAACCGCTCTCTAGATTTACCAAAAGAATTAAACTGTTCTAAACAAATAAATGTAAATAGTTGCTGTAAAATGGTACAGGTTTTATACTATGTTATCCAGGACTGGTGTGCTAGGCTAAAACGTGATACAGACCATCATCATTCTGAACAAAATTAAATATGGGATAGTAAAACCCTGAAAAAAGCAGCTGTTTCATACATTTTGTCGATTCAGAGCTGTAATTTTTATTCTCGAATTTTAAGTTGGGCCCATGGTAAAAATTGTTCTTAATGATCGATGTTCTTAGTACAGATCCCCTTTCGTCTTAGTACAGGGCAAGCGGATAACCCTGTATTGTAAAGATATGTTATAATTTTTTTCATAAACATTTAAAATGTAAAAATCTGATTCTTTTCTTTTTTCTTCATATATGTAATATTATGTGCCAATACATAAAAGTCAGAGACGACTAGCAATGAGGCACATTTAAGTACTCATGCTTGGGTAGTCTATCATTTTTAAGTTACCTACTTAAAACTAATTTGTATAATAATATTTTTTAATTACTTACTTAATGTGAATACGGGTCCAATTATAATAATTTTATTTGTTAATGACAGTGATAGATAAATAAATAAATATGAGATTTTTTAATAAATATGTATGTTTTTGTCACGGTGCTTCCTTTTAGCTTGTCGCCCAGGAATGTTAGGCTGCGTTCACACGCCGCATACGTTTCTCACAGAAATGTTTGTTGCGTAACAACTTGTATGGAAGTTACTCGCCTTGTTACGGAGCAATGTTACAAGTCATCCGTGACCTTCTGAGATCTTCTAACTAACATTATACACGTAGAAAAATACAGGAACTATATAAGTCCAGGGAAAACGACTTCCCGGAAGAAGGCGAACTTCGTAGCTCAAAGATCTTCGTACGTGGCTCAATCTGTATGAGCCGTAGTCCTAATGATAGTCCTAATGACAGCCGTATCCGTAGTCCTAATGATAGCCGACCTCCGGTAGGAGCTGGCACCTCAAGAAGAAGAAGATATAAGTCCGTTTCGATATCTGCAAAGGATTGCATTTAAAGTAGATTTTGTGAATAAATGTTTGATTTTTTTTTTAAGTGAAAACTTTTTACCGGCATTGTTAATTTTTCGGTTTGGGTAAAAAATGTTAAACTCGCGTCAGCGATACGTGTCCTGAACGAAAATTCGTAAGACGTTCAAGTTTTCACTTCTGCCGGAACTCCCGGAGTGCAACCCATATTTGTAACCTGATCTTGGCGGATGTGAAATTAGCTACAAGCTGCGGGAAAGACAATCCTCGCGCGGTGTTGTGTTTCAGTCAGGATTGGGTTATCTGCAGCTTGTAGCTGTCATCACAGTCACCAAGATGGTTGATTCGACTTATAGAAGATATTAGACCGTCACGGACGAAATCTGGAAGCTCCCTTGTAACGCAAAAGGTCTTACAGACAGTTCCACGCCTTTTAAAGTATTTCCACACTCGGCAGGACAAATTCAATGTAAACAACGTCTATATTAGGAAATTGAGGCCGCGTACGAGCACACTTTACATTTCTAATTTTATCAGAACGCTAGCTACATACCCACCCAAGTAGCACAAATAGTGGTAAATAGCTCGTATATTATATGTACTTGCAGACTTGGGTGAAATTTACAACCATTATGAATGAAGTTCTATATAGGTGGAGAGAACCCTTATGCAAACATTATAGAACCAAGTGGAGAAAAATTGCAGCTTATTTTTAGTTCCAAATGGAATCTAAAGCAGGTCTCAAGATCACCGTGAGTGGCAATTAGAACTATGAGTGAAAAATGTGCGCAGTGAACGATTCATTGAACAATAGTGCGTTCGTTCATTCAACGCGCTCGGTCATTGAGTGATAAATGAGATGTCAAACTTATTCAGAGTAGCGACAGTTCGCAATAGCTGTAAAATTGTATTTTGTGTTACGGACGGTATAGATTGAGATTGGCGCGGCCATAGTGCATATTATACCTTAATTAAAACTTAATACATAATATTGTATTTGCTTCCCTGCATTGAAATATCACAAAAGTCATTGCGATTGTTTTGTTACTGTGAAACTATACATTGTTTTATTTGTAAATTTCAACGGGCCTTCGATTTGATCAATAAATATTAAAAATACTGTGCTAAATTAATAAACGAAATAATACTATTGAAAAGTAAAACTGTTAAAAACCTGATATAATAGTTTTAGGTTAAGTATGATGTTAAAGTACATCAATCATAACTATCAAAACTCTGTGTTTAAGCCATGTTTAAGCACCAGTGTGATAAAAATCATGTTCAAAACAAAACATTTTCAAGGTCTCCATTTTCTAAACATGGCGACGTAAAGAAATCTTATAGTTCTTAATATCACTAATTTATGCTCCATTTGCACCTACAAGATGTAAAAATCACTTATTTATTTCTTGCGAATGGCAAAGCAGTGGATCTTATTACCAATAGTAATTATTTTATCTTTTGTAGATCTCCCAGTGCCTGTGGATTAGGGGTCCCAAAATTGACAAAAAAGCCAAGTACCACTTCGTTCTACTTTTTTTCATGCTATGGTATTCATTTTTATAAAGGTCCTGATGTTTTAGTTCTTTGATAGGCCTAAATCATTAATTCTATCACAAAGTGAGCGTAAGACAACAGCTTAAACAATATATATACACATATGCGTTATTATAGTAGCAATAGTTATGATAATATATAATACCTAATTTTGAAACTGTTAGATCTTTAGTGGTTTCAAATAAGTTAAAATTGCTACTTTTGGTTTTCCAGAACCCCTATAGAAACTTAGTTACGCGTTGAAGTGGCGTGGCAGAGTACACTAGCCCTTAAAGCTGCAAGTATAACAGGTTTCATAAGAGCTGCAAAATGATACCATTAGCTACTACAAGAGATATATATTCCTCTATTGTATTACTTATTTAGAACTAAAAGTGCCAAATAAGAGTACGATAGCGCTTAGATTTAGGAGTTGCATATATGTGGTTTAGAGACCTTATATACAACCAATACTTCTGTATAAGTGGAAATTAAAACCTGTATGTTACTTTAGGTAACAAAATCGGTTTTATGCTACGGTAGGAAACAAAGCAGAAACAAAAATCTTTCCTATGAAACTACGAGCGACAAGAAGTACTCATATACAAATATGAGTTGTGTTTGAAGCTAAAGGTTTTATCAAACACTGTAATACAACTAATTTGCAACTTAGAGCTATAATATAAGTTGCAAAATTCACTAGTGTGCTACTTGGGCAGGTTGTTAAACCATTTTCTTTACATCTGATTACTCTAAGTTGGTTATTTTACCCGATTGCCCGAGAAGGGGGTATTTTTTGGAATATAGGTACCTACGTTAAACTTAAACGTGTATACGGTTATATGGTGTTGCATCGTAGGTATATCGTGAAGTGAAGCTCGAAGGACCAAAATTACTATAAGGGTTGGGGGATAGCACAAGTCGTGAAGTCGTTTTTTACTGACTGCGCTCCCCCGCTGTTTTCCGTATAGGTACTATACATGTGCAGTCTGTAATCAGGCCTACAGTACTTTTTAAAGCCTTTTTTTAACCGTGACCACGGGCGGGTGGGTCCTCGCGGGCCTCCCCACCCGCAGCGATCGAGCGCTGAATGAAGTACGTCATCCACGCGTGCGCCGCCGACTGCGACTGGCTCCGTCTGCTAGCGACGTCGAGCCGAGTCGCCTTGGCCACCACGCTCAAGCACCGCACATTCCTTGTGTGCGCTGCGCAAGATCGCGACCGTCTGCTGCACTAACATCGCACGATGCGATGCTGGCCCAGCCTCGGCCGCCACTTGAATGACCACCAAGGAGCGACGATCAAGCCGCCGGCCCGCTGATGCCTGGGCCCGGGCGTCGCGTTCGTCGGAGTGAGCGTCGCCGCTCCTCCATCAGTGAAAATCACAACCGTAGGCGCGTCGAGTTTACTGCGCGCCTACCATACTACCAACCAAACAAGACATCCAGCGTCGGGCTCGAGCTTGCTCACCCGGCGCCCCGGCGTGCCATCGTCAGCCCTTGCCTTGCCTGAAGGCCGCAAGGCTCCCCTCCCCGACGGAGTGCACACCTCGGGAGGAAAACCCTCCGGCCCGCGGACGAAGCGACGATTCTGAAACGCGCCGCAACAAAATGAAGCCACATCGGGGTCGAGGTTCGCCTCCCCCGACTTAACCAGATATGACCACAGAAGACCAGGGGCGGCTGTTAGACACCCCCCACCCTATCGGCCCAAGCGCACGCGGCGCCAGCCGACTTGGATTGACGCCAAGAGATGTCCGAGTATTTGCTCCCGAAGCAACCTGCGGCCTGTGAGAAATCCAGGATGCACCCCGCCGACGCGTTAAGGGACGCCTAGCACCATGGGCGCCTGCTGCGGCCCCCGTTTCCTCTCTCGGCTGGCCGCGCGGCGACCGAGGAGCAGACGACCCGAAGCGACGGCGGCGCGGCTCGCTAGAGTGGGCTAGAGCCGGCCGCCTACTACCAGCCAAGACCACGCGCCTCTTGATCTCGATCGGGGCGCGTCTTCACCGGACTTACCACGCGCTTCCTTCCTTCGGCCGGGGTTCGAGTTACTCCCCCGGCGCCAGCCGCTTCAACAAGATGCCAGCCACCATCGTGGCACACACTGGACAACCACGGGTAGGCGTCGCTCCACCCTGGCGTGAGCTTGACGCCGCCCAACCTTCGTCGTCGACCATCGTGCTCGACGACCGAAGCCTCCTAGGGGATGTTAGAGACGTGATGCCTGGCTCGCGCGGCAACGCACTTGAGCCGGGCTAGCGATCCCACTCCCCATCTCCGCATAGCTACGAACCCCGACAGGCTGAGAGAGCCCCGCTCCACGCTTCAGTCGGTTTTGGTCGAGTGTACACTCCCAAGACTGACCATCCGAAGCTGCGTTCACCTGTACGAGTACGCCACCGGACCCGATGTGCGTCACGTCAACCCAAGTAGAGGAGGAAGAGATGTCGCCTGCACCTGGTTCAGTGCAGGTCGTGAAGACTCCAATCCGAGACACCACGCACACACGCCATAAGATGGCCCACATTGAATTCAAGCCAAGATATGGCCAGCAATGGTCACACAAATAGCTAACGTCATCGCGGACTGGGAATGGTACTCGCACCCTCCAAACTTTGCCCCTCGGCCGCTCGGGGACCGGGGATGGCGTCCAGCCGCCAAAAAGAGTGTCAAACTCGCGTGGCGGGAGTGAAGTTGCAAACTCGAGTTGGCAACTTCACTCCCGACAAACACGGGGGGAGAAGAACCCGCGAGTAGTATGCGTCATCTCGAGTTTTCACGCCAAAGCAAGCTTATCAGTTCTTACCTACCGTCCACCTCCTGAGACCACCTGGGTGAACTGTGGAAAGTTTTTTTTTTTCAACGGCATTATTTAGCAGTTTAACCTTTCATGCAGAAAATATGTATTATAGTTATAGGCTGAATCAAAATTTAATGACATCTGCGAACTTATCTACAACCTACAACTGCGAAAATCCCCTCTCCTCGCGCAATTGACGCCAGTTTGATTTGGCCTATACATACTTCAGACTATTGAGATTTCACATGCCTATCTATATTGAAATTACATAAAAGATTTGGTAAAATCTGGGCATATATTTTAGAATGGGTAGGGACTGTCTCCTTTAATACTGTAAACAAAACCATCAAAATATGAATTCTAATCTTATGATGTAAATCATATTCTAGAATAAACAAGAGCCAAGCTAAGTAATTTCATTGAGAGCAGTGCTGAAGGTGATCATAAGCATTTATATAGACATGTGAGTAGCTATAAAGCTTGTGAGTCACGGCTGTGCTTGCCAACGGTTAAAATAACATGACTTGCCAAAATAAACAAGTGGGCAGAGGACTGAAGGTGAAGAAAACAAAAATATTTTGGAGAACACCTTTTATTTTCTCAATAAAACAGAATATTATAATTTTTCACTAGCTTATGTTAAAGAAATGACAAATCAATGGATTAGTAGTTAAAAATGCCATAATTTATGTAACATGGTGTTAACAGGCTCGCACGGCGAAGCCCTCCGTTGTGCCTTTATAACTAGCATTACAGAATTCCCCACTTTACCTTTTTATATATTTTTTTAAATGTTTTTCAGACACTATTTAGCTTACAACATCTCAGTACAAATAATGAAATTTGGAATTGATTCAAAAAATAGTTTCATTTAATAGTAATGTTTGAACTGAAATTTATGGGTACTTTGATATACATATTATTATTATTGCTACAACAAATTTTACAACAGTTCTATGAAAGTTTCTTGGCTTTCTGGTAGAGGGTGTCCACAACCTTGCTCATATGGTGGATGGTCTCCAGGACAGTCTCGTAGGTCTTCTCCAGCGGCGACTCGTCAAACACAATGAGGACTCCCTCACCTTGGTCCAGGATCCCGTTCAGCTTCTTGTCCAGAATCATCTGAGACAGTTTTTTTTCTACTTGCACTACGGGGAGGCGGATGGAGCGGGCCACATGGTCTACTTGCACTCGCATGTAGGGCTCCACGATGCGACACAAGTTCTGTTCCAACATGGTGTCATACAGGGCTCCGAGGTGAGCCCTGACCACAGCATCCTCTTCCAACTCTCTTTTATATGTTTTGAGTGCAGCCTGGAAGTCAGCAAGGGACCTTTTGTGGGAGGCTGTGGCTACGGCTCGCATGGCTTCCAGTTCCTTACCGGCATACTTGAGGGCAGTCTTGCTGCCGCACACTGTGCCCACTTCCTCCGCCTGGTTCAACATAATCTTAGACAGCAACATGTACTTCAAAGCAGTGAGCGCTTTGGGGCTGTCGGCACCATCATAGCCTTCAAAAGCTTCATAAAAGTATGAGTATGCAGTTTTGAAGTCTCGTTCATCGGCAGCATGTAATATACCAGATTGTAAATCCAATGCCGCTTGCATTTTAGGGGGACAGTAGATCGCGTTGGCGGTGGTCCGGGCAGAGGTCAGTGACGCGCGGGCTTTCGGTAGATTGCTCAGGGCATGATACGTTTTACTCTCTAAAAGTAGCACTTCAACTAGTAAATTCTTGTCATCTAGTTTTTTGAGTTCCTTGAGGAGTGCGGTGGCCAGGTCCAGGGCATCCGTGTACATACCAGTGTCGAAATATAGTGCTATCAATCTCGCCTCCAGAGATTGTCGCAGAAAGGTACGTCGCTCTTCCTTGGCCCATTCTATACACTCTTTACACAGCTGGACCTCGATTCCGATGCCCGCTTCCAAGTCCAAGAAGAAATCGACGAGGGAGCGGACCAACTTGGCAGCCTTTGCTTTACTGATCAAGCTGAGAAATGGTCGGGTCGAGTTGATTAACTCTGCCAGTTCCTTAGCCTTGCCTTCTTTCTTGTACTTCTCGCCGAGGTTCAGAATCCCTTGTTCTTTAGCTCTTATGTTTTCTTCGTCATCTTCGGGCAGCTCACCAGTGCTAACCATTTTGTCGGTCATGCGGACGTCTTCGTCTCTGTTCGACGCAGTCACGCGTGATCTCTCGAATAACATCGCACCGGCCATGATGTGTTTATTTATATGCTTAGGCTATAACAACGTATTGGATAAACAGTGAAATCTTGCTAAAACGAATACACTTTTTCTTTGTAATTTTGTAGATATTCGCAAAGTCATCGACGACCTCTTCGGGAAACAAATCGTAGACGCGGACAGGGTTGCCAGTCGTATGGCTTAAAAAATTACCAATGGTGTCAATGGTAGAAAACAAATAAACAACCTTTGTTGTTAATAGACTTAAGAGAACTTGAAAGGAGATGAATAATATTAAACCTCATTCACGCTCAAGAAACTATTTACAATTTCTTACTAATTGTCACAGTCACACTTTACTAGTCACAACTCTCCATAGAGCTAAGAGCTTCAAAGAGGAGCCCACAATTTTTAGGGGCTATGGAATTTCAAATTATGTCTCACTCACCTTCTTCCTAGTTTATTCCACTTGTTCTTGAAGAATGACAATGGTTTCCGTCAAATTCTATAGACATCTAAGTAGACTTTTCATAACCTATCCTAGTAACGGCAGCCACATTGAGCTCCTACAGAATGTAGGTCATCATTTGTAGATAGTTTCATGTCGAAATACAAATGTCACATATATTCATATAAAATAATATGTTGAATAGGCTATTTGACTAGTTTTTGGAAATCGTTTTGAATTATTCGTTAGTACATAATAAGCACACTACATTTATATTTCTGAGAGATCTAATGTATTAACAATGAAAATCAAGTGTCAAAGAATAGTTATTCAAGATCCCGCCAAAACGACAGTCTGTAATGGTGCTGGTTTGTGACGTCACACACTAGTAATTAACGTTAGTTAATACTAGTAAATACACTAGTTTACATCTAAAAATTGATAAAAAATACTTTAAAAATAACTTACAGATCCAATAATATTACTCCAAAAACACAACTTACACAAACAACAGTCAATCGAGAAATTCTTGTTTACTAGCATGTCACGTCACTAGAGGTGCCGCCCATGGATTTATCATGTAAACAGGATTGAGTACTGGCAAAGAAAAACGTGCCGACAAGGATACCACATCAGATGATTGTCTCATGAGGTTCCTTCACTTTTGTGATGACAATAATGGTCTGGAATCCATATTTATGGTGTTAAACAACGTTTAAGTTGCATAGATGTAATCTTGACACATATCACGCAACCCGTGTCAGTACTTAACCACAAAAAACTTTTTCACGAACTACTTTTTCACGAAAATCTTTGTCACAAATAGATTTTAGCACGAAAAGACCTTATCATGAAAACTTTTCCACAAATAGACTTTGTCACGAAAAATCTTAATAGACAATTACGAAAAGTCACAATCATTTTAAGGCTTCCGTAGTAAACAAGGCATCCATTTTGAAATAAAAATGGCGGACTCACTTTTTTGAAAAAGTCGTAATATGTGTAGTTTTCGAGGTTTTTGGGGGTGTATATTTCAAAATTGGCATCCATTTTGGAATTAAAGATGGCGGACGTCACTTTTTTGAAAAGTTTTTAAAAACTTTTTTGAAAACACCCATGACGACTTTTAGCAAAAAGTGACATCCGCCATCTTTAATTTCAAAATGGATGCCATTTTAGAAATCTACACCCCAAAAAAACCTCAAAAACTACACCCATGACGACTTTTTCAAAAAGTGATGTTCGACATGTTTAATTCCAAAATGGATGCCAATTTTGAAATCTACATCCCCAAAAACCTAGAAAACGACACCAATGACGACTTTTTGCAAAAAGTGACATCCGCCATATTTGATTTCAAAATGGATGCCATTTTTGAAATCTTCAACCCAAATAAATGAAAAACGACACCTACGACTATACACCTACTGTACACCCAGCATGTCCAGCATAGAAATATGTCCATCATAATCACCCTTAGTAATCACCCTACAACACTTATTTGTATACACCATAGTACGCCATTTGCAATCGACGGTGATACTCTAGCTAAAAATAAATAATTACCATTAATCATAAAGGACGTATATTCATACAAAATAAATATCAAACTCCGTTTTATTAGCATCTATTCGCAATTTTAACTAAAATCTTATCATACTACATTGTTATGAAAACTAAGAAATGGTTAAGACAGTCGCGGCTTTTGTCAAATAGCCTATTAATATCAATATTATTGGTAATAGGGTGATTCTCAAAAATTCCCGATATCACCAGCCAGAATGTTTTAAGTTTAGTTTTTTTTTCCCCAGTGTATGACAACGCAACTCTTAGCAATGGTTGATAGTACATCCGCTGCGTCAAGGCAAATAAATAAATAAATTCTATAACAAAATTCAAAGCTTTAATCGATGTTTGTAATTCTATTTTCTAATCAGTGGCGTAGCGTGACTTGGAGGGGCCCCGTATAAAAATTAGTTTGGGGGCCCATATTAAGTGTAAAGATTTCTAGTATTTTCCTACCTGTTTTTTTCCCGGGAAGCACGAGATTAATTTACATTGTTGATAACATTTGACTGCCTCGGTGGCTCAGTGGTTAGTGAACCTGACACCCGGATCAAGGAGGCGTGGGTTCGATTCCCACCAGGGCAAGTATTTTTGTGATGAACATAGGTGTTTGCTCTGTGTCTGGGTGTTATTTAGGTACTATCTATATAATTATGTATTTAAAATATCTATATGTAGTATAGCAGTCTCTGGCAGCCATATCACAAGCTTTGCTTAATTTGGGGTCAGAGACCGTGTGTGAGATGTCCCCCAATATTTATTATTATTATTATTTATTTTACTAATTTTTTCTTACACACGTTGGGGGCCCTGTAGCCCGGGGGCCCCGTATAATTGATACGGCTGATACGGCGGTAGCTACGCCCCTGTTTCTAATTAACCTGTGTGTCCAAGGATCGAGTGTGAGAGAATTTTAAATATGAAATATTGTACATTAGAAAATGAACAAAATGGAATGAAACTTTTCAGTAATGAAAGTCTAGGCTACAATCTCTATAATCTGTAACCCTTAAAACAAGAAAGCGTGGAAGACAGTGTGACATATAACTGTTCTGTACTGTATCAGCCTTTTAATAGTTCACTAGAGACTAGCAAGACGTAGGTCTACCCGTGAAAGGTGATTGGGCTTTATCCACCACGCTGGCCCAGTGCGGGTTGGTGAATTCACATACGCTATCGAATTTCTTCTACTAACATATACAGGTTGCGTCACGATGTTTTCCTTCACTGAATAGCCAGTGGTGTGAAATTCCGTAAATAAATTCCAAAGAACT
The DNA here is from genome assembly GCA_949316475.1 of Hypomecis punctinalis. Lineage (NCBI taxonomy): Eukaryota > Metazoa > Arthropoda > Insecta > Lepidoptera > Geometridae > Hypomecis > Hypomecis punctinalis. Next base: position 7,166,845 of record OX438807.1, read on the forward strand.
TATTGGTACGGGACCGGGAGGTGAACCCACGACCTCACGATTGTAAGGCAGGTGTCACTACAGCTAGACCATCACGGTTTCTCAGATATACCTACCTAATTGTTAAATTGCCACTAAGACATTTTACTCAGTATTGTAACCAACACAATCGTGAGTTGCGCGGGTGAAACTGCGGGGCGCAGCTAGTAATAATATATATTGATAAGAAGTACCTACTGTACCTACATATTAGGCTACACATGCTAAGGTGCTCAAGTAGCATGTATCGAGTAAAGTATCAAAAAAAGTCTACATAAATCTGTGACATAAATTGTAGTCATTAATCTCAATAGAATTTGAAAACAACCGTTGTCTTTGATCAAGAACAAGTGGAACCATAGATATCTGTATAAGGGGAACAAATTAAGAAGAAGGTGAGTGTGACACAGTCTCAAATTCAATAGATACCAACAGTTGTGGGCGTCTCTCTGCATCCCTAAACTCTATGGAAACAGTTTATTTCATGATTGATTATAATTAATTTCTTGTTCATTTCATAGTTTTTCCCAAAATATTTTCCGATAGGTATCTGTGTTTGTTGTACACTCAATATTTTAATAATACATTACTAACGTTTTGATTTTCGATAAAATGGATAAACAAGAAGCAGACGATTTTCTTTTCGCAATCAGTAAAGAAATAAAACATTTTTATGAAACTCCAGTAATATTCCTCACCGAAAAAGATTATTCCGACCCAATATTTGATGCTTTGTGTAAATTGCGCACTGCTTTGCTAGAAGATGGAACTAAGGATAATATAATAGACACTGTCGTTGATTTTCACCTGCAATGGATACATGTGGTGAATGAAATAGAGCAATATAAGAAGCGTTTGAATGAAAACGCTATTCCAAGAGAAGAAGTATACCAAGCGTTGAGTTACACAATCGATGCTTTGAATTCTCGTTTAAAATATTTCCAAAGATATATGGAAAAGAATAGAGCAACTTTGTCCAATGCTAATCAGGCGAATCTTAGTGCAGAAATAGAAATAATTGAAGATATGCATAAAGATGTTACCCATGCACTTTTGGACAAGTTAACTTGCCTCAGAGGATTTTCTTGTGATGATGTATTTAAATTGAATGTTGCAAATGCTGCAGACGAACTCTTGAATTGGTTTGATAAAATAAACGATAGCTTATCCTTACAACTATGTAAATTCATCAATGTCAATGCACCTCATTTAAGTTCCGATTTGACTAAAACATTGCAACAAATAATATATGAACTCAACTCGAAAGATACTCCGTCATCGCATAGAATGCTGGAAGAGCTGAAAGAACGTGGAAATGAAATCGGAACAATGATTCGTTGTACAGTATCACACAGTCTTGAAATGAGTAAAGTTGTCGAAAAAATTGCTGTTCTCGAAGACAGAATTAAGAGACTTGAAAATGAACCTACGTCTGCAGCATTGATGGCTTTAATTCATAAAAAAAATTATCTGGAAACAAGGCTAAGTTCCCTGGAAAACTTAAAGACTAATTTGAGAACTTTGCACCGTAACGCAGGTTTAGATATTGACGAAGTCGAGGGAGTTACTGAAGAAGAAGTTTGTGTCTGTGAAGATTTTTTCAAGCTTAGGATTTTCAATCATTCTTTACCTTTGGAAGAACGGGAGAAATTGGTTACAGAACTTTGTTATTTATGGGATTTAGCAGTTCTTGGAGATAGGAGTCGTAAATCCATCATATCCATTTTGAGTGCCACGGAAATAAAAGAAGAGTTCACAGATGATCTAGGAACTTTTTACATTGATGAATACAGCAGAAAAATTTACAAATTGCCTGATAATGAGACACTGTATCAACCAAATGAAGTTAATGAGCTTGTTCCACTCTCCGATGATGCGAATCACGTCTTCTTTTATGATGAATGTGGCCGTTATTACATTGATCAAAAAACAAGACAAAGAGTGTACAAAGCTCATTTTACTGCTAGTGAGTATATGATGGATACCACTGGAGTTTTACTAAAAACCCAGGAGGAAAGAGATGGCACCGTATATTATTACGATAACTATGGTCGTTATTACATCAATGAAGAAGGAAAAAATATTTATCGCGATCCTGATTCCGCAAGTGAATACGAAAATGATGGACTCGGAAACCTGGTTCGTATCCGTAGTCATACGGAGGTATTCGAACTGTGTCCAGGTGACGCCAACGTTACAGAAGACTTCAAATATTTAAAGAAAGCTGTTGGGCCGGCTTTGCGAGCATGTATTGCACAATGTATATTGTATCAACCAGCAGATCCGATAAAATATTTATCAACTAGCTTAGTAAAATTTAGAGAAAATATGGAAATTAAAGAAAACCGAGCCCGAGAGAAAGAAGCATTATTCGCAGAAAGAGAAGTTATTAAAGAACAAGAACGGATGGCCGCCGAAGCAGCTGAAAGAGAGGCAGCTTTACTGTTACAAGGTGGGAGTGAATGTACTTATGATTCAAATCTACTTAACTATACCACTGAAAATCCAGTCAGTGATGCTGAAGGCTGAATGAAATATTTACCAAGTACCTAGGTAGTTATATTTTTTGATGTCTAGCAATAACAACGATTTGTTTCGATATTATAATGTTTCCTATTTTGTGACTTAGAATGTCAAAACTCTGTTTTACTGGAACGCAATTATGTTTAACTGTACTTTGATGTTATTTTGTGTTTTGTGTGGAATAAATAACCCCTTAAATGTTATTTTTTTGTTTTATATGAACAAAAAATGACTAGTATTTTGACCTACTTAGGGGAGGGGAGGGTATTGCCGTACACTTAACTTTAAATTATTTTTTCTACAAATTAGTTCAGCTTAAAGCCTAGTGTCACGTTCCAGATAATGTAAAATATATCATAATACGTGTTAGTAAATAGAAGAGCAAATAAAAAAATATGTTAGATTGAAAAAATTAAATAAATTGAATGTGAGGCATTTACGGAATTACCCGACGCTTGAGTGTAATTCCGTACACTGTTCGTCTAACATCGTACAAGATTAAAAGCCTCTTTAAATTCGATTTATGACCATATTTTAGATAATAAAAGGTTTCATTTTTATCTCAAGTCAGTCTTTATTAGAAAAGTACCTATACACAAATCAGAAATACACCATCATCGTCATCGTCATCATCACAAAACATATTTACATCAGCTTCTGTAGATGAACTTGACACAGGCATTTTTTCTTGATTCGTTTGTACGGAATTTCCCGAAACTAATTTTCTATCTTTGAACATCTAAATTAGCTGTAATTTACTCGATATAGTATCAGTAACAACATAAATCTACGCTAAATTCATCAACAAATGAAATTAATAGCCGTCATTATAAAAAACTGTAACCAAAAACCGCTTACATCTTATTTTTCGACGTCACAAAAGTATAAAAATCGTGACGCAATCACGTGCCCACCAATTTCATCGGCGTCATGGCCCGGACTGACGCCATAGCGTGCGAAAAGGCGAAACAAGACATAAGGAATGCGTGAAACAGATACAAACGTATGTTTCTCGGTTTCTTCTTATTATTTTGAAGTGTACGAAAATAGCCGCTGTACGGTACCACACTCCGCTCCCCTAAACTACTTATGGAACTAATCTAGAATTCGCGAAAAATTTTAATTGTTGCGCACATTTTATTAAATTAATTTAATTTATACATAATTTAATTATTGTGTACGGATCAGCTGATGTTTTGCAATTTTATGGTTGGTCTTATAATGAATGGTCATCATGAACATGTTAATGAAAAGTACTGTGTGCAGGATCTTTTATTCCCTGGCTTCCATAGCTCCCGAAAATGAATACACTAAAGCCTTGAATAGTCTAAAGCCTTAAGCTCGAAACATACTATCGGACGCGGCTTACGGACGCGACTGACAGCCGCGACCTAGACTATGAAAGTATACGGAGCCGTGCACACTATCGGACATAAGTCGCGACCGTCACCTTCGGACGACCTTGAGCGTTCGGACGTCCGAGAGCGATCTGGCACACCGGATTTTTGAAGACTACACATTGCTAAGTCGCGGCTGTCAGTCGCATCCGATAGTATGTTTCCGGCTTAAAATCAAACTGCGTAAAAAAAACCTTTTTCGTAGCTAGTTATGAGAAACAGTTAAAAATATGGACCGATACAAGCTCTCTAATAAAAACGAGTCCTTCGATGTTGGCGAGCCCACGGCTGTCTGCTGGACGCTTTATGCTCATTATCTAAGGCCTGAAACCTCAACTTAATTCTACTATCATCGCAAAAAGTTATGTGTTGCGGTAACATTGATTAATTTTATTATCTGTGATGTAATCACATTTTAAATTGACTTTTGTTAAAATTGACAGTTTGACAGCTTCTGTCGGACAGGTCGGCCATTTGTGAATTTTACGAAATTCTAATCACAATTCACAAGTAATATGTACCGAGTTCATTTAGTTTCGTTGTATTTGATTTTTTAAAGTAATTGCGTTTACACCAGTATAGACATTTGATACTCGACCATTTTATAATCCTTATTTATACTAGAATACGGATAAAAGGCTATGTTCTTGAATAAGGGCATCTGTAGCAAACGATAGTGGGGTGAACACAGACATTAAAAACAATTTCTAGTGCCTACGTTACTTCCTACAATGATTTAATCTTTTGGGGCAAGGTTCTTTGATATTTTATGCAAATTAGCATGGATGAAAGTGACGTATCGTGCATACAGTGTTGTCATCACGTGCCGCAGTGTACACGAAGACTCGCGGCGAAGGTTTGATCGGTGCTCGTGTTTTGCAAAAGGACTTTTTTGATGGCATTCTGCAGTGTTTGACAGTGAGCGTTCACGATGAGTCCAAAGCCGCCGCCGCCACCCGGGCCTCCGCCGCCTCCAGGCCCGCCGCCGCCGCCCATGTTCGGGGGCTCCAGTAAAGGTGGCTCGTCTGATAACCGTGGTGCCTTGTTGAGCTCAATAAGACAGGGAACGAAGTTAAAAAAGACTGTTACAGTAGATAAAAGTGGACCTTGTATTCCTGGTAAAGTGTCTCCAGCAGGGAGCAGTTCCCCATCTGGAGGTAATGGCATAAGGAGTGCTGTTCCACTGCAGAATGGTGGTGGAGGCGGCCCACCCGGACTTGGAGGGCTTTTTGCTGGTGGCATGCCTAAGTTGCGAGCCACGGGCAAGTTGGCAGGTAAATAACTCATTTAATAGGCCCAATTTTAGAGGCGCCATCGTAATTATAATAGCAATTAGGAGAAGCCCTAATTCTAATTCTAGATGGGGGTGATGTGACCTGTACCTATCCCGCTTGGGGTGTATTGTGCATTCCCCTTTGGAGAAGCCCTGTTTCTTTACACTGTATGCATTTGATAGAGAGAACACTATTTTATGTTTCTATTAAATTTACGATGGCGCCTTTAAAATTGGGCCTAATATGTCAATATGATAGTTGACTAAGAGATGAACTTAAATGACATTGGCTTAAGTCATCAGGAAAGCAGTATGATATGAATGGACATGATCGGTTACATTCTGAAGTAAACGGTGTAAAGGAAAGGTGGCCCCGCAGTGATAAAATTTTGAACAGATGTGATAGTCCCACTCATATTTCCCATAAATTAACCTGATTTTGGTTGAATTATTTGTGTTTGTGTTCAATTAATTGTGGCCATATTAAATGTATTATGATTCATATATTCTTTTTCTTTAGTTTAGGCTTTAAGATTTAGTGTTAAGATAAACATACATTGATAACTTAGCACAAAACTTGATAAGGGCAATATTGATTTAGCAATATTTTTCACATTATTGACATAGCCCAATGTTAGTCAAAATCTTGTTGTATAGGTTTTTATGGCAAGTAAAATGTCAATTAACATATTATTAAGGTTCGCTGTGGTCCTTCCATGTGAGATGTTTTATCTATTCAAAAAACAGAACCCTTATAGGATCACTTTGTTGTCTGTCTGTTTGTATGTCAAAACCTTTTATCTCAAGAATGCGTAAAATTAGTGAGTTGAAATTTAGATTTTCTGTCAGTAGTACCATTGATTGTACTACTCACGTAATCATAAAAAATGTTACAGATTGATTTGAGTGAACAATTCAAATTTTTTAAGATAAAAGTTTTTTTTAATGGGCAAAAGTGCCTTTATTAACTACAATCTAGACACGCGGAACCCAACGTGTCCAGCCATGTGTACAAAGAAAACTGGCGACGCAGCGGCCGTGTGTAATATTACACAAACCATTTGGAGCTACTTTTGGCCTCTTCACAACTCGAAAACTAATTTTGATTAAAACCCCTTAGCTCATCAACAATGCAAAATTTAAAATGGTTACTGATATTATTAGGGTTTGAAAATCGGGGTTTCATTGACTGATTCACTCACTCACTCACTTAGATCAAAAACCTAACCCACTTCCAGATGACCTAGAAACTTGATATTTGGCACCAAGGTAGACTACCAGCTGTATACAAAGGAAAACATCTAAAATCTAAAAATTATTGATAACTAGTACTATTGACAAAGTAATTGTATAAGGACATATCAACAAAAAGTATGGAGGCTGGTATAATAATAATCAAAAAATCTAACCACAACACTCGTACCATTCCGAGAAAGTTCATATTTTTCTGAGTCTATTACATCAGTTAAAAACGAAAAAGAGCCCTGCAATTATTTTTTAATTAATTTTGAATTTATTAGGATAAATAAATATATTTGGCTCAAGTAATCTCCAAATTGTTAAAATAAAGCATTTTTACCAATTAGACACACTTTTTAAGTGTCTTTTTGTCACATTGGACCTACTAACTGGCCACACTTGTAGGTTAAAAATTTTAATTTTAGCAAATTATGAGAAGCATGTGGAAGTATCAGCTACAAATGCAAGTAAAATAATGATAGAAGCACTTTATTATTGTTAATCTAGAAAAAATAATAAGCTGTACATATTATTATTTATCATACAATTTATTTTTCACATTTAAAAAAAAATGCAGTGATGAAAATATTGAAATTAGATATTTTTGAAAAGCCTAGATGGTGTTAGTTTCGCGAGGCTCTATATCTAGATCGCGGTAACAAGATTTTCGATAGAATTTTCAAATTCTCAGATAGAAGATTTTTCAAGTTAAATCTTGAGCTTGAATTATGTAAGTTCATCCCTTCAGAATGTTGTGTGTTCTTGTAGCTAACATTTTAGGATTTCCTACAGAGCACATGGCCCATATGTAGATCTTAATTCTTTTGTTGGGAAGTTGGCAACAACGCATATTAAAATATAAAATTCTTCTATTGAATGCATGGCTCATATTTCACATTTATGTTTTTGATGAGATAAGATACAAATTGATATAATACTATTTTATATGCTAAAACTATCTACACTACTACTACATAGAAAGTAATTGGATCATCCACAGACTCTTGAAGATCTATAGATAATCCAAAAGCTCAAGCCTGTGATTTCTCTTTTATATTGATTCTGACACGTTTTGGTGTTTACTGTAAGTGTCTGAATATTTCGATAATAAATAAATAAAGCCTACTGCCAGTTGGCAGCGTGCCCGGCATGCTGGCAGCATTGCTATGCTTAATGGCAATGCTTATACGTTGAGCCGAATAAACACCAGCATTTTGGTCACGCGTCGCGTCTACCAGACGCTCAGAAACACTTTTGAAAACAAGATGAGCTCCCGGCCCCTACGAACCCAAAGTCTCAACTCCAAATTGCTCAAATATGTAACCACTACCAAGGTTAGCATATTTGCGCCGCTTGTGCTGCTCAGCCGAACTGGCCGGCGCTCCAGCCCTACTCTGAGTCTCAGAAAGATGTGACGGTGCCAAAGTATCGACGCAAGATACGTCCCATACTAAGGGCCGTCCACACTTCCAGCTTTTCACACACTTTACGCTTCCAGCACACTTTAGGACCAGCGTCATGCCGTCAAGCCTTTTGCCATCACCACGCGCGAGCCCACTCGGTTCGAGTACGGCTGCGATATTGGCGGTGACAAAAGCCCTGCGTATGACATAGTTAAGGCGTGGCGGCCAATCCGACTAGCGCTTCTTGAGCATGAGAGACCGTGGTGACCGTGCTGGTCTACTGCAGTACCACACTGACAGCGATTGGCCTCACAACACCTTGCACCCAAACGTAAGCTGACAGCTAGACGAAATGAAGTTGAGTCTAAAAGGTTACCAGTATTGAAAGAAGGCAATGCTTGCAACCAAAGAACCGGACTCCCATACAGGAGACTGCAAGAATTCGAGCGTGATTCGCGACGCTAGGACACGTATCTAGAAGAGATTTCCCTGCTAGTTTGCAGATCGGCCGATCCCACAGTCTCGCGACGATAGTCTTTGGAAGTTCGATATTTGGGCAAGCAACCCTTCAAGCATTCGTTGCCTCATTCAAATGAGCTACATCTACACCAGAATGGCCTAAAGAAGGTGCGAAGATTTTTTCAATCAAATTATGAGTACTATGAATGGAGGATAAGAAAGCTGGTAAAGCAACACTTGAAATTTGGCGGAAGCCCCCCCTAGCCCTCCAGGCCTAAGAGAGATGCCAGACGGGCGGCGACCAGTGTTGCCTTAGACACTGATGACATCTAGACAGTTAGCGGAAAAAAAGGTTTTAGGGATAACCGTTCAACCTTAAGCTGAAGATAAGTAAAATCTCTGCATTCTGATTTTGTGTGAGCCAACCGCGAAATTGGATCGTGTGTAGCGTCAGCGGTCCAACTTTTTCCTCACTAACTATTTCTAATATTATAAATCAGAAAGTGTATTTTTTGTTTTTCGTTTGATCACAGGTATACTAGAGAAATAATGTGGTCCATCAAATAAAATCTGAAATAGATGCATTGATTTAATATGACACGCGTTAAAAAGTGACATGAAAATTATCTCATAACCCCATCGAGTATGGACTCATGTGATTTGTCGAGACGAGTGTCACAGTAACAGCTGTCCAAGTGACAGCTGTCAAACTTCAACGTGATTTATCTCGGTTACTATCGATTCTAGACTACTGCTGTCTTAACAAAAGTGATAGAACTCGACAAGATCTACATTTCGGATGACAGCTGTCAAACTTAAAAGTGATTTATCTCGGTTATTATCGATTCTAGACTACTGCTGTCTTCACAAAAGTGATAGAAGTCGACAAGATCTATATTTCGGATGACAGCTGGGTCAGTCCGCGGTAATCGATACCAGATAACCAAATAAATTATTTGCGCAAACTATCACTAATATACAAAATATGCAGGCTATTATACGTAAATTTTCCTAAACCGAATGAAAAATGCGATTTTTTTACTTAGTTTTTATAATATTTTCATTCAAACATAGACAACGTCAACCTCCCACGGGTAGTAAAAAATAATACGAAAATGGCACCTGTTTTTTTTACGTTAATCAAATTGACAGCCCGCCTTTTTCTATTGTCAGTGATTGCAAGATAACTTGTTTGTTTGCTGTGAAAAAACGGATTGTTTCAGGTAATTACTAATGATTTTACTTAATATTATTGTTAAGCAAGTATTTGTGTCACGCCCGTCACGAAATACATAGATAAGTTAAGATTCCATGTGTTATACCAGCAGAAATGATGTGACGTTTTGTGAAAGTAAGGCTATCCAAGGGGGCAAAGGATGGAAATAGTTTTGGTATTTAAATAAAGGCTTCGTTTTGATATATAAGCTTGTACTTATCAGTCACGCCCGTCACATGTCACACCTGTCACAAACTCTGGCTGACTTTTTCATGCATGAAAAAAATTTCTATTGAGGAAATGAGGAATGAGAAAAAGTCGGGAGAAATTAAAGAGTAATCCAGAAAAGCTTGAAAAGTTCTTGAAGAAGGAAAGAGAAAGAAATAGAGTTAGATGAGCAAAACAACAGAACATCATTGTAAAAAGCAAGAATAAATTGGAAAGTAGCAGATTAGCGGCCAGAATTAGACAACGCAAATGCAGAGAAAAAAAGAAACTTTGTTTAATAGGAGAACATTTAGCAATGTCCCCCTAAGTTCGTACAAATGTAAACAAACTTTGAGTAAAGCAGTAATAAGTCGTCCCAGTAAGCATTTTTATAAATTTAATAAGTGTGTGGATGTTTTTGAACAGTAGTTATAATATGTAAAAGTTGAATTGGTCAGTAATTAATAAAAGACGTTGATTAAACGTAACTTTTAACTTTTTATTCAACTTGTCACGCCCGTCACATTGATGTGTCACGCCCGTCACAATGTTTGCCGATTAATAACTAAAGAAATTAACTAACTATTTACTAGATTGTTCTTTGACACGAAAGATAATTTATTGAATATTTAAAAAATATTATTTATTTTTTACCCAATTCAATACTTTTGCTAAACCGTCGACATTTCTGACAGAGGTAACAACTCATGCAATAGTTGAGGTCACACCCGACACAGGCCTTTAAAAATGGATATCTTCATTTTTAATAGCCCTATAAATTTCATTTTTTGTTATAAATATACATAACATTAGGATCTGCAGGATTATGCTATAACTAACGTTAAATTTATTTTCATTTAAAAGTTATACTTCAAAACAAAAGTTAAAATGTCACACCCGTCACCGCGGACTGACCCAGCTGTCAAACTTCAACGAGATTTATCTCGGTCATTATTGATTCTAGACTACTGCTCTCTTCACAAAATTGATAGAGCTCAATGAGATCTACATTTCAGATGACAGCTGTCAAACTTCAACGTGATTTATCTCGGTTATTATCGATTCTAGACTACTGCTGTCTTCACAAAATTAATAGAGCTCAACGAGATCTACATTTCGGATGACAGCTGTCAAACTTCAAAGTGATTTATCTCGGGTATTATCGATTTTAGACTACTGCTGTCTTCACAAAAGTGATAGAGTTCGACGAGATCTAAATCTAAGATGACAGCAAGACAAGATTTATATACATTTGAAATAATGAAATAATAACCAAGATCACTTTTAAGTTTGACAGCTGTCACTTGGGACAGCTGTTACTGTGACATTTGTCGTGACATATTACACGATCCGATTTCTAACGTGTACGAGGGATTTTTCTCATCTTCAGTTTAAGATTGAACGGTTGTCGTCAAAACCTTTTTTCCCGCTAAAAATTCATAGAATACTCGAATACTCTAGATTTAATGTCTAAAACGCTATCGGCAACACTGGTCGCCGCGGTGTCGCCGCGACGACGCGGCTGCACCGCCGCTGCACCGCGGCGGCGGCAACGCCCGTGTGGCATGTCTGTAACAGGCAAGGAGGCTTGTAGCCACGCCCTTTTACTCATAATTATCTGATACTAGGGTCTGCTGTACAACATCGTCTAAGCTCAAAAGGAGCTCATTGTGTTTCCACAATGGACTACTAATAATTATCGATTGAAGTTGGTTGTGCCATTTTTGATGATAAACAATAATTTTCATAAGTCAGACTTCGTTCTGTGGTTCGATTAACACAAATGAGAAAAAGATGTGTGCACTGAAATACTGTTTAAAATATAGTACCAATTTGAGCCACAAAGAAAACCATATACCTACCAGTGACATGTAGTGCACACCTATTTTTATTTCCTAGAAGGCAAAAAAAAAACTTGTGTGACAGATAAATACTAAATATTATTTGATACTACTTGATATAGGCACATCAGTAAGCATTGCTCAGTTATATACAAATAAATAAAATTAATTTAATAATTTCATCTCCTCTAAACTTGTTTGGAAAAATAAGACCAACATTTTAGTGAGCATTATCTTTTATGTTTCTTTCTTCCTTTTTTATCCTTTTTTAGAAATAAGCTTATAATAATTATTTTTCACTATAAATGGCCGACTTCAACTGTGTACAGAATTCGAATAGTTTGCACGGACCAATGTATCATTGATGTAGATGATCATAATTATGTTTCACATTATTGTTGATTTTTCAAGAACAACTCAGCCGATTTCGATAACATTTAAATGTGACCCCCATGAAGTATGATCTATCAAACAAAAAAATAATCATCAAAATCGGTTCACGATTGGGGAAAATATTGAAGAACATACACAAAAATAAATACATACAGTCGATTTGAGAACCTTTTTTGAACTCAGTTAAAAATATATAAGAATCGATCTCATTGTGTCTAAAAGCAATTGCTAAAGTTGCCAATAACCTCAGGTCCAACACCCAACGGGCAGGTCAAGACTGACGCGCCGCGGTTCCCGCCGCCGCAGCCCCAACCAGCAAAAACGTCCCCGGAGCGAGCGCGGCCGGCTATGCCTTCCCCCATCGTTAGTGCGCTATCAGCTGCACTCGCCAAGCGAGACAACCCTACAGACACGAGAGACACAAGAGACCCTCCCAGGGAACCAATGCGAGAGCCAGCGGAACAGCCCAGGCCAGTCGTCAAGAGACAGCCTTCGGACATCCGAGTGAGAGGGCCGCCACCACAACCTCCTACCCAAAAAGTGATGCCATTGGTGAGTGATTGTTTTTGTTTGTTTTACTTTCAGGTTATCTACTAGCAGGATTATATTATATTAACATTCAGTTTACCTACCACTATTGATTAGATAAAGATACCATGTTTACTGACATAATAAGTTATTTCAGTCAATATCTGATTTGTTTGGAATAACTTTCGTGAAATTATCTTTGTTTTCATGGCGTGAAAATGCTCGCATTTTGTCTCTCATCAAATATTTATTAGCCTTGGATATTTTCACTCCTACCTAATTTGTCTAAACTGATCAAATGCAAACGTCTCCCTATGAATTAGGTAACGACTGACAAAGAAGAAATCGTTTAAGAAAGTTGGCCAGTGTTGTTCTTGATTTCTTTGTTTTGTATCTTCCATGCACTCTTCCTAAATCTTCCCGAAACCTCCACCTACAAAGGCCAGTCGGCTACCATACATGTATTCTTAGATAATAATAAATACTCTAAGCATGTATTATTAACGTATGCGCCCTGATAACCCCTTTCTGGTAGGCTTTTAGTACAGGCAGAGGCAGGAGATACCAAAGCCGAACTATTCTGCTACTGTCTCGAGTCATTAAATAGCCTGACACAATTTCCCTCCAATTGGCTACTTGATTTTCCGCTTTGTAGCACAGGATATAAGGCTCACTTTTTAATGATCTACTTTTTGTTGGGTTGACCGACTGGCCCTAACGCGCGATGGTGAAAACCTACTTAGTGTATGATACCATAATGTATCCCATCGCATTTGCGGTCAGGCGATGGAATCAATATCAATATCCGTCGCGGCCGCCGGCGACCTCGTGCAGTCAATAACCCTGCCCGTCAAATAACTAAATTGTTTATGCTGTGGTATCTCAATTTATTTTTATCCGCAAACTTTGCCCAAACATATCATCTTTTGCACTTTGATCGGTTTGGGAAGATTAACTAAAGCTTTTAGCCTCCCCATTGTGGATAAAATAATGTCATGTCAACATACCTTTTGTATTCCAAGTGAAGTAAAATTAGAAAATGAAAGATAATTTCTCAGGTGACAAGAATTAATTATTTCGGGGGTAATTAAAGGATTCTAGCAAAATAATATATTTTTTGTGAAAAACCACCCTGTAGGTCAATTCAGACAAAGCGACGCGACGTACTTACTCTTCTTTTCTTAAAGCTTACTCATCCTCTTACATAGCGAGATTGTGACAGCCGCAGGGCGTAAAACGAATAAAATTACATGAAGCGTCTAGACGGAAAAAATATCCATCATGCCTAGGAGTGGTAGCTTTCGTATTGTAGACTGCTATTATAACTTGTATAATACTTCAGTCACTTTTCGTGAGCAAAGATGAAAATATCCGTATTGATTCCTGGCGAAAGGGATCTCTAACTACGTAAACTTTATTGCACCTTAAAAGTTATTTCATAGTTCATTAAAGTAACGTTTTAGTCGACAAAACAGATAAACTTTATCACTTGGCTTGTAAAAGTCATAACTTTGTTGCTGAAGTTCGCTACCACCGTTCAAGCAAGATTTTAAGTCTGAATTTTCCAGTAGAGGACGAGAAACCAAGCAAATCCTCTAGCCTAGACCTATTGTAAATGAAAATGTATATTAATTGGCCTAAGTAAGTTAATAGTACTTTGAAAAAGACAAATTACCAATCTGCACGATTTTTGGAATGGCCTCATTTAGGATATTTTATATTCTCATTCTGCAGTGAATGTTGCGAAAACTGTACGTAATAAACCCGTATCGTAACTTTCTGCAAAATCGATTAACGATGTCCAATAGTTTTAAAACTCAAAGTAATTTTGTAACTTATATTTTCATCTCAATACAGACCTTGCTAATAGGCTCAATGATAGCAGTCAATAAATCTATTAAATAATTTGTAGGTCAAGTTTACATCACAGAAATGCCGATCTGAAGAGGCGGCAAGATGAGAAGTGATTGATTTGTGGTTCTTTGCTATTCAATGAATCCTTTCCGTCCTAAAGTTGCTAGAAAGAGATGGCTTTAAGCGATATATTGTTCCCTGTAAAGAGTCTAAAAACCAAACAGGCATTTTGAGGAACTCTAAAATTTTAGTCATTTTTAGGTAGTTGTGTTATTTTTCTTGTTGATTTTGTCTTACAAATAAATAGAAGACTATCAAAAGATCTTGGTTCGTCTCGCCAGACGGTTTGGCGTCAAAAGATGCCGATTCAAGTAGTTGTTAATTAAGGTTAGCTTAATAAATTATCCCCAACTTGAAGTATTCATCATGTGTGCCCTCAATAACATCTTGCTCGACTTAGTGACATCACTTTCCATTCATCAATTGAAATACCTAAATAACGCGCGTCGATTTGTCATAAAATTTCTCTCGACGGAGTTATTGAAATATGTTGACAAATCGAACAAGTCGTGAGTAATTAATCTAATACCCTGTCGAGTCTCGAAGCTTTATTATTTATTAGGTGTGTTAATAAGACGCGTTGTGTATCGTCTCCAAATAAATGTGGTCCGGTTATGCAACTTTACTTTCGTTTGCAAAAAAAATCATGAATTCGAATTCGTCCAGCAGAAGTTCTCGATTACGACATCGATTAATATCTTTTCCGTCTGTATTCCAGTCCAAGTGTCTTGCAACACGTCATTTCATGTGGTGAATCAATACTGCATTCACCATCTGTCCAAAAGAACTATTTACAGTTGTATTCTAAGAACAGGAGACCCACGCCCGCGCATATCCATTCGTAAAATTATCCTTAGCGGGGAGGTTGCACCACGTGCGACGGTTTGTGGGAGGAGATGCGGCCAAATCTGGCAGATTGTTTATTTCGATAGATATAGCCTTGCCTCAGTTGCCTCACTTGGTGAGAGCGAAGCAATGTGATGATTTGTGGACTGAAGTGCAGTTCAAAGCTCTATTTACGAATTTTACGACCTTTTTCAAACTCGAATCCTTTTTAAGGCGTAGAAATAAATGGATTCTGAGTATTTTTGTGTTATTGGTTATTCAAGCTAACACATCTCTTTTTGCCAAAAATGGCTTAACCGACTTCAACCGTGTTCAGAATTGAAATAGTTAGCACGGATCGATAAATCAAAAATGGCTCAGCAGATTTAGATAAAATTTAATGGGACCACCTCTGAAGTATGATCTACAAAAGAAAAAAAAAAGAATTATCGAAATCTGACTACTCTGTAAAAAGTTATGCCACACATAAAAAAAATAGTAGGTACGCATCGAGTTGAGAACCTCCTCCGTTGTTTCGTCGGTTAAAAAATAGTCAAACGCCAATGTATTTCGAAAAAAAAATGCTAGGAAAATAATTGAAACAAACAGAGAGAATTTCCGCTCTGTGATACATAAATGTGGTAGCATTAGATGTTACTTAATTGTCTCTCTGTCCACCTTTATTTGCTTTTCCTTCGTAAATAAGGGCAGGACGTCTTTTCACGAATGTAGCAAGTTGATAAAAATACGTACCTTATCTCATTCTGTTATTTAGACAATTGTAAAATAACATCGATATGTCAGAGGTTAATTACCGGTAGCTATAAAGGGTCAAAACACCTTGAGGAAAACTGTATGTCAGAGAGTTCTTTTATTTTAAGGAAGTCAAAGAAATGAAATCAAAGACTAGTCATGTCAAAGGCTTTTTAGGCGTCCTAAAATTCGACAACAGTGCCAGCTACCGGATAATATGACTAAGAATGGTATAAATATGATACTTTATCGCCTGTCTTTATTCCCTTAGCAGATTTTTTGTACTCTTTTAGAAATATCACGATAACCAATCATTTGTCATTGATTAGGTTTTTTCTTTGTTTTTCTGAGATACCAGAATCGAATTGCAATTATGCATTGCATGCAATGAAAAATTATTCACATTCTATAACTCTTCAAAAGACCATGAAACGCTTGATTGTATCGTAAAGTAGGCACGACACAATGTTGCGTAGTGTATTAGGTAATTTTATACTCGTATTAAGTCACGGTAAATTAATTATTTAATGTCTTCAGGTTTAGGATATAATAAGATTATTTTAAGGATTCCTACTGATCTTCGACAATAAGAACTTCTTGGCATAGAAAAACTCGCGATTGTATTTCTTTTTTTTTTTCTAATAATATATTTAATTTATTTGTTCTTATTTACAAAGTTGATGCGCTGATGCTGCTATAGTTAAAGTATATCCTACGATTTGAGTTATTCTCAAAATAGTGATGAGTTAAATAAGTTTTGAATCATCTGTTCATATTTAGCTGATATATATTTAATATGTAGTTTAGTTTACGGAATAAAAGAAATTACGTTCTACTTGCTGTTCTATCTATAATAGTAGTTATCGTGTTTGATTTTCGTATTTTTACTACCACATGGCATACATTTACGTCATAAACATACATATTCAGCTAGGTATCCCTTTCTAGCATAGTAGGATGCATTCATTGGTAGAATATCCGATCACAACCAATCCCAACTAAAGGCATGTAGACTATAAATGCCATCTAAATATCTTTCAGTACGGATTTATAAAGGGTTATCCATCATTACGAACAACTTTTACAGTGGGGCCAAATCAAAATTCGAGAAAAAAAAATCAGCTGTTTCATATATTTTGTCAATTCCAAGTTACAGTTTTGTATGGAGCAGCTGATTTTTTTCTCTCTCGAATTTTGAGTAAAAGTTGTTCGTAATGATAGTTTTAATTACCCCCTTTTGGCTTAGTACCGACAGGGTAAGCAGATAACCCTGTAGATCTTTGAAAATGCACTATCCAAGTAGTTTGTCACCCTGTTACTTTGTTAAAGGAGATTTGTGTCTCAAGAATGAAGAGCTGATTTTATTTGACCACATTGCTTATATTCGAACGCTAGCCTTGTAAAACATTTTCAAATTCCGATATTGTAATAGGTATATAATTAGTTTTATCACGATAACGAGTCGATAAGATTAAGCAGTTCTCAGGCAAACAAGCTTGCTTATACATTAATTGGATTGTGAACACACATTGAAGATAATCTGCTTTCAAGCTGAATACGGCAAAATGTCGAGATTTTTGAAAATCCTAACACTAGAAGTCCTACGAGTTTTAATTTGTAGCACTACTAGCAACTAATGACGTTTGTCTAGCTAGAGTCTAGGTATTGACGGTTTTCTATTTGTTGAACAACATAGTAGCAGTATACTATGCGGATTAAACTGATCCTCCAATACCTAACTGATATGAATGACTTGACCAATGACCACCCATTCATACATATTATAACAAAGCTCAACGTCTCTCTGTCCGTTTATGTTCTTTTTTAGCGATACTATTTATCTGATTTATATAATAATATTTTTTTAAATCATTGTTAAGTTATCTGGTCATGTTTGAATAGGTGTAGTTTTTTTTCATAAAATCTTCGAGCAAATACCTTTATACACATAGTTTCAAGTGAAAGTAGTAAAAAAGTGTCCGACATACATCACAATGACCCGTTTTCTCGAATATTATGTCACCTAAGAAGTGCTTGTAACCGAGCACTTTGGGCATCGCGCGGCGTTGTAGTCGGCTTAAAATCTCTTTACGACTAACTAAAAAGCCTGCCCACTACGTAGCTTGGGCAGAGTTTTGGTTCGGACACTTTTTTGCACGATAGATATTATTAAGAAGCATAAAATACAGAATGAACTCAGACGATAATTACTTAGGCAGAGCTGCAGGCAGAGCTACGTTATAGTTTTGATAAAACGTTTTATTTAGTAGCTTTCAGTTTAGAAACAAAGGTTTAAATATTTTTGTCGCCAATTTTAAATTTCCCCATTACTTTCAATTCAAAGTATGTGTGTGTTCTAAGAATGTTCTATTATCTATTGTCCAAGAAACAAAGATTAGCGGTCGCTTAGTCACATTTTTCATGTATGTACATCGCAGTTATTTTTCATAACTGATTATTAAGATTACAACTTACCGTTATCAGTACATCCACATACGTAATTCCGGCTATAATATGTATGTCGTGGCGGTCGGTATTTAGAACTACACTGCGCGCAAGATTAGTCTGCGCTCGGCCGAAATCGGGAACTAATTCTACGCTACCAAAGCAACCCATGTGCTGTGAATAAATCATATGTGGCGCTATGCACTTGCGCGCGTAGTTATTCTCCGCGTGCTCTATCTGAAACACACGGAGAATGAACATAAAAATCATAGAGTATGAATAAATATGGCACAGATTAAAACTACAGGAGTGCCTGTAACAAAAATAACGTAGTGAAATTGGGCTTTTAAGCAAAAATGTTTTATATACCTACACATCAGTGGATATAATATAACGCTTATCAATGCGTTGCCGATTTCGATATCAGTTGGCTAACTTATTATCGATCAGTAATTTATTAGATTTGACTGGCTGAAATGGAAGAGGAAAATATGGACGAATACAATAATATAAAACGTAGAAATTTCAAAAAGGGAATACAAAGGAGTAACAGCTCCGATTCAGAGGAACATCAAAGTATCAACGATGAACAAGATGTGGAAAATGAAGATCGATATATAGAAAGGAAAATTCAAAATAACGACCGCGATGTCGAAAGTACAGCTGATGAATCGGAAATTATTATTTGCGGCCAAGATGCAGATGATAAATTGGAAGCTACTGAAAAGGCTTCGGATGAGTTGGAGACTATTGAAAAGGTCTCGGATGTCGAAGATAACGAATGCAATGAACCCGAAAATATGACGAATGACCCCGAAAATGAAGAAGACGAACTTGAAAATGAAGAACCTAACATCGATTCAAAAATCATTAATGAATACCAAGATTTAGGTGAATCCGAAGAAATTGAACAGAATAATAATGATATTACAGAAGTTGTACAGGACTATGTTGTAGAAAAGGAGTGCGAAAATGAGGAGGAAGGCTCGATCATTGTAAACGATGTAGAAGAAATTGCTGAACAAGATAATGAAAGTACAGAAAGGAAATTTATTGTCAAGGAAGACGGAAATGTAAATGACGATTACCAAAGTTTTGATGATGATAATAATGAAATTGAGGCAAGTTTCCTAAGATCAGGAATCGATTGTTGTGAACAGGGAGTGAATGACAACGACAAACTTAACGACTCTGAAATTCAACATTGGTTCCGACCACGGGTAAGCGCTTTATTATCTATGACACTTATTACGGTGTTATCATAATATTGTCTTTTGTGTGAACTCTCTAAAGGCTTTGTTATAAAATGGTCACAACTTACGATAATGTGTAACGTTATTTTACCTAGAAAAATCTAAAAAGAACTGCTACTCTAGATTTAGTTATTTTAATATCCAAACAGATCTTTTCTTCAGCTTAGTGTTACTGACAGTTATTATAAAGTTTTTTTTCAGTGTTTATGATCTTAACCCAGATTTGCTAACATCTGCGAAGCTCATTAGAAGTACCGAACAGAACCTACTTAAAATCAAACATATATTTGAATAATTTTAACATCATTAAGTGTACTTACAGTACCTTGTCTGCTTGACAAGTAAACCGCTAAAAATGAGGCGATTGAGCAGTTCAATCTGTTTTTACAAACTTTTATGTAGTTACCTGTCCTGTTGTCTGTCTGTAATCATCTTGCAAGTTCAAAATGATCCACTTCCAGTTTCCGATTGAGCTGTAATTTTGCATACAAGTGTAAATTGCGTGACAATGCAATACATGGTGCTTATCTGATGATGGAGCTGGAAGGTGGCCCAAGGAACTTTGCAATGAAAAAACACAAGCTCATCGAGTTTGGGCTCATTTGAATTGTCTTGTCGAGTAGTTTGCCTTCAATGGTAACCTGGGTCTGATGATGGAGATGGAAGGTGGTCCTAGGAACTCGGGCAAGTACTTTTTCAGATTCAGATTCAGATTATTTTTATTGTTAACTGTGTTACATAAAAGATCTTAATTAGAAGAAAATAAAAACGTCTCAACAGCAAAGTCCGTCCTCAAAGTCCTTGGTGAACATACAATAATAGGTACAATGTCAAAAAATTATGAATATTAATTTAAATCATAAAATGTCAGTAAAATTGGAATTAATTAAATAGGTACATATCATATTATTTTACATATTTTATATACATTTTATCGTCTAAAAACTCCCGTATACTATAATAAGCTTTTGTAACCAGCAAATTGAATAGATTGCTCTTAAATACAGCCACACTCACTGACTCCAGTATTTCCGTCGGTAAATGATTGTAAATTTCCGGACCCATGCCACAAATGCTCTTACCGAAACATGCAGTTGTATGTATATGTCTACGTATTTTATTTTTGTGTCGTGCACTTTTCAGGTACTCATACATTTGAATATTAGTCCTAACAAATACAGCAACCTCATAAATATAAAGACATGGAAATGTCAATATCTTTAATTTCAAGAAGTGTGGCTTACAGGAATCTGTTGATTTCAGGTGACAAACTGACCTTATACACTTTTTTTGCGCTTTAAATATGCTCTCTCTTTCTGTACAATTACCCCCGAATACTACACCATATCGTAAAGCAGATGTGACATGCGCGTGATAGGACGTGAGTACTGTTTGTTGATTCACTACTTTTGATAACATAAATAGAGCATACGAATAACTATTAAGCTTTGAGCATACCGATTCAGCATGAACTTTCCAATCTAAGTTAGAATCTAGATGGAGCCCTAAAAACTTTGTGACGCTTACATCTTTTATGTCGTTGTCAAGGTAAGTAATTTTAGATGTCAATTTAATATATTTATAGAATGTCATTCATTATACGAGTATTAGATTTCAGTAAAAGCTTGTTTTAAAAAAAGGTTTTTTTTTTTAATTATTCTTGCTGATGATTAAAATAATGTAGGTGTGACTATTAGTAAAAGGTTTGATCTTTATACGAGATCGTTGAACACGAAATAAGTTTATTTCGTATAAACAAGATAGTGCAAATATAGCATATAGGCAAAAAGAAAATCGTATCACAGATCGGTATTAAAATCCAATGTCATCTGAATACAATTTCAAGATAAAACCGATAAGGCGGCGTTTAGAATGAACCATGCGAGATATATCCGATAAACAATACGACCTTTATCTCAATACGCTTTGAATATCTACGTGAGGTTCGCCAGTTTACCTCTCCGTAGGCTACACTCGGTTTGACGGTTGTGGGAATAATTTATTGAATCAGTGGACGATTTGGTTTTGCGAGAAATTCGTGAGGTAATAACTGATTACCATAGGCACAATATAATATACCTATCTATCATTTGTTTCAAGTAGCTTAATTGTGACTTCTGTTGTGACTCCCGGATTTGATAAACTAAATTTATGTTCTGATATTTTCGTTTTACACAATATCTCTCGCTTTAGATTTGTGTCTCTGCATCGTCTTTCTTTACTGACTTCCAAAAAAGACGAGGTATTTAGTTCGTCTGTATGTATTTTTTTGTGTATGTTCATCGACATTTTCGCCAATTGTGAACCGATTAAAAAATCTTTTTTAGTTTTTTTATACTTCCAAGGTCTCATTTAAATTTCATCGAAATCGGCAGAGCCGTTTTTGATAAATGATGTGCTTGGATGTCACATCGATTCGTGCAAACTATTCGAATCCTGTACACGGTGAAAGTCGGTGTTACAATTTTTTGCGAAAAATAATGTCTCGTCTATCCATCTTATTTATTAACTTATAATAAACATTTTATGCTTCTTATTCTTATTTATCACGTAAATTTTGTTATAATTTGAAGTATTATTCATACGAGTTTTAGAAAGCGGGATTCTATTCTTGTCATAGTCATCAGACAGTGTAATGGCTTACGGTCAAGCCTTCTAAGTAGCTGTTAGCCGCACCGTTGGTCTATAAACTTAGGTAGTTCATAATAAAACGTTCCATATGAATTTTAAACACTGTATACTATGTCTATGTAGTTTTTAGGGCTCCGTACCCAAAGAGTAAAAACCCTATATTACTAAAATTTCGGTGTCCGTCCGTTTGTCACCAGACTGTATCTCACGAACCGTGATAGCTATACAGTTGAAATTTTCACAGATGATGTATTTGTGTTGCCGCTAGGACAACAAATTAACAACGGAATGAAATAAATATTTAAGTGTGTCTCCTCCCATACAACAAACGTGTTTTTTTATTAATAACGTCAACAGGTAGACGCTTGAATTGGGGTTAAGGAGATCCATACGCAATCCCATCCGGTACGGAACCATTTGTGCGCGGGTCAGACTCGCACTTGGTCGATTTTTTGCTATAGGTTTCGATCGCTCTTCGAACTTGCAACTTGGGCAGCGTAGAATACAAATCAGCCAAGTATTGCGACAGATGTCCCTGCCGATTAAATTTTAATAGCGCTACAACTTATAATGTGGGTTTGTTGAGAACAATGGAGCAGATTGATTGAATCTTGAGTTATTACTTTACTTTTATTGAATTTGAATATAAATTATGTATGGGTACAATATTTTTTGACAAATATATTACTATACATGTAAAACATACTATCCGTTTTTTCTTTACATACATCGTTGCTCAGGCAAACTAGGGCGTATTAAAAAAGTATACGAACTTTAAAAGCATTTTTTTCTGAATCTCATTTATGTAGTTAACCACCATGCAAGAACTGAACGTACAGTAATATTTAAAAAATGTAGAAATATACGCTAAGGACGGTTTTGTGATAGAGTCGAAGTGCTATGGTCATTTGGCAACCACATTGATGTAGTAACTCTACAATGTAATCTGGGACACTACTATAGAATGAAGATGACCTCAAAAAATCGAGATGTTATGAATGAAACTTGAACAAATATTAAACGTTTTTATATGCGATATCCGTTTTGGATTAGAATAATGTGAGTGTTATGGTTATGACAAGCCTATACGGTGGCGTTTGGTGATGTAATAGAACTACTAGGCCTAATCGTGTATTTACATACAAATTCGTGTGGAGACCAACAAGAACTGTATAAATACTGAATAAATTTACGGTGTTTAAATAACTAGGAAGTAGATTATAATATAATAATAGACTGTGTTATCTCAGAGAATAATAAAACAATTACGTTTACGCGGCTTCGTAACTTATTTGTGCGGTTATAGTTATTTTTTGCAAAAAACTGGTATGACCGACTTCAACCCTGTACAGAATTCGCGAATATTTCGCACGGATCGATGTAGCATTTTTCACATTATTGTTGATTTATTAAAAATGGCTCAGGCGATTTTGATAAAATTTAAATGGGACCAATTTCTAAGTATACTCTTTCCAATATAAAAATAATCATCGAAATCGGACCACTACTTAAAAAGTTATGCGTGGTTACACATAAAAAAACGCGTCGAATTGAGTACCTCCTCCGTTTCGTCGGTCAATAAAATATAAGTACTGTAATTTTCTCCTTTAATCCAATTTATTTTATTTAACGTTTCAAAAAGTTAATAAATTAAGTTTCTGTAGGCCCTGCCCGTCGAAAAATAAAAGAGCGTGATTTTTGTTCGTTTTGATGACTATTGATGACTATATTGGTTGTAAATTCATGATTAAGTAACAAAAGGTACTATTAAACCGCAGGTGGGAGGCAAGACGTAATACTATAACTATTATAAGCATAGTAATATAAAATCTATGAGATTAGTCACAGCACGACAGGTACTCACTACTCACCTCTCCGCACGACATTGAATCTCAATGAATGAATCATTTGCAAGATTGTTGTCACTTTTAAATCCACCCGTGACTCTTTGTGAGCAAACCTTTTTAAGGAATGTCACCATTTTCTCGTAATAAAATTTAACTGCTTCTACTAGAACAAGAACCATGGGAGTGTTGATGGTTTCATCATTATGGTGTTGCGTGGAATAAATTATCGCAGCATCTGTGGTCTGTGTTTCCTATTAGTAGCTATGAAATATCTAGTTGTTATTCCAGACACTTTATAATTTGATTGCTTGTAGTTACGCTATGAATGGTGCTAGGTGATAATAGAATTATCTATCTATGTAATTATGTCTGCCTAGTCGAGACTGAGAGTGGTAATATCATTGCTTGGTTCGCTGCGTCATATCATAAGTAAGCTTAAGGCTACTATTCTGAGAAATCGCTTCCGAATAAAACTATATTTTCACGATTTTTATTGATAAATCTCTAAGAAAAAAAAAATACCTTGTATGGAATATAAGAAGTGATTTCACTCGGTTATTTTTCTTATTTTATTGTCGTAATAATCGATCCCAAATCTTAAGACGCTTTAGTATACATCCAGTATAGTCCGTCTGATAACCGCTGAGAACTATGGCACACTATGTAACGAATATAATTACCTAATAGGTTTTCTTTAAAAAAAACACCAGAATAGATCTAGTAGTTCTACAATGTAAAAATAGTGCGTATTGAAAATAGGTAATAATAATATGTATTATTTTTACTAATTGTGCCAAATTCTTCAATAGATTTCAACTGGTCCAATCTCAGTGGTTATGGAACGGACTATGTTCTGTAGTGGTTTCTGACTTATGAAATGCAGGAAGGAGGAAGACTAACTAACAATAATAACCATTTAATTAAATCTTTTCATACTTATAAATGTCTCTCTGACGTCGAAACGAGGATTTGTCTTAGTAAATATGACTCAGGGTTAATTGCAATGTCTGGATTTTGTTTAGGACAAAAGTCCTGGTATTTCCCCGACCAAAAGCTTCAACAAACAGGATTCCAAGTTCCTTTGTTTCGCAGCATGTTTACTTATTCATTCCACGAAAGATTGTGTTTCCCAATTTGCTATTTGGAAGGCGCAGGAAAACGGGAGTCTTTTCTACATCTGTCTTGAATTACCGACTGAATATAGGAGCAAGCGAAACGAGATGGGTTGTAGTTTTAATTCAAGAGGGGCGAAACTGCCACCTGTCCGAAACAGGTGTTGATGTACAGGTATATTTTATTTCAAGGTGTAACTTTTGTATTTGTGTAGATGACTAGACGAATTAGACTGTTTCTGAGAGATTGTTGCTTTATTTCAGTCTATACATACTCGTAGTTTTGAAGCACAAAATTGCATGGGTAGGTATCACTAAGTAAGGTACTTAATGGTAGGTATAAAGGGCGTCATGCGTCATTCAATGTCATTTCAATTCCAATTTATTTAGTAACGGCATCAATTAAAATAATGATTTGAATTAAAATATTAGTTAGGTACTAGTAATTATTACAATTTAAATTACCTAACATAAAAGTCTTGACTCTTGACTCGCTAAACCATAATAATTTTATTACTTGACAAAAACATGATAATCTACGTCAAACCTGATGATGGTATGGAAATAATTCTAAAGAAAAACAATGTAAATCAATTTATAAATGACGGGGTACCATGGTATCAACAAAATAAGTATATTGAGAACATCATATCTGTAACTAGCGACCCGCCCCGGCTTCGTACAGGTGTATTATAAATATAAACCTTCGTCTAGAAACACTATCTATTAAAAAAACGCACCAAAATCCGTTGCGCAGTTTTAAAGATATAAGCAAACATAGGGACAGACAGCGGGAAGCGTCTTTGTTTTGTACTATGTAGTGATAAGTCAATTAAAATGCAGTAAGAATAGAAGCTGAAAAGATTCACACATAGTTGCGATGCGACATACTGTCTCAGCAAGTTTTAACCATGCTCACCGACCGCTTTCTTCAAATATTTTCATACAATGACTACTTACACTAAAAGTTAATTGCGCGTGGTCGCAGTTAATATGTATATTCTCTAGAAATGTACATTCACCAAAAGTAAACATAACTTTCCATTACATAAGAGTTAACATTCGGCCGGAGTTCGGAGACGCCGTTTAAGGCGGCGGTAATGTTATCGCGTATTGGCAGAACAGATTGGCTGGGTCTTGCATAATCTGTTAATGGCTGCTCGCTCACCTTGCTCTTCTAGACTCCTCGGATAGGTACTGGTGAAGTAAATTTATAAGTATAGGAGCTTTCCGTAGTACACACCTTGATTAATAAAAAAGTAAGTAAGTTCGCATAGGCTGAGTGGCTAGCCCTGGTGCCAGAGTTTTTAGGCCGCCCGAAGGCTTCTGACATGACTAAACGGTTAAAACAACCGGGACCTACAATTTAACATGGCACCCGAGCCACCGTAGCGCTCAGTTGGAAAATACCACCCGCGGTCACCCATCCAAATTCTGACCGTGCGGAACGTTGCTTAATTTCGGTGGTTAATGATTGTTGATTAAAATTTAAACTATTCTTTTATTATTGTATCCTGTAAGGATATGCGCGAAGAATTACATTAAAAATTGACAAGTATGGGCCCAAAACAGAAACAAATATACTAAGCGCCACACAAATCGGCAGATAGGAAGTCATGCGCAGAACGCTGCGCAAAAGCCGAAATATAGGTATGCGCGGGAGCCAGAGAGATGTGACGCCGGGGCCCAACCTCATGCCTTCCGCGCGCTCCCTACGCCCCTGCACACATGCGCAATAATAATTAGCCAATCACGGCGAAGTGTCATCTGCGGCTAACTTCTCATCCGCCGATTTGTGTGGCGATTAGTATACCTAAACTTTGCTGATCAAAGAAACCTATAATAATACCTAGAAGGATATAAGCTCGTTCGTACCCAGTGGGGTACAAGTTACAGTCAACTACAGTGATTCCATTTGAAGATTTGTTTTTGGATCTTTAACGAAACTCCTTAAATTCATGTCACGGATCATTGTTTTGAAGACATTACAAAGCATTGATAGTCATCATTTGGCAACGTCAGGTACGATGGCTTGTCGAAGGCATGTGCGAGTGATTCAACATCATTACCACATAAAGAACCACAGCAACCACATCGAGTATAATTTTCCCTCGAAGCCTTCTATATGGAATCAATTTGAGTCACTTAAGTGATTCACGATGACCTCGTATCATGATTGACATTGATGACTCACAGGAAAACTCGTCTTGTGTCAATGTTACCACGGAAATATTAAAAACACATCAATTAAAAACGAAGTAACTAAAACGCTATCTATAAAAGATAAACTGAGAAAAGTTTAGTTTCTGCAAATACAGGAACAGGAATCCTATTTTTCCGATTTTATTTTGGTTTATTCTTGAAATATTCTTCTCTTACGCATCTTAACTGTAGTTTTAAATATAAATAAAACGCTAAACTATTAGTATTTTTTATCCACCAATTAATGCCGTAGAAACCGTTTTTTAAAATATCACTGATTTGTTGACCCATATTAATTAGTATTTTGGATATTGTCAACAGTCGTAGTCATGTTGCCTATTTGGGCAGTTACAAGTGGTACAGAAAAACAAAAATAGATCGCGACATTTATTCTACCCTTTGTCATGCAATAACTAGCTTAACTAAAATGAAGTATAAAAATAACGCCAAATATCTCTATCACAAATAACAAGTAATTAAATTAAAAAAAAAACACAATCATAGTGAATATTACGGGAAGAAAAACAAAGATAGCATAAAAATATCAGTAGTTTAGAATGTCTTCCATGTCAAGTAACAAATGGACAACATAGTTAAGACACATCGTTGGTCAACAGGTCTACTTATATTTAATTAGTAAATCATTAAACAACATAATATATTTCATTATACTCTATAAAATTTAACTTGATCTCTGCGACAGTAGAAGATTGACATTTTTAGAGCTGGGATAGTGGTGGAAAAAATCGATTTTCAAACAATGTTGTAATGAAATCGAATGAGTAGTTGAAGGTGAGAAATTGGATTTCATTTACTTACTATTATTTAAGATCAAGTATGTACACATGTAAATAATGTTATGATATTAATTATATACTCATAATAATGTAACGATAGTATTTATCGACGTTTTTCACTATTATCGATGCTGATGTAACATATAATTGGGTTTACTTTAATTACACATGTAAAAAATGTTATAATATTACAATATACAATAAAATTAGTGATAAATCAAGTTTTATTGAAAATATCGTCAGTATAAACTATCGATATTTTAATTAATACTCTATCTAAAACTCTGTGGTCACGATCATTCGTCGCCCATCACTAATCGGCATGCCCACAAAGTATGACATTGACAGGTACTGTCTGTACTTTTAAGAAATTAAGGACTTCATATGCGTGATTTTTCTGACAGCTGTCGCAGAGATCAAGTTAAATTTTATAGAGTATAGTTCATCCTATACTTTGGCATTGCACTTTATTTCTTAATATGATTACTCATTTGACACTCCTACTGAATGAATCATCTCCGTGATAATTGTTATCAGTCTATGTTTGACCACAATTAGTATTTATCATTGTATTGCGATCTTCACACTTCTGTTATGAACCAGGATTAAAATCTGTTTCCTAAATAGATATGGAATTTCAGTATTGAGACAAGCCCCATGCAATTTTTTGGTAGGATTATACCACCTGCGTCCTGTATCGTTAGGGATAATACACATTTACTAAATGTTTTAGGATGTACTCGTAGTTGTGTTCGTCGCTATGACTAACTTTTACTATCGGCCAACTCCGAAATCGCGATTATAAATTATATTGAAGTTCGACGAAGTTTTTGTCTGGAATAGCTGGTTTTATTAGCTAAATTTCGAGTTTGCTCCTTCGTGAATGTTGGTCTTAATGATGAGCACAACTACACCCTGCCCCCCTACCGCCTAAAGCAATAGCAATCGTAATAGCAATCGTTTATGACTTCATTTTAGTCATTTGGCACCGCCTATGTGACGTTAGCCATCAATTGCTTTGCACGGATTGCGAAAGCAATCGTTGAATGAACAACTTTGATGGCTAACGTCACATAGGCGGTACCAAATGACTAAAATAAAGTCATAAACGATTGCTATTACGATTGCTATTGCTTTAAGCGGTAGGGGGGCCGGACTGCATTGCCAATGCAATCGCAGTAACTCCGTTTTACTTATATTATAAAGATAATTTACTCGTTTTTCTATAACAAGCTTTAGTTCGTGGCTCTGCCCGCGTAATATTTAGATTTTTCATGGGAACCCTTTATTTTTCCGGGATAAAAGTAACCTACTTATATGTCTATGTCAAAAATCAAGTCAATCCGTTGCCTCGTGAAAGAGGAACAAACCAACACACACACTTTCGGATTTGTAATATTAAGTAAGGAATAAGGATATACATAGGTACCTATTGTAATTTGTATTTCCCTATATATTTTTGGTCATTAATGCCTGCCTATGAGGGGAAAATATGAGTAACAACAATACCTAGTATTAGTAGAAAGACCGAGCTTAGCTCAGTTCAAAATTTTAACAACAATTTGAATTTAACGTTTTTCGGAAATACCGCTTCTTTAGATAAAGTTGCAAAAAAAAAACTACCTAAATATATCGTTTAAATTGTTAGAGCCATTGGTAAGGAATAAGGATATACATAGGTACCTATTGTAATTTGTATTTCCCTATATATTTTTGGTCATTAATGCCTGCCTATGAGGGGAAAATATGAGTAACAACAATACCTAGTATTAGTAGAAAGACCGAGCTTAGCTCAGTTCAAAATTTTAACAACAATTTGAATTTAACGTTTTTCGGAAATACCGCTTCTTTAGATAAAGTTGCAAAAAAAAAACTACCTAAATATATCGTTTAAATTGTTAGAGCCATTGGTAAGGTCCGAATTTTGTACAAACAAACATATAATTGTAGGCACAAGAATTGCTCGTTTCAAGGTATAAAATACTAGCACCTAGATAGATACTCTAGTAACTACTTTAGAAACTGCTACCATTTCGGTAAGTGAGCGCGCCTTATTAGCTAGGATAGCCTCTTGGTAACTTTCATCAAGCACCACAACAATACGTAGTACAGGGCCCTAAATCTCTATCGCCAAAGCATAACTTGCAATACTAGAAAACAAAATTACTTGTTTTATTCATTTTCGCGAATTTCTAATGTTTTCTAAATTGAATAATGTGTTTTTATCAATTATACCGTTAAAATTAAATAAAAACCGATTAGTAATTAGAAATAGAAGAAAATTCACCCAAATTTCTTGAAAACAAAACGGCACGAAACGCGCGCGTTTTGTAGAGAATCTCTTGCAGGTTAGATTTTTAGAGGACAGATACAATCTAGGAAAGCATCTGTGTTACGACACAGTTATAGATATAATCGTATTCGTCGTTATAGCCAATTACTTTTACTGTAGGGCCAACTATGAGTAACGAAAAATATTTGCAGCCCTTTACAAACAGTTCAAGGCTTTCTACAAAATGTATGGAACAGCTAATTTTATTCTTCGATCTCATAGTGTAATTTAGCCATATTAAGCATTTATGTGATGAACATAGATGTTAGCTCTGTGTCTGGTTGTTATTTAGGCACTATCTATACAGGGTTATTTCTAATCAATTAGCATCCTTTTAGGGGCTTATTCTGTACATCAAAACTAACAACTTTTGTATTGCGACTTTTATCAAAACTAAAAAAAAAATCAGCTTTTCCATACATTTTGCCGCGGGTGAACGATATTTTTCTATGGAACACCCAATGTTTTTTTTGAGTTTTTTGTTGTTCACAACAACAAAAGTTGTTAGTTTTGATGTACTGAATAAGCCCCTAAAAGAATGCTAATTGATTAGAAATAACCCTGTATAAGTAGGTATGTACATATTTAAAATAAAAATGTATGTGTTGTATATCAGTCTCTGGCAGCCATATTACAAGCTTTACTTAGTTTGGGGACAGAGACCGTGTATAAGATCCCTAATTTATTTTATATTTTATCAAACCTGTGGTGTATTTACCCCGTGTAAGCGGAATGACTAGCTACCTCTACTAGAATATCAAGAATGTAAGCAAAGTTAAAATATTTCCTCTCGTATGAAGTAATGCTAATTGTTCTAATTGCGTATATCCAAGTTCTGTTGTAACTGAGAAGGAAATTGGTTATGAAAAACAGCTCATCGAGGTTATTAACACGCGAAAACATTATGTAACATGGTTATTTTATAGTAGACGATTTATACATTATAAAATATAAATAACTAGGTACGGGTACATTCAAATGCAGTAAAGTTTACCTAAAGTCAATTTCCATACTCTAATAAGGCTACGCACGCACTATGTGGATGCGGTCCGGTTGCCGCAACACAGAAATATGTATGAAATCGAATTAATGAAAAGCATCAGCATAGTGCGTACATGGCATAAACAGCAACTAAAATATGACAGAAAACTATACCTATTGTCATTTCATATTGTATTCCTAAGATTAGTATTGTAGTTGGGTAGCCTAAATTAAAAACCCCAATTGACGCAATTGAAAGCATCCACATTTCCAATAACATGAGTATTATTTGTAAACAGTTTTGAGGAAAACAATATGTTTTGTCTTTTCCTGAATGATGATGTTGCCTATATCATTGTGCTATAAGAGATACCCACCTTAGTGTTCATGGGGAGTTCGGAAAATGAAATAAACGGAAGCCCATGCATCGTTTCTAAATGATAGATAGATAGATAAACACTTTATTGTTAACACTGAAATACAATTCAGAAAAAATATACAGAAAGGAAAAAAAAACAAGCGACATAAAATAGTGTAACAAAGGGCGGCCTTAATGCTTATAGCAATCTCTTCGATGAATTGAATTCAAATGATTCGTTGTCCTTACAGATTTTACTTTTCTTATTAGTTTATTGACCTATGTAAATGATTAATAATAATAAAAATCATTTACCTATGTAAATGATTTTTCTAGCGAAATTAAACTAAATATGCATTTTTTAAAAGTAGCCTTGATTTAGTAAAAAAAAAAGGCGCAGATCGATCTATGGTTAGTCAGTAGCGTGTCGCTCATACGAGTACAAAAGACAGCCGACTTAACCTATAATAAGTCCATGAAATGTGAGATTCCGTTAAAATACGCAATGACAACTGAGATTATTGAAAATGTTTGTTTGTTATCAGAGTTCATCGGACTCGGTGCTGACGCGAGGCTCGATATCGGAGCGCATCAGCAGCCTGCAGCAAGCCAGCGCCGACCCGCCGCCGCAACATGGCGCCGCCACGCTGCAGCGCAACAAGAGCGCGCTGCACTCCGCGTCGCAGGGAAACCTCGGTACTGTACTCTCTACTCCTACACAGCAGCAACAAGAGCGCGCTGCACTCCGCCTCGTAGGGAAACCTCCGTACTGTACTCTCTACTCTACTCCTACACAGCAGCAACAAGAGCGCGCTGCACTCCGCCTCGTAGGGAAACCTCCGTACTGTACTCTCTACTCTACTCCTACACAGCAGCAACAAGAGCGCGCTGCACTCCGCCTCGTAGGGAAACCTCCGTACTGTACTCTCTACTCTACTACTACACAGCAGCAACAAGAGCGCGCTGCACTCCGCCTCGTAAGGAAACCTCCGTACTGTACTCTCTACTCTACTCCTACACAGCAGCAACAAGAGCGTGCTGCACTCCGCCTCGTAGGGAAACCTCCGTACTGTACTCTCTACTCCTACACAGCAGCAACAAGAGCGCGCTGCACTCCGCCTCGTAAGAAAACCTCCGTACTGTACTCTCTACTCTACTCCTACACAGCAGCAACAAGAGCGTGCTGCACTCCGCCTCGTAGGGAAACCTCCGTACTGTACTCTCTACTCTACTCCTACACAGCAGCAACAAGAGCGCGCTGCACTCCGCCTCGTAAGGAAACCTCCGTACTGTACTCTCTACTCTACTCCTACACAGCAGCAACAAGAGCGTGCTGCACTCCGCCTCGTAGGGAAACCTCCGTACTGTACTCTCTACTCTACTCCTACACAGCAGCAACAAGAGCGCGCTGCACTCCGCCTCGCAGGGAAACCTCGGTACTATGTACTCTCTACTCTACTCAGCAGCAACAAGAGCGCGCTGCATTCCGCCTCGCAGGAAAACCTCGGCACTGTACTCTCTACTCTACTCCTACACAGCAGCAACAAGAGCGCGCTGCACTCCGCCTCGTAGGGAAACCTTGGTACCTACTGTACTTTAATCGACACTTCTTCTTGAAGAACCATCACTTGAAGATGATTCATACTGGAAGTCGGTTATTTCGGCTTTGGAGACTGTTGCGGGGAATAGGACTCTTGTGCAGTCTTTCAACAGTTTGTTTGATTCAACACCGTCTCGAGTATTTTAGAGCTTCATTCACATCGTTATTAACAGAATCAGACGTTCGACATAAGATGGATTGGAGCACAGTCGTCGAAGCTTCTTTATTCCAACGTGAAATGTGTATTACCGCACAAAGCCTGTATGTGAGGTGTTGAGGAACTTCAACCCATCCAAATTTTGCAGCGTTGCTTTGTGGCTGTTCCAGACTCGGGGTTCTATCAAATGGTTCTTAGATAGAACTTTCTGGGAGACCATGTGTCCGCAACTATTAAGTTATTGCAGATTAATTCAACCAGATGCAAAACGATGGCAGTTGGAAGTGCTGTTTATTTTTGTTAAATGGTTCGTGTCGCCCTGTAATCTGAACTGACTAAAAGGATAGTCACAGTTGACAGTTGCCTTTGGGTCCGCAGGTGGTAGCATGACATCCCTGTCGTCCGCGCCGCCGACGCCCGCCCCGGCCTCGTCCCTCTCGACGTCGGACCTGTCGGAGCGGCCGCGCGTGTCGCACGGGAAGCCCAACCTGGCGCCCAAGCCGCCGAACGCCGCGCCGCCGCCGCCCGTGCTCGACAACAGGCCCGAGCCGCCGCCTAAGAAACTCATCACGAACGGGAAAGGAGCCGCCAGGACGCAGAGTATGAGGGTGCCCAGGTAACGAACGACCATACCAATATACTTTACATACCAATGTGGTTCTAGTAAACTTTAATTCTGAAGTTAAAGCTAAAGTTAAACTTAATTCTGATTCCAATGTAATTTAATTTTATTCTTGTAATTTAAGGGGAAAAAACCCATTTTAAAGCGCAACATTGATCAGACTATTTTTATTTGTAAGGGCTCCCAAGAGACCGGCCTCGCCAAGTTTGAGGGACACGTTAATTTTACAGTATATTTAGGTCCAACATGGATATAAGTGAACTATTGAAATTGGTTATTTAGCTGAGGTTTTGGTATATAATTTTTATCCCTCTTTTTCATTTTAAAAATTTCTCGCTGATGACAGTATTGTTAACATAGTTTGTTGACATCATATTATATCAACTTTAGCGATTCTAACGATTGTCACCACTAGCGAATCGCAAACGTGTTTTGTTATAATAGATTGTGATGCGTGATTTGTGGCAGGTCGCCGCCGGTGACGCCGACGTCGCCGAGCGGGTCGCGGCCGCCGCACGCGCCCGCGCCGCCGCCCGTGCCCGTCGGCACCAAGAACCCCGCCTCGCACTTCGGTACGATACACAACACTTATCATTTATTATTAACTAGCTGACCCGGTGAACTTCATCTCACCATCTGCCAAATCCATAACAACTTATACATGCAGACACATTTTGTATGGGAAAATGAAATTAATGCTTTTTTATTTTTTTTTCTTGCAACTGTGATTATCTGATCAAGAATGAAGATCTTAAAACTGTTTAATCCTTCCCTTAACTTCTACAATTCAAGACCTAAATTAGCCAAATTGGTTCAGCCGTTCTCGAGTTTTAGTGAGACTAACAACCACAATTCATTTATATATAAATATATATATACAGGGTTATCTCTAATCAATTAGCATCCTTTTAGGGGCTTATTCTGTACATCAAAACTAACAACTAAACCTTTGTTCTGCGACTTTTGTCAAAACTCAAAAAAAATCAGCTGTTCCATACATTTTGTCAGAGGTGAACGACATTATTCTATGGACGAACGAAAATTTTTTTTGCGTTTTGACAAAAGTTGTTAGTTTTGATGTAAAGAATAAGCCCCTAAAGGATGTTAATTGATTAGAAATAACCCTGTATATATATATAACCCTGTATATATAACTATAGGCCGAATCAAACATTTTAGCGGCTGTGATGTTAGCTGCAAACTGCGAATAACCTAATCTTGACTGAAGCTCATTTAACACCACTAACAGCAACTAACTAACAGCAGCTGGTGGCTAACATCACCGCCGCCAATATATTAGATTCGGTCTAGGTATACCTAATCCACTACTTCATAAAAAATCAAATGGATCATTGTCTAAACTCTACGGAATCACCAAAACCACTCTCAGATTTCCAGTATTCTGCGGCAGCATTATAGCAAAGCTTCAAAGCGGATTCATAGCGAAGGCGGAAACAGCGTGTTGATCCGTCATAACCTCTAAAGCCGGGGCTGATGATATTGGACAATCAGTCCGAGAACGATCCACGCATTGGTGCGTTGGGACCAAGATTGTAATTTGTAGTCAACATAGCCAACATGTGGCTCCGGTATATAACGTAACTAGCGACCCGCCTCGGCTTCGCAAGTTGTATTATACATATAAACCTTCCCCTTGAATCACTCTACCTATTAAAAATTACCACTTCTCTGCATCGCGCAGTCGGGTGAAAAATCCGTTGCATAGTTTTTAAGATATAAACATACATAGGGACAGACAGCGGGAAGCAACTTTGTTTGTACCATGTAGTGATAAGTCGTAACAGTTCATGTGTGATGCAGGCACGCTGCGCGCGCCGCGTGGGCTGCGCCCCCCGGGCGTGTGCCCGCCGCCGCCGCCGGGCGCGCCGCCCCCGCCGCCGGGCGCTCCGCCGCCGCCGCCGCCCGCTAGGAATGCTTCTCTCGCGCAGCCGCCGCCTCCGCCCCCGCCGCACCATAGACAAAATGTATGTACCGAGTTTTATACTTACACTCCTTTATGGAATCCTATACTTGGGGCACGGAACAGTATTCCGTCTTCATACAAACTTACGCGCCTCAATGTTCGGTCTGCTAGTCAGTCGCGGGTCGAAGCGCATCGTAGTGTCAAACGAACATTTAGAATTGTAACTACGTGTTAGGGTTCCTTGTTTTATTACGAAAGCCTAAAAATATCAAAAAACACAATAAGTATTTTTATTGAACACTTTCGCCACTCAGTTGACCCGCCTCGTGTACACGCCATTAAGTTTAATTCGACCTATTATAACACTTCCATAAGTACAAAGATTTTTCAACTTAATACAAGGCAGGCCTAACCAGTGCGATGATATAAAGATCCGAGACAAACTTCGTCATATACCAATTCCAGAGCGTGAGCAGTACGAACGGTGAAGAGGGTTTCGCGCCGGCGCCGCCCGCGCGCGGCTCGTCCATGCGGGCCCTCGACCTGGAAGCCAGATTCGCGGACATGTTCCGTTCCCCGCGCGCCTTCCCGCGCCCCGACCCCTTCCTGCGCATCGCCAAAGGCTACAGCAGCGCCACCGCCGCCGGTAAGTACTAGCCACCGGCCTGTGTACGGGGCCACGGGCCTGTGCTAGGACATTAGTTAACTCCGCATTGGCAAATGCGTATGGTGTGCGACGCCAAGAGTCATAAAAAATGCTAATATGACCAGTAAGAGCTGTACTAGGTAGGTACTATGATCTTATCTTAGTATTTATTTATGAGCTAACTGGTACGAAGATAACAGCTCTTTTGGGAGCTATGGTCTAATCCTAAAACTAAAGCTACATTTCAATTCTGTATTGTTATCCGAACTATACTAGATATATCAGTACTGGGATGTAACCCTAATTTAATTAGGGTATTATGAACCACTCTTAGCTCTGTAGGACTTGGAGATAAACTCGGTACTAGTACTATGATCTAAATCTCAAGCTGATCTCGCTACTTTAGATTCATTCTTAGCGAGATTTTTGTCAGCTTAGGATATTGTTGAAATTTCTCAACAACCAACGACTCCTTTAGAACTATAAAGTCATGATAAATGATAAAAAGAAAACATGAAAAATTGAGAGCTCAGCCTCTTTAGCGCTGACTTGGTCTTAGATGTATATTTATAAATATAAATCTTAACCAAACAAAAAATGATGTATACAGATAATAAATGTATACTAAAGTCAGAAAGAATTAACTTCACTCAGTCTAATTAGTACAAAACTAATTACTAACGGTCTGTTAAGTCTAGACATCAGACGTGACTGCTCTAGAGTTAGAGTGGCCATGCATACTGAGTCTAAAAGAATAATGTTTTTACATTGACCTAAAATTAAACCTCCCATCTTGAGGAGTATTATCCGTCAATTCATTCAGTAATGATCTAAATATAAATCGTTACTTTAGCAACAAAAATAAACGATAAAAGACTGAACCGACCGAGTGACGACTTTCGTTGGCCGTGTATGGTCAACGTGCATAAATTACACCAAGATACGCGTCCAGTAGGCGTCCGCCGCAATCGATGTAAAAGTCAAGGCCAGCACGCACCAGGGGCACAGTGAAGCAATCCTACATGGCCCATTCATGTAGTGTTTAAAAAACGGTTTCGGTAAATTTCTCTTTGTCGGAACTCTAATTTATTCTGTGATACAGTTATCACCGGGAAATCAAAAATAAATTTAGAACTAGTCAGATGAAACTTAATGATACGTTTAATGCTCATAAAAGGGTCAGCTCATTTCTTTTCCAGAGATAAAAAACAATACAAAATATGTATTGCAATGACTTGCAAGGTCGTCAATATAATAAAACCTTCCATTTCGGAAGTCTTGTTTTAACGATCGTCTCATTCTTATTTCTCGCATCTTTTAGCATGTATTTAGATTCGTCTAAAAGATGATTATGTACCAACAATGACAAGTAGTAGACAGTAGTAGTCTACTAGTAACAGGTAGCAACTAACTGAGGCCTAAGATTTCTCACTATGTTCCTAGGTGTCGAAAATAGGTCAATAGGCATTAGAACCAAAATCCACCCAAGTAAAATGACGGTGATCTCATGCCATATCCATACATCATTGTAGTGTGAAAACTGGTAGGTCATTGATTCATATTAGGAGCTGGGTCCTCAAATTACTGGATACAGAATGTTATTTGATAATTTTAATATTCAGAATTATGCATAATTATGTTAATATTAGTTTTACTAGAAATTGACATATTTATGCGAGATTCTGGGGGAGTTAGTAACTTTAAGCAAGTAAAGTGCTCTTACTACTCATTTATTTTGTACATTACGAGTAGTCATAAAGAAATAAAAATATTATTTTAACTAGAGCAAGGCGCACAATGCTCTATAGTCATAAAAGTATAGTTTCCAATGTTGTATGTACGTTGTAGGTACATAGCTGTCTATCTATAAGTGCAATAGGTACAAGTCATAAAAATGGCATAATATTTTTAAGTGATTAGTTTTATATTTTAGATTAGAATAGATGAGAAAATATTTTTAAACCAAATTATAGTTTCGCTGTTATATCTTATGGTATTTTGTGTAGTTGATAGAGAAAGTATTATTTTTGATTTATCTATTTGAAGTTTAATTATTATCTATAGTTTATTGAAGCATGGTTGCATGTAATATTGTCTTCGTATAAGTGTCCGAGACTGAAACTTGTTGGAAATTATGTGATTTTATTAAATCTTTATGCAATAGCGAAAGCTAGTATTCTTTTATGCACATTTACTATGTAGAAAATTGAGTTTTTGTGCTGTGATTTTATTTCCCTGCTGTTTTGAGATTTTCTTAAGCCTTTTAATAAAACTTTGCATTTAATTGGTCATCATTCCCGAGATAAAGATAAATAAAATAAATCTTTGATTTATTATAGTATTACAAAAAAATCGCGAACTATTTTTAAAGTACATAACGTTTTAGCAATTGAGCAAACCAAGATTCGATTTTCATTTTTAGTACTTTGAACTTTTAGTCTTTGACCAAATTCTTATTTTGTAATTAAAATATAACTTATTAATCTACGACAACGTAATTATTGTTAGTGTTAGGTTATCGCGTGTAGTTTTTGTATCGAGTCATTAAAATAAAATTGTTTAATTATTGTCATCAGAACTTGAACCTATGTCAAGCAAAAGCGTCCATTTTCATATTTGCAAATTACAAAAATGAAATCTGATCTTTTTAGTATTTTACATTTCATGCTTTGCTTCACAATCATAGCAGTAAACAGAGAAATCATATTTACATGTAATCGTTATTTAAAAGTTGATACGGAACTCTTGTTGTGATTCTATATAAATATAGTATGGTGCCATTTACTGCGAAAATATGTACTTTATCGTACCTGTAATGCTTGAACACTCGTTTTCGTTATTTTTAGTTGGAAGCCGCTATTCACTAAGTTGCTTAACTGCTATTTCTTTTAACCGTATTTTGGCGAAATATAAACAGTATGAGCATTGAGTATAGCATTACTTTACATTAATCATACAAGTCGTCGGATGTGAAGTTAGCTACAAGCTGCGCAATATCCAATCCTGACTGAGGGTCACATAAAACTGCGAGTTGAATTATTTTTAATTCAAAAATAACCAGAATATTGTTTGTCGTCTATTATATTCCACACTCAGGGTGGCGCTTTTTATTATATTTTTTAATTTGACTTAATAAAAGTCCTCCTCCTTAATAGAAGTATACCCGTACATTCTGTTCTAGGGTGGCGCAAATATTAAAGAAAAGTAATTCTTACAGGCTTACCTACTTTATTCTCAAATCTAATATGCTATTTATTATTATATACTACGGGACTAATCGCGCACTAAAATTACGAGATAAATGAATACCTCCTCATCCCGTAGTTGAGTCTACCCGTGACCACGGTCGATGCAACTCGGCCGAAACGTCGGGATGAGGAGGTATTTATTTATCTCGTAATTTTAGTGCGCGATTAGTCCCGTAGTATATAGTAATAATGTGGTCAAATCGCGAAAGTTTAAAAGAAACATAATATGCTATGATTTAAATGAATTTTAAATTTACCTAAAGCAATAGAAAAAAAATGTTAATTAAGTATTCATTTTCCTGATTATTTATATTATTATAAAAAGGAATTGTTCAGTTGTGTTGAAGCACAAGTAGGATATTTTATTTCTTCCAAAGTGCCCATACTGTTTAATAGTTGATTTGCTTACGGTGGTTAGGAAAGCTTGGTATCGCATGGAGACAATTTTAGGCAATATTGCAGTTGAGAAATTTAGTGACAGCATTTTATAAATGTACGCTTTTTTTGTAATGAAAAGCAAACGGTATTGTGATAGTTGTGTACGATGCTTAGTTATTTATATTATTTTTATTTGGATAATAAAAAGGTAATAATTAATTGGTATTGTATTTCATTGTTGAACCTAACATTTTGTTGGTAAATGTGGAACGCTTAGATGTTGTGAATGTCTTGCATCGAGGTATTTTGTCCGTAGTTTTGGGATAGCAGAGGACCATTGTTCATCAATAGTATATTGTCGATTTTATGGTCCCAGATTTCAAACTAACTCCAATAAGCCTGCAGTGAAAAGTCAGCAATGTTTTGGATAAGTATAATTTTACCTGAAACATTAACGTGAAGCGCGATTCTTTTAACCATTTTCTAAACTGGTATGAAAGAAGCATTGATTCCTTCTTTGCCTACATGTTGAAATACTACATGGATAATTTCAGTGCTGAAAAATTGGTTTTGGTTTAATAGAATCAATATTTTGAATGTAGGAGAATTGAAGCATATTTTTACAAAATAAATATTTTTTATTAGTAGTATTTTATAACAGCAAACAGCACGGAACCATACGTGTTGCTCGATGTTTTGGCATCAAGTGCTTCGGTTCTTCTATAAATCAACATTGATAAGTTCAAAAAATGGGGCCTGGTAAATTTATTTCAGGTAGAAATATCACTGCTGTGGTGCGAAGAGGTCATAAGTGATATAATTTTATAGAATGAATTAATGATGACAATAGGCTATTTAAAAACCTTTTGTTATCATTGATTCGAGATTAAGATATCAATCAATGACTTCTCGCACCACAGCAACAATATAAGGATAATAATAAAGTAATTTAGCATGAGGATATCAAAATAGTTGGAGAAGGGAGTCCTTCACATCGGTGATTCAGTTTCAAATAAGGCTAAAGAAGTGTTCTACGATACCGTACAGACAGCATGTCCCCTGGGTAAGTCGTATTTGTACCATTATTATGAGCATGCCATTAGTTATCATTCAGTATTGCTTCATAACTATGTATAGTTGCATGTATCCACACTAACAACGCTATCGACATTGGTCTGAACCGGCATGTTTTACCTTTGGTTGCTAATGGACATGGTAGG
This sequence comes from Hypomecis punctinalis, assembly GCA_949316475.1. NCBI lineage: Eukaryota > Metazoa > Arthropoda > Insecta > Lepidoptera > Geometridae > Hypomecis > Hypomecis punctinalis. Next base: position 7,208,587 of record OX438807.1, read on the forward strand.
CTACTTTATAAAGAATAGTATATATTTTGATGGAAAATAATAAAGATAGAACTGTAACATAGTAGGTATACAAAATTGTAAAACACAAAATAAATTGTAAATACAAAGTGAACTAGGTGAAAACGTGTAATATACTACCTATAGGATATGAAGCATATATATGTAAATTTTACAGGTCATTTGTACAACTCGACTGTTCAAACAAATTTTCTATACGCCAAGGGCTTGACTACAATCGTTGTCTTCCAGTAATTTTACTCGTTTGAGCTTAGTCAGCGATTATAGCATTTTATTGGAATAAAAGAGTGCGTTACCATACTCGAGAGTACGCGCTTTCAGAAGTTATTTGAGTGACTCAACTCAATTAATCTTTTTAAAAGTCAACTTAAAAGTTTGTAGGCAAAGTGTGAAGTCGTTCAAATGACCTGTGAACAAACCTAACACTTAGTCAACAGTATCTGATCCAAATACTTGTTTCGCAGTGGGCAAGGCGCCGGCGCCGCCGCCGCCGCTGCAGCTGCCGCTGGAGGGGTGGTCGGGCACGTCGAGCGCGTGCTAGCTGGCGCGGGGGGCGGCGCACCCCGTCCCGCCCCCCGCGCCCTCGCCCGCGCCCGCGCTCGCGCCGCACCACCACCCCGCGCACGCACTGCTCTCGGTGGCGCGCTCGCTGCTCTACCCCGCCAACACCATCGCCACGGCGCCCGCCCCCGCGCCGACCCCCGCGCCCGCACACCTCGTCTTGCCCATCGAAGAGATCACGATGCCGGCCGACGACGTCAGCGACCTCAAGGACGTGTTCGACGCGATCAACAAACTGTGCGAGACCATGAAGACCTCCAACTACGAGGACGCGCCCTCCGGTGACGACGGGCTCGTCAGCCCCTCCGAGGTCGACGTGCGGAGTGTCGAGCTCCACGACTGGAACACGATCCGCTCGCCGGAGAACGACCGGAGCGACGCGGAGAGCGTCCGCTCTCGGTTCGTGAGCGCCGAGGACCTGTCGGTGCAGAGGTTCGAGGCGCAGCGGCAGAAGTGGCGCGAGTCGCAGGCGTCGCTTGCCAGCTCCGAGGTGTCCGTTCAGAGGGACGCCGTGCCCGAGGAGCGCTGGAGCGACCCGCAAGTCTCGCCGCCGAGCTCCGAGTCCACCGCCCGGGAGAGTTACCGAGCAGACCGCTGGAGCGACTGCCAGGTCTCCCCGCCCGGCCTCACGGAAGACGTGGAGACTATCACGTCCGATACCGAGCCGGCCGTCGCGCAGTGCGAGCCGATTAGCGATTTATACTACACCGCTTCGTCGGAAGTGTCCCTACTCTCCGACTCGGAGGTCCCGGAGAAAGCCGCGGAGACGGACAAGGAAGAGGGTAAGGAGTGCGTGATCGCGGGCCACGTGGCCGCCATGCGCGAGCGCTTCGAGAGCATGACGCGCGCCAACACGCCGTGCCCCGACTCTATGCGCTCCACCTCACCCGCGCTCGACGTCTTTCGCAACGTGACTCCCTCGCCGGATCACCTCTTGGGATGAAACTACGGCATGGAAATTTAACTGGCACAAACTTGAACTTCATTTGAGACCATTTAGGTGTTGATTCCGCAAAAGTTCAGAGGATCCGTCCGGACTTCTTGGATCGAGTAGATCATAAAGAATATCGAACCATGTGGAATATAAGACTGACGGTTAGCTGTGGAATCGGTGAGTTGACTTTAGCTGCATTCTGTTATTCTTCCCTATCATCGAGAATAATTGACATCGCCAACCGGTTTACTCCCAACAGCCCCCAAGACGTCAGAACAAAGTACCTATTACTTTTTGTGCCCACGGCCGCCAGTTGTTGGGCTATTAATAGTATTGGTTTCAACGAGGGACGTTGAAAATTTCATTTGTAGTAATGTTTTTTATGTCAATTATGATTTTTTATGTTATTTATGTATGGTATGCGTTCTACATACTGCCTACCGTTCGACTAAAATACACCTTCTTTACAGAATCGACTTTCTCGATTTCGACTTTTACTAAGGATTCCAAGTTACGTTTTCTTTTATTTAATTTCATAATTCATAATTGACGTAAAAAACACTACTCCAAACGAGATTTTACTGGCGGCCGTTGGCACAAAAAATATACTTTGTCTTAACGTCCCCTAGTCCGTTGGGAGTAAACCCGCCAATCACATCATGATCTTCAAAAAGAGTAGAACTTACGCCAAATAAGTCAAACTGGCGCGAAAATATTTCTAAAATAATTTATTTTGTCTACGCTCGCCCCCCGCTGATCGCATTGTACTACAGATGCGCTAATTTGGTTGTAGTTATATGACGCGAGCTATTGTAAGTAGGAAGTGGCTGCAGTGCGCTTTTGATCAGGTCCATTGTACATACAAGCATAGCATAGGGATTCCAACAAAAAGCAGATCTGCTGGATGCGAACCTGTAAACCGGTCCTCACGGCCCTACGGTCAGTTCGCGTGCATTTTATACACTCAGAAAATCAGTATGTGCCAGTTATTACCTTATAATAACACAAAATGTAAATGCACAAATATAATATTGGTACATTTTCTAATCTACTATAATCGTGCCAACGAAACAGGTGTTCATACGAGACACTGAATACTTGATCCTTGCTCACAGGTACAGCATAACTCTTTGACAGTCACTTTGTAAAGGTTTTTGTGCTGTGGAGTATCACATGTTACTCAGACTATGTGGTTTGTCTACCGGGACACATACAGTGCTCAGCACAACTAACATACGCACCACATAACTTGTGTGAAAATGTGAGATATACACCTAGGTACAGGGAGACTGGTTGGTCACATGACAAACTTGGATGTAGTTGTGCTTATGACGTTACTTTTACTATGGAACCAACCTTGAAAACACGAAATAAAAATCAACTGACCCATACTTTTGTCGAAGTTGATGAACTTTTTTTTTAAGTAGTTCCTGATATTTTTTTGGCCATTTCAGAGTTGGCCCCATCGAAAAAGGTTGCCATTTTGACAAGTACGACTACAACGTAGTGTTTAGTGACTAACCAGTCACCCTGTATAATTCACCATAACTTTGTCTCGTTTTGACGTCGACAAATTTATATCGTAGTGCGTATGCTGGCAGCGAGGTATTTTGCTAATGGGTTTATTTAATATAAGTATATGTTGAATGATACAACTTGGCCGCAGTGATGTTTGCTACAAGCTGCATATAGCCCAATCCTGACTGCAGCGCACTTGCGTATCTTTGCGAGGATTGGGTTATCCGCAGCTGGTAGCTAACATCACAGCCGCCGAGTTGTATGATTCGGCCTATAATAGGCCTGGTTCTAGCATGGATCTAGTATTGTAATAGTTAAAGGTTGTGGATTGTTTTGTAGCTTAGCTCCAGATTACAATTAACAGTGACATATCTTTAAAACATTGGTTGTTTAGTTTCTAGACTACAACTTGTAAGATAAATAATATAGAACTACGACATACAATTAACATATTGAGAGCAATAGTACTTACCATATTTTAGAAATTATATTACTAGAATCAAATAGTATTCAAATGATCTTGTCATATTTTATTGTGATCTAGGAAAGCTCAAAATATTCTCTAGTTCAGTAATTATTACGAAATACATACCTTTATACTATTCAGTACCTACCTTCAGACCAAGTAGGGTATAGGTATTTTTGTATTGTGCTTTAGCTAGGTTATTGTAATTATAAAGTAATGTATCGAAGACTTATCGGTTTCAATTGTATATCTTGATTATTTACAAAATATAATGTAAGTTATACTAGAAATCGTGTAGGTAATGTGTACATGTATGTATAGCGTGATCTTAATTCTGGTATTTACTAAGCATTTTCTAATAGACAAAGATATTTAACAAGTCATTGCCCATGACTTTAGATAAATATAATAGTACCTAAACTAATTTGGCAGAACTAAAATTATTATTTCCTTTTTTTTGTGAGACTAGACATTGATCTTAGTTTTGTCACAGTAGTTTAGAAAATGCAAATATCGATGACTGTTTGATGCTTCGAGGTTAAGCTATAAAAGGTTTGGCATTTACTAGAATGTATAGAACAAAATTTTAATGAGTTTTTCAATACGATAATAATGTAAGGACCTATACAGGATTAAGGATAACATTATTTAAACAGTCTCATCAAAGTGTAGCAGGATTTGTTCATTAGTATGGAGTGTAGCATTTTTATAAAACAACAAGATTGTCATTTCATGAATTGTTATTTCTTCTATAAACCTTTTATTTAACGCGTTTGTGGAACTTTGATTATGTATCTGTCTAGATACCGAATTACCTGAACAAACGGCCCAAAAATATGGTGCATATATGGTACCTATACGCCTTAAGTACGCGCTCATATTCAAAGATCTGCGGGGCAATTCTGTTAACCGATCTCTACTGAAGCCGCTGAGCTGTTTTCTTTGTGATTTATGTTTGTTTGTCCATCTAGACAGATGTATAATCAAAGTTGTGGAAATTGTTTTGTGACGTCGTTTTATGTATAGAAGTCTTTTAAAAAGCATATCTATAACCCTGTATAGTCTCAAACCTGCGTAAAGCATCACATATGTAAGTTGTAGGCATTTACGAAGTGTTACTATGGCGGTAGCTATATTTTAAATTGTGTTTTATGTATGTTGCCATAATTATGTTAACATTGTTGTCAAATTATTTCGAAATAGCTGCAAATCGTTCGGTTGATACGAATTTTGATGTTGTTAGTTTTTTAGGTATTTTACCAAAATGTTTAATTGGGTCGAGCGAATCGTTTAATGGTGATACTAGATAATGCAATAAACGTTTAGTTTTTTTACATCGTTGTAGTATTTAATCGTAACTTTAGGGTTCGTATTCAAACTATGTAATATTTCTAGCTAAAATAGCGTTTCGTGTACTATACGTGTTGTGTACAGCCGATAACTTTTATGATCAATATACGGCTTTATTAATATTCTCCAGTTTCATTTCGTATCCCATTGGCGATAATAAAAACAAAAAATATAGTCCAGAGCGTTTATTCGGTAAAATAGTCAAAATTCTACAAGAGTAGGCAAACTTCACAACTTCGTGTGGAATCACGTAAAAAAAATCATCAAGGCAGAGCAACGTTAACTTATAATAATGAATCTTACACACGCGTGGTGTGGCGCAGCATGCGGTATGCGGCCGCGCTCGGAACAGAGAGAGTGGCGGGGGGCGGGGACAGGGGGCCGCCAATCCAACAACTAGCGTTGTGACGGGGGTCGCCTGCAGCGCAGGGAACTGGGGGCCCAGCCCGCGCGGCGAGCGGGCGCTCACCTGTCCCGCCGGCCTACCTGCGCCGGCTATCGGAACCGGGGCAGCATCTGCACGCCGCCCGGGAACATGGCGCCCATCTGCATCATGCCGCTCATGCCGCCCATCCCGCCCGGCAGCAGCATACCTGCGGCACGAGAGCCGTGAGCGCCGGCCGCGGCGGTACGCCCGCGGCGCCGACCGCTCAAACATAACACGCTACGAGAAATCGAAACGGCGACACGGGAGCCACTACACTAAGCGAATCCATCGAGGAATGAGAAAAGGTTACCGCTCTCGGGTCCGAGGTGGCGGCGGGCGAGCGGTCGCGGCGCGAGCGAGCTTAGTGTTAGGACAAGCTGATACCGACCCGGGCGCCGCGAGCCGAGCCCGACCGCGGCGGCGCCGACCACGTGGAAAACACAAAATATATGTCAGCAAACACTTTTATTGATACATCAGACGTGACACCTGGCCATTTTCCACGATATGTAAAACTAAGACACACGTTTCCTGACTTTGAGCTGTGATATAACATATAAAACCTGCCCACTTTACAGGCTAGCATCGACATCTACAATGCTGAATTAAACACCTCTACTATAAGTTGTAAATGGAAAAATTAAGACGCCATGGAAAAACGACAATTTAAACTGTCGGTATAGTTGATATTTATATAAAAATACGAACACCGGATACAACTTACGATTATTTGAACGGTCGAGCCGCTATGCGTCCGACCGGTTTCAGAGTAGTTAGTACTCCTTCTTCAGGGAATACGCGCGTCACCGACGACGGACGCCCGCGCACTCTCACACTCTTCATCATGTGAGTCGTATTCCCTGAAGAAGGAGTACTAACTACTCTGAAGTCGTTGGGACGCATAGCGGCTCGACCGTTCAAATAATCGTGACTTGCATCCGGTGTTCATATAAATTTTAATAATGAATCCTCACGGTAGTTTTAATGAAATAAAAATACGAGTCTATATCTCTTTAGAGGAATGTGGTAGAAAGCCATTTAAGTATAAAATATTTTCACAAACCTATGATTTCTTAAATGTAGTACAAAAATAAATCTAGGACCGTCTTTAAAAATACATCTGATTAATTTCAATCATCTTGCAACAAATTTAACAACTTTTTTTTAGTAAGAGAGTAGTCTATACTTCTAAGTAAGTATAGACTTTAAATGTGACACACATTAATAGAATATACTCCACTACATAATAGTGATTACGAACAGTTGTATAAAAAATGTGGTACATAAGTTATAGCCACATGTGTAAACTGGAATACAATGATCACAGATCATCTAGGCCTGAAATACAATAAATATGTTAGACGCAACATAATTAGTGAAAATTTAGTGTGATCAATTATAAAATTTTATACAGGTATAAAATGTTTATGGGCATTGGACGCTGTAACTTTGTAGTAAGTAAAGTATGGTACTATTATTAGTTTTATATCTAATAGTAGATGGGTGACTAGAATGACTCGGTGACCAAATATTTTGCTTGGCTCGGTCAAAGCAGCTCAAACACACTCATTTCATTCTCGTCAACCTCCTGCTGCCTACAATAATTCAACATTTTATTTTTGAATACCTATACAATAAAATTATATTTACAACAAGAATACTATTTAAAATTTTCAGTCTTGATATACATGATATAATAACACTGCTAAGAGATCCTAAAAATATTTTCTAAAATTTGTACTTAGGTCTTCATATAGTTTGTTTATTCTTACCTGTCTTGTAAACAAACTTTACTTACTGTTATAAAATCACAAAAATTTGGCCATGCACAAGTGTCTCAAAAACCAAAAGGGACATGAACACTTCGAATCACATAAAAAAATAGTCAATCATTATTATGCCATAATATAATAATAGGTGATTATAAAAACTACAGACATTATTTTGCCATTTAGAAATCTAGTTTGTCTATGGATTGTAGTTATGGAATGGACAATGAACTAACAAATGAATGAAGTGTACTATTTCCGTGTTGTGTTATAAAACTAATTATATCAAACATGCAACATAAAATAAATAATGGCACATAAAAATCTAGTAATACATATTGCCATAACTCGTACATATGTTAAACACATCATACAAGTCGGATTCCAAAAGTCAACCACCACTTACTTTGCATGATGGAAACTACCTGATCCAGGCGGTTCACACTTGGTAGGTGATTCCTTATGGAGTGAGGTCATGAAAGGAATTCGTGAGAGGAACAAATTAAGGTCTTTCATATGGAGATAATTATAAACATAAGCTGTTTATTTCTTAGCATTAAAGACATTTTTTAAATGATTGTGTGGCAAACAATATGCCGTGTCTCCTGGTGGTAAGAGGTAACCGTCAACTATGGACTACTGCAACATTGGAGGTGTTACCAGTGTGTCTGCTATTTAAGGCCAGGATTTTATGCACATGGTCAATAATTCAAATAATAACTTCTAAGAGATTCATACATATACAGGGCCAAACTTAGTGTTCAATTATTGAAAATGAAACATACCTTATAGTTCAGTTCATTGTACGTCATACATTGTAATTAAGCTGTATGAATCCGCCATATTTGTTTTAAGACAGTAAGAAAAAAACGAGTGTTGAAGTATGCAAGAGAGGTACAGGCATACCAAGCACAGGCTTATGAATTAGTATACTATACTATATATATTATATAGATTGAACTTCATATAGGAATGAACTATTCTGATTTTATATTATTAAAAGCAATAAAGTTATTTTTAGCTAGGACAGCGAAAAATTGCAACGCTTTTCCGTCATAAGCGAACAGGCGTAAAGTATAGCGTGTTGTCATAGTGTATCGTGAGTTTGCTGCATATACAATTCTATTTGTATTTTGACTGAAAAGTGACTTAGCTACAGTGTCAGCATCAAAATAAACTACTGATAGGGTTTTTGAAAACGGTTAACAGCAATATCATGCAGAGATGGCAGTTAGGGATATATCTTGCGATAGTGTTATTGTTAATCTACTTTTCCAAGTGGCATATAAAGAGTACAACGTCCAACGCGTGTAGGTGTCGTCATAGTCCTGAAACTTGTTGTGTAGTGTTTAGTGCACGAGTTCGAACTGCTGGAGTGGGTTAAATTTGATGATCACGAACCAAGATCCATGTTCAAATGTTTGGTTCATGGCACACAACATTTCATCTTGAACTCGACAAAAATACTAGTTTCAGAGAATATTATACTAGTCTTAATTAACATTGTGTAAGAGTTTGGAGGATTTAGCTACAGAGGAAGCTTTAAACGTGCATATCCCTCTATCACGGTATAAGACATGACACAAAATCTTAGGTGGAATTGACAAACCACTAATTTATTTGATTTGACAGTAACATATTTAAATTCACGAGTCTAAGTGATATTGGAATGTCAACAACTGGGCTGCGCTCACGCTCCTTTTTACAAATCCGTCACCCGTTCCCATTTCAAACTTGAGCGTTTGTTAAAAACGACTCATCACAATTTATCACGTGCGGTATTATTGTTTAAGGCTTCTCTCGTAACTAGATCCTTCATGCTGTAAGAGTGGCGTGTGTGCGTATGTATGGTGTTTAGTGCCTAGAGCCGTACTGACCGGGCTGACACGGAGAGGGCACGGGCACGCACAGCGACGGACTCATCATATGACGTGCAGCTGCAGCAGCGGCAGGCGTAGCGCCGCCTGCTGTGTGTGAGGATGTACGGTGCCTAATGCGTGTGGTGGTACTGATCGAGCTGGATGGACACGGGCACGCGCAGCTGCGGCTTCATCATGTGACGTGCGGCTGCAGCATTGGCTAACATAGCGCTGCCTGCTGTGTGTGTGTGTGTGTGTGTCGGGGTGTGTGTGTGGGTGTATCGTGTCTAGTGCATGTGCGAGTACTGACCGGGCTGACACGGAGACGGGCACGCGCACGCGTAGCTGCGGCTTCATCATCACATGCGTTTGTAGCGCCGCCTGCTGTGTGTGTGTGTGTGGGTGTTTATCGTGTCTAGTGCGTGTGGTGGTACTGACCGGGTTGCAGCGAGCGCACGAGGTTGAACTGCGGCATGACGGGCAGCACGCCCATGACGGGCGGCATGGAGACGGGCACGGGCACGCGCAGCTGCGGCTGCATCATGACGTGCGGCTGCAGCAGCGGCCGGCGCAGCGCCGCCTGCTGCCGCGCGCACGCCACCGCCGCCGACATGTGCGCCGACAGCTGCTGCTGGTACTCCAACTGTCCGCCATAACCAAACTGTGCCAGCACAACACTTAATACCCAGGGCGACGCATGGAAGCGACTTCGCGCGTTGCCACAGTAAAGGTATCTATCTCGGCCCTGTCCTTAAAATATATATATCTACAGCGCCACGCGGCCACGCAGACCGTATCACGCGCTAGGCCTGCCCGCCTTCAGTATTTTAATTTCATCTACTTATTCAATACCTACTTGAGTTTATTTCTAGTTTTTAACTATTATGACGTACAACTATTATATTTATAAAAAAAAAAACATTGTGAATGAAACAGGAAGCATTCAATAAAAATACATATTGTTTTTTATTTTTTTTAGTTTCGTAGTAAAACGAGGAACCCTAAAAACGTTAATCGCACACTTACTAGCTGTTACAAACCCACACGTTCGTTTATCACTACGGCGCGCCGCGAGTGACTAGCATACTGAGAGCATATTGAACTCCGAAGCGCGTAGGTATGATTCACGTTCCGCCCATTTGATTAAAGACGAAATACTGTTAGATATTACCGTGATAATGGTAACTATGCGGTACTCCGTCATCATACGTTTGTATAAAGACGGAGTATCGCATATCATCGGTCAGAACGCGAATCATCTACGCGCCTCGGTATACAACAGTCGCAGGGGCGCGCCGTAGTGACAAACGAACGTGTGGGTTTGTAATCAGCAAGCATGCGATTCACCTACCAGGCGGGCAGCCCTAGCACGTGTTACGTACTGCGTAGCCACGTGGGGCTGTAGTTATTTATTTCAAGGACAGGACCGAGTCACAATACTGCATAAATACTATTACTGTGGTGTCGCCGCAGTCACTAACGCCTCTACCGACATTTTATAAGGTGGTTGCTCTAAGTCAACGAACAAAATACAATTCAAAGAAGAATCGGACAAGACATGGTATAGATCGAATCAAACTTCCTGGCGTTTGTGAAGTTAGCTACGCGCTGCACACATACCCGCTTCTCGCGCAGCTGACATAACGAATTTCCTATTGCACAATGACTCTCCTCGTGTTCACAGATGCCAAGAAGTTACATTCGGCAAATAGAGTGGCTGTAATGAGTCACTTGCATTCAATCAGCCTGGATAAAGTTACATTAGTGAGTCTTTTTTTTCAGTGTAGGTTCGACTTAGTGCGAGGCCGTCGATCGTTGATGCGGGACTGAATTAGTTATGCATTATGCTTAACTACACCACTGGATAAAGCTTTAAGACATCACCAACAACTCTAAGCCATGCAGGTTTCCTCACAAATCCCTTTTGTCCCTTTACCGTCTGAAGCGAGTAACATAACAATACACACTTTGTACTCTAACCTGTATTACTCCTGTTCACACTTCAAACAAACAAATCAAACTTTTTGGGGGTTGTGATGTTAACTACAAGGAGTGCAACACTTAACCCTAACTGCAGCTCATAACAGCTGCAGGATTGGGTTTTGCGCAGCTTGTAGCTAACTTCACGGCCGCCAAGTTGTATAATTCGGCCTATAGATGATATTTAGTGTAGGATAGTGTGTAGTATAAGCCGAATCAAATTTAATGGCGTTTGTGAACACCAGGCGTGTCACTCTCATTCACATGACAGCTAAAGTGAGGATTGAAAGTTTTCTGCAGCTTCTAACTGATTTCATAGAAGCCATTAAGTTCGCTCTGACCTATAAGTATAGGCTGAATTATAGAACTTGGATATTGTGACGTTATTTACAAGCTGCAGATAGACCAATCTGTGCACTGCTGTTAAGTGAGCTTCAGTTAGGATTGGCAGCTTGTATAGACCGAATCATAAAATTCGGCGGATGTGAAATTAGATACAAACTGCGAAATCCGATAAATGCACAGCTTTATGCGAGTTTCACTCAGGATTGTATATTGCGCTGCTTGCAGCTAACTTTACATCCGCCGACTTGTAATATTTCGGCCAATAGTTAACTTCACAGCTATAGACCGAATTATACAAATCGGCGGATGTAAAGTTGAGCTCACATAAAATACAAGCCGCGGATTGGGAGCTAACGTCACAGCCGTCGAGTTAGGATCGGTGTGTAGTACCTCGGCGTGGCTGGTGGTGGGCGGCATGACGGCGGGCGCGGGCGCGGGCGCGGGCGGCGCGTCCGGCTTGGGGCGGGCGCGGTAGGCGGCGCGGCGCGCGCGGATCTCCTCCAGCGACACGTCCTCGGGCGGGTGCACGATGCGCGAGCCGGCGCCCGTGGCGGTCACCAGCGGGCACGCGTTGGCGGCCGGCGGCTTCACGTCGCCGTTCTCGCGGCTCTCCGCCGACGCCGTGCTCGTCGTCGGCGGCGCGCTTATTGTCGCGTTACTGGAACACGCCATATCACGTTCATTAGCCAAATAAAACTTCTTAAGAATATGCTATCAAATACCTGTTAATTCTTTCTTTGATCTGATAATTCGTAAAAGCCGAACCAAACTTATTGGTAGCTGTAAATTTTTACAGCCAAATTAAAAATATTATGAAATCAATACCTTGAACCATATTTTCAGGTACTGTGACCACATATTTTACAATTTTTCGGTGATTTTTTATCGCAATCACAAATTATGCATAAACTACGAAGACTTACGAGGAGTTTACTTACTTTAGCTCAGTAAGGTCCATTTGGACTTGTATTGTCCTATGGTAGTATAAAATTATTCATAAAATGTTTATTACCTGTATGCAGGGAAGGTAGGTTTATTTGGTTGCGACGTAGGAACACTGGCGGCGGGGAACAGTGGCCGCATTCCTGGCATCATCATTCTGAAACAATAACAATTCCCATTCCATTAACAACCACATTAAAAATAATAGCAGTAATTATCAATTGTGTACAGGATGTTGCTCTAATGATAGCATCATTACTTCAGATGTAGTAGATTCATTTATGAAATTATCAGGGTTATGAGTCATACTGGACATTTAAATACAATAAACATGCAAAAATAAAGTGTTGCCAGTGATGTAATGGTGCTTAAAATGAAGTACTTTAATTACTTAATAGATAATATCGAAATAACTTAGAATGATAGCCTGGATTAACAAATGGATGTATTTAATTGAAAAAATAAAAATCAATTTCTTTTACACATCCAGGTATGACTTTTTAGACTTTTTTTGCATACAACTTGGAAGCTGTGATATTAGCCACAAGCTACGGATAAACCAATCTCGTGCAGATGTAATGTCAGTCAGGATTGGGCTATCCACAGCTTGTAGCTAGCATCACTGGCACCAAGTTGTTTGATTTAATGTGATTTGTTATGGGCGTTTTTGACTGTTAATTTTGCCATCAGTAGGCTATCTGCATACACCTTAAGCTGTACATAATATTGTGCAATACTGTTTTTTATATGACATTATTTATCATGTCATTATTGATTAGTGGCATTAGTATTTCTTACCTAGCCTGCATAAAGGGTGGCATCATGGGGTTCATGGGCATAGGCCCAGGATACATTCCAGGGGGCATCCCCGGCCCCATGGGAGTGGGGAGAATGCCCGGGGTCACGCCGGACGGACCCGCTCCCAGCTGGAACGACAAAACAAACATATACAGCTTATAGACCAACCACAACCATGCCAAACTTTATATTCACTCTGAACCTTGTCTTCAACTATCAGGGTACATAACTGGAGCCACAGTGCGATGTGCATTTACAAAAGCAGGATAGGCATTTATGATAACATAATAACATGCATCCTGCTCCTGCACACCAACACCAGTTAAACATGTCATTTACACGGCACGGATGGTTTTTATTTTACAATTTATAGACTTGAACACTGACTACTGTTGTGTCGCACCGACACCTAAAACTACTTCTATGTGATGCATTCTGCTACGTTCAGAGCAAGCATAAAGTTTAACACGGACCATAGATACAGTGAAATGTTCATTCAACTTGTGTGTGTGCAATTGTTGAAGATTTTTAATAGCAAAAATACAAAATGTTGATGTCAGTATTTGGAGTCCAGCTTCTTGTAAGCATGTTAACACAGATCCTGTAGAAGGCTTGGTTCTAAATAATTCGTGCAATAGAAAGGCCAATTGTCTAGCTAGCAATAAATAAAAAAAATATATATAATAATACCAGAACATCTGAAGGGTTATTACAGGCCCAATACAAAGAACATGTTAAGTAAACATGGCTGACCAGAAAGAATACTCACAATTTGTTATCTACACAGATATCTCGCTTTTGCCGTATTTTACTTAATTTCCAAGTTATTTTGAAGGTTCTGATGTTGTATTTCATGATAAATAGGTGTTTACAGATATTTATCTGAATGATAAAGAACAGTATAAGATGTAAATAGTATATAACTAAAGAATTAGACTTACTGGCTCATTATTAGACTGTAACATAATTGCAATTTAGTATTACAGTTATCAATTAGGCCCTTAGTTTGTACTTAGCAATAAAATGTAAGGAGATGCTTACCAATGCTGGAGTAGCTTTCTTTTTTGCAGATGGCTCGTCATCATCACTGTCCGAGCCTTTGCCACCACCTGAACAATTACACTCATTCAACAAATATCCAAGCGTCAACAACTACTCCTGAGACATGTAAACACCAACTACACACTGAGTTACACCTAAGGCTAGTCTCAAGCATAATAAAAAACTTGTACATACATCAGAATCCAGATGTACAGCGAGAGCCAAAATAAAAGAAATTTTTATACCTGATTTCTGTTTCTCATGTTCCCTGATATCTTCAGGTGGAATGCCTTCCATACCATAGATTTCTATTTCTATATTTGACCTATTTGGTAATGAATTTGGTACTTTGTCTATGGCTTCTTTGTGGACCTGAAAAATACAGAGAATGTGGTATAAATAGCGTGAAAAATGAAGGTATCTGGATATGTTGTAAAACTTACTGACATATATGTTATATGGGAAGAACATTTCGGTAGCAGTTTTAGGGCGCAGATTTTAGAGAAAGATCGTCGCGCCAAAATACCAACGGAACAAAATAGTACGAGTTATAAAAAGCGAGTGCGTTTCGGCAGTGGGCGGGCGGGGCCGCTGCCAAAATTATATTTGTGACGCACGCGACGCGATACACACCTGCATGCAGTGTATTGACAACCCAGGTCCCGTGTACAGTTTCTTGTGACAAATGTGACATTTGAAATGCTTTGCTTTCTGATGTTGGATCAGAATTTTTTCGTCGTCAAATTCTCTGTTGCAATACCTGAATGTGTGCTAAGAAAATTAAAAATAGCAAACTGTAAATTCAATTAGTATGATTGACCCAATTTTCGAAGGTCATTTGCCTCTGGCGCAAAGCTAATACCGCAATCCGCTAATATTTTATTGAAAAGGATACCAGCACCACGGTTTCGATGCCTTCTTCTTCTTTCTACCCATTGTGATATAAGATTAAAACACAACACGAATAGAAGATCAAATACAATTAATCAACACTAATTAACAAAATAACAGATTAAAGAAATAACTAAAACAAAGCCTTAGAACGCGAATTAAGCAACGCAACACAATACGCACGCACGAACGAAACTCGAAAGGCTTCGCAAAATGGCGGATTATGAATAGAATAAAAAAAAACACGGCTGCAGTATTGCCAGCTATAATACCATTTACTTCATTGATCAATAAAGTTAGGTTGTTATTGCGAGTTATTTTCTCACTTAAAGGCTCCTTTACACACAGGCGGTACGAGCGGTATAGCAGACGGGCGGACATCTGTATTGTACTGGTTATATAAGAAGGGCTCACACAGGTCCGGTCGCAGTACTGCCGTACCGCCCTTTACCGCTCGTACCGCTCGTACCGCTCTACCGCTCGTACCGCCTGTGTTTGATGGTCCCTTAAATTGTAGGTCTCGGTTGTTTTAACCGTTAAACCATGTCAGAGAAGTGTGGCCTTCAGGCTGCCTAAAAACTCTAACACCAGGGCTAGCCACCCGGCCTATATGAGCTTACTTAGTTACTTTTTAGGGTTCCGTACCCAAAGCGTAAAAACGGGACCCTATTACTTAGACTCCGCTGTCTGTCTGTCACCTGGCTATATCTCATGAAACGTTATAGCTAGAAAGCTGAAATTTTCACAGAAGATGTATTTATGTTGCCGTTATAACAACAAATACTAATACAAGAATATAATTAATATTTAAGGGGGGCTCCCATATCTACAACAAACAAACCTGTTTTTTTTTCGTTTTTCGCTCGATAATGGTAACAAGTAGATGCTTGAAATATTCACAGTACATTTAGTTGTATATTCTTTAAGGGTCTCCCATACAGTACGGAACTCTTCGTGCGCGAGTCCGTCTCGTACTTGGCCGATTATTACTACTTGAGTGACAACTACTATCCCTCACACGAGAGCATGCAAGTGTAGAAAATATTAGAAGATATGTTTACGTGTATGTTTTCTGAAACTCTCTTCATACAATAACAAAATCTGCGGTTATAATAAAAATTAATACAAAAAATAACTGTATTCGAATGATTAGCTAATAAAAAGCGTTATTTTCCATAACGAGATACTTGGTAGTACTTTGAGTTATTTTCAACATATGGCAGCATTAAAAAGAATGAACGGTTACAATAACCGGAAGTGCGACACAGATAATGTCAGATAACAACAATAAACATGGACACCGTATTTACCGGTTTTTTGAATTACTTCTATGTTTGAGTGGTAGAGTATGCGCCATGTGAGTAGCTATCGGTGTCGACGGTGACTGACTGACTGACCATGAATGCACAATCATAGAGATTTAAAATAGAAAAATTAAGGCGAAAGCACTTGATCTGATCGGTAGTTTTGGCGGGAACGCGGAAAAATCATATCGCCGCATTGTATTATTTTGTTAAACTTGTGTTTTTATCAGTGATAATTAGTGAAAAATTGTGGTGTGGCTGATTTACGTTCATGAGTGTAGGCAAGTGATATAATGTGACGTATCATGTTGTTAAGTGTTGTTACCAAAACTCGATAGACGCCTCTAGTAAAGTCTCCACTGCTTTACTGAGGTATGACTTGGACTACGTTTGGACTTGACTGCCACTTTATTGGACTTTGACGTGACTACGACAGTGACTATTTTGATAAAATATCAAAAATTATTAAAACTTAATACTTGACACTGGCAAATGCACAACAATGCGACACCAAACAAAAGAAGAAGCACTTGATCAGCGCGCGAAATTTAAATAGCAACTGTTCCATGAACATAATCCATCAGTTGTTCTTCACAAAAAGATTTACGACAATATAATAATATCGGAATCTTTTTATGACTTCATGTTTGGTCATAACTATATCTACTTTGTAAAAGTAAAAATGCAAAGCAACAATTTGTATGTATTTACTCACAGTTGCCAAAGTAAATAGTGCGGCAGCAGATGTTTCTATCGGAAAAGACTGAACAAAGACGAGCCGCCTATTCTAGATAATCGTAGGCTTAGGAAGACTTATAAAATAACTTAAACCAAAATAGGTAATGCCAATACTTTATAGGTAGGTAGGTACCTTTTTCTAATCTAGCAGGACCGGACCGTGATTTTAGGAGGCCCTGGGCTAATTCTACTTAGAGGCCCACCTAATTTACTCAAAGTATAGGAAAAATTTTTACTCAAAGTATCTGAAAAAAAGAAGACAATAAAAATTTAATTTATAAACCCCTATAATAGGTATTAGATTTAATCGCAAGATTCGCGGGGCTGCAAACCTTACGATCTGTTAATTTTAATAAAATTATAGATATTTACGCAATGTCGTCTATTTTTGACTTTGACTTGACTTGGTTTGGCTCCTGAGCTCCTGGAATATTCGGGGCCCCGGGCTGAAGTCCAAAAAGCCATCATATTTTATGATAGATCCGGCCCTGTAATCTAGGTAGGTAAGTACTTACTAAGAAGTACTTGCGTTTAGTCGTTTACAAAGTCCTGAGTAAATTGGGTATCTTCTAGATAAACATGATACACCCGAGACCGTATATCTGCTTGCCATCAGGCAAGATGTGGTCAAACACAAACCTATTAAATATAAAAAAAATGGTCGTCTGTAAAGTAGGGTTACGGACGATGTGATAACGTCATAAGACAAATATTGTTGAATCAACAACTGAAACAAGCCGAACGCGCGGGGCCGATCGTGCCTCTCTATCGCTTGTTTTGCGCTCTCGCTTGCACGCTCGGCTCAGACGGCACGTGATACTTTTACGTGCGTGCTTTCGGCGTTCATCGATTTTTCACGTCATTAAACAAAATCATAGGTAAGGTCAACCGGGGTAATTGCGTTATATTTTTTGAACACTCAGTTTTGTTGACAAGTTACTGCCTTTCTAGGCAATATCTGTCCATGAAAATTTGTCCATCTTATTAAAACATCATCGATTTTAATATTTTTGGTCTTCAATTTACAATTGTGTATAAATTGAAGACATAATTGATATTTATTTCCTGGGGTGTAATATTTGACGCATTTACCCCACCTTGGGAAAATGCGTTCATTTTTTAAATTGAATTTATGAAATGTTTTTCATCTGGCAGTATAGAATCTGAGTGAATATGATTTTTATGTTGTTGGTCCATATGTTTCAGCAATCATAGTAAAATAAATGCAGACAATTTCAAATATATCAGGAAAATAAAATTGATGAGGCAAATGCGTCTAGTTTTTACCTATTTTTTTAAGACGCATTTGCCCCATGATAATTGTCAGGGGTGGAAACATTTTATGGTAAAATCTAATTTTTTACCCGACTACCGAAAGAGTGTAAATATATTATCTATCTACTTAAAAAACTCATAGATGTACATTTTTTTCTCGGATTTGACTTTTCTTCTTTGTTTACTTTGCTAGTAAGTAATTTATCACGTAAATATGTCACGCAAAAATAAGTCTACGTCCAGTCATAGTCCAGTCTGCGTCATACCCTACTAAAGTGATGGCAACTTTACTAAAATAACTAAAGAGCACTAGATTGTTCTCTGCAGCATTTTATGGTTAAGATGTAAATACATACCTTATGCTTTGTAACATTAATCTGATAACAGAAAAACGCCATTAAAAAAGCGAATATAGTTTGCAATAAACTTTTATTAATAACTATGTAGGTACTTAAGTAAGTTACGCTGATATTAACTTATGCAGTTCACAACAAGAAATTAGGACAATAGGAATAATAATAAGAAATCTGTTTTACTGAATATTAAATTGGTCCAAACTTTCATGAAAGGTAATAAAGCCCTCTTCGAGAAATTTCAGGGTTCTCAAGAAATTTTACTACATCTTCTTCAGCGTGTTTTATCTCCGAAACGTCTTCGACATCTGGATAGTGAAATGCACCACTACGACTGTTTTTCAATTTTCGTAAAAATTTCACTTTTGGTACAATGTTGTCTATCATAGATAAAACATTTCCCACAAAGTGTTTTACCGTTTTCTTTGTAGCAAATTTAACTACAATACAATCACCAGTTTTAGGATTCCGTCGCACAACGTCTGGTTCGTACTCGTGGACGGCCTCTATGTTTGGTAAATTATCAGGAACATTTTCTTTGTCATCTGTTATGCTCATCTCTCTGCTTTCATCAGAATACATAGTGGTTCTTAAATCATCGCAGTAAGTTTTCCAGTCACATATTGATTCGGTGTCACTTTCTAAGTAGAAATCACTTTCTTCTTCTGATTCACTTACATCCCTCACTTCTATTTTCTTTCGTTTTTTTGTAGTCTTTGATGAACTGCCTTTGATCTTTGAAACGTTTTGTACATTTTTTATTCCTTTTCCTTCGGATTTTTTTGGTTTCCCGTCATGAGTTTATTTTTTTAGTGTTATATGGTTCTTTGGTCCTAATGCCTTTTTTGTGCAATTTCATCTAGTTTCTTTTGTTTATCGTCTTCTTGTTTTCTTAGTTTATTCAAATACTGATCTCTTGTAATAATTTCACAGCCTTTTACTACTTTTCTTCTTTTTTCATTATTATTTTGGTCACACCTTTTTATTTTTTGTAGTAATAAGCTCTCAAATGAGAATTTTTCTGATTCGTTTAAAAACCTGTCTTCCAATATACGTATTTCACGTCCAGTTCCTTGAGTGCTGGTTGAGGTGGTTGACATTGGTGTTTGTTCTGTAGGACTTGATATCATAGTTGGAATTGAGAGTTGTAATGTTTTGTAACACAAATGGGATAGAGTTGGGACATCTTTTTTTGTTTTAAAGTTTTTGTGTCGTTGCAATGCGTCTGCGTCAAATTTATCCTCAGGAATGGCATTTTTGTTTAATGGATACAAACCCCCTTTCTGGAAACCATTACGAATAATTTTTGGGTCGAGTTCCTCCCAAACTTCACCTATTAAGCGGCTAAACTCACTTTTAGTCAATTTCTTGCCGACATTAAGGCGTTGCCACATAACCAGCTTTCCGTCCCATGAATCTTTCATTGACTTGAAGACTGCCAGATCCAATGGTTGCAGGAGATGACTAGCATGGGAAGGCAATTTCACTATTGTTACTCCCATCAAGGAGACTTTTTCCAGTATTTTTAACTGAATATGAGTTGAATGGCCATCATAAACAAGAAGAGCTGGTCCTTCCTTACTTATTTCCGGTAACACAATTTGAAACATATATTTTTCGAAGACTTTTCCTTCAATCCAGCCATTTTTTGTTGCGGCGTAAGTGGTGCCTTCAAAGGCTTGCTCTGACATCCAAGTGTCCCAAATATTTTTGCCTTTATATATGATTAAGGGTGGTAATTTGTCACCCACAGCATTGGCCGTGAACAACACTGTTACATTTTCTTTGCCACTTGAGGCAATCGTTCTCGTGCTGGCATATCCTCGTGCTCCTATGATTTTTGACTTTTCGGGATCTTTTGAAAAGCTAGATTCATCTAAATTCCAAATGCGTTCTGGGTGTTCTCTTAAATTCAATTGATTAATGACATCCTCCAGTGTATCATAATATTCTTCTATTACAAATGGGTCGCATGCGGCTTTCCTTGAAAGTTCAACAGATTGTGGTTTCTTAAGCGACATGTTGTGTCTTTTTCGGAATGACTTACTCCATTCATAGCCAGGTGTATTTTCCTTGAAAGGTGTTTTCAGTTTTTTGCTTTTAACAAAATTACCTACCAATTCAATCATTTCTTTGGATGTCAGACCAAATCCATATTTTTCCATAGTTTTTAAACCATTTGCTAGGTTTTTCTCAAGCTCCAAATCTATGGCTGTTGGCCGGCCAGAACTGTCTTTAATGACCCCTCGTCTGTTATTTACTCTATCTACGATAGTTGTACGGGGTATCCCATACTTTTTTGAAGCCTGATATGGATTGAGTAAACCATTTTTGACATCCTGAATTGCTTTATGTAGGGTGGCTAAATCATAACTGGGAGCTGATTTGCGAATATAATTACGGACCATTTTAATTGACCTGGAACAATGACAATAAATTTTACATCGTGATTCTTTTGTGTTACATATAAATCAGAAAACCCAGCAAAATAAAAAATAAGAGAACTAAAATTGTAGGAAATGTTATTATAAACAACTTTTATGATGACCATATTTCGTGTAAAATTGAAAATAAACGAGCTATTCAATAAATAAAAATTGACCCTTAAAATTAAGATGGCGGATGACGCAACAGATCGATTACCACGCAACACAAACATTTAGACTGCCAGTGATCTCTCCAACGAATTCCGAAGCAAAATTGCTACTTTCTAAATTGCTTAATTTTTTCCAGGTTTGCCTCCTATTTGAGCTAATTCGATTGGGTTAACATTAATATACATACTCATCAAATCTATAACCTCATTTTTTAAAGTAGATTAATTATAAAATGTTTATGATGTCTGGAGTTGGGGCAAAAGCGTCACATTGACGCAATTACCCCATGACGGCAGACGCAATAGCCTCAACAGAAAAAAACTAACCTCAAAATTTTAAACTTAGATTTTGTCTAAAATACTTCATACAGTTAAAAAATATTTAAGTCTATGTGTTAAATGATCAATATTTTGTGTACTCACCCAAAAAAAAACTTCGAACTCTGAAAACACTTGAGATTATACCAGATTATTTAAACACATGCGCTCGGATACGCTCTGTCAAAAAATGACAATATAAAACATGGCGGATTTCCTCGCCCCAATTTGAGTTTTGTGGCGCCACCTACAACTTTCTGGTAGCTCTAGTTACAATAATCTAAACTAGATGGCTTTAGTTGTCTAACTGTGATGGGTTTGTTAGTAAATCTCGAAAGACGCAATTGCCTCACAGACGCATTTGTACAAGTTGACTTACTCTTACTTAGGGCACTCTTTTTGTTGATAGTAATAAATATCTATAATTCTATACAACACATTCATGCCTCACAGAGGATTCTGAATCGACCAGTGTTTTCGCGTTTTCTGTAGAACATTGAGAAAAAATGCACATATTTGATAAAATTTACGTTCCGGGAGAAAACTATCGTCACCCCTTAAATTGTTACAAAATGTTATGTTTTTGGTGTCAATCGCTTGAGTAAGAAATATTGCACGCTCGTACTTAGGTAGGTGTATTATATACCTTACCTTATTTTTTCAGAAAAGTGTTTAGTTTCTGTATACTTTTCAGCCAAACTTTTGCATAAAAATATGACTTTTTCGAGGCTTATAACTTTAAAGTCATTTAAATAACTGTGACTGTAAAAAATCTAATAACTGAAAAGTGGGAGCATCATAAGCAGTTATAAACCCCTAAAATATAATATATAAATAAGATTTTCAACCGACTTCTAAAACAGCAGTGGTTCTCAATTCACGTTATCGACTAAAAAATAAAAAGTACATAATCTTTAGTAACTTTATACAATTTTAATAATAAAAATACAGGGCCGATGGAAACTTGATATTTAGTGCCTGTGAAGTTAGTTTACAAGTTGCGCGAAAGCTCACTCGCTCCGCTCGTACACATGAATATGCTACTGCGCAATGACTCTCCTCGTTTTTGCAGACGCCATTAAGTTTGATTCGGCCTTCTATATGAATGTTATAGCTCGATCCTTTTTATTTTTTTACTAACGTTGTGATGTTATTTTTGTCATCATCATCTAAGTACATCACAAAAGTTAGCTTCAGGTATTGTTCCGATGTAAATCCGTAGGTACATAAATAAAATTGTAAAGAACTCATTAGTAGGTTTGTACCCTACCAATGACCTACAATACCCCTAGTTTGTAAGCGTTAACCTACTAGGCTACCACGAATTCATTTATTGATGTACAGGGTTACCTGCTTGCCCTGTACTATCCCAAAGACTATCATCCTATTAATATTATAAACGCGAAAGTTAGTGAGGATGGATGGATGGATGTATGGATGTTTGTTACTCTTTAACGCAAAAACTACTGAACGGATTGAGATGAAACTTTGCAATAATATAGCTTAAATATCAGAATAACACATAGGCTATAAATTATAATGATATTTTGCGTATGCGGGCGAAGCCGCGGGTAAAAACTAGTTAGGAATAATTTTTACTCGGAAATCGAGAAAATAATAGCTCTTCCATACAAAATTGCTCCGAATCGACAAAATATACAAAACAGCTGGTTTTTTTCTCGAGTTCCGTAGTTGGCCTTCGAGCAGATATCTAAATATTTGCTAGAAGGGTAGAAGGTTGGTCTTATAGTAAAAGTTGTTCATAATGATGGTCTGTATCACCTCCTTTCGACGTAGTACCAGTAGGCACCAGTTATATACGAGAGAAAGCGAGACAGAGTGCGACGCGAGCGCTCTCGTTAGGCTACCTGCCTATTTCGCACGAATTGCCGATTGTTTATTTGCAGTTTTTAAATTAATTAATTGAATGATTGTGCGTAGAACTTAACACTACGATAAACTTTTGCAAGGATTTTTAGTATTATATGTATTTGTAACCTTTTGTTGATAATAATAAATAAATGAAATGAGGCATTATTTAGCGGGTACCGTATCTCATTACATAATCCAGTTTTGTATAACACCCAGAAGTTCACCACAATAATCCATTATTTTTTCAATTCATTACTCACAATAGGCTCCTTGCACCTTCACCCCTACAAAATAGCTAAATGATGTTTAAAAAGGGCCTCTCAGTGTTGGCTTCGGCTCCACTGATGCCCATCAAAATACCGGGCTTGGCCTGAGAGATGTACCTATTTCAAATAAAAATAAAAAAAGAAAAGTTCTAGATAACCCTGCCCTGTATCGGTAAGTAAACATATCCGGAACTCAAGAAGCAGACAAAGACGAAGACTGGACAAAGTCACATCCATTAGCGAATCGAATTATCGAAAATAGCCACGTGACTTATGTCAGTCCCAAACATTTTGTGCGCATAATACTATTCGCTAATTGAATGTGACTTGTCTAACCCCCCAGGTGTCTTCTATGTTTTGTCGCCAAATTTCCTCTCCGTGTGTGATTATTACTTCGTGATCACAATATTACTGTTACAATGCCCTGAATGGAATGGGCGTCAGCAACATGCCTAATAAAGATTTATCAAATAAAATATTAGAAGCGATATCATTTGGCGTTCCCGTGTGTGAATTAGGAGGGTTATACATTTGTAAGATCTATTATAGTAAACAAATGTGGAATTTAACATTTTATATTTACGACCATCATACTTAGGTATTTATATTGAAAGAGGTCCTCTTTTAGACATAGACCTCCCCTGTACCATAAGAGTAATGGGCTCAATTTTAAAGGCTTAACTTGACAGATTTAAACTAACTAAAAATTTAGCTGTCTTTTTCATTGCGGTCTATTAGACAAGGAGAGCAACACTTTAAAATTATGTATATTTACAGCTGTCAAAAAGCCTTTAAAATTGACCCCAACAGGCAGGTAACATTTCAATATATTCTGTCGTAGCCGAAGCGTAGCACTTCGTAGCTCGTACGTAGCATTCGGACTATTCCCATCGCTTATTTACTCTTTATTCAACAAGAGACCTACTGATGTTTCTTATCACCCCCATAGGCTTAGCTAGAGATTTTCTCGGGTTGGGGGGCAGCTCAGCTGCAACTTTTGCCCCACCCATCCATCCATCCCTCCCCCATGGATCTCCAATAAGACTGGTTGGAAGCGGCTTGCATCCAGCGCGATCTTGCCGTCTTTGAAAGGTCATCTGTCCACCTTGTTAGTAAATGTTCAACACTGCGCTTGCCGGCAAGTGGTCTCCACCCGCGAACTTTTAGACCCCATTGGTCATCAGTCCTCCGTGCGATGTGCCTTTCACACTGCTATTTCTACTTGCCAATCCGCTGGGCTATGTCGGTAGCTTCTACGCATGCCAAAAAAGTGAACCTTTATGTTTTTTGGGATGGGCATAGAAGTTTCTATATGGCGATAAGCCTCCATGCTACGCTTGTGGAGAGAAATCGTTATCTGGCTACACGCATTAGATATTTGTGGAATTTATTCTGAGCAACTCATCCACCTGGTATAAGTACCTAAATTTCCTGTTCGAAATATAGTAGATGCACAGGTTGTGGCGACGGCCCGGTTTTGGCCATTAGATGTCAAAATTATTGCATAAATCCTTACTAATATCATAAACCCTAAAGTGTATTAGGTGGTTTGTTTCTCTTTCACGCAGTAACTGAGCAACGGACTGAATTGATTTTGTTACGGACATAGTTTGAAAGACGGAAAACATAGGTTACTTTTTATCCCGGTAAAAAATA
The DNA here is from genome assembly GCA_949316475.1 of Hypomecis punctinalis. Classification (NCBI taxonomy): domain Eukaryota; kingdom Metazoa; phylum Arthropoda; class Insecta; order Lepidoptera; family Geometridae; genus Hypomecis; species Hypomecis punctinalis. The sequence goes on from OX438807.1 coordinate 7,233,864, forward strand.
AAAAGTTCCTATGGGATAGCAAAAAATTAAAATGTCACAAAGCTGCTGGCAAAAGCTAGTAGATTATAAACAAGCAAATGTCCATGTTTGAAAATTTCTTCTCTTTTATTTAAATTACCACCATACCGTGCAAAGTTAAAAAAACACTCTCCAGGGTCTCCATATGCCCTACCTGAAATCGTCCTACGTCCCGGCGTAAATGATTGAAAACAAAGTGTCCAAAAATGAGACTAAGCTAGCCACAACCGGTGCAACTACTATTATCTGGGATCTGTTCTGAGCAATTTACCCATTTACCGTAAGCATAAGGAAATTTCCTGTGTGCCATATGTCGAAATGAGCGAGTGAATAAGAGCCTTAGTACACAATAGGAGTGCAAATTTGTCACCGGTACGAGCCACTCACGAGCGAGGTGCTAACTCGATCGGTACTCACGGGTAATGCAGAATAGGCCCATTAGAAACTTATTGTTAGGAGATTCGATTTCGGTTGATTAGTATCAAGAAGTGACGGATTAAGGAAATGCGGGGTAAATAGCAAATTTCGTTGAGGAGGCTGACTGGTTGGAATCTGTTCATTTATTTGTCATAAAGCAAGGCCGTAAGCCTAGGATAGCAACCGTGGGAGGCCAGGGGACCGTTTTTTGAACATGGAACGCCTAGGAACGTATACGTAACTTTGACAGTTTGTATGGAGAATCTCTATGTTGTCTATGAAAGTTGCGAGTACTCCATACAAGTTCCGTATACGACCATACCGTGCGAAGTTCAAAAAACGCTCTTTAGGGATATGCCCTACCTGAAATCGTCCTACGTCCCGGCGTAAATGATTGAAAATTAAAACTAAACTTCTGCCCAAGTATAATCACAGCTGCTTAGAGTATAAATAACTAACTTTAGTTATGTATACTCTAAGCACAGCTGCCTTTTAAAGTTACATCTAGTAGCTTTGCCCAGTGGTTAGTGACTGCAATCCCAGAATGCAATTAGGTCGCTCAATGTGCAGGTGTTTGGGCACTACACTAAAGACAGGATTATACTGATGCGACTTCAGGAAAATTCAGTATCTGTGTCACTAAAAAATACGCTACTGTTCCACCTGCGTCATAACGCGTTAATGTCGACACGTTACGATGTGGTTACGATTAACGCTGCGAGTCTTAAGTTTAACACGTTAAAACTTGGGCCACATCTAAGTAACGACTCAATTAGTGCGCTAATGTACACGTTACGACGCAGGTGGAGCAATAGCATCCGGCGGAAGCGGGTACAGGGGCCCGAAGCAATTGCTACATTAATTTGCTTTATGGTTAATACGACACTGGTATAGAGAAGTGATTAACAAGGTGGGTCTAGAGAGCTCTCGTGAGCATGACGTGCGTGCAATGTTCTCATATTGTTATTTTATTACCGACTTTTAAAAAGCAGGAGGTACTATATTTGTTCGTCTAAATGTATTTTTTGTGTATGTTCAATGTTCATCGATATTTTCGCCAATAGGCTATTTGACAACATTGAAAATATACTATTGATTGTGGTAATCCTTACAGATAATAGTCTGAAATAGACATATTTCACTTTGTTTAAACTAAAATATGTATACTTTTTGCAAATTACACGAAATAAAATACGATATTTTTTTGATATTTTATCTGTGACAAAAAACGCTCTAAAGGTGGGCACACACGGTCAGTTAAACTGATCAGTTTTTAGCGTCACTCCAACTGGGTGCTCATTCGTTAATGAAAAGGTGGGAATTGGTGGTTCCATATTTGAAGACAGTAGTGGAGCCATGATATTTCTTCGATAACTTGTGTTAAGTGTTTCAATTTTTCATGAGAAATTATTGGAACCAAAGTTGTTTGAAATTTGATTTTCCACAACTTTGATTCCTATCAACTTTTTCTAGGACCGATATTTTTTAATAAGCCGGTGATGCCATGATTTTTCTTCGATAACTTGTGTTATTTCAATTTTTCATGAGAAGTTATCGGAACCCAAGTTGTTTGAAATTTGATTTCCTACAACTTTGATTCCCATCAACTTTTTCCAGGATCGATATTTTTTTTTAATAAGTTAGTGGTTCTATTTTGTTTCTTCCATAACTTGTTATTTCATTTTTTCATGAGAAATTATCGAAGCCGAAGTTGCTTGAAATTCGATTTCCTACAACTTTGATTCCCATCAACTTTTTCCAGGATCGATATTTTTTTAAAAGTTAGTGGTTCCATTTTGTTTCTTCCATACTTGTGTTATTTCAATATTTCATGAGGAAATTATCGGAACCAAAAATGTTTTAAATTTGATTTCCTTCAACTTTGATTCTCATCAACTTTTTCTAGGATCGATATTTTTTTAATAAGACAGTGGTGCCGTTTTGTTTCTTCTATAACTTGTGTGATTTCAATATTTCATGATAAATTATCGGAACCAAAAATGTTTTAAATTTGATTTCCTACAACTTTGATTCCTATCAACTTTTTATAGGATCGATATTTTTTTTAATAAGGCAGTGGTGCCATTTTGCTTCTTCCATAACTTGTGTTATTTCAATTTTCCATGAGAAATTTGGAAACCAGAAATGTACGAAATTTGATTTCCTACAACTATGATTCCCATCATTTTTTTCTAGGATCGATATTTTTTTTGATAAGACGGTGGTGCCATATTGTTTACAATGGCACCACTGTCATATTCGAAAAATATCGATCCTACAAAAGTTGATGTGAATTAAAGTTGTAGTAAATCAAATTCCAAACAACATTTGTTTAGATATTTTTTATAAAAAATTGAAATTACGTGAGTTACTGAAAATTCAGTTAATCATCGAAGTGGTACAAACATGCAAACCATCGCAGTACCTATCGGCAATAGTTGACTACATTAGGACCCCGCTGCAATTATTTGATGAACTGATGCGATCATTTCATCATGTGTGCATAGCTTCTGGTAGTGGTTTATACATGGAGCCACCAATTCCCACCTTTTAATTTACTGAATGAGCCCCATTTGGAGTGACGGGAAAAACTGATCAGTTTAACTGACCATGTGTGCCCACCTTAAGTCGGGTCGCAACTCTGGTGGCGTCACATGCTAGTAAACGAGAATTTCTCGATTCATTGTTGTTTGTGTTTTGTGTTTTCGGAACAGTATTATTGGATCTGTAAGTTACTTTTCAAGTATTTTCTATCAATTTTCAGATGTAAACTAGCGTATTCACTAGTATTAACTAACGTTATTTACGTGTGTGACGGCACAGACCAGCGCCATTACAGAATGTCGTTTTGGCGGGATGTTAAATATCTATTCTTTAACACTTGACTTTCATTGTTTATACAGTAGATCTCTCGGAAATATAAATGTAGTGTGCTTATTATGTACTAGCAAATAATTTAAAACGTTTTCCAAAAACTAGTCAACTAGCCTATTATGAACCGATTTAAAAAAATATTTCGAAATCTCCTATATCCTCCCGAGGTGCTACCATTTAAATTATATCGAAATCAGCTGAGTCGTTTTTCATAAATCAAATTTTCCTGCTAAAAATTCTGTATGTTATTCTGGTATTATTATTCTGGTATGTTGTATGGGAGCGCCGCCCTTAAATATTTTTTTATTTTAATTTTAGTATTTGTTGTTATAGCGGCAACAGAAGTACACCATCTGTGAAAATTTCAGCTTTCTACCTATAACGGTTCATGAGATGCAGCCTGGTGACAGACAGACAGACGGACAGCGGAGTCTTAGTAATAGGGTCCCGTTTTTACCCTTTGAGTACGGAACTCTAAAAAGTATCCCGATGTGAATGGCGAAGAGCTTTTGCGCTAAATTCTCAATGCATCTTTTAGATGGTTATAAAATGAATATTTACCTACCTCAATCTCAATAAAGCATTTATTTTTAGGAAGTAAGTAAGTAATTAGTAATTTTAGTAAATATACAAACGAACCTTTATAATAACAAAACAGAAAAAACGCAATTTTGGTAACTTTTTTGTGTCCAAACCTTTTTCTCATAAAGTTTTCTTTTGGTGTAATTGACATCAGAATCTGGCTTATGCTTAAACGTCAAGTATAAGGAACATTAAGGAAAGTCTAAGGAAAATTTTTAAAACTTTCATTGTCAAAGTATTCATGTAATGCTTTGTTTTAGAAGCTCCGACTGTAAACACAACTTTATCACACCTGGCTGTGTAAAAATATCTTATTTATCAATAAATTATCACGAGATCTTATTTACCTAAACCTTATTAACCATTATCCTGTACAAGCTTCATCACTTTAACCCGTGACCGCTTTATATTTACAGTTTACAATGTGTAAGAACTAAATTTTACTTTGCGTGGCAGTCATTTTCCTTGAGAAATACGAAATACGATAGTGTCGCGCTCATTTGACAACAGATACCTAAGTTGGTAATTCAGTAATGGTACTCTAACGAAGGCTCGATAAAACGATTCGTTAGCGAATGCGACAAAATTAACATATTTGTCGTGAGTTGATGATAATATCCGTGACAATTTTTTTTACCATGTCATCACATCTTAGCAGTTTCTGGGTCGATTTTCCTTATTTATTTTAGTAGTTGAGTGCTGCGGCTTTTCCTCCTATATTGATATGTCAGTTCGGGATATAATGTTGTTGGTACAGCTGGTGAATAAGACGTGTAGGTAGGTACATAATTCATTAAAAACATTTGATATCACTAAAATCGGTACATAATACTTATTGCAAAGCGCCATTCCCCAAACTTAGTGTTCTTTCTTTAATTTGAATATTTTTTACCAATTAAAATCAGAATACAATCAAAATTAAAATTAAATGTTTAGGCTGGTCAGCAAAATCGCTTCGTTAGTGTTTTTGCAGATCCGAAACAAATAGTCAAAAACCTTATGTGGGGATCTAGAGACCATACCATCCCACTCTTTGGTGCTTCTTTTACCCAGCACGAGATAGTCTTAAATATAATCACATTTTTTCCGGGTAGGTAGACAAAAGAATCGAATCGATACCCAGAGATGTCTATTTCGAACCAGCCACGATCAAAGAGATCTTTTAATAGGCTCTTTCTATACGGTATTTCGGTTCCGATGCCGTATTTTAGTGGCCCAGCTACTAGCGCTAGGACCTACGTAGAGCCTCGAGTGTAGAGCCGAGCTAGTTCAGCATGCGATCACTTAAAGCCACGAAAAGAACTCTTTTCGACGTGTAAAATGTTAAAGTAGATCAAAACGATTTATATTGGATACAAAAGTTTTAATAAAATATTACATAAAGCCATTGAAGTATAATACACGAGAACTGAAGATTGTTGTCTATGACGACGTCAGCCAACTGCCGGCGTACGCCGGCGAAGCGCGCCGACCGGCCTTAGTCGCGATTAAACAAAATGGTTGAATATTTCAGACGTCAAAATATTATTTAAAAAATTAAAAATGGGGAAGTGTGTAGTCAAAACCTTTTAATCCCGTTCTCAATTTCTTCATAAAGCTTCTGGGATTTATTTCCACAAGTAAATACGGTTTACACTATTCGTATTAATTGAAACTATCACATATAATATCATGATTTTAAAAGTAAATAATTTTACAGTTGGTGATGCCAGGTGAAACATGATTTTGTTTCCCTATAATTATGGGAGATTTCGACTAATCGATAATTACTTTTTTGGTACTATAGGATATCCGCAGACAAAATACGTAAAGATAACGATAAATAATGGATAAAAGCCATTAGAATATTACGAAAAGAAACTGACTGGATAATTATAGTAAATAGTGAAATAGTAAAATTACAATAGATTACAATATAACTTCAATAAATACTAAAAATACAAGAGTACAACGATAATAACAAATCCGGTACCTAGATTAATGGGCGGCATTAACGTCTACAGCGATTTTAAATAATACTACAATTGTCTCCTGCTTTCCGTGGTGTATCCGTTCCGGTAACTAACAGTCTGGAACTATTAGGCGTTACGCTATCATCGACTCTCAACTTTGGGTCTTATATAGAGTCAAAAGCCCAATTAGCCTCAAAAAAACTTGGTGTTCTCTCTAAGGTGAGACGGTATTTCACACCTGAGCAACTGCTTAGTCTTTATAAAGCGCAAGTCAGGTCTTGCATGGAATACTGCTCTCACCTTTGGGATGGCTCTGCCAAATACCAGTTGGAGGCTTTGGAGTCCATTGAAAGGCGAGCCAGGAGGCTGATAGGCAACGAAACCTTGACTGAGTCGAAGCTGCAAAGTCTTGAGCATCGACGTAGGGTGGCGTGTCTGTCTGCCTACTATCGGATACACTTCGGTGAGTGCGCCCAGGAGTTGCACGATCTGGTCCCACCTGCCCCTTTCTTCTATCGTACGGCTAGACAGACGCGACCAAAGCGCCACCCTTTTATGGTGGACATCCCACGCGTTAGAACAAAGCGTTTTGAGTCCACATTCCTCATACGAACTGCCAGAATGTGGAACGCTTTGCCTAAGTCTGTCTTTCCGTTAAAGTACAATGTAGGTGTCTTCAAATCTCGAGTAAATAGGTATTTTCTAGGTAAGCGTGCTACATCCTAGACCGCATATCTGCTTTACATCAGGCAGTGTGTAGTCAAACGCAAACCTATTTGAAATAAAAAAAAAAAAAAATACTAATAATCATTACTATTTTTATAATTATTGATAGTTATGAATCAAGCAGCAGAATCAGACTTAAATAGGTTACGTTTTGTAATTATTAGTTTAATCAAATAGCTCGACGGCAACAGGTATCTGTCCGGAGATTGAAGTACAGGTATAGTATAACATATTAGGCTACAATTTTCAGAGAAGTTTTACGTGATACAGAGATACTGAAAAAGCGCGCGTTGCGTGGTATAGGTATGTATGAGTGACACAGACAGCACGCGGGCCGTGCGGGGTGTGTGGTAACTAGTGGTGAGAGCTTACGAACTCGGGCGCGGGTGGCGGTGTAGCTATGCTAGCTGTTAGTCTGCTATATTTATTATTGTTTATTATAATTGTTTACTCCAACGGTTCCAGAATAAAAAAAAACATCACTGCAATTTTCAAAACAATATATTGTAGATTCTTCATGCAATGCTTTCGAATTTTCTTAAGGGATATCCTGTCCTACAATATGACACGTTTTTGATAATTAAGTATTATTATGACGATAATTATTTTAATTATCAAGAACGAATAAATATTGGTCGGATAAATGAATAAAATATTCTTTGTATTATAACTTTATTCATAATTACATTATAATTTATTAGATTTTGATTAATTACTCAAATTTATAATGTTATTACTAAAATGTTGATTATTAAAAATATCGGTTTGTATCACTGACATTGAGAAGATATCGTAACATTTTGGGGAAATTACAATCTAATGAACTGGCACCCTAAGTAGGCATTGTCCGACTAAATTTAAAAATATTGCTATTTCTGTCATTTTCAACGTCTTACCGTACTTTAGCAACTAGTGTAACAGGGATAGAGATATGATTCTTTGATTACCTACCAACGATATTCGGGCGGTTAATGTGTCGCCATGCCTAGCAACGCAGTTGTTTGAGTCTGCTTATCTAGACATTAAACATCATTGCATAAAGCTCTTAGCAGATGACATGACAATTCATACAGAACAGTATTTTACAAAAGAGTTCAGTTGACAAAGTAAAGAGTTCCTGTTCTAATATCTTCTCTCTTTGTCTACTGGCTCATGCTTATATATTTAGATAATGTGTCCAATATTGGTCGATACAGTGGCTTTGTTAGCATATCTGCCAATTGAAACTCCGAGGACACTTTCTTTACACTTAGAATTCCGACACCTACACATTCTCTCACAAAGAAGTGTCTGATTCTAATGTGCTTTGTTCTCTGGTGCATTTCATATGAAGGATTATGGGCTAACTTTATTGCAGATTCGTTGTCCACATACAATTCTGGTAGTTTTTTATGTGGACCTTCTATGCTCTTCATTAATCTGCTAAGCCATTTCATTTCCCTCGATGTCTCACTTGCTGCGACTATTTCTGCTTCCGTACTGAAAAATTGACACGGACGGCTGTCTATGACTCTTCCATGAAACAGTTCCTCCAGCAAACATACAGATCATGCCTGTCGTCGATCTGCCTGTGTCGAGATCTCCTCCGTGGTCCGCATCACTGTAGCATTTTAAGCCATCAGTACAATCTGCTAGATATTTCAGGCCTACATTTCTGGTCCCTTGCAAATAACGTAAGTAATATACGTTTAGCTTTTACGACATCTGAGCATGTGGGATTCTCTAAATGTCTTGAAACCATGCTCACAGCGAAAGCTATATCTGGCCTTGTTCAGACCATCAGGTATGCCAATGCTCCTACGAGCTCTCTATAGGGGAATTTTCCTGCAGGTATGTCTTCTCTTAAACCTGCCGTACTGTCTTTCAGGATAGGCGTTTTTACTGATTTACAATCCTGCATTTGGAATCGTTCCAATAATTTCTTTGTATAGGCAGTCTGAGTTACCTTTATTGAGCCATCTCTATGTTTTTCTATTTCCAAGCCCAAGAAATAAGAGGCTGGTTTCGATTTGATCTTAAACCGTCTTCTCATCTCTTCAAGAAAATTTTCTGCTTCTTCTTGATGTGATGATGCTAGCAATCCATCATCAACATAGAGAGCTAATATCAGCTTCCTTTCTCCTCTCTGCCGAATAAAGAGACATGGATCTGCCTCACTTATGTGAAATCCAGAATTTGCCAAAAACTGATTGATGCAATTATTCCAACAACGAGGAGCCTGTTTTAGCCCGTATAAACTCCTTTTAAGTTTACATACTTTGTTAGAATCATTGTCATATCCTTCAGGTGGTTTCATATATATGTTCTCATCCACATTTCCATATAAAAATGCTGTAGATACGTCAAACTGCGTCAAATTCATTTTGTCTCTCGCAGCGATACTCAGTATTACTCTGATAGTACTCATTTTAGCAACTGGGCTAAAAGTTTCTGAGTAATCAATACCTTTTCACTGAGAGTACCCTTTGATCACCAGTCTAGCCTTATAGCGCTCAATCGTCCCATCTGGATTTAATTTCACCTTGTAGACCCACTTACATGGAATCGCTCGTTTACTTTTTGGTAGGGACACCATTTCCCAAGTTTCATTCTCTTGTAACGAGTTCATTTCCTCATCCATAGCTTCTTTCCATTTAGCATAATCTTTGCCACTAATGGCTTGGCAATATGTTTGTGGTTCTTTAAAATCATTAATCTCATTAATATTCTTGACGGCGCTCATGACAAATTCGCCAAATCTGTCTGGAGGCTTGAGCGTCGACCTATCTCTGAGAGTCATTCTGCCTTCATCTTCTATTTCCCGAATAGGCAAAATGTCTTCTCTGTCAGGTTCCTCTTCATTTGAATGTACTGATTCGTAATCACTCATCTCAGATTCATCATCCCTATTTACTAAAGTTTCTTCGAATACATCTCTGTTTGATGGTTCGTCAACTATGTCATTGGGAAATAAAGCCCTATCTGGCAGCGATGACTGCTGAACCAGTGTTGTCAAAGGTATGGGCGCATCAAAAACGGTTGGATTTGTCTGATGATCCTGAGAAATTGGATCTTGAGTCACTGGTTTTAGAGTTTTTTCTTGAAAAAGAACATCTCTCGAACGCATTATTTTGTTTGTCTCTTGCACCCATACTCTATATCCTTCGTCGTGATCATATCCAATCAATATGCCCTTCACGGCCTTCTTATCTAACTTTTTTCGCGTTACCTTTGGAATATGAGCATAGCAAGTACTACCAATAATTCTTAAATGCCGAATCCTTGGCTTCTCTTTATACCAAATCTCATATGGAGTCTTATCCAAGTTCGTTGGCCCAGTCCTATTCAAAATATAAACACTAGCTTGCACCAGTTCAGCCCATAGTTTTTCAGGTAGCCCTTTTGCTTGCATGATTGCTCTAGTTGCTTCAACAACTGTCCTGTTTTCTCTCTCTGCAGAACCATTTTGTTGAGGCGTATGTGGTACTGTTATTCTATGCTCAATACCATTCTCTGCAAGTATTTTCTTTACATCAGTATTGTCAAACTCTCCACCACCGTCACTAAGCAGACATTTCACAGTATAACCTGCTGTTTTAGTCTCGGCAATCATCAAAGTTAACTTCTCTTTGACTTCAGATTTATACTTTAAGAAGTATACCTTACGGTAGGATGTAAAGCCATCTTTGAACAATACGTAATATCGGTACTTCGAACAACTCTCTGGAAAGGGTCCACATACGTCTGTACTTACGATCTGTCCAGGCTCTGTAGCTCTGTTTTCTCTCTTTCCAAACTTAAGACGGTGTGCTTTTCCGTAGATACAGCCCTCACATGATATATCATTGTCCAACTTCAATTCAATCCCTAGCTCTCTCTTGACTAACTCTTTCACATGTCTCTTATTCTGGTGACCGAATCTCTCATGATATAGCTGAAGATGGTCTTTTGACTCTAAGCTGTTAATCTCTAATGGCTTCACAGGCTTAACGTTAGTTAGTCGCAGCTTGTACAAACCACCTTGTTTCTGCCTGTCCCCAATAAGCTTCACTGTCCCGTCAACCGACAACTTACATATTGTAACTGTTGACGTGAAAGTACTTTTCGATAGTTTATCTTGAGCTGCAAGCACCGAAAATAAATTTTTCTTCATGTTAGGAATGTACCAAACATCGTTGAGCGTAATCGTGTATTTTATACCCTCTACGTCAGATTCAACTACCAACGTTCCTTTTCCAATTGCTGGAATGGCCTCTCCACTCGCAGTAATCACTGTACGAAGGTCATTAAACGGTTCAAATGTCTCAAACAATTCTTTTGTATAGGTCACGTGACTTGTTGCCCCATTGTCGACATACCAGCCTTCACTATCTGAACCGTCTGTTAGTATGTTTACTGTAGTGATAGCCATGGTACCATTATTTGAAGGTGATGGTTTCGGCGGACGACCGTCAGACAACCATTTAGAACACTGCCTTATCCAGTGTCTGTCATTTCCGCAATAATGACACTTTCCTTTCTTTCCTTTAATCTTCTTTGAATTCTTTGCTTCTACGCTAAGAACTTCTTCTCTATTTTCACCATTCTTACTACGCAGAGCTCTTTCATGTATACACAAACTACTAGTAAGATTTTCTACTGTCCTTTCTGACTGTGACATTAACAACCAGCTCGCCTTGAAAGAGAAATATTCGTCAGGCAAGGTGTCCAGAATTTTACACATCAGAAATATTTCTGGCAACTCTCCCTTAATATCAGAATTTTGCATCTCTTGCGTGAGTTCAAACCATATGTTCTTCATTTTTGACAAATGTGTCGCAATGTCGTGGTCTGATTGTTTCTTATAGCCAAAAAACTGAAGACACAGGTCATAGGCTCTATCTCTCGACTCACCTGCGAAGATTCGATGTAGCTCTAACCAAACCTCTCGTACATTTGTGTATCGCATGACTTTCTGAAGATTCTCATCGGATAGATTTGTTGTGATCAATAAGAGAGCAGCACTATTTCCTCTGTTGTAGTCAAGCATCTCCTTGTTATACTTCTCTTTTTCATGAGGATCCGACAACACTGGCTTGCTGACCCTTCCTTCGACGATGTCTAGGAGACCTAATCCGCCCAAAGCTGCAATTATTTTGTACTTCCATATCGTCCAGTTTGATTTTTCTAGGTTTCCAACCTTCACTTTGGTTGCCTCTATGATGGCTTGCTCCATCATTACAACTAAAAATGTGTTGTACCACCTCCTGACTAAAATCTTCTCTGGATTTTTCGTATTTAACGCTCTGCTGCCATGTTAAAGTAGATCAAAACGATTTATATTGAATACAAAAGTTTTAATAAAATATTACATAAAGCTCTTAGCAGATGACATGACAATTCATACAGAACAGTATTTTACAAAAGAGTTCAGTTGACAAAGTAAAGAGTTCCTGTTCTAATATAAAAAAGTAACAGATACTCGTATATACTATGCCATAACGTTATCTCGTTCTGACACGTCGAAAGAAATATTGCGTGATGCGCATCCTAGCCCGGCAGGGGAGAGTTTTTTGAACTTCGCACAGTTTGATCATATACGGAACTTGTATGGAGCACTCGCAACTTCCATAGACAACATAGAGATTCTCCATACAATCTGTCAAAGTTACGTATACGTTCCTAGACGTTCGAAGTTCAAAAACCGCTCCCCAGGGGACCGTTTTTTGAACTTCGCACGGTTTGGCCGTATACTGAACTTGCATGGAGCACTCGCAACTTCCATAGACAACTCTATCCATAGAGATTCTCCATACAATCTGTCAAAGTTACGTATACGTTCCTAGGCGTACGAAGTTCAAAAAATGGTCCCTTGAACTGCGCAAAAGCTTCGATACCTGCAGTTTTAGCGTTTTTCTCCTGCACTATATCACTTCTTCTTTTCGTTTTCGATTTTGAACATAGGCTTTTTCCAATTCAAGCCATGCTACATGGTAAGTAGGTATATTTTTTATATCAGTACGGAACCCTAAAATGAATTCATAGTCGACTTTCTTTACACACAGTCATAATAGGAGGCACGGCTCTCGAGAGGGCTTAGCGTTATTTGCGCCGGAATTACAGCGATAAGTGGGTAGTTGTACGGTTGTCTATCTTTATCAGATGTCCTGACAAGCTTGAGGCAGAACGTACTCCACGTGGCCACGAAACTGGCATATGCAACTGACTCCGCTTGGGCTTTTGGTTTAGTTTGGATTCGTTTTTTATTTTGATCTTTTATTCATTCTTTTAATTATGAATACTTCGTATTATCAAGGTTCTTATCGATAAGTATAAGTTATTATGCAGTTGATTATCGTTATCGAATCTCTTGACTCAAGAAGCTGAACGTACTCCTTGGCAATAGCTATTGCAGCCGACTCGACGTTGACACCTACCTACTTATGAAGTCTAAGTAAGTATCCCCATAGAATAAATAATAGTAAAATTCACAGAATACTTAGTAATAGATAACAGTAGCCGAGTGTGAGTTTTGTCGTAAACATGACGCGCTCCTCGGCGAGCGCCTAAGTATGTAATTTGTATGAGCTTGTTGTGTTTCAAAAACGCGCCGCTGGTGGCGCTGTACATTTCTTCATACAAATTACATGCTTACGCGCTCGCGGCGACCGCGTCATGTTTACGACAAAACTCACACTCAGTATACAGTCAGTGGAAAAAAAACGTAAGCTAAATCCAAACATTTTTTTACTGTTATCAAACTCAAAAGTCAACGATCGCGATTATCGCTAATATTCATAACAAAACATTAAGACCGGTTTTATATGAATAACTCTATCTAAAGCCTTAAGTGTAGGCCCATACCAGATATGCATGAGATCCATGAGACGGAGGCGTGCGCGCAGGGAGCTCTCTGATTGGCTGACGGAGAATGACGTCAGTGCAGCACTCTGTTGCTACAATACATAGAATAGATAATATGTTATCGAGTTTAAAATAAAAATATGACAGTTGGAAAAACGATGAATCTATATATTACCAAAGATATGGCTTCAGAAAATACGATCGTGTCGCCTTTTTGAGACTATTAATAAGGCGGTGTGTCTGTTTGTATCGTTATCACACATATCTCGAGAGGATTCGACTTTCGCGGTTTTCCTTTTTGAAGTTCGTACCGTGTCTTATTCTGATAAAGAAAATTGCTGACTATTATGAAAGAGCAGTAGGTATTTAATTTTGAAAATTTAGTTTTAGTGTTAAACTGTTGTAAAGTAAAAAATTAATTCACCTTAAGTTAATTTTTACTTAAGTTGAATAAATAAAATACATTTTAATGCTTGAAATAGTCTTATTTTAAAACCTCCGACATGATTTCTTTTTCAGTCCTTTCTGTATTCGACATCCTAATAATATTAATGACTAAACATCATCTAATTAAATCTAATGGATTTTGACATTTATCTAATTACTATATTAATAGCCGGATGCAGCTTAATGCTTCTTGTGTATAAACTAATAAATTAATTGATATAAATATTAAGAACAAGAACTCAGGCCTTTTGGCGGCTTTTACGGCTTTCGCGGCAGGCCAAAAGCTCGATGGTAAGTTCGTATAGGCCAGGTGGCTAGCCCTGTATGCTGAGTGTGAGTTTTGACGTAACCATGACGCGCTCTTCGGCGAGCGCGTAAGTATGTAATTTGTATGAAGAAATGTACAGCGCCACTAGCGGCGCGTTTTTGAAACACGACAAGTTCATACAAATCACATGCTTACGCGCTCGCCGAAGAGCGCGTCATGTTAACGACAAAACTCACACTCAGCATACAGTATTCTGAGTGTGAGTTTTGTCGTAAACATGACGCGCTCTTCGGCGAGCGTGTAAGCATGTAATTTGTATGAACTTGCACTCGCACAAAGTGTTTCGAAAACGCGCCGCTAGTGGCGCTGTACATTTCTTCATACAAATTACATGCTTACGCGCTCACCGAAGAGCGCGTCATGTTTACGACAAAACTCACACTCAGCATACTGGTGTCTAGAGTTTTAAGTCGTGTGATAGCCTCTGATATGGCTAAACGGGTAAAACAAGCGGGACGTACAATTTATCTTGTCATTCGAGCCACGGTAGCGCTCAGTTGTAAATGCTACCCGCCGTCATCCAAAGATTGCCCGTGCCGAGACACGGTCAGTAATCTGTTATAAATTTTCGTTTTTTTTATCTCCTCTGTAAATTAAGGGGTTCACAAACGAACCTACGTAACCACTGAGCCACCGTAGCAGTCAGACCTTGAAGGTATAAAGAATATAGAATAAGTATAATTTTGGGGAAATGAGCGAGGGAGATGGAAAATTGTCATATAAAAACCCCTTAAGCTCTACTTGTATTCTTGTATCTCTTTTCGTTGAATTTTAGTTGATCTATGGTTTATTTTATCTTATGTCGTAAATATTGTTTAGTATCATCCATCCATCAGCCATAAGACGTTCACCGCTGGACATAGGCCTCCTCTACACGAAATCATTTAGTACAAAATAGTGAATTTTCGTTTCGTAGGTAGGTAGGTATATCCCACCAGTATTGAAAACAATAATCATATTTTAAAATGAACCTAAGTATTCGTGTATTTAGCTTAAAACTATTTGTTATTTCTAAACAAGTGTCGTCTGTCCCACCTCACCTTGTCTACTTCCTTTATCGGAGATTTGAAAGAGTTGTAAAGCTACAAAAGGTATAGAGAGCTCTATTTAGCTTTGCTTGTGAGACAATACTGTGCGGCTATAATCTCTTAAAGCCACTGTATTGGTTTTTGGATACACACAGCGTTTTAAAAGGAAAGAAAACGCACGTTTTTGAAAGACTGTCTGTTGTTCTAGGACCTCGTGTTTTTTGAGATCGCGTGTTTTGAGAAACCTCACGTACCTATTTGTGAGAACTGGCTACATTACAAGCAAAGACTTTATGACAGACACTATATGCCGGGACTCCACCAAAGCGGAGATGAGACGAGTTGAGAGCAGATGTTTTTTAAACAACCAATAGAATTGTGTTATTGACACATCTCCTCTCCGCTCAGATTCAGTGGAGATCGCTGTACGGAGATGTGTAATATTTATGTGGACGACGCTCAGTGGAGACGAGAGATATGAGCGGCGTGCAGTGAGCGATGTCAGCGAGCGTGTCAGAATGCGTACTGAGCACTCAACGCCTCGCACCAGAGCTGTAAAACATCTCTTCTCGCACAGCACACAGCACACCGCACACATCACCGCTTTGGTGGAGTCCCCCGAGCTGCAAAACATCTCATCTCGCACAGCACACAGCACACCGCACACATCTCCCCTTTGGTGGATTCCCCCGAGCTGAAAAACATCTCTTTTCGCACAGCACACCGCACACATCTCTGCTTTGGTCGAGTCCCCCGAGCTGCAAAACATCTCTTCTCGCACAGCACACAGCACACCGCACACATCTCCGCTTTGGTGGAGTCCCCCGAGCTGAAAAACATCTCTTCTCGTACAGCACACAGCACACCGCAAACATCTCCGCCTTGGTGGAGTCCCGCCCTAAGCGTGCTGGGCTCACTGCCAGCTGGTAGTGGGCTTTAGCATTTGGTTTATCTTATGTGTACAACTTCAAGGGTCTATGGTTTATCCAATTGCATTGTATGTAGGTAGTAGTAGTTTAAGTATGTAGTTTTAGCTTGAGTAGTATTGTATTTTGTTACAGTTAATAAAGTTAGTAGAGTCTCAGAAGTCAGAGTCCACTTTACTTGAGATGTTGTTTCATGAAAAATGGTGATGGAAAAAAGTATCCGAAGTTTTCCTTGTTCTGATAGCTAGTAAAATTTAATAACAAGCCGTTATCTACGAAAAGAACTCTGAGCGGACTCCGAATAAGAAAGTACCATAAACCGACCGAAGCTGCTGTAATTTTCAAGAAAAAGTTTGTGTCGCTGCTATCGTGTCGTCTAAGTTAGGGTGTTGATATTTTGCAATGCTGAAAAAAGTCAAAAACTAGACTAATATTTGAAGATATTTTCCTCGCTTCACTGCAAATACAACAACATTAACAGTCGAGCGAAGTAATCAACTAAAGAATGACTTCATTGAGCCGTTGAGCGCACGTGCTAAACTCATGAAAGCTCGCAGCGACAGAGCAATATGATTGAGACATATTTATATATTTCACTAGATCAATTTACATGTCAATATAATTCATAAGTAAGACAATTTCGCCAAAGCTTGTTGATGCTGTTGGTGACAAGAGAGCTGGCTCATTCCTCGCACAGAGAATCTCTTTAGCCATTCAGCGTGGGAATGCAGCCAGCGTTCTTGGCACCCTACCACACGGACACAGAATTTGTTTCGATTTTTAGCCTTTTTTTATTATATAGGTAGGATGTATTTATATAGGTATAAGGTAGTTAAGAATTAAATTTCAATGTTTTTTAAGTTATAAAAATATTATAGAATTCATAAGTAGTACATAATAGAACCTAAGTCAAAATAATAGAAGACCACCTGACTACGTAGGCAACTTGGCTCTGCAACTTTCTATCTCCGGTCGAAGAACCAGAGGCAGAGCGAAGACAAGATGGAGGGATGTAGATCATTAAAATCATTAAAATGATAGGTTTGCTCAATAAGCCAACATTTCGGGCGAGTTTTAAAGCTCTGGCGAGTAGGGCTCCTGTAATGTGTTCTGGTAAGTGGTTGTATACATCAGGGCCCATGACGTGAGTGAGCTTGGCTGACTTTGCCAGTGTTTGCCTCACACTAGCTAGTTGATGAGCGGTTCTTGTGGGGTAGTCATGGTTCCTTCCGCGTACCTGATACGAGTCCAGGTTCATCCTCACGTGCAATACATCGCTACCTGTTGTTTAATTATAGATGCTAGAGTCAGGACGCCTAGGCTCCTGAAATAAGGTTTACACACGTTTCCTGACTTACCCCCACAATCGCTCGAATTTGGAGTCACACGCAAACGCGCAAATTTAAGTAAACTATGCAAAACTCAGCACAGATATTCTGTATAGGCTTGCCAATTTGCTTGATGCAACACACTTCCAAGATCATCACCTGTCGGCATAATAATATATTAGCAAACACATGTTTATAAAACTGTCTCGTATGTAAAAACATGAGTTTGTTTTGTTGAAGCATACCGGCAGTTGTGAGCAAATTTGTTTTGGGATAACGACACCTTCAGCAAATAGCATTATCAATGCTCGCGGCATTTTTGCAAATTGTTACATTTGTTTGTGTTACACAAGAAATGTAATTTTTAGAGTTCCGTAGTCTGTGAAGGAATTTAGAAATCAGCGCATGAACCAAAACCTTCCTGATCCTTTGGTTGGTAGACCTACATATATCCGAAGGTAGCTTGCCAAAGATTGGTATTGACAATAAAGCCGGTAGTAATCGCAACACTTAATAATACCAATAAATACATTGTTTCTCTTGTACATTTTTATAAAAAATGATCTATACTCGTATAGGGGAAAGTCCTACAGTACCGGCCGGCATCCAGTACCGGCCAGTCACTGTTTCCGTAATTCTATGACAGATGGCGCTGCACGGTTCGCGCCATTCGTTTAGTTTGTACTCGTAAGTGTAATGACTCAAACGGGGGCAACTTGTCGCTACAGGCTGCTCGTCAGTGCCAATTTATGTGTTGCGCGCGGTGTACGTACGATACACAAGTAAAGTTCCGTGGATTATCAGAGAAGATTACAGCCTATTTAAAACGAAATTAAACGTGGTATGTATTGATTACTTATAAAGCTATAATAAAATTGGTTTTAATTCACTTCATGCGTCACATTTTTGTCGCTGAGCTATTACGATAATTTTATTCCGTTTCCTGCAGTACCAGCCACAAAATTTTCCTCCAGTACCGGCCACTATTTAGGTTCATTTAAAAAATGGTTTATTTGTTTGTAGGGACACAATGATGTCAAATGATGAAGGTGAAGATAAAACGAAGAAAAAGAAGCACCTGGGATCCTGATAAAATGCATACAGCCATAGAAAAAGTTTTGAGCAAGGAAATGAGTGCGCGCCAGGCAGCCGATAGATACGAGGTTCCAAGAACTACGTTAAATGATAGAATAAGTGCTATTAAAAACGAGAAAGAGGTATCAATAAAGCCTGTTATGGGTCGTTTCCACAAAACATTCTCACCTGAACACGAACAAGTGTTGTCAAAACATGTTAAGGACTTGGCAAATAGGCTGATGCCCTTAAATAAACAGGAATTTCTCAGACTTGCTTTCCAACTTGCCGAAAAATTTTCAAGAAAGGAAAGAGTTTGCTTTCAGGTAAAGATGTAAGTAAGAAAACTAAGAAAAAAACCAAAAGAAAACCAATGTCCACCTCACAGGCCAAATGAAGAAGAGACAATTTGCCCTTTGTGCCTGGAATCTCACGACGAAGATTGGATACAATGTGGAAACTGCAGGGTATGGGTCTATGAGGCTTGTGCGAACATCTCTGAATTATCAAACCAATATGTCTGTGATTTTTGTCTCGTTTAAAAAACATTTTTTTGATGGCCGGTACTGCGGGACATTTTTTAGAATGTCAGTTTTGTATAACCTTGGAATTTGATTATTAGAGTTGATGATTACTAAAAATATCGCTATTTTATTACGTCTATTTACAGCTTATGAGTTCCTCTATTTATATCATCAACTATTAAACATGTACCTTACAGGGTTTTTAATTTATTCTAAATAAACCTTAAGGTGACGGTACTGTAGGACTCTCCCCTATGTAAAGCCAGTAACTTACTTTTGTTGCTTTTGTAGGCTAAAAATATGACACGGCCCTTGCACAAAAGGTCCTGTAGACTTAGTTAGTTGTTTATACATTTGACTGTAATTTAGGGAACTCTACTAGGTAAGACTACTCGTTAAACGGGCAGTCTTTGACGTAATTACTGTTATCTAAATTATTTAATCAGTGATCTTACTTAGTAGATATATCCTAGTAAGAGTATCTGTATGTCCGCTAATCAGTAGGCCAAGCATGCGACCACGAAAAGCCACGAAAAGAAGTCTTTTCGACGTGTGAAAACGTGTCAGAAATATACTTCGCCATAACTCTGTCTCGTTCTGTCGTGTCGAAGGAAATATTGCGTGGTGCGCATCCAAGCCCGGCAGGTCTAATAAATTAGTCATTGTAGTTATACTCGTAGCTATAACTACCTAGGTACTTAGAATCTTGTTTAGTGAAATGCCGAACAAAGGTATATCAAACTTCTTACTTCAAAATAGTTTTATTATCACGATTCTTAAATTTGTTTATTATATCTTGTCAATGTCAAGGAGTTGGATGCCAATGATATGTTAACTTTGTAGAGACGCCTTACCGGGTTTTGGCGGGAACGCGGAAAAGTCATGTCGCCCCATTGAATTATTTTGTGTTAAACTTGTGTTTTATCAGTGATATTTAGAGAAAAATTGTGGTATTTCGTTGATTATGAGCTGATTTACGTGCATGAGTGTAGGCAAGTGATATAATGTGACGTTTCGTGTCGTTCCGTGTTGTTACCAAAACTCCATAGACGCCTCTAGTAAAATCTCCACTGTTTTACTGAGGAAACAAAAGAAGAAGAAGACGTCTTACCTACAAAATGGGCGTGCAACAGGAATAGAAAATGTCTGAAGAACTGCGGTTACTTAGACATTTTCTATTCCTGTTGCACGTAAATTTGAATATCATTACGATAAGATTCAAATTTACGTCATAGCCAGGGACATAAAATGGCGGATAGTTGCACTTGTAAATTTCAAAACCGTAATAAATATTATTTTTATTAGTATCAAGTTTAGCATTTTTAATTATGTCATCTAACATTACCTATTGATTTTTAATAGTAATTGTATACACATTTATCAATTATACTACCACGTGTCTTTTAAATGATTATTTACTCGAACGTACGTACTATGACCATGAATAAGCAGTTGATATCTTGATATGATATTGATAAATAGTTGATTGACAGATTGACATTGGCGACTCTGTTTGTTTTTTTTAAGGTTTGTTTCGAAAGCCAAAAGTAGAATATTAAGTAAATTTTGTTTGGTAAGCTATATCAACATTATTTTGATCAATCTCAGCGCCATGATAATTAAATAAAAATAAATTTAAACTAAAATTTTAGAAATTGCTGCGTTACGTTTACATACCGTAGGTAGTCTGATACCTACGTAAAAACGTCTGTAAACGTAACGTACATAATTATTATATTGCTATTGATGTGTATACTCAAACAAAGGATTTATGGATTATGTCATTGAGACACAACAGGCACCTCCAGAAATTTACAAGGTTACTGTAACCTTCCTGTAAAACTTTTATTATCTTTGCTTTGTCGTTATTATATGAAATAAATACCTACCTACCTAAATGAACCTGTGAAATAATTATTAGAGAAATATACTCCTTGCGTTGTGGTGTACAAAATGAACTGAGGATGTAAATGTTTATTCCTGTGGAATAGTTGTGATTACGATGGATAGTGGAGAGTCGGGAGCGTCGGGTCCCGCCGACGTGGGGACCGCGGAGGCGGCGGCGGCAGCAGAAGCGGCCGAGCAGACGCCTGTGCAACCGCGTGAGTAAGTAATACTTCTAAAGGTTTTATCTTTAGATCAATCATTCATCTAAGGTTTTATCTATTGCCTCCGCTAGGAGTAAATATTTTCTTTGGCTTTTGCCCGCGGCTTCGCCCGCGTGATACATGCTTTAGTTGTTGTACCCTTAGGAACCTTTTATTTTTATGGGATAAGAAGTAGCCTATGCCATTACCAAAAATCAAGACCTATATTTATTGCTCTGTTTCTGCATGAAAGAGTAACAAACCAACAAATATATTTTCGGATTTATAATAGGTACCTATTGAATGAATGAATTAATGGAAATAATGTAAATGTAGAATAATTAATAGTATACGAGTAGATATAATGATTCGAATATATATAATTGTTATTATTAGTTAATAGTTATTATATAAATATCTCTTATAGTTTGTGGTGCAAACTAACATAGGTACAGAGCTTTTAGTCATACCAAAACTAACTAGGTATTGCATGTCCGCTAGGATCAGCTGTTGCGTCTTTATAATGTTGTAACATCTAATTGTACGCAGTTCAGAGCATTAAAGAATATCTTTATCTTTATTAGAAAGGACTGATAAAAATATCTATATCGTTTTGTGAACGAAAATGTCATATTTCCCTATGCACCACGCCTGTCATTTGGTGGATTCAGATAGTACTTTTACACTTTTTTGACTCAGGGGAATATCTTTATGGATTAGGATTTACAACCATATCCAGGGAGAGGCAGGGTGGTTATGCAGGAACTGGGAATCCAGCCAAGTAGCAGTGTACCTACTAAAATCCCTGGAGTGTTTAGTCCCTGAGCGTCAAGGCCCATTCACATAATTATATAAGTTAAGTCACCGTCCCGTCTCCTGGGCCCCACCACAGAACAGCAGAACTAATGGCCCCACTGATCATCGTGCCAAATGGATGACATCCATTCGATGTTACGATTTTGTGACTTTGTCGACTTTGTCGTGGCGACTTATTTTGGTTTAGCGAGCGGTTTAGCGTCAAAAGTAGTTCAGCAACTGATCTGATTAACTTGAAACTAAAACACCTGTGGATTTATCTTTATGTACATGTTATGTTACCTATAATTATCTTTAAACAATTTTTGTGTAAAGCATGCAGTCTAAGCTTAACAACACTTAAGACGAGGCATCGAGCCGAGAAACACTAAAACGAGTACTTTTGAATGCGCGATGTGAGAGGGCGAATGATATTGATTCAAATTTAAAACATATCATAGATCTTGAAAAAGTTAATGAACCGGACCAAATTTTGAAAAGTGACCGGCTTTATTAAAAAAAACATACAAAATTCTTACCAAAAAAAGTTTAATAATTCGAATGCTCAGAATTATCAGCGACAACACCCCATTATTTTTTAAGAATAAAATAGCCAGATAACTTTTCTATGTAACAGACCGAGAAGTATTTTTTTTTAATGTGTGCATTATAAGTAATTAATTAAAAACTGCCGGCCGCCACTCTGGCGAGATCCTGTCGTGCGCGATGGCGTAAAATTTGCCCGAGTGAATGGGCGCGGTACTCGATTTTTGAGAAACAATAGTTCGTCAATGCGTCACCTTAATTGGCAACATTGGCCAAATCCATTTGGATGTCACCCATTTGGCACGATGGTCAGTGGGGCCCTTTACAGTAGTGTGGCTATTCACAAGCCAGTGAAAACGTCGGAATTCCGGGGACGCTTGCGCACACTTTCGCGACCCCGACAGCGCTAAAGGACACCTTACTCGCAATCCCGGTTTAAGGAAATCGAAACGGGTCTTATTACAAAAACCTGCTTGGTTATTATGGTTTCATATTCACGTGGCTACGTAAGCACATTTCATTTACGTAGGTAACTAAAAATTAATATCGCGGAACCAATAAAATACTCTTTGTTGACGTCAATGAAATGACTGTTTACTTAAAATTTCTATAAATCAATAAGTACCAATAGCACAATAGGTACCAGGGGCAGTAGACAATACAAATATACGTACCTATACTAATACTTAGAAATCTATAATTATGTCATGTGTTTTTGCTTAGTTTCATTGGATTCATATTCTGTATTGACGCAAGTCGCAGGGAGGCCTATATCTAGCAGTGGGATAATGAAAGCTGTGGTTGATGATGATGATGATATTGATGATACTGGGAAGTTGGTAAAGGCCATTTTCTCTCTATCTTTTTCTCGTGTCTAATAATAGAATGCCAGCTCACTATAGTATGACAGATAGTACAGTATTTAGATACAGTTAAGTCTATGGGGCCAATACCGATTGTATTACTAATCCCTTATCTTTCTGTGAGTACTTTTATCGTACTAGACAAAACTTGTGATCAAAAATAAGACAGTGATTCACGGAAGATCACTGTCAGTCAGATATTTTGAGTACCCATACCGAACGTTCATAGACATAGACAACCCCACTGTATCATTGAAAGAACTCCCTTATGGAATGTTTCGCCGTAAACTTAAGACATGGCTAATAGAAAAATGTTACTATAGCCTAATCGAATTTTTAATTACATATGCGTAAACGATAACATTTATTAATTTGTTTTTCAACATGTTCATTATTTAATTTGACTTTGATTTTTATTTTATTTAATTTTGTTAATTATTTAATTTGACCGTACTTTGGCATGATTTGTAATTAATTTTAGGAACAATTCTGTTATAACTTTATTATTTACTTAAGTGCTTTTTTCCACATGCTAGTAAATGGCAAATAGAAGGAACGAATTAATCTGAAACACCATGTATATGTACTCTATTTTAGTGGAATAAATATTTCATTTTCATTTTCCATAGATCTCCAATAAGATAGGGTGGAAGCGGCTTGCATCCAGCACGATCCTGCGGTTCTCCGTGCTACCTGACATTTCAACTTGCCAATCCGCTATGTTGGTGACTAGTTCTTCTACGGATTTCCTAATTTCTAGAAAATGTGGTCCAATCAAATTCTAAATAAGTAGGTAAGACGAAGTTTCTTTAAAGGTATAAAAATACTTACTTAACTAGAACCAGGATGGCGAAATCTGTGCATCTACAGCACAAGTCAAACAATGGGGAGTCAGGCCAGTCGCTTTTGCTCTGTATATTTTCTATCTCACCTCCAAAGAGACCTAAAAACCAAATATTCATTTACTGGAAGGCATCATAATTGAATATAGACGCAAGCGTTCATTCAACAAGATCATTTTTTGCAAAAATTAGCATGACCGACTTCACCCGTGTACAGAATCATAACATAGTAGGTATAAAACATTTCCGCTGTCTGTATGCTTCTATCTTTAAAACTACGCAACGGATTTTAATGCGGTTTGTTTTAATAGATAGAGTAATTCAAGAGAAATGTTTATATGTATAATACACTTGTGTGAAGCCGGGGCGCATCGCTAGAACGCAAATATTATGCACGGATAAATGTAACATTTTTCACATTATTGTTGATTTATCAAAAATGGCTCAGCCAATTTCGATAAAATTTAAATGGGACCAATATCGAAGTAAACCCTTTCCAATAAAAATAATTATTGAAATCGGACTACTATAAAAAAAGTTATGCGTGGTTATACATAAAAATATATATATATATATATATACGCGTCGAATTGTATACCTCCTCCGGTGGTTCGTCGGTCAAAAAAATACCTAGGCACATTAGTAGGTATGTTTATATGTATGAAAAAAAAGCCGAGGACTTGCAAATATATTGTACAGAAGGTCTAGTTCAAGGCAAACTACTAGCATTATCATATCACCAACACGAAATGTAACCAGCGCAGCGGGCCAACTCCAGTAAAAGTAAGTTCGTATAGGCCGGGTGGCTAGCCCTGGTGTCAGAGTTTTCTAGCCGCCTGAATGCCTCTGGCATGGATAAACGGATGCAACAACCGGGGCTTACAATTTAATGTGTCGTCCGAGCCACGGTAGCGCTCAGTTGTCACTGCCGCCTGCGCGCTGCGCCTGCGGTCACTCAACTGAAGACTGACCGTGATGAAAATTGCTTAAGGCGCTGCCCAAAGACAAAAATCCGTAAAACGTCATGTTTTTCGTCGCACGGTTAGGCGTAACTGTTAATGATACAAACTTGGAAAAAATACAAAGCACACAATAATAGTTCAAAAGAGAGACTTTTTCAATAATATTGCAAAAAAATCATCTGGTATCTTGGAAAAAAATTCACAATAAATGCTTTAGAAAAAAATCTTTCGATTTGCATTTCTCAATATTTAGTTCGATACCTACTATATTTTTTGTAATCATAAAATAAGAAATTTACTAAATTAGAGACATATCTAAATATTTTATTGCAAACACGGCTTCATTTCTTTTTAAACGAACTAAAACTGCGAAAAATTATCGAATTCTCATCTCGAGTTTCGTCTAAAAACATACGACACGCAATTTTAGACTCTATTTTTATACTGCAAGACATTATTGTAAAATACTTACCTAAAAGTTTACTGTTGGAGCGCCTTAAGAGTAAACAAGTCGCTCATCACTCCATACAAACGTCGGTAGGTAATCACACCAGTGTTTGCAGTTGAATATCTAAAACTAAGATTTATATCAATTTGTCTTTACAAAATCTATGCTTCTTGCTAATAAAACTGTGAAAAAAAATCTCCACTCGAACATTCTTTCCTTTCTTTCGAACTCCTTGGAACATTTGAATTTTAACTCAAATTTTTAGGAAACTTTGGATGCAAAAAACAGAAGAACTAGACTGAGTCATCTTTTATGAAAATAGCGGCCTAGTTTATAAATTTGTTAGTTTAAATAACTATTATTTAAACAAATCCATTCAACATTTTTTTCATGATTTACTACGGAAAATACCTTATGCGCATTTAGTACGCAGCCGTGTTAGGTAATATTAATAGGTTATTTAAAACAAATAAAAATAAAATTATATTGCAATGGGTGCACCCGCGCTATATTTACTGTTTATCATCGAATCTATCTGTTCTTCAGACAATACAGATGAGATATGATTTATTCAAGCTACGCCAAATTTGAGTTCGTGGCGTCAACTTGTTGCACCTTAACTTCCACAATCGCTAACGAACTAAGTGTCGTGAACATAGTCAAACTATGCTATGAGCGCTACCACTAATTTCCACTAAGATCAAACGAATCTGTAATAAACTTATCGTTTTTCAAACTTTGGAAATGTCAAAACATTACTTGCTCTGAGAAACCATGCTTTTCCGTCACCAACAGCAGCTGAAACGTTACTGTGACTTAAAATTAGTTAAAACGTCTACTTATAGGTATAGTCTGGTAAAAGTTGCGTCAAAATTTATGGCAGCTGAGCTACAAGCTGTGCATATCCTTCGCCTCTCGCTCTCGCCGCCCAATAAATACTGTGCAACAACTCGCATCATGTTCCAGGTAGGATTTTGACAGCTCGTCAACGAGTTTGAATCGTATCCTAGCTGAATCAGGGCCCAGCCATACGAGCCGCGAACACAATAAAACAATTTCGCTTTTGTCAAGTGCTCTCAATACGCCTTCTGGCTTTTAGAACGCAACAAAGATGACAAAGGGAACCTGTTGCACGCTCATACAGGATGTCCCAAATTTGGTAGTTCGTCAACTTGGCGTTTCGCCCACTCTAAAGCAAAACGCAGGTAAGGGGCATTTTTGCAAAAATATGATATTTAGCCTAGCAAAGCAAGGGATCAACCTGAACTAAAAATTCTTCGTTGTGTCAAAGGTTTATAATACTCTGGCTGCCTCGGTGGCTCAGTGGTTAGTGACCCTGACTGCTGGGTTAAAGAGGCGTGGGTTCGATTCCCACACAGTGCAAATATTTAAGTGACGAACATAGGTGTTTACTCTGTGTCTGGGTGTTATTTAGGTTTTAAAAATATGTATAATATGTAGTAAATTGTAGTAAATTGCTTAGTTTGGGGCCAGAGACATCTTACACTCGGTCTAAGACTTAGACGAATAAGTATTCTATGTACTGGGTTTTGTAATACTTTTGCATTTTAAAATTAAATAAAAATATGTATGCTTGATTTTTCACACAAAAGCTGTTTTTTTTTGTAATTTGGTAGTCTTCAAAATGCTAATTTCTTAGCTCTCAAACTATGTGCACGCTTGAACTAGAACCTTGAACTATTATATAATGTCTGTCAAATACCGCAAAATATGCTCATTAAAATGGCTTGTCCTGAGTAAACGACAGCAAGAAAATGAGTTTCCAAACTGTCTTTAGTGCTCTTTGTTCTATGACTAGTGTTTTTTTCAAATGACATTAGTACGTGAATGCATGGCTTTTAAACTAACACATGCCAATTTATTTTAGTAAGTGATAGGCACATAGTAGCCAATACTAGGTATCTTTTACTAATATTACAGAAAATATAATAGTGCTTACTGATAATAACGCAACGTATATACATAGGTTTAAATATCACCTGCTCGAAAAAGATCCATTATTATGTCGAAAACGATTCATTATTATCTTAACACAGTCTCGAGGGCTAAGGCAGGTCAACAATGGTGTATGAAACTCCTTAGGGAATAAAGTGATTTAAATTTGGAACGTCTATTTCGTATGAAAATTTCTCAACATAGAACATTAAAGCTCGAAACATACTATCGGACGCGACTGACAGTCGCGACTTAGCAATGTGCACAGTCTTAAGACATCCTGCCCCCCTACCGCCTAAGCAATAGCAATCGTAATAGCAATCGTATATGACTTCATTTTAGTCATTTGGCACCGCCTAGGTGACGTTAGCCATCAATTGCTTTGTGCGGATTGCGAAAGCAATCGTTGAATGAACAACTTTGATGGCTAACGTCACATAGGCGGTGCCAAATGACTAAAATGAAGTCATAAACGATTGCTATTACGATTGCTATTGCTTAGGCGGTAGGGGGGCGGTGTGCCAGATCGCTCTCGGACGTCCGAACGCTCAAGGTCGTCCGAAGGTGACGTCCGCGACTTATGTCCGATAGTGTGCACGGCTCAGTGTACTTTCATAGTCTAGTTCGCGGCTGTCAGTCGCGTCCGTAAGCCGCGTCCGATAGTATGTTTCGAGCTTAAAGGACAACGTAAAGAGGTGTTATTTTGCAAAATCGAATATAACCTCTTTCCATTGCACGGCAACTGGAGGTGAAGGAGGCTCTACTCGATTTCACAGAATAAAACCTCTTTGGTGCCCGTATCAGTTCGATTTTATAGAATAAAATCTCTTTGCAATGCCCCTGCTAGGCCATGATAATCGAGCTGGCCATGGTCTTATTTTTTACATTCTCTGTTTTTAATTATAAATTGTCCGCGATTCTATGAAAATTCGTAGGTACATTCTAATTTGTTTTCATTTATTGTGAACAATACAGAGTGGCCTAATGAGTAACACAGTAAGTGAATTTATATTCTTGGGGTTAAATATTCTCGCAGGATGTATGAAAAGTAGAGTATGAACCGTGACATAAGACACCACTTGGTTTTCTTGGTACATAATCTACTATTTCGACCCAGCTATGCAGCTGCCCAAAGAATACTTAGAATAAATTTTTCTTCACATCTATTCGGAAAGGACTACTTGGTTCGCCTTTAAGTGCACCCAAAGGTCGTGTTTTCTATATGGAACTTTATAAGTGCGCCAGAATTATCTTTGCCGCGCACTTTTTGAATTTGGAACAAATAAGTGCGCCGGAATGATCTTTGCCGCGCACTTTTTGAATTTGGAAGTATTTGTAATGTTAGTTTTCAGCGCCAAGAAAATGAATGAAAATAATGTAAATAAAGTTTTCATTCGTTTTATTATTAGATATCATTTAATTTCAATTTGGTTGTTACTCTACGTTTTATTAAATAATAATATTACAATAAAGTATGAGGTGCCTTTTATTTTCTCATAGAGGTGATAAAAAGTAGAGTGTACCACTCGGGCGCAAAATATATTTTTGGCTCGGGCCAAATTCCTAATCCCTCGCTAAATTCAGGATTCTACTAAAGAATCCAGAGCGAAGTGAGGGATTCTAGAATAGACCCTCACTTCGCTCTGGATTCAAAAAAGCGCCCTCGCCGTAAAAATATTATTTTGCTCCCATATGATACAATCTACTACATTGATATTTTTCATGATTTTCATGATGATTGTCGGTTTTTTCTAGATATCTGGTTGATTTAAGTTGTTG
The DNA here is from genome assembly GCA_949316475.1 of Hypomecis punctinalis. Taxonomy (NCBI): domain Eukaryota; kingdom Metazoa; phylum Arthropoda; class Insecta; order Lepidoptera; family Geometridae; genus Hypomecis; species Hypomecis punctinalis. The sequence goes on from OX438807.1 coordinate 7,263,188, forward strand.
TTTTAGTTTCTGACGGTCGTGTCTAGGCCTACTAAGTTAATTAATTTATTCATTATTTAAGAGCTCGGCTCTTGTTGGTGGAGCAAATTCCACGTTTCGTGGTCCTCGGCCAGTGTTTTCATTTTCCTGTACAACATTACATCTACCTTCTTCTTAATTTGATCTAATAATGCCCTCCGTGGTCTTCCTCTTCCTTTCTTCTCTTGTACCTTTCCTTCTATTATGGTTTTCATAAGATTGTCATGTCGTACAGGTTGGCCAAACATCTTTTCATTTCTGTTTTTGATTGTTGTTATAGCAGTTTTCTTTTTTCTTTCACGATGTTTAGCACCTCTAAGTTGGATTTCTTTTCTGTCCAGCTGATTTGCTACATTTTTCTCAAGCACCACATGTAGAAAACATCCATCTTTTACTTGCGTAAAGTTCAATGCTTCTTAGGTGGGTTTAACTAATATTTTATGACATGTTTTGATATTTTAGATTAGCAGAGATGTTTTTTTGTTGTTGAATACTTTTTGGCTACTCTGATATCCGTACGTTTACATCTGATGGTGCTTACTAAATATTTAAAAGATTTTACCTGTTCTATTATGTTATTGTTTAGTTTGATCGGATAAGTAAGTCCTTATTGTCCATAAAATATTTTGGGAAAACAATACAAGAATGAGTTAGTGTGCTTTGACTCGGGCCAGTCGATTAGTGTTGTACCTACTACCTACTCGTACGTACATTTCTTCACCTCGTCGGGAGCGCGAGGCGAATGCATAATGCGGTAGACAGTGGAATGTTTTGGTTGAAGTTTGGTGACATTTTTTGACTTAGTATGTCCAAGAGTTACGAGTACGGAATAAATAAATGCGCCTGTTCCGTACACATGTTGTACTTCGACTTTTTTTGCCGTAGCGTCTCAAAATATGTCTTGACCTAGGATAATGAACCGCCATTCTATGTACTATTAAGTTTTTCTGAGCAAGTGTAAGTACCTATGTCGGTCTTTATAGGTTAGGTAATAGGTCTAGGTTTCGAACAAGTTTTTGACTCTTTAACTCTCCTTTATTCATCAGCCATAGAACGTCCACTGCTGGACGTAAGCCTCACCTATGGATCTTTAATAAGACCGCTTGGAAGTGGATTGCATCCAGCGCGGCCCTGCGGTTTAAATGGGGTCATCATCGTCCACATTGTGAGTTGACGTCCTACGCTGCGGTTGCCGGTAGGTACGTGGTCTTTACTCGAGAGCTTTTCGACCCATCGAACTATCTTCCTTGCCTGGAATCAAATCTGGGACTTTTTTCACCGAAGACCTACTTTACTACCATCTGAGCTCTAAAGGTCGGATTGAAATCAATATGGTGATACATTTTTGAAACAAATTGATTTTGTCGTCAGTATATACAGGGTTACAGGGTAACTCGTCCTATTCCCGTTAAAGGTGTGTAGTTTTACTTTGTTTACTATGTTTCTTACTGATTTTAGTTTTACTATAAAACACACTCTTAACGGGAATTGGTCGACTTAGCCTGTAACCCTGTTGGTATATAATTTATACCTATTATTACATACGATTTATACCTAAGAAGACATAATAGAAACTAGTTCAAGTTTCAAATAAATAAGTAGGTTAGTATGTAATCGTAGTAAATGTGAATTACTAACCCAGAGATAAGTCGTCCTCGACTGGAGTTAGGTACTTCAATGTCAACAATTTTCATTTGAAATTCAAAGTTATTTCTTTTAAAGTAATACTATCTAGCTACTTATTTATATTACTACTTTGATTTATTTCTACATCTTGGCAATTGACTTGATTGCCTATTTTTACGAATCTGTCATCTTTTAGTTTTTCATTGGGCATGATTTTATGATTATACGTAACTAGTGTACCTATTAATGTATCATCAAAGTAGTGATTTTTACATTTTTGTTGATTTTTCAAAAACAGCTCAGCAGATTTCAATATCATTTAAATAGGACCTCCTATAGTGCATGATCTACCAAACAAAAATAGAATCATCAAAATTAGTTTGTCGTTAATTAAAAAGCACAGTCTAATTGAAAACCACCTTTTTGAAATAGTTTAAAATACTTTAGACTTTATTCCCAAGCTTTGTCTTAGTACTGAAGCTAAATTATATTGATTTTTTCCACGAGCATGACAAGTCATGAAAAGGTCCAATTAAAAGGTGTCTTGAACAAAAAATATCAGTGATCAAACCTAAGATAAAGTGGAGTACTTGCCTACTTTTAGCAAAGAGTAGGTATTGCCTTCGTGTCTTGATGCACACGAATATGGTAAATTTTCTTCAAACGTTCGGTTCTAGTGACCGTATAATACATATTCTGCTTGTTCAATATTTATTTCATAACAGATAAACATATTTATTGGTAATTTGGTTTTAAAAATTACATGTCATTCAAATCTTAGTTAAATCATTTATTAAGTAACTTCAATACAAAAGTATTGAACAAAATAAAAAATAATTCAATACGTAACAATTAAAGTTACAAAATTAATTTGATTTGAATTAAAAAAATAATAATAATAATTATACAAAATTAAAATAATAATAAAATTCAATCGCATTAAGTTCCATAATTATTACACACACAGTTCATACAATTGACTAAGTCACAAGATCTCTTCTGCCGTTACTATTTAAATAACTTTTTCGTTCCGTTTTGAAGAATTCGTCATAATGCCGTTACCTACCGATATCACGTGCACCCAAAATTATTTACTTAGGTACCAACTTATAATTATTTTTCGCAAAAAATAGCATATCCAGCTTCAACCGCGTACAGCATTCGAATAGTTCGCACTGATCCACGTAGTGATTTTCACATGATTGTTGATATATCAAAAATGGTTCAGCTGATTTCGATAAAGTTTAAACGGAACCAAACAAGAAGTACCAGCTTTCCATTAAAAAAAATCAAAAAAATCGATTCACTTAGTCGAAAGTTCTGATGAAAAAAATACAGTCGAATTGAGAACCTCCTCCTTTTTTGAAGTCGGTTAAGATATCACCGTTCGTGGGTAGGCCTACGTCCTGAAGTGGATTATTAAAAAAAAGGCTACAACAAGGTATCTTCCCCGTTCTCTTCCCGTCCCGTTCTTACGGGACGTAAGGGATCGGCTATTCAAAAAATCACGAAATAATAAATAATAATAAATAAATATTGGGGACATCTTACACACGGTCTCTGACCCCAAACTAAGCAAAGCTTGTGATATGACTGCTAGAGAATGATATACTACATATACATATTTTAAATACATACTTATACATATATGTATTGTAGATAGTACCTAAATAGCATGTATCTTCCCCGTCCTGCAATCGAAATTTTCGGTCCGGTTAGCAGTTATCATCCTCACCTCCTCGCGTCGATTTCCTCATGTCTGAGGGTGACCTCTGCCTCCCAGAAGCTTCTCTTTCACTATGTTCTTCCATCGTCCTGAATCTTTAGCAACAGCAACACGCAGCGCCTCATAGACGGATGAGTCGAGAGTGGTGCGAATTTGATCGGACTATGCAACGTATCGGACTACAACCTTGTGACCGCTTGCCGTCGACTTTCCCTGTGACCATCAGTTCCTAGAGATTATCGTTTTTTTTTCCTTGCAATGTGGCCAATGTAGTCAAAGACATTTAAGACAGATAGTAGAGAGTCTAGTCGTGACCTTGAGCTGTTTAAGTATCGATAGCAGTTAGCATACGCCAAACTTATAAGTCTGTAGTTTTTCAAATGACTACAAAAATCAGGATATATCTCGGCAAACATGTCATTTGTATGAAAAGCAAGCGTGCCGCACGTGTGCTTGCACGACGATGGTAAAACAAACGAGACAATGCCTCCGTTCGCGCATTCAGCAGCTTTCACGGAGTTTTTACAATACAAGTTGAATTGTAACTTCAAATTAGTCATTGGGGATGATTTAAATCGTCAGCTATACGTCTAATACTGTTAGTAACTTACCTGCACTAAGAATATTTGGCCAGATCCAAAACCAACGTTATCATCTCAGCCGTGGGACGTCCGCCGCGCCGCGCGCGGTGGGCTGCCGCGGATGTTAGACCAGGTACCAATTTTATTTGTCTACAGACTCCGGGCATTTGAGATTCATCCATCCATCCATCAGCCATATGACGTCCACTGCTGGACATAGGCCTCCCTATAGATCTCCAATAAGATCGGTTGGTAGCGGCTTGCATCCACCGTGATCCTGCGATCTCCGTCCACCTTGTGGGTGGACGTTCTACGCTCAACTACGCTGCGCTTGCCAGTACGTGGTTTCCACTCGAGAACTTTTCGACCCCATCGGTTATTAGCCCTCCGTGCTATGTGCCCTGCCCACTGCCATTTCAACTTGCCAATCAGCTGGGCTATGTCGGTAACTTTTATTTGAGTTTAAAAATGAAATAAGTACTTACATAAATCATGAAATAATAAACAACAATTAATTTTTTTTTTTTTGCCTATCAATAACTTATTTTTACTGTAGACCATTTAATTAAGACCAGTAGGTACAGATTTAGTGTTAATTAGGTAAATGAAGGCCAATAAACTCCTATTTAATACATTACTTACAATATATTGAACCTATCTACCTACTACACGAGGATTTTTTCGACAAGAACTTAAGAGCAGACTTTAAACAAAAAAACCTACCTATTTGTAAGCGGCGGATTTTTTTTATACTAAGTAATGGAGCTGGTCAAAAAGTACTCTGTAAGTAAATATTTTGACTGAAATTGGCTTGATGAAATATTTAAGGACTCATTTCGTGAGAACGAAAAGTAAGGGTAGCGTCATTTATGCATGTATCAGCTGATTTTTGTAATGTTTGGCAAAATCCTCCTTATACCTATCCCAATCCTAAGAAGATTTGTGAGAAAGAACCTACTCGCCAGGAGAGCTATAATTAATCATTAGAACGGCTAGGTAGGTAGGAAGTATACGAACCATTACTCGCCCTCCCGCTCGTACAATCATTGATTGTCAAGGCTCCCGCTCCCACATTACTATTTACGTATACGTTAAAACTTTCGAATGGTCCATAGGCTAGTTGACAATATTTTTTTGATGTCTTCTTGTTACAGCTAACCATAAACAGAGCCGATTAACGAAAACAAAAATAAAATCAACTTAGAAATAAATAAGTTATTAGCATATTTATTTTCTTGCTAGATAAAGAGCGCACTATGGCAGGCTATGACGTCACTGCCCGTAAGTGTCATACATTTGCCATACTGTGTTATGCTTTGTGGAAAAGGGACAAAGCATCCCCTCTTTATCCCTACCAAAATCTTTACAAGCTTATTTCTCTGAACTTGATTAGCCAATTTTAATTATTTTTTCAGTTTATGTATCATAATTAATTGCAGAATTAACTAATCCTAATACTTTTAATTAATTCAATACCAGTCCACTACCCTATTATAGCTTTCCAGGTCTACCTACAGCTCGAAGAACTACTGACATAAGAAACTTTTCCTCCTTCTAAAGTCTGCAGCAAACAAAACATGTTATTCAAGCTGGCAGATAAAATTAACTATGTATTACTCGTATGACGTATGTAAATCTGAAACTCATGGACGTACCTTATTTGTGACCAAACGTGTAAAATCCATTGATACGAGTTGTACTCATAGAGCATAGATCATGTGGTTTAAGTACAAGTCAGAATATGAATCTGGCCACAACATTTGACGCAATACTTCAGACAAAATAATAATTAATTAGGTATTTATAGTCATACAAAAAAATCGCTTTTCTCGCCTGGAGAACTTTGCGTCGGTGGACGAGATCAACAATGAGCTCGTAGAAACTGTCCAAACGGTGGGTTCGAAGTTCTTTAAACCCACCGTTCAAATATACATCAGTAATTCTCTGAAAATATCATTAATGTCATGACTGAACGACGCTCGTTAAGATTGCAGTCTTCCGATGATGCAGTCATACACTTCACCGAGTTTATCAGTCTGTACGAGATTAGAATAGCCCTGAATTTTATATATTTTAATATTAATAACAACAAGAACCCGGCGCGGGTGACGACAGAATCACATTAGAGCTTCTGAAAGCGGGTGGAGTACAGGTACCTACTCAAAGTCCTTCTGAAGAATTGGGGTACCCACCCCAATATCAGTCGGGAGCACGGTTCTTGAAGTTATTGACTCGTACGTATACCTAGGACAAGTAGTCCAGTTAAGTAGGTCCAACTTCAAGAAAGAGGTCAATCGCCGAATCCAACTCGGCTGGGCTGCGTTCGGAAAACTGCGTGACGTTTTTTCGTCTGACATACCTCAGTGCCTCAAGTTTTCGACAGTTGTGTGTTGCCAGTGATAACATCTGGAACTGAAACGTGGTAACAACATGGGCATTACACATGACCTTTGTCTTGTCCATGTTCATCTTAAGACCCCCCTGTTGGGAAACTCGATTGAGGCCTCCGAGCATCGTGCTGAGCTCTTCCATCGACTTCGCCGTGACCACAATATCGTCAGCAAATCGAAGGTGAGTGATGTATTCACCATTAATGTTGATGCCGAATTCTTTCCACGAAGGGTGACTGGGCCATATCCATTGTCCACCCCGCTGGCCAAGGCGGGTTGGTGGATTCACATTATACGCATCGAATCGAATTTCTTTAACGGACGTATGCAAGTTGCCTCACGATGTTTTCCTACACCGAAAAACCAGTGCAGTGGTGTGAAATTCCGTACATAAATTCCAAAGAACCCATTGGTACCTACCTACCTACGGGACCGGGATTTGTATAGGTTGCACCAGCGATTTTCAAAATATCGTCGACGCAATATTATTATGCAAAGACTTATGATTACATATAATATAATATACGAAACATATACAGGGTTATTGGGTCATCAATTAGCATCCTTTTAGGGGCTTGTTCTGCACATCAAAACTAACAACTTTTGTTCTGTGACTTTTGTCAAAACTAAAAAATAATCCTCGAAAAGAATGCTAATTGATTATCAATAACCCTGTATATGAAAGATTAAAAAAATGTGTTAAGTAACACATTAGGTATGTTACAAAAATTAGCTTTTCGGTTAATTTTCCGCTTGATTTGGTTTTATAACATTACTCGCTAATCAGGTACGGTATTGTAAGAGAAACGATTATTCAGTGTGTCGGTATTTATTTATTTGTTCATACCAGTAATGCGTATGGAATCCATTGACATTTCGCTGTTGTGTTGCTTGCAGTTTATTTTATCAATATTAGATATTACTTGATTTCGCGATAAATTACATTTATTTTTCTTTGGGAAATGAATTATAAAGCAGGGAATTAATTATTGGCTTTTATTAATGTTTTATGAGGTTCGAAACATGAATAAACGTCTCAATTTTATCACGCTCGCTGTGCTTGCGCATTATTTTATACTCATTTGATGGGCATGTTTAGGGCTGAAACGCTTCTGGCGTTGCCTTATTATTTGCTATTTGCTTATTTATATCATACTTCCTACTAATATTATAAACGCGAAAGTTTGTGAGTATGTATGGATGTTTGTTTCTCTTTCACGAACAAACGGCTGAACCGATTTAGATGAAATTTGGTATGGAGTTAGCTTAGACTTTGGATTTACACATAGACTACTTTTTATCTCGGGCTAACGTGGGTAACGCCGCGGGGCGCAGCTAGTATTTCATAAATAGGCAAATAATAGACTAGCTAGAATTATTATTAGACTACGGAGGTGGGAACGAATTGTTTATCACCCTTATTCAAAGGTTCCTGAATACCGTGTAGTGTAATAAGATTTAAGATCGCTGTAATCTTCATGGACCTATTAGCTACAGATTGCCACTTTAGATAATGGTATTACAGATTACACAAGTAGGTATTTAGCTAGGTAGGTACTAGAAAACAGTATCACATAGGTATATCATCATTCTTATATTAACAGCTTCCTATTACGGTGCAGTAATGGTTTGTGTTAATTCAACACCGACTTGAGTATCTCCTACATAGATATCATGAAGAGGTGTGGACTGTGGTGAATGTGACTATAGAGTAACATATGGAGTCTTTCTACACTACAGGTACCTACGAAATGGTAGGTAGACAAAGCCACATCCATTAGCAAATCGAATTGACAACATTTATTATTTTATTCTGAAAGAATATTGTTATATTTTACAATATTAATTATTAGAATATCCGTAGTCTAATATTATTATTATTTTATATTTTTATAAAATATACCTACGTATTTTTTATTTTTCCACCATGACTGATATTTTCCGCAAAATTTTTGAAAAGGAGCTTATGCTAAAAGTACGTGCCTGCATAATCTAAGAATCATAAACAATTTTACTGAAGCCACATCCGGAAAAAAATAGGTGCTAGCGTTGCTGTCACTGTCAAATGCCAACCAACAAATCACTTCACAATTCACAACAAATAGGCCGGGGGATCAGCGCAAAAAATGCTACTTGCATTTTTTGCGCTGATCCCCCGGCACTTTCGAACAACTGAACTTTTGCTAGATATTTTAAGGATTGACATAAATCACGTGGTTATAAAATCATTTGATGCACTTTTGTGCATAGACTGGCCACTATTTTGGATTTTAGATGTGTGTATCTCGTAAATGGCTAAATGAGTTTTTGTAAACTTACAATTAGGTAGTAGTTTATCTGTAAATGGCAAAAAACACAAAAAATATTTGAATTTTGGGTGCTGATATAATGTGGATCCACTGGATCCACCTTAAGGAAGTTACGGCTGCTTCAAAATTAAATATCAATAGATTTGGCAATCCATTCAAACCTGGGTTAGAGTCCTAAGGTTTCATTTCTCTAGGAAGATAAGCAAGTTGTCAAATTCTCAAAATTTTGTAATGACTTCCAATTTGCTGCGTGGGAGACTAGGTCTAACCATTCTTGTTGTGAAAAGAGGCGTAAATAATGAAGTTTTTCATGTTCTGAAGTGTGATATAACGATTATTTTATAAAGTACCTGTTTGTATGTTTTTATTTCAAAAATGTTAGGCTTTGTCTTTTCATTAATATTCTTTAATTAAATAAGAAAGTACCTAGAAAGAGGAAATGTTTTTAGGTTTGGTTTTATAATACAACCTGAGGATATATACGTCATTCCCATGTTTACCCACCCCGATTTCAGTTGGGAACTCGGTTCTTGAAGTCGTTGACTCGTACGTCTACCTAGGACAAGTAGTCCAGTTAGGTAGGTCATTTCAAGAAAGAGGACAATCGCCGAATCCAACTTGATTGGGCAGCGTTCGGAAAATTGCGTAACGTCTTCTCGTCCGACATACCTCAGCGCCTCAAGTCGAAAGTTTTCGACCAGTGTGTGTTGCCAGTGATGACTTATGGAACAGAAACGTGGTCTCTCACTATGGGCTTATTACTAAGCTCCAAGTAGCCCAACGAGCTATGAAGAGGGCTATGCTCGGAGTCTCTCTGCGAGGTCGAATCAAAAATGAGGAGGTCCGTTGAAGAACCAAACTTGTTTTTAAACTTTCGCGATTTGAACAAAAACCCGCCGTTTCAACCGAGTTGCATCGATCGTGGTCACGGGTGGGTCTACCCGTGACCGACTCGATCGATGCAACTCGAACCAAAAAAATTAAGTAAATAACTCATCATCCCTACGTGTCACGATGCAACTCGGTTGAAACGTCGGGATGAGGAGGTATTTAATTATCTCGTAATTATAGTGCGCGATTAGTCCCGTAGTATACATATAATAATAATGAGAACCAAAGTTACCGACATAGCCCAATGGATTGGCAAGTTGAAATGGCTGTGGGCAGGGCATATAGCGCGGAGGACTGATGACCGATGGGATCGAAAAGTTCTCGAGTGGCGACCACGTACCGGCAAGCGCAGCATAGGACGTCCACCCACAAGGTGGACGGATGACCTCATTAACACCGCAGAATCGAGCTGGATGCAAGCCGCTTCCAACCGGTCTTATTAGAGATCCATAGGGGAGGCCTATGTTAAGCAGTGGACTTCTTACGGCTGATGAATGCATAAAACCTGAGGACAAAATAAGAGGAATATTACAACAAAATGAGAAATGTTACAAAATTGCAGCTCTGAATCGACAAAATGTATGAAACAGCTGATTTTTTTCTCGAATCCAGGGGCCTTATTTTGTAAGCGCTCTGGCGTTCGGCTTCGCCTTTCCTCCCGCTCGCTCTCGCGGCGTGAGTAACTGGCGCGAGCAGGAGAAAAAGCGAAGCCGAATGTCAGAGCGCTTACAAAATAAGGCGGCCGGTTTGACCTTAGAGATACTTAGCGTTGTTTATTATGTTGGTCTAAAAGACCCATTTTGGCTTAGTAACCACCCTTTCTGAAGAGACAACCAAACATATATTTCTTATTATTACTCGATTGCTCAAAAAGGAGGAAAATATATTATTTATCTAACACGAAAAGCTGCTTCTTATCTTGGTTATTCTATTATTCATCTTCGAGGATGGTCACGTTTTTTCACTAACTCCTATTTCCGCACCTAAGAGTCATGAAAAATATCTCTTTGTGCCTATCAGGTGAAACACGACAGATCATCGTGGCCGCACAGAATACGCAGCAGATACCACACAGAATATGTAGTACCTACCACATATTGTCAAGTACAAGGTATGCGACAATTGCTGTGTCAATTTTCACTGATCCACCCGCGCTGGGCACTGTGGTGCTCTGCAACTCGCGTGCCTTAAAAACTAGGCTACTTCACCTTACCGTGACAGTCGATAGCAACCTTTGTGCGGACGAACTACGTGTCTCACGTCTCACCTGACGGCATGGCGAACTGACGCGCGCGTATTTTATTCAACAATAATAATTACAAATAAAAAATCGTCAACAACCATTTCAAATTAAAAAAAAGATTAAAATATTAATTACAAAAAACGCGAACGCAATCTCTGTGGTGAATCGAGTTCGAATTTCGAAAACACGCGCGTTTTTAAGTTTAATTTTTTTGGTTCGGTTTTACGCGAGTGAAGATGGGTTTGAAATCGGAAGACGACAAGCGGCCCAGCAAACTGGCCATCATGGAGGACGAAGCTTCAGATGGACCACGTAAGTACATTTTTTATTTATGCAAGAATACAGTTTTCAGTCCCGTCGTTATTGTTTATCGTGAGCAATAATTTTTTATTGCTCCTTACCTAGGAATACGTTTAGCGATTTATTTCAGTTCAAGTTTGTTACGACCAATAGGTATAAAGTAGGTCTACCTTCTGCTCTTTTTCATTATCTATGTAGGTACGATATATGTAAACATATCAAACATTACCTAAACTTAAATTATGAGTTATAATTTGAACATTTTTTTCAATACTAGGTACATTGACCAGATGCAGTTAATGCCCAATGTATTACTTAATTATTTATGTTTTAGAATAATTATAAAAATTAAAATTGAGAAAAAATTATTCAAAAATATTTCGTCTTTAAGATGTCATCCCCTTTTCTCGCGCAGTCGGATATACCTACCTAAAATTTTTAATCAAACGCGGAAACTACAAACGATCAACCTATAAAATCAGCTGAAGCATATATCGTCTAAAAATCATCTAACTAATTTTAAAATTTAAAATTAGGTTTTTAAATTATTTAGATGATCCCAATCTTATATGTACCTATGTATATTATTACTAGCTGACCGGGCGAACATCGTTTCACCCATTATTTTTATAAATTATAGACTACGTGGTATTCTGATGTATAGGTAAGCATTACTATTGCAAAGTTTAATTTCAATCCGTTCACTAGTTCACTAGATATTGCGTGAAAGAGAAACAAACATCCATACATACCTACAAACATTCGTAGTATAAGTAGTATAAATCAATAAAGTAAATGGACATATACCTAATCTGTTTGTACAGAAAACACTTTAGTTTTTCGTCAAAAATAGCAACACCGACATTAATAATTGCAATCTACGTAGGTACAAAATTCAAATAATTCTCTCGAATCGAAGCCTATTTACCATTATTAGATTAGTAATCAACCGATTTCGATATAATTTAAATGGGACCACCTCTGAAGAGTAATCTACCAAAAAATAATCATTTAAATCGATTCATGATACCTAATTTCAGGCTGCGCTGCAGACTGTGAAGTGCATTCCCTTCACAGTGTGCAACACAGTTGGCAAATCCGTTGAAACCACGAGTTAGCATTCAGTTCGTAAATAAACAATCTTTTAGTAAAATCTAAAAAAATCAATAGTCATAACCTCAATAAAATACCGCATCAAGGACTGTCAGTGTCAGGTTCTCACGCGAGCGGCAAAAATATCGAACAATAATGAAAAACAATTAAATATTTGTTATTCGCGATATTCAGAGAATGTAACTCATTAATTTATTAATTCTATAAGGTATGAGTAATGTGTAATACAATTAAACTTCTGGTATCTATTTATGCATAATATGACATTATCATTAAAATATTAAATATAATTGAGTACCTACCGTTGAGTAGGCACACGACATTTACTCATGTTATCTAGGTATTAAAAAAGATTGAGTAACATAATGCATACTCAGAAATGGTATTCTAAGCCGAATCAATTTTTGCGAGAAAAAAATCAGCTTTTTCTCACATTTTGTTGATTCTGATTTTCTATTTTCTACCGGACAGCTGAATTTATTTTCTCGAATTCTGGATTGGCTCACACTAAACGTTGTTCATAATGATGGCATGAATCGCGCCCTTTCAGGCTTAGCACTTTTTCTGAATAATCCTGTATCCTTATACAGGATTATTTATGTAATCGTTTATGTATGTATATTTATTTTATTGAAGATGTAGTATATTATTAGGTATAATGTGTAATTATTGTATTTCGTTTGTAAGTATTAAAAAATTTTTTTTTTCTCCTTCCACATTTCCATACACCACCAACCACATTTTTTTGTACTCTGATTTCTGTCCATCCAAAGGTGGAAGAAATCGCTCAAGGCGATAAGGCCGCCATTGTACCACCTAATTTTTAAGAATATTGTGTACTTTGTAATTTATACTGTTTTTTGGTGTACAATAAAGTTATATTGTATTGTATTATTCAGAAAAAGTGCTAAGTGATTTTTATTCAGGACGCATATTTTGTAGGTATACTGAAAGGTTGACAAAAAAATTTGGAAATTAACAAACCAAAAAACATGTAGGCACAATTGTACATAAAATATAAAAGATGTGTTAAAAAGAAGTTGAAGTTATCAACCTTAATATGCTTGATATAGCTTTTTAGCATAAGCTAAAAATAAGTTACCCGGGCAATAAAGGGCTAATGTTAACAAATTTCCGCTTATTTGTTTATTTCTTAAATCAATGGAAGTTTTTAACCAAGTTCTATTTATATTTTACTTACTAATTAAAAATACAGAACTGATCGATAAATATTCATATTTACATTTTTAGCATATTTATAAATAATTGGCTCACGCCAACAACATTTAATTTTAAATTAACAAATTCAAAATAATTAATGATTTAACTTATGATTTTTATCGATCGATAGATTTTATGATTAGGCTAAATCCTCATTAAAAATGATCACTGTTCACATAAATATTTATTGTAAGTATTAATAACCTTCTATAATATTTCCATATTTTTCTACGAATTAACGGCTTTTCAACCGACCATATGACAGCTTTCTCACTCGCACTTGCATGTCTCCATCATCATGTGCACATGTACACAGGCAATGAATTTCTTAAAAATCATATTTCGTATTTATCGGTCATAACATGTATTCTATGTCTATTGAAGAAAATAAAAAAAATCTATTGAAGAAAAGTTGCCTTTGTACAGGTTTTGCAAAGTTTACTTAAATTTCCGCGTTTGCGTGTGGCTCCATACATTTCTGTTAGTACTTCCTCGTTTTCGCCAGGGGCGCTGTACCAAAATGTATAGAGACACATGGAAACTACTGTAGTTTGAATTTACGTGTTTAACCAGTACTAACCCCTAAGAAGAGATATAAAAAAACTGTTACTGATTTTCGCTTTTGTTTTTCAATTTCAAAAAAAAAACTGCAAAACGAAAACAATTTTTTGACAAACAAATGCTTCTTATCATCGTTAATCATCGTTTCTGCTTGGATATCCACTGCTGGAAATAGGTCTCCCCATATAACTACCAATAAAACGAGTGGAAAGCTGCTTGCATCCAGCGCAGTATGCTACATAATATACTCGTAGTTCTTGGTTTACATGTTGTGATTTTTTATCTTAAATTGCGCAAGCATTACCATGTTATTTGGCGTACGTACATAACCCCCTTAAGTGTGGCTACATAGTATAATGTTATTTAACCCTGTTATTTTAGGCAAAATAAAAATGTCTGACCATTAGGTTTTATGATTAGAGCTTAATAGGTTTATTAACATATTTTGGCACGAACCACAGAGGTCATTGTCACTAATTTAATTTTCTTCGCAAATGTGTAGAACTAATGACCTTTATTCTTTTTACATAGCTGTTTCATAGAAAAAGTTACCCAACACACGCCAAAATATATGGGTCACTAATATAATACATGTTCTAATAGCGGTAACGGCCTTTTAGTTGCTACGAGTATATAGGTAAATCTGAATATTGGCAAGTTTGATTGGCATTTGAATGTCCAATAAAATAACTGTGCTGTATTATCAGTGACAATATGTTTAATATAATAAAAAACATATAAGCTAAAAGACAAAACTATGATAGTATGTCATCATACCAGAAACTTTAAAAAACTGAATAATGGCACCTATCGTAAAAACGTCCAATTACGTTTTTAAGAAATAGAAATGAAATAAATTTGTTCATGGATAAAGATAACATAGATATTTTATGCTTAACTGAAAGTTGGATTAAAGACTTCCTTCCTCATCCAAACTGGTTTTTCAGAACATACTGTGGGGAGCTACTTTTCTAGAAAAACTGCTGTTGGAGGGGGGTATCTGATTATTGTTAGGAAAAATCTAGTTTTTAAAAACCGGGACGATATTGTTAGTTTAGCTGTAGAACGTCTTATTGAACTTTCATGTATTGAGATTAAAAACTACGTAATTCTAAACGTTTATAGGCCCCCATCAAGCTCTAGACATAAGGAGTTCTTGACTATTTTGGAAGAAATCTTAGATAAAGTTTGTAATAAAAACAAGCACGTAATAGTTTTGGGTGATTTTAACATCGATCTACTAAAAAAATCAAAAGTAGAATCAGATTTTACCAATCTTTTAAAAAGTTTCAATTTATCTAATTTGTTCTGTGAACCCAATCGTATAAAGAGCACTTCAGCAACTTGTATTGATAATGTATTTTGTGATATCAAAGTTCTTGACAAGACCATCATACACCGATTACCCTCGGACCACAAGGGGCAGCTCATAAGAGTTCCATTTTTTAGTAATAAATTGAAAGACAATAAAGTTATTAATAGTAGACACATGAATAAGAGAAAAATTGACACGTACAAAACTAAAATAATGATTGAATTGGATTTAATTGATTTAAATGATGATGATCCTAATGTAAATTATGCTCGACTTTTTGACGTTATAAAAAATAATTTTGGGGTAATATTTCCAATAAAGAAAAAAATTTGTAATAAAAAACTACAATTCAACGAATGGGCAACAATAGGCATTCGTAAAAGTAGAGATAAATTATATGACCTCCAAAGTGAAAAAGCTTACAGACATGATGAACCCTTTTTGAACTATGTACGTCAATATGGTAAAATTTTCAAGAAAGTATGTCAGAAAGCAAAATCGATTTTAATTAGGAACAAAGTTATAAAGTCAACCAATAAAATCAAAGCAGTTTGGTCAATTATAAAAAAGGAAACTGGTAAATCTACTCAAAACGAGCCAAAGATAGAAATTATGCACAAAAATACACTGATTGATGATAAGCAAAAGGTAGCTAATGTTTTTGTGGACTTCTTCAACAAAATACCCCAGGAAACTACTAAAAATCTTAATTCCTGTAGGACGAAAGCTGAAGAGCTACTAGCAGAAAATGTACCTGCCACTACTCATGAATTTTGTTTTCATGAAGTCACGCATAATATTACGAGTATTATTAAAACCTTTAAATCACTTAAACTTAAAAAATCAGAAGATGTATGGGGCATATCTGTAAAATTTGTTAATAACTTAGTAATATCTTTAGCCCCTCATCTTGCTCAAATATTCAATGAATGTATTTCAAAAGGTTCTTTTCCGGATCTTATGAAATACAGTAAAATACTGCCCTTACATAAATCTGGCAGCAAAAAGGACCCAGGAAACTACAGACCAATATCAATCCTTCCAACACTAAGTAAAATATTTGAAAAAATACTTCTTGATCAACTTTGTTCGTTTTTTAATCTTAGGGGAATATTATACAAAAATCAGTTTGGTTTTTCGAAGGGCTGTTCGACAACTGATGCAACAACTGCTTTTGTGAGTAGTATTTACGAGGCTTGGGAAAAATCCAAAGACGCCATTGGAATTTTTTGCGACTTATCGAAGGCGTTCGATTGTGTAGATCATAGTATACTGTTATCAAAACTATCTCATTACGGGGTGAGAAAAGAAGCTTTACTAATACTTAAGTCTTATCTTTCTGCTAGAACCATGAGTGTTAATTTAGATGGAGTTCTGTCTGATGCCTTGGGTGTGGATGCGGGGGTGCCCCAAGGGTCGATACTGGGTCCGTTCCTGTTTTTGATATACGTCAATGACCTCCCTTTCCTGATGGAAAAGTTTACAAAAATCGTGTTATTTGCTGACGATACTTCATTGCTGTTTGATATTGAAAGGAAATCAATTAATACTGATAATGTCAATTTAGCTTTAAGTCACGCTTACAACTGGTTTAGTGTTAACAATTTAGCGCTCAACACGAAAAAAACGAACTGTGTTCATTTTTCTCTTGCAAGGAACAGAACTTTAAATGACATAAATATTGATAATGACATAATAGATTTTAATACTACTGCTAAGTTCCTGGGTTTACGGCTTGATAATAAACTACAATGGGGACCCCATATAAAAGAACTCTCGGGGAAACTAAGTTCAGCGGCTTACGCAATACGTAAAATAAGAGGCCTTACCGATGTTGACACTGCAAGAACAGTTTATTTCAGCTATTTTCATTCATTAATGACATATGGGATATTACTTTGGGGCAATGCCGCTGATGCTGTTAGAACTATTTTTGTATTGCAAAAAAGGGCGATTCGATATATCTACATCTAAATATCTTGACAATGCCATGTCAGTATATTCTGGAAAATATTATGTATGCTCGAAAGAATTGTCATAAATACCTAAAAAAATGTGATACACATAATTATAACACTAGACATAAGTCAAAATTTATTATACCCAAGACTAGGCTAAGCAAGATAGACAAATCATTCAAAAATAATTGTGTACGTTTTTACAACATTTTACCTATGAGTTTGACAAGTGTAAATGACACCCGTTTCAAAGCAATCATCAAGAAAATGTTAAGAAAGAAAGCTTATTACTCTATTGATGACTTTTTGAGGGATAAACTGGCATGGAAGCACGTGACATTAGATAGTATTAATTTGTAGTTATTAGTTTTGACATGAATTTGATATATTTACTAATTATTACCTTCTGTGTACTTTAAACTGTATCTGACGTTCAAAAGTGTACTTTTGTGTACCTATTTGATTAATTAATGATTGAATTGAATAACATAAGCCTGAAGAATTTGACGTAAGTACGAAATTGTGTTACAAAATTAAACATTTTCAGTAATGGTTTTATCTGCTAAGCTCTGTTCACTGCCATTTGTAGACTGCCTCGGTGGCTTAGTGGTTAGTGACCCTAACTTCAGGGTCAAACAGGCATGGGTTCGATCCCCACCCAGGGCGAGTATTTATGTGATGAACATAGGTGTTTGCTCTGTGTCTGGGTGTTATTTAGTTACTATCTATATAAGTATGTATTTAAAAATATGTATATGTAGTAAGTATATCAGTCTCTGGCAGCCATATCACAAGCTTTGCTTAGTTTGGGGTCAGAGACCGTGCGTAAGATGTCCCCCAAATATTTATTTATTATTTCAGTAATTTCGGTTCTAAGTTCATCTGAGTTTAAGGTTCAAGAGTTTAAAGATTCCGCCCCGACCTCTTAGTCCAGGTTTGGCGTAGTTTACTTAAACTTTCCCGTTCGCGTGTGGCTCCATATATTATGGTTAGTTGTTTCTCGTTTCCGCCAGGGGCGCTGTACAAAAATGTATAGAGCCATATGGAAACAGCTTTTCAATTTATTTATAAACCTGGACTAACCCCTCTTGATAGAAAACCGAGATGAGTGGCGTACAAGAAGAGGCCTATGCTCAGCAGTGGGCGATTACTGGCTGTAGATGATGATGAGATACTCTTAATAGGAAAGAAATTCAGAACAATCATAATAAACATCGCGTGGGACGGGAACTATGCCACAGTCGTCAAAACAATAGGTATAATCAAGTATCGATACCTATTATACTTTTATTGGTACGATCGACAGTACCGATACATTTTATGTGAATACTGTTCATTCTGCCATAGTAGGTAGGTATATCAATATCAAATGAACCAAAACGAATCCTTGCATTCGATATTTTATTATTTCACTATAACTAAACCACGTGCGCTCCAGTTACGAAATGTAATTACAATAGTCATTTTATCGATAAACATATCAATTATTGTAATCGAGTCGGTGCGCGGCTTGCGAAATAAAGGTACCCTGTACTGGATTCTTTCATTATTTTTCAATGGGCACATGAAAATGCATGTCAAGGAGCGTGCGTGATTAAGGAAAGCGTTGATTCAATACTGAATAACAAATCTTCTCGTCGTGACTTACCATGGAATAACTAGCTGTAGAAGCGGCGTTAAGTAGGTACATTCCGCAATTTGTGAGTACCTCCAAGAAGAATGGGTCAAAGCTTTTCGGTGATTGTGATCGGTGTCTGCAATAATATTTTTTGCAAAATATCGCAACACCGATTTCCACCGTGTACAGGTTTCATCGTTCCGTGTCAGGTGACATCCATGTACATTGACTGCCTCGGTGGCTCAGTGGTTAGTGACCCTAACTTCTAGATCAAAGAGGCGTGGGTTCGATTCTCACCTAGGGCAAATATTTATGTGATGAACATAAGTGTTTGCTCTGTATCTGGATGTTATTTAGCTACTATCTATATATTTATGTATTTAAAAATATGTATATGTAGTATATCAGTCTCTGGCAACACAAGCTTTGCTTAGTTTGGTGTCAGGGGCCGTGTGTAAGATGTCCCCAAATATTAATTTATTTAATTTATATACTATTTCAAGTTAAAAAAAATATTAAATTGGTTCACAATTAGCGAAAATATCGATGAACATACACAAAAAAATACATACCAACGAACATAGTACCTCCTCCTTTTTAGAAGTCGGTATAAATGGTTTACACCAATTTACTTTCAAATACTTATCAATGATATTGCTTATACTAAGCCGAAAGGCGGTGATGAAGACCATCATTATGAACAACTTTTACTATGGGGTCAATCCAAAGCTAGTGAAAAAATCAGCTGTTTCATACATTTTATCAATTCTGAGTTGGAGTTTTGTATGGAGCAGCTGATGCTTTCCTCGAATTTTGAGTTGGCCCCATAGTAGAAGTTGATCATAATGATGGTCTTATAAAATCATCATCTTTCTGCTTAGTACATGGTAAGCAGATAACCCTGTATATACATTTGATAGATAACCCTGTAGTGCTTACGATTAGACAAAATATCTCGACCTGGGTGTTCCGATTCGCGTGATTGTGCTTTTTTCATTAGGTATCGAAATAAAAGCGTATCTCTCTGTAGATATCTATGCAAGTTACCTCTGTGTACAATAGGTACCTACATATGTACTACAATCTATTCTGTGATAACAGGTTCGAGAGAGAGTTGTCCTTTAGAAAATAAATGCACCATTGTCATCGTGGTTTCGATTTTGTTATTCCACGAGTGTTGACATTAGGTTAATTGCTATTTTGTTTGCGCATTTTATTAGCATGTGGTTAAAGATCGATCTTATTCGATTCTATTTGAACTAACCTTTATATCAACGCACACGAGCCAGAAAACGCCAACAAGCAGCCACAAAACCCCGCTCCAGTATGCTGCGTGTGAGTTTTGTCGTAAACATGACGCGCTCTTCGGCGAGCGCGTAAGCATGAAATTTGTATGAAGAAATGTACAGCGCCACTAGCAGCGCGTTTATGAAACACAACAAGTTCATACAAATTACATGCTTACGCGCTCGCCGAAGAGCGCGTCATGTTTACGACAAAACTCACACTCAGCATAGTGATCATTCACTTTGCTGCGAAATTGAGTGAAAAACTGTGATATCTTATTAGAGATCCATAGGAAAGGCAGTCGATCAATAGACGTCCTATGGCTGATGTATAGAAGGATGGATGGATGAGTGAAAAGCATCGGTGGTGACTCTTCGCTTGCGTGGCGTTCTGGAACTCTCTGATATCGTCTTTGATAGGTATACCTAGATCTTCTGTTAGACAAAAGTCTCCCCAAAAGAGTTCCAATATAGATATTTAGTACCTACCAGTAGTGGACATACAATCACTTAGTAAAACTGCACCATTCTAAACATTATGAACTAATATGGTAATACATTCAAATGATTATTGTTTTGGTGATTAACATATTAGGTACGAGTACATGTGATTAACATAAAACATAATAAATTGTTAAAATATACATAATATTCGCTTGCTGGTGCAACCTGTAATGCATTAATTTAATTTTCTCTGATGCTCAAGGTGAACTGAAAACATTTTTAAGCTAATACTGATTTTTGAATAATTGATTATAAATCACTATCACTACATAGTATAAAACAAAGTCGCTTTCCTGTCTGTCTGTCCCTATGTATGTTGATATCTTTAAAACTACGCAACGGATTTTGATAGTTTTTTTAAGAGATAGAGTGGTTCAAGAGGAAGGTTTATTGGGTCGCTAGTTGTCAACAAAATTAACAGTCAACACGTGCGTCTACTCGCCATGAGGTTGCCTTCTACGAATGGCGTTCGTTCAAAAGGTTATTTTTCAAGTGTTTTCCGTACGCTTTATCTTTTAACATATTATTGATAATTAGATCGAATTGTTTTGAACTGTCTCTGATCAGTTTCTGAAATAAGCCTCTGGTTGTAAAAAAACAAAATATATCAACAGTAGGTATCAGCGCACGTAGTACAGAATTGGTGGATATTTATTTTGTATTACGTTGATAGTGTGGGTAGGTTTAGTTCTTCTAAGCACTTCGCACTTCTCCGGCTACATATAAATAAATAAATATTTTGGGACATCTTACACACGGCCTCTGACCCCAAACTAAGCAAAGCTTGTGATATGGCTGCCAGAGACTGATATACCACATATACTTATTTTTAAATACATACTTACATAGATAGTAACTAAATAACACCCAGACACTGAGCTAACACTTATGTTCATCACAAAAATATTTGCCCTGGGTGGGGATCGAACCCACGCCTCTTTGATCCAGAAGTTAGGGTCACTAACCACTGAGCCACCGAGGCAGTCAATATCCCTGTAACTATTTCTAGATGACGGCGAAACCCTATCTCCCACCGAATCCAGTAAATTTTATGAGTAATTTTGGCCAGCAATAGAGTAATGGTTCAACGTTTTCGCGCGGAACTAGGTATATTAAAACCTAATACACAAGAATTAAGCATAGCGTGTAAAACATGTGCCTAAATAGTTACACAATAAAAGTAAACGATCGCTTCAACCTTGCACAACCCTCAATTGGACGATAAATGGACATTACATTACGGAAATCAAGCGGCTTTATGCGATTAGGGTTGTCAGCTCATTAAGTTAAAATTAACTAATGAATTAAATAAATATAATTAATGTTAATGTAAATGTATTACTTATCTTCAGTTAATTTTGTAAAATATGGTAGGTATGTACAAATGAGATCGGAAAAAGTCGTGACTTTTACCCACTGTAGATCTAGAGGTCTATGTCATAATATTATTAAATTTAAACTTTAAATATTTTAGCAGTTGATTGTATTAATAAATTTAATAGTCGCAGCGCATGTACATGAACAAATATTACTTTGCAAAATAATATCATTATAAGTGACAACCATAATTTCGGATTGCAAAAAGTAATGTATGAATCAGACATTGTCTCCTCTTGGTTATAAAAGGTCAGCTAGGTCTGTATATTTACACAATTAATTAAAAGGCCAATACGAGAGCAATTGAGATAAAAACAGCTTTTTGGCCCATGGGCGACCCATGGACACTTACCTTAATGATTGTCAACATAATCTAGCCCTTCAAAATAATAACCTGTGATTGCATATTTCCAAAATGTTGAAGGTATAATCGCCCTTGCATCCATCGACATAATATCGTACGACAACATAGAGAAGACAATTTGAAAGTCTATTAGTCTGTTATTTTGAGTTGTGTAGTGTGTTCTGTGCAGCGCATATTGGTTGCAATGCCGCGGTCTTAAACATAATATATCAGCTTAAGATCAATCTTTATGGTTTTATACAATTTTGTATGCCTATTCGCCTAGTCCTCACGAAATAATATACGACTTCGGAGGTGTAGTCTCCGCAACAAAGGTACATTCGTCGCAGATTGCGTTCATTGCGTCTCTCGACGTGTTTCCGTCGCTTTGTGCGAGTGTCGTAAGTGCCCGTGGGCCAAAATGGGTCTCTTCCTTTCGATGTGACACAGTGTGACGCGGACCTTAGTCACGCAATCTTACGTACTCGCTACAATTAATTTAACCCTTTAGTGCGCAAGGTGTAAATTCTATGTAAATCCTACTTACAGGGTTAAGCACATCTCGACAGATAGTAATACATAATATTTTTATTGAGCATCCGATTGATCCATGATAAAGATAGCTAGAGCTTCGCTATTTAAAATTGTAACTACGCGAAAACGTCGATAATTACAATTACTCTGTCAGCCAATAAAATCATCTGTTCAGAAGCTCTGACGCAATTCAATTTCAATTTTGCAATATATGCATCGTAAACACGCTTGTATACGGCGTATGCCTGTCTGAAGCATAAGTATTGTCACTCATGCTGACATGGAAAGAACCTGTCTATCGATCTCTACGGTTAGATGATTGCTTTATACGAAATCAAAAGTATATTATATCATACATCCCACACAGTAGGTGAAAAGATCTTTCTATGCATGCAACCCTTGAACCATCTTCGGTCATACGAATAAATCCACATAACACAGTTAGCTACTAGGTGAATGATTATTAATATTATTATTTCTAAGCAAATATAAACATTTCAGAAACATTTACCGTTAAACGATTCTAA
Organism: Hypomecis punctinalis; assembly: GCA_949316475.1. Taxonomy (NCBI): domain Eukaryota; kingdom Metazoa; phylum Arthropoda; class Insecta; order Lepidoptera; family Geometridae; genus Hypomecis; species Hypomecis punctinalis. The sequence goes on from OX438807.1 coordinate 7,286,629, forward strand.
GAAGAAAAACTGTATTTACTTTAGGACAAAAAGAGTCCTTATCATATTTTGACATGTTTAGAATATAAAATGTCTAGTCTATTTGTCTCGGCTATTTAATTTATTCCAGACACGACTTAAATGCCGCAGATTTCATTATCATTGCGTAAACACAATTTTACGCATAATTTTGCTAGAGTTATTGTTTTAATTCTCATAAAGTACAATAAAGTTGTGACAAAAATGAGGAAGTACAAAGGAGGTTGTGACTCGCAAGTAAAGAGGACGATGAAGAACCTTCGTCCTTTAGTCAGATATATGTTTTATTTAAGTACTGGTTAATACGAATAAACAATAAAATATACGGTAGCAAGGCTGCAGCCGTGAGGAAGGTTGGTTCGTTCACCCCAACGCTGAAAAATGTATGAGAAATATTTTAATTGAGAGCCTACTGACGGACAATAAAAGAAAACATTTGCGTTATTTCAAAATTATGCTCAAATACTACCTAATAATTAAGTATTGAAGTTTGACAATAACCGAGAATACCTATTACAGAGAGATTAATAAGTACAAAAGTGAATGTTTTACAGTGTTGTCGATGTCGTAAGTACCTAGTCAAGAAATAGAGTTATGACTTTTTTCAGTTTATTATTTGTAGATAACACCTAGGTACATACATAGGTTAAGTAGTCAGAAGTTCTTTGATATTGTCTGCAATAAATTAGTAAAAAAATGTCTCTCATACCTACGATATATTTACGAATCTCTTCACACATGTAGAATCGTAATATTTGATTCCAAGTGCACTAAGTCAATAATACGAGTATTTTAGTTCCTTTGCCTAATGCATCTAAACGTATTGACTTCACGTATCTATTGACTTTAGTTGTTGACTTTTTACTGCCATTGGCAGATTTCAATGTAGGTATAGTTTGTACTAGTTCATACCTTGAGAGTCCTTAAAATGGATAGAATCATGACCTTATTCAAGTGCATTATCGTCTAGGTTCTACTAAACAGGATGTAAAAATGTACGCTCTATTTTATTAACTTTCATTTGTTTTTATTCTACTCTGATGTTGTGCCTTCGTTGATCTTTGTAAAGGCTGTTCAGTTCTACTTAAAAATTTCCGCTAGCTTCGAAAAAGGAAATCCTGTTAATTGCACGGAATCTTTTGACTCTGTATTTCCGAGAGTAGTTAATTATCTCGGATATAGTAAATGTAAAGTTTGATAGCCCGCAATTGCTTCATTGAAAATATTGCAAAAAAAAAGATGGGATCAGGTATGAGATCTGCGACCTGGGGCCTTATTTTGTAAGCGCTCTGACGTTCGGCTTCGCTTTTTCTCCTGCTTGCGCCAGTTACTCACGCCACGTGAGCGAGCGGGAGGAAAAGCGAAGCCGAACGTCAGAGCGCTTACACAATAAGGCCCCTGGTCCAAGATTTTTCCCAAAAATGGCGTCAGTTCCGTTCACAACGGCTGAAAAACAAAGATTTCAAATGTTGATGTCATCTAATAACCTTTTTTACAATATCTTTTTCTTACATCCTTGATTTTCACATGGTGGTCTAGTGCCTAATCCGTCGATTACTTAATGAGAAGGGAGTAGTCTCTTCAGTGATTCAGCTTATTCAGTTCTGACACAGTTTTATCCAGGGACAAAAAATACATTTTGCAATGTTCTATCGTCAAAGTCCACGGGTACTTTTGTACTTTATTAGCATCTTTAGATTCTATAGTTTCGTAGCCATCAGGATTTGTCAATGCTTTATCAGATATCGATAAGCTTGTGTTCTTAAGATGATAGTGTATCAGAAAGATTCAGAACGTATTTCATGTTGGCCTTCAACTGTCTGAGATAATTCAAGTACTGTCACTTTTCTATCCTCTTACTCTGAATTGTCTGCGACATATAAATCTGAATACGGAAGCATTTTGCTTAAATTTGCAAAGCGATTACGAATTAAGTGTGTAGTACCTTACTTTTTTGTTGATATCTTGGCTTAAAATAGATTTGTTCTGTTTTGTTTGATCAGTGCGATTCGTTGCTATTAAGTAGGTATTTTGCATTGCGACACGGATTCTGGGTTTTGTCGTACCTGACACGTGCTTTTTTTTTCCTATAGGTGTAATTGTTTTACAAAAAGCGTGTCAATTGATTTAAATTGGTTCAGTTTTGAATGGTGATACACTGTAATCGTTATCTACTGAGAAAGATACGTCATGCCCGTTAAGATTTAACAATAATATTTTTACTTAATAGAAAAAAATCTATGTAGGTACAATAGATGCAAGTAATAAAAGTCGTAGTATACTAGATTTGACCCGATTTCTTATCAAATTCCTTTTGTTACATTATATTCGTAACAGTTGTACCGTAACTTTATGCTAAAAACTTCTGTACACTAGGTAGGTACATATTCATACTTGCAATCCAATAGTTTACTTACATAATACCAATATGGAAATCAAATAAATACTACTATTACTTACTTTACGTATTATTTCTCAGAACAATTAAACTTTTCGTTTTCTTTTGTTTTTAATACCAAACGACGCGATAATAATTTTTTCCTCAAAATTGTTATCATTGTGTGCTAAATTGCAACCTTTAACTTCAAGAGCTCAATTTAGGTTTTTTACGAGCAGCATGTTCATTTAGGCGTTTATAAATCGAACATTTGTGTTAAAGTGCAATTAGGATTACGAGCTATAATTACGTAAGTAATAAGCTTAGCAAGTACTAAGAGACAAAAGGAGGTCATTGTACTCATTATTTTTGAAAACTTTTACCTATTTATTTAGTGGAGTAATCGTAGTAGGTTTATTAAGAAAGTAAGGAAGGCTGCGGAGCGGATAATGATGATGATAGTGCTCCATTCTATAGAAATATTCTGACATATTAATTATATTACGAGTAGACACACAATTAAGATAGTTACATTATTACCAATAATTTCGAAATACCTACCTTTATGATCATTAATTCATTACATTGAATGAAGTAGTATCAGTAAAGGTTGTTATGATTATGCTAATGTAGACGTAACAATGACCTTGACAATGACCTTATACAAATGTCCAAAAGGTTATTATCAAGAAAATATACATATTGATTAACCGCGGCGTTTCCATAGATATAAATGAGGTACAATACCTAATGACCTACCCCAGACCTTTCCCTCAGAAGAAATAATATCTTTGTCTAAGAGAGAAATAACACAGGTGAATAAAAAAACAATAGAGCATCAAAATACCAAAATCCAAACAAAAGAAATCGTAGATATCGCTCGATACAAATTAATAGGTTTTATTAACATTTTTTTGCTCACGTCTTGTGCCGGTTTTGCAATGATTTATGCACGTCCATGCATTATGCATTTTGCCTCAACATGAGTCGATGTCAAGGTCTCTAGGTGAACAAAGTGAGCCAAATTATTCAATACTACGAAATTTTGCCGTTCATAAATGTTTATCAATTTCGTGTAGGTTTTTTTGCTAGTTGATTATTTAGGTATCGGATTGTTACCTTTTAAATTAGGTACATCTATACGTGGCATTACTTTTGAGTAAAACATGAAAAAAAACTAATAACTAAAGTTAATTGTTTTTCGAATTGAAAGACATTATTTCTTTTACAAAAATTCTGAGCAATTAAATTTCGGCAGGTAAGTACTTTCTTTTTGACCGACGGAACGGAGGATGCTCAATTCGACGTGTATATATTTTTTTTGTATAACCTTCAGAGCAAATGAAAAAATCAAGAGGGAACGTCATTGAACAGTTAAGTGAAGCCGGTTTTTTATACATGTGTGAGTGCGTCACTGCTGCGCCGCCATAGTTCGACTGACAAGCCAAGGCGTAGTTTCCTTGTACGTTGATGTGTGTGTAATTGTCTTTACACGGCGAGGCGTAGTTTTGTACGGCCTCACTTGTTTGTTCACAGCATTCTCTCTTGATTTTTTTATTTGCTCTGAAGTATAACCACGCATAACTTTTTACGTAGTGGTCCGATATTGATATTTTTTTTTATTGGGAAGAGTATTCTTTGGAATTGGTCTCATTTAATTTTTATAGAAATCGGCTCAGCCATTTTTGATAAATCAACAATAACGTGAAAAATGGTACATCGATCCGTACACGGTTAATTCTGTACACGGTTGATGTCGGTCATGCCATTTTTTGCTAAAAACAATTATATGAGAGAAACTCTAAATGCAGGGTCAACCTGTAATAAATCATATTTTATTAAAAAGCCTTCAAAGATGCTTATTTACAATTAAAATTTAGAGCATGCCACTATCGCCATACTTTGTTCTATTAGAATTGTTCCCGTACTTGAAAATATGCATGATTATTTTTGTGATTAAAACTCCGCTAATCATTTGCTACCTCACTGGTTTCTAAAGCAAGTTAAACGACCGTGGCCTACAATGCTGATAACGTCTCTGTTTTTTAATTAGCATATTTTTGCGTTATACATAACATTACCTAAACAGATAACACTGACTGTACAATATTACCTTCTGTTTTTGCTAACAATGATCTTCTTTCTTTTCTCGAGCTGCATTCTTTCGTTTCTCTAGCTGCAAAATTTCGTTTCGAAGTGTTATGCTTTGTTTCACAGGATTTTCGTATTTGTGTAGTGTTTTTAAAACTACTTGAGTTATTTAAATTTTGTGTCTGTGCTAATATTACCAATAAGGGAGAAATTCCATCATAATCAGACAAAAGCGGTCGTCGATGCTTTCAAATGTCCTGAAGATTTTGAGAATGTATTTTTACTTAAAAGTTCTTTTAGGACTTATTTTTGTACGTTGCTTCATTATTTCAAGAGTAAAAAACACTAAGACCTTACAGACTGGAAAATTAAGCATAGAAACCCCCTTTGCTTTGTTTCCTAGTTTTAGGAAAAAAATATTACCGTCTAAATCTGATTTCTAGTTTGGTTCTACCTATGCATGTGAATACTGTGCTCCCACTTGTCCAATTTGTCGGATACATATTTTGTGTTCCACCCGATTTCAATATTTATCAAAGTAAACAATACCGCGACTAAAACGACCCTACCTACTGATGCAGTGAGTACTGTTTCTAACTCTACGATGGGTTTAGTTTGGTTCAATCTATTTCTGAAACTAATTCACTGAGAATCATAACTAACGCACACTGTTTTACATATTACATACGAGTACATAGCATATTTTAAAGAAACCACCTGTACTGTGTCAATGATAATAAATAGGTATGTGCTCATTATTATTCCGTACAATAGATCTTCAATGAATGCAATTAGCGAAACGATTTAAAGGGTCATGAACGGTTTGATGTTATTCTAAATAAGATTTATGTAGGCATTTCTTCACTCCAAAGCTCTCAATTCTATCTTTAACTTAATTTGGCAAATTTATAAAGATAATGTTATTTTAACAGTAACAGTTTCATAACAATGACATTTTAACGTATTGAATGGAAAAACTACTGAACCAAATCAAATTTTCCACAAAATAACCGTGAGCCCACATCAAATTAGTTGTTAGTCAGTTTACTTTAGTAATTTCTTTGCTACAAAAATGTGTAATTTAGGTAATTGTTTAAGCAATATTTTACGCACGTTTACTACTAACGCGAATTTGCATTTGTTATTAAACAATAATTCCTATTTGTCGAATTTAAATTTTGTCCCCGAAATTAGTTAAATGTTTTAGTGTTCCGAAGGAAATTATAGAAGCTTTTGGCATTCCATGTTGACAAATTATTTATTGTTTTGACACTCTTGGCAATACTATAAGGACTTATGTACTTAGTAGCAGCATATTTTTAATGAATTGTGAAATTGATGATTTTACTAGACGTTCAGTATTTCCTACTCGTATTATTATTATTTTTGTATTGTTATCCACAAGGTGAACAGTTGTTCTGATTTAAGTGCAGGAACACTCTTTTTGTAAGCCATTTTTATCGGAGATATTGGAAGTTCATTGTATAAACCTATGTCTTCTACTATAGTTGTTCCACAGTTATTATATGGTATAGTTTTGTTATGTCTAACATAGATCTACAACGGAACCCTAGGTATTTTACATTTCGTACGTACATTTGGAAGATTTTTTAATGCTTTTCATGTTAGTTGCTGTTCAGTCTTCAAGCCTCGTGTATAAAATTTTACCGTGACGAAAACAGTAAAGTCAATGAGATCGTATAATAGAATTTGAAAGACACATACAGTAGAGCATCGATTAACTGGACTAATTCGTGTCGTTGAGCATTCGAAAACCGGGATAATCAAATGAATGAAAGAAGCGATTTGTTTTATTATCTTAGCTAACTTACGATCAGTTTCTCGCCCTTTTAATGAATCAATAATATTTATTTTATGAATAAGTGGGTGTTATATTAAGCGTAATGTTATACTCGCGTACGCTTCGAAATTTTAAGTTCAGTGATGGCATCGCTACTCAGCGCAGCGGAGTAGTGGAGTTCCAGATACATTAAGCAATAAAAACTATCAATTCAAGAAAAGTAGAGAAAGAATTGGCTCGGGCGGGTTATAAAACTTCTGAAATGTTCATCTGCATATGAATTTAACTTGAAAAAAATATGTTTTGTAGATCGCGGGTAGTAGTCCGGATAAACGCGAATATAACCGAGGGCCGGATAATCGAGGTTCTACGGTATATCGTATGCGTATTCACAAAATAATTTTAGTTATTAATTTATTAATATGCGATCAACGATTATGCGTTCGACCACAGCTTGTGTAATGTTAATCATAATGTGATCGAATAGTTTCAGTTTAGCTAAAGGTATGATTTGGAACCGAACTGCTAACTGCGACTGCCGTCAGCACGTGCAGTGCAGTGCAGCTGTGGCCAAAACATATGAAGTCGGCGACAGGTCTTACTACTAGGCTACTAGTTAGTATCAGTATTATTATATCTTCTTTGGTATCAGCCTCTGCACGGCAGTTGCAGTTTGCAGCTCGGATCCAAATAGCACCTTTATCTATGTGGCAATATATGTGATGTGCACACTAGGCCAATTGACTGTAAGGAATTCACAGCTAGAGATATCTTGGTGTCTCGTTATGAGGAGTTTTGAACAGCGCCCCTGGCGGAAACGAGGCAGAATTAACCAAAATGTATGGAGCCACACGCGAACGCGGAAGTTTAAGTAACTACGCAAAACCTGGACTAAAGCCCCTGTTGCACTGCAATAATTTGAGAGAATCATATTTGTTAGCGTGTTTTGGCAAAGTATAATGCCTATATAGGATATTGTCGCATATTGACATTAAAAGTCGTCAACAAACTTGTTCCAAATCCCGTGAATGGACAGCACCTTGCGGAGCGAGTCGACCTGTTCCCAAAATTACAGGACGTTCAACTCTACAATTTGTACGTCTACCGATTTGTAAATTGACTGATTGCCTTCATCACTGGTTGTGGTCGCCGGTTCTACTTGAAGCACTGATTGCAGCTTTCTTCTAGTTACGTCTTCAACTATTCGAAATACTCATTTACTAGGTTTTATATTCTGTTATCTATGTATTTCTAGTAATTAAATTCTATGTATTTCTAGTGATTCTAGTTTGTTTTACTTTGATTTACAACGGGATTCTAGAAAGGAAGTTCTAAAATCGACGCTTTTATTTCGAATTTCCGACACAGAATTTTCCGACATTTACATTATTCAATTCCTCACTTCATTAAAACTCGCGTGAGAATTCATTATACGCGCACTGATGACTGTGTGCGTGCGCCAGTCGACATTAGCGCGCGTATTCCCTGACGAAGGAGTACTAATTACTCCGAAACCGGTCGGGTTCCCAGCAGCCCGGCCGCGATATTATACGTGAGTAAAAACCGGTGTTTTCTTTAGTATTATTCAATTCCTCATTCTATCTTTATTATCAATATTATCTTACTCTCCTATATATTAGAGTCTATTTTATGATAGGTACATAATTGACTGCATCCATTTCAGACACACAATACAGTATGAATTGTTTTAAAAGACTTTTTTTCTTATGGTGGAATTGTGAAATTCCAAGTGCATACATATGTTGAGGAAGGATATGAACAGTGGAAACTACGAGTATTTCAAAATGCGTGTCTATTTTGCATTAATAGCTTGTACTTTTCAATGTGAAAATTCTCATATTCTGGTCAGGGACTACAGCTTCAGCGCATTAGGAGGAAAAACTGTTTCGTGTCTACCATTTCCTTTCCTCGTGCCCGAGTGGCACTAGCTCATTAAATTCATATTGCGTCTGATGACGGTATTGTAGGGTATTGTCTTCAGCTTGTTCATTTCCTGATTCGCTCGTTTCATTGTCAGGGCCGGTTGTTATTCACAGGGAACTAGAGCTGTGGCAGATCTTCAATCTCTTTGAACAAATGATCGTCTCGATATATTCTGTAGCACTATACAGAGTCATGATTAAGAAATCACTTGTCATTAGTAATTTGCCTGCAGCAGCGGCTGTGCAAAAAGCGTATCTTGACGAATGTTTAGGCTTAGCACGTACGTTACCGGACTGTACTTGATAAGAAACAAAATAGCGACTGATCCCTCTGCAAACATTTCCTTCTAATTAGAAAAAACATTTCTGTACTATCTTGATGGTTTCTAAAAAAATACCATGAAATATATCTACCAAGGTAGCGTCGCGCTTAAAGTAAGGTCTACCTGAAGCACCAATGATATCTAATAGAGCGCGCGTTAGGCTTAATCATTACCTTTCCTTGGCATAATGTTCTATTTACCTCTAGGCTTAGTAAAAACAATTAGTAAGGTATTTAAATTTTATAGGCACTTTCGAGGCCCTTTTATTAAATAGGCTTATTTGTCACTTGCCTTGAAACTTAAGGCTGAGAATGCAATCCGTAATTCCCCGAGTTTTCCTGCCTTTCAAAAACTAAAGTGTCCAAAGGCTAATAATTAAATCAGTCAAAGGGTATTTTACAATGTAAAGTTACTGCTTTTAACTAACAACATCAAGTAGGTACCTATAATAATAAGAATTCGTTTGTTCTCTACTGCCTCTAGCTTTTAGGTGAATTTGCTAGAAACAATAAGGGAGGGACAATTTTATTACCTAGATACCACAAGTAAGAGGGATTTAAAGGTACTTAGTTCTTACGTAAGATCACTTTCTTTTACGCTAGAAAATGTATTTACACAGATGATGTCGTGTAATATTGACTGACCTAAGGGCCACAATAGACAACCGATTTGGGTGGAGTCATAAAGAGGGACAAAAGTTTTTTTTCAGTTAGGGGTAAAAAGGTTGAAATAATCAAGACATCGGATCGGGATGGTCATCTTTATAGCTCAAGGAAATTATGAGATTTTTAACTTCGGTATACTTGTATGTCGTGCATTTCACGTAATTCTATGGACCGTGCAAAATATTCTTTCATCTCCTTTCTGTTTTGAACGCAGTTTTCATTTGTGCAAAAATGACTTTTCGAAAGTCTACCGTCAGCCAGTCCGCGTTGCGTCCACATGTCGCTAAGCAAACAAAGGCTACGCAAATATTTGCCCTGTATGTACCTCTAGTTGTGTTGTGTATGAATCAGTCGCTTTGTCCGTCTGTTTGTTTACAGCGCGAGCCCCGTCGCAGATGTCGACGGTTTTCTCTGAAAACCTTCTATCGCAATTCGCACAAGCACTGTTTGTTTCTTAATTTCTTATCATTGCTGTATTTTGGTTCTCCGAAAACATGTTTTTCTTGAGAATTATTTTGCGTATCGTAATTTCTTTGTAACGCGTCTGTTTCTTTTGTTTGCCCTAATTTTGTGTGTTGTCAGTTGACTTACCAACAACTTTTGTCCTAAGGTCAGGGAAATCAAACGACGTCCAGTACATTCCCTACATGATGTATGTTTTCAATTTACACATGAGTATATGAGTTACATTTTCCATTTTCACATGAGACCATTTAAACCATTTTAATCGAACCATTTTAATTTAACCAAACATTTTGCTTGCGGGTCGCCGGTCTGCTCGTGGCCTTCACGCAGTGTATCTACTAACTTAGGCTAAAATTACAAGTATCTACTAACTCTCTTTGTACAGTATAATAAAACAATTGTAATTTTAGCTAACAAAAGACACATACCCTGTAGTCTGTGATTAGTAAATTTTTCAGTAAAAAAACATTTTAAAATGTCACATGCGTTTTATAGAACATTTTCAATGATTTCCACACTATTATGCGTAATGTAAGCCAGGTACATATCACTAGGTCCGGTATTGAACTTGTCCATGAACTAGCTGTCTGGCCCGCAGTCTAGATGTCTAATACGAGTACATTCTCAGAACCTTAAAACGCCCAGAGCTAAAAGCCGCATACATTCACGTAGGGTGACCATACTTTACCTGCTATTAAAATAGGGAATATGCAAATTTCACATCAGCTGTCACGTATTACTAAAACACTATAAATTGGTCCATGGTGGACCAAAATATAAGTAGTCAAAAAAACGAAATCGCAAAAGTGCATTTAGTGTGTAGATATAATAGGTTACTGGCCTACTTAAATGGAAATTTAAGCAAATATCTTTATTACATAGTCTACTAATAATATAATTCTAAAGAAACATGAAGTGTGAAATGGAAATGTAATGGCAATTACTCCAAATTTTAAACGATGAACGTGAGAAGACCACGTAAAAATAAAAAATGCTCTACACTCATAACTACTCTCCAGTCTCCATTGAGATTTCCTGCCAAATGTCTGCTCTACAGAGGGATAAAAACTATCCTAAAATTTTACTTTCCTCATGGTCACTCTGTAACTGAAGTTTAGAGAATTGATTTAATAGGTCGCTTTCCAACGACCATAATATTAATTGAAATTTATGTCTGTGCTCAGAGATATATTTTCAATTTACAGCTAAGCGATATCGTAAAATTAATATCTCTTCGGTTATACGATCTATGTATGTGTATATCTACATATGTTTTTATTCATAACTACGGGGTAAGTATATGAATTTCTAAACAATGCATGGACATATTTTAGGATATTAAACTCATCATTATGACTAAAAATATAGGATCAAATTTGAATTGGCGCAAAAAATCAGCGTTTCCATATATTTTATTGAATGTCAATTAACTTTTTGTATCGAACACGGTTGTTGCCTTAGTATAATGGTTGAGTTTTTAATCATGATATCCGTCTAATCCAAATTTTAATAATCATAGTCATCTATTGATAATGCCACCGTTACAAGTCAATTAGGTCCAATCATAATAAAATAAATCATTACCTACATTTCTTAAAGAACTTAACAATCCGTCGTCTAGAAATACCCTGTACAGGGTATAGTCATAGTAATGTCAGTACTCTCAGTATGCAAGACGGGTCTAGGTCAAAGATTATTACGTCCTTGAATAAGGTGTCATAACACCCAACTACTTCTGAACTAAATGACACGTAATCTGATAAGGTATTGTTGATAAGGATCTCGTTTTACTTAATGAGAATAAAAATTGGGTAACATTTATACACCGGTAATTTTGCGGATTTTTATCAAATGCCAATAAATGGTACCAGTACGTAAAAGTATTTCTTTCAATCGTTTACGTAGAAAAACGCGCTGGTTGCAAACCCCTTCTAGACGAGCACATTAGAAAATATGTGACATCTCTTGCGGATATGAGGATGATAAATTCGCGGTTGACTCGGAGTGGTGGATATGTTTGTTTTTATTATAGACAGATTTGTGTTCACTTCATTACAGAGAAAAATAACATATATATATATATATATATAATCATCAAGACCTATGTAACGTGTTTGTTTACTCTTCAGGTTTATTAATTTATTACTGACTATCGACCCGCCCCGGTTTCGCAGAGGTGTATTATACATAATATAAACCTTCCTCTTGAATCAATCTATCTATTAAAAAAAACCGCATTAAAATCCGTAGCCTAGTTTTAAAGATATAAGCATACATAAGGACAGACAGACAGCGGGAAGCGACTTTGTTTTATACTATGTAAGTTCGTATAGACCGGGTGGCTAGCTTTGCTGTTCAAGTTTTTGAGCTGCCTGAAGGTCTCTGACGTGGCTAAACGGCTAAAACAACCGAGTCCTACAATTTAATCACTGAATAGAAAATAATGTAGGTAAGTATTTGAAGTAGACGGTGATTTGTTTATTATTGACACCATGAACTAAAGTACCGCTAATAAAATACTTCGTGACAATGGAAAGTGCCAAATAAAATGATGTAAACCGTTGCAGCAGGGTGTCGAAACCATGGCATTGCCGATAGTGCCATGGAACGTGTGCTATAACACGTTTGGCCTTTTGAACACGCTTGTTGGTGCTCTATCGCGTGTTTTTCTATTTAGCTGTATTGGGGTTCATGGATATATTGATTATTTTCATTAAGTTCTAGAAAGTACTATTTATAGTACTTGTAAGTAACACATGGAGACGTAAAATTTTAATAGGTAGTTGGCGAGTTCTATATCTGCACTAGCTATCTCGTACCTACTTACTAATTGAACGCGCTTTCAAGTAGTAAGTGTGCTTCAGTGTTCAGTGTTATCAATGTTCCAACAGAATTTGTGCTTTTTTTGTAACACTCTCTCCAATGTGATTAAGTTCATGTATTACATTTTGGCACTAAATTTCTGCTCCGTTGTTTGTCTGCGTCACGATACTTAGCTCTGTGTTACATTTCACCAAAAAAAAATGTCCAATAGTCCTAGCCTAACAAGCCTAGAAAATGTATTTTGTAACAAATTCTTGTACACTGTCTAAGTCTCTACAGTGTACTCGTACATTGCTCCTAAAGCTCTTGATTCAAAAACACACTAGATATAAAATACTTACTTGCAAACATATTAGCAGATCTTGCTTACTTATGTAAATTCTAAGTAGGTACCTACAATACATGTTTGGTTAAAATTTTCCCCCAATATCATTAACATGGTCTTGCTTGACGGCTAATGGGTAAACAAACATGATTTCGCAGAACTTAAAAGTTCTGCGGTTTACACAATACCTTAACGGCTTTTCAACCGGCTGCAACTGTCTCACTCGCACATATGCAAGTTTGAGAATTTGTGTAAATTTCTAAAAACCCTAAAGCGCTTTTTAATTATAACAATTACATAAAAAAATAATTAACATATTTAAAAATTAGGTTATAACTTGTTATGATGATATTAAATAAAAAATAATTAATATATTTAAAAATTAGGTTATGATAATTTAAAAATTAGGTTATAATTACTTGTTATAATGATATTTTTTAAATAAAAGTTGCTTTTGATATTTCTTAATTTAACAGGAGAGACTCTTTTTTATCATAGTAATACCACAAAATTTGAATAATTTAATGATAAACAAATCCTACATTTAGTTTGTACAAATTCATATGTGTTTTTTTATATTTATTAACATTGTAACTATTTTTCCCGGCCATATATTTATTAGTCTGACATTTTAGCGTAACCCGACGGACCAATTGTTTTTATACTCCTGTCCATGTTTATCTGTCGCATAAATTTATTAACTACCCAATAATTAAATACCTTCCCGTTAATTCATTCGCCCGATCCTAATAACTTTACAAATACCTATTTAGGGAACACTCCAAAAAATTTAGTTTCTCACTTTCCATTTATTAATACCAAAAAACTCAAGCGAGACGGAATCTGGCATATAAAACCCCCTTAAAACTACTGGCTAATGCAATTTAAACGTTACCGATCCGAAAATAACTTGAGTTAAAAATGGCAACTTTCATTGACCTCCAGATAGGTGAATGTAATGTTTATAATTGCGCGAGCTTACATCACGGCGTGCACTGACTTTGTTCATAGGTAGGTACGAGTATGTGTCTGGGTTAGCGCCGATTATTGACTTCCTATCCCAATTACAACTGAATCGTTTTGTTGTGCCGGTAAGAATAACTGGCTGTTCTATTGTGCAGTTTATTATGTGATCATGCTCAGTAAAAAAACTATCGGTTAGGCTGTCTAAATGTGATGCAGAGACCTCCTTTGCTCTCCTCTATTTGTTCTAGTTCCTTCCTGGAGATAATTATATAAGTTTGTGTGGAATTTTGCAAGTTAAATATGACCAACTGCTCGGTTTCCGATTGAGCTGAAATTCTGCACGCATATGTATATCGCGTGACAATGCAATAACATGGTACCATGGATGGAGCTGATCTGATAATGGAGTCGCAAAGTGACTATAGGAACTCCTGTACTAAACAAGATAGACCCGTCGTGTTTGGGCTTGATTTACTTGTCTTGGCTAGCACTCTGCTGCTACATGATACCCAGGATCTCAAAAGTTTGTATTTTTAAAAAGTTATTTTTATAATCATTTATTATGGTTATAAAAAACCATTGTTGGTATTCCTACGTTCGGCCACCAATTGCTGATCAAAAAAAGCAAGTCCAGAGGCTATTTTCCTAGCAGACTTTCTTCTTCTTCAGCTTCAGGGCAAAAACGCTTCAAACCAGAATACTTCTGACCAAAGAAGGGGATAGTTTTTGATTTTTTTTAATTTGCTCTAATATATATGTTAGGTAACCAACAAAATACGTCAAATTATAACCTATGTACTTACAAAACTATAATTTGGTCTTGTTGAAACATGAGAAGTTAATGAAACGTCCTTGACATATTGATTGTTATGTAAATTCCTTCAACCTAATCCACTTTAATTATCTGAATAAGATCTACTTACTTACACATCGCCTTAGTACTTAAGTAAGTATATATGTGATAAATATATTTTTATAACCAAAATATTAGTCAAACAAATATTTTTCGATTTTAAAGTGCTTACGTACTTTATATTAGGTCAAATAAAATTTTACTATTCGTATACGTAATAAGTTTGCTAAAGCCTATTTTACACGAAATATTAAACTTGACAATTTAATTTATGTGACTTTTTTATGTCGCAGATTTAGCACAGTTCATTTTGTAAATCGTCAAATCTAATAATCACAATTTGCTAAAATCAAACAGTCAAAGCTGTACAGCTTCACATCACAAAATAACTTATTAGTTGAAGGATTTAAAAACTATCAAAGCAAGTTGACAATAACTATAAAATATTTTGGAAATTAAACCAATTAACGAATCTCCCAAATAATCAGCCACAGAGGCAATCAGCGTATCTCAATCACCGCATTTAATTTAATTAATCGCTTCGGTTACGAGCAACGCCTAGCTGGTACCCAAATGTGCCAGCTAAGCGTTGCCGAGGCCACTGCCGCAATCTGTGCCATTGTGAGGCAGGTCGAAATCGTACTCATATCTTATCTATCGTGTAGAGCCTTCCTAACCCGGTTCGGCGCACTGCATGCATCGATATCATGGCCTAGTGAGAGAATATGGGGAGAACTCGCCTTATAATCGTGAGGTCGTAGGTTCAAATCCTGGTCCCGAAACAATGAGCTCTTTGGAATTATGTATGGATTTTTCACACTCATTTTTTGGTGAAGGAAAACAGCGTGAGGGAACTTGCACACGTTTGGAGAAGAAATTTTATGACATGAGTGAATCTACCAACTTACCTACCCTTAACTGTGTCAATGCGTGGCAGATACCTATTTTCAACAGTGGGCTATTAGAAGGCTGGTCAGTACAGTATATATAGTACGAGTATACTTGTTGGTAGAAACCAACCTGCAACTAGGATAGTGGAGCGGATATTGCCTAATCGCCTTTTATGAAAAGGGAAGGCCTATTCAGCAGTGGACTATAAAAAAGATTGATATAACACATTACACTAAAATATACTTACAGCGCAGTGTACATTACAGTGCACAGTTCTTACACTTATAGTACACTTCCAGTGTAGAATCCGCCTAAGCCTGCCAGGCGCACCGCACGCGTCTCCCTCGTGGACTCTTCAAATAAACACCCGCACAAACTTGTGACAGCAAACAAACTACAATTGGATGTGAAATCGAATCGTGTCTGCTGAATTATCGCCCGACTAATACATGGTTTGGTAAATCTCGCTTTGTGTCGCGGCACTTTGTGCTTATGGAATTATGATAGAACGGATTTGGCACGCCCAATTGATACTTCCGCGATATTTCAGTGTTTGCTTTCGCTTTTCCGGAATATTTTGATGATTTTAAGGATGATCGTGGTTATTTCATGTTCGTATAAGTAATAATAATATAAACAAATTAAACAATTACAGTTGTAAAATGTAAAATGAATAACACGATTACGTAGAGTAAGTGACAAATATAACATGTAGGTAGAGATCGCCAGTTTTCATTTATCGGTACCTTCAAGTAGTATCAATGGAGTTATTTAACTTTTTTTTATAAAATTAAATTTATGGATTATGCCCACAACAATTAACTAATATGGACTAGTAAAACATCGTTAAATAATATTGATATGTGTATGATCTTATGGGATCTAAATATGCTCTGCTAAATATGATTACTTTTATCCCTTAAGTAACATCTATAAATCTAAGAATAAGTAGTAAAATTTGCAAGATCAGATTAAACATCGAAATTGCGTAAGCTGCGTGTAAAATAAAAAAAAAAATCTTTGCTATCAATGATGTACAGTGACTATATTTTTCAAAGTACCTACATTTTTTCTCTATTTGCCAGTTTACAAAAGACATTTCAATTAATCATTGTATCTGCAAACTTTATTGGCAAGTCAACAAATCCTTCTCATAAATTACTTATTTGTGCTGTAGCTTCACTAATTATTATATTAGTTTATTACTCGCATCACGGGCCACGTGCATTGCCTGATAAGGTGATAATAGGCAAGTAATAGTTGATGAGTGTTGCACTTCGCGCTTGCATGTTTATCTGTGTAGGTAAGTGCAGCAAGATTATAGACATTGTTGTTGACTACAATGTCTTTAGATAAGCGTTATATGGATGTATTTATGTGTATTTATATCAGCGTCCTTGTCTGACGATTTGTGCGCGCATTATGGTTCAAAGGATTTGATGAATGAAGGTGGCTCATACTGACTGGCGTCCAAAAATAACTGCATGTGGACAGCAGCATGGATTATTAAAAAAATTCTATGACTGATATAAATATATCTTCAATATCTCTTGTTTAGCAAGTACCTATTTACTCTCGTGAAAATTTTGATTTCAAATGTTTGTACAAGCACAAAATCTTAGCGCTCTACATTATTTTCTTGGCTACTAAGTTTGTAAAGTTAGTTAGTTTGTTTGGTTTGTATATGTCTCTAGATTGGACCTAACAACTAAAATGGTTTAAATCGTAATTCAGTTTCTAATCTTAAAGCGACAAACATTTCAGATTTCTTAACACCTCAGATCAGAAATATGTTTTCGCAATACAATGATTTCTCGAGAGATCTGATAAGCTATCTTTACTAACAGACAGACATCCAACCTTCGTTCGTTAAAAATCAATTCCTACTTCTACCTCGTAAAGAAAATAAAGTCAAGTTGTTACCTACTTACCTTCAGTTCTACTTTACTTCGGAACGAAAAAACAGCTAAATCAAACGTGACGTTTTAGTCTAATTCCGATAATGAAATTGGAAAACATCAAACAAATGGTATGGCGGTGGGGAGTTTTATATTTATAGCTCATTTGTCCTATTTACCTTCCCCTGTAAAACTACTAATCACTACCTAGTAGGTAGTGGTAGTAACCAGTAGTTAACTGGTAGCGACCTCTTGATTAATCAAAATAAACAGAATGCTTCCGTTTAAAGGGCAATGAAAGACACAAAAACACAAGACTTCATACTTAAAAATTTCGAACTACTTGCTACACTTTTTACATAGGTCAAGATCACAGAGCTCACGTTAAGACCTATGACAGTATTTACAAAATGAGGTAGTCAGAAGTTGCTAGAAATAAAAATGATACTAAAAACTCTATACTCAAAACTAGAATACTCTACATCATAAACACGTAGTATAAAAAGTCGCTTCCCTGTCTGTCTATCCCTATGTATGCTTACATATATCTTTAAAGCTACGCAACGGATTTAATGCGGTTTTTTTAATAGATAGAGTGATTCAGGAAGGAGGTTTATATGTATAAAACACCTGTGCGAAGCCGGGGCGGGTCGCTAGTATGAGTAATAAAGACTAAGATCGGTCAAAATTCGCGGGCAACGTTATCTATGCGCGTGTCAAATCAGTAACCTTGTCGGACACGCCTCTACGTCGGGTAATGAATCTGAAACAAAAACTCGGAACCTTCACTGCTCATTGGTTTTACGGACTAATCTAAATGTAAACATACAGGTGAGGCTCGATTACAAGAATTTCAGTTGATTCATTCACAACAGTATAGATTATGTAAAAAGTTAGGTAAGACCTAATCTAACAGCCTTCAGTAAACTAAATACTACAGAAGCGGTTCTGAGGACGAAAAGTTAGGTCAAAGAAATGTCAGCAAACAGAGGCTCCAAACCATGAAAAATCGTATTTGATTTCCGCGAGACAGGCCCTGAAATTATTTAATTTTGTTAATTTATTAATTTTGTTAACTTTGAATGAAATTTTTGATACCTATTAAGATTTAACCTAGTCTTTATTCTGAGGATTCAGCAGCCGTTCATCCATCTGAAATTAAGAATGTATACGATTATCTAACTGAATAATGTTTTGGGAGCCTGTGCTATTGTTATATTGTTATAAGTGTTTGCATTGCACGAAATACACGGAATCAGATGACTTCATTTTGAAGCCAACACTTTAGCTTATACCTGTTGCCCACTGCGCCGAAAAAAATGCCGAAAACTGCGTCAAAACGTTAACCAAGCCACAAATCATGCCATAAATAGTATAGTTTTTATGACATATTATACTATATGAGAATGAATTAAAACCCACTAGAGACAATCCAAGATCTCTTAAGAAGAAGATCTCTGCTCCAAGCAACGTTCACAGATTTAACTATGAGCATTATTTTTTGTAGTTTCGGCGATTTACACCATTTACACAGTCTTTATAATGTTACAGTGGTCTTACCAGTATTTATTTCAAATTTTCTAAAACAAGTTTAGAATAGCATAGAAGATTTAATAATAATACGACTATAGTACAAGTGTTTATTTTCAAAAGTAAAGCAGATAGATTGTAGTAGTAGCAGATAATACACGATTGCACTAAAAACATCAGAAATGTACTCGTTTCACATTGCGAAGCTCGGAGGTGTGCTATCGTCCTTATGTAAAGACAATTTATAGCTAAACTTACCATTATATACATTTTTTGCCCACGATATTTACATTCGCAACGTAAAATGAGGCAGTCTCAGGCTATTTATACTCCCCGGCTATGTTATTATTTACTTTTTGTTCCTATTTTTTTTTCTATTTTGGTTCAGTGTTTCCATAAAACAAGGTGCTTATTCATGTGTAATTTACAGGAAAAATTGTCCGTGACGTTGAGATAAACATTATAAATGGCTTTGAAAAAAAACTTCCTATTTGTTTGTACTTCAGATTGCCGTAAAACAATATTATCACACGTACATGAAAGAGAAAAAATATAGTTGATAATCGTGAGACGGCGTTGACGTGATTGAATTCAATAACATTTGAGCTAGTATTTTGTGTGAGATAATGCTGCTCTACTTAATATCCTTCAATTAAACACGAAATAACTTTTAGAAAGGTCTCGAACGATACGTGTGATTTCCTAGTTTTTTAGTAAGCCAGTGTAGATATGAGAAAACAATTAGTTGTTTTGGCAAATGATTATTTATTGAGTTCGCGGCTGAATCATAAAGTTCTTTCATGATGATTAACTGTTCCCTGTTTCTAATCGACCTCCTGCGACACGGCTTGACCGATTTTACGTTTTTTTTTGAGTTGCCCCTAGGTGATGAGGGTGGCCCTTTCCATAGTTTTTTTATACGGCAAAATAATGTTTGTCAAACAGTATAAGTGTATATGTTTTATTTCAATGAATTAGAAATACATTTTTAAGAGAGTGTCAGTACGAGTAGTGTCGTAAGTAACTCACGTAGATTGTTTTATTGGAGCCCGCATCCTCGGGAAGTTGCCACTCATTCCCACGACCATAAAGACAGACATCTAAACAACTTTATAAAGGTATATATACATATGTATATATTGGGTTTTATATACAGAGAGTATTGAACGGCAGACATGTGTGCAAATTTTACTATTAAATATATCCACAGCAACTGAATATCTACAGCGACTGAAAATTAACTTTTAACTTTCTAAACATGAACTTTTTCTCGATTTCAAAATCCCATAACATAAGTTGCTAATTTGATCCCAGAGTATTGTCCATCTTCAAATCTGTTCAATATTATTTATTTAGTCAATTTTTATAATCTCCTTGCTTCGAGCAAATATCTATGGAGGCAGTGCAAAAAAAGTGTCCGAGCCAAAAATCTGCCCAAGCTACATAGTGGGCAGGTTTTTTAGTTAGTCGTAAGTCGAATGCAAGTCGACTACAACGCCGCGCGATACCAAAGTGCTCGGTTACAAGCTCTAATTAGGTGACATAACGTCGAGATTCGAGAAAACAGGTCATTGTAAATTATTATATCACTGACTTACTCAGTGACCGCCAGTACGGCTTTCGCCGAAACCGGTCTACTGGGGACCTTCTAGCGTACGCCACACACATCTGGAGTGAGGTCATGGAGAAGCACGGGGAGGCGTTGGCTGTCTCCTTGGACATTTCCAAAGCTTTTGATAGGGTCTGGCACGAGAGCCTTATTGGCAAGCTTCCATCTTACGGCCTGCCTGCTGATTTCTGCGCATGGATATCAGATTTCTTGAGGAATCGGTCGATACGAGTTGTCGTTGATGGCTGCTCGTCAGACCAAATGGCTATCAATGCCGGTGTTCCTCAGGGGTCTGTGCTCTCTGCGACACTCTTCCTACTGCATATCAACGATCTGCTTAAGCCCGGGATCTTTGGGTACGCAGATGACAGTACAGTCGTGGAGAGCTACACGTCCGATGCAAGAACCAGCGGGTCACAGATCGAGTTATACAGAGAGGCTATGGTTGAACGGCTCAACTTGAGTCTGCAGGCGGTATCCGACTGGGGTGATGCTAACCTGGTCAAGTTTAATGCCACAAAGACTCAGGGCTGTCTGTTTTCGGCCAAAAAGAGACCCTTTCAATTGTCTCCCGCTTTCCGTGGTGTCTCCGTTCCGGTAACTGACAGCTTGGAACTATTAGGCGTTTCACTCTCATCTTCTCTTAACTTTGGCTCTTACATAGAGTCCAAAGCCCAATTAGCCTCCAAAAAACTTGGTGTTCTCTCTAAGGTGAGACGGTATTTCACACCTGAGCAACTGCTTAGTCTTTATAAAGCACAAGTCAGGTCTTGCATGGAATACTGCTCTCACCTTTGGGATGGCTCTGCCAAATATCAACTGGAGGCTCTGGAATCGATTGAGAGACGAGCCAGGAGGCTGATTGACAACGACACCTTGACTAAGACGCAGCTGCAAAGTCTTGAGCATCGTCGCAAGGTAGCGTGTTTGTCGGTCTTTTACCGGATACACTTCGGAGAGTGCGCCCAGGAGTTGCACAATCTGGTCCCCCCTGCCCCTTTCTTCTATCGTACGGCTAGACGGACGCGACCAAAGCGTCACCCTTTTATGGTGGACATTCCGCGCGTTAGAACCAAGCGTTTCGAATCCTCATTCCTCATACGAACAGCCGGAATGTGGAATACTTTGCCTGGGTCTGTCTTCCCGTTAAAGTACAACGTGAGTGTCTTCAAATCCCGAGTAAATAGGTATCTTCTAGGTAAGCGTGCTACATCCTAGACCGCACATCTGCTTAACATCAGGCTGTGTGTAGTCAAACGCAAACCTATTCGAAATAAAAAAAAAAAAAAAAAAAAAAAAAATATTTAATGTAAATATCTAAGTCGGTATGTATGACAGCGCTCGGACATATTTTTAACTACTTTCACTTAGGGACTGTGGCTCTATACCTAGATATTTCCTCGAAGCCTCCTTTTATTTATTTCAATTTGTAACGTAACCGCAGATTACTGGCATTTATTTCTTGCGGTCTTATTCAATGGTTTCATTTTAAGATTCAATTGTTTCATTTGAACACTGTATTTGTCATATTTGTGCAATAGCTAGACTGTTTCTTGCATACAAGGCCACCCAAGGAAGTAATAATACGTACCTACCTACTACATCTTTACCTTTATTAGGTACCTTAGTTAATTATTCAACTATGACCATGTACATACTCTCATCAGTAGATCATTTGCATAGAAATGTAGTTGGAAATTCTGTACTGAAGGTTTTTTCCAATAAAACTACTGGGTATGAAAAAAGTACCTAATTTATAGGTATGTGATGAATAGGGCGCAATGGTGCACCGCTTGGAGTTTTATTCTATGGAATTTAAGAACCTATAGGCCGAATCATACAAGTCGACGTATGTGAAGTTAGCTACAAGATGCGCAATGTCCAATCAACACGCAATTTAATGTTAGCTTCGTGAGCTAATGTGAGCTATTCGTATTTTCGCTAATATAAAAACTCCCGATATTACCAAACCAAAATTATATAAATTATACTTTAAAAATTATCAGATCTCTTTTAGAGCCAAGCTTCTAACTCTACACATCATAACTCTACAAGATTTTTAACTTCGCAGACCTATCTTAAATTTCGTAATTCTTGGTTTATGTTTTTTTACATAAACTCATGAGTAGTTACATTTCACAGAGTCAAAGATTTTACTTTGAAGTTATAGAGGTTAAAAACTTTGAAAATTAGGCACTTTACCGGATATACGATGTCTAAATACCCTTACACTTTTATATTCCGTTATTTACCCTGACATTTTTATCTTCCGTTATAAATATATTTGTTTAACTTACTTAATCCATCCAATTTATTTTTACAGGTAAGTTGACAACTCCGATTCTTTCTCGAATTATCGCACCAGCGGTAAGTGACTCCACAGTGTGCCGATAACATGATAGGCAAAGCGAGAAATCATAATACCTTCCACACACCCCAGTCGTGAGATCCTACTTAATACGCTCCTGGATAAATCACTCGTGCAAACATAGCTTAAATTATCACGAGATGACGCTATTAAGATACGGTCAGAAAAACAAAGCTCTATTTTACATCATTTAGCACTGTTATGGTTTACCAAGAAAAGGAAGCGGAATTCGATGAACTACAGGCTATTGCTTTGCTAGTTTAGGGACTTCCAGAGTTGTAGGTGTAAACATCATCACTAAAAACAAGCTGTACAATGTATTTTTTTATAATTTTTAAAATCAACTGTTCTATAGAGTTTATTATCTCAAGTGTATTGACTCCAAACAAAATGTATGGATTTTGATTTGGATCTCATTTTTAGGGTTCCGTACCTCAAAAGGAAAAAACGGAACCGTCTGTCCGTATGTCAAGACTCTTTTATCTCGGGAACGCATTAAGATATCGAGTTGAAATTTAAACTGTATACGTTTACGTATATCTATGGTCTCTTACAGTTGTATAAAAGAAACCTTCTCAGTTATCGTATAAAAAAGTTAGAGTCTTTTATGTCGTGAAAACCGCATATTTCGACACTCACAAAAATCAAAACCTACAGGGTACTTCCCGTTGACATAGAACTATGAGGCAAGTAGCATTGTCTCAGTACAAGTAGTACAAATATAGGAATAAATCTGAAAATTGCACATTTTTATTTAAATCACAAAAAAGTATATAAACCCTCGGTGTGCGACAGTTCGCTGTTCTGTGGTGTGCGAGTCTGACTCGCACTTGTCCGGTTTTTATTTTGGCAATTTCGCAATAGTCATTAAACACCTCTGACTGTGCACTTTGCAAAATAACATCTTGTATATTATTGATTATCGAGCATAGTACAGAAAAATTAGTCTGTCTACTGTGATATCGATAAACTTAAAGTATAGGGCAGTAGTCGATTGCCAATGATCATATTGATATCACAATGGATACAAAAAATGCCTGTTTTCCAACTTACTGTAGCTCTTTTGACGAGTTAATAATTATTATGTATGTTAAAGAAGATATTTCTTCTAATGGATATAACTAAAACTTAATACTGTTTTAGGTGATTAGGATCATTGCCCAAGCAAACTATTTTTTTTTCCATCGTACTTATTCATTTTACTTATTCACTTATAGTGCTTTATTTCTTTGATCTATGCCCAATTTATTTTATTTCTGTGCTTGCATCTTTTTTTTTTATATATATTACTACATGGTCTTTTTATAATTATTATTATTTAAATTTTTACTACAAACTCGTCTCTCAATGTCACAAATGATCAAGTTACAATTTTTAGTCTAATTTTAATTTTATACATTTATTAAGTATTCTTATCTTAAATTGTCATAAAATAAATATGTCAATAGTTCCCAACTTCAAATATATTTTATAGTTTATTTTTACATTTATGTCGTATTTATATTTGTATCAATATTTGTCTCGAATCGTAAATATAAATATATATATAAATATTATACTGCTTGCATCTTTGCTATGTGCCGACATCCTTGCGTAACTCGTCAGCGGATTAAGTTTTGACTGTTCCAATAAAATCCTTTCTCTAATCAATCGTAATGACTCATGAGTCATGCTCAAAATTGTATTACAATTATAATCGGAAGTCTTACGATAGATTCTCTCACACGATGACATAAGTTTTCAGTATGACTGTTGTCATTATTTGTCTTAATCATTGGATAAATAATGTTATCTTTAAAAATATCGCGCCTACAAAAAACTACGAACTGTCTGTTTTTACAGCTCATAGCAAATATATCATCGCAAGCAACTAACCGAAGGAATTAGACGCTGCTATCGCATTACCTAAGAATAATTTTCACTTTTCAGTGGAAAATTTTAGTTTCCTTATCTGGCCACTTGCAAAGTTTATTTGGTTAATGTAGAGTTGATTGTCATGGATCTTTTTATCTTTTGCAAATTGTAATCTGCCAGGCAGATAATTGATACTGTTTACTTGAACTTTGCTTTAATTCACTATTTACATTGATAAGATAGTTTTCGTGTGCATTGAGATTATGAAACATGATTTTGATTCATGTTCTTGTTTGTTTTTTACTTAGCTTTGAAATTAGATAGTGAACAGAATGAAAGGAGAACGGGTAACTTTGGCCTCGTTGCTTACCACTTACCTACGAACTTTACGTAAATTGATGGTTCTTTAGATATCGAATAATAAACAACTTTCAATGAAATATCAAATAACAATATATTGTTTGTAAAAAGTCTCCGTAACAATTTGCTTTGTTGGTTTATGGACGTACGATAAAATAAAGTCAGCATGACGAGAATTGTGCAATAGGGTAAAAGTTTAAGAAAATATATATTTTAGTTACGCATCTAGTACCTAACATCATATTATGATTTATTTCATCAATATGGCTTAGTTGTTATAACGAAGTTATTTTCGACATATACAATGTGTTCGTCTACCGGTGTCGGAGCCTTAAGCGGCGACATCTATGGCAAATTATTAACAACTTTTGCTATGGGACCAACTCTGAAAACGTAAAAAAACTGCTGTTCCATACGATTTTATAGACTTCCGACAAAAAGTATGGAAAAGCTGTTTTTTTTTCGTTTTCAGAGTTGACCCCATAGTAAAAGTTGTTCAAAATTTGCCATAGATGTCACTGCTTAAGGCTCCGACACCGGTAGACAAACACATTGTATAATATACACATATAATTATGATGTAGTCATCTACGCTGTGCGATACTATTTGGTATGAGACCCGATACGATTTTACGGATGAAAGTTCAATTCTCAGTTTTAAAATAACTACTTACGTGTTGTTTTATACTTTCAGATATGGGTAAGGCCACGAAAAACTGTTCAATAACACACTTGAAAGTGTAACACACAATAACACACTTGAAATAATAATATACGTATACACGTAACATTCGGGAATAAACACACGCAAAAATATAATCTTTTTCTAAGATTAAAACTTTTAAAAACTGTCTTAAAGCACAGAAAACTAGGCGATTCCCGAAAAAACAACATTCATCACAGTAATTTTGACTTTAACGGATTAAATTTCAACACCTACCTTGTCAAATCACATTAAATAACTCGAAAAAACTAGATGACCAAAATTTTCGCTTCAACGACCTCACGAATTGCTCCCATACTAAAATAGACCTAGACTCGTAGAAAAGTTTGTCGTCATTTAAAAATACTTATAGTGTTGCTGTGGTTTGAAAATTAAATTCTACTGAGCATTTCGTGTCACGTCACACACGGGAATCAAATTTGGTCCATATTTTCAATCGTGTTTTTTTTTGGTAACAGTAGGCAGATATTGATTATTTATTTGTTTAAAAACAAGGCCTTAACAATATAAAATAGGTACAATATAGCATACATTTGATAATAACTTTATTTGATCAGAAAAAAATTGTAGTTTGTTGTCACATGGACGAGGGACATTTTGATTTCGTATGGAATCTGTAATTAACCTAAATTATTAATCGAAAATTCACATAATGAATAAGATATTTTTGAATTATGAATTAAACCATGCTAGGCAAAAATTATCTAACTATTGATAAAACAGTAAATGGTATTAGAAATAATGTACGATATTTATTTATTGTTAATTTTAGTAAGGTCCACGTTTAAATTTTGAAATGAACATTTTTCCGTGGCCTTACCCATATCATACGGTCAACTAATCTTTTAGAATTGCGTTTTGTAATAAAAAAATATGATGCAATTGATATGATCCGTAAAAAAGATTTGATAGAAATGAGATGATTTGCATCTATCCGCAGGTTATCGATATTAAACATAGCAACAAGTTTATTCGATACATTGAGTGAAAATCGATAAGTGCGATTGAAATCTGTATTACGAAATCAGATGCAGTGAGAGATAAGATTTTATGACGTCTTTGTTTCGAATACTTATATAACAATAGCTTATGACCTATTTTTTAATATAAATGTAATTGACATCGTTCTAAGTTAGCTCACTTAAGTATAAGCTATGCGGGGTCGTATCACGTCTTTCGTTCATCTCTATCAATCGTCACAATTATTACAAAAGCATGGACGATATAGGCAAGGCAAACAGTTTAGGGCTTTAGTGTAACCGAGCTCATGTTGACTAAAACCCCACGGATTGTTACTGTATTAAAATTTATAGTTTAATTCATACTGGCATACAATTCCCTTACCGGGGGCCATTACTTAATCTATAATTTAAGTACCACGATGCTGTGTTAATAATTCTCAGTACATAATAGAGAATAGAGACCGATTTACGATAAACACAATTTGTAAGTGTTTAAAAAAATAAACACTAGACAAAAATAGTCCAAAATTTGATTTATAACCTTACTAGCTTTTGCCCGCGGCTCTGCCCGCGTGGTATTTTGACTTTTGTGTTATCCCATAGGAACATTTTATTTATAGGGATTAAAAGTAGTCAAAAATGTCACTTTCCGGACTTTGAACTATATCCATATACCTACTGAGCGCCACACAAATTGAAAGATGGAAAGTTAGCCGCAGATGACACTTCGCCGTGATTTGCTAATTATTGCGCATGTGTGCACAATGCCTATACAAATGGCGAAGTAGTGAGCTCGGGCGTAGGGAGCGCGCCAACCTTGATTTTGTAAGTCTGCTGACTTTACAAACCATAAAAATTGTACAATACAATTGTTACAATTGGCTGCAAGCTGGTCGGAATCTAGCTAAAATAAATAAACATAACATATTTTCGTGATAAAATTGAGTGGGACGAAGATTATTTGTTTATTATTATGGACTATGCTTATTGCGAATGCTGCGCAAAAATACAATGGGCTTATTATAAGCAATGAATAGGTGTGTTACGTGCGTACAAAATTATGGTCGTAGCACATTTATCATCTAGATGTCGCTATGCCTGTGTACCAAATCGCGGTGTATAAGGCGGTTCAAACAGTGAATGCTCTACAGTTCAAACTCCGCACTGCAAAGTACACTAGATACTTTTTGTAAAATAATTATGTTCCCTTTGTCTGAGTAAAACACGATGAGTTAAACGCTATGTGGTAACAGTTCAATTTGGAGTAAACGCCGTTGAGCCTTTTGAGGGATATTTTTTTTAATTCGTCGGCGTGTAATCGTTTTTTGAATGTTTTCATAAAATAAAATTAGTAAAGACGGCAGTAACGATAATTCAAATCAAATCTTTATTATGTTAGTCTGGAATAAGAAGGGGAAGGATTTTCCGCTAAATCTAACCAAAACAAGAAGTAGAGTCGCCACGATCACGCCCCGAGCCGTCAAGTGTGTTGTGACCATCACTACCTCTTATTCGACCTACTACACAAGAATCACGAGTGATGTGTCAAACAATATAAAGGAAATGATAATATCAACAAGTGCCAAACGTACTTGTGATAACACTGACCGATAACGTATTTACCTCCACGGTACCTACAGTATCTTAATATCTTTGTATTGTTCATAGAGTATGTTCCTCTTAACTCTTGCTGCGTGACAATGCAGTAATATAAGTACTTTTAGTCCCGGATTTCACGTTTTGGATAAATGATAAGTAGACTCTATAGCCATCTTACCACAAAATATTTAAACACGCTTTAGACTATGTTTACCAGTACAAATAGCACGGTTAAACAGTGTTTAAATCTTTTGTGGTGAGGTGCATTTTTAGGGTTAAGTGCAAACCAATAAATTAAAACTTAATCGCTACAGCCTACATACATATTCGCAGATTTTAAGGCTTTATCTTGTATTAGCCAAGTTTAAGTTATTACGAATGTAGCTCGCAAAGTCTTTTTCGCTAACTTACTAACTTGATGCTTAACTAACAAGTTGAATAAACTAACTAGGTATTAAGTTAACTTGCTGCTGCTACTTACTCTTCATTAGAGAAGAACTTTTGCTTGCGAGTTACATTTGTACTCATAATCGATCCTAGCGGGTATAAGTGTAGAACAACCATTCTTACGTTAGTAGGTACTTAGCAGTCGCTACTTGTAAGTCCATCGAAACAAAAACAAACATTTATTTAAATGGTCTAAATTTTAGAATAAAATAAATGTCGCCAGTACGCCCGATTATAGAAGCCCCAGCGTGAGCGTAATTTAGCATTTAGCGTTCTCTCTATCGAATGCCTAAAGTAAAAAAGAATCAGAACTATGCTATTTAGCTATTATAATTACGATGGCGCCTCTGTAATCGGGCTCAAAGTCAGTCTAGCTGGCTATGTTCTAGCGCAGATAATACATTTTGAAATATTGGTATTGAACTTATTACCTAATCATTGCCTAGTAGAAGCAAAACAAGGTCAAATAATTATAGCTAAGGATATGAAATATCGCCTGAAAATTATTACGAATTTATAAAAAAAAAATATCGAAAAAATATCGATCTTCGCAACCTTTTCCTGCAGTACTCAACATTTTACAACTGTGTTGTACACGGTAAACATTAAAACTAAAGACTTCTCTCGCATTGGTGTCACTGCGAACAATCGTTTTAATTATTTTTAAACAATTGTACAATAAATCATAAGCCATAGTCTAGCTTGTACGTACTCGCCATGAACAAAGCAATCAAAATAACTAATGAGACAAGTCAAGGTGAAAAATACCGTCGCGTGTAGACTTCGCGTGATCCTGAAAAACCTGCGATACTTAGTGCCTGTTATAATCTGAAAGCGTTTCGTCATTATGTACGAACGATGAACCTGGAATTTGCTTCTCGTGTACACGATTCTGCTAAAAACCGTTCGTTAATTGAATTGCTTTGGATGTTTTAGAAGTTTTAATTGAGAAAATACTCTTTTTAACCGACTTCCAAAAAGGAGGAGGTTTTATGTTCGTCTGAATGATTTTTTTTTGTTTTTTTTTTTGCCATTTTGAACCGGATCAAAAAATCTTTTTTTGTTGGTAAGTATACTCTCGATAAAAAATTCTCAAAAATTCTCGATGTCAAATATTGCATCAAAAAACTGAAGTGGAAGTGGGGAGGACATATATAAGGAGCAAAAAAGACAAATGGACAAAAGATGTCATGGAATGGTGCCCTAGACAATACAAAAGAAAAAAGGGCAGACAGAGACGTAGATGGGAAGATGATTTTAAAAAAGTAGCAGAAGCAAGACGATCAAAAGTAAAAATAATGAATCAGATTACTGGTGTCGAAATAGAACGAGCATCATATTTTATATTTAGCATATTAAAAGTAATTAGATAGTTAGAGACACATTAGTGTAGTTTTATAAGTTGATTGTTAATAAAGGCTATCATTATCATTATACTCTCGAAGTGGTCCCATTTAAATTTCATCAAAGTCGGCTGAGTCATTTTTGACTAATTAACAATAATGTAAAAATTGTACACATCAATTCGAGCGAACTATTCGAACTTTGGACACTATGGAAGTCGGTTTTGCTATTTTTACCGAAAAATTATAATTTTTATGTCCATGCCCGAACTTTTAGATGTCACAAAGCCCGCAACCCGAAATTACAGCAAAAAAATAGGTGTTCCATACAAAATTGCAACTCGGTATCAACAAATGGTATGAAACAGCTGTTTTTTTTCTGAGTTGAACCCAGAGTAAAAGTTGTTTATTATATTGGTCTAAGCCACTCCTTTTGGCTTAGTGCACCCTTTCGATATTTCGTATACCTTTTTTTCGTCAAACGATATTTTCCTACCAAATTAGCAAAAACATATACCAACCAAACCGCGTCCCGTACAAATATTTACTTACTTACCTAAGCAAAGTTTACTAAGTGAGTAGACACTAGGTACAGAAAATATAGGTATAGTTGTAGCAAATCACGAGCGCACCGCGGCCTTAAGCGTAGTATTCGTACACATGCACAATGCGTCTGTATACTAGGCGAAACGATCATTCGTACACAGACATACAACAAGATTATTTTTTTGCAAAAAATAGCATGACCGACTTCACCCGTGTACAGAATTCGCGAATATTTTGCACGGATCGATGTAGCATTTTTCACATTCTTGTTGATTTATCAAAAATGATTCAGCGGATTTCGATAATATTTAAATTAAACCAATTTCGGAGGTTTTACTCTTTCCAATAAAAAAAGAATGATTGAAATTGGACTACTATGAAAAAAGTTATTCGACACGTATTTTTTTTTAATGTATAAACATTAAAAAAAATACGTGTCGAATGGAGTACCTCCTCCGGTTCGTCGGTCAAAAACGGCTCAAACACAATAATTGTAAAAGCCGTCCCCGCACGTGATTTGTAATAAGTATACAATAGTGCACGTGTACAGTAAATTCCATATTTATCTAATTCGACAAACTATTAGTAACATATCGATTCTACTATTAGCTTACGTTTGCTTCTCTAAACTAATTAATATCATCTACGTATAGCTATTATAGTAAATCGATTAGGAATAATTTACGATAAAACTGTATAACAAAGTTATATCAATAAAATTATTATGTAACTAGCTTGCGTCTTCGCCCGCGTAATATTTTGATTGTTGTGCTATCCTAAAGGAACCTTTTCTTTTTTTTGGGATAAAGTAGTCTGTGTCACTTTCCGTCTTTTAAACTATGTCCACACCAAAAAATCAAGTCAATCCGTTGCTCCTTTGCTGCGTGAAAGAGGACTAAACTTTCGGATACTTTCGGATTTCAAATATTAGTAAGGATAGAACCTACCTCAATCCACAGTATTCATCCTGATTTATTTTCATGCCAATCAACCAATTTGATCTTCAATAAAAAAAATTAGGTACTACCGCTGTAAGTTTACTTACAGAGACTTACGTTACGGGATCCAAACGTGGGGATAAAACCATTTAAACCTATCTAAAGGGAAAATATAACTAGAACGTACCTATTCGACTGCCTCGGTGGCTCAGTGGTTAGTGACCCTAACTTCTGTATCAAAGAGGCGTGGGTTCGATCCCTATCCAGGGCAAATATTTATGTGATGAACATAAGTGTTTGCTTTGTGTCTGGGTGTTATTTAGTTACTATCTATATATGTATGTATTTAAAAATAAGTATATGTATACGCGTGACCAAAATGCTGGTGTTTATTTGGCTCAACGTATAAGCATTGCCATTCAGCGTGGCAATGCTGCCAGCATGCTGGGCACGCTGCCGACTGGCAGTGGGCTTGAGCACTTGGATTATCTTCGACTGCCTCGGTGGCTCAGTGGTTAGTGATCCTTACTTCTGGATCAAAGAGGCGTGGGTTCGATCCCCATCCAGGGCAAATATTTATGTGATGAACATAAGTGTTTGCTCTGTGTCTGGGTGTTATTTAGTTACTATCTATATAAGTACTTATGTATTTAAAAATAAGTATATGTAGTATATCAGTCTCTGGCAGCCATATCACAAGCTTTGCTTAGTTTGGGGTCAGAGGCCGTGTGTTAGATGTCCCAAAATATTTATTTATTTATTATTTATTTATATATGTATGTATTTAAAAATAAGTATATGTATACGCGTGACCAAAATGCTGTTGTTTATTTGGCTCAACGTATAAGCATTGCCATTCAGCGTGGCAATGCTGCCAGCATGCTGGGCACGCTGCCGACTGGCAGTGGGCTTGAGCACTTGGATTATCTTTAGACCTTCAAGGATCTGTGGATGATCCAATTGCTTTCTATGTAGTAGTAGTGTAGTATTGTCAATAATAAAAAAAAAAAAAAATGAATTAAAAGAAAAAGTATAATATACTATATATTATATATACGATATACTACATATTATGTAGTATATCAGTCTCTGGCAGCCATATCACAAGCTTTGCTTTGTTTGGGGTCAGAGGCCGTGTGTAAGATGTCCCAAAATATTTATTATTTATTTATTATTAATGGGAAAAGTGTCACTTGGCTGGGGTTCTGTACACAAGGCCACTTCATTCACAACATTATCAAGAACCTCACCTGAATTGTCAAACACTTTTTAAAATTTGGGCTGGCTTTGTCCCATATATTGGCACCCACACACTACGCCAAATACCATCGACCTTTGTCACTGTAAATACACCGTAAGCCAGATACAATGTCAAGGTGATACACGTAACATTATTAAATTTAGACGCGCCCATATCGTACATTGTTGTCATTCAAAACGGTTTATCCATGTCCTAGAAAGTTGGTGTACAACTTTTTAGCCGTGCTCTGAACTACAGCGCGAGTATGGGTACATTTATAGGTCACTGATCTTGTAACTTGGAGGTGAGGTTCTAGTTCTAATTATATGTCATGAATCAGAAGGAACAAAATATGGCTACCATGACTTGCTATTATTACTGCAATAAACGCACGTAGCATATAGCTTTGGACATTTTTTCATTTTCATACAAACTTACGATGGGAATTACGAAGGTAATAGATACCTAGCACGTTTCCAACCGATTCCGAAAAATACACAACTAGGGGTGCCTATGAAATAATAATCTTAGAAAGAAGTGAGATTATACTCATTCTACTAATACTTATATTACATTATATCACATTATACATATTATCACATATTACATTAAAACACACATGTTATCTTAAAAATTAATAGGATGTCACAAAAATAAATGTCAAAATAATAATAGTTGTCAACAAAATTAAACTACTAATAATAATAACGCACATTCATAATACTCCCAAAAAACTACACAATGTCAAGACTAAGGTCCGCATCCGTTCCGTCGCGCCCAGCCCACTGATCCAGAAGGGATTCGCCGTAGACTAGGAGCGAAGCAACAATTTGCTTCCAGTTATCAACCAGTAAATCTATTTCGGTGTTAGCAGCAAGGAGTGCATTGAGGTGGCGACGGGAGCGAAGTAAGGGCGACATAGAGCGCGCCACCGTGCGACGGTGCTATTGACGTAAAAAGGTCTGGATGTTTGTTACTCTTTCACGAACAAACGGCTGAACCGATTTAAATGAAATTTGGTATGGATGTAGCTTAGACCTTGGATTAACACAAAGACTACTTTTTATCTCGGGTTAACGCGGGCAACGCCGCGGGGCGCAGCTAGTAAATGTATATAGAGCTTCTTCTTCTTCGTCGTGTCGATGGTTCTAATATTTTCTATAGTGTTAACTATACAAGTTTCGCTCGGTTCTTAGCCACTGCCACGGAAGGGGAGGCTTCCATGAGGTCACCCAGTGTGCAGCTAAAATAGTTTAGAGCTCGTTTAGACTTTCAGAGCGGCCAGTAAGTTTGTCGCATTGCGCACGTCTCGTGTTCATTCAGCTAATATGATACTCAAGTAAGTGATAGATAATGTCCCAGTACATATTCGCAGAACCTTATTGGAACTTTGTCATAGTTATGATCTTGTTTACCCATTGCAACGGTAGGTATTAAGAATTCCAATTCCAGGTACCTGAGTGGGTACTTCGAATATTATATTCTACACTTCAGTAATTGTACGCATAATTTTTTTTACTTTCTTGATCGTACTGGATTTTATTGAACTACCGAGGTACGAGTATATATAACATTGAATAAAATGCTGTAAATAAAAAATCATTTGGGATTTGTTCTGCTCTCTTTATTTGAACAGATAAGAAATCGCGATATTCCTGTGTGCAATTCTTCTGTATACATGTCAAGTAAAAAATACGTTTCATGATAGAGTGTAATACAAGTGCTCTTTCTAAAATTTTAAAAGGCTAAGTTACACGGATTGGCAAGTTGAAATGGCAATGGGCAGGGCACATAGCGCGGAGGACTGATGACCGATGGGGTCGAAAAGTTCTCGACTGGAGACCACGTAACGGCAAGCGCAGCGTAGGACGTCCACCCACAAGATGGTCGGATGACCTCATTAAGACCGTAGGAACGCTGGATGCAAGCCGCTTCCAACCGGTCTTATTGGAGATCCATAGGGGAGGCCTATGTTCAGCAGTCAGGATTGGGTTATCCGCAGGTGATTCGTTCTGTAAGTACCAATCTAATAATCTTTGCTTAGTCTAATAATATATTATTTAATAAATCTAGAGTTTTATTGCGACACGGCACTAAAGAGCACGGTAAATAACTAACCTTGCCTATCTAAAGTATCCAAATCATTTTGCACTTGGTCGTAGGACAACCTATTGTCTCGTGTACCGTTTACCTCCATATATGAATTAATTTTGAGATCAGATCGGTTATCGTTTGTACCGTTTGGGCCGTGTTGACAAGTACTAGATAAATTTTATTCTACCCTCATTATTTGCTAACGGTACTATGACTAGGTCTATAGGTTCTTACGAACTGTTTAGTGCCTATTACTATATGGGAAGGTCGATGACATTTTGTCAAAGATTTTATTTGACTATTTCACATTATTTGGCTTATCATTTCTGACATGAAGTTTGAGAAGATATGTACCTATGTGGTCTAGGATGTAGCCCGAGTCCTAGCTAAAAAGTCTAGGTTTTAGGTAGGTACTCTAAATTTGTAAACTTACGTTTACATGCTGTGATAAGCTTGTTTTGCAGTAGGAGATGATATATCTTCTGAGCGGTGCCACGAGGGCTTTGAACTTATTTTGGCGTCAACCTACGTGCCTTTCCTACGGCGCTTTACATTAGACAAGAAAAAAAACATTTTTTTATCTTATTGATAAAAAAAAAATTTTTTTGTTGTTTATTACAATTAAACATGTTGAATACAAACAACAAACAAGCCCTTCAGTTTCCTTATGGAAATCAATTGGAAAAACCTTGCAAAAGTAGGCTTTCTACGTCTAAGACGATTCAAGTAATGCATGTAGCCATGTATAAAAAGTAAGTAAGTCCGTAAAGGCCGGGTAGCTAGCTCTGGTGTCCGAGTTTTTAAGCCGCCTAAAGGCCTCTGACATAGTTAAACGGTTTAAACAACCGGGAGCTAAAATTTAAAGTGTCATCCGAGCCACGATAGGGCTTATATTGAATGAGCATACAAAGAGCATACATTGTTCCGTATAGTTGCTTGAGAATTCGCAATGAAATTGTATTTTTCAGGCATTTTAGCGCCGGTTTATCTGAAGATCGAGGCTCACCCTTGAAACATTTGCGTAATAGGGTCGGCCATCACCCCTCTGTTTGCATAATAATAAATATAATAACTGCCTACTTGCTTTTCATTTTCACATTTAACTAGTTATTTTAAGTATTTAGGTATTTTTCAGAAGTATTGCGACTCATGAGTAAACAATAATGAAGGTTTTATAAAGGTAGGTCAATATCCCTACGTATGTAAATGGTATAATACTGTTTACGCGTTGTTTTGCAAATTATAATCTAGATTACGTGTCAGATTGCTATTATGTAATATACGGCAAACAAAAATGTTTATTATTATTATATTTAAGGCTGACTACAGAGGGGTTAGTTCAGGTTTACACATTAATTGAAACTACAGTTGTTTCCGTATGGCTCTATACATTTTTGTACAGCGCCCCTGGCAGAAACGAGGAAGAACTAACCAAAATGTATGGAGACACACGCGAACGCGAAAACAAAATTGATTTTGAAAAATTATAACAAAATGGATGCTCACAGCGGTCGTGCATGATAGCAGTGTGGTTAGTCTACTTTGCTCATATCAGTTTTGAAATTAGTGAAAAAAAAAACCAAAAAAAAATCATATTATTTTACTTTCACGTGTTCCTTACGCGGCGCGGTAACCCTAAAACAATGCGGGCTAGTACCTATGTTATTAATCAAGTTCATCAGTGAGCCTGTTTTGACATAATTGAAAATAAAAATACTAAACAAAATTGAGACTCACTGCGGTAGCGCATGATAGCAATGTGGTTAGTCTGCTTTGCTCATATATGTTTTGAAATTACTGAGAAAAAGCTGAAAAAATTTGGTGCTCGCTGCACTCACGCATAGTAGTATGGAATCAATGTGCTTTGCCCATATCTGTTTTGAAATTGCTAAAAAATGTTCGCGTTTGCTTCGCTCGCGCATATTTTTTACCTACGCATGTTCCTTAGGCAGCGTGGCAACCTAAAACAACACGGGCTAGTCTATCTATCTATGTTATTATCAAGTTAATTAGTGTGCGGCCCGTAGTGACATATCGCACTGGCCTATGTGGCCCTTGACGACCACTGCACTAGACGTACACACCTTGGTAGATAATTTCCGTAACAATAGACCCGTAACAGAGCTCTTAGGAGGTGTGGGCGTTCAATCTAGACCGACCTAGGCACATCCGGTGCGTCACAGTTACTCGCTAGCATAGAATATACCGCAGTGACTTACCGGAATAACCGCAGTAGAGGAGCCACTGTCGTATTTTTTTTGACAATATTTTTTATTATTAATGTTATTTTTTATTATGTGATAGTTCATGAACTAAATAATCTAAACGATATTGGAAATTGAACCAGGAAGATCACTTTTTCAGCCAAATTCATGTGTCAAGAATCATCAACAAATCACCAAACCTAAAGAATCATCAACAAATCACCAAATTGTTTAACAATATTAACTCAGACAACGTTCAAGCGTTATTTTTAGGATTTATTTCATTAAAATTCGATGAACCTATAGAAAAATTAGAGCCAAGATACATGCATCATTATCATTATTGACAGCTTAATTTAACCCACCAAATAAAATAGACATAGTACCAATACTTCCCTATAAAAGTTAATCCTTACGTAAGTCCTAGTCATAACAAACTTAAAAAATACCAGACTTATAAAACATAAACATCAGTGAAAATACTTCCACTGTTTAGTACAAAACTAATCTGCATTATAAAATGTCTAGGTACCTAGTCATATTGACAATGGCCTCTAAACTGGCCTTTATTATTACCATTGTGGATAACGACGAGCCCATTAAAATAAACGACACGGAAAAAACAGCAACAGTAAGCAATGTTTACCTACAAACCTTCAGGTGGATCTGATTTTACAGCACTGAAAATATAGAGCTAAAGCAGCTAGCGCCACCTAGGTTGCGTTGTAAACACCTGAAGGTTGTATAGAACCTCTTTGTAATGAAAACTTTGTTGTGACGTGTTCTGACGATGATAGTGTAGATAGCAGTTCGGCTCTTTTCAAATAGGTAGCGCTGGCTGTCTTAAAATTGTTAGCATTTCGTATTTACATCGTTAGTCTCCAAGTAGCAGGTATAGGTACTCCTGACAAGCCTCAGTGTTGTAGTCTTTAGTCAAAATCTTAAGAAAATGCCGGATGCAAGCTGTTTACAACAGATACTTTTGGAAATTGATCGAAGCCGCGAACATAATATACCTACGATAAGCGTGTTACATCCTAGACCGCATCTAGGATATGGTCAAAAGATGATGATGATGTGTAAATGATGTCCATATTAGAGTTATTTGTGCTTTGACTAAAATATTTGCTAGTTTGATTTGGCGCTTTCAAAATTTATATGGCGTAATGTATAAAATAAAACTATAAATCTAAATGTAAACACGAACGGTGGTACGAAATATTAGCATGCCTCTATATTAGAACTTTACATTTTTAGTACATGTATATGCTTTTATCTACCTATAGCTTGTATATAGAGCGTGCTATGCCTACTAGTGTATGGTGTTGTAATAGCTACATGGGGCTTCCACATGCAAGTACCTATGACTCATTGGACTTGTGTCCGAACTCGTGGCAGAAATAGCATAGGGTTTTCAGTTTGTGGGAACGTTTATGGGGTTGATAGAGCGGCTTGCTGAGGGTGCGTATAAAGTTATGTGTATAGCGAGAGTTTAGCAAAATTTTCATACCTATCATTTTATTATACTTTAATCAAGCTTGAGGAACTCGGAAGTTATGACTATGTAGGTTATCACAGAATAGAAGTTATGGTTTTACTAATGGCGATTTTAAATCTGCGCCTCTTTTTATATATATTTAATAAATTTAATATGATATTGGGTTTTATTACCTATACCTACAAATATTACTAGCTTTTCTTGTGATTTCCCCACTTCGGTTTTTGGGCTTTCCTTGTTATTTTTCCGGGATAAAAGGTAGTATATCTATATGACACTTTCCTTCCTTTAAAGTAGGGATATCTATACAAAATTTACAACTTGATTCATCCCTCTATTTCTTTACACAGATAATCTAATAGAGATAAATACATTACCTACCTAATGTAATAGGAACCTGCTTAAAAATTAGTAGCTCTACAATTTATTTGATATTTACTGAAAAATAAAACTGAAACTATTTCGTATATCTACAATATTTTTTTACATGTAAGCATTTACCTACTTAAGTATAATGTAATAGGAATCTGCATAAAAATCAGTAGCTCTATAATTTATTTGATAATACAACTAAAACTTTGTCACAAAAGAGGTATTTGCACGCGCAGGTGGTCCCCGATTTTTGTTTGCTATCTCGTTACCATTGGAGCGATAACTATTCCACTTCCTACCATAAAACTACATCAACATAAAACAAAAAACTGACAGGCTGTTTAGTTGAATTTCACATTATCCATACAAGTGTTTGGGTATTTTAACAACGTTTAATGAAAATATTGAACCTTGATTGTGCCTACCCGTTGTGAGGACTTTCTATTTATATAATTTATAATTTCTTCTACGGACGTACGCAGGTTGCCTCACGATGTTTTCCTTCACCGAAAAGCCAGTGGTGTGAAACCTTTCCTTGTAGCTATTGAAAATTGCATCTATCAATGTTGTAGTCTAGCTGACAGCAAATAGGAAAAGCAAATACCAAAAATTGGATGTTTACTGTACATCCGATACGTTTTATAAGCCATTATCTATTTTTAACCGACGACGAAACAACGGAGGAAGCTTTCAGGTCACCGCGTATATATATTTTTTCTTTTAAGTATGACCACGGATAACTTTTTACAGAGTAGGTAGTTTCGGATCGATGTAGTAATTTTCACATTATTGTTTATTTATCAAAAAGGGCTCAGCCGATTTCGATAAATTTTAAATGAAAGCTCTGAAATATGATCTACCAAAGTCTTCAGAGCTTCCATTTAAAATTTATTGAAATCGGCTGAGCCATTTTTGATAAATCAACAAAAATGTTAAAGTTATAACATCGATCCGTGCGAACTATTCGAATTCTGTTTGTTCTCTCTGTTATGTAAGTTTTGTGAAAAATAATTATCAAATATCTACTTCAGTACAAGACCGCAAGTAAAACCGCAAGGCACCGCAAGTTCACAGCAATGCCAAGTAGGTTCTTGAATGGTTTCAGTCCAATTCAGCATCGGAAAAACTGTAACCGCGCTCACGTCATCGCATGCTCCAAACGCGTGCGCCGTCCCTCCGTCCCTCACTCCTCAGTCCTGTGTATTTGCTAGACGCGCCAGTCGACACCGGTCGGCTTCAGGAGTGCTCCATCAGACCTGTCACGTGCAACCCTCGCCATGTCTCCCCTAACATCACCAACTGCCGGCTCATTTGCCAACGTCACGTAGTTCGCGTCGCGTCTCTTGATTAAGTATCTCAATCTTATATCCTTAATTTAATCTAGAGTTAGTTTGATAGTTATTTTCTGGCGAGATGGTCTCTAAGTCGGGGCATGTGCTCGTTTGGGAGCAGCAGGGGTTGGAGGGTCAAAGGCCGAAGAAGTACTCTGGTGAGTTAGTTTTATCGATTTTTAAAGATTTGTTTAAATGTCTTTTTGTTTTCGGATTTCCTATGTATAGGTATTTATTTGGCTCCTATTTGATCGATGAGTTCACTATACGAATATCTCGATATTTTATTTCCTGGATGGGGAAGAGAGGAGTAAATTCGTCTCTATTGTTTGCGGAATTTTAACTAAATGTTCGGTGAATGGATGCGCATACAATCTAAACTTATAAGTAAATCTGTAACTTAGAATTCACATGACACGTGGATAGCGCAAGCCGGTTGAGTTGATGTTTATTGATTAGCCAATTTATCGTCTAAAAACGATTTAAGAGTGTTTAACAACGACATTAATAAAACCTAAAGGTAGGTTTACTTTTAGGTTTTATTAATGTCGTTGGTGTTTAATCACAAGCCGTTTTAAATATTAACACAGATCGTACAGACATTTGTATCAAACATTGTATACCTTTCAGGATAAAGTATTTATATTATTTCCCAAATCACAACAGATTTTTTCTCATACATATCTCTACATCTCCCTTTTTCAGCGAAAAGTCCTTATTCCTGCATCATCAAAGATCAACTGGTCTTTAAATTTTACTAAAGAAGAGAGATGGAAAAGTTCTAAAAGCATTTTTCTAGCCACGTATGTTTACGTCGCGTGTGTGCGTCCAATTTTCCCCCTCTTTCCTCCCGGCGCGGTGACGTCACCGAGGACGCACGTCTGGAGCTGAACCTTGTTAGACTAGTTTTTTATGTTCATTACTTCATTAGCTTCCCCTTTGATGCGCTGATGACTTGAGATATTGTGATAGAATCGCTGGTTTAGTTTTTGTGGGACCGAAATTATTTTACGGCTGGAAGCAGGTGGCTTTACAGTTAAACTCGCTACCTGATTTATGTATTTCTTTCCCGTTATTAAGTGAAATGTGAGATTCTTCTAATCTTTAGCTATGAGTTAGTACCTACATCCTAAACTGCATATTTCTTATCACCTGAACAGTCTTCAGGAAGAAACTGTTTAATTGTATAAATGAACCTAAGAACCTAATAAGTAGATGTACCTAAGAAGCACTGTATAAACATACCTACTTAGTAGAGTTTTTAGGATAAAAGTACTGTACTGTACTGTATCAACCTTATAATAGTCCACTGCAAGACGTAAGCCTACCCAAGAAAGGTGATTGGGCCATATCCACCGCGCTGGCCCAGTGCGGGTTAATGGATTCACATATGCCATTGAAATTCTTCTCCGGACATATGCAGGTTGCCTCACGATGTTTTCCTTTACCGAAAAGCCAGTGGTGTGAAATTCCGTACATAAATCCCAAAGAACTCATTGGTACGGGACCGGGATTTGAACCCACGACCTCACGATTGTAAGGCGGGTGTCATTACCTCTAGACCACCACGGCTTAAAAGTGATGTACCCTAAGTAGGTATATAATTTAAAATTAGATAGGTACATAGCATATCCGCTTGTATTAGGAAATACATCCATTTCTTGAACCGACGTAGAGCTAACTAAATTAAAGTAAAATTTAAATTAGGTTTTTACAGTTACTGAAATTATACTCATGTTTTTATACTTCAGCACCAACTATAAATTAACACTTCTTTAATCTTTTGAGATTCAACAGTTCCACGATATACCTATAGCGAGTGTAACATAGTAGGTAAGTATGTTAATTAACATCATAATAGAAAACGTCT
Organism: Hypomecis punctinalis; assembly: GCA_949316475.1. Taxonomy (NCBI): domain Eukaryota; kingdom Metazoa; phylum Arthropoda; class Insecta; order Lepidoptera; family Geometridae; genus Hypomecis; species Hypomecis punctinalis. The sequence goes on from OX438807.1 coordinate 7,328,957, forward strand.
GTAAGAATTTTCTCGTATGTTGCCAATCAAAAAAGCATTGTATTGTCTGAAATTTGCATTTCACACATTTATTTTTTTAATTCATATACATAGACAGCGGAAAATTTAATTTGTCTGAAAATATAAAGCGTTTATTGAATATATTGATTTTACCGAACTGTGTTAAAATAAAATTAATCATTTTTATTAAAATATACAAACCAAATTACTACTGATTAACTAAGCCCGATTATAGAAGCTCCAGCGTAAATTTTATAGCTACGTAAAAAGCTTTCTCTCTATCGAATGCCTAAAGTGACAAGATTATTTTTTGCAAAAAATAGCATGACCGACTTCACCCGTGTATAGAATTCGAGAATATTTCGCACGGATATGGCATTTTTCACATTATTGTTGATTTATCAAAAATGGCTCAGCCGATTTAGATAAAATTTAAATGGGACCAATTTCGAAGTATAATCTTTCCAATAAAAAAATGAATATTTATAAAACATTACACATAATATATATATATATATATTATGTGTAATGTTATATTGTATATATATATTCCTCTAGTTCGTCGGTCAAAAAAGACACAGAACTATGATATTTAGCTATTATAATTACGATGGTGCGTGCCTCTGTAATCGGGCTTAATGAGCTTTTTAGATCCTATGTTGTTGCACTTCGTCTCCTTCCTAACGCTTAAAATATTTTAATAAAACTTAATACGAGGCCTCAATAATGATTATGCATGTTGAATTTTATCTTTTTTCCTCGCAAGACCTGTTCAAAGAAAACTGTTTCATAAAATAATCAAAAATTATCTTATTATCAAAATGCTATATTAGTACACATTAGACTATTTTTTGAACGATAATCTAGAAAACATAATAATAATGTACAAAACATGTAAATTAAGAACCGCATGTAAATAATTTTATATGTTGCAATACCTAAATGATTGAGTTTGAGTTTGACCTTTACACCTAGGTAAATAAAATAAATTACACCATCAAACTTTACTGCAACTGTAATCCATCAATGAGTATATACTATGCTTGTTTTATCTTTACGGCAATTATCCGCCAAATTCAAGTTTGTTTACACTGGCCCGACCGTGAGGATGATAAGTGCTTATCTGTGCATATTATATCTATGGATCATCGACCAAACTTTATGGGAGGGTGGGAGTCGATAAAATAAATGAAACTCTCTAATGCACGGCTTTCCTGAATTAATTGAAAGTGCAAAACTAAATAATATATTGTATTTACATAGTCTGTATAACACGTAACAATACTAACCCAAAAAAATATATAAATAAGAATAATACCCACAAAAAATATAAGAAATATTATCTATCGAATAGAGAATCAGGTAGAGTACGTACAATACTTTATACTTTCTATAAAAATATCAGGAATATTATCTGTATAAAAGAGAATCAGTAGAAATCACACAACTCACATCACACAATTTTTTTAAGCATGAAAACGCAACAAGTTATACATGTCAATTAGGTATAGTAGAACGTGTATTTGAAAAGATTTACTCTAATTTGAGAATGAATGTATAAGATATCCTTATAAAACACCTAAAATTTGGTTAAGTATTGATATAACACTTTTTGCTTAGTAGTAGCTTTCATAATATAATATAATGTCCTCTATGGCTTTCATGGAGCTTTCTGCAGTGGTATAATCCCCTCGACCCTTAGCAAAACTATTTAATGTCTATCACGGAGTTTTTATTTTGATGCAAAATATGCAATTGTGTTTGCAATAACTTTTAATATCAATGCTCGCTCGAATTCGCACTTTTGTTCGATAACAGATTGGCGATCATCACCATGGCGAAATAAATCCCCTATCACTGACAGAATTACCCATAACAAAAGCCTGTGCTTGAAAAATAAATGATGCTCAAAAGCCCTAAGCAACACAAATAAGGATAATAAACTTATATTATCATCTTCGTCATCGTCCTTCGTCAAGATTACACTATTCATGAGGTAATTAAGTACATAAAACGTAGACTAGACGCCTGCAAAATTACACAAGGATGGTCATGAAAGTTTTGATCGATGGATGACAGAAATTACGTAGTTGTATACAAATTTTATGGATACGACATTGAAGAAAATACGAGGAAAATTAAAGTAATATAAAATTTCACGTGGCCCATAAATTGTTAATTATATGTAGGGATATAGTTGGTTGTAAATCTATTGGAGAGATTTCCATCAACGTTATCGTAACGTTTTATTATGTCGGAGACAGCAGATAGGTACCTTAGATTTAGAGTAGATAATAGTAGCCTAGTCACGATGCTACTGACCAATATAATTAACAACCTGAATAATATAATATAGGTACCTATTTAGGACAAATGATACAAATCAAAACGTGTAAATAGATGTAAATAACTTAAGAGTGACTCTAGATAGATACATAGTCAAAGAATAAGGTAACTTCTCTTCCTACCAGAAAATGCAATCATCATCATTTCGTGACAATGGCTTAAACGAAAGATAATTTAACCCCTTTTTGTATTTTAAGTATTATAATATTTTGATTCCTTATTGAAATAAATAATGTTTTTTTTTAAATGAATTTAATTAAATTTTAAATGAGTTTCAGACTTTTTGTAGGTACTCTATAATTTTATTTACTTTACAGTTAAGCTATGTAAAAGTTCAGCATTAAAACGACTTAACTATCCCATTTGTATAGGCCGAATCTAACTTCTTGAGTCTGCGAAGTTAGCTACTGACAAACGGTGGAAATCCTCGCTTTTCGCGCAGCTGACCTAACGACTTTGCTACTGTTCAATATGTGCGATTCGCCCCGCGGGCCAAACGCGGGGCGAAACGCCGCAATACCCTCAATGGAATCAATGACTCGAATCGTCTCGTGTTGACAGTCGCCAAGAAGTTTTATTCAACCTATACTTTACTCTACTCTTTCATTGAAATACACATTCTTTGATTGAAATTACTGTCTGAGTCTAATCAGCCAAGATAACAGTAACAGTTTAGAAGGATAACTTCACTGCCAAGGACTCGGACGGGCCATTGTTACCGTCACAGTGTCTGAGCCCGACCATTAGTTTTTGTCCCACGTTTATGTGAACTGCATTCAACTTCAGCATTCAGTTTGGCTCGCGATCCGTGAAATAGATTCAGCTGAGTCACTACTGTTTATAACGCTGCTGAAAGAAATTGGCTTTTCTTCTATGCTTTAAAAGATATTCGTAGGTACCTACAACTACTAAACACAAAACAAACAAAAAACACAAAAATACATTTTTTCGGGATAAAAAGTAGCCTTTGTCACTTGCCGTCTTTCAAACTATGTTCATGCCAAAAATCAAGTCAATTTGTTGCTCCGTTGCTGCGTGAAAGAGGAACAAACCAATAAATCAACAAATCTACAAAATTAACTTTCGGATATATAAATTTACAATGATACAATGACTTTATTGGTCTATGAAACTAGGTGTACAAAAAATATGTAGGTGGGGAAAATATTGAATAACAATGTTTCTCTAGCTTCTACCTCAAGAAGTTTATAGACATAATATTGGCTAAAAATTAAACGAATACACGTTTTAACAAACATCCTAATAATTATGGGATATTTTTTGCGAAAAGATTTTTAATAGGCAACTGTTGGACATGGGCTTATCTTCAAAGCTTAGTGAAACTTCGCCGATGTACCTACAGCAGTTCATTTTCGAATTTCAAGGTTGCTTCCATAACATGAAATTTTATCCTAGATTCGACTTATTAAATTGTGCAAATAAGTAGGAACTGATGTGATGATGGCTCACAATGGAAGATGCTTCAACCGCAAACAAGAATGGCCAATTTACACGTGGCCATCGCCACTTATCGCAAACACATTTAGCGGTCGGAAGCACTTGTTATAATAAGTACCTAGTAAAATTAACATTTATAAGCATTTATTAGAGGGTGTCCAATTACCGGTGTCAGATCTTTTAATACTACCCGCACCATACCAGGCGCTTATAGCGTTAATGATCATCGAAGCTCGGCACCGCCTGTCTTCGGATGGGTGATGAGTGGCATTTATAACTGTGCGCTGCCGTGGCTTGGATGACACGTTAAATTGTAGTCCCCGGCTATTTTAACCGTTTAGCCATGTCAGAGACCTTCAGGCTTCTTAGAAAACTCTGACACCAAGCTACTAGCATATACGAACTTACTTAACATATACCTCCCAACTAACACAATAAGTTCTATAATAGCTATAGAGCCAATCCAATAATTTCCCAAGGTAATAAGATTAAGTGCTAGAGCATGCTCTGCAACCGTTATGCAACAGACTTAGAGACACTTTGGGCACAACTTTTTGCAGGCTATAGCTCCATATCCACTCCATAGCAGTGGCAAAAAGGTGCCTCAAAGGCTGCAAAAATGGACTACCGCCGTTCTAAAGCTCTTATACCGTCTATTTTTGTGAACAAAGAACGAATGAATGATTTATAACATAATATGTGACCAAACTATATTTTAACTGTTTCCATCTTCATTCTCTAGATGATATTTCAATCCTCTTGGATAAGATGCGTCCGTCAAACAAAGTGAACGAATTCATGGCGTAAATATTTAATTTTTATCATGGAATATATAATGTTTATGTGCCTTTATTAAGTTTAAACTACCAACGCTTTTAGGTTTACTGTGTAAATGTATTATGTTTCGTAAGTAATTTTAAATGCGCTTTCGAAATAACGTCTCAATGCGCTTAAAATAATATAAAAATTTGTAAAATATTATTTTTGATGACTTGAAATAAGCTTGTTTCACATTTCATTATGTAATAATAGAATAATGTATGCAAAGCGCTTTAATAATATCAGTAAAAATGAGCTTATTTCTTTCAAAAATATCATTTATAACCTCTAATTCTGCAAGTAAACATCACAGTTGTTTAAAAAAACATGGCGATCTTATGATAAAGCCTTAAGTTGCAGTTTTCACCGGAATATATCCATTATGAGAGGTTAAGCGCTAATTTGATCTTTTATAGCGCTTTTGAGATATATGAAAGTATTTTTGTTTCTCTTCTGCTGCTTGAACCTTTAATAGAGCTAATATTTCGTCTTTATTGCTGTCTGAAGTGGCATATAGTAGATATTTAGAGCTCTTACGCAGCTGCTTTAAATGATTCACTTTTAACTCTTTAAAGCGGCTTCAAGGCATATTACAGTAATAAAATCAGTTCATATAAAGCTATCAGTGGTTTAATGTTCTTCAGCAACTTTCCGCAATCGCCTATAGTTGTAATTAAGAGGCAATATGCACTATTATAAAGATAAAGGTGGCATGACTTGTCCTGCTGAAACTTGTAGTGAATTTTATAGCTTTAAACATTTTGGCAGCTATTAGGCAACCCAAAACTGCTTTTTGAACTTTTAAACCACCATTATAAAACTCAAAGTAATAAAATAAGCAGCATTTTACGCTTGTGTGCTAGTTGGGCTATTACCCAGAATAGTAATAATAGGTTTTTAATAAATTCAGATGATATAGGCCGAATAAAGTTAATGGCGTCTATTAAGTTACAAGCTACGAGCTGCGGAAATCCCCACTGTTTCCTGCCACTGACATTATCAATTTGCTGTTGTGCAACGACGCGCCTCGTGTTCACAAACGCTATTAAGTTTGATTAGGCTTATATTATGATGAGTGAAAGATAGGTAAGTATATTAAATTGTATGCTGTCCTCAACTTTCCACTTTCAACATTCCAGGTGCTACTTAGCAGTGAGAGATCTAAATTATTGGTGATGATGCTTTTGATAACAATAAATCCATCAATAGTTTGAATAAAAAGCTATAAATAGGTAAAAGCTACAATACTCATTGTTACCCACGCCCACACAGGTGCTACGTTGTTTTGACGTAGCGTTCACGTGAATCTAACGTAAACGAAATTAAATTTACGTGTGTTTACGTTTCCTAAGTAAAACGTAACTTTTCGATTGGAGTGCTTTCATACGGTTCAGGTTAAAAGATGTAGATTGTAGAGCTTATAACTATCCCTAAATAATAAAACAAATACTAAAAAAATTTGCTGTAAAAAATGTTACGTTAAGATATATAATTCAAGTTTTTGCGACTATAACGGGATTTAGGCCGATATTCCCTTTCCTCGGATTTAAATTAGATTTCTTATACAAATACAAATCAATGAGGATATTTTAAACCTTCAAAGGATCAGATAAAATAACCTTGTAGAAAGAAGGTCAATAAAAGTAAGCACCATTAGTAATTCCAGGGATATGGGAACGAGCGTCGTAACATTTTTTGATTGGCGAGAAGAAAACTTAAATCCCCCTACTTTGTTGTGTTTAAACGAGAACATAGACCACTGTTCTCGTTTGACATAGACCTACCGAATTGGCGCCTGTCCTACTGAAACGAAGCAATTTCTCAACGATTTCTGATATTGTTAGAAAATTCTCCCAGTTCTCTTCCGAATTTCCAGTATCCAACAAAGAAATTTATACCGATTTTTGATATATAATATATATTTAGATATATTTTTGTTAAGAATATGCCAATATTTCATGGCAGTTCTACCGCATTTTATTTATATATATTTTGCATTTTTGCCATTTGAAACCACTGAGCCAGAAGTGAAATGTTTGCATAATTATATTATATCAAGTAGGTATCTATGACGCGAAGCTTTAGAAATGCTCTCCGAATGCGCATTACACGTGATCTACATTTACTTAGGTATTGTAAGTTTTTGATAAAGAAAATTCAATTGTGTAGGTATTTTTCCATGCAATTAAAATAAGCTTAAGAGTGCGCCTAATGCCATGAAAAAAACAGTTTTCACCCGCGCTTCTTGAATCGCCCGCTATCATCTATGCTGCTTTGTTTAGAGTCGAAAATCGCATGACACAGTTCACGATGACTTTGGCTTCGAGCGCCAGCTTACATTTTTAGGTGATATTTTATATATTTATTCAAAATTTAAGCAATAATTAAAAAAAAAACTAATCGCCTACTAGAACATTAGTCTGGCTACGTAATTTGTCAAAAATAATGTTTGTGTTGTGTTGTTGGACGTGCAAATATTTATTACAATAATTTCTTACATTATTACATCAGGATAATCTATTAATTATTAACATTATTACATTCTTTAATACTTTAGAAGCAATTCGTTGGTTTGCTGGTTCTAATAATAAATCAAAGATGTAACTTTTTGTGGGTAGTTTTTTTTAGATTATGAAAGCTTTCTATTTCAGTCTTCGATTTCTTTTAACGCTTCAGACGTTTCAGTGTGAAAAATAACAAACTCCTTTTGCAAAAACTTTCGTTTGCACTTGCGTAGTTACTTTGAAATTCAAAATGCTATTTTTATTTTAAACACTTACAGATGTAGAATTCTAGAATAATTTATGAGGTGTTATGAATGAATTTATGAGTGAATCTAAATAAGCAAATGTAATGTTAGCATTGTCGAAATGTATGAGAAACTAGCTGACCCAACGAACTTGGTTTCACGCAATGTCTTTATAAATTATAGCCTATGTGTTATTCTGATGTATAAGCATTACTATCGCAAAGTTTCATCTCAATCCGTTCAGTAGTTTTGCGTGAAAGAGGAACGAACATCCATAAATACAAACATTCGCGTTTATAATATTAGCAGGATATCAAATTCAACAGAAGGCATAAATAATTAAACATATTAAACCAAATCTGTTATACATTGAACTAATTTTGGAATGGCTACTGACAATATGCTCCTTCCTTTCTCAAAGTATCTTTATCTAGGTGGTACCTACGCTTCTGGAAAAAAAATTGAGCCAATTTTATTCACTCAAACTTGTTTTACTAAAAAAAGGCGCTATAAGGTGAATTCTATACCAACTCTAGTTACCTAATTTTAACTAAAAGTAATTCATAGGTGAACAAACATTCTATATCTGTAGAGTCACGGCTACGGGCGTTTTGGCTCAGAGTTCATGTTTTATTGCCAAGCTAACGGACGAAGATAATTTAACATCATTTTCATGCGATTTGTACGTATTTTAGAATATGTAAGCAGGCGGAATAGGGAAATAAGTCGTTAATTAAACAGGAGGACTGGGGCAATCCAGGAATGGACAAACTGTCATTTTCTGAGCTAATTAGGTACGCTTATAAATTAAACCCGGGAAATTTATAATTATTTTTTGCAAAAATGGCACAAACACTTTGATCGTGTACAAAATTCGAAAAGTTCGCTCGAATCGATGTAGGTATACTAAATTGTTGATTTTTCAAAAACGTATACCCTTCCGAACTAATAGATAAAGATTTTTTTAAATCGGTTCACATTGGCATTGGACATACAAAAAAAATACATACCTACAGAGAATACAGACGAACATAGAACCTCCTCCTTTTTGGAAGCCGATTAAAAAGAAAACCGGTCTAGTGCGAGTCGGGCCTCGCGCAATGTAAGGTTCCGTAGATGCTCGTCACTATAAAGTGGACTTAGGAGGCCTTTTGTTTTATTTTATGATTAATTGATCATAAGGTTTCACGCAAAAAACGTCGATACGTCTAAAATTTAAATGTTATAAGGCTGTTGGTCAAAACAAGACTTCAATTTTATTTTCAGTAGTTCTCATAAGTCAGTTTTTGTTTCTTTTTATTTCGAATAGGTTCGCGTTTGACTACAGTTGTGATCCCAATTCTTTAATGATTTTTTATTAGTAGATAGATACATACAACTAGGCTAAACTGTATAGAATAAAGTTTTTATAATTCTAAATAGTGTTTTTATTTGTTGGTAGGTGGTCTCGGCATGCGGCACTGGGTGACGTTCATGCTGTTCCTGGGCATGGCTAACGCGTACATCATGAGGACCAACATGTCCGTCGCTATCGTAGCGATGGTCAACCACACGGCGCTGCCCGTGGTGCACGAGGCGACTGACACAGAGTGTGGGAATGACGACTCTAACAAAACTACTGTAAGTATCAAAATCATTCATCAAAAAATGTAGCGTAGAAACAAGTATCCTTAATAATATTATAAATCCAGTGTGTTTATTGGTTTGTTACTCTTTGAGCAACGGATTGACTTGATTTTTGGCATAATCATAATCATAATCAATTTATTGATAAAATTTTGTTACAAGTCATTATCCATAGCATTAATAATAATATTTGGATTAATAATAACAGTATAGAAATACATTAGTGTTCTTTTACAATCGTAACAATACAATCAGTTAAAATTAAAATTCAAAAAATACAAATACATAGATTAAATTATTATCATTGCACAATCATTTAAAAATAAACATGTCAACAATGTATAATTAATAATCACTAATACAATTGAGAATAAAATATACATAAATATAGTTCAAAAGTTAGTTAGATCATAGGCTAGGTACTGGTACCGAGTGCGCGCGGGAATGACGACATTAACAAAACTACTGTAAGTATCAAAATCATTAGGCAATAAACGTAGCATAGTAACATGTCTGTTCGTAGTGATAGCTAACAATGCCATAAACGAGTTTGGAAGTGTGGTTAGTAAGTTCGTATAGGCCGGGTGGCTAGCCCTGGTGTCAGAGTTTTTAAGCCGGCTGAAGGCATCTGACATGGCTAAACAGTTAAAACAACCGGGATCTACAATTTGACGTATCATCTGAGCGTCGGTAGCGTGCAGTTGTAAATGCCACCCGCGGTCACCCATCCGAATACTGACCATGCTGAAAGTTGCTTAACTTAACGAACACCAAGTCAAACTACGCAATGAGCGCTACGTATCTGGTGTAAAACCAATCCGCCTTACCACAAAAGATTTAAACACGCTTTAAACACTGTTTAGTCGTCCAATTTGTACTGTTAAACATTGTCTAAAGCCTGCGTCAAACCTTTGTGCCCGGCGGACTATGTCTCGCCTTTAATTTAGAAACTAAGCAAATCATGTTAATGTGTTTACTATTTTGAGTCGCACCATCAATTAACGTCACATGAGCAGTGTACAAACATACATGATAAAAATGCAGATGCAGTCGCACAACAATCTTCTATAGGTTCTTAATTTTTCTACGGAACCTTAAAAATGTAAATCTGACAGGATTAGGTAATTAAATACATTTATTTAATTATCGACTGGCTCAGAGGTTAGTGACCCTGACTCCTAGGTCAAAGAGGTGTGGGTTCTATTCCCACCCAGGGCAAATATTTATGTGATGAACATAGGTGTTTTCTCTGTGTCTGGGTGTTATTTAGCTACCAACTATTTAAGTATGTATTTAAAATATGTATAATATGTAGTATATCAGTCTCTGGCAGCCATATCACAAGTTTAATGCTTTGTTCGTGGCCAGAGATCGTGTGAATTCGTGTGTAAGATGTCCCCTAATATTTATTTATTTGTTCTCAGGTAAACCAAGACGGATCGTTTGTTTGGTCCTCCACGTTGCAGGGATACATCCTATCTTCTTTCTTCTATGGCTACGTCATGACACAAATTCCCTTTGGGATTCTCGCTAAAAAGTATGTACCTAGTACCTACCTACTTGTGCTTAATTAATTTTCTTACTGAGGCGATAAGATATAGTCTGCAGCTGCCAATAACTGCCAATTTGTTTTTTTGCTTAAGTTTGAAGTTAATATTTTAGATAATAAAATATTAAATTAAATAGTTTTGTGGTTAATACTGTCTCTGAACATTGATAGCTTTTAGCTGAATTGAATTTGGTCCTATTTATTCTATCTTTATTTGATCTAGTGGTTGTAACGCTGGCTCTTGATATCCTAGGTTCAAATCCCGATCCCGTACCGATCAATTTCTTTGGAATTTATTTAGGTAGGTACGGAACTTCACGCCACTCGCTTTGCGATAAAGAAAAACATCGTGAGGCTACCTGCTTACGTCCGTAGAATAAATTCGATGTCGTATGTGAATCCACCAACCCGAACTGGGCAAGCGCGGTTGATATGGCCGATTCACCCTTCATAGGTAGGCTTACGCCCTGCAGTGGACTATTAAAAGCCTGGTACAGAACAGTACATAATCTCTCTTATTGTCTCGATTTTTGACCAGCACAGAGAGCAACACGAAAGTGAAAGATATCCAATTGAAGTCTAAGACTTCTGCAGCCAATATTGAATTTTCTTCTTGGTTGCAGGTTCGGTGCCCGCCTGTTCCTGGGAGTGGGCATGTTGATCAACTCTACGTTCGGCCTGCTCGTGCCGGTGGCTGCCAACGCGGGCGTCGAGTACCTCATCCTCGTGCGGTTCATACAAGGCTTGGGAGAGGTAAGGCAATCATTCAAGCACTCACTGTCTCTCTGTCACGAGATATAAGATTTTTTTATAGAGTTAGAGTAAAGAGCGCAGTAAAGTGCTGTGCCGCAGCGTTTTCAATAACGCTTCATGGCAAACGGATTAAACTATTTTATCCATTTTTAATATCAGTGGTCAAGGTCAATCCATAATTCGTTTCCTCTTCAGGGGGATAATTTGGTGAAAAGAGAATTTGTCTTGTATGTGTGCAGGCGAACGTGTTCCTTGTTGCGTCACTCTACTGTATAAAATATTCAGCTGATTATCTGTTGTAGGGTCCCATCGTCCCGTGCACACACGCCATGCTGGCCAAGTGGATCCCGCCCAACGAGAGGAGTAGAATGGGAGCCGCTGTTTACGCAGGTAAAACTGATAAAAGTTTTTGTCTTGATTATGATTAGGTATAACTACACCCACTGTTAACTTTTTAAGAGAAAACCTAACAAAAGAGAAGGCCCTTAAAATTGTATACAAGGTTTGGTCAAAATCTGACACCGGTGCAGGTTACTCAACCTACATAACTCAGATAGCAAACAAACTTCTTGGTAGTCTAAACGTGCTTTCTGGATAACTTAGGTATGTACCTATATATTTTAGCAAGTATCCTATATGCCTTCAACAATCTTTTGACTATGTCACCCGACTGTGATTTGTTTGCGGATGAATGGAAGCATATTCTGTCTGTGTGCCTGAATTACTGCGAGAAGAAGACGTGTAAGGTGACTGTAGTGGAAGATGACTTTGAATGAGGTATATATATTTATATATGTATGATTTAGTTCTAATTATGAATATGTACAGTACCTAATTTTATCTTTAATTGACATTTATTTGACATTATGTAATTATTATTCTTGTAAAATTTGTGTTATATTGAATGTTTGTAACTAATGTAAGTGGTACCTTATGTGCCGTTTTAGTTATTAAATAAATAAATAAATGCCTAAAAAGTCTACTTTCAAATATCTTAAACAAATGGATATGTTGATACACAAACCATATTTTGTCAACAGGAGCCCAATTCGGCACGGTGATATCCATGCCCCTGTCTGGATTGCTGTCGGCGTACGGGTTCGCGGGCGGCTGGCCGTCCATCTTCTACGTGTTCGGTCTCATCGGGACCGTGTGGTGCATCGCCTTCTTGCTGTTCGTATCTGAGGACCCCGAGCACTGCCCGAGGATCAAGGAGCAGGAGAAGAAGTTCATCCTGAGCTCTCTGTGGGGAGCCGCTGGTTCCAGCGTAAGTATCTGAAAAATGCAAGTTTCATTTAGTTTTTGCTTTTCTTCTCCAAAGAAGATCCTCCTGAGATCTCTATGGGAAGCCATTAGTTCCACCGTAAGGATCTGAAATAAAAGTTTGTTTTCGCTCTTCTTCTCCTAAGAAGTTCATCCTGAGCTCTCTGTGGGGAGCTTCTGGTTCCAGCGAAAGTATATAGCTTACATACAAGTTTAATTGGTTCTTACTCTTCCTTTCTACTCTAAAAAAGGAAAGGAGTTAAAACTTACGGAGTATGTAGAATTTAGTGCTTGACAGACTAAGCCATCAGTTTTATAAGACTTTTGATTTTCTATTGGCATTATATAGCACAAAAGTCGTCCCAGTGTATCGAACATGTCTTATTCTCTCCCCATTCGCCATCGATCCCAGGAGCAAGATCCTGTGTCGATACCGTTCTAGGCTATCAGAGCTTCATAAGACTTAGATTTCGTCTTGGTTCTATCCAAGCGTTACACTACTACTTACTAATATAAACGTCTCCCATGCAGACTATTGAATAGGTATTTTTCTTCCACCAATCCCCGCCGATCACCACTTCCTCTTGATCTATCGTGAGCCATAAAACAAAAGTTCGTAATGTATTAAAATGTGTTTTTTTTTCACCAGTCCCCGCCAATCCCGTGGAGCAAGATCCTGATGTCGATGCCGTTCTGGGCCATCATGTTGGCGCACATGGGCCAGAACTACGGCTACGAGACGCTCATGACCGAGCTGCCCACCTTCATGAGACAAGTGCTGCACTTCTCCATCAAAGACGTGAGTATCCATTGAGGAAAGTTAGGTCGATTGATTATTTTCAGTGACGAAGCTAAGTTGGACATGGACGTTGGTAAAGACCACTTTACGAAACCTTGCAGGAAAAGTACTTCCACACTTTGGCTTTAAGCCAAATCAGATGCCTTCAGATAGCCCTGACACTGGTATCAGGCTAGCCACCCGGCCTAAAAGAGACTATCTGCATATGCTTCCTATTTTAATATAGGTAGTACGCATAACATTAAACATGACATCTACATACATAAAATGCCAGGCACCTGTTTGCAAGCAGGTAGCAAAGTAGTGCAGCTAAATAATTTTTACGTTGCACTTCAAAATCTGCCTTAGCCGCACTTATTATTACGAATTTTTTTTTTAAATACAGAGTTGCTTCTCAAATCGTGTTCTCAAACTCTTTATCGATTTGCTCATTCAGATCGGCAGTTGGCTGTAAAATACACACTTACGAGCTTATCTGATGGCAAATCTATGCATAATGATTTTACAGTGTCGTACCTATGTACTTACTTAGAATTTCATTGACACATGGTGATCGCACGTCGAACCAATGCTAGTTAAAATTTTATTTCTGCTGTTAAAATCAGGGGATACCTAGCATGTAAGCTATAATGGGCTGTTGTCCAGTTGCCATAGAACTCTCAGGTGCTAGGCACTTTGCTTTTTATTATCATCGCGTTGCGACGTGGTCCCAATAAATTAGCATGTTCACAACATGTACGAACCATTGAGGCTGCCTCTCAAGTCTATTATGCCGTTCAACGCGTTATTTATGGCATCTCCGAAATTGCCTGCTTCGTAGGGTTGTCGCCACTCATGGGGTTCGATAACGGCCATAATGGTTCCTAATGATATGGGCTATTAGTTAGGTACTTGGATATCAGGTTAGGCATTTTCGTACTGAAGCGGCCATCTCTGTACCACTCCTGACGAATGTCCATAAATTAAGTGACCTAATGTCACTATAGGCCATAATATAATATAGTCCATCACGCTTGCCAATGTGAGTTAGATTTTAATCAAGGTATCGGCTTAGTTTCATCTATAATCTGCAAAACTCAGCTCATTATCAAAAGAGGCTTGACTTGTAAGATCATTATTAAAATAGGCCTTCTTTTTTATCGCGTACAACTCGGTAGATATGTGTTACGCTCACGACACATTCGGACAGTACGACTACATATCTAGCGATGCGTGTTTGAAACACAGTGAATTTTTGAAGTATTGTCAACCCTAACGAGTAATTTTGTTCCGTGGAAGACATCAATCATTCCCGCTGGACTGGAATCGTCGCCGGAGGTCGTGAGGTCGGCGGCGGTCAATTGTGAATTGACTGGCTGAATCACGTCTGCCGCCGCGTATGGGTTCATTTTATTCGTCAGAATTAGATTAGGGAAGCCGTGCCAACTCTGGAAATTGGTTCCGCACATTAGTATTAATTAGATAGCTCGTCCGTGTAGTAGGACTTTGACAATTGATGCCTACAACAGTCAAAATCAGGTCGCCGGCTATGTATAATAATCCAATGAAATAGAGGCATGATTGTTGAAGTTGACGATAAAGAATATATGACATATTGAAAATCATATCACGATATATTTTTTGGCTAAAGTACCTAGGTACGTGCGTATTTAATTTCCGAGAAACTTTGGCATTCATCTTTCTAACAGAAAATTTAAAAAAATAAAGAAAATGTCAAGACACAAGAAGCCATAAACTCAAAGTTAACAGTAAGTTAACTTCAGCTACCTACATAAGAAGCGAAATCTCAATATTTCATCCTTGATAGTATAAACAAACTTAGAGTACCTACCTAGTCTGCTACTTATCTCAAACACCATCCAAACCACTGGACTGGTTGTGGCAGAAGCTCAGAGCCACGCTCCATTATTTGAGGAGCTAGGCTGGCTTGGATAGACACTGAAGGGGGAAAAGCCCGAAACGCTCCATTTGGAATGTCAGTGCACGATATATAGCTCTCATATTGAATGACAATAGTCTGTTACTAGACGCCTGGACCACAAATTGTAGTCTTGGTTCCAACACTAATGTTTAGATCGGTCTTGGACTAGTATTGGACGCAAACTGAACAATATATTATGTAAGTGGCTATTCAATTTGTAGCCAAGCTTGAACTCAAGTCATCGTCCAAGGCCCTACAAGGTTTTAAAAAAATCTTCTATTTCAGAACGGTTTCGTATCGGCGCTGCCGTATCTGTGCATGTGGCTGTTCTCGATGTTCATCTCGGTGGTGGCTGACTGGATGCTGTCCAGCGGCCGGTTCAATCACACGCAAGTCAGGAAGCTCATCAACAGTATCGGTGAGATATCACTTTTTGTATCAAGATCAGCTTGCAGGAGCTTGTCTGTCTTCACTCAAACGTTTGTTGACTTGACTTTATTCTTCAACTTCACTTGACTGGCTATAGGTCCCCCTTTGATCCATTTCTCAAAGCTTCTTTTAAAGCAATAGGCAGGAATTTACGACATTCTTTTTAGATGATTCACGATATGTTCATATCTTAAGGTGACGATCAGGTGGACCGTATAAAAAGTATGTGTCTCAAACGTATCATGAAATTACTGGTTTTCTATAGAACTTCAGTAGTGATCCCTCTGGAGTGATCTATGAAATAAATGGCATTAATCAGTGATGATACAACATGAAATGATATGCATCAGTTTCAAGCTCTGACGTGTCATGATTGATCGTTTTTGCTTGTCTTTTGTGACCTTTTAAATACAGATTATTAGATTTAGATTATAAAATGTTCCTTCTTAATTCACTAATTTTTATTTGTTGTGCAGGTCAGTACGGTCCCGCGGTGGGTTTGTTCATCGCGGCTAACACGGGCTGTAACCCAGCCGCCACCGTCGCCATCTTGGCTGTCGGTGTCGGACTCAACGGTGGTATCTACTCTGGTTTCAAGGTAATTACTTGTTATATCAGGAAACTCTTCTTCTTTTTTCTTCACCACGTTTAGGTACCTACAACTACATGCATCAACAAAAGTCTCGAAAAACATATTCCTACTTTACAAATAAATAAAAAATAAGTAGTTATTGGAGCTATTGAAGTAATAAGGCTGTCATGTTTTTGTCAAATATAAAAACTCTAGGTATTTACTACAATTGAACTATGAGGAATCACAAAAATATTCAATACATAACTAGCTTTCTTTAGTGACTTCTTTTGTAAAAGTAAATTTGAAATGCTCTTTTCTTCAGGTGAACCACTTGGACATCTCGCCGCGATTCGCCGGCATCCTGATGGCTTTCACCAACTGCTCGGCCAACCTGACGGGACTACTGGCGCCCATCGTCGCTGGATACATCATTGAGGGCAGGGTGAGTAGAAATCTCCATGAAACTAAACTACGTTCTCAAATGAAGAGTATGGGCAAGAGTGGTAGGATGACAAGAGGAAGACGATCGGATAACAGCGAGACTCGCTAGATGCAAGTGTTTCTATCGGTCTAATTGGAATTCAGTTGGGGAGGCCTATTAATAGTGGATGTCCTACAACTACCATGATGATGATAAGTGGATCAAGTATTGACTATGAGACTACGTCCCTGGTTAACAAGGAACCCACTCGTTGTTCTGTATAGGCAGAACAGCTTCCCAATATGGGTCGTCGACACTCGTCAACATGACCCGTTGCGGATCACGCGTGGGTGAGATAACCCTGAAATAGGGAACAATAGTACCTATAAGGGATGGATGCCTATACCCATCAGTGGTTCGATATAGGCTGATGGTGATGTATTGACTCGAATTAACGTTACGTAGACTAAAAATAAAGACAATTTTTACGAATTCAGTCGGTATTTATAAACGTATGTCGTTTCCAGCCCACACAAGCGCAATGGAAGAAGGTGTTCTACATCGCCGGCGGGATCTACATTTTCTGCGCCACATTCTACAACGTATTCGCGACCGGCAGACGGCAAGACTGGGACAACCCCGCACACGACGAGGCCAACGCGAAAAAGGCCGCCGCCAAAAAGGCCATCAAACAAGAAAAGAAAGCGACCAAGAACAACAATCAAGCGGAGACAGCGCAATAGACAAAATTATAAAAAGTTTCAAACGCAAACAGAACGCGACCGTTACGAAAGAATTGGCTGAATCGAACGTGACTCGTGCCGCGAAGACGATTCGATTTATAAAGTTACTGTAGTATCCCGCCAATTTTTAGACTTAGAACGTGCGGTTTAGTCTGTGTGCGTTCGATGGGATGCAAGTTACGTTGCGCGTTTTTTTTTTATAAACTTGCACGCTCTTATTTTCACGTTTATAAATGCGGGTACTTTGACATTGTAATCGGCACGTTTTATCGAATGCATGCAAGTATTTTGCGTAAAGAAACGTGCCTTTAGGGGGGACTGTATTTAAATTAAGATTAATGATGTGACTTTTAATCATACATGACCTTGAAAAACATTTGTATCGATACTTGCGCGTGCAGTCTCTTTCCAACACTATCCTATGTGTTTTCCAATTATTCGAATTACGTAAGATACGCACATCAAGAAGGCTGTGATAAAATCTTGTGTATTATTGACGCTAACTTGCATCCGGTTAACTTTTGAAAATAGGGATTATTTATATTTATTAACTCTAGTTTAAATTACCATACAAGTATTGTTCTTATAGCTTGATGTATATTAGAGACATGTGAAAGGTAGTAGTGTTGTCGGGTCCAAGTATTTGACCCTAAATGTTACCGTCCTAGCCAGTGAATTTTACTATAAAATATTCCCGCATTTTGAATTTAAACTTTGAATCGTGCCATTAAAGTTTTGACTTCCATTTTTAATGCAGTTACTCGAATATTAAGCACGAATTTTTTGATAGTACCCTCAATTTTTGTAAAAAGAATTATGCATCTACCCTCATTTTTTTTCAATCTGTGCCTTCCATTTTGAAAATACAAGTTTAATAATGTGTAAAAAACGCTTATGAATAATGAGATTAAAAATATACAAGGTACTAACATAGACATAGCATTTCGATAAAATTTCACATTCGGCTACTTCCCAAACCGTTTGCATTTAATTTGTGCCAAACGGTAATATTGTGTTGTGAATATTGATTTGTTAATAAATAATGAAAATAATTCATATTATTAATCGCTTAAAGCGAAAGTTGTTGCATTAGATAAGAATTTTATGTTTTTCGTGTAAGATTATCGTAATATTTATGGATTTAGTTTTAATTTGTTCGACGTCGTCTGGCGCTGATGTCCGCAAGCTTGTGATTCTTAGTTTAGTTCTGTAATACCACTTATTTATTAGGAATATTTTAAATAAATATTGTATTTTACGACATTTATTATTACGTCTAGGTGTTTGTCGGCGATCACCAAAGTTAAGTAACGGTCGGCACGGTCAGTTCTCGGATGGGTGACCGTTGGTGGCATTTACAACTGAGCGCTACCGTGGCTCGGATGACACGTTAAATTGTAGGTCCCGGTTATTTTGACTACTTAGTCATGTTAGAGGCCTTTAGGCAGCTTAAAAGTACTGACACCAGAACTAGCCAGCCGTCTTATTGATTAAACTTACGTTATTGTAGGTACATTGAATTTTATGGTAAACAGTGTAAGCTTAGCAATCTATAACATGAGTAAATACAAAAATTAAATTCTCTAATTTATAAGTGGTTTTACATTTTAGTGCTTATTCAGCTTTATTACTAGATAATTTGACGGTCGTAATGCCTGAACAAAGCTAAGTTTTTGATATGCTTACAAAATGCAATCCATCGAAATCGGGCCACTAGGTATACTCGTATCTGATTTTATTGTCACCTATTTTGTAAGCAAATAAAAGACATGATTTTAGTGACAAAGACGTTATCGTGCTATCGTTGTTGGAGTACAAATGTGTATAACACGCCATATGAGTAAGGGCTCGAAAAAACAGACTAGTATGTTGTCCTAGGTTAGAGATGGGACGCGATAACTATAAAATATAATAAACTAGCGACGGTAAAGCCACATTTTTACGGTACTTGACTCGGACCGAGTGCACACAGGTTGCTACTGGTATTGTATCAATACGTAATGGTGCCTTCACACATTCCGCGAGGCGACACGAGGGGACGCGAGCACGAGTTTGTGGTTAGTGCGCTCGTGTCGCCTCGTCATTCCTCGCGTGGATGGCTATTGGCTAACGCCTCGTGGCGAGGGCCTCGCCTCGCCGCCTCCCGCAGTGTGTGGAGGCACAATAATCCGAGCGCACACGGATGCTGATTTTGTGTCACACAAAACGAGTAACTTTCGAGTAGGTAGCTATCTGAGTGACTCGATCTGAGCAAACTCGTACTGTGAAAATCCGGCCGATTTAGAAGGTAGTTAGGTACTTATGCATTTCGATAGTATTGGAAATCAATAGCCAATAGCTATGGCGTAACGTAGGTGCCGACACAGAGCTACTTTCGATAATATCGTATTGCGTCGCACTGATTTACCGTGATTATCATTGTAGGACGAGGGGTAGAAATTATTGATAATGATTCTCAGATAAACAGTTGTAGGAAAATTCTCGTTATTATTCTGCTTTGATCAGAAAAGGTTTACAACGAATGTTTGTCAATATTTCAGTTACCTACTTAATTTCATCAAAACTCATACCGCAATTAAATGTCACATGTTATCACTATCTGTTGGAGCCCTGACTCGTATGATGTAAATTTGTTTTTGTATAAACTCAAGATACTTTAAGATCGGAGAAATACAAAAATAATTTTTGAACATATTTCTTACTTTTATTTACCTAATTATACTTCCATATATTCCAAAAGGAAGGCAGTGTGTTGGCATTATTACACCAGCCCTAAATGAGATTCAGATACCTATTATGACAATACGAAAACCCTAAAGCTCTAAACATACTATCGGACGCGGCTTACGGACGCGACTGACATCCGCGACCTAGACTATGAAAGTACACTGAGCCGTGCACACTATCGGACATCAGTCACGGACGTCACCCTCGGACGTCCTTGAGCGTTCGGATGTCCGAGAACGATCTGGCACACCGGATGTTTTAAGACTGTGCTCATTGCTAAGTCGCGGCTGTCAGTCGCGTCCGTAAGCCGCGTCCGATAGTACGTTTCGAGCTTAAGTATAGGCCGAAGTGCAGCTTGTTGCAAACGTCACAGCCGCGGCCAAGAAGTTGATTCGGCCTATAATAGTTTACGCGTCACTACATACAAGCGCCCCTAACGGAAATGAACGAAAACTAACAATAATGTGTGGAGCCCTAGAGCCCACGAAAACGGGTGGTGGAAGAAACAAAATTATAAGATATTTAAAAGTTCTGAGCCTAATTTCATTTTTCATTAAAATATCGAAGAAAAAATGGGACTAATAAGTTTAAATAAAAATGCAATCCCTATAGCACGTAGGTACCTACAGATAGAATCATACAACTTGGCGTCTGGCGGGTAGCACAATCCTGACTGAAGGTCACTTGACAGCTGCGCGCGTTTCCGTTATCCGCAACTTATTGCTAACATCACAACTGCAAAGTTGTATGATACGGACTATAACCAAGACAGAGAAGCGTGTCGCCACAGCAACAAGCGCCGCCACCAACGTTTCTCATACATTTTTGAATACCGTACAACCACTACCAGCCACTTCAAGTATCATTAGTGTAATTCGTATACTACTTACTACTAATATTATAAACGCGAAAGTTTGTGAGGATGGATGGATGGATGTATGGATGTTTGTTACTCTTTCACGCAAAAACTACTGAACGGATTGAGATGAAACTTTGCAATAATATAGCTTATATATCAGAATAACACATAGGCTATTAATTATAATGATATATTGCGTATGCGGGCGAAGCCGCGGGTAAAACCTAGTAATCCTATATACCGTTTATCTTAGTCCCCGCCTGCGCGGTACAGGGGCGCCGGAGGAGACGACAAAGGGGGACTGAGACAGGTGCGGGCGGCGGGTCCCCGGCGCCCGCACCCGTCTCAGTCCCCCGTGTCGTTACCCGGAGGACTAAAATAAGCGGTAGGATTATAATTGAATAAATATATAAAATAAGCAAGCATCGGCGTTTTTTCTGTGGCATCACGATCCTTTGTGAACAAACTTAAGGGTTCTCCAGATAGCTGCGGGTAAGGCACGAGCGCGGGTGCAGTCTAGTGTTTCTTAAATCAAGAACGACTATGTCACATCCGCGCCCGCAGCTGTCTGGAACTCTTTAAACCGCGTACCGACTTGCGAGCGTGCATGAGGTGAACGGCTCACATTGAGCTGCATAACATGAGAAAACGGAAAATGCTCGATATACTAGCTGTTACAAACTTTCGAGATTAACCCGCTCACCCCACGCAAGATCGCGAGTAGATAGGGTAGGTAGGTTTCTATATAGACGCAACAGTTGTCGCCATTTTAGTGTCATTTTTGGCCTCTTTGAATTTTAATGATGTGTAGACAAAAATGTATAATAATTTACAGAGAGGCCTTCGTAATTATAATAGCATTTTTTAATATAACTATTTCTTTTTCACTTTATGCATTTCATAGAGAGAACACTATTTAACGTTGCTATTAAATTTACGATGGCGCTTTTAAAATTGGGCCTATTTTGAAACTTGGATATTCCCGCAAACAATATATGGTGTTACAATTTATTTATATAATTTTTGACATGAAATGGTCAAAATCGGAGCAGTGGCCACAACCGATGCATCTACTATACTAAGCATTAGAAGAGTCGATTCTTTAAAAAAATAGAAGGCAAAAGCAAATCAATGTAGTGCAGTGGCGTTGATCTTTGGGTTCCATTTAACTTGGTCGTGTATTCCCAGTAGTGCCAGTGGAGTAGTCCCATGATGGAACTACTGGTATTTCTTCCATTAATTCCATTAATTGGACTATGTACTCTAAACTACTGGGAACAATGAACTGGGAATACACGAACTTGGTCACAAGGCGGTAGTAATTAACACGAAAACAATGGTAAGGAAATTCAAGGCTACCACACTTAGTTGATATTTTAGAAACATCTTACACACGGCATCTGACCCCAAACTAAGCAAAGCTTGTGATATCATGATATGGCTGCTAGACTGATATACTACATATACATATTTTTAAATACATACATATATTATATAGATAGTAACTAAATAATACCCAGACACAGAGCAAACACCTATGTTCATCACATAAATACTTGCCCTGGGTAGGGATCAAAGGCACGCCTCTGACCCAGAGGTTAGGGTCACTAACCACTGAGCCAAACACTGAAACAATGCACACAGAAAGGCCTGAACCTGGCCACCGAGGACGCGGTAAAGGTCGCCAGATACTGGTCCCAAAACATTTAAACCATGTAAATAATTTGTAAAAATATATGACATAAAACATAAAAAAATAAAATATAAAAGAACTATTAAAAAAAATGTGTAGCCATCAAGGAAGTTTCATACGAGAACTATGAAACTTCCTTGGTAGCCATTGACACGAGATGAATGAATGAACCACTGAGCCACCGAGGCAGTCAAAGTTGATAACCGTTTGGCCCCCATATTCTTAGCTAATCAGATTTTAAATACACAGAAAATTCATCTCAAAAAAATTTTTACAGCGTATAGAAAAAAGTAGAGACTAGATATTGAATCATATTTTTTCTGATTGAGTCGAAAATGCGGAGACTTAAATTATAGATAGCACAGTAAAACATGATCTAAAAAGTAAAATATTTATTTCTTACCAATATCCGAAATATATTCTGCTTAATTCTGATCATTTACAATTATGTCACGATATTCCTTATTTCTAATACTCACTTATTCTAATTTATAGCTTTATTATAATGTTGCAACTGGAATAAACCAGTTCCGCTTCTACAAGGCTGCCCGACCATCAGGCAGCTTGACACCGACTTCAGGTTATCAGTTTTAGCATTAATTATGGCATCTTTCAAGAACAGCAAAGTAGATTCGAAAGACATCTGCTGGAACGGCGAGGCGGACGCTTCCATACCTCTGCGACTCATCGGCTCAAACAACCCATTGCAAGTCATATAATCGGCTACCAAAGTCAAATGCCTAGGATCAACCGTGATACCATAAACATTGAACACGTTTTGTATCTCCTTTATTATGACTTTGTTCGCCGCCTCTATTCCGTAAGTCCTCGCTATCGCGTGTATATCGTTACTGTACAATTTGTTCAAATCCAACAAATTGTTGTATTTAAACATTTGCAGGATGTTTATTCCTTCTGTTTTGAGGTATAGGATATCCTTTTCTTTGCTTGTGATCGCTCGTTTTATGTTCTTGACCTCGTGGAGGATTGATTTTATAGCTGTTTCTCTAAGTGCTTGTGATAAGTCAACTCGTAAGAAAGAGATGGGGAATAGGACTGTGAGTTGACACCATTGGTGGTTTTTGACGTCGAAGGAGTAGTGTGTGGCGTCTTTATGGCTGTCGAGGACTACTCGGCTGACCTCGGCTTCGTTGATGGTGTCTTCGAGTTGATCTTCGTCTTTGTTAGCGTTTTCTCCGAAGTCGTCTTCCGGTTCGGCTTCGTCTTCGGATTTCTCCTCTTCCCCTGATTCAGGGTCTTCGTACTCTTGCTCTTCGGATCTCTTGTTGCGAATTTTTGCCTGAAATGAAGAAAAAAAGTATTGAAGTAAATCTGTCCATTCGTGGGAGCAGAGACTAAATTGTCGTCGCCGTTTAAGACATTGGACGTCCCCTGCTGGACATAGGCCTCCCCTATAGATCTCCAATAAGACATGGATGCAAGCCGGTAACTGTACCGGCTTGCATCCAGCACGAACCTGCGGTCTTGATGAGGTCATCCGTCCACCTTGTGGGTGGACGTCCTACGCTGCGCTTGCCGGTACGTGGTCTCCACTCGAGAACTATTCGATCCCATCGGTCATCGCCATCATTTCTCCGTGCTATGTGCCCTGCCCACTGCCATTACAACTTGTTAACATATAGGTTATCTGATATTATCTGAGCTCGCAGAGAGATCGGAGCTGATTAAAAACAGCAAAACAAATTAATTTTACATGGAGTAATCTGAAACAATCTTATTTACAGTTAACTTTCTAAAAAAAACTTACAGCTCCGGCGTCATCATCATCATTGGGGGCTTCATCATCAGAGCTGTCCAAGTCATCTTTCCCCGCGACCCTCTCTTCCGTAGGCCCTTCATCGTCGTCGTCCCCGACAGCTGCCCGACTTTTCTTCTTCCTTTCCGTAGACATCACCACCCCGCCAGACGCCTTTGCCTGCTTCCTAATCACCGAGAACATTTCATCAAAGAACCTATTCTGCATATGGTTTATAATCTGCTGCGGCTTCACGGCATATTGCGTCTTGTACTGCGCAAATGGCAAGAAAACAAAGCGCATAGTCGTTTTCAACTGCCTATTCGGTGAAGTCACGATCTCGCAATTCACGTCGATCTTCTCCAGCACATCGGCTACGGTTACTCTGTTCAATTTCTGCCGCAGTTTTTCGGCTTTCTTCGTCAAATTTGAAACGTCGGGACGGAACGGGATGTCCATGTTTGGCGTTTTGAGGTTAGCTGACGCCGTCATGAGAATTTCTCGCAAACGCGGGATACCGAGCGTCACGTTCATGTCACCGCGACCGGCGAAATGGAAGGTGTTCAGTGTCATCTGAGTGGAAGGCTCTCCGATAGACTGGGCGGCCAGTAAGCCCACGGGTTCGCCAGGGTCCGCCATAGATTCCAAGTACTTAGCAGACATAATTTCAGTGAATTTGTCGCTGTCCGTGCTCTCATTGAAAATGCTAGCCTGACGATGCTTCAAGTAGTTCTGTATAATATCGTCCAATCGTTCGTTTATATTGCCAAACTTAAATTCTGGTGCGATTTTGTGCGGCAAGGGGTCTGGGCATGTTTTCCTAATGTACTGCGATTTTTCCTCCTCATCCATCGATCGCCATTGTTCTTCCAGCTGCTTGTACAGAGGATCTCGTGCTTTGTATGGGTTATTTTTCTGTTTTGATTCTGTTTCCGTACTTTTATCTATACTGTCCTTTGCTGCAGCAGAGAACGTCGTAAATCCGCTGATGCGTTTTTTCTCTAGAGGGTCACCGTATTTCTTTTTCCATTTTTTAAACGACTTTTTGGCTTTGGCTATAGTCTTGGTACCCTCGTTTTCTTTTAGTTTCTTGAGCACTCCTTTGCCTAGAATAGCATTGGAATTCAAATCCAGGAATGGCAGCTGATTTTTGTTCAGGAACTGACATTTAAGGACGTCGAGTCCGTCTTCGCCGTACGCGAACTGAATCACACTGCCGTCGGCGTCTCGTACCGTCTGGTCGTAGTTGACACACAAACTTTCCAAATGCTTGATCAGACATCTCTGAAGGTAACCAGATCTGCTAGTTTTCACGGCCGTATCGATGAGACCTTCACGCCCCGCCATACAATGGAAGAAGAACTCTTGGGGCTGTATTCCAGTCATGAATCGTCCGTCAATAAAGCCGCCGGCTCTCGGAGAGACGTCGTAGGGTGGGAAACTGGGAAGAGATCGCCCGGATATCATCAATGGCGGACGTTTTCCTTCCAGCTCGATTTGTCCGAGGAGACAAGAAATCTGCATAGTATTTACAGTCGATCCTTTAGCACCAGACTGAACCATCAACTGCAGATTATTGTCAGGAAACTTTTCCAGCAGGCCTTCAGACAGGCACACAGTGTTTATTTTATTTGTGTAGGAATCCAGCATGCTTTTATATTGTCTGTCCAAGTTTGCTCTGAATTTCGGGTCTTTGGCATGCATTTCGCCGATTGTAGTCTTTAATTTTGCATCGTCGACATCGGCGGCCAGCTCTGTTGCTTTGACTGCCGCGAGCTTACCTGCCTGCCGCACAAGACAGATGAAGTCATCGCGTTTTTGGTTAGCTTCGTCCACGACGAGGATATCTTTGACGCCGAGAGTAAAACCGATCCATTGCAAGTAGAAAGTGAATACTTTCGAAAAGGAACTGAGCAAGGCACTGGAGCTATCTCCGCCGTATAGTTCGTACATGCAGTGGACGAGACCGTATGGCGTCGCACCATAATGAGTCTTGTCCAGGACTCCTGACAAGAGCTCGCCCTTTCTTATGATGACTACGGCTTCTGACATGTCATCTGGTTGACGGAAGGGCGTGCCTCCAGCCTGCCAAGGTCTAGGCTTTTCTAGCTGCCAAGCTTTTGAGCTAATTTTAGCTTTACCTGTCAGAGATAAGCATGGTTTTCCTTTTGGGGTTGTATTGATAATGATGGTTGAGAGCACCTGCTTTCCTGACCAGAGCACTACAGGTTTCAGTATTGTCGGAGGCAAGAGTTTGATCTCGCCTTTACGATTAGCTAAAGCTTGGAACACCAGTTGTTGGTAATCGGATTTGGTGAAAAAAGCTCCTCTTAGTGACATCTTTACACCTGATATCACATGATCCTGAATGAGTCCACTCAGTGGAGTACCGTCCTTTGGCACAAGATATTGTTTTCGGACTGACATGATGTTGTATGCTTCGCTTCTAGCTATCTCGTTCTGTGGGAAATGGGCGTTCATTTCGTCACCATCAAAATCAGCATTGTAGGACTTACAATTTGCGTAGTGCAGTCGCAACGTTTTTTCGCCTTTTAGAACCCGAGCCTTATGTGCCATCATACTTGGCTTGTGAAGGGACGGCTGTCGATTCAATATCAAGATATCGCCATTCACTAAATGTCGGTGAACAATTTTCAAACCGGCAGTTTTATACTCATCTGGGGTCAATAACCTTTTAGCAATACTTTTCCTTTTCTGCACTGAGTCTGGTGGTATTCTTACAACTCTTCCATTTTCCAGCTCTAGTTTTTCAGCCCCTGGGTGTTGGTTGGGACCATTTATGATCATTTTTCTTAGTTCATCTACATTCCATTCAGTGACAGGGACTGGGTAGGTCAATTTCATGGCAAAAGCATCAGGTATACCAATTTCGTCAATGTCAACATTAGGGTCAGGAGTGATGACGGATCGAGCAGCAAAATTGACTCTCTTACCCATCATGTGCATTCGAATGAGGCCAGTTTTCTTCTCCAGTATTTGTTTGAGTCCTTGGCTTGTGAAGTTTTCACCCGTGCAACTGAAAATATTGTTGATGCTCTTTTGTAACTCTTGCCAAGTGAAGTGCAGTTTCTCCCCAGCTGATTTTCCCGGTGCTGTATTGTCATAAGCTACTCTGTGAGGTGCATCCAGGGTTTCTTTAGTTTTATCAGGATCTTCTGAAGTTAAGACTTGGAGGATGACTCGGGTAGCCAATGATGTCTGGAGTATAGCTTTGTAAACATTTGATTGTGGGTGCTCTACAACCTCACCTCGCAAAAAGTTGCATGGCCGAATGTTTGTTGGCAACACTGGAATCACTTGCATGAAGAAAGCATTTGTCACAGGCTTCACACTTGTGTGAGCCAGGACAGGGAAGAAAACTTTTAAAATATCCTCATCATGTTCAGCAATACTATTGCAATACTTTTGTATTTCATCTGGCAACAGAATTTTTACACTTTTCGTACCAGTATCTACATTGACATGATTGTACATAAGTTTTCCTTCTGAAGTTGTGATTTTTATCAACCTAGTGGCACAATAAATACATTTTTTAGATATATTTATTTTATGCAAATTAGTGGCCAAAATTTTCGTCCTAACTTTGTCTACATTTTTATTACGAAAAGTTTCTACTAATAGATCTCTTTTCTTCAGTATTTTTTGGTATTTCTTTAAAATTTTTGCTGAATATTCAGTGTTTCCTTCTATGATGCTTGGAGCATATTGTTCGAGGTCTAAAGCGGCTGTGACATGGCCAGCATCAACTAATTCAAGTTGGAGCTTCAATACAAACTTCATCGGGTCATTCATTTGAATTTTGCAACATGTTAAACAACTGACTCGAAAGAGCATGTATATGTTCTTGATGAAGAGGGGATTTACCACAGCGAGCGGTAGTTCTATGTGCCCAAAGTGACCCGGGCAGTGTAACATGAACTGGTTACATGTGGTGCAGGCCTCGGACCTGTCCTTGGCTGGCCCCAGAGCAGGATCATAAAGGCCTCCTTTATTTGCATTGCCTAAAACGTCGAAGGTAGTTGTGTTGGTTATTTTAGCAACACTCAGCTTCCTGATTTCATCGTCGGTAAATAACAAAAACTTGACTGAGTCCGGATCTACGGAGGGGATCCCCGATGTCGCTGAAGAAAGTGGAGACTTGAAAGCCATGTTTAACTGAAAATAAACACAACAAATTGTTTTAAGATAGCATGACCTAACCTATAAATTAACTAGCATAATATAATTATTACTTCGTAAGCGAGTAAATATTGTAAATGAGCTTGAGCTTACCTAAATTTGAACTTCCACATAATCTGTTTTAACTGCACACGACTCCAGATATTTAAATAAATGGGAACGAAAACAAATAAATAATCTCGACAAATTCGTATTTACTTTTTGGCAAAGGTTATTCACACACACTGACGACAATACCACAGATTATAAATGTACCACAGATTAAAAATGGAAATAAACATGTTCGTTCACCACAGCTTATAAAAGGTACAGTATTCATCAGTATTGCCATAGAAAGTAGTAACAAATAAAAACGATTGACTAATAATTGGTTTGGGGTCGTCTACTAGTCATGACTTATTTTTAGCAACTTACGAATTTTTAAACCAATTTCGATGAAACTTGGTACGCAGGTTTCATATATCAATGACTTTTAGAGTTCCGTACTCAAAGGGTAAAAACGGGTCCATATTACTAAAACTCAACTGTCCGTATGTCCGTTAGACTGTCTGTCACCAGGCTGTACAAATAGCGGCACGTATCTCATGAACCTTAGAAGCTAGAAAGTTGATCACAAATGATGTATTGATGTTAACCATAACAACAAATAGCAATAATCGGCTAAGTGCGAGTCGGTCTCGCGCACTTAGGGTTCCGTGTCGTACGTAAGTCCCCGTTAGTATATATAATTTTAATTTAATTATTTATTTGTAGAGGAAATATCCAATTTAATATTCTGTAAATGTCTCAGCGTTGTAGCTATCACTATTCATAAGATACAGCCTGGTGACATACTGACAGACGAACGGATAGCGAAGTCTTAGTGATAGGGTGCCGTTTTTACCGTTTGGGTATGGAACCCTAAAAATGGAATAAAATAAATATTAAAAAATTATATCCAACAAACGTGAATTTATGTATAGGTATATTAATAACTAGTAATTGAACTAAAATATATAAAGGGGGGTTCCCATAACCATCAAAGACAAAATTACAGTATCAAATCATGTTAACGTACGATGTCAATATGATTTATTGTTTTAGTTCGCAAAAAGCTATTAAATAAAATAAATTAAATTAAATTAAATTCATTTGTTGAGCTCATAACACGGCAAAACCAATTACATTACAGCTACAATAAAATCTCATGGGCGTCATGGGCATCATTGCGTTAGGAAATTATTACCTAACAATGTTAAAAAAAGCCATTAGCGAAAATTACTCGTGGCATTTGATCATATCCCCTCTTGTGAAATTCCGTTTTTTTTTCCGAACCCTCTCAACCCTTCAGACCTTTTCGAGTAGTTTCGAGTTTCACGTAATTAATAGATGATCCCTTTGATGGGAAACATTTTGTTTCGTTAATTTTGCAGAATTATCAAAATATTTTTATTAAAATTTATAAATTATTAAAAACTGATACCTCTATAATTCTTCTATTGTTAGTCATGTCAGTTTTGTCCAATAACCGGGATAATTTTGCTAAAAACATTTACAGATGATACTTGTTTCCGTAACTTGGAACGTAATCTTATATAAGTACACGGTATTGTATTACAGGTACTACATGGAAACATTACAAAAACCATACGATAATGCACCTATTGCGCACCATAATGAACTCTATGCCATCGACACAAGATCTGACAACCTGCACTGCATACGTTGGTGTTGTGTGTGAATAGTCAAAACAAACCACATTGCGTGAGCAGTTCGTGTCACACATTGACAAAAACGTCAACACATTGAAACAATTTGCACCCACACTTCGCTACAGTTATTTTTTAATAGTTTTAGATATTACCAGTAAAATCCAAAATAATTGCGTCCATATTATGTTACTTTTGTCAACTACGAAAAATCGATAAATGTCGCAATGTTTAATTGAATAACTAGAATAAAACAATTCTCTGGTTAGTTTGTAGAATGAGAATATTTTTTATTGTTAATGCGGAGTTATTTTTAGGCAAGTTTTAGAAGACCTATGATATTATCGTGGGTCTATCAACAGACCCTATTTTGAACGAATAATTTGAGTGAACATTTTACTATTTAGGGTGGGTCTATCAACAGACTCTATTTTGAACGAATGATTTGAGTGAACACTGTGTTATCACTGATTATACCTATTATTTTACTGATTATTATTGCTCCCTATCACTATTCACAATAAATAAGTTGCAAAAACTATCTATTTCTGGCCTGTACTATTACAGCGGCCCGAAATTTAAATATATAAGTGGCAAAATAAGACAAGTATCCAGGACAACATGATATTTAAAAAAAAACGGACAAGTGCGAGTCAGGCTCGCGCTTCGAGGGTTCCGTACAAATCTAGAAAATTTCACAAAATTGGGAAGTAAGTTGTTAAAATCTCTATACTGTAATCATCAACAATTTTTTTTTTTTTTACTTTTCGCGTCATCCATCACACATTTACACAAAATTACACATTGTTAAAATAATTAAAAACCTGTTTTAGCATGTGCTAATAAAGCTCTATTATATGATACCTAACATGATACGATTTCTTCTTCTTCTTGATCGTTGCGCTCTTGACAGAGCGGTCGTGGTCATCAAGTAGTACTATTATTTGTAGGGGCAGATGTAATGCGCCTCACGATGTCTCGCCATCTCTCTCTATGGGACTTCAATCGGGTACACTCATGCACGGACCTACCCACAGCAGACTTGATCTGATCGGTCCATCTCATGGGCGACCTTCCGCGTGGTCTTGTGCCCTCAACTTTTCCCTGGACGACAAGACGCTCCAAAGACTGACTACCTCGCCTTGAGATGTGTCCGAAGTAAGCGAGTATGCGAGACTGTACTATGGCTGATAGACGCTGCTTGATGCCGAGTTCTTGTAGTATCGAGACGTTGGTACGAAATTCAGTCCACGATACCCCAAGCATTCGTCTCCAGCACCACATTTCTAGAGCATCTACTTACCTTTTTCTTTTCAATATCTCGCAGCGTCCATGTCTCATATACGATTTACTCTCTTTGAGTTTTGAACCCATATTTTGTGAATTTTGACCCTATTTTTTGTGATTTAGTTAAAAATGTACAGTTTTCAGATTTATTCCTATATGTGTACTTTGAGACAATGCGTCTTGTCAATTTTCATAGTTCTATGTCAACGGGAAGTACCCTGTAGGTTTTGATTTTTGTGAGTGTCGAAATATGCGGCTTTTTACGACATAAACGGCTCTAACTTTTTTATACGATAACTGAGAAGTTTTTTGTTTACACAACTGCAAGAGACCGTAGACATACGTATACAATTTAAATTTCAACTCGACATCTTTACGCGTTCCCGAGATAAAGAGTCTTGACATACACACAGACGGACACACAAACAGACGGACAACAAAGTGATCCTATAAGGGTTTCGTTTTTTTCCGTTTGAGGTACGGAACCCTAAAAAATGACAATTTGTGACAATAGCCAGTGCGTTACTTTTTTTGGCGTGAAGAGTTTTTTTCTGAACTTTCGGATGATGTGGCCATCGTAATGTTATGCATTTGCCAATGGTATCTACGCTCCCTGATAGCAAAGAAGATATAATAATACTATACTGATAGTAAGATTTAATGCTATGGATAGAATGAAATAACTGCATTGCTGTAATATAGGTATACGACAGTATATGTAAACCACGTGAAAATCATATAAGCATTTGACACATATTACGTACTTTCATAATCTAGACAGATTTAAATCATGATAAAAAAATATAAATCTTGATATATAGCAAGATGATATTTTTCAATTTGGCGCCATGTGTTATTTTTTAAGCTATGTTTTTAAGCCACAGAACATTTTATGAATGAACAAACCATAGAGAAGAAATTAAACCGGATGTGCTCATCTGTAAAAAAATAAATTAGAGTTGAGAAAAAACCGGTAAATATTTTAAGTGAATATTACTTATGTCAAATATTTTTGCAATATGGTAACATTTACGAGTCAGTAAAAATGGCGGCCCAAGATGAAGTTGACGTATGTGAAAGTTGGGAGGATATGGACGAAATTGGTGTAAGTTTATCCGCGAAACGGATTATTCGCCCATTTCGAGGTCGGTTACTGCTGCCGTAGTGTTATTTACTAGAGAACTTACTTTTTTCAGTTGGAACAGCAGATCAAGCTGAACAGTGACTGTTCGCCAGTTGTATCTTCAGTAAAGGGCTGCAAGGTGACTGTGGAAGAAAGCGCGTGTATAGGATCTCAGTGCGTGATGCCAGAGCCCGCTATCCGTATTTTGAAGAGGCCGACATCGACGGCTGGCGGCCAGCAGAATGGCGAGAGCAGAGCTCGCCCGGTCAAAACTTTAGAGCAAAGACAAAAAGAGTATCAGGAAGCTCGTCTGAGGATATTGGGAGAAGCGCGGAGTCCCGAAGATGTCATTGATGACAAGTAAGTCACTTTTAATTTTATTTCTGATGACATAATACCAGCAATTACCAGGAAACCAAGGTGTGATTGTAAATATGATGGTAGTTATCATTGTTTTATTACATAAGTGTTGCTAATTTCTTAGTTGAGGTAGATTAGTTTTTAAGTTCCATTGTTGTCTACGTACCAACTCCAATTTAACAGTTCATTGGTCATTTCAATGGTTTAATATGATATGAATCAATGTTCATTCATCAAGGTCTTCCATGCATTATTAGTATCCATGAATGAATAGATCATTGTGCTAGTTTTGATTCTTATTGTTGTGTTTATGGCTATATTTTCAACTGAAATTAAAACCACCCTTGCTTAAAACAGACTAATTGGTGGTAGCTTGTGAAAATAAGATCATTTTCATTATCAAATAAACATCATCAACAAACACTACTAATTAATTAATCAATTAATTCCCTCCCTCGCTTAAAACAAACAAATTTTTGGAGGTAGTTTGTGAAAAACAAAGATTGTTTTATCATCAACAAACATCACTAATTACGAGCTATTACTAAATTATTTTTAATAATTAATATCTGAGTCTATTTCATTTATTTGAAAAAGGGTAAAACCATATTGTTGTTGTTGGTGAGATTGCTATACGAATAGACAGGCAGTTAGTAAAGCAAGTAGGTTTGTATAGGTTGGGTGGCTAGCCCTGCCACGGGTAGCATGGCAAAGGGAGAAAACCATTTTATCCACTTTAAAAGTCAGTTCAATCAGTCAAGCCATACTTTATTTCCTCTTCGAGGGGATATAATGGTGGAAAGATTATTTGTCTCTTTGCCATGCTACCCGTGGCAGGGTTAGCCACCCAACCTATACAAACTTTACTTGCTTTACTAACTGCCTGTCTATTCATATATCCACCAACCCGCACTGGGCCAGCGTGGTGGATATGGCCCAATCTCCCTTCGTGGGTAGGCCTACGTCCTGCAGTGGACTATTAAAAAGGCTGGTACAGGTACATGCTACCTGTGCTGAGTGTCAGAGTTTTTAAGCAGTTAGTTAGTAATCTAGTTTCAGTATTTTTCATTCTTTAGTCACAATTATTTTTTACATCAGGCTTTACAGTCAATCTCAATCTAAAAATAAAATTTGTTGTAATAAAGAAATCAGAGTAAAAGGAACTTGCACAAGTCCCGGAAAATTAAGTCATTTAAAAAAGCAGGCAGTTAGTACTGCCATTTTGCTGAGACCTCTTCAGTTTGATTGTGTAAATCAGCTAAATAAAAAGAAAGCAAATCTTTTATAAAAACTTCTTGAGATCCCACCTAATCCCACTTCATAAGTATTAAGTTATTACTAAGTGAACCATCTGTGTGTAAGAATTTGTGATTCTAGACACCCTAAAAATTCCTTTAAACCTGTTTTAGGAGACCTTAAACTTGACTAAGGGGCAAAACTGGTTTCCATATTGAAAGTCATGTTTCTTTATTTTATATTTTTAGCACCATGATTGTTAGCCCTTTTCAATGCACTGCATTTTAGTCATGAAGGTGAACTAACAAAGCAATGTTGATATAGTACTGCTCAATATATATTTACTGTGTTACTAAGCAAAGGCCCTGTGTAGCTTGAAGATCTTGTATTTGACAATATTTTGATGGGTACATCTAACTTATAAATAAATAATATCATCCCCTTGATAACTATGTACTTGAATATACTTATTCTTATTCACTGTGGGGGCGATAAGTCCTGCACTGACGTCCTGCATGGAGTGTTTTGTACATTTACCCCTCCAGCGTCTACCCGAGCCAGCCCAGCGCTTTAAAGTAATGGAGTGTGGCTCTGGGCTGCTGGCACACTGCTCCAGTAGCTTGGATGACATAATGTGAAATGATGCAGATGTGGATGACAAAGCTGATGATAATACAGAAGCGTCATGCAATCTATTAAGCTGTTCTAATGTCAGGTCATTGCAAAGCCACAGAAGTCCTTTAATAATAGAATTTGAATTTTAAAACCTAAAAGAATTTTATTGAAGAAAATTGAGGAATAGTCTGATATCTAAATATAATAGACCACAGGAATGTGCTGTATTAAAGCTGCTTTCAACTAGGCTTATTAAAAGTTTATAGGGGAGGCCTATATCCAGCAGTGGACATCTCTATATACCTAAAATTACCCTATGTCACTTTCCATCTTTCAAACTATGTTGATGCTAAAAATCAAGTCAATCCATTTCTCCGTTGCTGTGTGAAAGAGGAATAAACCAACAAATACACTTTCGGGCTTACAATTATGGAATCCGAAAATAAGTAAGGATAAAACTAAAGTCTAATCTTAATGAAATCTAAGTCGTAATCTTCTACTGGGTAGCTATTATCGCATTTTAAAATGGAATAAAATACCATGAATAGATTTTTATTCTTCTTATTTCTCAATTTCAGCTTAAGTCGGTTACAAGACAAACTTCAAGCCAACAACCTGAATGACAGTCAACCAAGCAAATCAAAAAATGACACCAAAGTTAAGGAGAGGAAGGTCCTAGCGAGGCTTCCCCCCGGCGCCACCCCCGCGGGGGTGTTCCCCTCCCCGCCCCCACGAGGAGTCCTGGTCATCCGCACCCCTAGAGGGCCAGATGGCACAAAAGGCTTCCAAAGGAGGTAGCATCCAACCCGTGAGCAAAGACATAATGAGTTCCATCCATGCCTTTACATGGTAGGTTTTAATATCGACTATTTATCGACCCGTTATTGTTATTTCATCTTTTTCTTATCACAACAAAGGTAACTATTTTAGGGATCGTAGGGTAATACTTCCTGAATGCAAATCCTGAGGGTTTATCAAAGAAGTCATGTGGTTTTGATGTAAAACAGCATGTATATCTTAGAAACCTAATATTTCTGTGAATTGTGTTACTTGTTATGTCAGGAATGCAATATCTGAGTCATGCTTTGAATTTTCTGACGGCTATAATAACAGAAAACCTGAGTGAAACCATCAAATTATCAGTACACATTTTATGCAGTATAATGTTGATAAATGATAACATTACACTGAGTAAAAGAAATTTATAGAAATAGGAATCTATAGAAATTGCTATCATTATAAGTGAAGCAAATGAGGAGGCCTACCATAGAAAAATTGAAAGTCTACACTTTTCCATTTTACTGCATGGGTAGCATGGCAAAGGGAAAAAGACATTTTAACCACTTTTAATGTCAGTTGTCATTGTTAATCCATACTTTATTTCCTCTTCTAGGGGATATAATGGTGGAAAGACAATTTGTCCCCTTGACATGCTACCCATGCTAGGGTGGGGTAGGCAGCTACCCCTTTGAGAAATTTTCTAGTTACACCAAAGGTAATCACTGAGCTTTTTGTAATGTTTGGCTGTCAGAATGTTTAAATAAAGAGCTCACACAAAATGTTCACTTGAATTAGATTGTTTTTCTACTAAAGATGAGATGTGTGGATGTGTTGAGTATAAACATCAAATCCAGTAGAAGCTGAAGATGTAATGTCTTAATATATTAAGGCATTCCTCAGAATAATAACTAAAGCTATATTCGTATTTTGCCTCAGTGGCTGTGGTTAGTGACCCTGCCTTCTGGGTCAGAGTTGGGTTGTGTTGGGTTCGATTCCCACTTAGGGCAGGCATTTTTGTGATGAACATAAGTGTATGCTCTGTGACTGGATGTTATTATCTATATTAGAATGTTGTATTTGAAAATATGCTTAAGTAATATATCAGTCTTTGGTAGCCATATCCCAAGCTTTGCTTAATTTGAGGTCAGAGTCAGAGGCTGTGTGTAAGAGGTACTCTAATATTTTTATATATAATGTTCTGAGACACTTTCTATTGGTGATTTTTTTCCTTGCATACCACACGTCCACACATATCATTTATAGTAAATACACAGACATAAATTACCATAATTTACCTTTTCGTATACTATGTTAATTTTCAAAAAAATCCATCTGATTTTTATAGAAAAATGTGAAATAACAATATACATAGAGTGCTCATCTCAGGGATCAATAAATATTTATTGTTAATAGAAAATATTAGATCTATGTAAGACTATGAGATTTAATGAATTGACACTCTGTTACTGTAAATGGCATAAGATTTTCATTTAATGTCTATTTTATAACAATAATTCAACTGAATATTCAGAAGAAATAACATCATTGTGATTGTAACAATCATTTTGTGTTAGTTATAGCCCGAATCGTACACTTTGGCGGCTGTAATGTTAACTACAAGCAGCACGCAATCTGATAACGCAATCCTGACTGAAGCTCACTTAACAGCTGCGGGAGGATTGGGTTATCTACAGCTTGTAGCTAATATCACAGCTGCCAAGTTGTATGATGCGGCCTATGCATAACAGAGCCATTTATAATGACTTTAAAATTATACTAAATAAAACACCGGTTTTCACTCACGTATGATATACGGCCGGACCGCTGGGAACCCGACCGGTTTCGGAGTAAATTAGTACTCCTTCATCAGGGAATACGCGCACTCCCGTCGACTGGCGCACGCGCACACACGACCCGGCCGTATATCATACATGAGTGAAAACCGGTGTTTTATTTAGTATAATGATTTCTCACGAGAGTTTTAATGAAGTGACTTTAAAATTGTTTCAAAACTGAACTGAACTGATTCATTCCAGTTCTGAAACCGAAAAAATAGCAACTCAATTCGGCTAAGCAAAATTGAAACTCAGCTGGAACTAATGTAAAACTTGTTATTTCGCCTCGCAAACGCTATTGCCAATAACAAAGATTGATGACGTATAAACATGTTAACGTGTTTTGAAACCTGTGTTGTAAGGAAGGGGAAAGTTCCTGCATAGTAAAGGGATATAACCACAGAGCTATTACAACCAGAGGGATAATGTGGTCGATCGAGAAAATCTGAAGTAGATGCATTGATTTAATATGGCATGAGTTAGAAAGAGACATTAAAAAATATCGCGATTCAGTGGTTGTTGCCGTGTTTTTCTCCCGATAGTGTCAAATTCCAATTCATATTTGACAGTTTTGACAGCTCTGGATAAGATTTTCCATACATTTTTGTGATTGAGAATTTCAAGCGACAACAGCGCTATCATATAACCATTATATCCACTTTTAATGTCAGTTGTCAATGTCATTGTTTCCACTCCAAGGAGCACTTTGTGCCGAGAGGATAAATTGGCAGTAAGACAATTTGTCCTTTTGCCATGCTAGGGATGCAGGATTAGCTTTGTGCCAGTGTTTAAGCTGCCTTTGACATAGCGAAACAGGTAAAACAACCGAGGCCTACAATATAACAAGTCATCCGAAGCATAGACGAACCGTGAATTATAAAAACGCATAAAGGTCGATTCACACATATCAATGTGCCAGTGTCGGCACTAACATGGAGAGCACTGTGTCCCTGACACTGACAAGTGGGGATGCAGTCATAGAGAATGTGTGGAAAAATATTTTTCACTGTGGCAGAATTGTGGCTTCACTGATATGTGTGAATCGGCCTTAAGTTTCGCATTCGTTCCATTGCTAAGCCTTTGGTTACAAATACCTCATTAGTTTTGAAAACTAACTTGTAACACGCTACTGTTGCACTTTTTAGGGCAAATCAAACTGTATTTAAAAGTTCTGAAACCCTTTTCATATAAATTGCGCTTAAAATAACTGCGTGCGAGTGGTAGCGTCACATACGTTATGTTGTCAGCACATTGAATTTCCTGGCAGCATTGCATTAGTTCGCGATTTTGGCCGCACGCAGAACTTTTTTGTTCCATTGAAAGTAATTTTTGGCAAAAAGTTTTTAGTGTTAGTTAAAGTTTTCAATCTATGGAAGCATATGATTTCATCTACAATAAAATTATAATGGTGTTATTTCTTTAAAAGTACTATGTGTTCATATCTGAATACAATTTTAACGCTAGACCATTTTTATATACAGTTTTTCTACATGTATAGAATATAACTAGGGTAAGGTCTTCTAATTGTATATTTTTATTTTTCTAGATTTACAATGTTTGTGTTATTAATACTGGAAAAACATGGATAGTTGCTTTATGAAATTCTTAGGTGATTGCATGGTGTCTCGCTCGCACCAACTTACTTGCACGATATGAGCGAGCGGGATGTCAGACAGATAGATAGATAGATAAACGCTTTATTGTTCACACAATCAACAATATAAGAAAGAGTACAATTTTTAAAATTAGTGTGACAACCGGCAGCCTTATCGCTTAGAGCGATTTATTTCAGGCATGAAAACAAAAATTAAACACTATTTACATAATATACGACTAAATATAAAATGACGACCTTATCACCCATGGCGATTTCTTCCAGGCGGGATGTCTTGATTTTATCGCCATGAACGTAGTAAGTGGGTGTCTTTAAATCCCGAGTAAATAGGTATCTCCTAGGTAAGCGTGCTACACCCTAGACCGCATATCTGCTCAACATCAGGCAGTACGTAGTCAAACGCAAACCTATACGGCATAAAAAAGGTTTCTTTTGGGACAGGAATTACTTCTGTCCAGTTATTTTTTTTAACACGTGGATATGTCTAGCGTTTACAGGGTTATCTAGAACTGGTGTACTAAGCGGAAAGGAATTATGAATTATGACCATCTTTATGAACAACTTTTACAATACCGGCTACCTGGAATCGGACTCTCTTTTTTCAACTTTGTCCACCTATATCTCACCAATGGTACATGTGACAAAAAACGTTTAGGAAACCTTAAATTCATTTTAGAAATCCTATTCAACGAAAACCCAAATGGGGGTGGGGTTGAAAAAAAAATGTCCCTAAAAAGGCGTCTAAAAACAGTTTTGTTGATACATTTGTATGACACTCGTGACGTCACGCGGAACTTTAGCGGGATATATTTTCATCAATTTTTATTTAATTGACAAAAGAAAAAATAGGTGTCTAATATTTTTTAATTGACAAAAGCAAAAATAGGTGTCTAATATTTTTTAATAATCTGTTTGACGGACTAGTTATGTTTTTTTTTAATCATCATGCCTATTATACAGGGTTACAGGGTAAGTCGACCTATTTCCGTTAAGGGTGTGTAGTTTACTTTGTTTCTGACTAATTTAACTAAACTAAAAAAAACAGATATTTGACATTGGTATTTATAAAATTCACAATTTTCGGCTATCAGCTCAGATATTTTGAAACGTGTATGTCGTATTATTATTTTGATTTGATTTTTACATGTAAAATAATGTTTTATAACCTCATTACCCATTATTATTCGTAAAATTAACCTTTTATAAAAAGTATTTGAATTCAAATATCTCGAAAACTGTGAGACTTAGGATATGGTGTTTCATAGTCAAATCAGTCAGAAACGTAGTAAACTACACACGCTTAACGGGAATAGGTCGACTTAGCCTGTAACCCTGTAAGTCCTATTCACCTTACATAAAGTAACCAGTATTAACAACATTAATAATATAAATCTAGAATTTCTGAGTGACTGAGCGTATGTAATGTATATATAATTAGGTATGAATCAAGGATTGTGATTTATCAATTCTATTTTACATTAACAAAATAAAATAACGTTGCACAGTCGTATAGGACTTCCAATGTTAATATATAACACCCTCAGAGCAAATAAAAATCAAGAGGGAACGTCGTTGAACAGTCAAGTGAAGCCGGTTTTTTTTAAATGTGTGTGACGCTGTTGCGCCGCCATAGTTCGACTTTCAAGCCAAGGCGTAGTTTCCTTGTACGTTTATTTGTGTGTAATTATCTGTACACGGCGAGGCGTAGTTTTGGTCGGCCTCACTTGTTTGTTCACAACATTCTGTCTTTATTTTTTTATTTGATCTGAGATAACACCATAGATCAGTGGTTCCCAAAGTTGCCTGGGCTACGACCCTATCTAATACAAGTTTACAAACTCAGGACCATCGAGCAAGTATCTATAGAGTCACAATCGTGCAAAAAAAGTGTTCGAGCCAAAACCTTGCCCAAGCTACGTAACGGGCAGACTTTTTAGTTAGTCGTAAGGTGATTGCAAGCCGACTACAACTCCGCACGATGCCTAAGTGGCTCGGTTACAAATACTAATTAGGTGACGTAACGTCGAGATTCGAGAAAATAGGTCATTGTGAATTATTTAATGTAAGTAAGTAGGTATGTATGACGGCGCTCGGACATTTTTTTACTACTTTCACATAGAGACTGTGGCTCTGTAGATATTTGCTCGAAGCCCGGGACCCATTACTAGAAAATTACCGTTACCAATATGAATAAAAGACTACATCAAAAAAGTTATTTAATGGGAAAGATGAAATTGTTTCCTATGTTTTCACATTACAATTTTGACATCGACTTCAACTTAAGTTA
Source organism: Hypomecis punctinalis (assembly GCA_949316475.1). Taxonomy (NCBI): domain Eukaryota; kingdom Metazoa; phylum Arthropoda; class Insecta; order Lepidoptera; family Geometridae; genus Hypomecis; species Hypomecis punctinalis. The sequence continues at coordinate 7,370,468 of OX438807.1, forward strand.
CTTTTAATCGCAGCGAGTATGATAAGTCTAATTTATTTCGGTAATGAGTTATATTGTGGTGCCCCACTCAATATTGCGCACCCACCCATAGTTTGAGAAACCTTGCATAGAGAAATGAAAGACTTCTTACGACATACAAGTAATGTTTTACATTCTTGCCAAGCTTAAATAATTAGTTGTGAACAACTTTGGCTATGGGACCAACCCCGAAATAGCAAAAATACAGGTCTGGTATTTTATAAATTTTGACAAAGCCCAACACTTTGGACTTCGTCAACATTTTCACAAGTATTTCAAAATTAAATTGATATTATTAATATTGGAAATCCTAACGCTGTATGGCAGTGGGTAAAAACATTTTACGTAGCAAAATGAATGTCTGATATACCAAGGTACAGTTAGGTAGATATATTATTGTAATCATAATAAATAGTGCTGTACCAATGTAAGAATAAGCTAACCTATTACGAGGATTGTGATATAGAATAATTTATTGCAAGCCTTAGGCCCGGGCCACACCACAGGTTGAGTAATAGAGATTAAATTCTCGAGTTCTATGAAGTTTCATTTTATTAGAGGACTATATCATTCCTAAAGCGCGTATCGACTTGCGAGTGCTCATGTTATACGGCATTGGGGTAGATATAATCCTACCTCTTAACTTAGTCCTCGCCTGCGCGGGGACTCCCCGCCGCCCGCACCTGTCGCAGTCTCCCTTGGTCGTCTCCACCGGCGTCCCTGTATCGCACAGGCGAGGACTAATTTAAGCGGTAGGATTATAGAGATTTTCATTAGGACGTAAAACAACCTTCATTTGTTTACCTCAAATATAATAGGCATGTTTACTGGGTATAAAACTCATAATTATGACTAGTCCGTATTTTTTTTGTCAATCAAACAATGGCAAAGATAAACCTTATATATATATATATAATATATAAAAAGATAAACCTTGTCAAAGTTTGAGAGTGGGGGCTCGTGACGTCACTAGCCGGTACATTTGGCGACGTCACGCGGAACTTTAACGGGCTATATTTTCATCAATGTTTGTTAAATTGAGAAAAGAAAAAATGCTTGTCTAATATTTTTTGATAATCTATTTGACGGACAAATATTTTTTTTTAGTAAACAAGCCTATTATATTTACTTTTAATGGTGTGGCAAAGAAGGTTCTAGGGTGATTTATTAGACCAAAATTTTTTACGCGCCTTTATGATCGGCACAACCCAGCGTTCAGGAATGCGATGTGGATACCAATACGGTACATAAATTCTAGCGGTCTTTTTCATACAAAAGTTGATGTTCTAAAAACCTCTAATAGGTAAAATGTATCTTGTATTTTATGCATAATACAATTTAGTATTTAACAAGACACGTTTTATCTGAACTAGGTTTTTTACTCTTAATAATTAAGGGTTTATTTGGTTTAATTTTAAACTCACACGGTCATTTTAAATCGAGTAGTCGGGTCTGAATTTCAGAATGAGATAGCGCTACAGTGGATTGCGTGCGAAGAAAAGTGTAAAAGATTTGTGACCAGATAACTCCGTTTAAAATGCTCGATCCTATTGCTACACTCATTTTCGACTTGACTAATCGATTGGCATGTCCTGGGGCTCTGTTTTTGACTTTTGAACGGCTAGGAACGTATACGGAACTTTGCGTATACTTCATACAAGTTACGTATACTTTCTAGCCGTTCGAAAGTCAAAAATAGAGCCCCCTTTCTGCACCAGCCAACTCTGGCGTGCCAAGTTTTCAGTCAATTGTCTTTTCTGGTTTTTGCCGATTCAAACGTGCATTGTGCATAGCTGACCGTAGCACTCTTTCAGAGGCCAGAATAACTATAATTATTAATTATCTATCAAAATATTGTGACAATATGGCTCTGAGCTTTACGCCCTTGATTAGTAATGTAATAATGGTAGTAAAACAGATTCGTATTTTTATTTTCTGAACTATACTCAAAAACTGACAAAGTTTTTACCAGTAGTATCTACTCATTGGTCTGGTTTGCCAAAACTCAGAAAAAGCAAGTGATACATATAAGATTAATCTCTATCAAATGTTTTTTCAGCAAGCAGGATCAAGACGAAGCACCTATCAAATTTTCTTTTTAAACGTTTTTCTTTTCTTTATTTACTTATTTATTTTTATTCGATTTACCGTTATTGCTATAAACTCATCCCAATAGTACTTATGTAGGTACAGTATCTAGTTAACATAATTATTCTGAATGTTTGTAAGTTAGCGAAAGCTAGAATATACAAAGTAATATTTTTCATAGGAGTGTTTTAACTTATGTCAGATGTGTTGTTGGCTAAAAATGAATTACAGGTAGCGGCACGTTTGTTTAGCGCTGAGGGAAGTGTGCTATACTAAGCAGCCATCCCCTCCACATCGCTCAGCGCTAAACTTGCGTGCCGCTACGTGTACATCAGTGATCGTAAAGGCCTATTCAGACAGATGTGATATTCGCTGCTGCTGTAACTAGAATTTAATCGATTTTAAGCTATCGCTAATGCGTAAGCTTTTGTCAGGTCAGCTACTATAGTAAAAATGACTTAAGTTACGATAAAATGTTTATGTTTGTACATTATAATCTTAGGACGGTATTGAGCTAAAACAAAATGTCTTTTTGTACTTTTAGTGACTATCTCATATGTCTGAATAGCTAATTATCTAATATACTGCTTGAAATTATCTATTTTTACACTAGATAATTACCTAAAAATACTTAGTTTTACGTTATTTATTTCGTAACTATGAACTCAAATATTTCGCGTGAGTTTGCTCCTGTATACGAACGATTCGCTTGCGCCATAACAAAATATTTTTTATAACTAAGTTAATTGCTGACCTAATTCAGCATTATTATTCTGGTGATTTTGGCTCATAATATATGTTTAAAATAAGTTACAATAAAAGAAACAATTTTATTTAGTAAAAATACTAGCTTGAAACACCTCGTGCCAATTGGTATTATTTATTGTTTGCTGTAAGTTAATTTACGACTGCCAAAATGATACTAAATCACTATAAAAATTGTACTGGTCCAGAATCTGACACTGCTTTTTCATAGCAAGTCGCATAACTTTTATGTGACTAGACCCTAACGCCCAATTTCTTTAAACTTAAAACCTCGTTTTGTCAACAGTATGTGACGACTTCTCCGATCGTAGTCACGCTGAGATTATGCGTATAGGCCGAATCATACAAGTTGGCGGATGTGAAGTTAGGTACAAGCTGTGCAATATCCAATCTTGACTGAAGCTCTTAAAAAGCTTCGAGGTGATTGGATAGTGAGCAGCCTTTAGCCAACTTCACATCCGCCAACTTATTTGGTTCGACCTATAAACGGCCTGATATTCATATTTCAATGAACTCCTTATTTTATTTGAGTTACGGTGCTATTTATTTGGCAGTATATATCCTGTGAACTATTTAGATCCTAAATAGTTTGTGCACAAAGAGAAGCGTCGTAGGTGAGGTCGCCTGTGTGCCTTTTTACTAATTTTGTTACATTGACAACACTGCTTTGTCATTACTAGTTCCTACAACTTAAAGCGTATAATACTTGGTAGACACCAATTCGGTTTTCATCAGAAGACTCGTGTCTACCAAGTAGTCGGTACCTTGGCTTTTGATTTAATCTTGTTGTTATTTCACCATAACGGCACGACGGTTCTCTTTTCGCACAAATTCTGCCTATTGCCAAGATGTTTTTTAATTATTTTGACGGCGAATGTTACACGTTGTATTTATAAGGCAGCGTTTCGCAAAATTGCAAAGACAATGTAAATTTTAGTGAATATTAAACAGTATACAGTGTGTAGAGACACATGGAACCATCGAACTCTCTTAGTTGTGTTTAAGTCAGGTGTATGTATAGGTATTTTAGTTCGTAATTATTATTATTTTAACCGAAAAATATTAAATATTGTTAAAAATAAAGTTTTTCATTGTAAGTTACGAACCCTAGGCAAAAATATGACATGTTTTTTTTTTTACCATGGAAGCTTACGTAGTTTCATCTCGCAAAGCAATTTGTCCCGCGCGCTTCGCCCAGAGGACAGCCAATGCTGTCGAAATTAGTCGATATGACTAGGAAAAATACGTAGGTCTATTCCTGCTAGGTATATAACGTAAAAAATACAAGATGCGTATCATCCGTTAAACTCTTGTTGGTACCCAGTACCTATACTTACAATAAGCCAGGAAGGCGCCGCGCCGTCGTAGTTATAATCAATTTAGAATATTTCTGTTTCATTTTCACTTTTGGTATTCGGTAGAGAGAACACTTTACGTGGCTATTTAAATTTACGATGGCGCCTTCATAATTGGACCTAATGAAATATTTCTTCCAGGCGACGTTTGGATGAACGTGAGCAGGCACTTAAGGTAGTTTATTATGTCTACAACAAAAAAACAAAATTATCAAATAGTACTGGTATTGTTATTACCTACCAACTTCAAAATTAAATATAGAAACAATAAAAAAATAACAATATTTTGCTATTATGTACTACAGGACTAATCGCGCACTAAAATTACGAGATAAATATTTCATCATCCCGCGTTCCAGCATTTTAGTGCGCGATTAGTCCCGTAGTACCTACATAATTCATTCATTCATTTCGTGTCAATGGGTAGACTTTTTTGTATTTTTTTTAATAACCTAACCTACATAATGGTAATAACTGTCCAAATCGCAAAAGTTTAAAAACAACAATATTTTAGCATGCAATACCTAAGTAGGTATTGTGAGACTTACCAGCTACCTACTAACTTTCCCACACTCCAATTTTTAAATTATTGACTATTACTCAACATTACGATATGTCGTGATAATAAAGATCGTCGCTCTGATATTAACCTAAATAGTGAATGTAAACAAACTTGTTTCTATTATATCTGCATTAATTGAAAGAGCCTTGGAAAATTGCGCCTCAAGTAATACCTACCTATTGCCTGTTGATAGTATAGGCGTACCTAGGTACATTTGTTTTCCTTACCAGACTTAGGTAATTTCAGATTAGGTATAAGGCGGCATCGTTTATACCAACGTAAAAAGTGTTCTATCTATGGAATGCCTAAAGTGAAAAAGTAACAGAAATAGTCTAAATACCTAGCTATTATTTAATTACGATGGCGCCTTCATAATTATGGCATATTGTATTGTACGTAGGAAAATAATGAGATGCTTTATGTAAATCTGCTCAAAACGTCTGCACATCATACGAGTAACTACCTACGTCCACAGAACCGTGGATGGGACATGTCTCGATCGTGGAACCGAAACGAATCCTATCCGAATTTGTTATGTATATAAAATCGTCTTTAGGAATCCAATATACTATATTAATTACCATACAAATAGTTCTTCAACAAATCCGGACCGAACTTTCACTAATTCGTTTCAGACGTAGGTATTTTAAAGCAAAGTCACTCATTCAAATTTATTATTTAGGTACCTACCTAGGTATATGAAAAATAATTACACGATTACATATTACCTTTAAAGCATAACAAATCACCTAATCATTTTGCGCTCATACAACATTCGTACATAATTAGTAACTAATATATAGGACACTGCATTGTAGATAATACAATGTAGGTTGTGTTGTGTATCTAGGTGAAGGTAGGTATTTAGGTATACCTACAGCTAGGTATATTATACCTACCTCATTCAAGAGTAGTACGCCGAGTATGTAAAATAAGCCCTCTATAGATCTCCATTATCATAATCAACATTTATCAAACCAGTACACAAGTTATAGGAAACTAGTTCTACCACCTTCCGTTAGTTCATGACAAGTTACGAACCCAGCTACTCGTGTATCCATACATAACTTGGCGTTCTCTGACAATAATATAGTTTTTGTGTTGTGTAAGTTTTCCACGCTACGTTCGTTTGTTTTGTTGCCTGTTGCACTATATAAAGGTAGGTACTTAGATAACCTACCTACCTTAAATCGCTGCGGAACCGTAAAAACTGCAATTTTAGAGTTTTAGAGAGAGAGGCAGATTGTGTGTGAAATGAGGCACGGACTTCTTAAGTAGTAAGTAGGTACCTAGGTACCCACTCAAACACTCTGTAGATGTACCTATACCTACATGGGCGCTAAAAAGGAAGGGCAATAATACCCCCCATCTCTTGCTGGTTCGCCTCACGCTTTGGCGTAGATGTAAGTGTGGCGAGCATCTAACTTAAAAAATAATTTTCTCAGTACAGTACAGACATTTTTGAGATATTATAACCTACCTAAGTAGGTAAGTATACTGTACAAATTCTCAGGTAGCTATTCTACTAATAAACCAAAACACCCAACTTCCACTTTTTTACCATTGTCAGAGTGAGAAAGCGATGGCTGGCTTGGAGAACCTGAGCGAGAGAGATAGAGCGGTGCTGAGGAGCATCTTCGACCCGACGGCGACCATCGGGGACGTCGCCGACGACGGGGACACCTTCGTTGAACAAGACGATGGTGAGTGATGACTTTACGTTTAAAACAGAAACTAAACCCTGAGTCAATCTCTACTAAAGTGGTTCCGAAATGGACAGAGACCACGATCCCATGACCCGTGAGCACGATCGATGCAACTCAGTTGAATCGTCGAGATGATGAGGTATTTATTTATCTCGTAATTTTAGTGCGCGATTAGTCCCGTAGTACATAATAATAATGGACAGAGACCGTCAAACCGTCCTACAAATACATAAGGTGACATTATTTCGGTCCGATATATTAACTATTCAGGATTATCCAGAATTCCAGAACTGGCGTACTAATCGGAAAGTAGGTGATTCAGACCATCATTATGAACATCTTATACTATCATATGGAGCCCACCCGGAACTCGAGAAAAAAACAGCTGTTTCATACATACCCACCCAGAATTCGAGAAAAAATCAGCTGTTTCATACATTATATTAGGTATATTATTCTAATCTTCTGTGGCAGCCGTGGTATTCTGACAGGCGGCGCAAAACCGAAAAACATGTTTAGCACCGATATTTTTCAAAAAAGGGACCCCGCGCCTTCAGTACCTTCGGGTCGTGGTCTCATGCACGCATTGGTACGCCATTAGCTGTTGCAGCACATACTCGTACATGTGTCGAGTAATGAAGCAAAGTGTCCACGAGACTACTACGTCACTGTTAACATATGTGTCTACTAGACTACCACACCAGTTTAATTGTTATATATTCATAGTGTTTCTTAGACGGCACGTCAGTGAAATTCTTTGATTTGGTTCTTTTTGTTGTTTATTTTTCAAAAAGCCTACTGAAATTATTATCAAATTGCTCATAGTTCAAAAAAATCCAGTTTGGAACTTTTGAGAGTCATAACATGCAAATGTTATATTCGTTAGAAAATAAGCAAATACGTGAGCGGCAATGTTAACGAAGTTGGCGATGATCTAACTTATCGTCATAAGTTTCGCACATTGAATTTGATGAAGTATTAGACTGTAATAATTATTTGTAAAGAACAATATGACAAATATTTCATAATAATATATCGTTAAATGTAGATCAGGTTGACTTAGATCTGACAATTTAATAATCCAGATCGGATATGATATAACACAGACTCTAATGATCATATAAGAAAAAACACTTCTTTAGTAACATATTATAAAAGCATTAGTGCTAGATAATATGAAAACCGCGTTTATTATTAATTTATTAATCGAAAGGATTGATAACGATAAATTTTGAAATTTTTGTACAATGATCCTTCCCCTCCACCACCCTCTGCTCGATCTGATCTACCCAATGAAAGTAAAAATCTGAAAATGTCACTCTAACAATAATATGAGTATCAAATTATATTAGTAAGCAGGTTTGCTTCCAAAACTACGAACAGCGGTAAGTATAAAAACTAAAAAAAAAAAAAATTTTTTAGAGGTCTGTCTCTGAATTGAACGATTGAATGTTTATTCAGAAGTCTGACTACTCGATTCATTAACTACGACATAAATATAAAATTTATTATAAAAAGCGAACTATGTTTTTTTTTAAATTTTTAAGTGCAGGTCACCGATTTTATATGCGCATTCTACTAGCGTAAATAAATATTAATAAATTCTACATAATTTATAATTTAATTTTAATATTTTACTAGTAATAACATACGAGAAAAATTACTAATATTTAGTTAGTAACTATTAAAATAGAGTTTAGTTTATTTCCAAAATTCAAAGGTCTCAAAATAGTGTCTGGTGGACTACCGCTTAAGTAAGATTGGTGAAAACTGATCCACGCCAGGCGCAGAATGCTAAGTTACAGTTTTGTTTGAAACAGATGATTTGTTTTTCTCGAATCCCGGGTTGGTGCCATTGTAGTGGAGAAGATATGTGGGCGTCAATCAACTACCACGGAATTATATATTATATATGTGTAGTCTATATTAATCCCAGGGCCAAAGATCACGAGTATATGTCGTTTTTCTGTAATGTAGAAGAAAACATGTCAACTGTATTGCACAAGGGAACAATTATCTTATTAGGAGACCTAAACTTAAATAGCGCCAATGTATATATTAATAATTACTTAAACTATTTCGTCCATTACTGTGATATAAGCGAACGTAACAATATTTGTAACGAATTTGGTGGGAAATTAGATGTTGTCTTAGTCAGCCAAAACGTAAGTGACGTGAAAATCTGTGCTGCTGAAGAAGGGCTTGTTGAGAAAACAGATAAATATCACCCTCCTTTAGATATAACTTTGATACTTGCACGAGGTATTAGAGATATCCGTTTAGATTCCAGCAATATTGACACCAGTACCGACTGGAATTTTCGTAAAGCAAATTTTCCTTTACTGTATGAACATGTAGTTGAAACTGACTGGAGTGCAGTTTTAAAAGAGACAGATGTAAACAAAGCTACTGAACAATTATATACCCTCCTGTACAGGTCCTTTGATCTCTCTGTGCCTAAGAAAATCCGCCACTCAAGGATGTCTCGACGATATCCTATCTGGTATTCGAGAGACATAATTAATGATATTAGATTAAAATCCAAGTTACACAAGATATTTAAATCTACCAAAGATTCTTATATTTATAGCTTTTATACTGCCATTAGGTCCAGTATCAAAAATAGAGTTTCAAAATCATATAAAACATATATTTTAGATATCCAAGAAAAATTATTAATTAATCCAAAAGCATTTTGGACCCATATTTCGAGTTTGAAGACAAAAGGAGGCTTTCAACCTAGCATCCAGTATGACGGACAGGAACATACTGGCCAAGCTGCCGCTGCTGCTTTTGCTAATTATTTTAGTAGCGTTTTTCTTCCCGATGTACCGAAACTAAATCCATCTCAGGTGACATCTTCTACAAGCGATCAAAAATTAATTAATATAACTGAATTTTCTCCTCAACAAATAAATTATTTTATCAAAAAACTAAAGAGCAGAAGTGCACCTGGTCCGGATAATATTCCTCCATATATTATCAAAGCTTTTCAAATAGAATTAGTTGCTCCACTGACCTATATATTTAATCAATCAATAAAAACCGGCGCTTACCCTGAACAGTGGAAAAGATCACGAGTAACACCGATCCCTAAATCAGGGGACAAGTCTTCTGCTGAAAACTACAGACCAATCGCGATTCTATCAAGCTTTGCCAAAGTTTTTGAAAGTGCACTACATGATCAAATTTACAAACAGCTAGAACCGTATCTGAACAACGCACAACACGCTTTTCGTAAACGTAGATCAGTAAATACAAACCTTTTAGCCCTTGTCGATTTTGTCTCACAAAAGCTGGATGAAGGTACACAAGTAGACGTAATTTATCTAGACTTTAAAAAAGCGTTCGACCAAGTTGATAATGATGTCCTTCTTTCTAAAATGTCAGACACAGGATTTGCTCCCAAGTTAATAACACTATTTGCTAGCAGTCACCGAAATCGATCTCAGTTTGTAAGATTGGGATGTTACGATTCAGATCCTTATCACACACGCTCCGGTGTCAGCCAGGGGTCTTCTATAGGACCACTAGAATTCTCAATAATGATAAACGATTTACCTGAATGCTTATTGCAAGCTAAGTGTCTCCTCTATGCCGACGACCTAAAAATCTTCACGGCAGTAAAGACATCTCAGGATTGCAAAGTCCTCCAAACTGACCTAAATAGAGTCTTGGCATGGTGCAAAAAGAACAAATTATCTATGAACGTCTCTAAATGTCAGGTTATGAGTTTTACCCGTTCTTCCAATCCCATAATTTCACAAAACCAACTGGATGGCGAAATCATCTCTAGACGTCTCTCTGTAAAAGATCTAGGTATCCTGTTCGATCACAAACTTACTTTCCATGACCATATACGGGCACTCACTACCGAATGTATCCAGAAACTAGGATTTGTTACAAGAAATTGCAAGGACTTCGAAAATACCAATGCCATTAAACTTCTTTACGCAGCCCTGGTGCGATCAAAGATAGAGACGAGTGCCTGCATATGGAACCCGCATGAGGTTACTTACACATTAATGTTAGAAAAAGTACAGAAGCGGTTTTTACGCTATTTGTACAAAATAATGTATGGGTACTACCCGTTTCTGTACCCAACAAAATTTCTGCTTGGTATGCTTGGATTTGATTCGCTCGAGTCCCGAAGAACTATTGAACAGATCTCAGTAGTACTTAAAATTTTGCGGGGAACTATTGACTGTCCTGACATTATCTGTGAGGCAAGTCGCTTATGTGTGCCCGAAAACCGCTCTAGGTTTCGAGAAGGAAGCGTACCGCTATTCGCGCCCATACCGGCGCGAACGGCGGCGCGTCAACAATCCACAATTTTCCGGGTTCAAAAACATCTGAATAACATCTTATCAGAGTTTCCTCACTTGGACATATTCATTGATGACTGGAGCGTCCTAGAGAGATGCTGTTCTGCATACAGCCGACAAGTTTAGTTTCCATCGCAACTGGTAGTATGTAGGTAGGTATAAGTTATAAGGTTTTCTCAGATATAACTAGATACTTATTTATTTAAGACTGATTGATTTTTATTTTTGTTACGTTTGTTACATAAACTGATTTTTTTAGACTGATTAATTCGTTGTACCTAATTATGATTTAAGATATATTATGTCTCGTTTTGTTTCCTTGCTTCTGTTTTAGCATAATTGTATATAGGTATAGTATTTCAACTCTATAAATGTAGCGTATTGGATGTAAGTCTGTCAAGCTATATTTATTGGAAATAAATAAATAAATAAATAAATAAATTGTAAAAAATGTTCATAATTAAACACCCCCTTTGGCTTAGTACCTACAGAGCACGCACATAACCCTATTCGTGATATTAAAATTGTAAATTGTTGATTATAATAAAATATTTTTATGACATATAGTGACAGTAGTTACAATATTGTAAAGTAGTGGTCTAGTGGTATATACCGCACGATTGTGAGTTCGAGGATTCAAATTCTGAACCTGTACCTACCTATCAATGAGTTCTTTGGTACTTATGTAGGTACCAACAGTTTTAAGCACTACTGGTTTTTCGCCGAAAGAAAACATCGTGACACAACTTGCATACGATGGTACTTGTAGAAACAAGGCGTATGTGAATCTACCAACCCGCACTATAACAGCGCGGTGGATATGGTCCAATTGCCCTACAGCCTAAGTTCAACAGACTAAAACAACTACAGTCCAGAAGACAGTTAAATAGCCGGTAAGTTTTCGACATAATTCGATATTTTATTTGAGAATAAAATTAGCTCTAAAACGCTCAGTACACGCACATTAAATATTTCTCAGCTGTTCTAGAGTTCACGCACCGCGAGTAAATCTACGGGTAGGAATGTACCTAAAGATGTTTAAACATATCGAAATTAATTTAAATTATATTACCTGTCTATATATTTATGGCTGCTTATTGATGCAAGCCAAGCGGAAAACTGGGTGGGTTTTGGGCACTAAATAAAAAAAATCTCTAAATCATTTTATTAACACACTCATTTTTTTGAATGGTTTGAAAACTGGTTGATACAGTCAACATTATAAAGTGATAAAAAACAATAGATCATGTTAGGCTGTCCGACCTTCTAGGTGCAAACACAGCATGCATACAAATGGAGCACTAGATGTTTGACAAGTAAGTAAAAAAAAATGAACGAATGAAAGAATCCTACTAATATTATAAACGCGAAAGTTTGTGATGATGGACGGATGGATGTTTGTTACTCTTTCACGCAAAAACTACTGAATGGATTAAGATGAAACTTTGCAATAATATAGCTTATATATCAGAATAACACATAGACTATTAATTTTAATGATATTGCGTCAAAAATCAAAATGTCATGCTGGCGAAGCCGCAGGTAAAAATTAGTCTAAAATAATTTACAGGACATGTTACTTAAGATTAACAATTTTTTTTTTTATTGACTGACTTGTTCAATTATGAAATGATTAATAAGTTGTTTTTATACAAGCAAACTGATATACAGAATTCCCATTTTTTTTGGTAAACGGAATGACACGTCTGATGTTCTGAACAGATGTAGTAGATTTGTAATAGTATATCAGAACTACGTTGCGAAGTATGCACACCAGGTCCGTCTCTGGATTGTAGAAAGGGGCTCCTTTTTTCAATTTTTGGATAAAACTGCCTACAACTTGATCATGATAGCTGTTTAAGTAAAACTCTTCAATTCCCGGACACAATCTCAGCAAAATAAGATCATTTGTCTCACTCGCTTTTAAATTGTCTATGTCGTCCTGTGTCACACTTCCAGGAATCCCTATAGGAATTAAAACAGAAGACTTGCCGTGTCTCAGTTCTATTTCAAACTTAACCCTAGCAAAATCGCAAACCATATCTGATTTAACGTTAAAAAGTTGAATTTCCCCTCTGTCGTTGCCAGAATCAGAGCATTTTATTGTATCTGAAATTGTTTTTCCTTTATTATATGTGCAGGAATAAGTTCCTCCCACGGAGACTTCGCCACCCACTTCAATTATTTCGAACAGCGAGGCTTTTTCAGAAACCTTTACGCCCCAGTCGTAGCCTTCGACCGCGGTATAAGTATCTATGGTAGTTACCTCGTGAGTTAATTCGCAGGCAGTAGTGTGGCACGACACGGCGGATATCAGCTGAGGAGCATATGTATGAAATGTGCAATTAGTCGGAAGGCGAAATTCAAAGCGGTCCGGCGAACCATGGAAATCACAGTTAGTCGTAATTACTGGCGTAACGACGAGGTTATGACTTTTGTAGATTTCTTTCAAATATCCATTTTGTCTGGTCGCAATTTCGTCGATGTTGTTCACCAATTGAGCGAAATTTGTAACAGCATTCTTCACTTCTCGTTTAGCTTTTTTCTGCGAACATCGTTCTGGTGCAAGCCACGCGTAAGATGCTACAATCAAACTGCAAATCACGAATAGTTTTATCAACATATTCACCCTTTACAGCGTTCACTATTGAATGCACACGTAATATTGCAGTCCGCGCTATTTATTGACTAGTTTGTTCGAAGACCTTAGAGGTTACGAGATATGGATTGGTACTAATCTATTATAGGTACATCATAGGATAAATAAATAACGGAACACGAGTAAAGTGATTAGAAAACTTTTTAATACCTACTATCGTCAGTTATATTTTTAGAGGATTTTAACAACTTTTAGTTGTAGGCCATGAGTGTCACGTAGTACATAGGTAATTACCTACTCTCTCTTTTTCATTTCGGGTTTGGTCAGCTTTTACACGAAGTAGTTAGGTTCTAATTTTGTTGTGAACAATACCGAGTTGCCTAGTAAGTACCTACACTTAGTAAGGCTATAACAGTGTTTAGTATTATTCAAATTCCTGGGTTTTTATTTCTCGCAAGAGCTATGAAAAGTACAGTACGCACCACTAGAACGAAGTCTCTCTTCGTCTTGGGCGACTTAAACCCATAGCTTCAATCAGAACTCTAAATAATTCCCTCGTTTCGCTCAGGAATTACCTAACTTTAAACACCCTTGCTATGCTCGGGAGTTACCTCTAGGGTCCCTCGCTACGCTCAGGGTCCAATGCGTCGCACATGACACAAGATACGACTTCGTTCTCTAGATGCATAATCTAGGTAGGTACCTAGGTACATACATCTTCATACAAGGTTTGATTTTCAAAGTGCTGATACTTTCAGATAAAGGTATATCTCTAACTTATCTCATTCATCATTATGAATCAATAAATCAAGACCAAATTGACTTTTACTATGGGACTAACTCCGCAATTGCGAATAAAAAATCTGCTATTCTATACATTCAAGAATCTATGCACATTTTTATAGAACATCTGATTTTTTGCGTTTTTTGGGATTAGCTCCATTTAAAGTTGATCATAATGATAAGTTGGTATAATATATTATAGGTATGTCTTTGCACATTCCAAAGTAACAACTGCAGTAGCTATATTCAATATTCATATCTATAGTTCTGTCTGAATCTGAGTTCCTGCAGGTGTGCCAGACTTTTTCAATACCAATTCCAACGTCTTGTAGTGGACACTGCAAGACTTTGGCTTACCCACGAAGGGTGACTGGGCCATATCTATCACGCTGGCCCAATGCGTGTTCACATAGGTACGCCATCGAATTCCTTCTACGGACGTCCGTCCACCACTTGACTGGCTTTACCACTGCCTTACCTCACGATGTTTTTCTTCACCGAAAAGCCAGTGGTATGAAATTCCGTACATAAGTTCCAAAGAACTCATTGGTACAGGATCTAAATTAAAACCCACGACCTCACAATTGTAGGGCAGATGTTACTACCACTTGACTACCACGTCTATACGGCTGAGTCTGAGTTCATTTTTAAAAATAAGGTTCCAACCCTTTATGAAAGGTTGCAATCCCTTTCACCCGTTCATAAATGAAAAAGGGTAGTAACACCCGTCCCGAAATACAAAATACCTACTACCGTATTTTATATTTCCAGGCGGGGGAAAGTAAAGCCAAGCTGTGATGCTGAGAGGACGTTCTCAGCTTTTACTATCCTAGCCTAAGTAGCCTGTATACCTACTACAGTAATCAGTTAACACGAGTGAAGCCGCGGGTATAGGCCGAATCTTACAAGTCGGCGCCGGTTGTGAAGTTAGGTGCAAGCTGCGCAATATCCAACACAGACTGATCGTCACATAAAGCTGCACGTTGATTGGATATTGCGCAGCTTGAAGCTAACTTTACATCCGACGACTTGTGTGATTCGATAAACCAAAATTACCTAGGTACCTATATAATAGCTGCGAGATAAAGCATGCTAAGCGTAACGTGGCTATCAGGTGCTAAATAAAAAAGAAATCTCCATCTTTTATGAATTAATTTTAATAAGTTGTTTTGATACAAGCAAATTGATATACAGAATTCCCATTTTTTTTGGTAAATGGAATGACACGTCTAGAGTTCTGCACAGACTTTGTAGACTTGTAATAGTACATTCGAACTACATTTCCCATCAACGCAACCAGGTCCGTAAGTGGATTGTAAAGAGGGTCAACTTTTATCAATTTTTGGATAAAGTCGTCGATAACTTGATCACGATTGCTGTTAAGGTAAATTAGGTTAGACGAAGAACACACTCTCAAAGGTGAACTCGCTATTATATTTTCTATATCATCCTGTGTAATATTTCCTGTTTGTGGAAGAATCGTGAAGTAAAACTCGTTATTTCGCTGCTCTCTTTCAAACTGTGCTCTAGGAAAATCGCAAACCATGTCTGAT
Source organism: Hypomecis punctinalis (assembly GCA_949316475.1). NCBI lineage: Eukaryota > Metazoa > Arthropoda > Insecta > Lepidoptera > Geometridae > Hypomecis > Hypomecis punctinalis. Next base: position 7,386,222 of record OX438807.1, read on the forward strand.
TTAACGTTGAAGAGTTGAACTTCTCCTCTGTCAGTACCAGAATCAGAGCATTTTATTGTGTCTGAAATGGTTTTTCCTTTATTATATGTGCACGAATACGTTCCTCCCACGGAGACTTCGGCCCCCACCTCAATTATGTCGAACAGCGAGGCTTGCTCAGAAACCTTTACGCCCCAGTTGTAGCCTTCGACCGCGGTATAAGTATCTATGGTAGTTACCTCGTGAGTTAGCTCGCAGGCCGTGGTATGGCACGACACGGCGGATATCAGCTGAGGAGCATATGTATGAAATGAGCAATTGGTCGGGATGCGTAGTTCAAAGTGTTCCGGCCAGCCAATAAAATCACAATTATCAGTCTTAATTACTGCCGTAACGACGAAGTTGTGATTTTTGTAGATTTCTTTCAAATATCCATTTTGTCTGGTCGCAATTTCATCAATGTTGTTCACCAATTGAGCGAAGTCCGTAACAGCATGCTTCACTTCTCTTTTAGCTTTTTTCTGCGAACATCGTTCTGGTGCGAGCCACGCGTAAGATGCTACAATCAAACTACTGGCTACAAATATTTTTATCAACATTTTCACACAACGACAACACTGTAGCGTTTAATATTGAATGCTCATGTAAATATTGCAGTCGGCGCTATTCACCTATTGAATAGTTTGTTTGGGGACCTTAGAGGTTACAAGATATGGATATCAAATAACGTTTTATAAGAGTTATCGTACCACGAGTAAAGTGATAAGACAACTTTTTAAATAAATGAACCTCAACTAGTAAGTATCATATCAGCTATATTTTTTTCATACCACCAGCTCGGAAATGGCCAATTATAGGTACCTATTTATGTAGGTATCATACATTCTTCACGTAGAAAAAAATATTATCCTAACACAAGTATGTACTTACTTCTTTACTTAGAACAGATACAGGCATTATACAGTTTTTTCATACCACCTGCTCAAAATGACCATCTACGAGTAAATGTGATACAATCTAAACGTAAAACAAGACATTATTATCTCAACACAATCTTGATGGCTATGGCAGGGCAATAATAATATTGTATATAACTTCCTAGGGAGTAAAGTGATATTTGGAACGTCATAAAATTCGTATGGAAACTTCTTTAATTAGAACAAGTACGATCATTATAAAGAGATTTTTTCTATAATCGCGATGGCTACGACTATTGAGTAGGTCATGATCATGATTGTTACTCAACCGAATCAAACTTCTTGGCGGCTGTGAAGTTAGCTAACTAAATCTGCGCACATTTCCGCTTCTCAGGCAGCTGGCATAACGAATTTGCTAGTACGACTCTCCTCGTGTTCACTGGCCCTGAATTTTGATTCGGCCTAGTTTAATATAAGTACCTACAGGGTTATTTCTGATCAATTAGTTGCTCCATAGAAAAATATAGTTCACCCTCGACAAAATGTATGGATAAAGCGTTAATTGGATATCGCGCAACTTGAAGCTATTAGCTAACTTTATATCCGCCGACTTATGTGATTCAGCCTATACAAGGTGTAACTTTACAAAGTGAAAGGACATTATCATTTAGCTTATATATCTCATTCATCACTATGAGCCCTTTTACTATGGGACCAATCCAGCAGATCAAATGTTCTATACTTTCCAGAGTTTATGAACTTTTTTAAGGAACAGCATATTTTTTTTGCGATTTCAGGATTTAGGATACAAAAATTGTTCATAATGGCGACGATAGGTAGGTACCTATATAATAGCTGCGAGATAAATCATGCTAAGCGGAACGTGGCTATCAGGTGCTAAATAAAAAAGAAATCTCAATCTTTTATGAATTTATTAATAAGTTGTTTTGATACAAGCAAATTGATAAACAGAATTCCCATTTTTTTGGTAAATGGAATGACACGTCTAGAGTTCTGCACAGACTTTGTAGACTTGTAATAGTACATTCGAACTACATTTCCCATCAACGCAACCAGGTCCGTAAGTGGATTGTAAAGAGGGTCAACTTTTATCAATTTTTGGATAAAGTCGTCGATAACTTGATCACGATTGCTGTTTAGGTAAATTAGGTTAGACGAAGAACACACTCTCAAAGGTGAACTCGCTATTATATTTTCTATATCATCCTGTGTAATATTTCCTGTTTGTGGAAGAATCGTGAAGTAAAACTCGTTATTTCGCTGCTCTCTTTCAAACTGTGTTCTAGGAAAATCGCAGACCATCCGGCTTAGCATGCGACCCGAAGTAATTATTTCGTGCGAAATACCAATTCGTGTGAAGTAAATTCTTGTCATAGAATCGTGGTCTATGGTCACGAAAAACTAGTGTCGCCCTGTGATTACATAATTTGAATATTTAATTTAGCAATGAAGCAACACTGATTTAGTTCATTCAAAACACAGTGATTCCAAATGGATAATGTGTACTATCGAGATAATCTGAAAGAGATCCATTGATTTAATTTTAATACAACATGAGTTAAAAAGGTAAATAAACTCTTGTCAGATTTTTCATTGAAAAGCTTTATATTTCAATAGAAATTTGACAACAGAAATACAACAGATAACAATAAAGAAGGAAAAACATTAAAATCACAGATTTACTTCTGTCTGTGATTATCACAAAGGTACCTCTACGATTATCAGTTACCATCATAGTTTATATTATGACTGAAACAGGTAACTTTAAGCATATTTAACGTAAGTTTTGCTTATCATGACGTTGAAATGAACTGCTACAAACCACAAATTAATTGTGTTTTATGCGTTGGTTGGTATTTTTGCATTCTGTAAAATATTGTATCGTACAACAACTGCAGGCGAAGCATAATTTGGATACAACGTATTCCAAAATAGTTAAATATGACTCAAGTGTCAATAATAACTGTGCAAAACTGAAAAACCTTATTTTACGAAAGTTAACCTAAAATGTCCAAAGAAATTGATGTGAACGATAAATAAACATGAAGTAGCACAGTATCATAACTATTTTTTAAACTACCTATAGAGGTAGGTTTTAAAAATAGTAAAATGATATATAAACTTTTTGGAGGATTGAAAATTATGCCGCCATTTTGATGGCCATGTTTTAAAAAATAAATAAATGTCAAACTCTAAAATACCAGCCCGCTATTGGTTGTTCGAAGATTCCTGTCTGATACGTAGGGGTGCGTTTAAGCACTTCAGACTAAGATAAAAATTAAACTGTTAATGTCACCCGTATCTTGTCTGATTGGTCAGCTAGTATTCATCGAATCGAATTTGACAGATGGTTCCAGAAATTGATAAATGTGATTGGTTTGTAATTAATTTGAGGGCTATGATTGGTCTAGAGCAATGACTCCGTTCACGGACGCCACACAGAATAATTTTTATCCAGCATAAAATTTGTCTGGAGTGCGTAAACGCACCGTAAACGCATAGTATCTTTAGTAGTCTGTGACAGTATCACTTAAGAGCTCGGTGTACTCTAAGATTATAGATGGGTGCACTGTTGTAAGTTTGATATGTTGTACTAGCTCTGTGTTTGATATTTACAGCGTTGCCAATACCGATTTTCCTAATTCCCGAAAACCCAAAGTAAAATTCTCTAGGTATATTGGGGAGAAAAATTATCCCGATTTCCAATATAAACTGATACCTCGCCAAATTGCAATGGTCAAGGAGTTTCAGCGCGGAGCCTGTTTTCAAAAACTACCTCGCTATAGGTGATTTATATTAGGACGGGGCGGGCGCGGGATGGGGCGGGCGCGGGACGGGGCGGGCGCGGGACGGGGCGGGCGCGGGACGTGCCGGCGATGATCCGGACGGGGCCCGTACGACGCACATACGACGCACGTTTCATACATTTTTGCTGTGGCCCGTACGATGCCCGGACAGGGCCCGTCCGAGTTTTTACACAAAATGTATGGAATGTGCGTCGTATGTGCGTCGTACGGCCCTGTCCGGCCCGTCCCGCGCCTGCCCCGTCCTAATATAAATCATCCCTAAATCGATACAATAAAATATCTATCCCCATAACAATCTTTAATGGAGATAATTTCCCGTCATTTGACAAATCCTTCGCAATCCAGCAGAGTTTTTTGTTTATTTTAGTTCCTTTTACCTATCTCGTAGTATTTCGTCCTCAAAAAGTTTGACGAAATGATATTCGCGCTGAAATGTCAAAATACGGCTGAATTCGCGAGCACATGTTAGAGTATGTCGACAAAAGTGCCACAAGTACATAAATCATTCGCGAGAATTCTACACCACAGAGTAAAAATAGACGAAATAAGTGTGTTGTCATGTTAGAGAAGGTAGAAGTATCGGAATATTTCTATTGTACTAGAAATAAGATCGTTCTCGTGGGTCGCATCCTAGAGGGCCATGTCTGATTTAACGTTGAATAGTTGAACTTCTCCTCTGTCAGTACCAGAATCAGAGCATTTTATTGTGTCTGAAATGGTTTTTCCTTTATTATATGTGCACGAATACGTTCCTCCCACGGAGACTTCGGCCCCCACCTCAATTATGTCGAACAGCGAGGCTTGCTCAGAAACCTTTACGCCCCAGTTGTAGCCTTCGACCGCGGTATAAGTATCTTGTTAATTTATCAGGTCGTGGATCGAAGGAAATAACATCACCGAGTACATTGATTCCGTTTATTAATCATTAATCAACATCTTCAATGTTCTTTAATGTATGATTATATCAATATTTACAGATTAATCTTCCAACAAATAAATGATAAAGAGAAAATACACACATGCCGTGGAGAGGCAGAAATAGGAAGAGAGCGAACCAACTAAGTGACAGTTGACGTTGACATAATAGTACATGAAATGTGTGTTACTATATTAAAATACTAAATTCTAACACTTCCCCTTAGGATTTTAATATGCTCAAACAAAAAAACATTCAACACACATATTATTTGAGTCAACATTCATTACAAAATCAAATTATAGTATGTCATATTATGTAAAAAGAACAAAAATTACATTATTTTATATACATGCATGTCACAATCCAATAAGAGAACAAGATGTATATTATGTTGCAAAGAGTGTGCATAATTCAAGAAATAAAACAATCTTATCTTAGTATTACACGAACCTAAATAATAATACCCATGCCTACTTAGGAATTACATTCATTTCATGCATAAAACTTTTGTGCTTGTTTGTGCTCAAAGCTTTTGTAAGTATATCAGCTGTCATCTGCTCTGTAGGTAAATACCTTATAGTTATGAAACCTCTTTTAATTAGATCTTTTATATAATGATAACGAAGATCAATATGTTTCGTCCTTTTGTGACAGTACTCTTTACATTCCAAAAGCTTGTGTGCACTTTGATTGTCATTATATAAAGTTATATTAATATTCAAAACATCAATTTCAGATAAAAAGTTTTTTATAAAACAAATATCTTTGCACACTTCTGCTATTGAGACATACTCTGATTCTGTACTCGATAGAGATATACAACGCTGCCTTCGTGACTCCCAGCTGATCATGTTAGAGCCAAGTTTAATTATAAAACCTGAATAGGACCTACGGTCTACATTATTTGCCCAGCTAGCATCACAGAAAGCAGTAACATTTAAATTATTAGACCTATAAAAACATAGACAATAATTTATTGTACCGGCTAAATACCTAAGGATGCGCTTCAAAGCCAACCAATGTGTCCGGTTAAAATTGTTATTAAACTGGCTCAGATGACTACATGCATACGATATATCGGGACGTGTAGTAACAGATAGCCACATCAAGCTACCTAAAAGTTCCCTATACTTAAATACATCATCAACCAGGTGTTCACTCTCATCATTTTCAAATTTACAGTTTAGTACCATTGGAGTGGACACCGGCTTACAATTTTGCATACCGAACTTAATTAATAACTTATGAATATATTCAGACTGGTCAAGTTTTATAATATGATTAGACTTATCTCTAAATACATTCATACCTAAACAGTTTGTAACTGAACCTAAATTTTTAATATTAAAGTTATTTTCTAGCAAGGGTAAAAGTTCATTGTTATGTGAGTAAAATATATAGAAATCATCCACATATAAAGCCACAATAATAATATCTTTACCTATCTTTTTGCTATAAACACAAGGTTCACATTTACTTTGTTTATAATAATTTTCTGATAACAAAGTATGAACTTTCTCATTCCAAATACGACTAGCTTGTTTTAGGCCATAAATTCCTTTTAAAAGTAAACAAACTTTATTATTATTATTATTATCTGAAAAACCTGGAGGTTGCTCCATATAAATTGTTTCAGATAATTTTCCATTGAGGAACGCGGTGGCGACATCTACATGATCAATGCTTAAATCTAACTCATTTGCTAAACTAAACAATATTCTCATAGTACAATGTCTAACAACTGGTGAGAAAGTTTCATTATAATCAATGCCTCTAATTTGTGTGAAACCTCTGGCAACCAAACGAGCCTTATATCTATCAAACTTACCAGATGCATTGTGTTTGCGTTTGTAAACCCATTTGCATTTGATGACATTTTTGTCAAGTGGCCGGTCGACAATTTCCCACACATTATTAGCGATAAGCGAATCATATTCGCTTTGCATGGCAGCTTGCCATTGATGGCTGTCAGCACAGGACGTGGCTTCCTCATAAGTTTGAGGATCGCCAGGGAGCGCCACAAGAGAGAAATCAGTTTCATAATCCTCATACCTGACAGGCGGCTTAGAGCGAGTAGTACGAACTGGACGGCTAGTAGAGAGCTGTGACAAAGGCTCAGGTGAAGCAGAAACTTCCCCTAGAGGTGCCACGAGATGCGGAGGCGTCACTCGCTCAAGGAGCGCGTCTGGCATCGGCGAACACGAAGAGCCTGCCTCGTCCTCACTGCCAGTGCGGTAGTACTCGTCATCAGCATCTGAAAAAATAGATTTATTTGTTTCAGTATCAGCTAATACATTATTCTGATTCGGCTCCACAACCTGACTAGAATTCGGCTGACTTTCTGAGCTAGAATTCAGTTCAGTAGTATGACTAGAATCTATGTTAGAACTTGGTTCTATAATATTATGACTAGACTTATAATTCAATTTATTATCATTAAATTCAAAATTATTATAATTATAAGAATTAATACAACAATTAGAATTATTATTGTCAGTTTCATAAAATAAATTTTCAATAAAAGCTACATTCCTAGATATGATGACCCTTTTAGGGTTCAAGGGGTCAGCGAGTCTATAGCCCTTTGAGGTTTCACTATAGCCCACAAAAATATATTTTTTGCTTTTGGCATCTAATTTAGTCCTTTTTTGTTCAGGGATAAGTGAATAGGCTATGCATCCAAATATATGTAAATGACTAAGATCAGGCTTTGATCCTGTCCACTTTTCATATGGAGTCAAACCAGACAAAGCCGAAGTAGGGGACCTATTTTTTAAATAGATTGCAGTCATGACTGCTTCACCCCAATACCGCTTGTCTAATGACGCCCCTTGGAGCATGCATCGTGCTTTTTCTACAAGTGTCCTGTTAAGACGTTCTGATACTCCGTTTCCCTGTGGACAATAAGCTATGCTTGTTTGATGCACAATGCCTTCCTTCTCAAGGTAGGCAGCTAAATTTTTATTTATATATTCCCCACCATTATCGGAACGAAAAATCTTTATTGAGGTACCCATTTGCTTCTCTACAAGAGATTTAAAGGCAATAAATGTAGAACTTACCTCTTTTTTCTCTTTAAGTAAGTATCCAAATGTCTTCCGAGTATAGTCGTCTGTGTACGTGACGAGGTATCTTGCCCCGCCCCAACTTGTTTGTGGAAAAGGTCCACAAACATCGGAGTGGATCAGTTCCAATGGTCTACTGGCCCGGGAGGAGCTGCTGGTGGGAAACGGCCTAGCGGCCATCTTTCCCTCCATGCATGGTATGCAGTTTTTCAGGTCCTCCTTATTGGTATTCTGAAACAACACACCATTAGCCTTACCATCCCTTAATGCTAGCATACCTGACAAACCAAGGTGGCCTAGCCTCCTGTGCCACATATCGATTGACGCCTCGGCTAAATTAGCACTCTGTACCTCCTGCTCTGGCAGGAGAGTTGAAGAATGCACCACCACACCACACGAAGACGACGGGTCAGGGACTTGGTACTTACCAGAAAACTTGTAAATTCCATTCCTATTACTAGCCTTAAAAATTGGTGTACCAGAGATGGAACATTTTTGGTAAACATGGCAACCAGTTTTGGAAAACATTACAGTATAACCTTTCTCACACAGTCTGCTAACACTAAGTAAATTTACCGATAATTTAGGTACATATTGAACATTTTCAACGCATCTTACCAAGTTATTGATATTCAGTAATATATCTCCAGATCCTAGGCTTTGAATACTATCGTTATTAGCAATTTTTATATCACTTGTAGATTGCTTGAAGTTGTTCATCCAATGTTTGCTATTGCTCATATGGTTCGAGCATCCGGAATCAATCACCCAATCTTGATCTTGAGCGAAGAATGCAGTAGCAACAAGAGATTTTTCTACTTTTGTGTTTTCCTTCTTCTCTCGTTTCAATTTCCAACATTTGTTCCGAATATGCCCTTTCTTCGAGCAATAACTACACACTTTGGTTGAATGATTCTTCGGCATTACAAAAGCCATAGAAGTTCCATTCTCCTTTTTGTAATCTTCTTGAAGAAGTCTGGATCTTACCATATCAGTAGTTAGCGAACCAGTTATACAGAAGGTTTCAAGTCCAGACACGATGACATCGTAGTCACTTGGCAATCCTGTCAATAATATTTCTGCTACTTCACCATCTTCGATTGGTTTTCCTATGTCAGCTAGTTGATGAACTATGTTCATAACGGCTTCTATATAATGTGTAATTGACGAAAACGATTTTAGATCGATCCTGTGTAGCTGTCTAAGTAACAGGACTCTTCGATACAAGCCTTTGTTCTCAAAGATGTTTGCTAGGTTATCCCAGGCTTCCTTACTTGTTTTCGCGTTCATTACATATTGGTAGCAATGAGGTTTAATTGAAAGGCAGATTCTCGCCAAGGCACGCTGGTCTTTGTGTTGGTCAACATCATTTCCCAAAACAATGGACCACAAATCTTCCAAAAACAACGCCATCTTCATGGAAAATTTCCACGAACTGTAGTTACTCATCCCTTCGAGCTTCTCCACATTGAAATTAGCTCCAGAGTGGAAAGTTGATGTCCCACCTGATGACATGGTAGCTGCAGCAACATCGCACGCGGTCGGAATCGATGTAGGCATAGACATCACGAGTCACGACGAGCAGTACGGCGCAATACACACGCAGATCAAACAGATTTTCCTTTATTAAGTCTTGCCGAAACTCAAATCAATGTACTTGTTATTTCCAATTAGCCAAATCTGGGCCCATAACCTGTTAATTTATCAGGTCGTGGATCGAAGGAAATAACATCACCGAGTACATTGATTCCGTTTATTAATCATTAATCAACATCTTCAATGTTCTTTAATGTATGATTATATCAATATTTACAGATTAATCTTCCAACAAATAAATGATAAAGAGAAAATACACACATGCCGTGGAGAGGCAGAAATAGGAAGAGAGCGAACCAACTAAGTGACAGTTGACGTTGACATAATAGTACATGAAATGTGTGTTACTATATTAAAATACTAAATTCTAACATATCTATGGTAGTTACCTCGTGAGTTAGCTCGCAGGCCGTGGTATGGCACGACACAGCGGATATCAGCTGAGGAGCATATGTATGAAATGAGCAATTGGTCGGGATGCGTAGTTCAAAGTGTTCCGGCCAGCCAATAAAATCACAATTATCAGTCTTAATTACTGCCGTAACGACGAAGTTGTGATTTTTGTAGATTTCTTTCAAATATCCATTTTGTCTGGTCGCAATTTCATCAATGTTGTTCACCAATTGAGCGAAGTCCGTAACAGCATGCTTCACTTCTCTTTTAGCTTTTTTCTGCGAACATCGTTCTGGTGCGAGCCACGCGTAAGATGCTACAATCAAACTACTGGCTACAAATATTTTTATCAACATTTTCACACAACGACAACACTGTAGCGTTTAATATTGAATGCTCATGTAAATATTGCAGTCGGCGCTATTCACCTATTGAATAGTTTGTTTGGGGACCTTAGAGGTTACAAGATATGGATATCAAATAACGTTTTATAAGAGTTATAGTACCACGAGTAAAGTGATAAGACAACTTTTTAAATAAATGAACCTCAACTAGTAAGTATCATATCAGCTATATTTTTTTCATACCACCAGCTCGGAAATGGCCAATTATAGGTACCTATTTATGTAGGTATCATACATTCTTCACGTAGAAAAAAATATTATCCTAACACAAGTATGTACTTACTTCTTTACTTAGAACAGATACAGGCATTATACAGTTTTTTCATACCACCTGCTCAAAATGACCATCTACGAGTAAATGTGATACAATCTCAACGTAAAACAAGACATTATTATCTCAACACAATCTTGATGGCTATGGCAGGGCAATAATAATATTGTATATAACTCCCTAGGGAGTAAAGTGATATTTGGAACGTCATAAAATTCGTATGGAAACTTCTTTAATTAGAACAAGTACGATCATTATAAAGAGATTTTTTCTATAATCGCGATGGCTACGACTATTGAGTAGGTCATGATCATGATTGTTACTCAACCGAATCAAACTTCTTGGCGGCTGTTAAGTTAGCTAACTAAATCTGCGCACATTTCCGCTTCTCAGGCAGCTGGCATAACGAATTTGCTAGTACGACTCTCCTCGTGTTCACTGGCCCTGAATTTTGATTCGGCCTAGTTTAATATAATTACCTACAGGGTTATTTCTGATCAATTAGTTGCTCCATAGAAAAATATAGTTCACCCTCGACAAAATGTATGGATAAAGCGTTAATTGGATATCGCGCAACTTGAAGCTATTAGCTAACTTTATATCCGCCGACTTATGTGATTCAGCCTATACAAGGTGTAACTTTACAAGGTGAAAGGACATTATCATTTAGCTTATATATCTCATTCATCACTATGAGCCCTTATACTATAGGACCAATCCAGCAGATCAACTGTTCTTTACTTTCCAGAGTTTTTTCATGAACTTTTTTAAGGAACAGTAGGTATATTTTTTTTGCGATTTCAGGATATAGGTTACAAAAGTTGTTCATAATGGCGAGGATAGGTACATATAGGTACGTATTCAGGTACCCACCTACCTCAGAATGCCCTTGCATTTTGCAAAGTAACAGACTGTAATACCTAATATTATATCATTCTCAGGAAATGCTTCCAATCCTTCTTCATTTATGAAAGGGTGAAATTTAGTAATTATTGTTCGCAGAAAAACGCAACACCGACTTCCATCGTGTACAGAATACGAATAATTTTCACAAATTGATGTGACGTCCATGTATATTTCTGCTAATGGCTCAGCCGATTCCGATAAAATTTTAATGGGATCACCTCGGAAGTATACTCTTTGAAACTAAAAAAGAATTTTATAAATCGATCCACATTTGGCGAAAATGTCCATGAACATACACAATAGAAATAGAAATAATCTTTATTGCTTAGAAAAAAAGTTGTACAAAAAAAATCATACGGACGAACATACCTCCTTATTTTGGGAAGTCGGTAAAAAGGATATTTTATATTTCGAGACGAAGGAAAGAAAAAGCAGTAGTTAGGTAAGTGCAGTTCTCAGCATTTGCTATCCTGGTTGGCGTCTTACAGACATGCCACACGGGCGTTGACGCCGCGACATTGCACCGCGGCGTCACCGCCGCTGCACCGGCGGTGCAGCGGCGGTGCTGAGCGTCGTCGCGGCGTCACCGCGGCGACCAGTGTTGCCGGTAGCGATTTAGACATTAAATCTAGAGTATTCGAGTATGAATTTTTAGCGGGAAAAAAGGTTTTGACGACAACCGTTCAATCTTAAACTGAAGATGAGAAAAATCCCTCGTACACGTTAGAAATCAGATCGTGTAATTTGTCACGACGAATGTCATAGTAACTTTCCAAGTGACAGCTGTCAAACTTCAAAATGATTTATCTCGGTCATTATCAATTCTAGACTACTGTTGTTTTCACAAAAGTAATAGAGCTCGACGAAATCTACATTTCGGATGACAGCTGTCAAACTTAAAAGTGATTTATCTCGGTAATTATCGATTATAGACTACGGCTGTATTCACAAAAGTGATAGAATTTGAAGAGATCTACATTCTGGATGACAGCTGTCAAACTCAAAAGTGATTTATATTGGTTATTATTGATTCTAGACCATTGATGAATTCACGAAAGTGATAGAACTTAACGAGATCTACATTTCAGATGACAGCTGTCAAACGTAAAAGTGATTTATCTCGGTTATAATCGATTCTAGACTACTTGCTCTCTTCACAAAAGTAATAGAGCTCGACGAAATCTACATTTCGGATGACAGCTGTCACACTTAAAAGTGATTTATCTCGGTTATTATTGATTCTAGACCATTAATGTCTTTACAAAAGTGATAGAACTCAACGAGATCTACATTTCAAATGACAGCTGTCAAACGTAAAAGTGATTTATCTCGGTAGTTATTGATTCTAGACTACTGCTCTCTTCACAAAAGTAATAGAGCTCGACGAAATCTACATTTCGGATGACAGCTGTCAAACTTCAAAGTGATTTATCTCGGTTATTATCGATTCTAGACTACTGCTCTCTTCACAAAAGTGATAGAACTCGACAAGATCTACATTTCGGATGACAGCTGTCAAACTTAAAAGTGATTTATATGGGTAATTATCGATTCTAGGCTACTGCTCTCTTCACAAAAGTAATAAAGCTCCACGAGATCTACATTTCGGATAACTTTGAAGTTTGACAGCTGTCATCCGAAATGTAGATCTTGTTGAGCTCTATCACTTTTGTGAAGACATCAATGGTCTATAATCAATAATAACCGAGATAAATCACTTTGAAGTTTGACAGCTGTCATCCGAAATGTTGATTTCGTCGAGCTCTATTACTTTTGTGAAGAGAGCAGTAGTCTAGAATCAATAATTACCGAGATAAATCACTTTTACGTTTGACAGCTGTCATCTGAAATGTAGATCTCGTTAAGTTCTATCACTTTTGTGAAGACATTAATGGTCTAGAATCAATAATAACCGAGATAAACTCACTTTGAAGTTTGACAGCTGTCATCCGAAATGTAGATCTCGTCGAGCTTTATTACTTTTGTGAAGAGAGCAGTAGTCTAGAATCGATAATAACCGAGATAAATCACTTTTAAGTTTGACAGCTGTCATCTGAAATGTAGATATCGTTGAGTTCTATCACTTTTGTGAAGACATTAATGGTCTAGAATCAATAATAACCGAGATAACCTCACTTTGAAGTTTGACAGCTGTCATCCGAAATGTAGATCTTGTCGAGTTCTATTACTTTTGTGAAGACAGCAGTAGTCTAGAATCGATAATGACCGAGATAAATCACTTTAAAGTTTGACAGCTGTCACTTGGACAGTTGTTACTGTGCCAGTCGTCGTGACAAATCACACAAGTCCATACTCGATGGGCTTATGAGATATTTTTCATGTCATTTGCACAAATCAATGCATCTATTTCAGATTTTATCGATCGGCCACATTATTTCTCTAATATATCAAACGAAGAACAAAAACACTTTCTTTCTGCGGTTGGCTCACACAAAATCAGAATGTATATGAGAGATTTTACTTATCTTCAGCCGGTTATCCCTAAAACCTTTTTTCCGCTAACTGCCTAGATGTCATCAATGTCTAAGGCAACACTGGGCGCCGCGGTGTCGCCGCGACGACGCTCAGCACCGCCGCTGCACCGCGGCGGTGCAGCGCGGTGACGCCGCGGTGCAATTACGCGGCGTCAACGCCCGTGTGGCATGTGCCTTAGAAACAAAAATGGCACAACTGACTTCAATGTACAAATTCGAACAGTCCGCTCATTCGAGCATTCATTTGATGAATACCATTTTTGATTGTTGTTAATATTTCAAAAACAGCTCAGCCGTTTTTTATAAAATTTGAATGGAATCTGACGCATGATCTGCCAAATAAAAAAATAATTATAAAAATCGGTTCATAACTGGCAGAGTAATCGCGATACTTAGTTGTATACAAAATAAACTTAGTCGAATTGAGAACCTCTTTTTTTTAGAAGTCGATTTAAAAGTACTCATTTAACACGAGTGAAGCCGCGGGTACAGCCACTTAGCTTAATTATAAAAACCTAATCACTTACCTATCGAATAGCTGCTTTATAAAGCAAGCTTAAGTGGAGCGTGGCTTTCAGGTGCGAAACAAAACAACTAAATCTCAAAATCATTTTATTAATAATACAATCATGAAATGGTTAATAAGTTGTTTTGACACAAGCAAATTCATATACACCATCCCCATTTTTTGTGGTAAATGGAATGACACGGCTATAGTCGTGCATTTTAGTTGTGTTGTGATAGAATATCACAATATTTTTGCCAAATATCGAAACCAGATCCGTGAGTGGATTGTAGAGGGGGGCTCCTTTTTTTAATTTTTCAATAAAATTGTCTGTAACTTGATCGTGATAGCTATTTAGGTAAATGGTAGATCCCATGCATAATGCTAGGTTATAAAAATCCCTAGTTAGACTCGCTTTTAAATTGTCTATGTCAGCCTGCGTAACACTTCCTGGAGTTCCTGGACGAACAGTGGTCAAATGCATGCCATTTCTGAATTCACTTTCAAACACTATTCTAGCAAAATCGCAGACCATGTCTGATTTCACGTTAAAAAAGTTGAAGGTCCCCTCTCTTGGCGCTAGAGTCGGTACATTTCACAGTGTCTGATGTCGTTTTTCCTCTATTGTATGAGCAGGAATATGTTCCTCCCGTAGAAACTTCGCCACCCACCTCGATTAATTTGAAAAGCGTACCTTTTGCAGTAACCTGAGCCCCCCAGTTGTAACCTTCGACCGCGGTATAAGTATTTATTGTAGTTACCTGGCGAGTTAATTCGCAGGCAGAAGTCTGGCACGACACGGAAGATATCAGTTGAGGTGACGTATTAAACGAGCAGTTAGACGGGATAAGCATCTCAAAGCGATCCACAGCCAAATCAGGTGTACAGGCCGTCGAAATTACTGGCGTAACGATGAACTTGTGATTTTTGTAAGTTTCGTTCAAACGTTTATTTTGCCTGGCAGCAATTTCATCGATGTCGTCCACTAATTGAGCGGATCTAGTAACAGCATTCTGCATCTCTCTTTTAACTTTATTCTGAGCACAACGTTCTGGCGCGAGCCACGCGTAAGATGCTACAATCAAACAACAAATAACTAATAATTTTCTATACATATTTACACTTCACACTACAGCGTGCAAGGATCTTATTGGTATTTTCAAATAGGTAGTATGACCTGGAAATCACAGGTGTAAATCAAACATATGAATGTTAACTTTATGAACTAAAATAATCAGTGTTGTTTCAAATATATATTAGGTGTAAATAATAACTTCATTTTATTGCACATTTTCTGCGTCCATAGATAAAATTAGTGCTACACAATTATGTAAGTTATGCTCTTAGATATGTAGGTATCGTTATGTTATTTATTTCTAACATTGACTTGGCATTTTTCTTTTATTTCCAACGAATAATAAATCATCATCAATCACGACATATTATAAAGCAGTCGCTATTACTGTGAGTCTGTCTGTCCGTCTGTGTACGCTTAAACATTTTCTTCCAAACTACAAAACAGATTCGGATGCGGTTTTCACTAGAGTTTTAAAGTTTTTTAACGAGAAGGTTAGCAATCTGTAACAATCGTATAATTTCAGTTTTTGTTTTTTAATTATGCTATTTGATTTAAGTAGGCGTTACAGCTTATAGAAATCGAACAGCAAAATGTTACATACTTTCGTTCGCTGCTTTTAGCTTGATATCGGGTTTATGAATTAGAATTTAGAATTTGAATTGGCAATTTAACTTATAGATGCCTACAATAATATAATAATAAAGGTAATTGTAAAATAATTTGTATAATACATATGTTTGTATAATACATAATTTATTTAATACATTATTTTTTTTTTTTTTTAATATAATGACAATACTACATTACTACTACATAGAAAGCAATTGGATCATCCACAGACCCTTGAAGGTCTAAAGATAATCCAAGTGCTCAAGCCCACTGCCAGTTGGCAGCGTGCCCAGCATGCTGGCAGCATTGCCACGCTGAATGGCAATGCTTATACGTTGAGCCAAATAAACACCAGCATTTTGGTCACGCGTCGCGTCCACCAGACGCTCAGAAAGACTTTTGAAAACGAGATGAGCTCCCGGCCCCCACGGACCCAAAGTCTCAACTCCAAATGGCTCAAATATGTAACCACTGCCGAGGTTAGCATATTTGCGCCGCTTGTGCTGCTCAGCCGAATTGGCCGCCGCTCCAGCCCTACTCTGAGTCTCAGGAAGATGTGACGGTGCCAAAGTATCGACGCAAGTTGCGTCCCATACTAAGGGCCGTCCACACTTCCATGGGACCAGCGTCATGCCGTCAGGCCTTTTGCCATCACCACGCGCCAACCCACTCGGTTCGAGTACGGCTGCGATATTGGCGGTGACAAAAGCCCTGCGTATGACATCGTTAAGGCTGGCGTGGCGTCCAATCCGACCAGCGCTTCTTGAGCAAGAGAGACCGTGGTGACCGAGCTGGTCAACTGCAGTACCACACTGACAGCGATGGGCTTCACAACACCTTGCACCCAAGCGTAAGCTGACAGCTAGACGAAATGCAGTTGGGTCTAAAAGGTTACCAGTATTGAAAGAGGGCAATGCTTGCAACCAAAGACCGGACTCCCATACAGAGACTGCAAGGATACGAGCGCGATCCGCGACGCTAGGACACGTGTCTAGAAGAGATTTCCGTGCTAGTTCGCAGATCGGCCGATCCCACAGTCTCTGCGACGATAAAGTCTTTGGAAGCTCGGTATTTGGGCAAGCGACCCTCCAAGCATTCGTTGCCTCATTCAAATGAGCTACATCTACGCCAGAATGGCCTAAAGAAGGTGCGAGGATTTTTTCAATCAAGTTCTGAGTACTATGAATGGAGGACAAGAAAGCTGGTAAAGCAACACTTGAAATTTGGCGGACCCCTAACCCTCCAAGCCTAACAGGCAAGGAGGCTTGTAGCCACGCCCTTTCACTCATGTCAATATTCAAAACCGATACTAGGGACTGCTTTACAACATCGTCTAAGCTCAAAAGGAGCTCATTGTGTTTCCACAATGGACTACATCGTAAAGCGTACATAAATTTTGGAACAAACAGACAACATCTTATAATGGTAAAAGCCATGTGGGCGTTAATTTTGAGTAGCCTATCAGAGGCATTCAAAAAATTTTGAATTTTTTCTTGAACGAAAGGCGGAAAAGACTCATCTAATATCGGCGAACCTAGAAGGCGAAGAGAACACTTGTCTACCGATTTGATGTTAGGTGCCAAATCATTAAATTTGTTAAGTATCAAATCTTTATCCGGACATGAGTCGCAAACGAAAAGTTCGCATTTCGAAAAATTTAGCTCCAAACCAATTTGACGAAACTCGTCAATAAGAATTTCCAAATCACGTAGGACTGTGCTCGCATCGCCACCCAAAGTCCCGTCATCCAGATACCAAACGTTGAGTTTAGATTGGAGACGTTGAACAATTGGATGAATGGCCAGGCTGAAAATGGCTGGTCCGAGAGGGTCACCTTGTTGACAGCCAACGGAAGATAGCAAAACATCATTTTTGTAAATTAATTTAGTGGGTTTGCCGTAGCATTGCCAAAGAAAATTGAAAAGATCGGGAATTTTGTCTTTGACCTGTGCCAACAAGGCGTCTCGATTAACCGAATTGAAAGCATTTTTGACATCCACCTTAAGCAACACCTCTCCACAATTTTGACCGAGAAAAGTACGAAGCGAATGAACAGCAGCCTCACATCCACCCCGCGAACCAAAGCCAAGCTGTATTGGTTGAAAAAGGCTACTCAAAAGAGCAACCTTTTTTCCACAACCGGCTTTGGCTGCGAGACGACGATATGTGGTGCCAACAGCAATAGGTCTGATGCCACCATCTTTTTTGACAAGTGCGCATAGGTTAGCGCCATACAAGACTTCGATAACGTCATCATTGACCTGCCCAGATAACATGAGATTTGCCAAACCCGTTAATTCTCTCAAGAGAGACTCAGCCACCTCACCAGAGCTAAAAGATAGAAGATCTTTTAGATGTTGAGGCGAGAGACCATCTAGGCCTCCGGCTGAGCCGCTCCGAAAAGAAGAAACGGCCGCTGCAATCTCCTGAGCTGACACTTCAATGACAACGTCATCAGGGTGTGGTGGCTCAGGCAGGTGGAGACATGCTGCCGGCGGATGCTTGTCACGGAGTGACTGGACCGTATCGGGTGTGTGGGGGGCAATAGTGTCGCTGGAGAACAGGACTCGTGCGGCGCCTTTGATATCGCCATCACTAATTTTGCTCTCTACTATTTTAATGGTAACTGAATCGTCTGTTTTTTTAGAATTTGGTTTATTCTGCCTTGTTGGCGGAATAATGCTTTCAAAATCTAAAGAGTTCTCTTCCAATGCGCTGTACTTTACGCAATTTTCCTTTACCCTAGTGGTAAGGGATTTTTTGTTTGTTGGGTCCGAATGTACGTAAAGCACAACGTAGGGAAAAGTCAAGAGGTGTTCCCAGGCGACTAAAGAATTTTTAGAAATAACATTCCGAATAGCAGCAGATAAACACTGCGCAACCGAAAAACGTGCACCACGCGGGATGCGTTTTAAAACAGGAAGAGAACTTTTGAGTGAGCTAAGAACCTCCCAAAGCGGTTTGGAAGGAGCAGCAGCGCTCACGGGACTGCTGCTGGCTCCATCAGAGCCTGCAATAGGGGCCGAAAGTGTAATTTGGCTATTTTTATGGCACCGCGTACGGTGAATTTTAAGGCCTTTCTGTCCTTTAAAAAATCGCACTTGGGAACACTCTAGGCACTGAATCATGTCCCCCTGCGACACATTAACGTATTGGGAAACTGCATTTGGCCCGGCCGGGGCGCAAAATGCCATGAATAACAAGAATTATACTACAAATATAAATAAAAATAAACTTAGGTTCTATAAGTGGAGACGTCAGGACGTCAGACCGTGACGTGGGCGGTCTGCGCAGACTCGGATGGCGTTGACATGGAAACAAGAAAACAAAAATGAGCCGCGACTGTCAAAAACCTACCGAATATTACAACACAATAGAAAACAATTATTTGACTATCTCTAGCTCTACAAATATTACCTCGAAAGAAAATAAGAAAAAAAGGAAAGATTGGAGTAGAATTTGGCCCGCTAGAGCAGAAAAATCTGAAAAATAAGGGCCGAGAAAAATCCTGCCAACATGCGTTGACAGCAACTTTTTTTTTTTACATTATTGCCTACCACGTACCTACTTACTAAGTTGAAAGGTGATTAAGACCATCGTTATGACCAATTTTTACTATGGTGCGAACCCGGAATTCGAAAAAAATTGCAACTCGGAATCGACAAAATATACGAAACAGCTGATTTTGTTTCTATTCTCGAGTTGCGGGTGGGCCCTATAGTAAAAGATGTTCTTGTCTTATAATGTCTAATGATTGTTTGAATCATGGCTTAGTAGGTACCTACACCAGTTCTGGGTAACCCTGTGTAGGTAGATAATTATAATACCTATCATCAACTACATATCTCGACGTTTCACAATACTCAAATATTATAATAATTTATCTTCGATCAGTGTGTATAGGTGATCAAAGTAATTTATGAAACAAAGTAGATAGTTACTATTAGAAAGACCAACATTTTTCTCAAAAATAATCTCAGAGTTCTTTTGCGTTATCTCAAAAGCAATTCCATAAGATATTTCTTAGTGTATATAAATAGTTGAATAACCGTCATATTCCAGATTCGAGTGTGGAATGCCAAGAGTCGGCGTCGCTGTGTGCCAAAGGCGTCCAACTGGCAGAGGCGGGGAGGCTGGAGGACGCGCTGCAGGCTCTGAACCGGGGCGTGGACGCTGCGCCCCAGCGTCCTGCCGCTTACAACGACCGCGCTCAGCTGCTACGGCTAATGGGGAAAGATGAAGGTAAATATCTTCTTTCTTTGCTAAGACATTAGTGTCGCTGTGTGTCAAAGGCGTCCAACTGGACGCCGCGCTCTATACTATAGATTGACTTATAGCGACCGCGCGCAACTGCTGCGTTTTAGACGAAGGTAAATTACTACATAGGTATAGTAAAAACCAAAGTCACTTTGGTACCTACTAATTTTAATAATAACTTCCCGCTGTTTGTCTGTCCCTATGTATGCTTATATATTTAAAACTAGGTACGCAACGGACTTTAATGCGGCCTTTTTAGGGTTCCGTACCTCAAAAGAAAAAAACGGAACCCTTATAGGATCACTTTGTTGTCCGTCTGTCCGTCTGTGTGTATGTCAAGACTCTTTATCTCGAGAACGCGTAAAGATATCGAGTTGAAATTTAAACTGTATACGTATATCGATGAAATCTTGCTGTTGTAAAAAACAAGTTGGTTGGAAAAGACAAGCTTCTCAGTTGTCGTTTAAAAAAGTTACGAGTCGTTTGTCGTAAAAAACCGCATATTTCGACACTCACAAAAATCAAAACCTACAGGATACTTCCCGTTGACATAGAACTATGAAATTTGGCGAGAAGCATTATCTTAGAGTACACATAATTATAGGAATAAATCTGAAAATTGTCCATTTTTATTTACATCACAAAAAAATAGGGCCTCAGAATTCACAAAACATGGGCTCAAAATTCAAAGTGAGTAAATCGTATCATGTAAGGTGTCATATAAAAGAACTTCATTAGCTAAAACAGGTTTATAATTATTTTAACAATGTGTTTGTACGGAACCCTCGATGTGCGAGCCTGACTCACACTTGTCCGGTTTTTTATGGTTAGAGTGATTTAAGAGGAATAATTATAATATGTACCTATAATACACCTGTGCAAAGCCGGGGCGGGTCGCTAGTAGTAAATAAATCGCTTGCAGCGGCGCGTCTTTCCATTTTATACAAGGCCAGAAGGCCGCCAGGGTATGAAACTAATCACGTATAGATTGGAAATAAGTTTTTTACTAAATTCTTCTAAACCATACAAGAGCAATATGCAAATACTCGCGTATACTTTGTAGTACTGTATCAGCTATTTTATTAGTCCACTGCAGGACGTAGGCCTACCCACGAAGGGTGATTGGGCCATATCCACCACGCTGGCCCGGTGTGGGTTGGTGGATTCACATACGCCATCGAATTTCTTCTACTGACATAATTATGCAGGTTTCCTCACGATGTTTTTCTTCACCGAAAAGCTAGTGGTGTGAAATTCCGTACATAAATTCCAAAGAACTCATTGGTACGGAACCGGGATTTCAACCCACGACCTCACGATTGTAAGGCGAGTGTCACTACCTCTAAGCCACCACGGCTTCACCTCTAAGCCACCACGGCTTCTTTGTAGTAACGTAGAAGTATTATGTTGTTCCATAATGTACAGCGCCAGTACGCATACGGACTAATCGTGTAGGTTTTGGAATAAGCGCGCTAAACTCTACATTACAATTGACAACATTTCAAATATTTTACGTATTTGTTTTTATTTTTTTTCTGGAAGAATATGAAAAATTAAGAAACACGTATTTTTTATTTTTTCGATATTACTCATATTTTGCGCAAAATTAATTTTTGAAAAAGAGCTTATTCCAAAAGGTCGTAACTGCAAAATTCTGGATTCATAAAGAGTAATGCTGTAGCCACTTTCTAAAAAAAAAATAGGCGCATGCTTTGCTGTCACTGTCAGTAGTGTCAGTGACAATCAAAACATTCATGAATTCCTTCCTCAATGTTCACAACTAAATAACATTCCACGAAAATAACAAATTCAATCATAAATTACTACGCTATATCTTTAGCCTTTATATTGTAATAATAACTAGATTGGAATTTCTAGGGCACAATGGATTCTCGGCGACTAGATCCTATAACTGCGTGTTTTGTGCGTTTTCTCGCATATATTGCAGTAGCATCATGTAATCTACTTTAGGTAGATTACGGCTGTCGGCCATTGTGTAGCCGTCCGAAACTTTCATTTTGTTAACGTAAGTAATCAGGAGAGATCAAATAAAAACTTCCAAGAGAACACCAAACAATTTTAGGACGTAAATTATAAATTTAATGATAAGATTTATGTCGAGTCGAGCATACGTATACTTGCGTATAACCGTGCTAAGCCTTGCTTGACACAATAACGAAACAAAACGTAACCGAAAGTCAGTGTCAACTGTCATTTTATACTGCTAGTGTTTTTTTTATCAAAGGCAACTGAACATGAATTATGAATCCGTAAACGGCTTGACGGATGGTTTTTATTTAATAACTTTGTAGTTACTGCACCAATAATTTTGGAAAAATAAGCATACTCATCAGCATCGCAATATCTCGAAATGGTTTTGGAATTTCATAGCCTTGTGAAATATGAAAACTTGTCAATTTATACGTGGCAGTTACATGCTCGCCATTTTGATCCATTGACCTCTCTTTCTATTTTATGGTAATTCATATTTATTCGACATCTGCATCAAGACGAACCACGAAAAACAAGGGAACAAATAGGATACAGGCAGGACGACCTTCAGCTTTAACGGGTACCGCAAACAAAAATAGAATAATATGAATATAATTATGTAGTTTAAAAAAAAAAACTAAAAAACACGCTTAGGAATTATCAATTTTTTTTTTTTTTTAATATTTTGTCATCGATCTTTGATAGGTGTGCAAAGTTTGAAGAAAATCTGATTGCTCAAAGTAGGACAAAATGGAGCTCAAAAGGGTTGGTTACAAGCAAACATACAACATACAAACAAGCAAACAAAGGTGAAACTAATATAAGCGTCACTTCATTAAAACTACCGTGAGTAGTGCGCGCGCGCCGGTCGACGGGGGTGCGCGTATTCCCTGAGGATGGAGTTCTAAATACTCTGAAACTGGTTGGACTCCTTGCGGATCGACCGTATAATTATAACGTGAGTTTTAGCCGTATTCTGTTATAGTTATAATATAAGCGTGTTAAAAAGGAAACACGACCTAGCATTTAACTTCTCACATTCGTTATAAAGTACATTTTTTAATAAAAAATATTATGATTAAAACTCATTGTTATGTATTTAATCCTAGCTATTTTATCCTACAAAGAAACATAATTCCATATTTTTACTGAATCAAAAATAATTACTGTGACATTTTACACTCTTGTCAAGTGTAAAAGTTATACATTATTATTTCATTGAATCAATTTTTATTTTATAAAATCAATTTTATTAGTTATTAGATTTACCTAAAATTAAGATATTAGGTTTTTTATGTGTAACTTATTGTTATAATTTAAATGAGTAATTGAGTATAGTCAGGAGCGAAGACGCGAGCATTCACACGATCAGTACGGAAAATTCTTGTATGCATTGTAATAAAAGATTTTAAAACAACATTACGATATATAATTGTTATACTCGTACGCGAGCAGTTTCCTATGGCTGCGTTCTGGGGTTGTATAGAATGGAAATACGCGACGCGAGCATCCACGTTACTAACTATACACGATCAGTACGCAAAATTCTTGTATGGTTTGTAGTAACAGATTTTAAAACAACATTACAATATATACGGGAGCAGTTTCCTATGGCTGCGTTCTGGCGTTGTATAGAATGGAAAGACGCGACGCGAGCATCCACGTTACAAACTATACACGACCAGTACGCAAAATTCTTGTATGGTTTGTAGTAACAGATTTTAAAACAACATTACAATATGTACGCGAGCAGTTTCCTATGGCTGCGTTCTGGCGTTGTATAAAATGGAAAGACGCTGCAGCGGCGCTATGTGTCGGGTCGTTCTCTTTCTTCAGAATACATGGTCGTGACATGGTCGATGAGAGTGCTGGGTGTGTCAAACTCGTGATCGGGTGCTGCTTGCGAATTGCCGGCTACTGGCACTGAAAATACTTATACTAAGCGCCATACAAAGCTCGCTCCCTACGCACTACGACACGCGGCGTTGGAATTGCGCACACTTGCGCAATAATTAGCCAATCATGGCGAAGTGTCATCTGCGGCTAACATCTTATCCGCCGATTTGTGTGGCGCTTAGTATACTTATTAACTTAGGATGAGATAAAATTACCAACTCTACTAGAATAATTAGTTGTTTTTATTAATTGTAAAACAGGATGATGACAATGGTTTCTTTTTTTCCAGAAGCCCTCTCAGACATAAAAAGAGCGCTTGCGCTGACGGCGGGCAAGCAGAGCCGTGCGCGGGCGCTGGCCCTCTGCCAGGAAGGGGTGCTGCTGAGGAAGCGAGGCGCCGACGACGCCGCGCGGGCTGCCTTCACCGAGGCTGCCAAACTGGGCAGCGGCTTCGCTAAGAAACAGGTACTATAGTCCGCATCAGACTTCTTGGCGTAGGTATGTGAACCGGATCCAAATAAGGCTAGTTCACAATTTTTTTGATGTCCTCTTGCAACAGCTAATCATAAACAAAGCCGATTAACGAAAACAAAAATAAAATCAACTTAGAAATAAAGAAGTTACAAGCATATTTATTTCCTTGCTATACAAAGAGCGCACTTTAGCAGAATATGACGTCACAGCCCAAAGTGTTATGATTTGCGGGAAAAAAGGGACAAAGCATTCCCTCTTAATGCAAGCCCTATCAACATGTTTACAAGCTGATATCTCTGAACTGGATTAGCCAATTTTAATTATTTTTTCAGTTTACGTACCATAACTTATTGCAGAATTCACTAATCTTAATATTTTTCATTAATTCTAGGTTCTAGGTAAGCGTGTTACATCCTAGACGGCATGTCTGCTTAACATTATCAGTGTGTAGTCAAACGCAAACCTAAACAAATAAAAAAAAGCGCAATGTCTTGAAATTATCTTTTTTTCTTTAATCGACTAAAAAGCTCTGCTGACACCAGGGCTAGCCACCCGGCCTATACGTACTTACTTAATTCTTCTTCTTCTTCTTCTTCTTCTAGTGCCTCTCCATTAATGAAAGTTGGCAGTCAGCTTTTTGAAATTCTCTTTGTCTAGGGCAAGCCTAAACAGTTGTTCGACAGTCTTAATGCCTGTCCATTCCCGGATGTTCCGAAGCCATGACATCTTTCGCCTTCCACTCTTGCGCTTGCCCGGTATTTTGCCCATCATAATGGTCTGAATGAGAGAATACCGATAATGTCGCAGTACGTGACCGAGGTAGGTGACTTTACGGCTGTTTTATCGTTCGGACAAGTTCTAGTTTCTTCCCCATACGGTTTAAAACTTCTACGTTTGTAACTTTGTCCGTCCAACTGATGCGGAGCATGCGACGATAAGACCACATCTCAAAAAGCTTCAATTATTTTCCGAAGCTCTATCTTTATGGTCCATGTTTCACATCCATACAAGACAACGGGCCAGATGTAGCATTGGAGGAGCCTGGTTCGTAATTTAATAGACAATTGACGACTACACAGAACCTTACGCATATTTGAAAATGCAGTTCGAGCTATTTCGATACGTGTGCGGATCTCTGTATCGCTCTCCCATGGCTCCGTAAGCCACGCGCCCAAGTATCTGTATTTGTCAACGTTCTCTAGCATGTTGTTATCTACTTTAATGTTCGCTCGGATTTTCTTTGATGTCGATATGACCATAACCTTCGTTTTTGAGACATTCAAATTTAGTCCAACTTTTCTGCTGTGCAACGAAACCCTGTCAACTAACTCTTGAAGGCTTTCTTCGGTCTATTAGCACGGTGTCATCGGCATATCGCAAATTGTTAACAGTTTGCCCCTTAATTATAAAACCATGTTCCACGGCTTCAAGAGCTTCTTTGATAACAGCTTCCGAGTATGACTTAAACAAAACCGGAGACATAACACAACCTTGTCGCACCCCCTTTTGTATTAAGACCGGTTTCGTCTGGTCGCCATCCACACGCACTGTAGCAGTTTGTTTCCTATATAAAGCGCAAGTCAGGTCTTGCATGGAATACTGCTCTCACCTTTGGGATGGCTCTGCCAAATACCAGTTGGAGGCTTTGGAGTCAATTGAAAGGCGAGCCAGGAGGCTGATAGGCAACGAAACCTTGACTGAGTCGAAGCACTTAGAACACTTTCTAGCATTGGCTTTCTTAGGTAACGTGACGAAAACAGATTTCAACCAGTCTTCAGGTATTTCCCCCGATTAATAAATTAAGTTAAACATATTAGTGAGTGCATCTATGTTATCATGCTCTAGTAATTTAAGAACGTCACAATTACGTCAGGGCCTGGTGATTTTCTAGATTTTGCTTTTTATGGCTCTAAGTACTTCAGACTTCAGAATATTTGGTCCTACCATCTCAGTTTGATCCTTCATTAGGCATCTTGTATCGTCTGAAAACATGTTATCTATGTATTCTTCCCAACATTTATTTCTTCTGTCATGGTCAAGAATAACATTTCCGCTATCATCAGTAATCAAGGTCTGGCGGCGCGTCTTGTGCAGGGCTACCATGTATTTATTTCTTTGTGAAGTTGAAATAAATCATGTTGCTTCATCAGAAACTCCACTTTCTGACATCGACTTTCATACCATTTTCGTCTTGCTAGTCGACACTTATTGCAAATCTTACGATGAAGTTCCTGATATTTAGTCTTGTCAGTGGTTTTATAAAGCCTGCGTTCCTTAATCAGCTGAATGATTTCATCAATCATCCACACTTGCCTCTTCCTGTTTACAGATCGGCATAATATGTATTTGTTTATTATGGAGAATCTGGATTTTAAACTAGACCAAATACCTTGCAGATCAGTAGATGTCTTATTGTCTGCCGTCCACTCATTGACTTGACTGTACACTTGCGCTCTTAAATTTGGCTTCTCTAGTTTCTGAATGTCTATGCCTTTGGAATGTACATTCCTTTTTTACTTAAGATTACAGGCAATATTCACTTACTTACTATTTGTCATTTTGCCAGGTGGTGGAATTGAACCCGTACGCGGCCCTGTGCAACCAAATGCTGAGTCAAGTCATGCGAGGCGAAGCAGACATCAAATTATAAGGAATTTTACTGAAACTGTGTTTCAATATCAACCTGAAGTTTTAACTTTATCGTCCATCGCTGAACATAGTCTACCCACGAAGGGTGATTGAGCCATATCATATCCAACACGCTTGACCAGTGCCAGTTGGAGGATTCACTTACGCTATCGATTATTTTCTTCTACGGACGTATTGTACCTACATGCCGGCTGCCTCACGACATTTTCCTTTACCGAAAAGCCAGTGATGTGAAAATCCGATCAAAAGTCCCATATAACTTATAAATTGGTAAGAGGCCGAGATTTAAAATCTGGACAATTTTAAGGCGACCGTTACTACCACAAGGCAATATAGGCTAGTTGACAAAATTTTAAAAATGGGTTAATTATATACTTTTATATCTATTTTATACCAAAAAACTTTTATTTTAATAAAATTTCAATATTTACATTAGGTATTTTGTATTTATAAAAAAATAATTTAATTTTCTGTCGAAAACATGACATAGACGATAGTCTCATGGCGTCTTGAATGATGTCACAACCCGGAACAGTCACAATGAAAACGTCAACTACTACGATGATCAAGAAGATTGTACAAGAAGTATTTATGTACTTATACTTCTTGATGATGATGTTTCGCGGGTCGTGACGTACACTTTCTGATTGGTGTTCGCTGTCACGTGATTTAATGCCTATCATGTTAGAAATTATTTTGTAAAAATATTGATAATCTTTAATTTTTATGAGATATACTAGATTAGTTTTTCCTTATCTACATCTCATAATTAATAAATAGAAACTAGGTCTAATACTTTGTTATTAACAAACAAACAAACAATATCTTTATTGTACACCATATAACAGATACATTAATGTAGATTTTTTCAGATGTTGTACAATGGTGGCCTTATCGCCTTTGGCGATTTCTACCAGGCAACCTTTGGATGGACTGGAGAAAAATTAAATAATAGGAATACGGTCGGCGGTGTATACATACTGTGACAAATATTATACTTATATATCTTATAAATATACTAATAACGAGTAAAAATACATATAAAATACACAAATACATACATATATATATAAATACATAATTTATACCAATTATAACTAGCACAAGGAGAGATAATATTGATAAACTAGATTTTTAAATATAGGAAGGGATTTAGCCTGTCTGATAGCAACAGGCAGTTCGTTCCACAGCAGGACAGCTCGCAAAGTAAAGGATTTGGTGTAGGATAGGTTGGAGTGGGAGGATTGGAATTTTAGTTTCAGCACACGGGCGGACCTCAAAGAATTGGTGTGACCCTGAATGAATTCAAAGCGTTCTTTGAGGTACATAGGAGTAGAAGGAATGAATAGGATTTTATATAGAAGAAAAAGGATATGACTATTACGGCGAAATCGAATGGGTAACCATTTGAGCTTTTGGCGAAATTCGGAGATGTGGTCATATTTGCGCAGGCCAAATATGAACCGTATGCAAAAGTTCTGTAAACGTTCGAGCTTGTCGAGTTGCTCTTCGGTTAAATCAAGATAGCAGACGTCAGCGTAATCCAATATTGGGAATAGGAGCGATTTCACAAGCGCAGTTTTAGTAGTAATCGGGAGGAAGTTTCGCAGACGTCTAAGTGACGCTGCAGAGCCAAAAATTTTGCGACTTACTTCTGCCAGTTGAGGATGCCAAGATAACTGTCTGTCAATAAGTATGCCTAAATTTTTTACAGTTTGGCTTATAGGTATAACAACTCCGTCGAACATTACTTGCGGGAGATGGAACCAGTCGATTTTGGAAATCATACGGGAACTTCCGATGATTATAGTCTGGGTTTTTGCCGGATTAACTGTAAGGCCGTATGACTTGCTCCAGCCCCATATGCGCGCAAGATCATTGTTGGTGACTGCAATCGCCTGATGCAGCTGCCCTAAAGGAGACTGTGTATAGATTTGCAAGTCATCTGCATAGAGGTGATAGGAAGAAGTAAGCTGTTTTGAGATTGAATTAATGAAAATTGCAAAGAGAAGTGGAGATAAAACGCCGCCCTGTGGTACACCAGCTGATATATTACACCAAGAAGAATAGGAGTCATCTATACGTATGCGCTGCCGGCGCCCAAACAGGTAACTACGAAACCAGTCAATTGCCGTTGGAGATACGTTAAGAGAGCGAAGGATTACCAGCAAAATATCAAAATCCACATTATTGAACGCGTTACTAAAATCGAGTAGCGACAATACTGTCAAATTACAATGACCAATGCCATCCCTTATGTCGTCAGTTATTTTTGTAAGAGCAGTCGTAGTGCTATGTCCAGCACGGAAACCGGATTGAAGAGGGTTGAGGAGATTGTTTTTGATAAGGAAGGATGAAAGTTGTTGGTGGACAAGCCGTTCCAATACTTTGGACAAAAAGGAAAGGATGGAGATTGGACGGAAATCTGAGAAAGAATCAGGATTAGACTTTTTGGGAAGTGGTGTGATTTGGGCTTCTTTCCATATAGCTGGAAAAGTGCCCGAGGATATGGAAAAATTAAGGAGGTGCTGGATGACTGGGATGACTTCATCGAGAATGGGCATGATCATCTTCCGACTTATACAATCGGTACTTACAGCGTTAGAAGAAATTGACTGTATGCTCTTCTTAACGTCACAAGCGGAAAATTGATTAAACACAAAGGATTCATGATCAGGAGGTTGGTGAGATGAAAGATTTTTTAGAGTAGCAGCTTTTACTGCTCCCTCAAAATTGGAGGATGCCGAGAAATGCTGGTTCAACAAGTTAATATCTAATTTTTTAGGAATACTATCATCGCGAGATTTACCAACTCCTAAAGATCTGAGAAACTTCCAGACTTTTGCTGGATCACCATTTTCCACGGAGCTATGAATGTGTCGACGTTGTGCGTATTAGTGGAGACAAGCCTATTAGGTACGGCATCTTTGTAGTTTGAAGTTTGTAAACACAATATCCGTGTTTGTAGGAGAACTAGGAGAGCCCCTTAATTATTTGGTATTACCTATCTTAACCGTATGACGTCAGCTGTATTTTGATGGGTGGAATCACTGGAATCCCGTAATCCCCCCGACTATAATACATGCCCGTGGTGTATTTTACTTAGAACAGTGAATGAGACGATGGACATATTCTACGATATTACGATACTCATCAATAATATAAGTAATGATAGGATAAATAAATAAATACTTATAACATTACAATAAGACATTAAAGGGAAATCGGATGTGAAGTTAGCACACGCTGCTCAATAGCCAATCAAAGTGTTTCAGTGTGCATATATCTGACAATATGTCTTTTTTTTGTAATATCATTGGGATTGTAGTGATCAATTTGTACAAACTGTTTTCTGTTTGTTAAAAAGGAGCGTATTCAGTTTAGAGGTTTTCCTCTTATTCCTATTTCTTGTAGATCTTTCAGTAAAATGTCGTGAGATACTTTGTCATACGCCTTCGTCATATCTAGTAGAATGCCAATCGAATAGTGTTTATCTTTAATGTGGTTTAGAATACGTTGATAATATTTGTATATTGCAAAAGTCGTGGAAGAATGTTTTCTGATAGCCCAGTCATATTAGGGCTTTCACCTCGGAATGAAAGATAATAAGCTGCAAATTGGTATGAACCTTTGTTTTGTCATTCTAAATGTTGTCTCAAAAGTCACAATCGTTATCGTATCCGCGTCTCAAGATATTCAAGGTCAAAGGTCACAAAAATCGGTTTTTCGCGAATATCTGGCTTCCTATCGGTTAAATGAGATTTGCATTTATTATAAAAGTTGTAGGCTATAAAATTCCCTACAACTTTTGTTTAAACTTTTTTTTCATACGACTAACCGTTTTGAAGGTAGAGCGCGAAGAGTGCACATCGTACAGTCATATACGGCCTAATGCAAGGTCAAGCGTGAGTTATGGTTATCAGTACGTTATAAAGTCAATTATTTACTTGGAAATTATAATTATTAAACAATGCCTATTATTTATGTACTAACTATTAATTATTTATATTTAATTAAAGTAAGTAACTTGATTATTTATATATAATTATTCATATTTAACTATTTAAGTATAAAATATTATTAATTCTGGATTATATATTTTAGTTTTATTTTAAGTTAAAATGATAGTAAGAGTATATATTTTACACATATTTTTATTTATTATTAAATACGGCATAATATACATTTATCAAAATGTGAGTTCAAATATCAAAAGTATCTTTGTTGATTTTAATTGTAATGAAATTGGAAATGGAAGCTAATTATCTTCTTCTTCTTCGTCGTCTTCTTCTTCTTGTCGCTCAAAAATGTTCGATTCATTGTCATCATCCTCATTATCTGTCATGTTCATCTCCAAACCTTCCAGAATATCGGGATCATATGTATTTTCTTCATCGGGATTACTTGGATACAGTAAAGCGTTGAGGCAAGCTTGTCCGTTGCACTGGCCGCAAGCTAAAGAACATTGTAGCCCTGATTTTCTGCATCCACAGCGGGAACCACAACCATTTTTGCAATTGCAAAATATTACGTTTAGTAGTTCGGCTGGTGCTGGAGGTAATAAAGTTCGTATGGGCTCCAGGATTTCATTTTCAAGCATCCAGCCCCATTCTTGAGGTTCTAAGTCCTTCCCTTTGAATCTGGTAGTAGACACGTTTTATGTGTTGATGAGCTGCTACACTTGTTGGTGGAAGTGTTGACAGTTGTACAGGTTTATTTAGTTTTGTAAATTTGATGAATTGCGTGTAGCGGAAATGATCAATGTTGTCCTCAAGTAGGACGTCCGCGGGCCGCATGCGGCCCGTGGGCCGCGCGTTGCCGACCGCTGCTATAGAACATCTGTCCCGGCAATGAATAGAAAAGGGCATAGGGTAGGGACAAGTATTTCCAGGTATATAAGTATTGAGAAATTTACGCGTTTTAAAGAAAAGATATATAATGTCGTGTTAACTTAAAATAAAACTAAAATATATAATCCAGAATTAATAATATTTTATACTTAAATAGTTAAATATGAATAATTATATATAAATAATCAAGTTACTTACTTTAATTAAATATAAATAATTAATAGTTAGTACATAAATAATAGGCATTGTTTAATAATTATAATTTCCAAGTAAATAATTGACTTTATAACGTACTGATAACCATAACTCACGCTTGACCTTGCATTAGGCCGTATATGACTGTACGATGTGCACTCTTCGCGCTCTACCTTCAAAACGGTTAGTCGTATGAAAAAAAAGTTTAAACAAAAGTTGTAGGGAATTTTATAGCCTACAACTTTTATAATAAATGCAAATCTCATTTAACCGATAGGAAGCCAGATATTCGCGAAAAACCGATTTTTGTGACCTTTGACCTTGAATATCTTGAGACGCGGACACGATAACGATTGTGACTTTTGAGACAACATTTAGAACGACAAAACAAAGGTTCATACCAATTTGCAGCTTATTATCTTTCATTCCGAGGTTGACCCCTTTTTTTACCTAATATGACTGGGCTATGAAGCCAAATTGATTTTCGCCGAGCAGTTTGTATTTTTCTAGGTATGAATATTTGCGATCTGATATTATTCGTTCAAATATTTTTGATATTGCTGGAAGTAACGAGATGGGTCTGTAATTACTTACGTCGGAGACTTTCCCTTTTTTTTTAAATGGGCGGTTAATCGGGGAAACATTCTTCTTCAAAAGATTGATTTATGAGCAGTGTTAGTGGAACCGTTAGTTCTTCAGCACAAATCTTTATTAAGGCTGATGGGAGATCATCTATTCCACAGCTAAATTTATTGGGCAGCCTTTTGATTATTTTTGATACTTCTTTTGCTGTAATCGCAGATAGATACATTGATTGGGCGTGTTGTTGTCTAGTTTTTTTAAAAGCTTTTATTTAACTTGCAACGTATGTATGTATATACAAATATTATTATGTAAGTATGTCTGTTCGGGTGGAATCTTTAAACTCAAATTTGAATTAGATATGTTCAACCGATTAAGCTGAAATTTTGTATACACGTTTAGTTTAGATTATAATGCACGATATAGTGTGTGACATCATTCTAAATCCAATATGGCGGATCATTCAAGATAGAGGAATAGTTATTTTTTATGAACTTCTGCAATATGGGTATCAAATGAAAGGGCTCATTCAGAGTAAATTGTAAAGTGAGCTCAAAGCTGAAATAAGTTTGAGTTGTGTAATTTGGCGAGACGGGCGACATCAGCAGTCATCAGAAGTCATATACATACAAAAATATTCTTACATCACGCTTTTTTAGTATTATTATTTTTTGTTTTCCTATAGTATGGGTAGGTATTAAGTGAAATGGTTCGCTGATAACAAAAATGTAGGTTACATAACTAAAAAGTAAAAATAAATTAAGTGCAAAAAATATTTTTGGTAAAAAGCTTTTATTTATTTGCTCTACAAGTTTTTATGATAATATAAATTGTGTATAATGAGGTTATAAATTGATAGGTAAAATTCAAGAGGAAAATATTGGTTTCTTCTTTTTAGAGCAATTAATATAAAATAAAGGGGGGGGTGTCTGTGCTAAGGGTGTGGTAATTTAAGATGTTGAAGATTTTTTCTCTTATCTCGAATATCTTGCCTTGAGTTGCCTTTACCTTGAGTGCAGTAACCACTTCTGAGCGTAGAACACCTACTACAGTCTTTTTCAAATAGCTAGTCACTTGTGAAACTTCCAAAATGTTTCGATTTAAATTTTACACAATAGGAAATAATTAAGACAGATTAAACTTGTGTCTCTTATTTTTTTATATCGGTGCGATTTGTAGTTTCGTCAAAATAACCCGTTGAATTGCGCTGTTTGGCCTCTATTAAAACCTTAAGCCATTCTTTTATCCACTGCTTTCTTTTTGTGTTTTGGTGAGTATATGGCAACAAACGTTAGCCGCAGTAAGAATTAACGTTTCTTCTTCGGAATCAGAATTCTTTTTTTTTAGTACCAAGTCTTTGGGTAGTACAATCCTAACAGCCCGGTAGTCGATCGAAAACTGAAGAGCCAGAGCGACGCCAGTGAGTGGGGAAATCTAGCGGAGTGACGCCACAGTTTTACGTCTAGACTGACGCGAAAAACTGATAGTCAATGCCCTACTTTAGGCAAATTTATGTATAGGTACTTGAGGAAGTTGAAGAAGTTTTTATTATAAACAATCAATTCATCACATCAATATGAATAATAATACCTAAAAATGTAATTAAAATACAATTAATCATGTCAATTAAATTGAATAATAATAAATGTCATAAAAATCCAATAAGTAATGTCATAAAATTCCAATTAAGTAATTACTTACCTAAGAGCGGTACCAAATGGGCATTTCCACAGCGGCTGCACTTACCAATATTGCACAAACCTAAATATTGCACAATTGTATCTTATAATCTATATCCATTTAATTATTTAAAACTGGAACAAAAATATGACAAAAATTTACTTTAATATCATTTACCCGGCGAACTTCGTAGCGCGAAAGCTAATTATTGTAGCTAAGTTTAATTTTTATTTGTATTTTCGATGACGAAATGTACATCAACGTTAAACTCTCTGTTTTGTGAAGACAACAATGGTCTAATGTTGACGGTTACGGAGATACACCACTTTTAAGTTTGACTGCTGTCATCCGAAACATAGGTCTCGTTGAGTTTTTCCTCTTTTGTGAAGACAGCAATGGTCTAAAACCGACATTTACGTAGATAAACTCCTTTAAGTTTAACAGCTGTCATCCGCAATGTAAGTCTCGTTGAGCTCTCTCACTTTTGCCAAGACAGTTTTTTACGTAACACAATAGCGATTCCGTAGCTATGAACTTTGTCAAGCCACTCTTACCTGTATTACTTACTCGTATCATCTACTTGGCTTGACATGCTTCGTTTAAGAATAATATAGTATCTAAGTACCTAGGTAATTAGTACCTACCTACGTAGCTACCTACCTACCTACTCAAATCTTGTAACCTCTAAAGTACCCGAACTAACTATTAAATAGCGCGGACAGCAATATTAGGTGAGCATTCAACATTGAGCGCTGTAGAGTGAAGTGTGAAAATGTATTTAAAATTACTAGTGATTTGTTGTTTGATTGTAGCATCTTACGCGTGGCTCGCACCAGAACGATGTGCTCAGAGTAAAGCTAAAAGAGAGGCGAAGAATGATGTTTCAAAATCCGCTCAATTAGTGGACGACATCGACGAAATTGCCGCCAGACAAAATAAACGTTTGAAAGAAACTTATAAAAATCATACGTTCATCGTTACGCCAGTAATTACGACGGGCTGTAATTTTATAGGTTTATTACCCCCGAAAAACTTTGAGTTGCGCATCCCGTCCAATTGCTCATTTCATACATATTCTCCTCAACTGATATCCTCCGTGTCGTGCCAGAGTTCTGCATGTGAATTAACTCACCAGGTAACTACAATAGATACTTATACCGCGGTCGAAGGTTACAACTGGGGCGTCAAGGTTTCTGAAAAAGCTACGCTTTTCGAATTTATCGAGGTGGGTGGCGAAGTTTCTACGGGAGGAACATATTCCTGCACATACAATAGAGGAAAAACAACATCAGACTCAGTGAAATGTACCGACTCTAGCGCCAAAAGAGGAGAACTTCAACTTTTTAACGTGAAATCAGACATGGTCTGCGATTTTTCTGGAATAGTGTTTGAAAGAGAATATAGAAATGGCGCGTTTTCTTTCTCTTTTCCTCTAGGAACTCCAGGAAGTGTTACACAGCCAGACATAGATAATTTTGAAGCGAGTCTAACGAAGGATTCTCTTATGTTAGCAACGTGCTTGACGTCTACCTTTTATCTAAATAGCTATCATGATCAAGTTATAGACAATTTTATCGAAAAATTGAAAAAAGGAGCCCCCCTCTACAATCCACTCACGGATCTGGTTGCTCTGTATGGGCCAGAAGTTAAAGTATTCTATTACAAGACGACTACATCTGTGCAGGACTACAGACGTGTTATTCCATTTACCACAAAAAATGGAGATGGCGTATATCAATTTGCTTGTGTCAAAACAACGTATTAACCATTTCATGATTGTATTATTAATAAAATGATTTTGAGATGTTATTTTTTTATTTATTTAGCACCCGAAAGCCGCGCCAGCCACTTAGCATGTTTTATCAAGCATCTATTCGATAGGTAGGTAATTTAGGTTTATAATTAAGGTACCTAAGTGGCTGTACCCGCGGATTCACTCGTGGGAAAGGATAACTTTTTAACCGACTTCAAAAAATGATTTTTTATGTAATGATTACTCCGTCAGTTAAGTATGAAATAATTTTAATATTTATTTTTAATTGATAGGTTATATTTCAGTGGTGATTCCATTTAAATTTTATCAAAATCAGCAAAGCTATTTCTGAAAAATATAAAGTACCTATGTATGGATGCTTGTTACTCTTTCACGCAAAACTACTGAACGGGTTTAGATGGAACTTTGCAATAATAATGCTTATACGTCAGAATTATACGTAGGTTATAATTTACTAAAAAATTGCGTGAAACAAAGTTCGCCGGGTCAGCATTGGAGTGCATTTTTGACCAGCTCAGCGAGTGGACGTGTTTCAAATTGTCGAGAATATTTGACCTAAACTGTACGCCAAAATACGCCTAGTTCCGTAGCGTGTAATATTATTGTGGTCTGCAATTTCAAGTGAAAGGTTCGCTGTAATTTTATTGCAACAAAGTTCTACGTGTACGCACGATCGCTACGCCGCGCGCTGAGGTAAGCCCCGCCACACCTCGGGTAAAAGAGACGGCCTCCTTTCTTTAAATAATTCGTCTCCGTTGCACCCGCGCGAGAGCGAAGTCGACGTGATAACCGGTTTTGGATTTGCAATACATCCCTACGTGCTACTACCTACGCCGTGTGTTTTGCAGACAATATCATTACGATGCCTTCCGACGGTAAAACTTATAACTATTGCGCTGCTTGCACTAAATCCGTTCGGTCTACGCAGCAAATTCAATGCAGCAAATGTCGTAGTTACTTTCACGCTTTATGCGTCAACGTATCCGACATCCGTCATCTAGCTGAGGAAATTAAATCGACATGGATCTGCCCGATGTGCATTTGCAAGACCCCAAAGGCCGATAATAGCAATACCCCGGTCCGCGCCGCGATGACTACGTCCGCCGTCCTGCGCATTCCAAGCGTCAATGAGGGCAGCCACGATCTAAAGACGCCCGCGTCTACGCCGGCCTGCTCACCGGCGGTGTCTCCCGTCCCGGATCGGCTCGAGGTAATGGCAATAGACATGAAACTCTTGATGGAGGATATGCGCGGCGTTAAGGCCCAAATGACGTTTCTTTCGGACAAATTATCTCTCAGAGTTGATGAATTGAGTTCTAAATGCCAGGAGCTTGAGAAACGGGATGCTGCGCGCGAGATTGAGATTGCGTCTCTGCATCAAACTATAAAAGAATTACGCGATCAGGACTCCCGTGCTCAAGCAGGGTTAATGAACGAATTGGAAATTTCCGGAATTCCCGAAACTAGGGACGAAAACCTGCAGCATTTGGCCCGCGTTACCGCGAAAAAAGTCGGAGTTGATCTGGATGACGTTGATATTGATTATGTAATGCGTGTGGGCCCCCGCCGACTGGAGAACCAGAATGCCACCGCCAGCTCTAAACTACCCCGGCCTGTTGTTGTTCGATTTGTCCGACGCCAAAAGAGGGACGAGTTTCTGAAAGCAGGGAAAGCTCGTCGTGGTCTAAACAGTTCTGAAATTGGAGCAGTAGGTCCTGAAGGAAAGTTGTACTTTAATGAACGTCTTACGAGACAGAACAGGTACTTATTTCGCACCTCTAGATCGCGATCAACCGGCGCCGGATTTAAGTACTGTTGGACTCGCAATGGCACCGTCCATGTCCGCAGGCAAGAGGGTTCCCCAGCAATTGCCATCAAGACTGCCGAAGATATGGAGCGCTACATGGCAGCCCGCAGCTCTTCACAGTTGTAGAGACACTAAGCTTCTATTCGTAACCAGCAGTTTTGATTATACATTCTTGCGTAACCAATTTTTTTCCAGTAACGTTCAGTTTTCAAATTCAAACTCAATGCCGTACATCACTTTCACTCTTACACTAGCTCTGACTCTCATATACCTTGTACTCATCCAGATAACAATCATACTACCAATACTCACTGATGTGCAAACTAAGGAACATTGCAGATCTACTCACACAACACTGATACTTCCAAATTCTATTCTTAGTAAAGCTATCGCCTCATATAGTGCATTTTTACACTACGCTAACACTCTGTACAGAATGACAATACAGGTTGTGCCAAACAATATCACCAATTTTTCTCCATACAAAGATGGGTTTAGTTAACGCTATGAACGATATTGACGACGTAATCTCAATTGATTGTCATACTCACGAGTCTATTGAATCATGTAATTCACATTTATCTAGTAATATTTCACTAAGCTTTAAAATTATTTCTATAAATATCAGAAGCTACAGTCGCAATTTTGACGATTTTGTGATTTCACTGCGACGATTTAACTGTGATTTTGACGCCATCATTCTCACTGAGTGCTGGCTCTCCGGAGGTACTCAGATCCAAACATTAGACGGTTATAACTCCTTTAGAACGGTCAGACAACAGAACAAAAACGGGGGAGTTGTCATTTACGTAAAGTCACAATACCAAGCATTATCATTCGAACCGGCTACCACTGATTCGGACTCCTTGTTAGTACAGATAGACAACAACACTACTTTGTTAGGTGTTTATCGTTCCCCTTCAATTGTCAATATTACTCCTTTTTTGAACTCCTTGGATACAGTTCTAAATGACTTTAAAAAATCACATTGTCTTTTCATCGCAGGTGACTTGAACATAAACTTAGCTGACACGGCCGACAAGCAAGTCTCTGACTATCTCTGTCTAATGGCGACTCATGGATTACTTCCCGCAATTCACAGCCCAACAAGAATGCAAGCTTGCTTAGATCACATTTTCGTCAAATCCACCTACAGTGCGGTTGGCCTGGTCTGCAAGTCTTCCATTACTGACCACTCTATTATTATAGCTGGTACTTCTCGTTATGCCCAGAGTCACGTCAGAAACCAGAGACACCAAACTAGGATTAACTTTAATTCTATAGTTTCTGAAATTGATTGCACAGATTGGACTACGGTCACTTCCAGTTCGTGTGTCAACTCCGCTGTCAGCATATTCAACAATATTATTGGGCACATTGTTAGTAAACATACTACCATAGTAAAATTGAGTAGAAAATCAAGCCCTATAAAACCGTGGATTACACCCGGCCTCATTAAATGCATGCGTCACCGGGACAAGCTGCATCGGGACTCAACAGACAATCCAACAGACGCGTTACGTAAAAAAATCTATATTAGATACAGAAATTTCTGTAACAAGTTATTGTGTAACATCCGTGATCAATATAACCGTCAACTTTTAAATCAATCTATAGAAGACCCAAAAAGACTCTGGAAGACAATTAAAAACATTTGTTATACCTCTAATAAAACATCTGTACCTACCGAACTGGTTCAAAGCAACAGTGATCATAATCCCCTTAACCACACAAACTAGCGGACTCAATTCTGAGAAAATTATGCGTAACGGAAGAAACTCTAATTAAGTCGCACCGACCTATTTCTCGTGAAGTATACTCGCTGTTTCTCTTCCCCACAGATCCCCACGAGGTGGCTGATATAATTGATGGACTTAAAATTGATCCGCTCCTGGACCTGATGCTTTCCCCGTCAAGATAATTAAAAAAACCCGAAACTCTTTGTTGATTCCGCTCACATTTATTTTTAACCTCAGTTTGGAGTCTGGTACATTTCCCGAGAGCTGGAAGGTTGCTGCCGTCTCCCCAATACACAAAAGTGGTCCCAAAAGTTCCCCAGACAATTATAGGCCGATTGCACTGCTCAGTGTTTTCTCCAAAATATTAGAAAAAATCGTAAACAACAGGTTAATCAAGTTTTTGGAAAACCATAATCTGATTTCGGATAGACAGTTCGGTTTTCGTCGGGGAAAATCAACGGAGGACGCTGCTACTTGTTTAGTCAACCTGGTGTCGTCCTACGTTGACATAGGGGACAGATGCATAGGTGTCTTTCTGGATTTGGCGAAGGCATTTGATTCGATTTCGATAGGTTTACTCCTGAAAAAGCTGTATCATTTCGGTATAAGAGGAGTTGCACTGGAGTGGTTTAAGAGTTATCTTTTGAACAGAAAACAGTTCGTAAAAGTCGGTAACCTTGTTAGTGACCAGCTATCCATTAACTTTGGTGTCCCACAAGGTAGCATACTCGGTCCCACCCTGTTTCTGCTGTATATCAATGAAATTCTAAGCTGTGAACTTCCGAATGCCAACATAGTCACGTACGCAGACGATACCGCGATAATTTTTCACGCTGAAACGTGGAGTCAAGTGTATGACTCTGCCTCTAATGGATTATCATTAATTGCTAAATTACTCGACAGGAATCTACTCACTCTGAATACCAAGAAAACGAAATATATTGCCTTTGCCAAGACTAGTGTATCACTTCCACCTGCTTACTTAGATCTAAAGATTCATTACTGCTCTTCAAATTCTCAATCCCAATCTCCATGCAATTGTTGTTCCATAGAACGAACAGATTCTATAAGGTACCTCGGTGTCATCCTTGACGAAAGCCTATCTTATAAACAGCATATCTTAAATATTTCTTCGCGAACACGCAAACTTATTCATATCATGAAACATCTTAGAGACTGTGCGCCGGCTTCCCTCCTTAGGCAAATCTATTTGGTTCTATGCCAATCTATTATACAATATTGTATTCCTGTGTGGGGTAGTGCTGGTAAAACTATTTTTCTAACATTAGAAAGAGCTCAGCGTGCTCTAATCAAAGTCACTTTGAGGAAACCGTTTCGTTATCCGACTGACTCTCTCTATGACGAATTCAAAGTGCTTCGAGTTCGGCAGCTTTTCATTTACTTCGCCGCTTTGAATACTCATAAAAGCTTAAAATC
This sequence comes from Hypomecis punctinalis, assembly GCA_949316475.1. Lineage (NCBI taxonomy): Eukaryota > Metazoa > Arthropoda > Insecta > Lepidoptera > Geometridae > Hypomecis > Hypomecis punctinalis. Next base: position 7,427,519 of record OX438807.1, read on the forward strand.
CCGCCCCAACTATGCAACAATCGTAAAAAGAAGAGCGCATAGACTGCCTCTTCCTAGAGCTTATTCCCTAATGGTCAAACGGAGTCCTGCTTATAGCCTTCCTTGCGTGTTCAACAACGTGTGCAAAAAAGCCTGCGTAAGCTATAGTCTTGGCAGAGTTGCATTCAAAACAATTATCAAAGACTGGCTACTAAAATTGTCCTACAATAGTACAGAAGAACTAATTCATAGCATATATAGTGAATAGTATCTGTATCTATATAGCTTTATATGCACTTAATATCATAGTGTCTGTTTCCAGTGTTACACATACACACACACACACACTCACACGCACACACACACACACACACACACACACACAAACACACATACACATACACGCACGTACGGACGTTCATACAACTTTTAGGGTTAAAGAATGTATTTATCATGCAAGACATTTCTGTCTTTTACGTGAGAAAATTATAAATAACATTTTAGGATTTCGTTTCATAAGATTTATAGTAATTATTGCTTTCCTTTTTAATTTAATTTCTTTTTACCAAATTTTAAAACACATTGGGTATATATTCTTACTGTTACATCGCACTCGAGCCCCAAGACACAAGCCACGTGCTTAGTTTGGGGCTCACTGTACCACTGTATACTTGCCTTACCATGAATTCACTCTGCTAATCTCATAACTATGGTATTGAACATCTTTGTAACATGTGTGTTTCATTGTAAGTTTTCTAGTAAATAAACTTTCTTTCTTTCTTTCTTAGCTAGTTAATAATAATCAATTATATTCATCGATTCGAGCGAAGTGTTCGAATTTTGTATGATTGAAGTTCGTTGTGCCATTTTTGTTGCAAATCGTGATTATTTTCTAAGACGCCAACCAGTAGGTATAGCAAATGCTGAAAACGTTTTCTCAATTCTCAGAACGATTAACGGCCGAATTTTATTTTCTCTGTCCTGAAATATAAAATACCATTTTTACAGATGTAGTCGCCTTTTAACAGTATTCCACTCATCCATTCCAGGGCCAAATATCGAAACCAAATATATATTAGTAGGTATTATAAACCATATAATTAATGGATTGTAGAGGGGGACTCCTTTTTTCAATTTTTCCATAAAATTATCTACAACTTGATGATAAAAATCGCGAAAGTTTGTATAGGCCGGGTGGCTAGCCCTGGTGTCAGAGTTTTTAAGCCGCCTGATGATGATATAGCAATTTAGATAAATTATAGTTTTTTTTTTTTTTTTTTTTTTTATTTGCAACTCACACATTAACAATATAAATGTACATGTAAAAACACCAAAAAACCTTTCGGTTTGTCTAGGTCCCAAGCATAATGCTAGTGTAACAGAATCCATCGTTAGACTAGCTATTACATTATATATTATCTACTTATGTCAGCCCGTGTAACACTTCCTGGAGTTCCTGAAGGAAAAGAGAAAAAGGCGCGCCATTTCTATATTCATTTTCAAACACTATTCCTGCAAAATCGCAGACCATGTCTGATTTCACGTTAAAAAGTTGAAGGTCACCTCCATTGGTGCTAGGATCAGAATATTTGGATCACTCTCTATAGAGCCAGTCGAGTAAAGTGATATTTGGAACGTCATAAAATGTCGTATGGAAACTTCTTTAATTAGAACAAGTACGATCATAATAGAGAGATTTTTTTTATAATCGCGATGGCTACGACTATTGAGTAGGTCATGATTGATCACTCTCTATAGAGCCAGTCGAGTAAAGTGATATTTGGAACGTCATAAAATTCGTACGGAAACTTCTTTAATTAGAACAAGTACGATCATAATAGAGAGATTTTTTTTTTTATAATCGCGATGGCTACGACTATTGAGTAGGTCATGATTGTCACTCAACCGAATCAAACTTCTTGGCGGCTGTGAAGTTAGCTAACTAAATCTGCGCACATTTCCGCTTCTCAGGCAGCTGGCATAACGAATTTGCTAGTACGACTCGCCTCGTATTCACTGGCCAAAAATTTTGATTCGGCCTAGTTTAATATAAGTATACCTACAGGGTTATTTCTGATCAATTAGTTGCTCTATAGAAAAATATAGTTCATCCTCGACAAAATGTATGGATGAAGCGTTAATTGGATATCGCGCAACTTGAAACAAACAAGGTGAAAGGACATTCTCATTTAGCTTATAAGTATATCTCATTCATCACTATGAGCCCTTTTACTATGGGACCAATCCAGCAGATCAACTGTTCTTTACTTTCCAGAGTTTTTCAATGAACTTTTTTAAGGAACAGCATATTTTTTTGCGATTTCAGGATTTAAGATACAAAAGTTGTTCATAATGGCGAGGATAGGTACATATAGGTACGTATTCAGGTACCTACCTACCTCTGAATGCCCTTGCATTTTGCAATTAACAGACTGTAATAGGTAATATATAAATATAAATATATCATAATATTATATCATTCTCAGGAAATGCTTCCAATCCTTCTTCATTTACGAAAGGGTGAAATTTAGTATTGTTCGCAGAAAAACGCAACACCGACTTCCATCGTGTACAGAAATTTGAATAATTTTCACAAATCAATATGACGTCCATGTACGTTTTTGCTGATTGCAGTAACCTTGACGCCCCAGTTGTAACCTTCGACCGCGGTATAAGTATCTATTGTAGTTACCTGGCGAGTTAATTCGCAGGCAGAAGTCTGACACGACACGGAGGATATCAGTTGAGGTGATGTATTAAACGAGCAGTTAGACGGGATAAGCATCTCAAAGCGATCCACAGCCAAATCAGGTGTACAGGCCGTCGAAATTACTGGCGTAACGATGAACTTGTGATTTTTGTAAGTTTCGTTCAAACGTTTATTTTGCCTGGCAGCAATTTCATCGATGTCGTCCACTAATTGAGCGGAATTAGTCACAGCATTCTGCATCTCTCTTTTAATTTTATTCTGAGCACAACGTTCTGGTGCGAGCCACGCGTAAGATGCTACAATGTAACAACAAATACGAGTAACTAATAATTTTCCATACATATTTATACTTCACACTATAGCGTTTAATATTGAATGCTCACATAATACCTATTGCTCACCGCTTTATTTAAATAGTTTATTCTGTACCCACAACAGCTACTTAGGTAAGGTCCTTACTGATTATTCTTTGACAGACACATAACGAAGCATGTCAAGCACAAGTAGGTGATAAGTAATACAGATAAGGTAAATATAGCGCGAGCGCAGCGAGCGTGAAATACTTTAATGATCCATTGCGAGCAAAGGAAAGCAATCCACAGGTGCGAGTGCAGTGAGTGAAATACTTTTTCGTTTATTTTTTCCACTAAAGCGCCAATTTGAAAAGAGTTGAGTAAGTTACTTCACTTTAATAAAGCGCGAGCGCAGCGAACGCAATATTTTTCAATTTTGAGGCAATTTTAATTCAAGATGAGAAGTGAGCACGCTAATCATGACTTTGATCGTAGGAGGAAAATATATTGTCTATCCAAGGTTCGACAAGTGCCCAGGAGAGCCATGTCTAGGGAATGCAATCTCGAGAGATCCCGATCTTTCGAGTTCTCGGCTCATTTTTCGAGATCAATCTCAAAGCATAAAATGACGAGATCTCGGCCGAGATTGACGAGATCGAGCGGCTAAAATAGAAGTCTTGAAAAGGAACTAAAAGATACTTATACAGGCTCTTACGAGACCTAGTGTAAGGTCCAAATATTTTAAAGGTACTTTTGCGACTTTCCACCGTTATTTTTAAGATAGTTTGTAAGTAGGTACCTCCACATGTCGTAATACGTAATAAAATATTTTATTATTATCTACCTGGCAAATTGTGACTAGCGTGCCAAAATGATAGAATTTAAAGCTACTGTAAATATTTACTTTATATTTATTATCCATCGATCTTATTGGTATTTCCAAGTAGGCTATGACCTGGAAATCCCAGTTGTAAATCAAACATTATGAATGTTAACCTTATGAACTAAAATAATCAGTGTTGTTTTCAAATTATATTAAGTGTAAATAATAACTTTATTTTAATGCACATTTTTTGCGTCCATAGATAAGATTAGTACTATAAGACGAGTATGTAAGTTATGCTCTTAGGTATGTATGTACCGTCATGTTATTAATTTCTAACATCGACTTGGCATTTTTTCATGATTTCCAACGAATAATAAATCGTCACCACGACATACTCGTATTATAAAGCAAAGTCGCTATTTCCGTGTGTGTCTGTTGCACTATCAAAAAGTTAACAGATTTTATGTAGAGTATTTTATGTGTTCGAACTCTACACGCCTTAACTCTACAAACTCTTACTTCACATACTTTACACCTTAGTCAATATATTCGTATTATGGTTACTAAATATCCTGAAATACAACGTGACAATCGTGGCCTAGGCCTAGGAATTGCGTTCCAAATTTGAATCATTTTTTTTGAGTTTTGACTAAAGTCGCTGAACAAAAGTTGTTAGTTTTGATGTACACAATAAACCCCTAAAAGGATGCTAATTAATTAGAAATAACCCTGTATAATAAATAATTTATTTGTAGGCAATAATATTATGCTTAATATAGTATTCAGATACAAAAGTGACATAAATTAACTATTTAAGTATAGGTATTAAAAATTATTGAACTTGATTGTCATAGATCTTCGAAAACTACTTAAAACCCTATAGTCATCGCTGTAGGATACCCTGTGTTACGATGACTAGTCTCTTTCAACTCCAAGGGATAAATAAATAATGGCTTTGAAAATGTAGGTAATAAATAAACGTATTTTATAAATATTAATATTTTGAAGCATGCGTTGATAATTAATACGCTCGAATCGAAGAAAATTACATTTTTTGATTATTATTGTTGATTTTTCACAACAACAGCTCAACAGCTGTACAGCTCTGCCAGTTTTGATAAATTTTAAATGGAACCACCATCTACCAAATAAAAAAACATGAAAACTGTTTCGTAACGTTCATTACATAGGAAAAAACGTAGTCTGATAGATAACCTCCTTGAAGTCGGTTAAAAAATAATCATTTCATACGAGTAAAGCTGCGAGTACAGCTATACTGAGCGCCACACAAATTGGAAGATGGGAAGTTAGCCGCAGATGACACTTCGCCGTGATTCGCTAATTATTGCGCATGTGTGCACAATACCTATACAAATGGCGAAGTAGTGAGCTCGGGCGTAGGGAGCGCGCCGGAGGCACGAGGTTGGCAGGCGGGTGCGCCGGCGTCTCGTCTCTCTGGCACCCGCTAATGTCTATATTTTGGCGTTTGCGCAGCTCTCTGCGGCTAACTTCCCATCTTCCAATTTGTGTGGCGCACAGTATACTTAGCTTAATCATAAACCTAATTAACTACCTACCTATGTACTATCATGCATGTAATAGCAGCTCATGCTAAGGGGAGTGTGGTTTTCAGGAGTTAAATAAAAAATAAAATCTTGAAATCATTTTAATGATGATAATAATCATACCATCATGAAATGGTTAATAAGTTGTTTTGACGCAAGCAAATTGATATACACCATCCCCATTTTTTGTGGTAAATGGAATGACACGTCTATAATCCTGCACAGATTTAGTCGTCTTGTAATAGTATACCTTAACTTCTGGGCCAAATATCGAAACCATATCCGTGAGCGGATTGTAGAGGGGGGCTCCTATTTTCAATTTTTCGATAAAGTTGTCTATAACTTGATCACGATAGCTATTTAGATAAGCGGTAGATCCCAAGCATAATGCTAGTCCAACAGTATCTAACGGTAGACTCGCTGTTAAATTATCTACGTCAGCCTGGGTAACACTTCCTCGAGTTCCTGGATGAAAAGAGAAATAAATCGCGCCATTTCTGTATTCTCTTTCAAACAATATTCCAGCAAAATCGCAGACCATGTCTGATTTCACGTTAAAAAGTTGAAGTTCTCCTCTTTTGGCGCTAGAGTCGGAACATTTCACTGAGTCGGATGTTGTGTTTCCTCTATTGTATGTGCAGGAATATGTTCCTCCAGTAGAAAATTCGCCACTCACCTCGATTGATTCGAAAAGCGTAGCTTTTTCGGTAACGCCCCAGTTGTAACCTTCGACCGCGGTATAAGTATCTATTGTATTTACCTGGTGAGTTAATTCGCAGGTAGAATTGTGGCATGGCACGGAGGATATCAGCTGAGGAGAATATGTGTGAAACGAACAATTGGACGGGATGTGCAACTCGAACTTTTCCCGGGGAAAAATAACATCCATCAAGCTATCAAGTTTACAGCCCTTTGCAATTACTGGCGTAACTATGAACTTGTGATTTTTGTAAGTTTCTTTCAAACGTTTATGTTGTCTGGTAGCAATTTCGTCGACGTCGTCCACTAATTGAGCGGAATTTATAACATCAGTCTTCGCCTCTCTTTTAGTTTTTTTCTGGGAACATCGTTCTGGTGTGAGCCACGCGTAAGATGCTACAATCAAACTACAAATCACTAATAATTTTATATACATTTTGACACTTCACTCTACAGCGTTTAATATTGAATGCTCACTCAATATTGCTGTCCGCGCTATTTAATAGATTGTACCGGGACCTTAAAGGTTACAAGATATGAGGAGGTAGCTACGTAGGTACCTACTAGGGAATGCAATCCCGGTCTATATTTTCAATCTCGGCATTGGCGGGACTGACCAACCTAATCGACCGGGATCCCGGTCAGTCAGTTGAGGTATTTAAAAAAAAACATAAGAAAGACATAATAAGCTTTAATAAAGCTAAAAAAAAAGCTTTCGGCTACGGTAAATTATCTAAGCGTAATAATTTTAGTAGCGGTAACAATGCAAATTTTATCTTATTCTCTAAACTAATTCTCAAGTTTTCTTAAAATCTTTGTATCAATTTCGTATTTAGCATACCATAAATTCGTGTGCACATCTGAGCATTCTGTTGCATGAATGATAGTTTTTCACTGGTTTTCTACATTTAGTCATGTTTTGCTACATGCACTAAAGTTCAATCTCGTAGGCGTAAATGTAGCGTATTGGATGTAAGTCTGTCAAGCTATCTTTCATCATCATCATCATTTCAGCCATAGGACGTCCACTGCTGGACATAGGCCTCCCCTAATGATTTCCAATAAGACCGGTTGATAGCGGTTTGCATCCAGCGCGATCCTGCGGTTCTAATAAGGTCATCCGTCCACATTGTGGGTGGACGTCCCACGCTGCGCTTGCCGGTACGTGGTCTCCACTCGAAAACTTTTCGACCCCATCGGTCATCAGTTCTCCGCGCTATGTGCCCTGCCCATTGCCACTTCAACTTGCCAATCCGCTCAGCTATGTCGGTAACCTTGGTTCTTCTACGGATCTCCTCATTCCTGATTCGATCTCGCAGAGAAACTCCGAGCATAGCCCTCTCCATGGCTCGTTGGGCTACTTGGAGCTTACTAATAAGGCCCATAGTGAGAGACCACGTTTCTGTGCCATAAGTCATCACTGGCAACACACACTGGTCGAAAACTTTCGACTTGAGGCACTGAGGTATGTCAACCGAGTTGGATTCGGCGATTGGCCTCTTTCTTGAAGTCGGACCTACCTAACTGGACTACTTGTCCCAGGTAGACGTACGAGTCAACGACTTCAAGAACCGAGTTCCCAACTGAAATAGGGGTGGGTACAACATGAGAATTACACATGACCTTTGTCTTATCCATGTTCATTTTAAGACCCACCTGTTGAGAGACTCGATTAAGGCCTTCGAGCATCGTGCTGAGTTCTTCCATCGACTTTGCCATGACTACGACATCGTCGGCAAATCGAAGGTGAGTGATGTATTCGCCATTGATGTTGATGCCGAGTCCTTTCCATTCCAGGAGCTTAAAGGCGTTCTCCAGAGTAGTAGTAAACAGTTTAGGAGATATTACGTCTCCCTGTCTTACGCCTCTCTTCAAAGGGATCGCCTTGGAGCTCTCTTCCTGTACTCGAACCGACATAGTGGCGTTATTATACAAACACTTCAGCACTTCAATGTACCGATGGTCAATACGGCATCGTTGAAGAGACTCAAGCACAGCCCATGTCTCAACCGAATCAAAGGCTTTCTCATAGTCCACAAACGCCAAGCAAAGTGGCAGGTTATACTCCTCGGTCTTCTGTATAACCTGCCGCAGCGTATGTATGTGGTCCATGGTGCCAAAGCCCTTCCGGAAACCGGCTTGTTCGGCAGGCTGGAAGTCATCAAGCCTGCGTTCGAGACGATTCGTAATGACCCTTGAAAACAACTTATAAACATGGCTCAGAAGCGAGATGGGTCTGTAGTTTTTCAATAAGGTGTTGTCACCTTCACCTCCCGCGCATACCTTTATTACCATATTTTGCCTTTTGCGCAGCGTTCTGCGCATAACTTCCAATCTGTCGACTGTGTGGTGCTGATTATAACTATAAGTATTTTCAGTGCATAGCGTGAATGGCGCAACCACGAGCATGCCGGTGATCCGCAAGCAGCACCCTATCACGAGTTTGACACATCCATCGCTCTCATCGACCATATACGAGTTTTTTGAGGAAAGAGAACGAGGAGACACACAACGCCGCCGCAAGTGATTTATTTAATACTAGCGACCCGCCTCCGCTTTGCACAGGTTTATTATACATAACCCTCCTCTTGAATCACTCTATTTATAAAAAAAAACCGCATTAAAATCCGTTGCGTAGTTTTAAAGCATACCTAGGGACAGACACACAGCGGGAAGGGACTTTGTTTTATACTAGTACTTATGTAATGATTTACCTTCGTCTAAGCGCGCGGTCGCTATAAGTCTCGGGGCGCGGCTTCCAAGCCCGCTTCAGAACTAGCAGCGCGACCTTCAGCCATCCTACCTCTGCCAGTTGGACGCCATTTATACATAGCGACAAGATAGAAGATTAGTAATTACCTTCATCTTTCCCCATGACTCGCAGCAGCTGCGCACGGTCGTTGTAAGCGGCAGGACGCTCGGGCGCGGCGTCCACGCCCCGGTTAAGAGCCTGCAGCGCGTCCTCCAGCCTCCCCGCCTCTGCCAGTTGGACGCCTTTGGCACACAGCGACGCCGACTCTTTCCATTCCGCACTCGAATCTGGAATAAGACTATTATGAAATAAAATGAAAAATGTTTTTATTTATAGTGCTTCCCACTTGCACTAGTTTTTTGCGATAAATATTGATTTATAACAGGTAACAGTTTTGAATTGTCAAAACTGTTACCTTTCGCTCTTACTTCGGCTTTACTGGCCTCTGGATTAGCTACTGGACTACACTCGAGTATAATTAAAGTTTTGAATCACCATAAATGATCCTATTAAATGTGAAAGATTTTTGTGTGTACACATCATGCACTATTTTGAGTTTAAAGGTACGATTCATTAGCTAACTTCACACGGCAGCAGCAGATTACAGTAAAACTACGACAACTGACGTGTAAGTTATAGCATAGACAAACCTACTCAAGTAGACGCGCAGGCGCAGAACAATTGAGCGGACGTCGCAAAAAGCTCGAAAATATGTATTATTTGTAAATGGCGCTACTAAATATCCTTGTGATACATATTCACAAGGATATTTGAATAATTGATACAGAGCGCCGATTAAAATAGATTAAGTACTATGATGCAATTTGTGTCTTAAAGTCCTAAAGTATTTTTTAGATCTGTAAAGTTAGTCTTAAATCTATTTTTTTTTTTAAACATTTCTAATATATTACCACGTTTTTCCAATGTATTGAGAGATAGCGTTGCGATCGAATGAAAGAATATTCGAATTCTCGCGTCCTTAGTTCGTTAGATGGCGCTGTACATAAATATTTTACTTTGTACTTGGCTTTGATTGGTGGTTTAACGGATTAGCAAGTTGAAATGGCAGTGGGCAGGGCACATAGCACTGAAGCCTGATGACCGATGAAATCGAAAAGTTCTCTGGTGGAAACAACGCACCGGCAAGTGCAGTGTAGGACGTTCCCTCACAAGGTGGACGGATGACCATCGAGGATCATTAAGACAGTAGGATCGCGCTAGTTGTAAGCCGCTTTCAACCTGACTTATTGGAGATCCTTAAGGGAAGCCTATGTCGAACAGTGGACATCCTATGGCTGATGGATGTATTGGCGGAAACTGTAAGTTATTACGGTGAAGTAAAGTGATAAAGGAAGGGTGATACAGTGAAACAAGAAGACAACAATAGTATATTAGTCATTATTTTTTTTAAATCCTTAATTTAAGTTGCTTGTTTTACTATCGGAAATTTTAGTCTTACTTTTACAATAAAAGTGGATTCTTACCAAAATTATACAATACAATATAACTTTATTGTACACCAGAAAAACAGCTTAAATAACAAAGTATAAATTTGCTTAAAATTAGGTGGTACAACGGCGGCCTTATCGCCTTAAGCGATTTCTTCCAGGCTACCTTTGGATGGACAGAAAATCAAGAGTACAAATATGTGGTTGGTGGTGTATAATAAAAGTAAAATGTGGAAAGAAAATATAATTAGGTACTTACAAACTAAAATACAATAATTACATATTAAGTATAATAATATACTACATCTTCAATAAGATAAATATACATACCTAAATATATAATAAATACAATACATATTTATATACCATAAATATCATGTATAGTTGTTATTTAACATAATTAAAGAAAGTGTTTGAAAACTAGGTTATTGAATATATGGAGAGACTTAGCCTGCCTGATAGCTACAGGCAGCTCATTCATTCCAAAGCAGGACAGATTGTACTGAGAAAGATTTCATATAGGAAAGATTGTCTGATTGATAATGTAATTTCATATAGTGAAATTATCTGATTGATAATGTAATCTAAATGCTCCTTGCAACTTATATTTAATAATTCCGGAACTTCACACCTGAAACAGTCTAATATTGTTCACCTGCCTGTTTTTTGGTTCAAATCTAGTAATTTGTATTTGACCCGCAGCATGAGAACTGCAGCAGTTCTCATGCGGATGCCATATGCAAGCGCTAGCTTCTAGTTTGCTATAATATTATATAATTTGCTATACATTTGACAGAGACGCCTATATGTTTACTATTTAGGTTTTTAAACTATATCATGTCAAAGTATCTAAATGTCATTGCACCATTTCCAAGAGAATAAGGAGGTACTATTTATTGCCAGTCAGATAAGAATGATTTTATCCTACCTAAATACCTACGTATTTAGGTAGGATAAATATCTAAAATTGCATAAATGTGGTGATATGCAACCTACTTTAGAAACCATAGCTTGTTACATCGCTTATGCCAGATCTGTAACTAGCTGTCATTACTTAATATTCATATTCTTGTACGCCGTATTTTTGTCGATTAAAGCCATAATTATTCAGAAATGGTTTAGAATTCTACAATTTAATCGACAAAATTAAAATGGATAAATATCTAAGACCAGAAAGATTCGAAGCCGATCCCTCAGCAAGTTCGGACCAATCGAATCTATGGATTCATTGGAAGGCAACTTTTAACAATTTCATACAAGCTATACAAGACAAAGAAAAAGTAAGTAATGACTGTAAATATCAATTATTAGTCAATTACTTATCCCCGATCATCTACTCGCACATCAAAGATACAAAAGATTATGACGCAGCTATACTAAAATTAGACGCATTATTTTTGAAACCAGTAAACGAGATATACGCCCGTTACCGATTAGCCAAAAGTCAACAAAATCCTGGAGAATCCATTGATCAATACATACAAAAGTTAAAACTCTTATCAAAGGACTGCGACTTTAAATCGGTAAACGCTGAACAAAATGAAAGTGAGTACATTCGAGACGCCTTCATCTCAGGGCTATCGTCATCAGCAGTACGTCAGCGACTCCTAGAAAACAGTACTCTTACTCTTGATGAAGCTTATAAGCAAGCACGAGCTCTAGAAATGGCGCAAATTAATAATGAAAATTACCGACGAGAACCAACGCCTATAATGAATTGCGCTACGAATTCTAATAAAAAACAAGAAACATGCTATTTCTGTGGAAATCGTCGCCACCCTCGGAGCGAATGTCCTGCTTTCAATACTATATGCACGAAATGTGGAAAGAAGGGGCACTTCTCGAAAGTGTGCCTTAGTCGAAATCCTCAAGTAGCAGCAAGTGAGGCTCCAGAAGAAAACGCTACTCACGCAATGTCTACTTCATCATATCTTTCCTGCATATTGTCAGCAACAGATCTTAACAAAGCGACACTACCAGTTATCATAAACGGCAAAACTACAGCGAAGGCACTTATCGACACTGGTAGCACAGCAAGTTTTATCGATCGACGTCTTGTTAACTTATGCAATTTGAATGTCTATCCCTGCAAGCAGAGGATTACAATGGCAACCACAAATCTATGTACGCAAGTGATTGGATCATGCAAACTGACACTAAATATACAAAATCAAAATATTGATGTTACTCTCATGATTATGGATGGACTTTGCTCAGATATTATACTTGGACATGATGTTTTGCAGAATCATAAGGCTTTAGAAATGGAATTCGGTGGTTCTAAACCAACACTCAAACTATGCGCTATATCCGAAGCAAACATCAAACCAGTCAGCTTGTTTAGTAATTTACTACCATTTGCGAAGCCAATTGCTGTGAAGTCCCGAAAATACTCTGATTTAGATACTATATTTATCAAAGCTGAAATACAAAAACTTTTAGATGACAAGATAATCGAACCGAGTCTATCACCATGGAGAGCACAAGTTCTTGTGACGTCTAGCGAGCATCACAAGAAGAGGATGGTCATCGATTACTCACAAACAATAAACAGATTCACGGAACTTGATGCTTATCCGTTACCGTCAATAGATGGACTTATCGCGAAGGTAGCTAAACATAAATTTTTTAGCAAAATAGATTTACGCAGTGCTTATCATCAGATACCAATTTTAGAGCACGAAAACCATATACAGCTTTTGAGGCCTGCGGAAATTTATATCAATTTCGGCGTATACCGTTTGGTGTTACCAATGGTGTGGCCGCTTTCCAACGAGCTATCAATACTATCATAGAAAAAGAACATCTGCAAGGAGTATACGCTTACTTAGATGACATAACAATATGTGGTCAAGATCAAGCTGAGCATGATGAGAGATTACATTCTTTTCAAGAGATTGCAACTCGCTACAATCTGACTTTGAACATTCAGAAAAGCGAATTTTCCAAAACGAATATAAACTTACTAGGCTACAACATATGCAATAACGTTATTAGGCCGGATCCTGAACGCCTGCGCCCTCTACTGGACATGCCGGTACCAGATAATCTATCCTCACTCAGAAGGACTATGGGCGTTTTTGCACATTATTCAAAATGGATCCCAAAATTCTCAGACAAGATAAAGTTTCTTGCAAAATCGGAGAAATTCCCGCTATCTACTGAAGCAGTACAAGCGTTTCAATCTTTAAAAACCGAAATAGCTAAATCAGCAATCAACGTTATTGACCCAAGCATTCAACTAACCGTAGAAACCGATGCATCTGATTACGCTATTGCAGCTACTCTTACCCAAGAAAGCAGACCAGTAGCATTTTTCTCGAGAACTTTGAGCACTGCTGAACGCAATCACTCAGCAATAGAAAAAGAAGCTGCAGCTATCGTGGAAAGCATAAGGAAGTGGAGACAATTTCTTATGGGCAAAACATTTTGACTTATTACTGATCAGAAGTCAGTGGCGTTTATGTTTGATCAAAAACATAGTTCCAAAATAAAAAATGATAAAATTCAGCGATGGCGCTTAGAATTATCAAGTTATAATTTCGATATCATATATCGTCCAGGCAAAGATAACATAGTAGCTGATGCCCTTTCTAGAGCGTATGTAACGGCAACAACACAAACAATAAATGACAAAATTTTTCAACTGCATAAAAATCTATGCCACCCCGGTATAACACGCATGGTTCACTGGGTTCGAGCGAAAAATTTGCCATATTCAGTCGAAGACATCAGGCGAATCACAGGGTCATGCAAGGTCTGCGCTGAAATAAAACCTAGATTTATTAGAACGAAGGGTACTTTAATAAAGGCAACTGCTCCATTGGAAAGAATATCAATTGACTTCAAGGGACCACTACCATGTGATACTGGCAATCGCTACATGCTCACTATCATAGACGAATACTCCAGATTTCCTTTCGCGTTTCCCTGCTCGGACCTAAGTTCAGAAACTGTTAAAAAGAAGTTGACAGAGTTATTCTCAGTATTTGGTATACCGAGCTATGTACATTCAGACAGAGGAACTGCATTTGTATCTGCTGACCTCAAAGATTTTCTGCACGGGATGGGTGTAGCTACAAGCTATACCACACCATATAATCCTCAAGGCAATGGCCAAACTGAGAGGTACAACGGTATTATTTGGAAGACAGTGCAGCTTTCGTTAAAAACATTAGATCTGCCCATCAGTCGCTGGGAAACTGTTCTCGCACAGTCACTGCATTCTATAAGATCGTTATTGTGCACAGCCACCGGTTGCACTCCTCATGAGCGAATGTTTACTCATCCGCGCAGATCCGCGAACGGAGAGTCAATGCCGACGTGGCTCACGCAGGCGGAAAGAGCACTTTTGAAGAACAACGTAAAGAGAAGTAAATATGATCCAATTGTAGAGGAAGTCGAACTAGTCGAGACAAATCCCATGCACTCGCATGTGAGATTACAAAATGGACGAGAGCTTGTTGTCTCCAATCGCCATTTAGCACCCACTGGGTATGAGCAATCCGATACGGAGGATCCAGATTTCGAAGACTTGGGAGATGATGAGCAATATGCTACCCCAGAACAATCTCCAGAAACATCTCATCGATCATCAAGAGTGCGGCGCCTTCCTGCATATCTCCAGGACTACGATACATCTTAACCAGGGGAGAATGTGGTGATATGCAACCTACTTTAGAAACCATAGCTTTTTACATCGCTTATGCCAGATCTGTAACTAGCTGTCATTACTTAATATTCATATTCTTGTACGCCGTATTTTTGTCGATTAAAGCCATAATTATTCAGAAATGGTTTAGAATTCTACAATAAAATTATATGAAACTGTATTGTAATGAATTACATAAAATTGTATTTTCATCGAAATTAAAGGAAAGCGGGTCAAATACAAATTACTAGATTTGAACCAAAAAACAGGCAGGTGAACAATATTAGACTGTTTCAGGTGTGAAGTTCCGGAATTATTAAATATAAGTTGCAAGGAGCATTTAGATTACATTATCAATCAGATAATTTCACTATATGAAATTACATTATCAATCAGACAATCTTTCCTATATGAAATCTTTCTCAGTACAATCTGTCCTGCTTTGGAATGAATGAGCTGCCTGTAGCTATCAGGCAGGCTAAGTCTCTCCATATATTCAATAACCTAGTTTTCAAACACTTTCTTTAATTATGTTAAATAACAACTATACATGATATTTATGGTATATAAATATGTATTGTATTTATTATATATTTAGGTATGTATATTTATCTTATTGAAGATGTAGTATATTATTATACTTAATATGTAATTATTGTATTTTAGTTTGTAAGTACCTAATTATATTTTCTTTCCACATTTTACTTTTATTATACACCACCAACCACATATTTGTACTCTTGATTTTCTGTCCATCCAAAGGTAGCCTGGAAGAAATCGCTTAAGGCGATAAGGCCGCCGTTGTACCACCTAATTTTAAGCAAATTTATACTTTGTTATTTAAGCTGTTTTTCTGGTGTACAATAAAGTTATATTGTATTGTATAATTTTGGTAAGAATCCACTTTTATTGTAAAAGTAAGACTAAAATTTCCGATAGTAAAACAAGCAACCCAAAATTAAGGATTTAAAAAAAATAATGACTAATATACTATTGTTGTCTTCTTGTTTCACTGTATCACCCTTCCTTTATCACTTTACTTCACCGTAATAACTTACAGTTTCCGCCAATACATCCATCAGCCATAGGATGTCCACTGCTCGACATAGGCTTCCCTTAAGGATCTCCAATAAGTCAGGTTGAAAGCGGCTTACAACTAGCGCGATCCTACTGTCTTAATGATCCTCGATGGTCATCCGTCCACCTTGTGAGGGAACGTCCTACACTGCACTTGCCGGTGCGTTGTTTCCACCAGAGAACTTTTCGATTTCATCGGTCATCAGGCTTCAGTGCTATGTGCCCTGCCCACTGCCATTTCAACTTGCTAATCCGTTAAACCACCAATCAAAGCCAAGTACAAAGTAAAATATTTATGTTCAGCGCCATCTAACGAACTAAGGACGCGAGAATTCGAATATTCTTTCATTCGATCGCAACGCTATCTCTCAATACATTGGAAAAACGTGGTAATATATTAGAAATGTTTAAAAAAAAATAGATTTAAGACTAACTTTACAGATCTAAAAAATACTTTAGGACTTTAAGACACAAATTGCATCATAGTACTTAATCTATTTTAATCGGCGCTCTGTATCAATTATTCAAATATCCTTGTGAATATGTATCACAAGGATATTTAGTAGCGCCATTTACAAATAATACATATTTTCGAGCTTTTTGCGACGTACGCTCAATTGTTCTGCGCCTGCGCGTCTACTTGAGTAGGTTTGTCTATGCTATAACTTACACGTCAGTTGTCGTAGTTTTACTGTAATCTGCTGCTGCCGTGTGAAGTTAGCGAATGAATCGTACCTTTAAACTCAAAATAGTGCATGATGTGTACACACAAAAATCTTTCACATTTAATAGGATCATTTATGGTGATTCAAAACTTTAATTATACTCGAGTGTAGTCCAGTAGCTAATCCAGAGGCCAGTAAAGCCGAAGTAAGAGCGAAAGGTAACAGTTTTGACAATTCAAAACTGTTACCTGTTATAAATCAATATTTATCGCAAAAAACTAGTGCAAGTGGGAAGCACTATAAATAAAAACATTTTTCATTTTATTTCATAATAGTCTTATTCCAGATTCGAGTGCGGAATGGAAAGAGTCGGCGTCGCTGTGTGCCAAAGGCGTCCAACTGGCAGAGGCGGGGAGGCTGAAGGACGCGCTGCAGGCTCTTAACCGGGGCGTGGATGCCGCGCCCGAGCGTCCTGCCGCTTACAACGACCGTGCGCAGCTACTGCGAGTCATGGGGAAAGATGAAGGTAATTACTAATCTTCTATCTTGTCGCTATGTATAAATGGCGTCCAACTGGTAGAGGTAGGATGGCTGAAGGTCGCGCTGCTAGTTCTGAAGCGGGCTTGGAAGCCGCGCCCCGAGACTTATAGCGACCGCGCGCTTAGACGAAGGTAAATCATTACATAAGTACTAGTATAAAACAAAGTCCCTTCCCGCTGTGTGTCTGTCCCTAGGTATGCTTTAAAACTACGCAACGGATTTTAATGCGGTTTTTTTTTATAAATAGAGTGATTCAAGAGGAGGGTTATGTATAATAAACCTGTGCAAAGCGGAGGCGGGTCGCTAGTATTAAATAAATCACTTGCGGCGGCGTTGTGTGTCTCCTCGTTCTCTTTCCTCAAAAAACTCGTATATGGTCGATGAGAGCGATGGATGTGTCAAACTCGTGATAGGGTGCTGCTTGCGGATCACCGGCATGCTCGTGGTTGCGCCATTCACGCTATGCACTGAAAATACTTATAGTTATAATCAGCACAACACAGTCGACAGATTGGAAGTTATGCGCAGAACGCTGCGCAAAAGGCAAAATATGGTAATAAAGGTATGCGCGGGAGCCAGAGATGAGACACCGGGGCACACCCGCCCGCTTACCTCATGCTTCCCGCGCGCTCCCTACGCCTGTGCTCACTACTTCGCCACTTGTGTAGGCATTGTGCACACATGCGCAATAATTAGCGAATCACGGCGAAGTGTCATCTGCGGTTAACTTCTCATCCGCCGACTTGTGTGGCGATACCTATAACTTAGGTTAAGATAAAATTACATACTAACTCTCCATGTACCTATAGTTGTTTTTATTAATTGTAAAACAGGATGATGACAATGGTTTCTTTTTTTCCAGAAGCCCTCTCAGACATAAAAAGAGCGCTTGCGCTGACGGCGGGCAAGCAGAGCCGTGCGCGGGCGCTGGCCCTCTGCCAGGAAGGAGTGCTGCTGAGGAAGCGAGGCGCCGACGACGCCGCGCGGGCTGCCTTCACCGAGGCTGCCAAACTGGGCAGCGGCTTCGCTAAAAAACAGGTGTGTATAGATCGATTTAAATTTAATGGTGTCTGTAAGTAATTGTGCAATGCGCGGGCATAAGAGCTCTGCCAGGAAGGAGTGTTGTGGAGAAAGCGATGCGCTGACGATGCCGAGCGGGCCGCCTCCACCGAGGCCAGCAAACTGGGCAGCGGCTTCGCTAAGCAACAGATACTATACTCCGCATCAATCTTCTTGGCGTAGGTATGTGAACCGGATGCTAGTAATTGTGAATAATTAGGTATCTTCTAGGTAAGCGTGTTACTCTAGACCGCGTAAGTATCTGTTTAACAACAGACAGTGTGTAGTGACAACAAATTTTACTATGAGGTAACCCCATCATAAATCGTCATAATTCTACGGATAGCTAAATTTTTTTCGGTGTTGGTCCCATAGTAAAAAATGTTTATAATGCTTAATAAATAAGTACACCTTTTTTAACCCCGGCACTTCGAATAATAGATACATTTTTTTTTTTTTTTTTTTTTTTCAATATAATGACAATAATACACTACTACTACATAGAAAGCAATTGGATCATCCACAGACCCTTGAAGGTCTAAAGATAATCCAAGTGCTCAAGCCCACTGCCAGTTGGCAGCGTGCCCAGCATGCTGGCAGCATTGCCACGCTGAATGGCAATGCTTATACGTTGAGCCAAATAAACACCAGCATTTTGGTCACGCGTCGCATCCACCAGACGCTCAGAAAGACTTTTGAAAACGAGATGAGCTCCCGGCCCCCACGGACCCAAAGTCTCAACTCCAAATGGCTCAAATATGTAACCACTGCCGAGGTTAGCATATTTGCGCCGCTTGTGCTGCTCAGCCGAATTGGCCGCCGCTCCAGCCCTACTCTGAGTCTCAGGAAGATGTGACGGTGCCAAAGTATCGACGCAAGTTGCGTCCCATACTAAGGGCCGTCCACACTTCCATGGGACCAGCGTCATGCCGTCAGGCCTTTTGCCATCACCACGCGCCAACCCACTCGGTTCGAGTACGGCTGCGATATTGGCGGTGACAAAAGCCCTGCGTATGACATCGTTAAGGCTGGCGTGGCGTCCAATCCGACCAGCGCTTCTTGAGCAAGAGAGACCGTGGTGACCGAGCTGGTCAACTGCAGTACCACACTGACAGCGATGGGCTTCACAACACCTTGCACCCAAGCGTAAGCTGACAGCTAGACGAAATGCAGTTGGGTCTAAAAGGTTACCAGTATTGAAAGAGGGCAATGCTTGCAACCAAAGACCGGACTCCCATACAGAGACTGCAAGGATACGAGCGCGATCCGCGACGCTAGGACACGTGTCTAGAAGAGATTTCCGTGCTAGTTCGCAGATCGGCCGATCCCACAGTCTCTGCGACGATAAAGTCTTTGGAAGCTCGGTATTTGGGCAAGCGACCCTCCAAGCATTTGTTGCCTCATTCAAATGAGCTACATCTACGCCAGAATGGCCTAAAGAAGGTGCGAGGATTTTTTCAATCAAATTCTGAATACTATGAATGGAGGACAAGAAAGCTGGTAAAGCAACACTTGAAATTTGGCGGACCCCTAACCCTCCAAGCCTAACAGGCAAGGAGGCTTGTAGCCACGCCCTTTCACTCATGTCAATATTCAAAACCGATACTAGGGACTGCTTTACAACATCGTCTAAGCTCAAAAGGAGCTCATTGTGTTTCCACAATGGACTACATCGTAAAGCGTACATAAATTTTGGAACAAACAGACAACATCTTATAATGGTAAAAGCCATGTGGGCGTTAATTTTGAGTAGCCTATCAGAGGCACTCAAAAAATTTTTAATTTTTTCTTGAACGAAAGGCGGAAAAGACTCATCTAATATCGGCGAACCTAGAAGGCGAAGAGAACACTTGTCTACCGATTTGATGTTAGGTGCCAAATCATTAAATTTGTTAAGTATCAAATCTTTATCCGGACATGAGTCGCAAACGAAAAGTTCGCATTTCGAAAAATTTAGCTCCAAACCAATTTGACGAAACTCGTCAATAAGAATTTCCAAATCACGTAGGACTGTGCTCGCATCGCCACCCAAAGTCCCGTCATCCAGATACCAAACGTTGAGTTTAGATTGGAGACGTTGAACAATTGGATGAATGGCCAGGCTGAAAATGGCTGGTCCGAGAGGGTCACCTTGTTGACAGCCAACGGAAGATAGCAAAACATCATTTTTGTAAATTAATTTAGTGGGTTTGCCGTAGCATTGCCAAAGAAAATTGAAAAGATCGGGAATTTTGTCTTTGACCTGTGCCAACAAGGCGTCTCGATTAACCGAATTGAAAGCATTTTTGACATCCACCTTAAGCAACACCTCTCCACAATTTTGACCGAGAAAAGTACGAAGCGAATGAACAGCAGCCTCACATCCACCCCGCGAACCAAAGCCAAGCTGTATTGGTTGAAAAAGGCTACTCAAAAGAGCAACCTTTTTTCCACAACCGGCTTTGGCTGCGAGACGACGATATGTGGTGCCAACAGCAATAGGTCTGATGCCACCATCTTTTTTGACAAGTGCGCATAGGTTAACGCCATACAAGACTTCGATAACGTCATCATTGACCTGCCCAGATAACATGAGATTTGCCAAACCCGTTAATTCTCTCAAGAGAGACTCAGCCACCTCACCAGAGCTAAAAGATAGAAGATCTTTTAGATGTTGAGGCGAGAGACCATCTAGGCCTCCGGCTGAGCCGCTCCGAAAAGAAGAAACGGCCGCTGCAATCTCCTGAGCTGACACTTCAATGACAACGTCATCAGGGTGTGGTGGCTCAGGCAGGTGGAGACATGCTGCCGGCGGATGCTTGTCACAGAGTGACTGGACCGTATCGGGTGTGTGGGGGGCAATAGTGTCGCTGGAGAACAGGACTCGTGCGGCGCCTTTGATATCGCCATCACTAATTTTGCTCTCTACTATTTTAATGGTAACCGAATCGTCTGTTTTTTTAGAATTTGGTTTATTCTGCCTTGTTGGCGGAATAATGCTTTCAAAATCTAAAGAGTTCTCTTCCAATGCGCTGTACTTTACGCAATTTTCCTTTACCCTAGTGGTAAGGGATTTTTTGTTTGTTGGGTCCGAATGTACGTAAAGCACAACGTAGGGAAAAGTCAAGAGGTGTTCCCAGGCGACTAAAGAATTTTTAGAAATAACATTCCGAATAGCAGCAGATAAACACTGCGCAACCGAAAAACGTGCACCACGCGGGATGCGTTTTAAAACAGGAAGAGAACTTTTGAGTGAGCTAAGAACCTCCCAAAACGGTTTGGAAGGAGCAGCAGCGCTCACGGGACTGCTGCTGGCTCCATCAGAGCCTGCAATAGGGGCCGAAAGTGTAATTTGGCTATTTTTATGGCACCGCGTACGGTGAATTTTGAGGCCTTTCTGTCCTTTAAAAAATCGCACTTGGGAACACTCTAGGCACTGAATCATGTCCCCCTGCGACACATTAACGTATTGGGAAACTGCATTTGGCCCGGCCGGGGCGCAAAATGCCATGAATAACAAGAATTATACTACAAATATAAATAAAAATAAACTTAGGTTCTATAAGTGGAGACGTCAGGACGTCAGACCGTGACGTGGGCGGTCTGCGCAGACTCGGATGGCGTTGACATGGAAACAAGAAAACAACAATGAGCCGCGACTGTCAAAAACCTACCGAATATTACAACACAATAGAAAACAATTATTTGACTATCTCTAGCTCTACAAATATTACCTCGAAAGAAAATAAGAATAAAAGGAAAGATTGGAGTAGAATTTGGCCCGCTAGACCAGAAAAATCTGAAAAATAAGGGCCGAGAAAAATCCTGCCAACATGCGTTGACAGCAACTTTTTTTTTTTTTTTTAACTTAACTTAACTTTTTCATAGCGTAAAAACGCTCGCCTTGTTCCAAAGGGTTCTTTACCCAAAGGGTAAAAACGGGACCCTATTACTAAGACTCCGCTATCCGTCTGTCTATAGATACCTTGTATATATCCGGAGCGAAGCGATTTCAGGGTTGGCCTCATCGTTAAACTTTTTCATAGCGAGTACTTCTAAATATACCTCTTAAAGTCTTTGAAGAGTACCTACACATTGTAAAGAAATAGCTTGTTTACCTATTTGTTCAGGCGATTTACTCTGACACCAGGACTAGCCAGAGCCACCCGGCCCATACGAACTTACTTACTTACTTATTTGTAATTTGCCAGGTGGTGGAATTGAACCCCTACGCGGCCCTGTGCAACCAAATGCTGAGTCAAGTCACGCGTGGCGAAACAGACATCAAATTATAGGAAATTTTCCTGAAACTGTGTTTCAATATCAACCAGAAGTTATAATTTTACTGCCCAAACTGTCCATCGCTTAAATAGCCTACCAAGTTGTAGGTGCGTAGAGCGATGGGCCATATCCACCACGCTGGCCCACTGCAGGTTGGCGGATTCACATACCTACTACGCCATCGAATTTCTTCGCGAACTCATTGGTAAGGGACTGGGACTCACGAAGATTTCAAGGCGAGCGTAAAAACGCTCGCCTTGTTCCAAAGGGTTCTTTACCCAAAGGGTAAAAACGGGACCCTATTACTAAGACTCCGCTATCCGTCTGTCTGTATGTCATAAGGCTGTATCTCATGAACCGCGATAGCTAGACTCCTTAAAATTTCACAGATGATGTACCTATTTACGTTGCCGCTATAACAACAAATACTAAAAACAGAATAAAATAAATATTTAAAGGGGGCTCCCATACAACAAACGTATTTTTTTGCCGTTTTTTGCTCGATATTAATAACGGTAACAGGTAGACGCTTGAAGTGGGGATAAGGGGGTTTCCATAGGGTATGAAACACTTCGCGCGCAAGTCCAACTCGCGCACGAAGTGCCAAATATTGAACTACCACGAAGTCATCACGGCATCTTTGTAGTTTGAAGTTTGTGTTTGATTATCCGTGTTTGTAGTAGATCCTATTACTAACCCATTTTTGTTATCATCTTAACCTTATGACGTCAGCGAGCTGCTGGCCTTCCTCGGGTCACCGGGTGGCACAGCTATGGTCCCGACTCACGCACAACGGGCTGCCCTCTTCTGCAGCCTGAGTGCGGGAAAGACTCGCGCGTCAAAGTCAACCACATGACGTCAGCTGTACGCTTTTATTGTGGGTTGTGAATCCCGTTAATCCCGCCTAAGCCCGTGATGTACATATTTTAGGACAGTGAATGAAAACTATGGTACTCGTAGTTATAAATGACGGACACATTCTAGGATATTATGATAGATTACAAACAATACCTAACTGTAAAAGATGCATGATGGGAAAAAAATTCAAAGGTGAAGCCGATACGGGCAACCATAGTACAGAGATAAAATTTTACTAATCATCTGTTAACTCTATCAAGACAAAAACAAAATATGAATTAAAAAAGTAGGCAAGTACCTACAATACATTTTTATAAACACAACACATCAAACGGTTAAGAAGGGGTCTTGATACAAGCATATTGAGACACAGAATCTCCATTTTCGTTGGTGAAAGGAATGATACGTGTGTAATCCTGCACGGCCGTAGTCCTCTTGAAATAATATATTTTTATATCCAGGGAGATGTAATCTACAAAGATTAAATCAGTCAGTGGATTGTAAAGAGGGTCCGCTTTTTTCAATTTCTCGATCAAATGGTCTGTAATTTGAGCACTATCCAGGGCAAACACATAGTTGCCCATCGTATTATCATCAATGTTAGTTTTCCAGCAGGTCCCTCCGTAGGTCATGGATCGAAGGATTATCATGTTTACCATGTCCATAGAAATTGTTGCATAATACTTGCCATCTCTAAATTCTTTTTCAAACTTAATTCGACCAAAATCGCACATCATGTCCGATTTAACGCTAAAAAGTTGAAGATCTCCGTTTTCACCGCTGGAGACTGAACATTCTACTAGATCTGAGATCGTTTTCCCTTTAGTGTAAGTGCAAGAATAGGTCCCTCCTGTAGACACCTCACCGCCTGCTTCGATTACTTTGTAAAACGTGGCTTTTGTAGAAATTTTGACGCCCCAATTGTAGCCTTCGCTCGCGGTGTAGGTGTCCACTGTAGACACGGTATGAGACAGTTTGCACGCAGCACGGCGGCACGTCACGGAGGACAACAGGCGAGGGTCGTACGTGTGAAACGAGCAGTTGTATGGGGCGTGCAACTCGAATCTTTCCGGATTAGTCACAAAAGCATCACATTTTCTCTTTGTCGGCACACCAATGAACTGGTGATTTTTATAGGCCTCTATCAATTTGTCATGTTGTTTAGTAGCAATTTCACTAATATCACTCACCAATTCGGCAGACTTCGGAGTGGATATTTGCACATTTCTTTTAGTTTTTGTATTTTGCGCGCATCGTTCAGGCGCGAGCCATGCGAAACAACTTGTCGTCAAACAATGTATCACAAATAATTTAATAAACATCGTATTTGTATGATTTTACCACTTAAGCGTTATTAATGTAATACGTAAAGAAATGATCGTATGCGGTATTTATTTCTCAGTATATCTACTTTGTGAACTTGGAGGTTACGACACTTGCGATATGTTATTATTATATTAGAAACACACATATGCAACATGTGTAAGGCAAACCTCTTAGCTTTATACTATACCTACTACTTATTAACTTAACTAATATTAACGTCATTTTTGTTTTGCTTATTATTCTTATCGCGCAGACACCCCAGTGACACTCTTTAACAAGAACTGAACCATGTTTACACGAGAGGGCTATATATCTTGGCTATTGCACTTAGGTACCATAAAACTGCACCATTCACTATGTCAGACCCATTGCGGCTCTCACGCCATCGGACCTGGAAACTGCCAATGATAAGAAGCCAGTTTGCAGAACGCTCATTTGCGTTTAGGGGCCCTTACGTTTATCAAGACCTTGACAAAAAATTGAATATTTTAAGTGATTCCAGGTAGGTATGTGTGCAAGCTAAAAATATCAAACTACTTGAAATCCCTGGGTTACAAAGATATAGAAAATCTAATCAAACCAGTAAGCGGGCTGGAGACCTTCCGGGCCTTTATATTGTCTCTGATTCCGTTCCGCCGCTATGAATCCAAACGCGTCATATTTGAGCATACCTATGAAGGTGAAGCTAAAAGCAAGAAGTTCCATTAGAAGCCAAGTATGAATACGATCTCGCTCACACTCGGTGATACGAGTATATTTGCGAGCCCAACTCTCATGAGGCTGACGCTACGCAAATACGTCACTCATCTTACATCAAATACACACACACACACACACACACACACACACACACACACACACACACACACACACACACACACACACACACAGACACACATATATACTACATTCACTACATACCTATATTATACATGCCAGTTGCCACCGGTAGTTCGGTGATAATTTTCTTGTGTTATATGTAAGTTATATGTACTGCTTATTAGAATCATTATCTATTCAAAGTACGAGTACATACGTAAATTCACAAAAACGAAAGACACTGGATTTCGCGACACAGGCTAGCCTAGTGCAAAATCCAGGGTGCATAAAATTACATTGTTATACCTACCTACATTAAAATTTACCTGTTTTTTTGAAATTAAGTATTATTATAGGAATGTTCTGCACATGTGTTATTTGGAAATAAATATGTTTATGTTTAATATTAATATCTCAATAGTACAATACCTACTGATAAGTAGGTTCCTACTGACATTTCCTCCATTTTCGTTGGTGAAAGGAATGGTGCGTCTGGAATCTTGCACGGCCGTAGTCCTCTTGAAATAAAGTATTTTTATAACTTGAAATATACCTACTCATTATATACCTAAACCAGATCAGTGAGTGAAAGGATGAGCTTTTTTTTCAATTTCTCGACCAAGCGGTCTGTAATACGATAATTGTCCATGGCTAACGCATAAACGCCAAATACATCATTATTGCTACTACAAATGCTACCAGGTAACACTTTCCGGTAGGTCTTTTCGGAGCCTAAAGATCCAATCTACATATATATTAATAATTTCGTCAAGGGGTACGGTAGACTCGATCCAAACCTTATCTGAATGATAAAACATAAAAAAATAATGATTTCGAGTCGAATCTTAATCACGAAAACTTGTCCACGAATAGACTTCCGTAGTAAACAAGGCATCCATTTTGAAATAAATAATGGCGGACTCACTTTTTTGAAAAAGTCATGGGTGTAGTTTTCGAGGTTTTTGGGGGTGTATATATATTTCTAAATTGGCATCTATTTTGGAATTAAAGATGGCGGACGTCACTTTTTTGAAAAGGCCGTCATGGGTGTCGTTTTTAATTTTTTTTGATTGTAGATTTCAAAAATGGCACCTATTTTGTAATTAAAGATGGCAGACGTCAGTTTTCCAAAAAGTCGTTATGGGTGTCGTTTTCTAGGTTTTTGGGGGTGTAGATTTCAAAAGTGGCATCCATTTTGAAGTAATGTTCACCATCTTCAATTCCAAAATGAATGCCAATTTTGAAATATAAACACCCGAATTCTAAAAAAATAACACTTATGACGACTTTTTCAAAAAAGCAACATCTGCTATCTCTAATTCCAAAATAGATGCCATTTTTGAAATCTACACCCCCAAAAATCTCGAAAAGTACACCCATGACGACTTTTTCAAAAAAGTGACGTCCACCATTTTAAATTTCAAAATGGATGCCATTTTTGAAATCTACACCCTCAAGAAACCTTAAAAACTACACCCATGACGACTTTTTCAAAAAAGTGATGCTCGACATCTTTAATTCCAAAATGGATGCCAATTTTGAAATCTACACCCCCAAAAACCTCGAAAACTACACCCATGATTTTTTCAAAAAAGTAACGTCTGCCGTTTTTAATTCTAAAATAAATGCCAATTTTGAAATCTACACCCCCAAAAACCTCGAAAACTACACCCATGATTTTTTCAAAAAAGTGACGTCTGCCGTTTCTAATTCCAAAATGGATGCCAATTTTGAAATCTACAACCAAAAAAAAATTAAAAATGACACCCACGACTATACACCAATTGTACACCCAGCATGTTTAAGAAATATGTCCAGCATAGTCACCTACACTTCACTACACTTCTTTGTATACACCATAGTACGCCATTTGCAATCGACGGTGATACTCTAGTCAAAAATAAAATAATAACCGTTAATCATAAAGACGTAGGTATATTCATATAAAATAAATAACAAACTCTGTTTTATTGGCATCTATTCGCAATTTTAACTACAATCTTATCAAACTACATTGTTATAAAAACTAAGAAATGGTTAAAACAGTCGCGGCTTTACAGGTAATAATTCTACCATATATAAGTGTTGTTTCGAAATGGCAATAGTGCGAGCGGGACACCTTCATCACTTTGGGAAGTCTCACTCGGCACAGCGTCTCTCTTATGCCATTTCAAAGGAATATATGTTTTGTTTCAACACATTAAGGTTGAATTTTCCTAAACTAATTTTGAGCCAAATTTCGTCTGTGCGCAGTCCAGATAGTATACAAAGTTCTTGGCCGCGACTTAGCAATGTGCACAGTCTTAAAACATCCGGCGTGCCAGATCGCTCTCGGACGTCCGAACGCTCAAAGTCGTCCGAAGGTGACGTCCGCGATTTATGTCCGATAGTGTGCACGGCTCCCCAGGTAGCAAAGTGACGTCAGTGACGCATAAACGACGTCACTCTTAGGTCATAATAGGGTCGGTCGTTAATGCGTCGTCGATGACGTCATAATGTACGTCAATTAAAAGTCATTATTTCGACGTCTCATATTCACCATAAAATTGACGTTTTATTGACGTCCATTTAGGGTCAATATCAGGACGTACTATATTCGCCACAAAGTAGACGTTTTACTGACGTCCATCTAGGGTCAATATCAGGACGTACCATATTCGTCACAAAGTGGACGTTTTACTGACGTCAATTTAGAGTCAAAGTCAGGACGTACCATATTCACCACAAAGTGGACGATTTACTGACGTCTATTCAGGGTCATTATTAGGACGTATCATATTCGTCTCTGGTGGACGTTTTACTGACGTCCATTTAGGGTCAATATCAGGACGTACCATATTCGCCACAAAGTGGACGTTTTATTGACCTCTATTTAGGGTCAATATTAGAACGTACCATATTCCCCAAAAAGTGGATGATTTACTGACGTCTATTCAGGGTCATTATTAGGACGTATCATATTCGTCTCTGGTGGACGTTTTACTGACGTCCATTTAGGGTCAATATCAGGACGTACCATATTCGCCACAAAGGGGACGTTTTATTGACCTCTATTTAGGGTCAATATTAGGACGTACCATATTCGCCACAAAGTGGATGATTTACTGACGTCTATTTAGGGTCATTATTAGGACGTATCATATTCGTCTCTAGTGGACGTTTTACTGACGTCCATTTAGGGTCCATATCAGGACGTGCCATATGCGCCACAAAGGGGACGTTTTATTAACCTCTATTTAGGGTCAATATTAGGACGTACCATATTCGCCACAAAGTGGAAGATTTACTGACGTCTCTTCAGGGTCATTATTAGGACGTATCATATTCGTCTCTGCTGGACGTTTTACTGACGTCCATCTAGGGTCAATATCAGGACGTACCATATTCACCACAAAGTGGACGATTTACTGACGTCTATTCAGGGTCATTATTAGGACGTATCATATTCGTCTCTGGTGAACGTTTTACTGACGTCCATTTAGGGTCAATATCAGGACGTACCATATTCGCCACAAAGTGGACGTTTTATTGACCTCTATTTAGGGTCAATATTAGAACGTACCATATTCCCCAAAAAGTGGATGATTTACTGACGTCTATTCAGGGTCATTATTAGGACGTATCATATTCGTCTCTGGTGGACGTTTTACTGACGTCCATTTAGGGTCAATATCAGGACGTACCATATTCGCCACAAAGGGGACGTTTTATTGACCTCTATTTAGGGTCAATATTAGGACGTACCAAATTCGCCACAAAGTGGAAGATTTACTGACGTCTCTTCAGGGTTATTATTATGACGTATCATATTCGTCTCTGGTGGACGTTTTACTGACGTCCATTTAGGGTCAATATCAGGACGTACCATATTCGCCACAAAGGGGACGTTTTATTGACCTCTATTTAGGGTCAATATTAGGACGTATCATATTGTTTGCACGCGCGCTCGCATCGGTGCGGACGTGTTTACTTTTTGTCGCAGCAATTATTTCTATTTAGTTCGATCGCAATGTTTACGTTTTGCCGGGCTTGTAAAAAAGATGTTACCGGTGAACTTATAATGAAGTGTACACTATCAAACTGTGAAAAAGTGTATCATATATTGTGTCTCGGTATTAAAAGACGAGATTTCGAGTCTTTTTCTACGGACTATGTGCGCCAATGGATTTGCCCGATGTGTGACAGCACAAAAAGAAAACGTGCTGGGAATGACACGCCAGTTCGCACTCCAGAACATAGGAAGTTACCAACAATAGCGAGCCCTAATTATGTCAATAACCAACGGGGTAGCAAGTGCAGTCAAATGGAAGTTTCCGTGCTGGAGAATGTCGGCGGTTTGTTATCAGAATTCCAAGAATTTCGTCGGGAACTTAGAAAAAGATTACATACGCAAGACCAACATATTTTATAAATTCAAAATGTATGTTCAGCTACTAATGACGAAATTCAGGTACTAAAGACCGTTATAAAAGATAGGCGATGTTCGTGCGATTTGACCTCAATAGATACCTACTTAAAATGCTTTGCGACCGCAACCAGCGCATCGAGTCATTGTAATGTAATGCACAAACAAATCAAATAATTTCAAGTGTCAGCAAAAGTCCGATGCAGGTGCAGAAACAAGTTAACACCAACCTGATTAGTGATAACAGTGCATTAGTAATTTCTCCAAGAAAGAATAAATAGTTAATCTAAATGTGCCATGGTCATAAAATTGATATGGGATCGACATTGTAATTTTAAGACTATGGATTCATAACAATTATTGATTATATATAACAGTCTATGTATGTATATACTTCTTGAATATAAATCTATTATGCTACTTACATTGTTTTGTTTGGTTTCATCCATAGTCCTAAGAGTCTGTTCAGGGTACGTGTATAATATAGGATGCCTGCTATCGCAAACTAAATTCTAAATTCTTTTCGTCATTTACTTTGTTCACAGGAAAGTGACTGGGCTGTACATATTAGGGCAGCCATCGTCGTTGGAGTATCGTCATTTACTTAGTTCACAGGGACTGGGCCATACATACAAAGGCAGCCGCCGACATAGTAGTGACGTCATACACAGGATTCACAGTAAAGTCACTATGAATACTGTATATGACGTCACTCCAACGTTAGTGTCTACCTTAATATGTACGGCCCAGTAACGTCCCTATGAGTACAGTAAATGACGTCTCTCCAACGTAAGTGGCTGCCCTAATATGTGCGGCTTAGTGACGTCTTTACGAATACAGTAAATGACGTCGCTCCAACGTCAGTGGCTGCTCTAATATGAACGGCCTAGTGACGTCCTTATGAATACAGTGAATGACGTCGCTCCAACGTCAGTGGCTGCCCTATTATAAACGTCCAAGTGTCGTCTCTATGAATGCAGTATATGAAGTCACTCCAATGTCAGTATATGGCGTCACTCCAACGTCAGCATATGACGTCACTCCAACGTCAGTATATGGCGTCACTCCAACGTCAGCATATGACGTCACTCCAACGTCAGTATATGGCGTCACTCCAACGTCAGTATATGACGTCACTCCAATGTCAGTATATGGCGTCACTCCAACGTCAGCATATGACGTCACTCCAACGTCAGTATATGGCGTCACTCCAACGTCAGCATATGACGTCACTCCAACGTCAGTATATGGCGTCACTCCAACGTCAGCATATGACGTCACTCCAACGTCAGTATATGACGTCACTCCAACGTCAGTATATGACGTCACTCCAACGTCAGTATATGGCGTCACTCCAACGTCCTCGAACTTACGTCATGAGGCTGTGACAAATTGTCGTCATCTGAAGAAACTACCGACGTCATGATTATGACGTCTCTTACGTCGAGCAGTACCGTAAACGGACGTCATAATAACGTATAAATGCTACCTGGGTCAGTGTACTTTCATAGTCTAGGTCGCGGCTGTCAGTCGCGTCCGTAAGCCGCGTCCAATAGTATGTTTCGAGCTTAAAGCCGGAAACAAACCTACTATCGGACGCGACTGACAGCCGCGACTTAGCAATGTGCACAGTCTTAAAACATCCGGCGCGCCCATAGGGGCGCCCTAGCCCTAGAAAAACGTATCATAGCTACGTCATAGCAAATCTCGGAAACATGGCGTCGATTTTGCCCCGCCCCCTTGAAGCGTAGTGCTAAATAGGGCATGCAACCCGGTTAACCGAAAACCGAAAAAACCGGGTAACCGACCGCATATGAAACTCGGTTTTTTCTAGTTATAAACCCGGTTTTTTCGGGTTTTTCGGTTTTTCTACGATTTTTTAAAATTCACATATTAACTCCTTCGTAATACATTATTCGTATTACATTATTGTCATCTAGTTGCTCTAACACTTTTTTCTATGTATAAAATTACGCCTAATGTACCATTGACCAATGAATATTATATAACTACGTGCTAAGGATGAAATTCAAGTGCGAAAGTCCTCATTCTCTCTTTCTCTCGCTTTACATAGTGAATTAGTGAGTATCGTCATATAGGCAGAGCGCTGTAGCGTTATAAGCGTAATGGGACGCGTTTTGTCTCGTCTTGACCGAAATGCTATCAACCGCCGCCTTTTTGTATTGTTACATTAGTCTGACAGTCTCTGCTACGCTAAGTAGTAAAACTAAGCGTGATATATTTTGCACGTTTGTCTAATATTTGTAAATTATACATAAAGGAAAGCTCGATTGTTGAAATTAACAAACAAAAGAAATATCATCCATCCATCAGCCATAAGAAGTCCACTGCTGGACATAGGCCTCCCCTATGAATCTCCAATAAGACCGGTTGGAAGCGGCTTGTATCCAGCGCGATCCTGCGGTCTTAATAAGGTCATCCGTCCACCTTATGGGTGGACGTCCTAGGCTGCGATTGCCGGTACATGGTCTCCACTCGAGAACTTTTCGACCCCATCGGTCATCAGTCCTCCGCGCTATGTGCCCAGCTCATTACCATTTCAACTTGCCAATCCGTTGGGCTATGTCGGTAACTTTGGTTCTTCTACGGATCTCCGCATTTCTAATTCAATCTCGCAGAGAGACTCCGAACATAGCCCTCTCCATAGCTCGTTGGGTTGCTTGGAGCTTACTAATAAGGCCCATAGTGAGAGACCACGTTTATGTGCCATAAGTCATCACGTGCAACATACACTGGTCTAAAACTTTCGACTTGAGGCACTGAGGTATGTCGGATGAGAAGAGGCTACGCAATTTTCCGAACGCTGCCTAGCCGAGTTGGATCCGGCGATTGACCTCTTTCTTGAACTCTGACCTACCTAACTGGACTACTTGTCCTAAGTAGACGTACGAGTCAACGACTTCAAGAACCGAGTTCCCAATATAAATCGAAGAGGGTACAACATGGGAATCACATTTGACTTTCGACTTGACCATGTTCATCTTAAGACTGTTGAGAAACCCGATTGAGGCCTTCCAGAATTGTGCTGAGCTCTTCTATCGATTTTGCCATGACTACTATATCGTCGGCAAACCGAATGTGAGTGAGGTATTCGCCATTGACATTGATGCAATCCTTTCCATTCTAGGATCTTGAACGCTTCTCAAAAGTAGCCGTAAACAGATTCGAAAAAATGACGACTTATGCCTCTTTTTAAAGGGATCGCCTTGGAGCTTTCTTCCTGTACTCAGACCGACATAGTGGCGTTATTATACAAGACTGCAACACTTTGATGTACCGATAGTCAATACGGCGTCGTTGGAGAGACTCGAACACAGCCCATGCCTCGACCGAATCAAAGGCTTTCTCATAGTCCGCAAACGCTAAGCAAAGTGGCAAATTATACTCTTCGGTCTTCTGTATAACCTGCCGCAGCGTATGAATGCGGCTTGTTCGGAAGGCTCATAAAGCCTACGCTCGAGACGGTTCGTAATGACCCTTGAAAACAGCTTATAAACATGGCTCAGAAGTGAGATGGGTCTATAGTTCTCCAATAAGGTGTTGTCACCTTTCTTGAAAAACAACACCACCACGCTTCTGCTCTATGCTTCTGGCGTGATGCGCTCGAGGACGACGGTGTTGAAAAGCTTAGGGAGACTTTTAGTACCGGTGTTCCACCCGCTCTCAGCAGCTCTGATGTGATACCGTCATCACCCGGCGCCTTGTTATTCTTAAACTGATTCAGGGCCATTCTAATCTCGTACAGGCTGATGTCCGGGATATCTTTGGTGAACTGTCAGGTAAGCTGGGTTTTGGATCTCTGGCCGCGCTATTGGTTATATAGGTTATTGGTTTGGTTATACCCAACATATTTATACATATACGCGTCGAGTTGAGTACCTCCTCTGTTTCTTCGGTTGAAAAGCATTTGATATCATCACACACGTTAATTTTCTCCGCCTCATCTATTCTCAAAGTACCGCTGCAATAAAATTACAATCTTCTGGCCCAGCATTTGCAATAGAGAAATATGTTAAACAGGGAGACCCACTGTCCCCGAAAATATTCACGGGCGTCCTCGAAGAAGTTTTCGGAAAGCTGGGATAGAAGTGGTGTTGATATCGGTAAAAAAAGGTTAACTAATCTTCATTTTGTAGACGATATCGTTATCTTCTCTTCCTCAGCCAGAGAGCTGCAATCAATGCCACAAAATCTAACCACTGCAAGCCTCTAGGTTGGATTGCGGATGAACATGTTAAAGACCAAAGTGATGACCAATGGCATCAAACGTCGGGTAACTGTCGATGACGAAGACATATACGTTCACGATTACATTTATCTTGGGCAAATAGTCACCTTCCAGACGAGACAAGACCTAGAAGAAAAGAGAAAGTTCGGAAGAGCTATTGGGCCATGAAAAAGCATATGAAAAGACACCTTCCGATCACACTAAAGCGCAAGATGTATGTAATCTTTCCATTTTGACTTATGGTGTACAAACATTGTTTTTGACAAACAGGTGTCTTTAACCAAAGTCTAAAAGTCCAAACTCAGGGTTTTCCAAAGAGCGATGGAGCGCAGTATTCTCGGTGACCGGCTAATAGACCGAGTACAAAACACCGAACTGCGTTCCAGAACTCAAATCAAAGATTTGGCTTTCACTGCCGCTAAACTGAAG
Organism: Hypomecis punctinalis; assembly: GCA_949316475.1. Lineage (NCBI taxonomy): Eukaryota > Metazoa > Arthropoda > Insecta > Lepidoptera > Geometridae > Hypomecis > Hypomecis punctinalis. The sequence continues at coordinate 7,462,129 of OX438807.1, forward strand.
TCGCAGTGGGCCGAGTAAGTCAGTCGCATGCCAGAAGACCTCTGGGATAAAATCACCTCCGAATGGGGTCCCAACTCGGTGCGGCCTCGTAGAGGCCTATCTAATAGAGAGTCTGCACTCTCTATTAGATAGCGCGAATACATTTAATCCAAATTGGCAGGCATCAGAACAAGACCGACGCAACTGGAAATCTCGAGGGGAGGCCTTTGCCCAACAATGGGACAGTACAGGGTCATAAACAAACAAACAAACCATTATATTTAGTATTTTCATATACTTACCAAAAAAAACCCGAAAAACTCGAAAAACCCGATTTACCCGGTTTTTTAAATCAAAAACCGAAAACCCCGGTTTTTCAAAACCACCCGGTTTTTGCATGCCCTAGTGCTAAAGCAATACTTCGAAAATCGATTCGAAATTCGAATCGATAAAAAAATCGATTCTTCCGAGAAATACCTGACTGCCCACAGAAAAGAGACCTTCTCTCTTCTGTGTGACTGCCGATGTACTAAACTTATAAAGCGTATTAGCTTTTAAGCCTGTACTAGGCCCAATTATGAAGGCGATATAGTAAATTAAATAGCAAACTACTATTTAGTTCTGTTCTCTCTATCGAATGTCTAAAGTGAAAAAGAAACAGAAATATGCTAATTCGCTATTATAATTACGATGGCGCCTTCATAATTGACAGAACACCTTTTAAATTTACTGTAATAAATTTTATTTATAAATATATTTTTCTCATCACTTCGCACTTTCTAAACCACTATACAAAAGATATCATTTATTTTGGGATACATCTGAAAGAGTGCCGGCCAAAACAATTATTTAGGAAATAATATTCGTAGGTACATAATATTATCCTGTATACATTTTACCCCACATGACCAACCCTCTAGAATCGCCTCGTGTGCAGTAGTTAGTTACCGAGTTTTGAAAACAATTATTTTAAAAATGATTTTATCAACCAGCTATGAATGAAACTAAGACACTGTTTGATGGTCACTTAGGCCAGCGAACGAATATTTTCATGTATTTGATAGTAGACCCTTTTGTGTTCTCTATTGAACTTAAAAAAATGTATTTGAATGACAATCATCAAAATGTTGTTTTTAAACTTTCGCGATTTGAACACATAATTATTATATACTACGGGACTTATCGCGCACTAAAATTACGAGATAAAAACCGTGACCACGGTTGATGCAACTCGGCCGAAACGTCGGGATGAGGAGATGTTTATTTATCTCGTAATTTTAGTGCGCGATAAGTCCCGTAGTATATAATAATCATCAAAATCACTGAAGCCGTTTCCGAGATGTAAAATCAATATTAGTTTAAAAAAAACTAAAAAACACGTTTTCTTGGCATGTCAAACATAAAGTGTAAAATGATTTTTAATATAGGCAGAAAATAATAATGAACAAAAAATATTAATACTATTGTAAAAAAGTGTTTTGTGCTATAATTTTTCATAAATCGAGCATCCCACGCTTTTTTTTACAATATTATTAATATTTTTGTTCATTATTATTTTCTGCCTATATTGGAAATTATTTTACACTTTTTAGTTTGATATGCTATGAAAGAGTGTTTTTTTTAGTTTTTTTTAACCATATTTATTTTTTACTTTTTAGATTTTTTTCTGTTTTTAGTAAATGTATTGTCATCCATCTTTGATAGGTGAGCAAATTTAAAGAAAATGTTATAACTTAAAGTAGGTCAAAATCGAGCTCAAAGGGGTTGGTTACAAGCAAGCAAGCAAACATACAGGTGAGACTAAAAAAAGCCTGTTAATAAAATAAATAAGACAAGCCAGCACATATTAACTACAGTAAAAATCATCTAATACTACTGAATATGCAATGAACGGTACCTGAATAAGCAGGTAAATTGGTAATTTTTTTTTAATATATGAAAGTAATTAATTTCAAAATTCGATAACTACGCAGGAAGTGATTATAGAGGATTGGTCCCATAGTATAACATGTTTAGAATTATATGCATTAATACTATTTGGTCGAAACTATCAGGATTGAATGTTACCTTTTACAAACCTAATAGTTACTCGTAACCAAGATTCCACTTAAAAACATAGGTAGACATTAATTAGTAGTCGGGTTAAAAGGAAGTTTGGCAAAAACGAGTACTGTACAACCATAGATTTATTATGACTTCTACCGATTATGCATCGAGAAAACTATCGAATAACATAATGCAATGCAATAAAATCGTAACTTTGTCCATCACTATTAGAAGTAATGTAAACATTCAATATATTTGCTTATTCGCAATTATCGTTTTATGCTGTGTTGTGAATTAAAATAGATAGTTTTAAATTTCATTTATAGTTCCTGCACTGAACATTTATTCATATTTCAAAAAAATAGACGTGAAAATACAAAAACTACGACTTAACCTAAAAATTATAAACTTTCGCTTTTGTTCTTAGAACACGATTTGCAGCCCCAACCACAGCAGGTAACCACGGTTGTTTTTTATTGTTTGTGCCCTTATAATGTTATACATTCTATTTATTTACACGTTTAATACAATATTTGTAGAAATCACAATCAGCTTTGCTATATGTAGCCAAAACATAAATATGAAGATAATTTCTTATTGGTTGGATGGTCTCAGAATAATGACGGCAACAACTGTCAAAAGCCTTTTGGAGTATAGTGGATGGTGGGGGGCGAAGAATTTGATTACATATTTTTAATGCCATAATCATATGATATAGGGAAGCCAACAATAAAATTAGAGCAATGAGGTGATGTAATGTGAGTTGGAGGGCAAAAATCACAATATAAATCACGCCCTTCCTTCCTACAGGACCTCAAATTAGCAGACCAATATAAGGTCTGAATCTTTGCGGGGGGACATAAGAATTTACTTCTTATCTATTCCCTCTATAATCTAAGGGCGCGCCAGATCGCTCTCGGACGTCCGAACGCTCAAGGTCGTCCGAAGGTGACGTCCGCGACTTATCTCCTATAGTGTGCACGGCTCAGTGTATTTTCATAGTCTAGATACCTATCAGTCGCGGCTGTCAGCCGCGTCCGATAGTATGTTTCCAGCTTACGCTTGTGACAAACGCTGCTGATTAGTTCCAAGGAGGTTTCGAGTGATATCGCATGATCGGCCGATGGGCGGCGCCAGAAGAAATGTCAGATGTCACTTGTGAGTTGTGAATTGAGCTGGTTCGATGGAGGTTGTGTGCGAACTTTGTTGTGTAGAACGGCTCGAGTTGTGATTCTTGATAAAATGGTGGCAGCGTGCGTTACTCTGCGGAACGCCATGTCCTTCGCTTAAAGTTTTCTCTATGATTGTAATCATAAGAGTAATCCTCTGTGAAATAAACTGATTGTTCGTGACTTTGCATTTATCTCCTCGCCCGCTTAACCCACGCAAGCATTGTCGGGTCAGATGGTATAAAATCATTACCACATTGAAGCACCATAACTGATGCGGATCTTTTTATGGATTCGACATCAGAAGTGGGATGGAAGGGCCAGACCAGAGGAGAGGCAGGATTACCAGAAAAATCCTCCCGAATGCATCAAAAAATATCAACCATGAATCAGAGCAATATTATCAAGCAAATCACAAAAAAGATGGCGAATGTTAAATAGAAGACTGCTATGCTACAAGACAATCTATACCGAAAGAACAAGAAGAATAAAACGTGCTTTGTGTACTGTTAACCAGAACAAATCGTTCCAGCCTGTTTTGAGAAGCGGGTCCAGGGTCCAGGGAAGCTGGGAAGGATCACCTGCAACTAACTACCAATCTGCGAGAAGCAGTCTGACAAAACCCCGGGTGAGCTCGTCCAATTTTAGTTAGTACTTCTGCATGTTTTTGACTAAATCTGACTTAGTTGTGTTGAGTTTCTTGGTACCGTGAACGTCGCGTCGCCCGTATTGGTCACTTTTAAGAGAATATTATAAAGAACCTTACACAATAATGAAGTAGACAAAGTAATACTTATTAGTGTTATTTAGTAATAAGTATTTCGTACATATTTTAGAATAATGCGACCCGTTGTTAAATTTTATGTTAGCCTGTTATCATAGCGACCCCAGATTTATGTGTAAAGTAAAAGGCGACGTCTTTCAATACAATTACTTTATTTTCTCTTTCTAATATAGTAGATTAGATACATAATTCCTTTATTACTATATCATTCACGCATCACACTTTTTCTCTCGTTCACTCTTACATGTCATTACATAGCTGCAATAGTAATTTAATTAATATCCATAAACTGAATTGAGCTGAAGTCGAATCTCATATCAAGAAAATGAAGCCGAAAAACTCCCTAGGTCCAGATAATGTCCCACCATACATCCTTAAGGCTTTTAAAGCCAAGTTAGCAGAACCTTTAACATGTATCTTCAATTTAGCTCTAAACAAAGGAACATACCCCACAAGGTGGAAGCAATCCAGAGTCGTGCCCATATTTAAATCCGGAGACAAATGCCTAGCTAATAACTATAGACTTATAGCAATATTATGCAACTTTGCAAAGCTTTTTGAAAGTATTCTACACACACAAATTTACAAACAACTGGAACCATTCTTAAGCGACTCGCAACACGCTCCGTGAACACGAATCTACTGACTTTAGTCGATTACGTCTCAAAGTATATGGACCAAGGTATTCAAGTAGATGTAATTTACCTCGATTTCAAGAAGGCTTTCGATACCGTAGATCATAATGTTCTTGTGAAGAAGCTAGAAAAAATAGGTTTCGCACCCAAACTTACAGAGTTCATCTCAGACAGTATCTCTGGCCGTAGTCAACTCGTTCGACTTGGGTGTTACGATTCTTTGTTCTATCCAACGACGTCAGGCGTCAGTCAAGGGTCATCCTTAGGTCCAATGCTATTCTCAGCAATTATTAATGATTTTGACAAATGCCTTATATACTGTAAATGTCTCATATATGCAGATGATGTTAAGTTAGTGGCTGTTATTAAATCTCTGGACAATATCAGTGCAGTGCAAAAAGATTTATATGCAATAGAGCAGTGGTGTGAACAAACAAACTGTACCTAAATATAGACAAATGTCAGTTTATGAGCTTTACCAGATCTGCGCATACCATCGGACTACAATATAGTATTAACAAAAAACATTTGTCTAGAACCCTATCCGTAAAAGACCTCGGCGTTATATTAGACTCGAAACTTACCTTCCACGATCATATTTATAATCTCACCATAGACTGCTTCAAACGACTGGGCTTTGTTACAAGAAATTGTAAGGAGTTCAAAAATGTTAAAGCCGTCGTACTCCTGTACAACGCTCTCATTAGATCCAAACTAGAAGCTAGTTCTATTGTTTGGAGCCCTTATAAAAAGACATAGGCAAACATATTAGAAAAAGTTCAAAAATTCTTCCTCCGTTTCTTATTTAAGAAAAAATACGTTTATTACTACCCGTACATGTATCCAACTAGCTACCTACAGGGGACATTAGGTTTCAACTCATTAGAAACAAGAAGACTATATGACAACTTACAATGGAGGTTGTGTGCGAACTGTGTTGTGTAGAACGGCTCGAGTTGTGATTCTTGATAAAATGGTAGCAGCGTGCGTTACGCTGCGGAACGCCATGTCCTTCGCTTAAAGTTTTCTCTATAATTGTAATCATAAGAGTAATCCTCTGTGAAATAAACTGATTGTTTGTGACTTTGCATTTATCTCCTCGCCCGCTTAACCCACGCCACACAAGCATTGTTGGGTCAGATGGTATAAAATCATTACCACATTTAAGTACCATAACTGATGCGGATCCTTTTATGGATTCGACATACATGTGTAAAACGAAACGTCATGGTTGTTGATGACACTGACATTGAGGGAATCGAAATTTAATTCTTAGCCGTTTGACACTTTTAGCGTTCTGAGCAAAGAAAATATTTAAGCTGGAAACATACTATCGGACGCGGTTTACGGACGCGACTGACAGCAGCGACTGATAGAGGTTGTGTGTGAACTGTGTTGTGTAGAACGGCTCGAGTTGTGATTCTTGAAAAAATGGTAGCAGCGTGCGTTACGCTGCGGAACGCCATGTCCTTCGCTTGAAGTTTTCTCTATAATTGTAATCATAACAGTAATCCTCTGTGAAATAAACTGATTGTTTGTGACTTGGCATTTATCTCCTCGCCTGCTTAACCCACGCCACACAAGCATTGTTGGGTCAGATGGTATAAAATCATTACCACATTTAAGTACCATAACTGATGCGGATCCTTTTATGGATTCGACATACATGTGTAAAACGAAACGTCATGGTTGTTGATGACACTGACGAATCGAAATTTAATTCTTAGCCGTTTGACACTTTTTAGCGTTCTGAGCAAAGAAAATATTTAAGCTGGAAACATACTTACTATCGGACGCGGTTTACGGACGCGACTGACAGCAGCGACTGATAGGTATCTAGACTATGAAAATACACTGAGCCGTGCACACTATCGGACATAAGTCGCGGACGTCACCTTCGGACGACCTTGAGCGTTCGGACGTCCGAGAGCGATCTGGCACACCGGATGTTTTAAGACTGCACATTGCTAAGTCGCGGCTGTCAGTCGCGTCCGTCAGCGTCCGATAGTATGTTTCCGGATTTACTCCTGGCGGAGAGCGGGCCAAAAGGATAAAAATGGGATCCTATATTACTAAAACTCCGCTGTCCGTCTGTCTTTCTGTCTATCTATCACCATGCTGTATCTCATGAACTGTAATAGCTAGACAGTTGGAATTTTTACACATATCATTTTTGTCGCCGGCATAACAACAAATCCTAGAAATAAAATAAGGGGCCACGGACAACAAACGTGATTTGGCCTTTTTTGCTCGATATTATTCACGGAAACAGGTATGTACCTAGTCACTTGAAATAGTCTCCGAATATTTAGTTGATTAAGCTAAGCACTTTAAAAATAAAATAAATAAAAAAATAAATAGATATTTACAGAAAGCCATATAACAAACGTGGCTTTTTTACACGATATTAATAATGTCAACAATGATCCGAAACATAAAATAGGACAGGAGGCTTTTAATTTTGTGTAGTAAGTAATCAGACTCCACTGCAGAAGCAAAAGATTTGGTGTTTACAGGCTACATAAAGTACATCATATTATATCACCAACCGACCTTATTGGAAATCTATTTGAGTGGCTTATGTCCAGCAGTGGACATCCTACGGCTGATAGATAGATAATATAATCATAGAAAATACTTATAATACTTGCCTTGCCATCTTTAAAGTCGAAGTTGACTTTCTTTTCTTTTTATAAGAATGTTTACATTTTCAGTACTTCTTCATTTAGTTTTGAGCAATTACTTTGGGATATTGTTTACATCCATCATGCCGATAGTACCTATTTCTTAAAATGAATGTCTTTCATTGGTTTTTCATCATTGTTTTGCTTGATAATACCTACATCATTTTGTTATCAACCTAATCTCCTTGCCATAGATGAAGGATAGGTCTTCGCTTCGCTCGGAGCGAAGACCTATCCTTCATCTATTATAAATATCTATTATAATCTATAATAAAGTAATTTTGCAAGAAATCTAGAAGACAAGACAAAAAATATATTTAGAATTTCGAAAATAGGTACAATCGCAGAAATATCAGAGCATCCAATTTTTGACTTCCGATTCCAAGCCTGCTTAATAGTTTATTGCCAATATAAGCAGCAACTAAAACGCTTGCTTAGGTTTTACACTGGTTGGATGAATAGACATATATACAATAGTTAGGTACTTATATGCTGATTCTAAGTATTATGTACGAACTCCTGTGTAGTACGTATCGTGCGGCATATCTAAGGTTTGTTTTTGTCGATGTGTAACAAATGTTATTAAGGCTTGTGGGAACCGCGAACTTGGCCATACAAAAACAATAAACTGTTATCCACCTCTAAAAATTATATAAGTGATTTTTTCCTGCAATCAGCACCTCAATCGCTACGATTAGACGTTTTTACAGTTTTATAAATGACAGTTTTATAAATGACCAAAGCCATATTTTAGGTAAAAACTTTGGCTGAAATATACTTAAACTATAAACTTTTCTGAAAAAATAAGACGTCTCGTACGTTGTAGGTATGTGCAATATTTCTTACTCAAGCTATTGACACCAAAACCATAACATTTTATTACAATTTCAGGGGTGAAAAAAGTTATTTCCGGAACGTGAATTTTATCAAATAAGTACCAAAAATTCTCTCGATGTTCTTCAGAAAACGCGAAAACTGTGGTCGATTCCGACTCCTCTTAATGCAATCTAGGCAAAGTTATTCTCAAGGCGTAATTGACTACGGAATGCATACCATACCTGTTTATAGCAATCTCGGGATTAGCCAACTACAGTCCCGGGTATTTTGAGCCCGAAAACGGTTCCGGGACTCGGGATCCCGGGATTGTATTCTCTAGTCTTGAGTGAAGGAAGGGGTTCAAGTCGCCCGAGACGAAGACAAAAAAACGGAACAAACAGACAAAAACAGACAGACTTGGTTCTGCATACTGGTGTATACTCTACTTTTCATACAGCCTGCGAGAAAATAAAACCCCAAGAATATGAGTAACACTTCATAAACTCACTAGTATCGATATTATGAATTTGTTTTATTTTTAATTATGAGCTAAACTTTGTTGCTGTTAAGATGGACAGATGCATTGATAGAGGAACATGCGACTAACCCCATCTACCTCGTCACCAAAAATCTCTGTGTGTCGCGTTTCAGGGTCCTGTTGAAAAATAAGCTAATTTTAATGCTAATCTTAACCCAATTTAGGTACCTACCTCGTTCATTAAATCTTCGGTTCACGTCGCATGGCCTAGGCATTAGACAAATAAAGGACGGCGTCGATGTCGCTCATTTATGATTTACGCAATGCAAATATATTCCAATTTGAGAGCTACAAAAAAAAATTAAAAAAACAGGCGCTACTTTTTATACACGCTACCAAAAAAAATCACTACATAGTATAAAACAAAGTCGCTTCCTGCTGTCTGTCGCCATATACAAAACTACGCAACAGATTTTGATGCAGTTTTTTTAATAGATAGAATGATTCAAGAGGAACGTGTGCGAAGCCGGGGCGGGTCGCTAGTTAAAAATAAAGGCGTGTCGTTTTTTTGTGTTAACTTGCATGAAAATTAAAAAAAAAGCAGACAAGCGTTCAGGTTTGCGCGCTTCAAAAAAAATAAAAACACTAGCGACTTTTTATACTTGCTACAAAAAAAAATCAGGGCGTGTCGATATGTTGTGTTCACTTCCACAAAAATAAATAAAAAAACAGGCAAGCGGTCAGGTTTACGCGCTACAAAATAAAAAAAAAATATATATAATATGACCCTGTGATGATATTTAACTAGCATGATGAACTTTTCGTGTCATCACTACTCGCGGTCCGGGATCAACTGACCTACGTGTGCATGCTTCACTTGTGACAATAAATTATTTTGAATTTGAATTTTGAATTTTGAATAATACACCTGTGAGAAGCCGGGGCGGGTCGCTAGTTTATTAGTAAACAAATTCGCGCTCATCTTTTCCGGGCGTAATTTATGATGAGTACCTACATAAATACCTACCTAGGTACTAATAAAAAACTGAAAAAAAAACTACAAAATTCGCATTCGCCCCCAACAAAAAATTCTCCTCATTTAACCACCTTTTTCCACGCTTTTGCCATTTCATGTTAGAAGTCTTAGAAGCCTTAAATGAGTTTTATACTCAAAAGCATATTTTCCTTTTCACTTTCTGATTTACCTACCTATCTATAAGATGGCCAAAAAGGTTGCTCCAGCCGATACTGCGATTGATTCAGCCACATGGCGGCCCCAAGAGAAAATTTCAAGCTGTGTCTGTGTAAGATAATTTTATTGATACTGAGATAGGTGCTGTTACATAATAGGTACTTAATTAATAATTATTATCCGGGTACACGGTAGTGCAATCAAACTAGTTGAGCTTATACCTTTTTTTTAGTCAGGGGAAATCTTTTAAAGATACCACCGCACCTCGGGACAGGCGGGTGGTTATGTGGGAGTCCCCGCCCATTTCTTCTTGCGACGGCATACCCACCAAAACCCGTGGGTGTTCCACCACTGCGCCTGGTGTTGGGGCTACGGGCACGCTTTCGCACTCCTCCGCGGCACCCGACAGCGCTGGCCCAAACCGGGCCCCACCTCGGAGCGTAGGCTCCCTCCAGAATGACGAAGTGCCGAATACCAGGCAAATCGTCATCTCTCACCCGGGACCAACCAGCACTAGGCGTCAGACAGTACCCGTCTCCGACAGCCCTGGTCCCGATGCAAAGGGTCAATTAAAGTGGCCCGCGCCTGCCACTACGGCTGCAGAGGATAGGGAGGGCGGCCGACGACATACCGACACTCCCCTTCCCCTGCAGCCCCACCGCCTCCGCCATCACGTTGGTGGCACCCTTTAGGGCCGCTGACAAGATGGATAGGCAACGGCACACTCGCCGCCTGTCCATCCCGTCGCCGCCCCCGCCTCAATGGGCTCGGCCGCGGCTCGCAATGAACGCGACATCGCAGTCCACCTCAGTCGGCGAACCAACCTACTGGCCAGCCTCCGCACGGGATTGTCGAGGCCCAAGACCCGGAGAGGCGGACCCACCACGGGTTCCTCTTAGCTTCACCAGGCTGGCGAGACCTGGCTACTAAGCCCCCCCGCCACGACAAGGTGAGAACCCACTCGGGGAGGAGTTGAGCGTATACCTACCTTTTAATATTAACAACTTAATACGCTATGCGTGCCGGGTGCAAAGCGATATTAAAACAATCTAAATAAAGTATTTTATTTTTGGAAACACACATAATACAAATGGTTAAGAAGGGTTCATAATACAAGCATATTGATATACAGAATCTCCATTTTCCTTGGTAAATGGAATTATACGCGTATAATTCTGCACAAATGAAGTTTTCTTGAAATAAAATGCTACAATATTTCCACCACTTACAGCGATTAGATCTGTGAGTGGATTGTATAGAGAGTGCGCTTTTTTCAGTTTCTCGACCAAGCGGTCTGTAAGTCGATCACTATCCAGAGCAAATTTGTATCCCCAGCAGGTCTGCTGGCTGGTCTTTAGTTCGTTGTATTGTAAGCTTTCCATGTCGATTTCCGTGAAGCTTCCTGTAGGAATAAAGCCGTAATACTGGCCACCTCTAAGTTCTCTTTCAAACTTTATTTGACCAAATTCACATATCATATCCGATTTCACAGCAAAGAGTTGAAGTTCTCCGTTTCCACCGCTGGAGTCTGAACATTCTACTAAATCTGAAACTGTTTTCCCTTTAGTATATGTACAAGAATAGGTCCCTCCTACAGAAAGTTCTCCACCCGCCTCGAGTACTTTGTAAAACGTGACTTTGCCAGAAACCTTAACACCCCAATTGTATCCTTCGCTTGCAGAGTAGGTGTCCTCTGTAGAGACAGTGTAAGACAATTTACAGGCTGCGCGGCGACAAGACACGGATGTCAACAGTCGAGGAGCGTACGTGTGAAACGTACAGTTGAATGGCGCGTGCAACTCGAAGCGTTCCGGGGTATGCCGCAGGGGCTCACATTTTCTCTGTATTGGTACGCCAATAAACTGGTGATTCTTATAGGCTTCTATCAATCTTTCGTGTTGTTTGGTACCAATTTCATTGATATCACTCACCGACTCGGCAGATTTTGTAGCAGATATTTTCACATTTCTTTTAATTTTCGTATTCTGCGCGCATCGTTCAGGCGCGAGCCATGCAAAAGAACTTGTGATCAAACAATGGATCACAAATGATTTCATTAACATCTTATCTTAGTACGGCTTTACCAATAACACGGTCAATATTATAATGCGTAATGAAACTGCCATATGCACTATTTATTTCTCAGTTTATCTGTAATGCGGACTTCGGGGTTAATATGTCATATAATCTTTATGTTTTATATTATTACAGAGATTGACAGTGAGGCACGTGTAAGATAGACAATCGTCTTTGTTTCAAATCTTACTATCGTGATAACTTCATTTTTATCTCATACTTTCACTTAACTAGTTACATATAATTTTACTAACGGATCATTTGCGGCCAATAAGTTACCTATTGTGGTTTTTTTGATCTGAGCACATAACAGATGTTTAAGAAAGTTTCTTAACACAAGTATTTTGGCTGCATATCAACCGCCGTCTTACGAAGGAATCTTAATACAAGCATATTGATATACAGAATCTCCATTTTCATTGGTAAATGGAATTATACGCGTATAATCCTGCACAAACGAAGTTTTCTTAAAATAAAATGTTACAATATTTCCACCACTTACAGCGATTAGATCTGTGAGTGGATTGTATAGAGAGTGCGCTTTTTTCAATTTCTCGACCAAGCGGTCTGTAAGTCGATCACTATCCAGAGCAAATTTGTATCCCCAGCAGGTCTGCTGGCTGGTCTTCAGTTCGTTGTATTGTAAGCTTTCCATTTCGATTTTAGTGAAGCCATCTGAAGGAATAAAGCCGTAATACTGGCCACCTCTAAGTTCTCTTTCAAACTTTATTTGACCAAAATCACACATCATGTCCGATTTAACGTTGAAGAGTTGAAGTTCTCCGTTGCCCCCGCTAGAGTCGGAACATTCCACTAAGGCTGTAACTGTTTTACCTTTATTGTATGTACAGGAATACGATCCTTCTACAGAAAGTTCACCACCGGCTTCGAAGATTTCGGGAAATGAGATTGATCCAGAAATCGTGACTCCCCAATTGTAGCCTTCGCTCGCTTCGTAAGTATCCACTGTAGACACGGTGTGGGACAATAAACAAGATGCACGACGGCACGTGACGGAGGTTAACAGTTGAGGAGCGTACGTGTGAAACGTACAGTTGTAAGGCGCGTGCAACTCGAAGCGTTCCGGGGTATGCCGCAGCGGTTCACATTTTCTCTCTGTCGGTACGCCAATGAACTTGTGATTTTTGTAGGCTTCTATCAAACTGTCATGTTGTTTGGCAGCAATTTCATCGATATCACTCACCGATTTGGCCGAATTTCTAGCAACTATCTTGACATCTCTTTTAGTCTTTCTATTCTGCGCGCATCGTTCAGGCGCGAGCCATGCGAAAGAACTTTCCATCAAACAATAAATTATGAACAATTTTATTAACATTTTGAATATGTATGACTGGTACATACTCAGTAATACATATATCGTTTAGTAATAATGTTCAAGTAAACTTTCCACGCTATTTATTGCATAATTTATCTGCTTCGTGATGTGTAGGGGTTACAGGGCATAATATAATAAAGTAGGTATTACTAGTTTCGGTCAGTACCTATGTATGTATGTTTTTAAACTTTCGCGATTGGAACAGATTATTATTAAATACTACGGGACTAATCGCGCACTAAAATTACGAGATAAATAAATACCTCCTCATCCCGACGTTTCGACCGTGACCACGGTCGATGCAACTTGGCCGAAACGTCGGGATGCATCGACCGAGTTGCATCGATCGTAGTCACGGGTAGACTACGGGTCCAGGATGAGGAGGTATTTATTTATCTCGTAATTTTAGTGCGCGATTAGTCCCGTAGTATATAATAATAATGTGTATGTATATTCCAAAGCAAACAACGCGTCAATTTCAAATCACCCTTGACTGATGCACTCTTAAGTAGGTACTCGTATGTATCATTAATTTAATTGATTCATGTTTGGTACTGAACATCAGTTACGGTCATAGTTTTTACAGTCACATTGATCAAGGGTATCTGCTTACCCTGTTAGTACTAAGCCAAAAGGGGAGGAGATGGAGCCAACCCTAAATTCGAGGAACAAAATCAGCTGTTCCATACCAAACTGCAACTCGGAATCGACAAAATGTACGAAACAGTTATTTTTTTCTATATTCTAGTTTAACCTCATAGTAAAAGTTGTTTACAATGATAGTTTCAATCACCTCCATTCAGCTTAGTAAAGTAAAGTAAACTTTATTGCTTTAAACTGTGTCATTACAAAGATGTTACAAGTACATCGGTTAGTACATCAGTTCTGGATAACCCTGTATAACTTAGATCAAGCAAAGCAAAACATCCGTGTTTTCTTTAAAAATTAAAAACGAGTTTGCGGTGATGTCATCAATTAGCAAGTCTGAACTTGCAAATGATGCATATTATACTAGTTACTAAGATTATAAATTATCTATGTATATTGTATAGTGACCTTATGATCGCCATCTAATAATAAAACAATCAATAAGTAGTAGTAAGTAGGCAGACGCCCCGGTTGTGACCAGCGTACCGGCTGTGGCCATTTTTATATTTGAAGCCTTGTAAATAAGAAACAAAAAAGATAATGGTTTTGAATAAATATGGAAAAAATCTTCGTTTCAGGCTCTTTTCGACATGTGACATTTATATCACCGCATGTGTATGGGAGGTGGGGGCAAAACCGCCCCAATAACAGTCAGTCGATTAAAATATAGAGAAAATAAAGCAATTTACCAATTTTCACGCTTTTATTAAGTAATATAATACTATTTTTCTTACACATTTAATTAGTTTTTACGCATGAAAACATCATAAAAAGTGGATAGAGCCTCAAAACTTAATAAATACGAAAAACCGGTGTTGCCCCTACAGTGGGGCACAACCGACCCAGCACTTTTAGTTAGGGGCACAACCGATTTTTGCCGTAATCGTCTTCTTCATCCATCCCTGCACAGGCCTCATGAGCCCATGTGGTTTTGTCCCCAGGCACTCGTTTTGAAAATTGATGTCCGCTGTGTCTTGTATTTTGATATTTTGAGGTAAGGTTACTAACAAACAATGTAAACATAGCTCAAATAAATGCTCTCTAGATTAGTAAATTACTTAATCATGCAACTAGTAAATCATTCTACTTATTGCATCTAAAAAATTGGTACGTAATTATAAGAAATTTACTAAATATAACATATATGCAAATTATTTTTTTCTTTACACAACCAACGACGCTGACACAACATGTCAAGAGAGCGGCCATTGAAAATGTGTGACACTGCCGAAAAAATTATGCCATTTCAAAAAATAAACGGCCAAAATGGTAAAAAACGGTTGTGCCCCTACATGCGGTATTAAGACCCCCACCTCCCCATAGATTTTTCAAAATAATCTTTTAAAAACGAGAAGTGGTAATTTTTTTTGATTTCTTATGGAAATCCTTAAGGGCTCCTTTGTAAGTAATCTGCAATTATTTTGATTGTATGTAAGTATTTTGTTTCGAATTCGATTCGAATCCACTCGAGAACTTTTTGCTCCATGGGTCATCAGTGTTATCTGTACTATGTATGAGTCCTGCATTAGCGATGCGCTCTACAAAATTGACCTTTTTTGCAATTTCGAAGTAAAGTAAATATATACCTACTTAGTTGTTTTAGTTATGTTAACTATGAACACCTCTTTAAATTCCTACACTGTATTACCACTAAGAAGTGGTGGACTTAGGTATTTGCCGCCCGTGGGCTGTTGAATTATTTCCTAAGCAGTAAGTACCTAAAAATAATCATAATAATATGTTGTTTTGAAGTGAAAACTTAAGCGGCCTTGTGCACTTTTTTGGGATGGGTAAAAACATGTTAAACTCACGTCAGGACACGTGACCTCATCGAAAATTCGTAAGACGGAGGGAGAGTAGACCGCCTGCGCGGCGTAATATCCTCTCTACCGCGTGAGTCGTTTCGTGAATTGTTTCGTTTAGCGGCGCGCGGCGCAGGGCGCTTGCGCGAGTGTGCGTGTGTGATATCAATATTGTATTTTACTACATAAATGATAGTAGTACCTACTTTTATAATGATAAATAAAGCAATTCGTGCAAAATTATTTCCTAACCATTCCAAAAATTCATAAATGCACAACGTTAATGTTCAAGTTTTTACTTCTGCTTGCACTCCCGAAATGCATCCCGTTGTTTTTTTTTTGACTATATAATATTTATTAGGTACTAGCTGACCCGGTGAACTTCATCTCTCCATCTGTCAACTGTCAGTGACAACTTTTACATACCGGAACATTTAGTAGGTATGGGAAAATGAAATTAATGTTTTTATTATTTTTCTCGCAACTTATGTAAATTTCTCAGCGTTTAAACCTTCCATTAACTTCTACAAATATTTCAAGACCAAAATTAGGCAAATCGGTTCAGCCGTTCTCGAGACTCAGCGAGACTAACAACCACGATTCATTTTTATACAGGGTTATTTCTAATCAATTAGCATCCTTTTAGGGGCTTATTCTGTGCATCAATACTAACAATTTTTGTTCTACGAAACAAAATTTTTTGTTGTTCCATAGAAAAATATCATTCACTCGCGACAAAATGTATGGAACAGCTGATTTTTTTTGAGTTTTGACAAAAGTCGTAGACCAAAAGTTGTTACTTTTTAAGTACAGAACAAGGCCTTAAAAGGATGCTAATTGATTAGAAATAACCCTGTATATAGATAGAAGATAGATTTACTCGCAAAATTTTTGCATTTTCTCACCGTTTAAACCCCTTTCCACGGCTATTTCAAGTTCAAAATGAGCCAAATCGGTACAGCCATTCTCGAGTTTTAGCGAGACTAATAACCACGATTCATATATAACGGGACATTAGTTTTAAGTTTATTTTTAAATAGTACCACTTAGTATAATTTCGAAGGACTAGGAATGGAAGTGGCAACATTCCTGGTGTAGGTAACGCTTGTAACAAACGCTGCTGATGAGTTTCGAGGAGGTTTCGATTGATATCGCATGATCGGCCGATGGGCGGGAAAATGCGATGATGACTTGACAGATGTCACTTGAGGTTGGTAAAGAGAGCTGGTTCGGAGAGGTTATGGTGAACTGTGTTTAGAACGGCTGAAGTTGTGATTTCTTGATAAAATGGTGGCAGCGTGCGTTACGCTGCGGAACGTCATGTCCTTCGCTTAACCCTACAGTGGTCGCGCGGATTACATATGTAATCCAGTCATACGAAACGGCTAATATTATTAACACTAATGACCCGAAGTTTTTACGTTTCCTGGTACTTTAAGCTGGATAACTAACGAATGCGCTCAGTGCTGCGCGAGTGTCGGTCGCACGCGGTCGTCCCCACTGCAGGTCCGCAAAGTCGGTGGATTACACCTGTACGCCGTGCGACCAATTACGTAAGTATTTTTCACTTAACTTTTTTGTTTGTTTTTATTATTTTTCCATCTATAACTAGTGTTATACACATAATCATTAATTATATTTGCTTTGGTATGTGTCAGCAATTGATAATCTTGTTTTTTTAGGAATACAATGAATAGTCGGGAAGATGAACAAATACTGTGGTGGCTGGCTGAAGATGTTGATCAAAACGATGCCATCGGTGCTCCATCGAGTTCTGACGCCGAAAAAGATTGTCTTGAGGAGCAGAACCATCAGTCGGAATTTGAACAAGATGAGGCATTGGAGAATTCTTCTGAATCTGAAGATGATGAGGATTGTAGGAGACGCGATGATTTTTATGCAGGCATTGATAAAAAAATATGGGCAAAATCGGCTTCATATGTTCCCAAACTAAACAAAGTGGTGATTGACCTTGTAAACCTCAGTGCACTAAACACGTTGTGCATCTTTACGGCAAACAAAAATTGCGACCCTTTTTGTCGTCGTGACTTCCTGATGGACCTGTCTCTGGCGTGGATGAAACCTCTGGCTCGCCAAAGATTGGACACAAAGACATTGCCAAGAAGTCTTACATTTAAAATTAATGACTTTCTTTGTCTTTATCAACAAGAAAACCAACAAGCGCCGTCGACATCGACGCAAAGATCTTCCGTCGGCCGTTGCTAGGATTGCGGGAGAGCACGTAATAAAAGCACACGAAAAGTGTGTAACGCGTGCTCAAAATTTATTTGTGGTGACCATTCCAAGATTGTGTGTCTAAAATGTCTCGAAAACACTAATTAGAATCTAATTTTTACCAATATTTTTTTTATGATCTAAATTAATGTGAAGGGTGTGATTTTTAGCGCCAAAATAGAGGTTTTTGCACTTTTTACTATTAATTGTTACACAGAGGTTGTGTTTTGATTTTGTTGATTTTTTCTAATTACAATATCCCTATTTGTAAAATTTTTAAGGTAAATAAAAATAATTTAAACACGGGTGGCTTTTTATTTCAATTTGAAATTGGTATACATATGTAATCCGCGCGACCATTCCCGCAACTTTTCGAGGCGCGACTACTGTAGGGTTAAAGTTTTCTCTATAATTGTAATCATACGTAATCTTCTGTGAAATAAACTGATTGTTCGTGACGTCGCAATTTAGCTCCTCGCCCGCTTAACCCACGCCACGCCACACTGAAATATTGTTGGGTCAGATGGTATAAAATAATTACCACATTGAATCACCATAACTGATGCGGATCCTTTTATGGATTCGACATATATTATATATATATATATTTAATATTTTATTTTTGTCAATGATAAAAAAATAGAAATTTGCCTCCCCATAAAATCTGGCGCTCTAGGTTCCAGCCTACTCAGCCTGCTGGTAATCCGCCCCTGCCACTAAGTATAGAACGGCATCCCCGGGTTAGGTGCAAATAAAACAAATGTAAAATCTAATGGATTAGAAATGTATATTGTTGAGTACAATCGACATTCACTTCCGAGATAATCCATACAACCAGATCGACAGATCTAACCAACACTCCCTCCAGAAATTATTTAAAATGACAATTTTACATTTTGAAAATGACAAATTTAATGCTACTAATCGAGTAATAGAAACTGTTAACTACGCTATCGTTATTATTATTAGAATATTCAATAAAATCTCATAAAATGATTGTGTGCAGAAATCATTTGGAATTAAAATTAAATGGAGAAATGCTTTGGTTACGACAATTTCCACACACAACCGTGATCGTAAATTGATTAAAATCCAAAAACGACATTAATATTAATTATGCTAGTGAGTGGCTAAGACAGTGCCGATTCTGCATAACATTCTTTACATAAACTAAATTTCTTATGACAAACTAAATTAGGTACAAAGTTATGGTAACAGATTGATGACTAACAAAAGTTTTTCATAGAACTAACAAAAATGTATGAAGCCACATAAATACGATAAGTATCCGTTTACTAGAATACTGTGGCATTTGTTAGATTTAGATTATATATAAAAATGTTACGCTAGAATCGACGTCAATAGATCTAAACTGAAAGTGCACTTGAATACAGTAAATATTTTACTCCAGAAGCATTCTCAGTGAGGTCATTCGACGTAGTGTCAGGTGACCTTACTGACCAGCGCTGTAATATCATGGTTTATATTTTAATTTGGTCCATACTAATGATTACGTAAACATAAGTCATGATTATTTGGTATCACCAACTTATCTTTGAGCAAATGAGTGGGTACCAATTCACCAATATACCTTTTTTAAGAATCATAAATGTAATTTACACGAAACCTTTTGAATCGTAAGTTACACCGTTACCTAGGTACCCAACAACACATCAATACAATGCATTTTGAGAATAAACACAAAAGACGAAAAAAATATTTTAAACTGCACTGCACTCTGTATTTTTTTAAGAGATTTTTCAATGCAATTCCTTTCGTTTGGAATATGCATACAGAAGTTGCAGAATACTGCCGAATATATTGTCTTTGGTCATAAAGAATTGCTATACAAAAATCCAAAATGATCTTACTGACTGACTGATCATAAACCACATACCAGACACACACGTGCCGTGAATTCACGTTATGTTGAATTCAACATAATAGTTAGAAAAAACGAATTAACTGCTGCTAGGGGCTGTGGGGTGGTTGAAGGCCCGTATCAAATACAAATCAGTAATTGGTAACGCCATAGAAGTAGGTAAGACTAGATAGATATGATGCCTAAGTTTCCCCAAGCCGTAGAAAGTACGATGAAAGAGTACCCACTCAGTTCTTCAGATAAGTTGATAATAAAGTACATGTACAAGCTATAACAGACTGAATCTTAGCTTCCAAGCTTTCCAAACTTATGCGCGGCGCAACCCGCATTTTGGCATCATTTGACTCCTAAACGCCAATTGTGGGATCAATTCACAATAAATATGATGACTGGGTAAAAAATTAATAAATAATTCATCCTTGAGTTAGGTTGTCAAAAAACATTAGAAACGTATTTTTTCTTTTGTCAATCAAACAACTAATAACAAAGATAAACCTTGTCAACGTTTAGGAGCGGGGGTCGGGATGTCACCTCTCTTACAGAAGTCTGTACAAAAATAAAGAATTAAATTCTTTATTTAAGACACTTGTGACTTCACGCGGAACTTTGACGGGTATATCTTCATCAATATTTGTTTAATTGACGAAAGAAAAATACGTGTCCAGTATTTTTTGATAGTCTTTCTGACGGACTAATTATATTTATTAATCATCATGCCTGTTGCCAGCCGCTTCAGAGTCAGCGAGTCATGCTGTACGTTCCTATCACAGAGTAAGACCAGAAAGAACATGAGAAACTTCATCAACTTTTAAGTTTACATAGGTAGAGTCTGATTTATGGAACACAGGCAGAGTCGTATGTTAATACATTATTATGTAGTAAATAGTACATTTACATCAACTTGGCATTTTTTAAAAATGTTTTGAAGACTATTTACTAAGTACTTATAACAGCTGCCGTAACACAGCAGTACCTAAATGATTATATTTTTGCGCGCCATATATATATGTAAATGGGCCACCATAACTTGAAGCGCGAACATTCGGTAGTGACGAAAAATATCGGCATGTTCGTTCTGTTTTTTCTCTGTGATTCACATTTAACTTCATTAACTGAAGTAATTTTTTCGCATTAATACGAATAAGTTGATCAATGTGAACGAGTTTTTCTTAATGTTGTACAAATTTACTGAAAACTGAATAATAGACAATAATAACTGATCGGTTTGGCACATTCGATTGTAACAATATAATTTTCAGTTCAATTTTAGTAAAATAAAGTTACAATTATAGTTAATATAAGAAAACGCTTGACCATAGTGCATGTAATGATTAACTTCAACATTATTAATACCTAAGAATAACATCAAAATATTGCAAAATCGTAAGCCTTTCATGGGTAAAATTAGTTATTGACATAACAACCGACTTAAGGTAGACGTTCTAATCCCGTTATCGTACCCTGCGAGAGCCCGAATTTTTTCCACATTGTTTGAGCTGGTAAAAATCAAACTACGGAACAAAATTTGACTAAAAAAAATATAGAACTATTCCGCGAGTGTCTTTACGCAGACAAAGGAACACGCAAATCTGTTCACAATGGCGGAGACACCGCGTACAAAAAAAAAATCGAATTGAGAACCTCCTCCTCCCTGCAAGTCGGTTGAAAATAAACAATTGAGGAGATAATTATGCGTTTTCATACAAAATAAATTAATTTAGAATAAGCATACTCTTTAAATTTAATAAGTATTTACACTCGTAATCAAAGTGAAAGGAAGTAAAATTGCAATTGATGCGTGGAATTTTTAGCTTTATTTAATGTGAAATAACTATAGTTATTGATAATTAGATTTTTGTGTATACAGGGTTACACAAAACTTTTCACTTGTAAGTCACTCAGCATTATACAACTGTACTATGGTACAGCTACGTAGATAGTATAGGTAGGCAGATATTTTTCTGTGGTGCTCACCCTGACATTGTAAAAACAACATCCATTTCATTTGCCGTGTGTTGCAGTTTTTTTATGATACAACAGATTTTTTATATGACCCTACATTTATGGTATGGTTATTCATGTAACCCTGTATAAATAAGTAAGGCTGAGTACAATAATCAATTACATCACTAAATTATGGAAAATATTTACACATTTTGGCACAGGTGACGGTGCATCGTCAGTTTAAGATGTCAAATATCCATTAATATTAAAATATCATAAGTTCGTAATAAAAGTTTCCCTACAGACCTGTATTTATCTACGGGCTTAATCTACACGAGTAGGTGAGTTTTAGGCCTATATTTTTGAGTTATCAAAGGATACAGATTGCTATCTTACGACGAGGTACATAAAAGTCCGAATGAAATGTATACAACAACTTTAAATGTTTACAATACATTTGTAATAACGATTTAGTCTTTAACAAAGTTTAGTAGGGGATTCTTATTTTTTGTAGATGTTTTTCTTCATACAAGAAGCTTTTTAATTGGCTGGGGAGCTCGCAAGAGTACGATAGAAAAAAAACGTATACATTTTTTTATTAATTAATTGTTTAATTACTGTATACATTTTTAATCTACGTATACATTCTTTATAAAATATGTTTTCCACGATTATGTCCGCAACATAAACCTTCCCAGAGATATTTGTTTTAACTTTTGTGTTCAAATGAAGATGAATGAATTCCTGAAATCTTGTTTATAATGTAGGTACAGAGAATATCATCTCACGCGAGGTCTCTACTCTCTAGCCAGCTAAAAAGCAGTTTGTATATGACCAATACATAAAAAAAATAACTTTCATCGATATAAATAAACAAATCTAACAGATAATAAATTAAATAACTTTTAATTATTTTAACAATCACATCATTAATGACTAAATCGCACCATGGCAGTATTAAATTCATTCCGAATTCCGAAACAAAACTGAATACTCTACAAGTTATTTTTGTAATAAACAATCCGAAAATGTGTAGGTTTACCTAACTAATATGGACCGAATCAAACCTCTTGGCCGCTGTAAAGTTAGCTGCAAACTACGTGAAACCCAATCCGTGCGCAGCTATTATTTGAGTAGCTAACTGCACAGACATCAAGAACTTTGGTTCGGCCTATACTTGGGTTTTTTACAAACTTACAGACTTGGTGGCGCCACCACCACTGTGAGTTGGTAAAAGATAAACTCTTACTCATTTGGAGTAACCGTCAGAGTATGGCCTAGCTTAATTGGTAAAACACCGGGACGGTAACCCAGATATGCAGGTTCGAATCCTGCATCACGAGAAAATTTTGAATTGTTTATCACAAAAACCTTTGCCCTTTAAACATAGTGAGGAAAGCTCTATAAATAGTGTCAAGATCGAAGCTATCAAATAATTAAATTAAAATAGCAAACTAACGCTAACATATCTTAGGTCTACGCTAAAAATAATAATTATCGCAATAATTAAAAACTAATTCTCACTGAACACGTCCAATTACATATTTATATATTAGATATTATTAAGAACATTAACTTCGAAATTAAGGATACAATACTTCTGTTCACAGCGTCAACTAACCAAGTAAAATGTTAATAAATGCTAAGCAAAGCAGTAAGCGAGGTGGGAAATCATAAGAGAATTAAACATGAAAAGGCTTTTCAAAACAGATCTTATATACTGGGTGGTCAATGGTATAAGACGAATCATACAACACGGCCGATGTGAAGTTCAGTCAGTATTGGATATTGCGCAATTACTGCGCAATATCCAATACTGACTGAAGCTCACACAAAGCTGCGCGATGTTTGGATATTGCGCAGCTTGTAGCTAACTTCACATCCCCCGACTTGGATTCGGCTTACAGTCACAGCCGGCCACGTACGGTCGGGTATAATATTATGGACTTTGGCGCCCGGGTCGTTTCAGTAGTGGGTCGGTCGCGACCAGGGTGGTAAAAAAAGATTGATCGAGAACGGCCGCGTGCGCGCCGCAAGACAGAAAAACGCAACGATCACACAGTGTTACAGCGATCACATAATGTGGGGTCGGCCTATGGTGACGTAACCGCTCCCTGCCCAGTCTACGGATAGTGAAAAGAACATCGACAGACTAGCTATACATTTGCATAATCGAGATTACGCACACAAGATTGAAACAAATGTGAACTAAGCAGTTTTACTTGGCAGAAAATTAAAGACCTTACCTATCTTCAGATGATCTATCATAAAGTATAAGTGAGACAAATACAGGCAGTCCTCGACTTACGTCGTTTCGATTTACGTCGTTTCAAGTTACGTCGAACAATGTTTTGACACTATTCCTTAAACATACGTCATTGGTTTCGATTTCCGGCATAGGATAATTCACTTGTCGCGAGGTCAATGTCCGTGGGGCCGTCGGGGCGCGGTGTCGCCGTGCGGGGATTACCCCGCACATGCCGCAGATTTTGATTAATTATTTCAGGGACACCGGACAATCAAGATTTTACATGTAAACATATTAAAAAAATATGTCTCGACTTACGTCGTTTCGATTTACGTCGCGTATTTCGAGAACCTAACATGCCGTAAGTACGAGGACTGCCTGTAGTAAGTATATGCAAGGAGGAAATCCTAAATTATAAACTGTTTTACTAATAAAAGCGAAGTGGAATAGGAATTCTGAAAACATGTGCTTTAACAAATGCGACGAACATGTTTTCCGGTGGAAAAGCAACTTTACAGTTTTTAATTAAAGTTTGATGAAATTAAATAAATTGGGATTGAGGTATTGCCATAACTTTCTAAAATTTTCTGCCATATAGTAACTTATACTTAGTATTTAAAAAAAAAACATGCTTTCTCAGTGAATCTTAGAATTCATGTTGTCTTGTCATGTAGTTACACAAGTAATGCCTATGACTTATTTACAAGTGAGATCTTAATACAAAGTTGATTAGATAGACTTAGCTTATAAGTTTTTAAAACTTGTAACATTATATTAATTTATATAATATATCTGACCACGTCAGCGGAAAACAGGATGTTAAAGGCGCAAGCTAGCAGACACTAATTGTAAGGTTAGGAAGTAAATTTTCTATTAGAACTATCCAAAATTACGATTATTTTGGTGTTAAACATGTTCTTGAATTCTAATATATGTTTTGTTAGTCATACAAATGCTACTTACTGATGTTAGGTTCGCATAAAGGTATCGAAATCAAATGTCAAATGTTCCTTTAGTTTTTTTTTTTTTATTTTGTACAAAATTGATTGGGCTCAAGAGGTATTTAGCACATTGAAACGTTCGATAAACAAGCGATACACGAACAATAATTTTATTGTTCATTTATCATTATTTGTCGGACTTAATCTTTAGTCATATTGTTTAAGCAAGATTTTTTTAATTTTGACTTGAGCGCCGGCAAAATGTCTGTATTAATGTGTAATTTGCAGTATTAGTGTTTCCGCATAAGCCATCCCGCAAATGGATACGGCTTTGTCATCAACCAATCACAGGTCTTTATTTCAGACTCGATTGGATGAACAATAGAACGCACCAGTCTGCGTGATACTTAGTAAAATAATGTATTGTTCTTCCTAAGTTTAACTGTTTTGTTGTTATATACGATGGTAATACAACCTCAATAGAGCATTGAGTTCCCCAGTTCTACATTATAGTGGTTAGGTACTGGCTCATGTTAAAAACACAGTATTTTGTTTTTGTTAAACTTGTTTTTTTTTTGCTAAACTGACAGGACAGCAATGGCGAAATACAATGTTGTAAAATAACTTGGTAATAGTTCTTCAGTAATATGAGCCAGTGTGACCTTAAATAATAAAACTTACGCCTAAAAGAATAGAAATACTATTATAAATACTATCATAAAGTATAGCGAAGCCGATTTTCCGAAAGTGAGCTTCGGTAATACTAGTTTGAATATATTATTACTGAAGCCGATAGGAACTCTTTTTTTAGTTTGTAGAATAACTAACAGATTTGATATTTTTCCTGCAATAAACACTTTTTATACTCTTAAAATATTACTTGACCTCTGCGACAGTGACATTGACATAGAAGATATACATTTTTAGTGTTGAGATAGTGGTGGAAAAAATCGATTTTCAAACAATGTTGTAATGAAATCGAATGAGTAGTTGAAGGTGAGAAATTGGATGTTATTTACTTACTATTATTTAAGATCAAGTATGTACACATGTAAATAATGTTGTGATATTAATTAAATACTCATAATCATGTAACGATAGTATTTATCGACGTTTTTCTTTATTATAGATGCTAATTTAACATATAATTGGGTTTAATTTAATTACACATGTAAAAATGTTATGATATTAAAATATGTATACAATAAAATTATTAATAAATTAAGTTTAATTTAAAATATCGTTAGTATAAACCATCGATATTTTAAATAAAACTCTATCTAAAACTCTGTGGTCACGATCATTCGTCGCCCATCACTAATCGGCATGCCCATAAAGTATGACATTGACAGGTACTGTCTGTACTATTAAGAAATTCAGGACTTCATAGGCGTGATTTTTCTGACAGCTGTCGTAGAGATCAAGTTAAATTTTATAGAGTATAGTAAATAGTTTTCAGCCAGTGCATAGAAAATTTGTAAACCATTCTTATTACAAACATTGAAAATTTTCCTATAAAAGTCCTGTCATAACTGAAATGACCACAACTTTTGCGGTTATTGGAAATGCAGAAAAAATAAAAAAAGTTATACCTATAATAACCTATATATGTAGTTTTTCGACAGTGGCTACAGCGTACGTAAAAGAGTCGGCTTTTAATAATATTTTCAAAACCATCGCTATCGACTTCTTTCGACTACAATATAGCAATGCAATATTCCAAGTGCTAAATGATGCTAAATATTCATCAAGCTATTTTTAGCATTGCAATTAATACGTCGAATAAGTCCATAACATACTAAAATCAACTAAACACATTTTAATGTCATTTATTACAATTCAATTTAGAATCAAATGCTTTCCTTTTTTAAATTCACAATTATTTAATCTAGCAAGAGTGTTTACATGATTTAAATGTATTTTTAATTAGTAATATTATTAATTAAGTTAGTAAGGCTATTTAGTAGACGATTACCGACAGCAAAGAGCTGTTGTTAATTTGTATCGATATTAGGAAGCAAAATATAAATTATATTAATATTAGTGTATGGTAAGAAATTGTTTATAAACAGAAGTATAAGAGACTGCGCTAAAACCTTAAACGGTGGTTGTGTCACTTAAAATGGTGTAATATATCTTTGGTACGGAATCATGTTAGTAATCTAAT
The DNA here is from genome assembly GCA_949316475.1 of Hypomecis punctinalis. Lineage (NCBI taxonomy): Eukaryota > Metazoa > Arthropoda > Insecta > Lepidoptera > Geometridae > Hypomecis > Hypomecis punctinalis. Next base: position 7,489,191 of record OX438807.1, read on the forward strand.
ATCGGTACAAATTACAATCGAATCAAAAAAGGTACACATACAAACAAACACATGAAAACACAATCACACAACTTCACTCACTCTATACACACACACATGATTGGATCATACACCAAAAAATGCAATCCTAAATAAAAATACAGATAAGATAACGTAACGCCATAGACAATGAAAACTTAATCACCTTTTATTCTCAATATCTACAAAAAAATCAAGGGCGAGAAAATAAGACGCCCAAAAATCACTAGCTACTTATCAGTAATGACGAGATTCAAAATATTGTATCTAAGCGTTGATAATATTCAGGTAAAAACGTAGGAGACATCTAAAACTTTAAAATGGTCATCCACACGACACGACATTTATATAATATACATAATATACAATCAACATTGATATGTAACAATAACAATTATTGAAAATTAAACACAAACGCCTACCACACAGGAGTGCTATTATCTACCGATTTGTGTTTTTGAATATTTTATAGTTAGTAGCATGTGCACTGTATTATTAATTTTTTTGTTTAATTTGGTTTTGAACGCTACGTGCATTCGGCTAGCGCTTTAAAACTTTAAAAGAACGCTATAAAAGCGTTTCGTAAAATGTTGACGAATATTAAACATGGCTATGCTTATATTATGTAGAAGCTTATTTTGGAAGACGAAATCATCTACACTTTATAATAACTTTGTGTAAAAGAATTAAGAAACGCCTTAAAACGTTGGCAACATCTACGTAACGATTAAGATTACGTAGATATGACCAACGTTTTAACGCGTTAAAAAGTTGTCACATCAGCGTTAAGCGTAACGTAACGGCTTAGTTAACTAATTAATTTACGCGTCAAGATGTAGGTGGAGTAGTACAGTTATAGTGGTGTTGTTTATTGGCACATGTATTTATTTTTTATTTACTTGCACAGTGCGCATACTTTATCGAATGAATCGGACCTGTGTGGTTGGCAATACTGAATATCGGTTAATCGAGTGGCCCCAAGATTATGATGAATACAACAATGAATAAATTAAATTGCTTAATTATGCGCAGAAACTATACCAACATTGATATTTCTCTATGACTATAACAAGACCAATATTTTACTATAAAATGTAAATTATTTGTTAATGTTGGTACGATAATTTACAATCCGCGACAGATTAAAAATACTTAGCTAAGATAGAGAGCATCAAACCATAATATCATCAATCCATATTGCTTGAGAAAATTCGTTGAGATTTTAGAATTTATTGCAATTAAAATCAATTATTGCATCAAATATATGATTAAGAAATTACAATCTAGTCATGTCGTTCTGGATGTAGAAAAAAGATACTTAAATGAGATGATCAATTTAACTTTTTTTTTGGGTTACGTTCTGATTTTGAACGTTGTTTGAATTGAGATTACAAAACGAATGTTTCTTGAGAAATAAACTCCGAACTTAGGTTTAACAGTCGAGAATGAACGAGATAGCGAACTGGCGCCGCGTGAGTGACAGAGACAGCCGATAGTGAGAGAGATAGCGCGCGTCGGTCCCAACCGCTTGGCGAATTCCGAATGACAAGAAGATTCTTCAATCCTGAAATATAATGCCAAATAATTAAACAGTAACTCCTACACCTACACTTGCATGTCAACGCGTAAATAAGTGCGCTAATTAAGCCGTTACAGACCGTATCCTAAATTTTAACTCGCCAAAACGTTGGTCACACGTATCTACGTAACGGATTATTTAGCGCGCTAACATTTTATGCGTTAAGATGCAGGCGGAGAAGTAGCATAAGAATACCTACTAATAATATTGTATCGCACAACAATTAAATAAATAAGTATTGGGTGGCATATTAGACATGGTCTCTGGAGTCAAATAGGCGTGGATTCGAACCAGATTCCCACCCAGGAAATCATTTTTGCGATAAACATAGAAGTTTGCTCTGTGTCTGCATGTTATTATCTATTTAAGTATAAATCTGAAAAATAATTATGTTGGGGGCACTCCAAACTAAGCAAAGCTTGTGACATGGTTGCCATAGACTGATATATTTCAAAAACATAATTATTTTTTAAATAGATAATAACATCCAGACACAGAGCAAACTCCTATGTTTATCGCAAAATGATTTCCTAAATGGGAATCGAATCCACGCCTATTTGACCTAAGGGTCAGGGTCACTAACCACTGGACCACTGAGGTAGCCAAATACAATTTTATTAATATTAGGTAATTAAACAAAACAAATAATTTTATACAGGTTAAGTGACGTACCCGCTGAGTTCACACGTGCTTAGGGTTACCATATCTCAGGATTTGTCCTGAGATTTCAGGATTTTTCGACTTTTCTCAGGATAGCGGCCGGATTTTGCAAATCTCGTGATATCTCAGGATTTTCAAAAAAAAACACAGGTTGCATGTTACATTTTAAAGATTTCTTTAGTTGAAGTTAAACAAAATAAATATAATCTTCTGATTGAATAGAATATCTTGAATTGAATAGTTAAAATCAATACTTATTTATCCAAGTAAAAGATAATAAAATATAAATAATAAATAAACGATAATAATACGTTTTGAAGAGAAAGTTCTCAAACTGCATAAAATCTCAGGACTTTTCCATGGAAATCGGGCCTTGTCTCCGGTCTTTTGATTTTTTCATCTGGTAACCCTACACGTGCTGCACGTACTCCGGAATTAGAAGCCCACGAACTCGGTCTGGTCGAGGTTCATCATGAACAGTACTGTATGTAACAACATTGTAAGTAACATCACGTACCCGCGGAGTTCACACGAGCTGCACGTGCTGGTCGAGGTTCATCATGCACAGTACTGTATGTAACAACATTGTAAGTAACATCACGTACCCGCGGAGTTCACACGAGCTGCACGTGCTGGTCGAGGTTCATCATGCACAGTACTGTATGTAACAACATTGTAAGTAACATTACGTACCCGCGGAGTTCACACGACCTGCACGTGCTGGTCGAGGTTCATCATGCACAGTACTGTATGTAACAACATTGTAAGTAACATCACGTACCCGCGGAGTTCACACGAGCTGCACGTGCTGGTCGAGGTTCATCATGCACAGTACTGTATGTAACAACATTGTAAGTAACATCACGTACCCGCGGAGTTCACACGACCTGCACGTGCTGGTCGAGGTTCATCATGCACAGTACTGTATGTAACAACATTGTAAGTAACATCACGTACCCGCGGAGTTCACACGACCTGCACGTGCTGGTCGAGGTTCATCATGCACAGTACTGTATGTAACAACATTGTAAGTAACATCACGTACCCGCGGAGTTCACACGACCTGCACGTGCTGGTCGAGGTTCATCATGCACAGTACTGTATGTAACAACATTGTAAGTAACATCACGTACCCGCGGAGTTCACACGACCTGCACGTGCTGGTCGAGGTTCATCATGCACAGTACTGTATGTAACAACATTGTAAGTAACATCACGTACCCGCGGAGTTCACACGACCTGCACGTGCTGGTCGAGGTTCATCATGCACAGTACTGTATGTAACAACATTGTAAGTAACGTCACGTACCCGCGGAGTTCACACGAGCTACACGTGCTGGTCGAGGTTCATCATGAACAGCACTGTATGTAACAATATTGTAGTAACGTCACGTACCCGCGGAGTTCACACGAGCTGCACGTGCTGGTCGAGGTTCATCATGCACAGTACTGTATGTAACAACATTGTAAGTAACATCACGTACCCGCGGATTTCACACGAGCTGCACGTGCTGGTCGAGGTTCATCATGCACAGTACTGTATGTAACAACATTGTAAGTAACATCACGTACCCGCGGAGTTCACACGACCTGCACGTGCTGGTCGAGGTTCATCATGCACAGTACTGTATGTAACAACATTGTAAGTAACATCACGTACCCGCGGAGTTCACACGACCTGCACGTGCTGGTCGAGGTTCATCATGCACAGTACTGTATGTAACAACATTGTAAGTAACATCACGTACCCGCGGAGTTCACACGACCTGCACGTGCTGGTCGAGGTTCATCATGCACAGTACTGTATGTAACAACATTGTAAGTAACATCACGTACCCGCGGAGTTCACACGACCTGCACGTGCTGGTCGAGGTTCATCATGCACAGTACTGTATGTAACAACATTGTAAGTAACATCACGTACCCGCGGAGTTCACACGAGCTACACGTGCTGGTCGAGGTTCATCATGAACAGCACTGTATGTAACAATATTGTAGTAACGTCACGTACCCGCGGAGTTCACACGAGCTGCACGTGCTGGTCGAGGTTCATCATGCACAGTACTGTATGTAACAACATTGTAAGTAACATCACGTACCCGCGGAGTTCACACGAGCTACACGTGCTGGTCGAGGTTCATCATGAACAGCACTGTATGTAACAATATTGTAGTAACGTCACGTACCCGCGGAGTTCACACGAGCTGCACGTGCTGGTCGAGGTTCATCATGCACAGTACTGTATGTAACAACATTGAAAGTAACATCACGTACCCGCGGAGTTCACACGAGCTACACGTGCTGGTCGAGGTTCATCATGAACAGCACTGTATGTAACAATATTGTAGTAACGTCACGTACCCGCGGAGTTCACACGAGCTGCACGTGCTGGTCGAGGTTCATCATGCACAGTACTGTATGTAACAACATTGTAAGTAACATCACGTACCCGCGGAGTTGACACGAGCTGCACGTGCTGGTCGAGGTTCATCATGAACAGCACTGTATGTAACAATATTGTAGTAACGTCACGTACCCGCGGAGTTCACACGAGCTGCACGTGCTGGTCGAGGTTCATCATGAACAGCACTGTATGTAACAATATTGTAGTAACGTCACGTACCCGCGGAGTTCACACGAGCTGCACGTGCTGGTCGAGGTTCATCATGCACAGTACTGTATGTAACAACATTGTAAGTAACATCACGTACCCGCGGAGTTCACACGAGCTGCACGTGCTGGTCGAAGTTCATCATGAACAGTAATGTATCTAACAACATTGTAATATCGTCACGTACCCGCGGAGTTCACACGAGCTGCACGTGCTGGTCGAGGTTCATCATGAACAGCACTGTATGTAACAATATTGTAGTAACGTCACGTACCCGCGGAGTTCACACGAGCTGCACGTGCTGGTCGAGGTTCATCATGCACAGTACTATATGTAACAACATTGTAAGTAACATCACGTACCCGCGGAGTTCACACGAGCTGCACGTGCTGGTCGAGGTTCATCATGCTCAGTACTGTATGTAACAACATTGTAAGTAACATCACGTACCCGCGGAGTTCACACGAGCTGCACGTGCTGGTCGAGGTTCATCATGAACAGCACTGTATGTAACAATATTGTAGTAACGTCACGTACCCGCGGAGTTCACACGAGCTGCACGTGCTGGACGAGGTTCATCATGCACAGTACTGTATGTAACAACATTGTAAGTAACATCACGTACCCGCGGAGTTCACACGAGCTGCACGTGCTGGTCGAGGTTCATCATGAACAGCACTGTATGTAACAATATTGTAGTAACGTCACGTACCCGCGGAGTTCACACGAGCTGCACGTGCTGGTCGAGGTTCATCATGAACAGCACTGTATGTAACAATATTGTAGTAACGTCACGTACCCGCGGAGTTCACACGAGCTGCACGTGCTGGTCGAGGTTCATCATGCACAGTACTGTATGTAACAACATTGTAAGTAACATCACGTACCCGCGGAGTTCACACGAGCTGCACGTGCTGGTCGAGGTTCATCATGAACAGTATTGTATCTAACAACATTGTAATATCGTCACGTACCCGCGGAGTTCACACGAGCTGCACGTGCTGGTCGAGGTTCATCATGAACAGCACTGTATGTAACAATATTGTAGTAACGTCACGTACCCGCGGAGTTCACACGAGCTACACGTGCTGGTCGAGGTTCATCATGAACAGCACTGTATGTAACAATATTGTAGTAACGTCACGTACCCGCGGAGTTCACACGAACTGCACGTGCTGGTCGAGGTTCATCATGCACAGTACTGTATGTAACAACATTGTAAGTAACATCACGTACCCGCGGAGTTCACACGAGCTGCACGTGCTGGTCGAGGTTCATCATGAACAGCACTGTATGTAACAATATTGTAATAACGTCACGTACCCGCGGAGTTCACACGAGCTGCACGTGCTGGTCGAGGTTCATCATGCACAGTACTGTATGTAACAACATTGTAAGTAACATCACGTACCCGCGGAGTTCACACGAGCTGCACGTGCTGGTCGAGGTTCATCATGCACAGTACTGTATGTAACAACATTGTAAGTAACATCACGTACCCGCGGAGTTCACACGAGCTGCACGTGCTGGTCGAGGTTCATCATGAACAGTATTGTATCTAACAACATTGTAATATCGTCACGTACCCGCGGAGTTCACACGTGCTGCACGTACTCCGGGTTGAGGAACGAAAAGCCCATGAACTCAGTCTGGTCGAGGTTCATCATGAACAGCTTGTCCGTGGGGGTGAGCTCCGTCTTCTCCTGGGTGAACGTCTTGTCGAAGTTCGACACGTCCTTGCGATGTTTCTGGAAAAGAATAACATTCATTTGTTTAATATATTCATTGTGAAATTTTACTTGTAATTGAAATTGTAAGTACCTAATTTAGTAATTGAAATTGTTAGTGACAATTGCCAATTTGACAATTTTGAAATCTATTCGTACCTACGTATGCCTGAAAAGACAAGGTATATGTACTTTCAAAAATGAACCATCAATAGTATCTAGCTAAAAAATTATGAATAAATTATTTTGAATTAAAAACGTAAAACACTATGGCCATGCACATAACACCCCATGCGGGACGTCAGACGTTCAGTGAATAAGAATATTTTGTAAGATACTTTTGTCAAATGGCTGCATTGGGATTTTAGTAGGGGTAATGATGAGTGGCCTATCCTTTGTAGAAGCCGGGTTTCAGAGGCTTTCAGAAAGCTTTATTTCTTGAGCGCATCTAAATGAGAGTAAAAATAGTAGCGGATTTATTCGTACGCTGAAGCTTGGAGCGGTAGAAATTTGTGGCTAACATATAAATGTTTTCACTCTAAGGTTAGATATACCGATACTAAAAGTTACAACTGTATTGACGAAAACTGTACCTACCAAAAATACATTTATGTATTATAATATAAAGGGTTAGAGGTTGATAGAGGAAAATAATAATATTACGCCGCCTTGCAGGTAAAATATATGTTCCCAAATATCAGAAGCCTACGGATTTACCGACACGGAGTAAAAAATATTAAGCTTTACAATATTAGGTTTGAATGGAGGCTGCACGTAGAAACGAGTCGCACTCATCTTTGGTCATGCTATAAAAAGGATAAAAGTATAGTTTACAATCTTAGGCTTGAAAGGAGGCTGCACGTCCCGCGCCTCGATCCTTGCCCAGTCGATGCGGCGGAAGAAGGGATGCGTGCGTACGTCCTCTTCTCCGCGCGCGCCGCATCCGAGCCGCTTGGCTGGGTTCTTGGTCAGGAACGACTTGCACGCGTCTTTGGCTTCCTGCACGAGAAATCCATGCATAACCATAACATTCACACGCATAACCCTCCACTAAGATAATCTGTGTTTAGGTTACTAAAGGGATATGCACAAAGATGAGTAAATTAACAATAGCCTAAATAAGACAAAAGAGAACAGTCGTGATAACTGTTACAGATTCAGTAGAGATACTCAATGCCTCACATATCTTACTCAGAAAACATGTCAGACTTCCTCGTCCCCATATAAAAAAGGCGCTTGTCCAACCAGCAGCACAAAATACGCCCACCAGTCTACGGACTTGCCAAAGAAAATGTTCTCGAGCGCAATATTCTGATGTTCCACAAAATGTCTTCGTCGTGCATGAATTTAGTACGGAAGAAAGAGTTAAAGAGTTGTGATAAAGTATACCTCGCTAAGAGTCTTGGGATAGGAGACGTTGTTGTTACTGATAGCCACGAAGAGTTTGCGAAGAAAATGATCTTGAATTTTACGGTCCGCAAAAAGGCCTCGTCGTGCAGACAAATACAGACAGAACTCTTTACACATGGCGGCTTTATCGCTGACAGCGATCTCTATCAGGCAACTACTGAACTAAACGAGATCACAAACAAGAATATATATGGGAGGTTAGACTTAGTACGGGAGAGAGTTTTAATATAGTATACCTTGCTAAGAACCTTGGGATACGTTGTCCTTTTCGTCTTCCCCATCAAACGTCAGTTGTCCGACCAACATCTCTTATATCATCACCCCATAGGTCCATAGATTCCCCGACCAGCACATCATAAAAATAAGGAAGATTTTATACCTTGCTAAGAGTCTTGGGATAGGACAAGTCGTTGTCAGTGATCGTCGCGGGCGCGAACAATTCCTTTTCATCCTCGCCATCGAAGGGCGGATGTTCGACCAGCATCTCATACAACAGCACGCCATAGGCCCACCAGTCTACAGACTTGCCAAACATCTGATAGAAAATGTTCTCGAGCGCGTAATCTGGGGATCCACAAAATGTCTTCGCCGTGACAAAGACAGTTCGGGAGACAGAATATTGATAGAATATACCTTGCTAAGAGTCTTGGGATATGACACGTTGTTATCAGTGATAGCCGCGAACAATTCCTCTTCATCCTCGCCATCGAACGGCGGCTGTCCGACCAGCATCTCATACAACAGCACGCCATAGGCCCACCAGTCTACGGACTTGCCGTACGGCTGGTAAAGGATGATCTCAGGCGCTATGTAGTCGGGCGTTCCGCAGAAGGTTTTGGTCGTCTTGTCACCTGCAAACACACGGCAGCTGGAGAACCGACTCAAGCTTGTATTATTATGAAAATCGGATGGGACTCGTAACCCAGGTAAGCGAAGCAACATGCGCCTGTCTATTGGGTATAAATGATGTTTCTTTAAATTACGAATATATTCTATTAAAAGCCAAAATTATTTGACTTTAGTAGAATCCTGAAAGTTCCGGTTTTTTTTAATCAAGAGCGAAGTGAGGGATTCTACTCTAGCATACCTCACTTAGCTCTGGATTCAAAAAAACACCGGAACTTTCAGGATTCTACAAAAGTTAAATAATTTTGGCTTGACAAGTGCGAGTCCGGCTCGCACACCGAGGGTTCCGTACAAATCCAGAAAATTTCACAAAATTGAGAAGTAAGTTGTTAAAATCTTTATACCATCGACAAAAAAGATTTTTTTTCTTCTGCAATGACACTTCTCGCCAAATTTTATAGTTCTATGTCAACGGGAAGTACCCTGTAGGTTTTTATTTTTGTGAGTGTCGAAATATGCGGTTTTTACGACATAAACGGCTCTAACTTTTTTAAACGATAACTGAGAAGTGTTTCATTTACACAACTGCAAGAGACCATAGATATACGTATACAGTTTAAAGGTGACGTCCACAAGTGGTATATTATTCAGAGAAAAATCGAACCAAGATGATATATTCATTATTTGAAAGCTTGATTTATGGACTTCTCAAAAATATTTTATTTAGATTTTTTTATCCCTCCATTTTTTTTAAAATGTGAAATATAAATTGTATGAGAAATAATAATACAGCTCTGTATTATTTCTAGTTTGGCAATAATAAAGTGCTTCTATCGTTATTTTACTTGCATTCGTAGCTAATTCTTCCACATTCATCTCTTAATTTGCTAAAATTAAAAATTATAACCTACCAGTGTGACCAGTTAGTAGGTACAATGTGACAAAAAACACTTAAAAACTGTGTCTAATTGGTAAAAATGCTTCTAATTAACAATAATCGAGGTTACTTAACCAGGGTTGATAGATATAAACTACCTATTGAGCCAAATATATTTAATAATACTAATAGATTCAAAATTAATTTAAAAAAAATCGGAGGGCTCTTTTTTGGTTTTAACTGAAGTAATAGACTCAGAAAAATATGGACTTTCTCGAAATGTAACGAGTATTTTGGTTTGAATTTTTAATTATTATTATACCAGCTTCCATACATTTTGTGGACATGTCCTTTCAACTCGATATCTTTACGCGTTCCCGAGATAAAGAGTCTTGACATACACACAGACGGACAACAAAGTGATCTATAAGGATTCCGTTTTTTTCGGTTTGAGGTACGGAACCCTAAAAAGCGCTCTCGCCGTAAAAATATTATTTTGCTCTCATATGATACAATCTACTATTTCATCACATCTATTCGAAAAGGACTACTTGGTTCGCCTTTATATGCGCCCAAAGGTGGTGTTTTCTGTAAGGAACACCACCTTTGGGCCGGAATTATCTTTGCCGCGCACTTTTTGAATTTGGAACAAATAAGTGCGCCGGAATGATCTTTGCCGCGCACTTTTTGAATTTGGAAGTATTTGTAATGTTAGTGTGTTGAATGAAAAGAATGTAAATATAAGTTTTCATTTGTTTTATTATTAGATACCATTTAATTTCAATTTAGTTGTTACTATACGTTTTATGAAATAATAATATTACAATAAAATATGAGGCGCCTTTTATTTTCTCATAGAGGTGATGAAAAGTAGAGTACCACTCGGGCGCAAAATATGGAACCACTTCGAAAGTATAATAATTCAAAAAAAAAATTTTTTTTAATCGATTCACAATTGGCGATATCGATGAACATACACAAAAAAATACAGACGAACATAGTACCCACCTAGACCTTTTTGGATTCGTTAAAAAGTAATTCGATTTGATTCCAATTTAACTATTATTTTTTTAACCAATTGTTTATTTTAATAACATTAGTTAGTCACATAACATAGCGAGAATGCCTAGGCCCCAAGATACGGGTGCTTGTTGTACCCAGTTTGGTGAATAGTATAACAATAACAATTGTATAATTTATATCTTGTGACTTGAATCTTCTCTCACTCGGCACTCAGGTATATAAATTTGACAACTCTATAACAGCAATCGAATGTTTCTCGCGCCTTTCGAGTGTTTAGTGAATACGCACCAGTGATGCCTTCCTTGCACATGCCGAAGTCCGCGATCTTGATGTGTCCGTCCTGGTCGAGCAGCACGTTGTCCAGCTTCAGGTCTCGGTACACGATGCCTCGCGAGTGCAGGAAGAACAGACCGATGGCTATCTCCGCCGAGTAGAACCTGGAATTCAATATTAGGGGACATCTTACACACGGTCTCTGTTCCCAAACTAAGCAACGCTTGTGATATAGCTGCCAGATATATCTATACTAACTTATTTTTAAATGCATACTTATATAGGATGCTTAAGACCATCATCGTTATGAACAACTTGTTCTACAGGGTCAAACCAAAATTCGAGAAAAATATCAGCTGTTCCGTACAGAACAGCAACCCGGTATCGATAAAATGTACGAAACAGCAAATTTTCGAATTTCGGTTTGGCTCTGTAGTACAAGTTGTTCATAATGATGGTCTGAATCACCTCCTTTCGGCTTAGTACACCAGTCTTGGATAATCCTGTATAGATAGTAACACAGAACAAACACAAATATTCATTTCATTACAAAAATGCTCCCCTGGGTGGGAATCGAACCCACGCCTCCTTGGCACAATAGCATCACTCACCGCTGGGCCACCGAGGCAGTCTTCAGAAGATCCCCATTATGTTTGCTGGCACTCAAATCGTTTTGTGTTTTCTGGTATAGATTATAGTGGATTTAGAACTGGATTTAGAGTAAGATTGAATGTCCCCCATACTGTCCAGCTTCTTACTATCATTATGAATAACTTTTACTATGATCCAACCCATAATTCAAGAAAAAAAACATATGTTCGGCCTATACGAACTTACTTAGTATGGTAGTCTGAGCCTAGCAGGTCATAAGCATTAGCAAAAGTAGTGTGAGTCTAAAGATTTAATACTTACACCGCCACAGGCTCTTTGAATTTCCCACACTGTTGTATTTGGAACATCAGATCTCCACCATTCACGTATTCCATGACGAAGTATAGTCGGTCCTGAAAATGTTAAGGTGTCAAGATTGATTTCCTATCTCGGAACACGCTTTTATCGTGCACTCTATTCGCCACTCTATTCTTTATTTTTTTCTATTTCTCCATTACACTTCTGTTTTTCGGTACCTCAGAAGAATGACAAGTAATAGAAACCGTACTAAAATAGCAAGATATTATAAATCACTTTGTCGTCCCACTTTACATATGAAGTTTAAAAGGTGTTAGAAAAAAGTGCACATATACCCGAACTTATTTAATTTCAAAGGGTTTCACAAACTAGCATTGAGCAATCACGTCTGTCCAAATTCAAAAAGGTAAAAAGTAGGAAGGTACTAGCTGTGGATCCAAGTGGAGGGAGGGGGTAAAATGAAGGTTCAAATTTCTGATCATATCGCAAAAGACAAAGTGGAACCAAATTTTAACCATTTTGACATTCCAACTTGTAATTTTGACGTATGCCGACAGACAAAGCGTTTTTTTGTTCCACTCACTCTCACGTATGCTGTATAACCAGATATGAATAAGATAGCTGTAACGTTTTTATTTGAATAAAATTAAGCAAGGTTTCTATTACTTGTCAATCTTCTGAGCTCGGTACCTATTTTTGGTGGAGACCCAGATTGGGACGACGTAATCCGGGTAGACCAAGAATGAGATAGGTCGACTACATTAAGCTAATAGTGGGTATTAAATCGATGGAATTGGCAAGGGATAGAGATGAATGGCATAAACAAAGGGAGGCCTGTGCCCAGCAATGGTTATTAAAGGCTGATGATAATGATGCTAGTTGGTATTTTGATTAGACCACTGCAGGACTTAGGTCTACCCGCAAAGAACGTTTGGGCGGGTTGGTGGATGCTATCAATTTTTTTTACACGAACTTATGTACGTACATGAGTTCCACATAACTCATTAGTACGGATCTAATTTCTGAACCTAGGTTCTGACACCGCACATATGTAAAACGAGTGTTCTACTTCTATGCCACCATCGCTTTACTCTCGGTGTTACCTTTTTTTAACCCAGGGAAAATCCTTTGATATACAATGTGTTTGTCTACCGGTGTCGGTGCCTTAAGCTGTGACATCTATCTATGACAAATTTTGAACAACTTTTTCTATGGGACCAACTCAGAAAACTTTAAAAAAAACTGCTGTTCCATACGGTTTTTATAGACTTTTTACAAAAAGTATAGAAAAGCTGTTTTTTTTTGCGTTTTCAGAGTTGACCCCACAGTAAAAGTTGTTCAAAATTTGCCATAGATGTCACCGCTTAAGGCTCCGACACCGGCAGACAAACACATTGTATATATAAACGCTTTATTGCACACTAAGAAATAACAACAAAAAGATACAAAGATACAAAAACAGTGTAACAATGGTCGGCTTTATCGCTGATAGCTATCTCTGCCAGGCAACCTTAGGATGGAGAGGATAGATAGCGTGTAATATTTTTTTGTGGATTGGTATCCATAAAGTGAGGCGTGATTCTGAACCTATTCCCGTACTGGTATTATTTGGAACTCATGTACGAATTCCGTCATCACTAGCTTTCCGCTGAATTATAACATAATGAGGCAGGATGGTGTGGTCCCTCTCGGCGTCACCGTGTTCTAACTGTAGCAAGTCAGGGCACACTCACCATGGTCTGGAAGCAGGAGTGCAGCTGTACGAGGAAGGGCGGCTTGCTGCTGAGCGCCAGTACCCGCTTCTCCACCATAGTGCACTCCACGTCGTCGTCCTGGATGATGATATCCTTCTTCAGGATCTTGATCGCGTACAGCTCGTCCGTGCCGCGCCGCTCCGCTAGCATTACCTACAAATATTTTGTTAAAATATAGTACCTACCCACGTTTATTCATTCCTTCCTTACATTTACTCATACAATTTGAATTGTTTTCCCCCCCAAAAAGGATTAGTTTCTCTCCCCATAATGGCACATGGAGCTGTAGTGATGAATGTGATGATCAATTGTCCCAATTTTAGAAGCGCCATCGTAAATTTAATGCAACGTAAATTAGTGTTCTCTCTATCAAATGTATATAGTAAAAAAGAAATAGGGCTACTACAAATTGCTATTATAATTACGATGGCGCCTCTATAATTGGGCGTTTTGATCATCACTTTCATCACTATAGCTTCATGTGCCATTATGGGGAGAGAAACTAATTCTTCTAGGCTCTAGAAGGATTAGTTTAGTTTACTAGAATCTAGTGGGAAACAATCCAAATTAAAATACATGATGGGTAAGAACCTGCGTTTTATACTCTCTGAAGATTTGAGTGACTATGATTTCAAGCGCAGCCTGACTGCTTGTGATGAGGAGAGGTCTGTGCTCTGTGCGGCCCTGTGTCGCAGGTCATTGACGACAACAAATATATTATGCAGTACTGCCTCAGATACTCGTTTAATTCTAAGGTTTACACCAGTACTATGAGGCAGTACTCGTTTATTTCCAAGGCCTAAAATCTGTGCTGAGGATGCATCGTTGAGATCGGCAAAGATCAAAGGTATTATACAGCTCTAAATCCAGCTCGTTAAGACAAGATCGTTATTGAATATTCCGCACACCAAGATAATATTAATGTATTTTACCGTTATTACCGAATGAGCTTTTATCACGGACATTTAGGATTTAGGTTCATCTACGTATTCAAATTATGAATAGACATTCTTAGTAAAATCAATAGGCATGATGACTAAAAAAATACAATTAATCCGTCAGATAAACTATCACAAAATATTACAAACGTATTTTTTTCTTTTGCCAATTGAACAAAAATTTATGAAGATATAGCCCGTTAAAGTGCTGAGTGATGTCACAAGTATATAGACTTCTGTGTGAGAGGTGACGTCACGACCTCCACTCCCAAACTTTGACAAGGTTTATCTTTGTCGTTTGTTGTTTGATTGACAAAAGTAAAAATACGGGTCCAATATTTTTGGATAATCGAACTCATATTTTAAAAGAAAAGGTAAATTGCAAACAAGGAAAGCGCCAAATGGAACGTCTGAATACGTTGATTTTAAAACCGCGGTATTAAAGTTTAGTTTTATTTACGTCGATCATCGGCTTAATAAATATAACTAGCTGCTGTGTGTCAGTGTGTCCAAATATCTAACTTTTACCAATAAGCATCGACTTGGCATTTTTCCTTATTACATATTGATGCCAACAAGCAAATACGAGTACGTTGCTTCTTATGAACTATAAAACCAACGATATGACTTGTGTCATCACTTTAGACCAGTAACATAGATGATATTAGAATTATTTATTTCTTGTCTGGAGAAAATCGTCCACGTGTCAAACCCCTAAAACTTTCACCGGAGAAAATGTTATCAAAAGGCTCCTATTTACAATTACCCAAAGCGTGAAAGCGTTCCAGCATCAGCAATTCAAAACATAATGGCGGCTAAGCATTTCGGAATTGTATAAGCAGGCTAAACAATAGCGGTCCTAAGATAACACTTTATGTAGGCCTGCGAAGGTTATTAAAACAGGGTTTCATATAAAACATGCAATAATTAAGGCCCCAGTACTACTCGCTTCGACGCTCCGTCGGAGTCCTCGACCAAGTTACCCGGAGATCGAAGTGACCGTCCACACACTCGGTCAACTTCGCGAAGTGCCTAGTCTCTCTGAGTCCGCGCACGAGGCAACATAGACGTTCAAGTGGCAGCTGCCGTTGCAATGTGCAACCCTATTACACAGTACGACGGACTACGACGTCTCGCGGCGAACTGAAGTGAGGTCAGTAGTGTAGAGAGACTTCGTATTCGAACTCCGGAACGCTCCGAGTCCTTTGACTCTGGCGCAAAACCGACAACGCTGGGAAATCAGGCGAAGCGGAGTGAAGTTTGCGTCCACACCTCAGAAGAATGAGAAGTAACAGAAGTATTGCTAAATTATACTCAAATAAAAACTACGTTACAGCTGTCTTATTTATATATACAGCATACGCGAGAGAGAGTGTCTGTCGCATACGTCAAAATCACCAGTAGGAATGTCAAAATAGTTAAAATTTGGTTTCACTTGGTCTGTTTCGGAAAGGACATGTCCACAAAATGTATGGAGGCTGGTATAATAATAATCAAAAATTCTAACCACAACACTCGTTACATTTCGAGAAAGTTCATATTTTTCTGAGTCTATTACAACAATTTAAAACAAAAAAGAGCCCTCCGATTTTTTAAAATTAATTTTGAATTTATTAGGCTAAATAAATATATTTGGCTCAATAAGTAGTTTAACTCTATCAACCCTGATTAAGTAACCTCCAAATTGTTAATTAAAAGCATTTTTACCAATTAGATACACTTTAAAAGTGTTTGTTTGTCATATTGTACCTACTAACTGGTCACACTGGTAGGTTATAATTTTTAATTTTAGCAAATTAAGCGATGAATGTGGAAGAATCAGCTACAAATGCAAGTAAAATAACGATAGAATTACTTTATCCTTGCTAAACTAGAAAAAGTAATAAGCTGTATTGTTATTTTTCATACAATTTATTTTACGCATTTAAAAAAAATTGGAGAAGTAAAAAAATCTAAATTAAATATTTTTGGGAAGCATATGAAACAAGCTTTCAAATGATGTATATATCATCTTGGTTCGATTTTTCTCTGAATAATATACCACTTGTGGACATCACCTTTAAACCCTCTATTTCTAATAAGAAGGTTTTCAAATCACTGATCATTTTACCTTCCTACTTTTTACCTTTTTGAATTTGGACACCCGAGATAGCTCAATGCTAGTTTGTGAAACCCTTCGAAATTTACGTAAGTTAGGGTGTATGTGCATCTTTTTCTAACACCTATTAAATTTTAAATTTAAAATGGGACAAAGTGATGTGTATCTCTTGCTATTTTAGTAGGTACGGTTTCTATTACTTTAGTTCTTATTCTATGGTGTCCACACTCTTCCCTTCGATTAGCCTCGGGCAACTTGAGTACAACAGAGTAGTGTAGTGGAGGCTTTAAGGCTGGCTCGAGTTAACGGTAGGTACCTACAAGTATTATTTTAATTTTGTTGCCTGTAATGGTCTGTTGCCTGTTTAATTCTATACACGAGGAGATGAAATGAGACATAAATTACAGTTTATTTATGAATGTATGCTATCATGTAAGTACTTATTTCTGCTCAAGTATTAAAATTGCGCTAAGAATTTAGAAATCTTTTCTATTCATTATGTACTTTGAATAACTATTCTATTCTTGGTGCTACTGCGTCGATTTGTTTCATATATAGAATAACTTTTTCTTTGCATATCTCATTAAATATTTTAGATCATCATTATGAAGGGTTCAACCAAGAATTCAAGAAAAAAACACCTGTTCCTTACATTTTGTCAATTCCGAATATCAAATCCTAAGTTGTTCAAAATGATTAGTACAGGGCAAGTAGAAAATCCTGCACATTCAATGTTACTTTTATTCATTTCTCGTTGCTTTCTACATGGTTATTGCATCCTTTTAGAGGTTTTCTGTACATTAAAACTAACAACACTAAAAAAATCAGCTGTTCCATACATTTGTTCGACACCATTTTTATAAGTTTTGACAAAAGTCGCAGCACAAAAATTATTAGTTTTGATGTACAGAATAAGCCCCTAAAAGGATGCTAATTGATTAGAAATAACCCTGTCTATCCTAAACAACAAGATCCATTTCGATTGGGATTCGTTTTCATTTACAAGCAATGCGTTAAATTTTTTCTTCTGATCTTTGATTGATTACTTCGTTGTATAAAGTCGCTAATGATACTTAAAACTTACCTTTCCAAAGGATCCTTTCCCCAGTACCATGATAAAGTTGAAATCTGATGCTCGAATGACGTCCGACGCGGCCATATTATGCGGCACCTCCCTATCAGGTGGGGGCGCGGCCTTCCGGGCGCCAACACTTGTTGCCCTCATCTGGTTCTTCAACTGAACCAGGTCTGCGCCTTCCTCTGGCACCGGCACGTTGTAGAACTCGCCTTCTTCCTGCGTGAGCAGCTTGAACCACCCGTCCACGGGAGCCTTCATCACCTCCGAGATACCGAAGGAGAACGAACCCATGAAGTCGTTTCGGGAAGTCCGATCCCAGTCCCATACCTAGAAAGAGACATAGACGTAAAATATAGAAATGAAAATGATCCAATTTCTTTTATGTGTAATAGTAGCCAAGTAGTTTTATTGTATTTTAAAATGTCGACATCATTGTTCAAATTAGGTAATAGATTACGATGAGGTCTAAAGGAGCTGGAAAACATTTAAGGAACGAGTGGTTGTAGGCTTTCCTCATATTAAAATTAAGTATCTTCAAGTGATCTCCAGGTGAAGAATAAGATCATTCTTAGTTCAGATAAATCTCTAAGTTTATAATTTCTTATATATGGTTGGAGGCACAGAATAGCAGAACTCTTCTGTGGTTGGAGGCTATGAAAGAAAAGTATAGGTATGTGCATACCTATCCATAGTAAGTATATTGGTGGTAAAGTAGGTACGCACTAATCTTTTTGAGGTCTCTGAAGCTCGTGCAGTCGCTAGGCAGAACGCATTTACGTATCGGAACGATTCGGCCTGCGCCTACCTCTACTGCCTAACTTTACACACAACTCGTGCCTAACTTCAGAAACCTCAAAAAGATTTGAGCGTATCAGACATAATTAGGAAGTCACAACTTCATCCTAAAACAGTGGCGGAGGACTCTCGAGCACCATTGCTAAGGCATCTCGTGCGGGTAATGGGTGGGTGAGGAACCCGTGGCCCCATGAAATGCCTCACAATGTCTCTATGTATGTAATCAAATTAGAAAAACACTAATTCCGATTTTTCTGCAATAGAATTTAAGTACTCTCATAGTCTATAAGTTTTATTAACACCATATATTATGTGGTCTGAATAAAAACATTTTTGATTTGATTTGATTTGATAATTAACTAAATAAGTGAATATTACCTCGATGAGTAACCTGCGGTCCTTGTCTTCGGGTTTGAGGTCGAAGGTGAGCGTCTCGTTCCACACGGGGTTCAGCGTCGCCTTGATGGTCTTGGTTTTTCTCTTCACGTTGTCTGAGTCTGGGATGAGCTTCATCTTGACATAGGGGTCCGATAGGCCGTTCGGGTCCATTGGGATCAGGTTGCGACCCTGCTTCACTGGAATCACAATTTTCATTTTCCTTACTAATATTTATATTTATATTAATTTACATTGAACCGAAAGTGTATTTGTTGGTTTATTGGTTTGTTCTTCTTTCACGCAGCAACGGGGAAATGGATTGACTTTATTTTTGACATGGACTTAGTTTGAAAGACGGAAAGTGGCTGCTACTTTTTATCCCGAAAAATAAGGTTCCTAAGGGATAGCACAAAAATCAAAATATCAGGCGGGCCAAGCCCTGGGAAAAATTTAGTAACATATATAGAGACCACGAACTAGCAAGCGCAGCGTAGGACGTCCATCAACTACGTGGACTGATGAGATAATTAAGATCGCAGAAACGCGCTAGATGCAGCCCGCTTCCAACCGGCCTTGGAAATCCATAGAGGAGGACTATGTGCAGCAGTGGACGTCCTACGGTTGATGGATGGATAGATGGATATAACTTATAAAGGGTATTTCAGAGGTGTACGGTACATGCTCATCATTATGAAACACTGTTACTTCAAAATCGTGATAAAAAAATTAGCTGTTATAACATAGCTATAACAACTTTATTGGCTTTTGAATTTTTACGAAATGTTTGAGTATCTGATTTTTTTCGCAATTTCATAGTTGGTCCTTACACATGCTATTTCCCGATATATATTAGGTTGATGATTCACATTTGAACGTGGAGATTTCCTTCTTTCTAGTTGCCCTTGCAGGAGTCGTTGACTCCTCGCGCCTCTTTTGCACGTTCATGCCCCATGCTGTACTGTACAGGTATACCTTCTACGATGAGATGGTTGCCCTTGCAGGAGACGTTGAGCTGGATCCTGCCGCGTCGCTCCGTGTGGTCGCAACCGCACAGATTCGGCACCGACTCCTCGCACCTCTTGTGCACGTTCATGTCGCATGCTGTACAGATATTGAACTTTATTACTCTATAATACGAAGGCATTTGGGACATGGTTTATAAAAAAATATCGATCATCATTGTTTATTAAAAATCGTATGCTTGAAAGCGCAGACAGGGCTATGCACGACGAAAGAAATATTCTAGGACATCATTATACTCATCATTAGGGTCCACTTTTACTATGCGACGAATCTCGATATCATGGAAAATACCGGAAAAAACAGCTGTGAGCTGTTTAAGGTCGTTGACTTCCGACAAAATGTATAATACAGCTGATCTCGGGGTCGACCTCATAGTGAAATTTAGTCATGACGATGAGTACAATGATATCCAAAACTATATAGTTTTGGACCGTCGTCTTCGTCCAAATAAATTTCTGTATTATCCTTAAAATTTTAATAAATCAGTAGGTATCAAATGAATGAAACTATACAGCGTTTGATCGTAAGAAACACCATACAATTTTTATAAGAAATAGATCTCACATGTGCTAATTGAATGTCTGAACTACTTACCTTGTTATATTTCCTATGCGAACTAGAAATCATTAATTACCTAACATCTAAAGCTGGAGGAATCAAGCTTGAAGTTACAGAGCGACTAGGGTAGTGCGAAACACAAGCGTATTAAAATCATGTTAAGAGAGCCTGCCGACTTAGTCAATCTTAGTTTCACAACTTAAGTATTAATCTTAACTTAGCGCAAACTTCCTGTGTACGGTGAAATTAATAAGTTTACTACATAAGGGTGAGATAATAAGCGAGACGAGGAAACTTCGTGATGAAACTTGATAAAGGTTCATGTTAAATTCTACAAATAAACTCGGGGGTCTCGACAAGCTCTTACGAAGTAGGGAAACAACTTTCCAATAAAAACATTGAACCTCAGTCTGGGAGAGTTTCGAAGTACATCAAAGATAAATCCGGGGCGAAAAAATAATTGGTACATGGCGGTTGTATTGACTGAAGGAATTCTCGAGGGAAACTTCTTTCGCCGAGAAAACTTTGTAAACTCTTATATAATGTTTCCTTTGGTTATAATTGATGAGTTTTAGCCATTTTGACATAAGCCAAAAATAAGTATATTTTGTTGTTTCACGTACTCGTAGACATGTTTTCAAGGTTAAACAATGTATCCTCAAAGGCACGAGCATTCAGTAGCAACTGCCACACTCCATTTACTTTTATTGCGTTAACAAAAGACACTTGCATAACAAACTACACCTAAATACTACAGAAATGTACTGAAAGCATATTCGCTTAGTTATAGAACTTTCAAGCAAACTAAATTCTAAATTAATACAACAGATATTCAGGGAATTGAATTAAAGTTTAATTTATCAAGCAGGCTAAACACACAAACAGAGAACAAAGGCTAATTGAATTTGTTGATCCAAATGCCAACTTGAAAAGGACCTTTAAAGATTAATAATAAAACGGGATTAAACGTGAACAATATCCAATATTCATTTATTTTGAGACGTCTCGTGCAATGGGAAGTTAAACATTTGTGCTAACTTTTTTTTTTCAATACCAGTCTAACTAAGAGGCTTTAGGGAGCATGAATCAATGCCAAAGCCAGTGTGCTGATCACAAATATCACAATAGTTTCCTTTTGCATTTTACAGTAACATAAAGGACGATATTTAGTGATTGGGTCACGGTCTCGGTGAAAGCATTCTTTCTTCGTTCCATCTCTAAAGGGAACCGGGAGCTATTTTCCACAGCCTTTTGTTATCATTCAGCTAGTTCGAACCATCCAAATGATTGAGTACCTCCACATTTATATCCTTGACTTGCGAGCCCGTGGAGCAAGGTGCCACAATGATCGCAAAATGTTGGGGCTAGGAACGTCCACGTATTCCATTTGTGAGGGGCGTTGCCAGCCTTTACATTAACAAAACATTAAAGGTCAAAAGAGGGACAAAATTGTCGCATAGTGTCGATCTAGTACAGCATAAATCTAGGAATGATATAAGTGTTTAAAAAAATCTAAAGAATAGTAAAAATCTAGATAATAAAGAAGAGAAAAGGCATTAGCAGAAAAGCACCATCACCAAAATCTGAAAACATAGAAGAGCAAACAAAGGGTTCAGCCAAGCGTTAGTCGAAGCTTTTTAGCAGGTTCCGTTCTGGAGCTCTCCAGGTGTACCTTGGCATTTCAGGCCCTGGTGGATTAGGCCGTAGAGGAGAGAGCCGCAATGGTCGCAGAACGCTGGCGACGAATACGTATAAGCCTTGAAGTTGTGACGCGTACGAGTGTCCTGTTAAATATATGTATTAGTATATATGACATGGGGTCGACAAGATCACGAATGGAGACCACGTACCGACAAGCGCTGTGTAGGACGCTCAACTACGAGGTGGACAGATGACCTTAACAAGACCGCGGGATCGCACTGGACGCAAGCCGCCTCCGATCGGTCTTATTGGAGATTCATAGGGGAGGCCTATGTCCAGCAGTGGATGGCTGATCCTATGGCTGATGGACGGATAGATGAGGTGCGATGGAATATGTGCGATTAAATGAATTTTTTTACTGATGATGACTGATTATGCCGAAAGTTTAGTTTGTTTGCTTTAAATTTACTGTCTGTCCCTAATTCGCGTGATTTAATATTCCTTCTCGATTATTACCCATGTCTCCGCAAAATAAATATTTTGACTTTAACTAATTGTTTTCTTAAAATAAATCAAAAGCATATTCTACCATACCGAGAAAATTCCGAATTTCACCCCGTAAAAACAACAAAACCACTGCGCGAATTAATTTAATAAAAGGCGAAAAACATATTTACATGGAGCGTGTTACTTGAGAGGCAACATTATACTTTCTTTGATAGGCTTTTCTTTGAGTAAAGCTCGTGTAAAGCCGGTATTCAACAAGTATACGATACAGTGAACGAATTCAGAGTTATTCAGGGAAACTTGTATTTACATTATTTGGAATAATGGCATTGATAAAACCAGATGGTGGGTGTTAGGAATATGAAAAGGCTTACAATATTACAAGAATACGAAATAAGCATCCTTACTAATTTTATGTATTAATATAAAGTAATCCTTACTACCTTACAATCTTGAGGTCGTGGGTTCAAATCCCAGTCACTTACCAATGAGTTCTTTGGAATTTACGTACGGAATTTCACAACACAGGCCTTTCGGTGAAGGAAAAACATCGTGAGGCAACCTGCTTTCGTCCGTAGAAGGAAATAAATGGCGTATGTAAATCAATCAACCCGCATTGGGCCAGCGTGGTGGATATGGCCCAATCACCCTTCGTGGGTAGGCCTACGTCCTGCAGTGGACTATTAAAAAGGCTAGTACAGTACAGTACTAATATTATAAATCCGAATGTGCATTTGTTGGTTTGTTTCTCTTTCACGCAGCATCGGAGCAAACGATTGACTTCATTTTCGGCATTGACATAGTTTGAAAGACGAAAAGCGACATAGGCTATTTTTTATCCCGATAAAACAAAAGGTTCCAATGGGATAGCACAAAAATCTAAATATTACGCAGGCGAAGCCGCGGGCAAAAACTAGGAATAGATAAGCCCAGATAAATATTTTAGGTGAGTTGTAAGAATAAAATACGAGTATTTTGCGTAGTTTTTTTGCTAAACATATGAATTTGTGGTTTGTTGGAATAAAGTAAGTACGTTCCTATAGGTCAGATGGGTAGCTCTGGTGTCGGAGTTTTAAAGCCGACTCAAGGCCTCTGAGATGGCTAAGCGGTTGAAAAAAACTAGGGCCTACAATTACATAATTTGAAACGCTCGAATTATGTTACACTAGCTGACCCGGCGAACTTCGTTTCACGCAATATCTTTGTAAATTATAGCCTATGCGTTATTCTTATGTATAAACATTATTATTGCAAAGTTTCATCTCAATCCGATCATTAGTTTTTGCTTGAAAGAGTAACAAACATCCATATACTTACAAACTTTCCCGTTCATAACATTACTAGTTTTTACCCGTGGCTTCGCTCGCATACGCAATATATCATTATAATTTATAGCCTATGTGTTATTCTGATATATAAGCTATATTATTGCAAAGTTTCATCTCAATCCGTTCGGTGGTTTTTGCGTGAAAGAGTAACAAACATCCATCCATCCATCCTCACAAACTTTCGCGTTTATACCTAAAATATTAGTAGGAAGTAGGATTGAAAATAGCAGAAGTAGGATAGTAGGATTGAAAATAGCACAACATAATATTGGATATAGAAAATTTCGCCAGGATTTTTTGAAAATATTACTTTATATTTTTATGCGTTCTTTCATAATCTGGTTCTAAATTCATCCCTGCCCGTCTCGATTTAATTTTAATTTCAATTATCCTAAATGAAAACTCTTGACTCCTACCTATTGTTTGTCTTCAGATTGTATGCATATTCGATGAAATCTTCGTTATTATAAGTTTTGGAGTTAGTCAAATATGCGTGGGCGATGGGACCCAAGATCCAATTAAAAAGAAAGTTCGAATAGGCTAGCTTTCCTAGATTTTATTAGAGATATGTACCTACACTTCTATGCCTTAGAAGGTTAAATTATTGAGGTCTCTATTAAAATAAATTCGTATGGTCCGGGTGGCTAGCCCTGGTGTCCGAATATTTAAACCGCCTGTCTCTGACATGGCTGAACGTTTAATAAAACTGGGAAATACAATTTAACATGTCATCCGAGCCACGGTAGCGCTCAATTGGAAAACTCCACCCGCGGTAACCCATCCAAAGACTGACCGTGCGGAACGGTGCTTAACTTCGACGAATGCTTACGAGTAGAACTACGGTACATAAGAGCACTACATGTCTTTATTGAACACAATCGAGGTTCAATTTAATACGCTCACACAAGCAAGATACAAGGAAAGCGTCGTAGGAGAGGTCGCCCGTGTGCCATTTTTGACCGACGAACCACCGGAGGAGGTATACAATTCGACGCGTATATATATATTTTTTTTATGTATAACCACGCATAACTTTTTTCATAGTAGTCCGATTTCAATATTTTTTAGGGTTCCGTACCTCAAAAGGAAAAAACGGAACCCTTATAGGATCACTTTGTTGTCCGTCTGTCCGTCTGTGTGTCTGTCAAGACTTTTTATCTCGAGAACGCGTAAAGATATCGAGTTAAAATTTAAACTGTATACGTATATCGATGAACTCTTGCTGTTGTGTAAAACAAAAACTTCTCAGTTGTCGTTTAAAAAAGTTAGAGCCGTTTATGTCGTAAAAAACAGCATATTTCGACACTCACAAAAATCAAAACCTATAGGGTACTTCCCGTTGACATAGAACTATAAAATTTGCTGAGAAGCATTGTCTCAGAGTACACATATAGGAATAAATCTGAAAACTGTACATTTTTATTTACATCACAAAAAAATAGGGCCTCAAAATTCACAAAATATAGGCTCAAAATTCAAAGTGAGTAAATCGTATCATGAAAGGTGTCATATAAAAGAACTTCATTAGCACATGCTAAAACAGGTTTTTAATTATTTTAACAATGTGTTTGTACGGAACCCTTGATGTGCGAGCCTGACTCGCACTTGTCCGGTTTTTTTTTTATTAGAAAGTGTATACTTCGAAATTGGTCCCAGTTAAATTTTATCGAAACAGGCTGAGCCATTTTTGATAAATCAACAATAATGTGAAAAATGCTCCATAGATCCGTGCGAAATATTCGCGAATTCTGTACACGGGTGAAGTCGATCATGCTAATTATTGCAAAAAATAATCTTGTACTAATTCTGTTACGTTGACAAAGCTGCTCTGTCAATGCTAGTACAACGAAAACTGTTTGATACTTGGTAGACACCAATTTGGGTTTCACTCACTCGCGTTTTACTCGCGTCTGCCAAGTGTAGACTAGACACGTAACATAGTGTTATAAGTTTGACTTGTTCTGTAGCATTATAGCTAGCATAGTGTTTTTTTTCACTATACGTAGACGACTCTGAAATCTTAAGACAAAATCTAAACCAATACCATGTTTAGAACCACTTGGCAACTAAAAAGGCACTACAAGAACATTAAGCTATATGGAGTGGCTATTTATCCCGCCATATCCATTAGCCAGGTATTAAAGTACGAGACGAAAGAAAATAAAAACAATGTGGGTAATTGGTAATTACGGTGGAGTGCAGCCACGGCGGGCCACTTGATGGCCCAATGTCACGAACTACCTACGCAATTTATGTCCTAGCGGGCTAGCTAATGTAGCTCTGAACTGCACTGCACAATAAGTACCTAAGTTCGTAAAGGCCGAGTGGCTAGCCCTGGGGACAGAGTTTTTAGGCCGTTTGCCTCTGACATGGCTAAACGATTAAAACAACCGGAACCTACAATTTAACGTGTCATCTGCCACGGCAGCGCTCAGTTGGAAAATGCCTCCCGCGGTCACCCATCCAAATACTGACCGTGCGGAACGTTGCTTAATTTCGGTGATCGCTGACAAACACCTAGTCAAACTACGCTACGAGCGCTACACAATAAAATCTAAGTTGAATGTTATTGGAACTGTCATTCAATTATTTTAATGTTTTATATTATAACTAGCTGACTCTGCAATGTTGTATCACCATGACTGCCTCGGTGGCTCAGTGGTTAGTGAACCTGACTTCTGGATCAAAGAGGCATGAGTTCGATCCCCACTCAAGGCAAGCATTTTTGTGGTGAACATAGGTGTTTGATCTGTGTCTGGGTGTATTTAGATACTAAGCCCGAGTATAGAGGCGCCAGCGTAAATAATAGCAACGTAAAAAGCGTTCTCTCTATCGAATGCCTAAAGTGACAAAGAAACAGAACTATGCTGTTTAGTTATTATAATTACGATGGCGCCTCTGTGTCGGGCTTACTATTTATATAAGTATGTATTTAAAATAAGTATATGTAGTATATCAGTCTCTGGCAGCCATATCACAAACTTTGCTTAGTTTGGGGTCAGAGACCGTGTGTAAGATGTCCCCTAATAATTATTTATTTATTTACTCGTAAAAAAAGCTGTATAAGCTCAAACTGTTTCGATGCATTTCGATTACAAACACTGGCACGGATAAATTTTAAATATTACGAGTAGAAAAAGCTGACCAGCAATTTTAACTTAGAAATTCAGAATGGACAATACTTTTTCTGGGCGTAAACACTTTTATATTATTGATCTTATGATTGAGATTACAAATCTGCAGCATTTTGACTTGGTGGACCCATATTAGTTGCAGATTTGTTTAACACTACAAAATTTAATGAAGTGGAAAATACATGGTGAACAAAAAAGATGGACAATTGAGAATCTTTTCCTTTTTGCAAATAGAACATTTCTGAAGTTTCAACAATATTCTACAGCTGGTAAAGCTTGTATTTTCATACTCTTTCACGCAGCAACAAAGCAACGGATACGCTTGATTTTGGCATGGATAATATAGTTGAAACGTCGGAAAGTGACAAAGGCTATTTTTTATCCCCGAAAAATAAAAAGTTCCTATGAGATGGGACAAAAGTCAAAATATCACGAAAGCTAGTTTTCTCAATAAATTATGAACCGATTTTGTAAGTACACATAAATGTAATTAAAGTACTGCACACTCTGGTCCTATAATCTCAGCTCAGGTCTCGGAAACAGGTCGGTAATTCATCATTTTCCTCCCTCAACATTATTACGTCCCAGTTATTTTTATGAAACTACACCGGTAAGGCCGTTATTCTTCCCGCGACTCGTTTTATCCCGCGCTTTCAATATTTCACTATTCTTGAGTGTTTACGACCGCCTTGTTCCGTTGTAAAGTTTTTCTATTTTATCTCCTGTTTTGTTCGAGATGTTCTTATTTAGATGGACAAGATTGAATTCTTTCTCCAGTTATGTTTGACTTCTAATAGTTAAATCATTTTTCATCACATCTATTCGAAAAGGACTACTTTGTTCGCCTTTAAGTGCGCCCAAAGGTGGTGTTTTCTATAAGGAACTTTATAGGTGCACCAGAATTATCTTTGCCGCGCACTTATTGAATTTGGAACAAATAAGTGCGCCGGAATGATCTTTGTCGCGCACTTTTTGAATTTGGAAGTATTTCTAATGTTAGTGTTCAGCGCCAAGAAAATGAATGAAAAGAATGTAAATATAAGTTTTCATTTGTTTTATTATTAGATACCATTTAATTTCAATTTAGTTGTTACTCTACGTTTTATTTAATAATAATATCACAATAAAATATCGAGGCGCCTTTGATTTTCTCATAGAGGTGATGAAAAGTAGAGTGTACCACTCGGGCGCAAAATATATTTTTGACACGGGCGACGTATTTTGAATCCCTCGCTACGTTCAGGATTCTACTAAAGAATCTACTCTAGAATCCCTCACTTCGCTCTGGATTCAAAAAAGCGCCCTCGCCGTAAAAATATTATTTTGCTCCCATATACAATCTACTATTTTTACAAAAATTAGATTGTTAATTATTGCAATTTGAATATTTCTAGAACTACAATATCAGAATATTGTATTTAGAATACTTTTAAATTCTAAGATTTAAAAATCTAATGTGTTTAGGCCGTAAAGTTTTGCTTTACCTAGGCTGTGTGATAAGTACTCGTGTTTGCCGATTGGTGGCACCACTGCCGCAAAATTTATATACCATCATGTAGCCTCATTTTTACAACGATAACAGTCAAATTTTTGACAGATTTATCGAGCCGTTTGGTTTTGACAGATGCTGAAAGTTATCAAATCGTAATTATTTTCCGCATTATAATTCGCTCGTCCGCAATCGCCACATCAAAACTGGCCGAATTACGATACGAATTGTTACCCCACCCACCTTATTCTCCAGATTTGGCTCCATGCGATTTCTTTTTGTTTCCTAACTTTAAAAAACGGCTTTGTGGTAGGCGATTCTCGTCAAACGAAGAAATCATGGCCGGAACAGAGTCCTATTTAGCGGAGTTCCAGAAATCTTATTTTTTGGATGGCAGTTAAACTTTGAAATAGAAATGATTTTGCCGACGATTGAAGGATGGTGAGTTTTATGGTGATGAAAAATGAAAATCATGTACTTAGTTGACTAGTGATGACGTAGGTTATATTCATTTTTGACAAAATACAAAAAACTTTTTTAAAAATAATTAAACAGATCGCAAACGAGCGTGTCGCCACAGTCACAAACGCTGACGCAAGAAGAAAAGAAGAAGAAACCACTGGCGACTACCGCGTGCGGTGCCCACTGTTACATATCATGCCATGACCGTGCTAGAAACGTACCAGACTCGGAAAACAATACGATAAGTAGTCGTCGAGAATATTTTGCCGGTGCCCAAACGCTCCGTGCATGGTATGCTACGCGACGGTGCTGGTCAGTGACGGAACGGTCTAATGTAGTCTCATGCTTTTCAATATCAAAGAATATTTTTTTGTCTGACACATTCGTTTGATTATCTCTCGAAGCTCTCTCTGACTGATACTCATGTCACTCTTCGTCATTAATTTATTTGTAGTGTGTATATTTATGTATGGCTATTATTATGTAGTCTTTTTTATGGAATTTGTAGAAACTGTACCTAATATTTTTAATTGTTTTTTTTTACGTTTGCACCACTGTCTTTGTTATCTTTAAAGGAGTTGTACCTGATTTACAAGGAACTCGGTATTAAAATTCTAACCAAGATCATTTAATTTTTCTAGGAATGTACTTAAATTTGAAAGCTCCATGGAGTAATAAAAAATAATATATAGCCCTGCATTTTTTTTAAATTGTTATTTTATAAAAGTATATTGGAAATTCAAAATAATATTTTCTACGAAAATAAATAGGGCAAATAAGCGCTAGATAGCCCTTTCCGGGCTAAATCATTACACTAATGAATAAACAAATACAAATACAAGGGGTTCACCTACAGTAAACAGTGCTAGATCTAGCTCCATAAGGGCTAAGGTGTCAACACTGATCGAAAATCAAATTAATATTCAATTTCCTTTGACATTGACATTTCTATTATACTTTTTTTTTAAATTGGCTTTGAGTTTTTTCAGATTAGCGTGTTTCTTTACGAGATATCCGTTCCGTTTCACGTTACATACCCCAAATATATATTATCGATTTTCTAAATATTGCAGGGCTTTAAAAATATGTTTTTATCAGATAATAATTACATTTTGAATGCTTTTTATAAAACAGCAATCATTGATCTGGTTAGAATTAGAATTTTTATTTATTTTAATACCGGTAACGGAACAAATCCTTTCCTTACATCCAAAGAAGGTTTTCTGGAAGAAATCGCTTTTAGCGATAAGACCGCCTTTTGTGCTTTTTTCTGTCTTTATTTCTTCTGTTATGTTTTCCTATGTGTTGGTGTCAATAAAGTGTTATTGTATTGTTCCTGGCACGGTCATTTTGTACATTATTACGTGAGCACTGTACTGAATATATTGAAGTACTGAATCTGGTGGCGCAGGCGTCTATGGGTGTGGCGACACGCCCGTGAGCGACGGCACTTACGTCTGAGTCGGCGCCCTTGTCGGCCCCCGGACAGGTGAACGTGACGTACTCGTGGCATCTCTTGTGCACCACGAAGCTGCATACTGGAAACAAGAACCAGTGATGCCAAAAACACTCCTAAAAGATCAAACTATTTTTATTTGTAAGGACCGTTACCACCGTTAATTTTACAGTGTCTATAGGTAGGTACATCATTGCTATAAACGAACGTTTGGATTAGAATTGTAGTTTAACTCATGTTTTTGGTATACAATTATTTTCTTTCTTTCTTTCAGTTTAGCTACTTTGTCACTGGATATAATTATGTCGATTTCTGCTGATGCTAAAGGCGCGGTTCTGCCAGATCTGCCATAATTATGTAGCCCATTCTGTTGATTGAGCACAAATGTTCCTCTTCGCATGATGTTCTTTAATTATATTTACCTGTGCAAAGACATTAAGAAAGTGGCTAGTATCATTACCAACATCAAACGAGGTTTTTAAAAAGAATAGTATTTTTTTTTTATTTTAGTTGTTCACAAGGAATAGCTAAAATATTTAAATTGTGCATAGATGTGCTTATTTGTGCGTAGTTGTGCCATTAGGAATACGTATTTTGGATGTCTAATTAGTTGTGCGAAAGCAGTTGGTCCACGAGGTATTCCTCCTTAAATTTGCTCACTGTTACATTTTTTTTGTAAACATATAGTCAATAATTATATGTTGTGAACATGTTTATGGTGAAACCGCGCCATGAGCATATGTACGGGACCAGTGTTTGAACATACTCAAGCTTTCAGTTTTGTTATAGATTAGTCATTGATATATTCAATCTTAGGAAAGGAGGAGTAATCTCCCCAAGACTAATTTCCAAAAGGTATCTACATTAATAAAAGCTGGATGCAAGCCTCTTCTTACCGGTCAGCTGAAAATGCGGAGAGGACTATGTCCAGCATTGATCATTTTACGGCCAATATAACAGCAGTACTTAAGACGAAAAATTCTCACCTTGGCACTGGAATCCTTGTTTACCGAAACCCCTGAAACAAACAAAAATAAATTAAGTAATTTTGTATTTTAAAACTTATTTTTTATACAAGAGTGCAATAGTAGATTGTATCATATGGGAGCAAAATAATATTTTTACGGCGAGGGCGCTTTGTTGAATCTAGAGCGAAGTCAGGGATTCTTTAGTAGAATCTTGAACGTAGCGAGGGATTCAAAGTACGTCGCCCGAGCCAAAAAAATATTTTGCGCCCGAATGGTACACTCTACTTTTCATCACCTCTATGAGAAAACAAAGGGCGCCTCATATTTTATAATAATAATATAAGCTCTTTATTCAGATTCACATAGTTTTAACTTAAGTTTAGTCTTAATCTAAGTAATGTTTAAGTTCTTAATAATTAAGTATTTCCATCTTTGTGATTTTTTGTAAATCTGTTTGCCCGTTGGCAAAGGCCTCCTCCAACCTTTTTCATTCTTTTCTTTCTTCCACTCTGTTCCACGTGGTTCCTGCCACCTGTCTAATATCGTCATCCCATTTTTTCTGTGGTTTTCCTCTTTTCCTTTTTCCTTCCCTTGGGTACCATTGAGAGACTTTTTTACTCCATTTGTCGTGTCCTCTTATCATGTGGCCCGCCCATTTCCATTTGAATCGTCTAATTTTAGATGTTATATCGATTACTTTTGTTTTGTTTCTAATGACTCGGTTTCTCACTTTGTCTGATTTCTTTATATTGAGCATACTTCTTTCCATTGCACGTTGACAGGTTGCTAGTTTATTCGTGGTGCTTTGTGTTAAAGCCCACGTCTGACTGCCATACATAAGGACTGGTAATATGCAAGTATTAAATAGTTTACTTTTCACATTAATGTCAAAGTCAAAGTCAAAATATTTATTTTGCGGAGACATGGGTAATATGTAGGTGTTAAGATACATTATTATGTGCACCATGCTCTAGCATTAGGGCATGCAAAATTATCATTCTTAATTTTAAAGGTAAACGAATAATATTATCATAATTATACATTAAATATTTTGAGATTAAATCATTTACTAATACTATATTTGCACAAAGATTTGTCATTCAAAAACTCATCTATGGAATAATATGTCTTGTCTATTAATAATTTCTTAAGTCTTAATTTAAAAATGTCAATATTATTTGTGTCTTTTACAATCTTCGGCAATTTATTATAAATAGTCAATCGCATCATGAAAGTACTGTTATTATAAAGGGCTGTCCTATGGTACGGTTCACGCAGTCTGTCTTTGTGCCGTTTGCTCGTTAATTTGTCATACTTATCTAAGTTTTTCTTGACTAGTGCGGCAGATTCGTAAATGTATACGGAAGGAAGAGTCAGCAATTTTAATTTCCGAAAATAAGGTCTACAGGAATCTCTTTGCTTCAACCCACATATTTCTCTAATACATTTCTTTTGAGCTATTAGAACTGATAGCTTTTCTACGGAGTTTGCCCAGGCTAAAACACCATATTTTAATGTTGATCCAACATTTACGTAACATATACAGCGCGTAAGAAAATTGATTGAGCTTGGAGCACACATGAGCTACATGCGTTCTCCAAAATAGATTTGAGTCGATGTGAATTCCTAAAAATTTAGTCGTCTGAATTTCATTGATGGGTTTGCCACGATAATGTATATTTAAAATGTCAAAATTAGAATTATTGTTTTTGAATGTCATGATATGTGTTTTGTCAAGATTAATTTTTAGATTATTGCTTTGAAGCCATTCAATTATAGATTCTAAAGTATTATTAATGTCATGTTCGTGATCACCACTTTTGTCATCTGCAAAAATTACGGTGCAGTCGTCAGCAAACATAACCATCGGGTGATTTATGGCGCTGGGAAGGTCATTAATGTAGACCAGAAACAATAAAGGTCCCAGTATGCTGCCTTGTGGCACTCCATATTTGACCTCCCTTCGACTTGAGAGGAATTTTGACTCGATTTTGTTAGTAGAGTTTAATCTAGTAACTTCTGTGTATTGTTGTCTGTTTGCCAAATACGATATTATTAAATTTAACACATTACCTCTTATACCATATCGCTCAAGCTTTTTAATTAATATATTGTGGTCAACATAATCAAATGCTTTCGACATATCCATGTAGAGAGCCGTAATTCTCTTTTTGTTGTCTAGTCCGCAATATATCCTTCCAAGAAAATCTAATATAGCATTATCTATTGACTTTTTCTTACGAAAACCTGCTTGTTCTGGGGCAAAGATTTTGTTTATTTCAAAAAATCTATTCAGGCGTTTGTGGATTAACTTTTCAAAGATTTTGGAAAATACTGGTATCATCGCAATTGGTCTATAGCAAAAATGTGAAGCTGTTTATCTTTCATAGCCTCTTTCAGACCCCAGTATCGCCTCCAGCCGCTGGTGATTCTTCTCTCGACCTCTTTGGAAACAGAATCGCTTTGTGTTATGATCTGCTCCAGATAGATGTATTCATCCGAGTATTCGATTTCATCTTTGCCTAAATTAATTGTTATTTTCTTTCCATTTGTCATTAATTTTGTTTTTTCCGGATTTAGTTTTAGCCCCATCTTTTCGCTTTCAATAGCCAGTTCGTTTATCATCCTCTCTATATCTTCTGGTGTTTCAGCAAATAAAACAATGTCGTCTGCGAATTTTAGGTGTGTTAATGAGACACCATCCACGTTGATCCCGAGGTTTTCCCAGTTGAGACATCTGAAGATTGATTCCAGTACTGCCGAGAATATTTTCGGAGAGAGAGAATCTCTTTGTCTGACCCCTTTCCCAACTTTAAATGGTTCTCCTTTCTTTTCGAGTTGAATTTTTGCAGTACTATGAATGTATACATTTTTTATTAACCGTATATATTTGTGTTGAATTCCTTGATCCCTCAACGTCTTCCATATCTTTTCATGAAACAAAGAATCAAATGCCTTACTGTAGTCTACGAATGCAATGTAGTATGTACGCTGGTGTTCGCTAGACTTGTCTAAACTTTGGCGTACTACTTGAATATGGTCGATCACTGAATAATCTTTTCGGAATGGCCTGAACTGAAAATGACTGTTATCGTGCTTCCCACACTAGGTGTATAGAAACTTTATTTTCTGATCCTTTCTTTAATCTTTTCTTTCACTAATTCGATGCCTTCGCAGACAACGTTTTAGCTTAATTTGGACCAAGCATCTGGGCCGGAATCCCAGAGAGATGCAGGTTCAAATCCTGCGAACGCGTCAACTTTTGAAATGTTTATCACAAAAAGAAAGTTTCTAAACACCTACTGTGTGAAGCGCGATAAAAATCATTTTCATTAAATGAAAATGTATTTGTCTGTTAACACGTAATACATTTTAATCAAAGTCAGATTTACATAATAGGCATGATGACTGGGTGAAAACATAATCATTATAATAGTCCGTGATTTACATTATAACAAGATATATTGGATAATACGTATTTTTTCTTTTGTCAATCGAACAACAAATGACAAAGATAAACCTTTCCAAAGTTTGGGAGTGAGAATCGTGACGTAACCTCTCCCACAGAACAGAAGTCTGTACATTTGTATGACACTTGTGACGTCACGCGGAACTTAAACGGACTATATCTTCATATTTTTTTGTTTAATTAGTAAAAGAAAAAATACGTGTCTAATATTTTTTGGTAGTCTATCTGACGGACTAATATTTTTTTTTTAGTCATCATGCTTAGTGTATTCCAGATTGAGGTATATTGTTACCCAAGCTAGGATTGAACCTGTGTTATGGAATAACAATACTCGCTGCCGGACGAGTGGTGAAATTACATAGTAATGATATATAAAAGACAAAATTCTAAATAAACTTCGAAAATATCGAAATTCAAAAATTATAAATATATAATAATATATTGTACGCGGGGCAACATGTCTGTCATGTGCTAGCGCGGCTGTTTAATCTCTGCGTGAGGCACTGCTACTTACCTGATGCTCTCATCCGAACCGTCGTCGCTCCCATACCTAAGAGCAAGACTGGAGACATCTCGAGTGTGTCGAACTATAGGCCAATCTCCCTGGCAACAATTGTGGCCAAGATACTTGAGAAGGTGATTCACTCGCATTTAAGCACGCTACGCTTGAACGATGGACAATACGGCTTTAGGCTGCAAGTGTCCACTGACATGGCTATTTTTTCTTTGAAAGAAGTAGTGAAATATTATATTGAGAATGATACGACGGTCTATGCTTGTTACCTAGACTTGAGTCGTGCGTTTGACAGTCTTAACACGAATTTGTTGTGGACAAAAATGCAGGACACCGATGTTCCATCCGAGGTTGTTGATCTGATGGCATATTGGTATGACCATCAGGTCAACAATGTCAGATGGGATACTGATTTTTCGGACGACTACAAGCTAACCTGTGGGGTCAGGCAGGGGGGGCTTACCTCTCCCGACCTATTTAATTTTTATATGAACGATTTGATTGAGGAGCTGAGCAGCACCCCTGTGGGGCTCAGGTTGGATGGCAGATATGTCAACAACCTGAGTTATGCAGACGACATGGTGCTGCTCAGCCCCTCAATTAAAGGCTTGCGTAAGCTGATCGGAATTTGTGAAAAGTACGCACATGATCACAACCTAAAATATAACGTAAAGAAAACGAAGAGGATGATTTTTAGGTCGGGAAGGGGGCCGCTCAATGTGCCTGAGGTCCGCATTGGTGGACAGATTGTTGATACTGTGAGTAGTTTCAAGTATCTTGGACACATTGTGACGTCTAATCTTTCTGATAATGAAGATATTGAGCGTCAGCGCAGAGCCCTTTGTGTTGTTGGCAATATGATTGCACGGAAGTTCTACAGAGCTTCTAAGGACGTCAAAATCACTTTGTTTAAAGCATATTGTCAAGCATTTTACACGTGTCAACTCTGGACCAATTACACCATGAGGTCGCACAACGCAATTAGAGTAGCATACAATAACATCTTCAGGCACCTGATGGGTCTGAAGTGGTATTGTAGTGCCTCCAAAATGTACGCAGAATCGCGAGTAGACTCATTCAACGCCATTCAGCGAAAACGTATCGCATCATTTATGTCCAGAGTTGACACGTGTAAAAACAAGATCATTAGAAGCTTAGCGGACCGGCAGCTGCTGTCTGCAACTTATAAACGATGGGTAGCTATTGCTACCTGATTTGTATTTTTCTTTTAATATTATTTGTTTTGTGATATGGATCGTTGTGTCTGAAATAAAGATTTATTATTATTATTATTATTATAATTATTAGTGGTAGGAATGGGGGAGTGGAAGGTAATGTTTAATGACGAGTCAAGGTTATGGGGGAGGCTCAGGATCACGCACCCTTACCATTCACGAAGCTCAGGGACTAACGTACGAGTCGGTAATCGTTATAAAAACAAAGCCGAAAATGAAACTACACGAGAGCGTCTCACACGCAGTCGTTGCACTATCGCGGCACACCGGGACCTTCATCTATTACGCCGACGACATCGAAAATGATGCCATCAGTCGATTCGTGCGGCGCGCATCGTCTGTGTCATCGGAGACCATCAAGGAGTACAATCTGCAGATGGCTGTCAGAGATCGGAACGAGGCGGTGATGGAGGCTTTGGGCCGGGAGAAGGCAACTAAATTGGCATAGGACGTGAAAAAGGTGTATTCGAATTAATAAGAAATATGCATTGTGTACATGCCCCAAGCATTCATGCTCGCCATCGAAGGCTCCTTCTTGCGGCGGCATCATGTGTCGGGTCGTTCTCCTCCCTCAAATATGGTCAAGGAGAGCGATGGCTGGCACATGTGTCACACTCGTGATCGGGTGCTGCTTGCGGGTCGCCGGTCTGCTCGTGGCATTCACGCAGTGCATTGACTAACTTAGGCTAATATTTCTAGTACCTACTCTTTGTACAGTAACTATAATAAAATAATTGTAAATCTTAGTTGACAAAGGGCACAGACCCTGGAGTCTG
The DNA here is from genome assembly GCA_949316475.1 of Hypomecis punctinalis. Classification (NCBI taxonomy): domain Eukaryota; kingdom Metazoa; phylum Arthropoda; class Insecta; order Lepidoptera; family Geometridae; genus Hypomecis; species Hypomecis punctinalis. The sequence goes on from OX438807.1 coordinate 7,526,725, forward strand.
TGGTTAGTAAATTTTAATTTAAAAAAAAAAAGGTAATGTTTAGTTTATATGAATGTGTGTGTAAATCACCTCGACAATACATATGAGCTCTTTAGAGTCAAGGTTTGGCATAATCGCATACTAAAACACAAAATACAAAACGTTTCTTTGTCCTCTTTGTGCACGATTGATTTTACGGTTCCTTGGCCCTTATACTAGGTCAATAACCGGTATTATAAGAGCCAGGTACTGGACGTGCTATTCGTATCAAATCAGCCCAGTGACTCCAGTGAAGCAGTCGGAGTAAATCGGAAGCCGATGGAATTGCATCGTCGCTCGGATGGCATTACTTCGATTAGCGCACGGCCGCTCGGTCGTAGCCATTCATGGGCTATTCCGGACCTGCAGAGTAGGTACGAGTATGCACCTAGGATGGGAATGTATGCTGTTGTAGCTATAACTACTGCCTTTTTAACACGCTTTTATTAGTTTCACCTGTATGTTTGTAACCAACCCCTTTGAGCTCGATTTTGACCTACTTTGAGCTATCAGATTCTCTTTAAACTTTGCACTATGACAGCTATCAAAGACCGATGACAATGCATTTATAAAAAACCGGACAAGTGCGAGTCATGCTCGCACACCGAGGGTTCCGTAAATCCTATATCAAAATCCAAATTCCAGAAAATTTCACAAAATTGGAAAGTAAGTTTGTTAAAATTACTATACTCTAACCATCGACAAAAAGTTATTTTTTCACTTTTCTCGTTATATTACGAGAATTGAACCCATATTTTGTGAATTTAAAGGCCCTATTTTTTGTGATTTAAATAAAAATGTACAGTTTTAAGATTTATTCCTATATGTGTACTCTGACACAATGCTTCTCTCCAAATTTCATAGTTCTATGTCAACGGGAAGTACCCTGTAGGTTTTGATTTTTGTGAGTATCGAAATATGCGTTTTTATACGCGAGTTTTTTTTAAACTATATTTATCTTATTTTAACTGCTTAGCTATTTCAGAGGTCGCCAAATGGCTTAATTACATTAAATTTTTGCAGCGGCCAGCAACAGAGGCATTGGTGGACGTGCGCGAGTCCATCAATGCCTATAGTCCGTTCCATCACCGCTGAGATCTAGAGCCGCGATGGCCTTTGACGAATATAATTACCTAATATGTTTGCTTTAAAAATATCACTATATTTTGGTAATTTTTAATAGATAATAAATGTGTGCTGGAAATAGGTAATCATTAAGTATGTATTGTTTTCTTCAATAGATTTCAACAGTTCCAAGTTCCCAGCGGTTATGGAATGTACTATAGTTGTGGCCAGGGCTTGTATAGTATTTTTCTCAAATAATGCGAGGAAATTAACTTCATTAAAGGACCATCGACTTATGCTCAGGACCCATTGTTGACAACATAACATTGAAAAAGTAGGTAAGCTCTGTTTAGTTCTGGGCGCCTGGTGGTGGCTAAGTGCAAGTGCTGCGTAGGACGGCTTGATTACATATTACTGATATTTATAATGATGATACCTAAACTTGAACATGATATTCATCCCAATTTCAAATTTGACTAAAGTCAAAATATGCCTAAATAAACTTGGACCTTTAATTTCATCTCTACAACATTTTTAAACTAAAGAAATACTTCTCGGAGCAACAAAAATTACAGAAACGCTTTTCCAAGACATTCTCCGAAATCGAACGCGGGAAAAAACGAAATTAATAAGAAACAAAGCGTGAACGCAACCTGTTCCACATTATCCCTGGCCAAAGATACTAGCAGAAAGATGCACCGTTAGCTTCGGTTAAAACGGTATTATTATTTAACACATGTGTAAAATTAAGTAAATAAAAAACATTAAATTTGGTCCATTCGTTAGAGATGAGAAATACGAAAGCCACTGTATGGCAATATTTCTGCACGTTGCTTTCATTGTTTGGGGATGGTGCAAAATGCTTTTAATGTAGTAGGTATATAGTAGTTGTATTGTTCTTTGTCTGAAATGAAGCTGACCAAAAAAGTCGGTGTCATAAGTTTCATGTGACGTGTTTTGGTGCGTTTTTAAAAGGTAATGTAAGCAAGAGTACCGATTTTTATTTTTCAATTAAATATAATACTTGTCTAGGTAACTACTAAAGAAAAAAAACAAGAAGGGGTTGCACTCCGGGAGTGCCGGCAGAAATGAAAACTTGCTACCTCCGTCTTACGAATTTTCGATCAGGTTACGTCATGACCTGACGCGAGTTTAACATTTTTACCCATCCCAAAAAGTGCTCAACGCCGCAAAAAAAGTTTTCACTGCAAATATACAAATACAGAAATAAAATAGTGAAAAGAACAAAAGGTCTTTTCATACCTTTCTTATGTCTTTTGTGTTTAGAACAACGTGTTCTTATTCGCACAACACGCTGATTTACACTGCGCCATTGTAGGTGTATTGCTTTGAACCCCATAATCACATCGACGTCATCACCGCTTCCCAATGCCTCTCGCGCCAGTGGGCTGTGAAATTGGCAGCCCTGCGCCGCCGCCCCTTATTGGTGGAGAGTTGGAATTTTTATGTTGGCAACAAAAGTTTTACAGGTTAGTGGAAATAGCGGGAATTTTCGTTACAGCTTTTGTGGCATCCTGGCGACATTCGTCATTTTTAGGGTTCCGTACCTCAAAAGGAAAAAACGGAACCCTTATAGGATCACTTTGTTGTCCGTCTGTCCGTCTGTGTGTATGTCAAGACTCTTTATCTCGGGAACGCGTAAAGATATCGAGTTGAAATTTAAACTATACACGTAAACCTATGAATTCTTGCAGTTGTGTAAAAAAAAAACCTTCTCAGTTACAGTATAAAAAAGTTAGAGCCGTTTATGTCGTAAAAAACGCATATTTCAACGCTCACAAAAATCAAAACCTACAGGGTACTTGGAAATTTGGTACGTACGTGAAATTTGGCACAAACGTTAAATGAACGTTAGGTACGTGAAATTTGGCAAAAAGCATTGTTTTAGAGTACACATATAGGAATAAATCTGAAAACTGTACATTTTTATTTAAATCACATAAAAATAGGGCCTCAAAATTCACAAAATATGGGTTAAAAATTCAAAGTGAGTAAATCATATCATGTAAGGTATCATATAAAATAACTTCATTAGCACATGCTAAAACAGGTTTTAAATTATTTTAACAATATGTTTGTACGGAACCCTCGATGTGCGAGCCTGACTCGCACTTGTCCGGTTTTTTTTATTTAGTGAATAGTGTAAACTTAATGTTCCTTAATCATAAAAGGAAAATAAGGTCTGAAAGTTACGGTAGCTCGACTAAATCATTGTTTTACGTTGAAGGTCCTGGATTCCAGTCTCCAGTCTGGTATTCTATCTTTTTTCAACTATGTATTTTTCTGAGCTCATTTGGTTTATGTGTATATGTATAGTATTGTCATAATTTTTAATTGATACCACAAATGTTGATCTGGATTTTTTTTAAATATATACAGGTTTATTTCTAATCAATTAGCATCCTTTTAGGGGCTTATTCTGTACATCAAAACTAACAACTTTTGTTCTGCGACTTTTGTCAAACCTAAAAAAAAATATTGTTGTTCCATAGAAAAATATGGTTCACCCGCGACAAAATGTATGGAATAGCTGACTTTTTTTTCGAGTTTTGAGAAAAGTCGCAGAACAAAAGTTGTTATTTAAGATGCACAGAATAAGCTCCTAAAGGATGCTAATTGATTAGAAATAACCCTGTATATGTCGAATGATATTTTCTAGTTCTTGTAATGTTAACACCGCTCTGGTTTATGATTGGCTGATTTAACAACCAGCCGGCATTTTAACCAATTAAGACTGCTTCGCACGTGGTTATAAAACAGCCAATCAGGAAACGAGCAAAGAAACTGAAGAGATATAAAATAATAATCTTTAGGTGAGGCATTCTCGATTTGCGCCTCGTGGCGAATATATTCTTAGTCAACACGATCTGTGATATTTATTTTAAGAAACGAAAGTAAAATATTATATGTTGACCAAATACACCTAAAAATGGACTTATTAGTTTGATTTATAACAGTAGGTATAGTTAAAATGTGCGTCCCTAATTGTAGTACGAAGTGTATGAGGCGTATCGTACCTTTGTCATTAAATGTAAAAAAAACATTAAGTGCAGTTAGGCTCTTAAATATCGTGATACTTATAATGGAAAAATCTAGTTTTTTTTTTCTCATAAAAACCGACATTACTTTTTAGCACGGACTTGGCATTTTTTCTTACATACCATATTGATGCTTCTTAGGCATGTAGCACCACAATGAAAACCCCATTCAAAATTTGCACGTGGACAATTCCTACAGCGCAACGGTTCGTACAGTCCGTGGTGCAAAACGTCTAAAGACCTCCGAATTTTGAAGAGTACTTTTTGACTATAGCTATCTTGCGTAAGATTAATGGGCTATAGCCCATTAATCTTACGCAAGCTTAGCAACGAATAATAAAAAAAAAATAAAAAAATATAGAATATATAGGTATAGAAAATAATATATTCTATGGATTAACAATTTTCTTTTATTTTTGACAAAAGTCGCGGAACAAAAGTTGTTAGATTTGATGTACAGAATAAGCCCCTAAAAGGATGCTAATTGATTAGAAATAACCCTGTATACATGTAGTAAAGAATCACTAACGAATTTGACACAAAAACCAAGGTTAAATATTTGCTGATTATGAACTTACTTGAAAAAACGCGCTAACGTGAAGTATCAGATTCAATACATAGTAAGAAAATTATTTCTTGGCTGATTACAAATTACTGAGAACAGTAGAATTAACGCCTACAATTTAATTAGTTTTCGCAGTAATATAATCACCAAACAATGCCAAAATGGCATTCGAAACCGATGTCTAACTGCTGGTATCCCTTACACAAGTATACGAGATACGAGTTTACACTGTAACGCTGCTTCTCTAAATATTGTAGCTGGAGGGATGCCAATGTTGCAATACACCAACGCCAGTGTGGATTTGTTACTTTAACTGTATGCAGAAAGATCTGTAGATTATGAAGGTTTTTTTTGAGACATTTTACACACGGTCTCTGACCCCAAACTAAGTAAAGCTTGCCATATGGCTGCCAGAGACTGATATACTACATATACATATTTTTAAATACATACTTAGATAGATAATTACCAATAACAACCAGACACAGAGCAAACACCTATGTTCATCACATAAATATTTGCCCTGATTGGGACTCGAACCCACGCCTCTTTGATTCAGTAGTGGTAAGAGTCACTAACCACTGCGCTACTAAGGCAGTCCTACCAAAAGATAAGTCCTCGGACCGTATACAAGGTAAATGCACCGGTTATGGCCACTGCCCCGGTTTTGGCCATTCGTTGTCAAAATTATTGCATAAAGATGTAAAAGTTTAAAAATTTCTTAATACATATTGCTTTAAACTTTTGACATTCATCATTAAAATTATATGTGGTTGTTGTTAAAATGACACTAAGATGGCTACAATCGGTGCATCTACTATATGTTATGTTCTAGTCAGAATGTGTCTGTATTCAAGTTTCTTTCATATTAATACTTTATAGAATTATTATAGTACTAAAGTTACCGACGGACCTAAATTACCGACATAGCCCAGCGGATTAGCGTACTAAAGTGGCAGTGGGCAGGGGACATAATTCGAAGAACGGATGGTCGATGGGGCCGTAAAGTTCTCGAATGGAGACCGTGGACCAGTAAGCGCAGCATAGGACGTCCACCGACTAGGTGGACTGACGATATAATAAAGATCGCAGGAACGCTCTGGATGCAGGCCGCTTCCAACCGGCTTATTGGAAATCCAGGGGAAAGGCCTATGTCCAGCAGTGGACGTCCAACGGCTGATAGATAGATAGATAGTACTAAAATCCCCTTTTTCCCACGTGAATTTCTTTTAGACTTAGTATGAAATCGCGAAGATAAAATCAGCTGTTTCATACATTTGTCGACGTTCGACGAACTTTTTGTATGGAATGGCAAATTTATTGCTTTTTCGGATTTGTTCCCATAGTGAAAGTTGTTCATAATAATAATTTATATCACCTCTTTTGAGCTGATAGGGCTAGCAGATATGTAGCCTTGTAGACTATTTCTAACTGTGGTCATTACTGTTTCAGACGGCAGGTAAGTACGGTAATAAGTTTGACTGGAATGAATTAGGAATTATTATTACTATGACATGTAACTGAAGTTATCAATAAATTAATTGTATTGTATTGTACGACGTCCTTATTGGAAGTTCGTAAGCGACGTGTTTATACGCTTACAAATCTGCGGGCACGGTAGTGCCCCCGCTAAGACGAGCAAAGCGACCTACCTTTTTTACCACAGCCCAAAAAATATTGATTAAGGTTGATTGAGTTAATTTGTGAAGTAAGGGCGTGTAGAGTTAGAGCGTGTAGGGTCAGAAACTTGGCTCTACATGAGATCAGATAACTTTTTGATAGTGCAAAGTGTCGTCTCATCTAGCAACATCATACATGAAAATGTTTTTTTGTCGAATCACCCTTACTGATTTTACCTCTGTACCCAAGTCCAAGTCCCTGGTACTAAATTTTAATGAAATGATGTGGCGTAGCATTAATGATGATTTATACTCTGTGGAAACAACAATGCGTGAAATGTAGAGTGTGGCCGATACAAATCATTAGCGATCTGAGCGGTATGCCGGCATGCGGTTAATTTCGTCGTGTTTCAACTATTTCTTGTTTACATATCGGTGTTCGGTTTGTTGGATTATTGCAGGTGAAATGGTAGATTGTATTTGTATTGTTAGTTATTGCTTTGCCTGTTAATTAACCGAATTGTGGCCTAGTGGGAGAGCGCTCGCCTTGCTTCTTAAACGTGGGATCAAATTCAGACCCATACCAATGAGTTCTTTAGAATAACGAAAAAAAATTGATAACTAAAAAAATGTAAGTCTGTCAGAAAGGTTATCAAAAAATATTGGCACGATTTTTTTTGTCAATCAAACAAAAATTGATGAAGATATAGTCCGTTAAATTTCCGCGTAACGTCACGAATAGATTACAAAAGTATAGACTTATGAGTTTTGACATAGAAGTGGCGTCACGAGCCCCCACTCCCAAACTTTGACAAGGTTTATCTTTGTCGTTTATTGTAGGATTAACAAAAAAAAAAATACGTACCCAATATTTTTTAATAATTTAACAAACGGACTAGGTAAATGTAATACTTAATGATTTTTCTTACTCAGTCATCATGTCTATGCGTATATACATCAACCCACACTGGGCCAGCGTGGTGGACATAACACAATCGTATTTTGTGGGTAAGCCTATGTTCAGTAACGGATTATGCAAAAGACCGACCGATACAGCACCTATAGTATGGCAAAGAGACAAATTGTCTTTCCGTAAATAATTTATCCAATCGGAGTGGAAACAAAGTATGAATCAAGTCTTCTTTAAAGTTGCATTTCTTAGCCAACTACACGCTGCGAACTCTAAAACATTAGTTTTGTAAATAAAACCTTAACAGTTATTGTGTTACAGAAAAAAATAAATAAAAGGAGCAGGAACACAGCACGAGTTTCACAGATTCCTGCGGTTTTTGCTCGTAATTCCGGTTTAGTGACTGCGGCCGCCGCGTCGAGTGCTTCCGACTCTCGTTACCGCGGGAATGCACTGCCAACACATTTCTTTTTAAAAACAAATCGTAGTTTGGAATGTTGCCGAATCCAGGTTTTATTCTATTTCAGTGGTACTTTTTTATTAGCAAGAGTCTCTAAATCCACAGAGCAGCATGTTTAAAAAAAAATTTAGAAGAAAATATTGATTGTTCTTTGTGTTAATTCGACGTATTTTTTCGCTTTTGTGGAGATTATAGCCACGGGAGTGTCGAGTGCTTCCGTCTTTCGTTACCGCGGGAAGTACTGCCAACAGATTTGTTTTCAAAAAGAAATCGTAGCCTGAAAAGCCACGAAAAGAACTTGTTTCGACGTGTGAAAAAGTGAGATACATACTTTGCCAAAACGCTGTCTCGTTCTGACACTACGAAAGAAATATTTCGTGGCGCGCATACTAACCTGGCTGGAAGGTTGCCGAATCCAGGTTTTATTCTATTTCACTCAGTAAGTTCGGACTACTATGCAAAAAGTTATGCGTGGTTCTACATTAAAAAAAAACATACGCGTCGAATTGATCACCTCATCCGTTTCGTCGGTAAAAAAGTAAAACATTTTTGTTATCTTTCTTAAGTCGTTCATCAAAATATTTCAATTTCATTTTTTCTTTTTCATTTTGGTGTTTTCTTTGCCACTGTACTGCTATCATGCTGCTGGGCGTAGTGAGCTACGGGATTGCAACTTTAAACTAGACTCGGTTGCACTTTTAATAAATAAAAAGACATCTTTATATTTTTTGAATAAAATAAAAGAAAAAAGGTACCTTACTTTTCCCTATTTAAAAACGAGCCGGAGCAAAGGGCATTACTGGCATTCAGCCAGGTAGCAAAAACATAATTATCTTTTACGGGCCTGTTATGTTTATTTATTTTACATTTCAAATGGGACATTCAGAATTCTTTCCTGTACGAAAATGAAATCAAAACAGCATAAAAATACAATTTTGTTTTGACTTTGCGAGCGGTTGAACAAATTCGGTTACGTTTACAAAGGGAGTGGTGACGTCACGCTCCGTCTGTGTCGGCCTTTGATCTTACATTACCTGAGGCGTAGAACCTACGCGAATATTTCACTTTGGTTTTTGAGACTGGCAACACACTTCGTCTTTATGCCGCATTCACATTGGACCAGCCGCACAGAGATACGTTGTAATAGCTCTGTGACCGGCCGAGTAAGTTAGTTGACAAATATTTATTTTGACCACAGAGATCTCAGAGATACCATTTGACCATCTTTTTCTTCTTTTATATTTTGGCGTCGCATTATTTATGCATTTGCCCGTGTCAAGGTTTCATATTTGACATTTTTGATATTTTATCAAAATAGTCACAGTCGTATTCACGTCACAGTCCAAAAAAGCCGCGGTCAAGTCAAAGCTTAGTCCAAGTTATACCTCAGTAGAGCAGTGGAGACTTTTTGGTACCAACACGGAACAACACCTTTGACCACATTATATCACTTGCCAATACTCATGCACGTCATTCAGCTCAGTAGTAGTCATCAAAGAAATACCAAAATATTTCACAAATTATCACCGATTTTTACAAATAAAATTCGACGATATATTTTTTCTGCGTTCCCGCCAACACCCCATATTTGTCCCTCAACGAAGTATCTATTATAGACTAATTTCTTACCTAGTGGCTCATCCAAAGCCGTTTTTGGTTTTGGGAACCAAATATCAGACTTCAACTACTTAAACTTATTACAAGTGAAGTTACATCTACATAAATAACAAAATTTACGAGCAGAAGAAACCTCCTGCAACAGTTATATTGAAGCCAATTTCGTGAACGCCAAAAGCAATAGAAACAAACCAAAACTTGACCGGGCCATTTGTCCAATAGCCCGGGGACGGAGAGGCAGTCGGCCGGACCGGGGCAGGACGGTCAAGGGTGGGATAACGACCGCGATAAACATTCTACCCCGGACACACACTTCATAAAGATTTTCCACGCTTGCTTGAAAACATTGGCAACAAAACAATGTTAATTAAAAAAAATGCTTGTCTGCAAAGTCGGTTTACGGCTTCGAGCAAATATCTAGAGAGCCACAGTCCCTAAGTGAAAGTAGTAAAAAATGTCCGAGCGCCGTCATACATACCGACTTAGATATTTACATTAAATAATTCGTAATGACACGTTTTCTCGAATATCGGCGTCATGTCACCTAATTAGTGCTTGTAACTTGCCACTTTGGCATCGCGCGGCGTTGTAGTCGGCTTGCAATCTGCACCTTACGACTAACTAAAAAGCCTGCCACTATGTAGCTTGGCCAGGGTTTTGGCTCGGACACTTTTTTGCTCGATTGTGACTCTATAGATATTTGCTCGAAGATTTACGGACGATAGTTTAACATGACAACGTCATAACAAAACATTGATGAAATGATTGCACCGAACGGTCAAGCCGATCGTGTCTTTCACTCGCTCGCGTAGTGAGCGTAACGGGAAAATGAGCGTAATGGGACAATAAGCCCGATTACAGAGGCGCCAGCGTAACTATACTAGCTAAATAGCATAGTTCTGTTTCTTTTTCACTTTAGGCATTCGATAGAGAGAACGCTTTTTACGTTGCTAATTAATTTACGCTGGCGCCTCTGTAATCGGGCTTAAACGACTATCCCCACACGTGAGTTCAGGCGCGTTATATATAGTATAAAATGTGTGAAAACCACGTTAATTTCCATAGTAAAAAAGATTTACAAGACGTTGTCACGTCAAAAAAAAGTGGTTACCAAAGACTTATATACTTACTTACTAACGTTAGAAGCTACGGTTAGAAGGTAAGGTCTTTGGTAAAGACAATTTTTTGTGCTTACTTATTATACAGGGTTATTTCTAATCAATTAGCATCCTCTCAGAGGCTTATTTTGTACATCAGAACTAACAACTTTTGTTCTACGACTTTTGTCAAAACTAAAAAAACAGCTGTACCATACATTTTATCGCGGGTGAACGATATTTTTCTATGAAACAGCATTTTTTTTAGAAATAATTAAAGTCGTAGATCAAAAATTGTTTGTTTTGTTGCACAGAATAAGCCCCTAAAAATGATAATTGATTATAAATAACCCTGTACCTACGAGTATATACAAAACATTTCATCCCGGACTCATAAGTACTTTATAAAGATTCGCCATGGTCCCTTGAAAACATCGAACACAGAAAAAAACAACTACTATATAGGTAATTATTTTTTTCTAATTTTTACTTCGTCATTTTAATTAGGTAAGTTAATTCTACAATTATGTACTAAACTAAAACATACCTATTTAGACATTTTTATAATTTTTCGCTGTATTTTTTTCTCAAGTTAGTCTCTAGTAAACTTAAAAACATTTCGTAAAACCTTTTTTAATAGTCACCTAAAAACGTTGACCACAACAAACAATCATACTAAAAATAAATCCTAAAATCAATTTAACATAAAAAATCTAAAAAAAATAAAACAGTTACAACTCGCTCAAATATTTTAAACCTTTTCAATCACTATTTTTCATCCGCCGCTAGCGCGTATAAATTTTAATATTGGAATCCATTTAAAAATAGAACTGGCTGAAAAGTTAGGTCATAAAAAAGATAGCCACTATTCGGCGGGCGCCAGTTTTAGCCATTCGGGGAGATCAATTAAAAAGTATATTCGCAACAAGCAGCGCTGCATCGCTGAAATCGCGGTTGCAATCGTGGCAGTTTCAGAAAATAAAGCGAAAAAGCGCTTCAAACGAGCAGTGCACTCAAAGTGGGACGAAGGGGGTGTTGCGTACCAGTTCCCTACAATGGCTCTCGCCTCGACAGATGAAAACCTCCGATATAGTATAATGAGTGTTCTGCTTCAATAGGAAATCATTTTCAAACTCTTTTCAGAACGAATCAAAGACGGTCTTCACCAGAATTGAATTTCTTCGAGTGAAAAACAAAAGCTTTCACAAGTTTGAATAGAATTGGATAGCGTAAGTATGTATTGGAGTTTTTATCAGTGTTTTTAATATGATACTCGAGCGTAACTCGAGTGCCCGACATTAACTTTTTCTGATATTAAGGTTTTAGGAAAATGTACGAAATTCAATTTTCGGGGAAAGTATAATGTTACTTAATTTTGTAGGCGTAGAATGAAATTATGGATATTATATCCCATAATTTCATTCTACGCTTGAGAATTTTCCAGTAATGCCTTGGAATTTTTCGAAATTGCTTTAATGAATTTGCTCTTTTTATTTAACCTTTGACTGATTTAGAATGATTTAGCTCGGAACGATATTTTCAACCAAGTAGAAAAGGGGATGAAATTTTCAATTCTTATTTCTACTATTAAAGAAAATGGAGTGTGATAGGGGTCGGTTTCATGGTCTATCATACTAATATTATAAATCCGAAAAGTTTGTTGGTTTGTTCCTCTTTCACGCACCAACGGAGCAACGGATTGATTTGATTTTTGGCATGGATATAGTTCAAGGGCCGGAAAGTGACATATGCTCCTTTTTATCCCGAAGAAGTTTAGTAAGAGGTTCCTGTGGGATAGCACAAAAGTCAAAATACCACGCGGGCGGAGCCGCGGGTAAAAGTTAGTTTTTATATCAAGTAAAAAAGTTAAAACAAAAAGAAAAAGGCTCGGTTTCCTAAACGCCGATTTAGCTGCTACAGCCATTAATAAAATAACGTCGATCCAGTTCAGAATATTGTACCATTAAATGCCTGTCGTAGATCGATGGAGTCGCTCGAATCTGTTCTTACTTAACAGATAAATTTTAACAAATAACTTACCAAATTCTCAATTAAAGACAAATTACTAAAAAAAACTAGTAAATAAACTGTTCTCTAGAGCAAAAATCTGACAAAAAAGTACAAGGGCCGGTTTCATATACGCTGATTTAGCTACTACAGGCAACGCTCCGGTTAAAAAATTATTACAATTTTTCATTGTCTGTCTAAAACTTAATAAAGTCACACTGCTATAAAACGATAAATAATCGAACGAACGATATTTAGATAAATCGGAAATAACTTAGCGAATTCGCTTAATTATTAAAAAAATAGGTTGCACTTTTACGAATCGTTATTTAATCACCCTTGTACGAAGGAAAACGAAGTACCTAAAAGGCCCGGTTTACCAAACACCGATTCAGCCGTTATACTCCGTTAACCGACACTCTCGCTCCAACCTTACGACTTTGATAATACCTGTCGAAGTGTAAATAGAGCTAGATGCTCTACAGATAACATAATCAATGAAAAAATAACCTAAATTCTTGTCTAAATGTAGTTTATAAAAAAACAGCCCAGTTTCACGAACCTTTATTTAAAACGGGTAAAAGTAAAAAACAAGGAAATTTAATAAGATTTCCCAAAACGCCGATTTAGTCGGTACACACCGTTAACCGACGCTCCAGTTCAGAACCTTACAACTTTGATTGCCTGTCGAAGTTTAATAAAGACGCTCGGCTCAGCCGCGCCTGCTCTCGACAGATACTCGCGATAATTGGACAAATAACTTATTGTAATTTTTAGGGATCCTTCCCGCGAAAAAAATAATCAATCCGCAATTGATTGATGGTGAGTTTTGTACCAAAGAAGATGTCACAAATTATTCACTTTTATTTTAAGCTCTCATGTCTTGATGTTCTATAGACTTTCATTATAATGCCTTGTTGTTCTGAAAAAAAGCATACCTACTTTATATCAATACATTTAAAAGATATTGGCTATAATTTCAAAAAATATCTTAAAAATAATTTTCTTCCAGCTTTTACTTCATGCAGCCGCCGCCACGCTTTTATCATTTTCACCTGTAGGTACGTTTGCTTGATTGCTTGTAACCAACCCCTTTGAGCTCGATTTTGAGCTTTGACAAAATTAAAAAATAATGATTCCTAAGCGTATTTCTTAGTTTTTTAGGGTTCCGCACCTCGAAAGGAAAAAACGGAACCCTTATAGGATCACTTTGTTGTCCGTCTGTCCATCTGTGTGTATGTCAAGACTCTTTATCTCGGGAACGCGTAAAGATATCGAGATGAAATTTAAACTGTATACGTATGTCTATAATTGCTTACAGTTGTTTAAAGGAAAAACTTCTCAGTTATCATATAAAGAAGTTAGAGCCGTTTATGTCGTAAAAAACCGCATATTTCGACACTCACAAAAATCAAAACCTACATGGTACTTCCCGTTGACATAGAACTATGAAATTTGGCGAAAAGCATTGTCTTAGAGTATACATATAGGAATAAATCTGAAAACTGAACATTTTTATTTATATCACAAAAAATAGGGCTTCAAAATTCACAAAATATGGGTTTGAAATTCAAAGTGCATAAATCGTATCATGTAAGGTATCATATAAAAGAGCTTCATTAGCACATGCTAAAACAGGTTTTTAATTATTTCAACAATTTTCGATGAATGACGAGAAAAGTAAAAAAAAAAAACTTGTCGATGATGATGATGAGTATAGAGATTTTAACAAGGTACTTCCCAATTTTCTGAAATTTTCTGCATTTGTACGGAACCCACGGTGTGCGAGCCTGACTTGCACTTGTCCGGTTTTTTCTTTAAACCATAGGTATTTATATTATTCTTATATCCGGTTGATCTAGAATAATTAAATTAGAAAGGAAGCGTCAGGACTCTCGTCAGTTGCTTTCGCCAAAAATGGCACAATAGACTTCAACCGTCTACGGAATGCGAATAGTGCGGAATGCGAACACGAATCGATTATAAATAGACATCGCTTTGGGTTTTTAAGCGCGACCTGTTATCTAAGCGTTCGTTTACAAGATTTTCCGTAAACGACATCTTTTTTTTTATTTCTAATAGGTTTGCGTTTGACTACACACTGCCTGATGTCACATGTTGATGATCTATCTTCACAGTAATCATCACCGTCATCTACGGAACCCTAACAAGCAAATGTCGAGACACGCTCTTGGCACGTTTAATTTAAATTAAGGCCAGCTGTAAAAGTTACAGAGAGTCGTAAAAGAAAAGGAAAAAAGAAACATTACGTAACATTTTCGAAGTATTGATAAAGTAGGCCTAAGCCGTACCACCTACTTACTTTTAAAGTAATTTTGCCCATAATTTGTGCGCTGTCGATTTTTTCGTGTGATTTAAAGGTTTTCTGTTATGTTGGTTTTTACCCAACCGCTAAAGAATGAAGGTGTTTGTTGCATGTAAATTGTAAGTATTCACCGATTGTCTAATTCTAAGTTACTGCATAAAATAATTTGATGTCAAAGTATACAAAAAATTACGACCAGTCGCGAATTCAAAACCTCCAGACAATTCCCTAGGTATAGAAAGTCCGGCCTCAATGCTGAAGAGTTTAAAAACCCGACAATTCCGCGGTGTGGCAACCCTAACCATGTCAGGACATAATATAATACAATACCCACTATTGCTAAGCACATACTCTACCAACGGCCATTTCGAGTAAAAATCTCAAGCGTTTTAGCAATTAATAAATCTATCTATATTCATCTCCCAAATATCGCATTTTGGGAGGTTTTTCTTCTAGTACCTGGCCATTGCCTAAATTACGACCAGTCGCGAATTTTAAATATCCTGACATTTTCCTGGGTTCCAAGATTAAAAGCTTGAGATTCCCGAGAGATTTTTACCCTAAACTTGCCAGCACATACGAGTAGTACCTACTGTTAGCTACCTACTTAGCACATACTCTCCAACGGCTATTCCGCCTTACGCCAAGAATGTAGAAAAATAGCTAAATGGCCAGCCCCTGAACCGTCGAGGCACGCGGGGCACTTCACTTTTATTGCGAGTAAAGGAGCTAACTTTACTGCGCTAAGCTGATTCCACAAGTTTTTCTGTGTTTATAACTCTTCAGCTTTTATTTGAGAGGTTTTGATACTTAGTACGTGCCTATTTTGTTTGGCCGAGTAAAGGATTTGGGCGGATTAGAAAATTCCCTACTTAAAATTTTAAATTTTCTTTTGAAACTCGTTGGAAGTCACTGCAGTAATATAATTTAAGGATAGCAAAATTTGTACGAAAGGAGGCCTTTGCTCAACAATGAGACAATACCGGCTCATAAACAAACAAACAAATCTTGTTATAGCGTTGCTTATCTGTTGATTTTTTGTAGTCGGATTATTATTTTATTTCATGTAATTTTATGCGTGACTGTACCATAAGAAATACGTAATACTGATGCGGGAAATTGTTCTTTATCAACGTGGGTCGAAACGACCTCTTCTTTCATCGTTTTCGGCGTTTCGCCCCGCGGGCCGAATGGGGGCCTTCAAAAAGAGTCATGGGCGATTCGCCCCGTGGGCCGAACCGCTTGCGGGGCGAAACGCCGCAATACCCAAAATTGAGTTATGGACAGTTGGTAGAATACAGTAAGTACCTAATAGATACATCGGATATCGTTGGAATGATCAAATAATGAATCAGAAAAGTCTTCTCACGTCTTTTTCGACGCGATTAAGTTTAATTCGGCTTTTACTATGAAAAAATCCAACCAGAAAATCAAGAATCTTACAGCCAATAGACTCTCGCTCCGTGGAACGGTATAATAATATCATCATACCTACGATATTTTTGTGCAGAATAACTGAGCAATTCTTTTCGTTCGCTGAATTACCTACGAGAATCATATAAGGCTTTCGAAGAATAAGGTAAGTATATTTTAACATAAATTAACCAATTCGCTGTAAGCACGTTGACATAACTCGAGTATTGTGGTTATGGATGTATGAAGACCGGCGGTAAAGTCATTAGACCGGCGGTAAAGTCATTAATCTTCAAAAAGTAAGCTCTGATTTGAAGATATTCGGCGAAATGGAGAACCTACTAATACGACATTCGAAGAGTAGTTCAAATGTCACTTATGTCAAGATATTTCATTGAACATAATATGATAGTTTCTATGCGTTTTGGAATTGGCCGTTGCCATTTTATTACACTGACTTTTTCTTTTTGGCTTTATGTTTTAAACTTTATGACGAATCCATTTCTATTTTACATCCATGCTTGTTGTCCAAATGTATTAGGGCTAAAAAGGGTCCAATCAACCCTCCCCGATTCATATTCAGCCCGCAGGCGAGGGAAGAGGGAGGGGATACTTAGACAAATAATAATATGTAAGGCTCGGGATTTAGAAAAATTGAGCCCGATGAAAAGGTTCGTATAAAATCGAGGTAGAGGTGGGACAATCTCTCTCCAAATCCTGCAGAATTGCTAATTTCGGCGATTTAGGATCGGGGTATAGATTTTATCTTATATTTACAAAATAAGAGATATTTTTCCAGGTGTCTTGGTATTGGTCTGGGTGTGTGATACAACGATATATTTTCATCTTCAGTAATAGGTACTAGGCATAGCACAAACATTTAGGTAGATACCTACTACGTACGAGTCGCATAACGATAGCAAAATAAATGGTGGTTAGTTAAAATTTATAACCTTACTGATCTAGTCCTACAGGTATCGCTGAAGTGTCAAATCAAGGTACAATACAAATGATTCCATAATTTAAACCTATATTTTGTACTTTTACTGGTTTTGTGCATCATTTTTGACCGACGAACCACCGGAGGAGGTATACAATTCGATGCGTATATTTTTTTTTACGCATAACTTTTTTCATAGTTATCCGATTTCAATCATTCTTTTTTATTGGAAAGAGTACTTCGAAATTGGTCCCATTTAAATTTTATCGAAATCGGCTGAGCCATTTTTGATAAATCAACAATAATGTGAAAAATGCTACATCGATCCGTGCGTAATATTTGTGTTCTAGCGATGCGCCCCGGCTTGGCACAGGTGTATTATACACATAAACATTTCTCTTTAATTACTCTATCTATTAAAACAAACTGCATCAAAATCCGTTGCGTAGTTTTAATGATATAAGCATACATGGAGACAGACAGCGGAAAGCGACTTTGTGTTATACTATGTAATTACACAGTACACGGGTGAAGTCGGTCATGCTATTTTTTGCAAAAAATAATTATATTCTACTTGAATCGTCAGTTAATGATTGGGCTTAAATTTGAGGGCTAAATTTTACAGCTCTAAACTTATAACTAAAGTTGTCTTATTCATTGCGATCTAATAGAAAACGAGATCAACACGTTAAAATTACATTTAGAGGCGAAAAGCCTCTATAATTGAGGCCAGTATGTCTTTCATCAAGTGCACGCTGGGCGACGATCAAATTAGCGTCCTGGAGTCGTCAAATATACTTTGTCAAAGTATATTCTGATCGTGTCAACGCGGCTTTAGAAGTTTGAGACTGGGATTATTGTTGAGTGAAATTGAATTTAGAACAACCTAAATTAAATATTGCCAGTATTTTGGTTACTCGTTATCGGTTTTGTAGACGATGGTATTCCACTGCTGAATGATTTTATCTTCATTACGACAATGGTAATTTACCATTAGAATAATTTACTGTGTAGGTTTATAATGATAACTCATAATGTATTTAAAAGCCTTTGACATGACTGCATAGTTAAAAGAACTGGGATCTACAATATATCGTATCGTCCGAACCACAGCAGTGTTACATTGTTGATTCCACTCGCGGCCACCCATCTTAAGACTGACCGTGCCCAATGCTTCATAACTTCGGTGATCGCTGAAAAACACCTAGTCAAACTACGCCATGAGCGCTGCTACATAAGTACATACTTACAGATTGGGTTTAGTAGTTGTAATAGGTATATGGTTTAGTTTATGAAATGTTATGTGTAACTATTGTTGAAATAATACAAGCCAATTGATTCTTCGCCATAATTAAATATAAGGTAATATCATTAAGTATCTTACAAACACTTAGATACACAGCTTAAATGTTTCACTCATTTTCATTTATCGTTTAGCCAGATGTTAGATAAATAATAAATATGGGGACATCTTACACACGGCATCTGATCCCAAACTAAGCAAAGCTTGTGATATGGCTGCCAAAGACTGATATGCTACATATTTTTAAATACATACTTAAATAGATAATACCTAAATAACACCCAGACTCTGAGCAAACACCTATGTTCATCACATAAATATTTGCCCTGGGTGGGAAACGAACCCACATCTCTGACCCAGGAGTCAGGATCACTACCCACTGAGCTAACGAGGCAGTCGAGTTGTAATACATGGTTTAGTTTATGAAATGTTATGTAAGTTATTGCAAGCCAATTGATTCCTCGCTATATTTAAACGAAAGATGAAATCATTAAGTATCTTACAAACACTTAGATACACAGCTTAAAGGTTCCACTCATTTACCGTTCAGTCATGGTAGAGACCGACTTAAGAACTCAGACTCTAGAGCTAACCGCCCAGCCCACACGAACTTACATAATTTCAGAAGCTAATAAAAATACTGTAGATCGTAGGTAGCGAAATCACTCAGACATTTAGCCATGTTAGAGACCGACTTAAGAACTCTAGACTCTAGAGCTAACCGCCCAGCCCACACGAACTTACATAATTTCAGAAGCTAATAAAAATACTGTAGATCGTAGGCAGCGAAAGCACTCAGACATATGATCTGACCGCACCACAGCCCCCAGAGTAATTTAACATGTTAAAATGAACGCGATAATTCCCCATTTATGCGTCGAGAATAAATCTACATGATTCGCCGTTACCCACGCGATCTGACAACAGCTGGGAAAACATAATTGAATAATTAATTGGAACTCACGAGTACAACATGAAAATATTCCACATATTACGTGTACGTTGGAGTAGTTAAGTTGGCCTTAGTTTACAGTAAGAAAACGAAGACAGGTATTACAAGCTTTTCTTTAACTTGCAATCAATGTACCTATGTGTTTGTGTATGTATGTAAGTTCGGATGAAATCTTGCAAGATACATAAATTTAACCAACTTCCCGGGTTCCGATTGAGATAAAATTTTGCACGCATAGGTATGTATCCTGTACCAGCTTCTTTTTTAACAGTCCACTGCAGGACGTAGGCCTACCCACGAAGGGTGATTGGCCCATATCCACCACGCTGGCCCAGTGCGGGTTGGTGGATAGTAGGTATGTAAATCGCGTGACAATGCAATAATATGGTACCATAGAGCTGATCTGAGGATGGAGTCGGAAGGTGGCTATAGGAACTCCTGTACTAAACAAGATAGACCCGTCGTGTTTGGGCTCGTTTTACTTATCTTGACTAGCACTCTGCTGCTACATTATATCCAGGATCTCAAAAGCTTGTATTTAAAAAGTTATATTTATATAATTTATTTACTGTCTATATAAATCAAGGGATCTAAATCCTCGCACCTTCTTTAGGCCATTCTGGCGTAGATGTAGCTCATTTGAATGAGGCAACGAATGCTCGGAGGGTCGCTTGCCCAAATACCGAGCTTCCAAAGACTTTATCGTCGCAGAGACTGTGGGATCGGCCGATCTGCGAACTAGCACGGAAATCTCTTCTAGATACTTGTCCTAGCGTCGCGGATCGCGCTCGTATCCTTGCAGTCTCTGTATGGGAGTCCGGTCTTTGGTTGCAAGCATTGCCCTCTTTCAATACTGGTAACCTTTTAGACCCAACTGCATTTCGTCTAGCTGTCAGCTTACGCTTGGGTGCAAGGTGTTGTGAGGCCCATCGCTGTCAGTGTGGTACTGCAGTTGACCAGCTCGGTCACCACGGTCTCTCTTGCTCAAGAAGCGCTGGTCGGATTGGACGCCACGCCAGCCTTAATGATGTCACACGCAGGGCTTTTGTCACCGCCAATATCGCAGCCGTACTCGAATCGAGTGGGTTGGCGCGTGGTGATGGCAAAAGGCCTGATGGCATGACGCTGGTCCCATGGAAGTGTGGACGGCCCTTAGTATGGGACGCAACTTGCGTCGATACTTTGGCACCGTCACATCTTCCTGAGACTCAGAGTAGGGCTGGAGCGGCGGCCAATTCGGCGCAAATATGCTAACCTAGGTAGTGGTTACATATTTGAGCCATTTGGAGTTGAGACTTTGGGTCCGTGGGGGCCGGGAGCTCATCTCGTTTTCAAAAGTCTTTCTGAGCGTCTGGTGGACGCGACGCGTGACCAAAATGCTGGTGTTTATTTGGCTCAACGTATAAGCATTGCCATTCAGCGTGGCAATGCTGCCAGCATGCTGGGCACGCTGCCAACTGGCAGTGGGCTTGAGCACTTGGATTATCTTTAGACCTTCAAGGGTTTGTGGATGATCCAATTGCTTTCTATGTAGTAGTAGTGTAGTATTGTCATTAGTAAAAAATAAAAAAAAAAATAGGGATCTATAATTGAATCATCAGAACGGCGGTTAATAGTCACGAAACCGAGTAAGAGCAAGAGTGAGCATTAAAAATCTATGCCTTTGCGAACGGTAGAGCATGGCATACAATTCTCTGCCGACGTTAGAAATGATTATAACGTTTCAAAAATTGGGTTCCAAAACAGCACAGGACCTCAAAGAATAGTGAGGAAGAGAGAAGGCCTACATATATCTAGTAGTAAGCAGAATTGGTTGAATAGATAGATATAAATCGGTCAGGATTGTCAGGTTACATTTAGTTAAACATTTACGTTATAGAGCATCTTCATTGCTGATGGATTTAAATACCAGCCTCAACCTGCATAATCAGTTATACAGAAGTAGCAACTCCGAATCAAAAAAATGTATGAAACAACTGATCTCTTCCTTTAAAAGAATTACACACATTCCGATAAAATAGTTTGTGGTTTATTTTATTCTTTGCAGTTTATATCGGTTTTGAAACGGCAAAATATCGGTTTTTCAAATTGTAAAACATGTACTAGAGGATATTTTGCGACGGAGTTTTTGTCTTCGCCATCTCCGTTCACTGCGCACAATACCGATATTCTGCCAATACGTAACAATAAAGATAAATACGCCTTTGTTAAAAAGTTGCCCGATAGAAATTAATTTCTAAATGGAAACTTAATACACATTTCCCTAAGCGCCCGGCCCTGGAACATTTTGCTAATTAAAATTAATTAAATCCACCTCGACGGTACTGATTAAAATTTCCACGTGTTTATACGCAAGTATCGATTTTCCTGTGAATATCCGATTCAAATGGTTGGCAAGTACCGGTGTGGCCAAGTTTGGGAGATTCGATCGAAAATCTTATGTAACTTTGTGGATCCGATCGAATTCTGACTATTATTATGTTATTTAGAACTGATGTATTAAGCCGAAAATAGGTGATATAAACCGTCATCATGAACTACCTTTAGGTACTATGGGGTCAAGAAACAAATCAGCTGTTTCACACATTTTGTCGATTCAGAGTTGCAATTTTATATGGAAGAGTTGATATTTTTTTTCTGAGTTGGCCCCATTGCAAAAGTTGTTCATACTGATAATCTAAATCATCCCCTTTAAGCTTAGTACAGGGCAAGCAGATAACCTTGAATAACTTTTTGATAAAATCGAATAATTATTTTTTGCAAAAAATAGCATGACCGACTTCACCCGTGTACAGAATTCGCGAATAAATTGCACGGATCGATGTAACATTTTTCACATTATTGTTGACTTATCAAAAATGGCTCAGCCGATTTCGATAAAATTTAAATGGGACCAATTTCGAAGTATATTCTTTCCATTAAAAAAAGAATGATTGAAATCGGACTATTATGAAAAAAGTTATGGGTGAATAAATTGCATGGATCGATGTAACATTTTTCACAATATTGCTGATTTATCAAAAATGGCTCAGCCGATTTTGATAAAATTTATATGGGACCAATTTCGAAATATATTATTTCCAATAAAAAAAGAATTATTGAGATCAGACTTCTATGAAAAAATTTATGCGTATACATAAAAAAAAATATACGCGTCGAATTGTATACCTCCTCCGGTGGTTCGTAGGTCAAATCCTTGGTATTCTTATTCTATTTATTATACTAGATAGAATTGCGTTCAAAACAACTACACCTTACCCATCCGATCTAAAATGTACACTTGCCTAGAAGATTTCTGTTAGCTCTACATTTAAAGACTACTCTACTACGCTTGATAGCAAATATCACAGAACAGCAGAACTTGATTTATCTCTCTTCTGTGGTAAATATAGCTTTTAGGCAAAGTGTTGTTACAACAAAGATGTGGATCCTAATTGTTTATATTAGAAATGTAAAACCAAAACGACACTCGATAATACATCAAACTAATAAGTCCATTATGATGTGTATTTGGCCGCCATAAACTATTTTACATTAGTTTCTTAAATAATTATCACAACTTGGATTGACTAAGAATATGTGCTTTCGCCTCGAGGCGCAAATCGAGAATGATTTCACATAAAGATTAATATTATGATCTCTTCAGTTTCTTTTCTCGTTTCCTGAGTGGCTGTTTTAAAACTACGCCGGAAGCAGTTCTTATTGATAAAAATGCAGGCTGGTTGTTAAAGCGGCCAATCATAAACCAGAGAAATGTTACCTTTAAAAATATTAGAACATATCATTCGACATGTATATTTAAAAATCAGATCAAAGGTGACGTCCACAAGTGGTATATTATTCAGAGAAAAATCGAACCAAGATGGTATACAAATCATTTGAAACCTTGTTTTATGGGCTTCCCAAAAATATTTTATTTAGATTTTTTCACCCCTCGAATTTTTTGTAAATGCGAAGAATAATTTGTATGAAAAATAACAATACAGCTTATTATTTTTTCTAGTTTAGCAATAATAAAGTGCTCCTATCGTTATTTTACTTGCATTCGTAGCTGATTCTGCCACATTCATCTCTTAATTTGCTAAAATTAAAAATTATAACCTACCAGTGTGACCAGTTAATAGATACAATGTGACAAGAAAACACTTAAAAACTGTGTCTAATAGGTAAAAATGCTTTTATTTAACTATTTGGAGGTTACTTAATCAGGGTTGATCGAGATAAACTACCTATTGAGCCAGATATATTTATTTATTCTAATAAATTCAAAATAAATTCTAAAAATCGGAGGGCATTTTTTTTTTTAACTGTTGTAATAGACTCAGAAAAATATGAACTTTCTCGAAATGTAACGAGTGTTGTGGTTAGAATTTTTGATTATTATTATACCAGCCTCCATACATTTTGTGGACATGTCCTTTGATGCAACGATTAAAAATTATGACACTCGTATTCTGTAGGCCGAATCATACAAGACAAGTAAAATCCAATCCTGACTGAAGCTCCCATAATGCTAAGCGTTGATTGGATATTGCGCAGCTTGTAGCTTACTTCACATCTATTTGTATGATATATATATATACCAATCTTAGTTATACTTATATGTATCTAACTTCACACACGCCAAGATGTTTTATTTGCTCTGAGCAAATAAAAAATGATTTCTCTTATGAGGTTTTGAATTAAATGAGACAAAAAACACGATAACTTAAGAGTATTCTGCTTTTTCAAAGAAGAATGAAAATAGATTTAAATTTTCATACTATAAAACATAACTCTGGAATAAAACATTTTCTCTTAAAATGTTAGGCGTTGAATGTTTTAAGAGGACACGAGTAACGCATAATTTTTAATAACTCTGACCCTCTTTCTTGAACTTTAATGGCGCAGATTATTTTTAATTTTATTTAGGTACTTTTGTCTAACAAAAACCGGTTTAAATTGAATGTGAATCATTTCACGATTTTTTAGGGTCGCTTTATTAATTTCGTGATGGTAACGATAAGTCGAAGACTATAGATTTTATGTAGGTATGAATTTACAAAAAATAAAACACCCACAAAACATATGTGTACTCGTAAACACATATGTTTTATGGGTTTAAATCTAATCACCGTAAGTAGTGCTTCGTGCGATGTCGTTTAGTTATTTAAAGAAAAAGTAACGGTTACTATTTATTTTTTAATATTTGAAGTCTTCAGAAAATCACCTTTTCTTTACTCAAAGAGTTATTTTTGTGAAGAACATTAAAAAAAATGCCGCGATCGCAGGATTTGATCCTGCATCTTTTTGGAACACAGGCCCAGACGCTTTGTCCAACTAAGCTAGATCACTTACCAACGTTCACGCCTTTGTGAAGTGTTTATCTTAATTGTGTAGTTTTTTCTTTACTTCCTAATTACTTGAGCAAAGTCCTGATTATTGCGGGACCTGTTGGACGCTTAGGAAGACCGGCCGGGTTACACAGTACAACTACGATGTCTCCCACGGGGCGGAACTTGCTAACTTTCAGTAAAGCCAAACGTTTAAACTAACTTCGGTATCTAGAGAATAGCACTTAATTTAAAAGTCCTCATTATTAATATTATTATTCGTCGACATTGACTTTATAGACTCTCGCTGAGAGAGTGCTAGCTGTTAGCGCTGTTCATGAAAAAATTTAAATAATCCTAGTTTTAAATATTTAGGTACTTCAAGATATGTAAAATGTGATGACTATGAAGAAGATAGGCTCCCAAACAAGTTGAAAAAAGCACAGATGTAGGTACAATCTATTATCTATATATATGATAATCTATTATGATTGCCTCGGTGGCTCAGTGGTTAGTGACCCTAACTTCTGGGTCCAAGAAGCGTGGGTTCGATCCCCACCCAGAGCAAATATTTATGTAATGAACATAGGTGTTTGCTCTGCCTGGGTGTTATTTAGTTACTATCTATGTAAGTATGTTTTTAAAAATATGTATATGTAGTATATCAGTCTTTGGGAGCCATACCACAAGCTTTGCTCAGTTTGGGGTCAGAGGACGTGTGTAAGAAGGTCCAAAAAAAAATTCTATCACTGTGACTGTTCACCTAAAAAATTACAAACAAATTGAAAAGCATAAAAAAATGGATTAAAAATTGTGCAGCAGCGGAGTCATTTTTAATAAATTTCTTTGAAACATTTCTAAAATGGGTGTGACCGAAATGCGAAATCAATTACCTTATTAGACATTAAAACATCTACGAGTCCTCCGATATATTATTATGGTAGCTACAATTTTCGTGGTCAAGAACAACTGGGTATGTCCGAATTACGCCAACAATTACAAGTATGGTAATAGTGCTACAATGCATCTTCTAGGTAAGCGTGTTACACTATAGACCGTACCTAGGCCAAAGAAGATATAATAATACTCTTAACATCGGGCAAAATGCGGTCAAATGCAAATCTGCATAAAAAATGCCATGATCACTAAAATGAACCAACATATGACAAAAACATTTGGATCTCATTCTGAAAATGCTCATCAGCAAGTGTTTGGACCGTAGCCTAAATAATCTCAATACACTTTTACGATTATGACATTTCGATTGCGAAATTAATCAACATGTTGTTTGACTTTCCACTACTCAACAGTGGTAGCGTTTTATCTCAGAAAAACCTAATAAAATCCAGAAACCGTGGGCAAAACCACGGGGCGTAGCATTAAAAGCAATACACTAGTACGGACCGCGCATAAACAGTCCCTGCGGCGAGATTTACTGGCACGTCGTCAAAGAATAAATTATTCGATCGCATTTCATTAGATGTTCGCTTTTATCGCATTTTGGACCGTTGTTTTTTTTTTATCTTGTTTATTTGAACGCGATGGGTTAATTCTACGGCACGTGGGATTTGACAAACTGCAATGGGGTTGTAATAAACTTGCGAAGACGAGTTAATGACTTTGTGTTATTTATATTCTTTTATTATCAGAATTTAGAGCAGCGACACCGAGTTTTTTCAATTTTATAAATGCTAGAACAATTGCGTTTTTGGGAATGGCAAGCGTATGCTACATTATTCCTGATCGATACAATAGTCAAGATCGACAAACAAAATTATAATTAGTCCGTCAGACAGACTATCAAAACATGTTAGACACGTATTTTTTCTTTTCTCAATTAAACACAAAATTATGAAGATATAGCCCGTTAAAGTTCCGCGTGACGTCATAAGTGCCGTACAAATGTATAGACTTCTGTGAGAGAGGTGACGTCACGACCCCCACTTCTAAAATTTGACAAGGTAATTTAGTTTATCTTCGTAATGACAAAATGACATGTTGTTTGATTGATAAAAGAAAAAAATATTGTAGGTACGTGTGCTATATTTTTAACACGATTTAATTAGGTCGTCCTGTATGTACCCTATGTAATGGAATCTAAGGTAACTAATTTAACCATCTTCCAAGGGTCGTAGTGTAATGAAAATTGTCAGCTGTATGTAGTTCTGATGACAATACAATAATATGTACCTACGTATGTACTGTCAAACTGATATGATGATGAAGCCGGAAGATATGAACTGGAACTTCATGATGGAAAATCGTATCATAGCTGTTTTGGATTTCTTATTTCTAAGAAATCTTGTAATGAACTGTGACAACGATTAGGTTTCAAGGTCTGATGATGAAGCCGGAAGATAGGCACTGGCATCCCATGATGGAATATCGTATCATTGTCGTGTTTGCACTTGTGAGAAAGGCCACGTAATGGACTAAGCGTATTTTTTTTATTTGATAACCTAATTTACGGACTTATAATAATAATGATTTTTACCCAGTCATCATGTCTATTGCACATTGATACTACTGTTCACCGTACATAGATGATAAGCAAAAGCTGTAACTTTTTTCACCTATATCTCAGTTCAATAATCGCAGCTGCTAAGTCTTGAGCATCGTCGCAAGGTAGCGTGTTTGTCAGCCTATTGCCGGATACACTTCGGAGAGTGCGTCCAGGAGTTGCACAATCTGGTCCCACCTGCCCCTTTTTTCTATCGTACGGCTAGACAGACGCGACCAAAGCGCCACCCTTTTATGGTGGACATTCCGCGCGTTAGAACCAAGCGCTTCGAATCCTCATTCCTCATACGAACAGCCAGAATGTTGAACGCTTTGCCTGGGTCTGTCTTCCCGTTAAAGTACAACGTGGGCGTCTTCAAATCCCGAGTATATAGGTATCTTCTAGGTAAGCGTGCTATACCCTAGACCGCACATCTGCTTAACATCAGGCAGTGTGTAGTCAGACGCGAACCTATTCGAAATAAAAAAAAATCGTTTCATAACATTTCAATCTGTTTAACTTATTTGTAAACTAATATCCCATATAATATGTGTGTTGCTGAGGTGAAGCTCTAATCGACATTTATTAACCACACTTTCATTATCATCATTATTTCATACGTTAAAAAGCCACAGAACTTTTGACATGGGGTTCTTCTATACATCTATACAAATAAATAAAATTGGAGTGTGTGTTTGTAATATTACAATAACCGTTTTTTACTACATGCATATGAATATATAGGTACATATATGGTACATGCACCAAAATAATTTTTTTTAGAGATTTTGTCTGTCTGTCTATCTGTCAGTTTGTTCCGGCTCTGAAATGGCTGGACCGATTTTGACGGGACTTTTATTGGCAGGTAGCTGATGTAATAAGGAGTAACATAGGCTACGTTAATCGACTGTTAGGCGGAACGAAGTTCGCCGGGTCAGCTAGTCTCCAATAATACCGGTTGAAAAGGGGTTGCATCTAAACACATCTAACTATTTACATCTAATTTTTATTTTTTTCTAAGACCATAAATCTCCGGCGGTTTCCCGTTGATTTTATTAGATTTTAGTGAGACAGAGGACAACGAACTTTAAAACTGATACTATTTTTAATTTGATTCGTAGTGTTTTGGCATCGCCGCCGGAATGTGTGAATTTCTCAATGAAGCGGTGCGGAATTCCTGGACATTCAAAACGATTGGATTTAAATCATAAATGTTTATATTAATTTGTTTAAACACAAGCATTTGATTTATATTTAGCGTTTAGGAATCTGGTTGTGACGTCGATAAACCTATATTGTTCTTTGTATCGGCCTTTTAGTAGTCCACTGCTGAACACAGGGAAACTAAGCCTATCCACGAAGGGTCATTAGACCATATCAATCACGTTGGCCCAATCCGATTTTGTGCATGTTTTCTTATTTGAATACTTTAGCCATAAAGATTTAGTCTTCTATATACTTATAAATAAACTAGTTTTTACCCGCGGCTTCGCCCGCATACGCAATATATCATTATAATTTATAGCCTATGTGTTATTCTGATATATAAGCTATATTATTGTAAAGTTTCATCTCAATCCGTTCAGTGCGTGAAATAGTAACAAACATCCATACATCCATCCATCCATCCATCCATCCTCACAAACTTTCACGTTTATAATATTAGTAGGATGAATGTTTGTCTGTACTTATGTCCTTTATAAAATCGAAAACTATGCATTTAATCATGTGATGATATTTAGCAAAGTTGTTATGCATGCATAAGCCACAGAAGGTTTCTGAGTTGGTGCGACCAATTCACAGTGTGCGCTGTAGAACAAGCCAGGTGGACAAAAATATATTATCATTGTTTCGGAACCATGAAAATATATTATAATAATATAAAATAAAAAAAATAAAAAATGCATAGTTTTATGTATAAGAAAAAAATATTTTATATTTACAATATTAAAACAGAAAAAAATACTAAAATAATAATACAATTACCTTATTCTCTACAAATATTACCGCTAATTATATTTACAACCTTAGACTATTACATTATTTACAAAAATTACATATACTAACACTAAAAGGTATCTACATTAAAACTAATTGTCCATATCGGAATCATCGGATTCTGTATCGGATGATTCCGATACAAGATAGTCTTCCTGACTTTGCGGAGGTCTTAGTTGCTGTGGAAATCGAGGCTCTATAGTGGGAGCTATAATGAGCTTTAGGACCTCCGCGCACAATTTATTCGACTTTTTTTTTGGAACTTCCCGGAGGCTGTTGATCAGAGGATCAGATGTTATAATCAACATATTGAGCAAATCTCTATTCGTGGCTTGACGCGAGCACTTTCTCGTGTTGTGCTCTCTGAATCTCCGGCAATCTTTATTTCTAGCTTCTTGGGCTTCTTCTGAAAGCCTATCGGAACTATTGCCGTCTTTATGACTTCCGTACTGTGAATAAGTAATTTATGCACAGTAGCAGGCATGTAATACCACGAGTAAAGACTTAGATAAAGTCTTCTAATTTCGAGACAAAGCTTATTGAATTCAACTAGATTTATATCGAAACCAGAAGACAATGTCCTCAACAGTACATCGAAGTGTTTGATGATTGTAACATCCAACCCTGTGATCTGAGCACTCAGTTCGGGGTTCCCGAAAAAACGTCGAGCCGTGTTTCCATCATTTGAAGAACCAAATCCTGGCTTTGGTTTGTCTACAATTAATCCCATTTCATGCTTGAATCGTTGTTTGATTTCGTCTGACCTTTTTTTCACACTTGCTTTTTCCTCTGTAGTCCTAGCTTGCCATTTCTTAATATCTAACTTATAACTAATGTGTAAAAAGCACTCAAACGAACGAATCCAAGCATGTAATGTTGACAAACCAAAGCCAAAATTATCTTGATTGCTATCAAAATGCCTTCCTTCATCATTCATCATTTTGGGAGTAGCTCCACAAATATAGCATTTCTGCGCTGACTGGGTCTCTGTCAAAGCGTTGCAGACTTTTCCATCGGTCATAGTCAGCAGGAGCTTGTGTTTAACAGAAATTTCAGAAGCACCAAGATCACAAGATGTAGGCTCCAAGTTGTTTATTTGTTCCAAAACTTTATCGGTTTCGATTTTTGTCAACTCTGTAGTTTCTTTGACAAAAATAAATTTAATTGGTCGACATAACATCGTCGATGATGGACGAGGATTTTGCCAGATGATATTGTTAGCTTCGTCGATTAACCTAAGAGGAACAAACGAATAAACAAAAAGGAACTCATCAGTGTCTTCGCTGTTCTCAAATCTCTGTTTGTAAGCACTATGACCGGAACTCCCGTCACAACCCCATTTACTTATAAGAGTAAATGATGAATTGGGGAGCACACTTGTGACAACTTCTCTCTGAGCTTCTATTAACCGTTCCGCTGTTTTGTTGAGTAAAGCTTGTAACTCAATTTCTGCTCGAGATTGTGTCACAACAATGTGCTCCTCAGAAGGATAACACGCTTTTTTTGATTTAACAATGCAATTATATGATGGAAACACGTGGTGCCCGACTTTCATAGTCCATTTCCTAGTCTGTTTATAGGAGTGAGTGGTCGACTTAGAGTCTATATAGTAGGCTAATGCCTCGTCACTACTTAGTGGTCTATTATTCTGCACAGCACTGGGTTTTTGAAGGCACACACTCGCAGAAGTCGGATTTTCGCCAATGTCCTTTATAACCCTGGCAACGTTTTTGTGTCCAGTAGATCGTGCAGCTACTTCTGCAGCAGTCATCAATTCGCCAACACTCCGCGAGTAAACTAAATCTTCTACTCTACGTTTTTTAGTTTTGAAAGACGAATCTTCGAAGTCTTTTTTGGGTCTTCCGGGTCGAGAGTGGTCAGTGGATGAGGTAGAAGGTTGCGGTTGAATTGACCGCACGCCGAACTCTAACTCTTCGCCTTCTAGCCACAACTTATTCTTAATAAGAAAACGCTCCCTTGACTTTCCTGAAGAAACCCATTTGGAAGCGATTTTTGAAGAAATACTGGCTAACTTCATCTTAATGTCTCTTTCACTATCTTCAGAAATTTCAGAAAACTCAAACTTAGACGAAATAAATTCAAATAGACGATCATTTCTTTCGTCTTTTTCGTGTCTAAGCCATTCTTCGAAAAACTCTATTTTATTAATAGAGTGAAGCTTTTCTGCAAAAAAGAGAAAAAAAAATAGTTGTACTCATTTGTGCTACGTAAAATATATGTCACAATAATCTATAGTCATGCAGCTAAAACATATAAAAAAATTAGCCTGGATACAAGAGGATACATGATTTTCCCATACTCGATAAGTTTGAAATCAAAGAAAAAATATGTTTTTTTTTGTGTTTTCGTTGATAATCTACTCTAATAATTTTTAAGGCACATTAAAAGATTCTAATAATAAAATATTAATATACATACCTTCAGAATTGAAATCCATCACTAAACTTTCCACAAAATTAAAAACTGCCACAATGAGGTGTTAGTGAAAGTGTCGCTAAAATGCAACTGACCTATATTTTAAATTGCATTTACCTCATTAGCTCACTTTGATAAACAATGACTCATTAGTATGGAATGTTAGACATAATTAGTTCTTGGAATTGGGGGTTTGGGGGTTTTGTTTACAGGTACATAGTACTCATTTCCGGGAATTTGATAACGACTTTTGTCCACCTGGCTTGTTCTACAGCGCACACTGTGCAATTGTGTGAAATGAAGTTCGCCGAGTCAGCTAGTTTTATACATAGGTATTTATAGTTTTTAAGAAATCTTCGTGAAACATTATTATTTTGGTAATTTCCCGTTTTAGTTCTATGATAAAAATTTGCAAACTGCAAAAACATGACGCAGTAATCATTACTTTTTGCAAAAAATAGTATGACCGACTTCACCCGTGTACAGAATCATTACATAGCATAAAACAAAATCGCTTTCCGCTGTCTGTCCCCATGTATGCTTATATGCATAATACGAGTACATCTGTGCGAAGCCGAGGCGCATCGCTAGAACGCAAATATTATGCACGGATCGATGTAACATTTATCACATTATTGTTGATTCATCAAAAATGGCTCAGCCGATTTCGATAAAATTTAAATGGGACCAATTTCGAAGTATATTCTTTCCAATAAAAAAAATATTGAAATCGGATAACTATGAAAAAAGTTATGCGTGTTACACTCCTCCGGTGGTTCGTCAGTCAAAAAATACAGATAAGGTCCGGATTTTTGTTACGATATCCTAAGTTAGGCGTCTCGCGGTTAGGCGTCTCGGACTTTAGGCGACTTCAAGGATGCCACGATACTCGAAATAAATTCTAAATATTTGAAACGTGACTATGCTACACATGTAGTCCAAAGCAAGTAGTTACCGCTCATCGCCGTCAGACAAATAAGACGTTAAAAGCCTCACGTTAAGGAATAATCGTGGTAGTAATTGAAACGGCCATTCTCCCATTAATAGGTAACAAAGTGGCAGGCCTATCGGAGAGGCACGACCCACATTCAGGAACAATCGGGAATGCAGGGCGGCGGTCGATGTGCGCGCGCCGCAACAGGTGAGCCGGCCTGCACTGCTAGGGCCTTTGTACTTACTATTCTACCATCTGTGCCGATTTATCTGGTTTGTCTATACTGTACTGGCCTTTGATAGTCCACTGTTGAACGTTTGCGTACTCACTGTTCTACTATCTGTGATTTATCTACTGGTTTGTCTATAGGTGGGCTTTACCTGTGGGCATCGACATCGCATTTTTTCTTACATTTCATATTGATGCTTTATGACTAAGCTCAAAATAGCCGTGTTCTAGAGAGGATTTACATGGAGTCATCTGGAGTTATTAGAGTTACATGGAGTCTTTAAATCTAATCAGAAATAAGGGATATGTAGGCGAATTAGGTGTAGTCACCGACATAGCCCAGCTGATTAGCAAGTTAAAATGGCAGTGCGCAAGGGATGACCCTTGCGGGAGTTAGAAGACCGGATAGCCGATGAGATCGAATGTAATTAATGATTATAATTATTTATTAGGAGGAGCTAGTGCAGGAACGCGTTGGATGGCCTATTTCCAGTAGTAGAAGTTCTTAGGCTGATATATGGATTGATTGTCTATACTGACGGACTAGACAAAGTCACATTCTATTAGCGATTTGATTCGCTAATAAAATGTGACTTTGTCTAGCCCCTCTGTACTGTAGGAGATTTCGTTGCAAGTCATAGGCTAGTGGTGTATTTGGAGTTGAATAATCTCACATATTCCGGTGACACACTAATATAATTATATTATACAACCAAGTACCTTGTAAAGAACCCTTCACAACAGAAAAGGGATACTTATATCCGCACCAATCTAATTTTACACCGAAAATTTTCACCAAAGATCTTCGAGTTCCCCGAACTTGATACACATACCTTAATATTATTTTCTCATTTCGGAGCGTCTCGTGTATTTCGAAGTTAACTCGTAGCCGAAACGGAACGCGTCATTGGAAAATTGTGTGAAAACACGAGATAATTGGGCAAGTTACGTGATAACGGTACTTTTGCGCAACTTTCATCGAGTCACACACCACGCTGAGAATACAGAGTTCAAACTTCATATTATTCTCACCTTAGTTAAAAGTAAATTAGTATAGGGCTCGGCTGGTGTCAGAGTTCCTAATCCGCCTGAAGGCCTCTGACGTGGCGAAACGGTTGAAACAACCGGGACCTACAAATTAACTTGTCATCCGAGCCACGGTAGTGCTTAATTGTAAATGCCATCCGCGCTCACCCATCCGGAAACTGGCTGAGCAGAACGTTGCTGAACTTCGGTAATCGCTGACAAGCACCTAGACAAACTACGCTACCTTCGATGTAAAGTAGACATTATGGGTACATCAACCACTAATATGTTCAAAAAATTGCGCGTAAGTTGCGCATCGTGTTACTACAGTTTTTTTTCATCGCGACTACTATTTTCTAAATTAGCTCGTAGCCGGAACGCGTCATTGGATAATTGTGTGAAAACACGAGATAATTGGGTAAGTTACATGAAAACGTTACGTTTGCTCAACTATCAGCGAGTCACACACCACGCTGAGAATACAGAAACGAAGCTTCATACTCATATGATGTAAACTTAGCGACCCTCACTTCATAAATTGAATCAATTGCGGTCATCTATTGTGAATAGTAGAGTTATTTTATATATATAAATTAAAAAACTGTTATTATAAAAGACAATATAACCATGTTAGAGGCCTCCAGGAGGCTTAAAACTTCATTATCAGGGCTAGCCTCCAAGCCTATACAAAATGACTTTTTATAAAAGACTTCCCCTCTGAGTGACTGACTGATAGACAACGCACACCACATACTGCTCAACATAGAAACTTGGAAAAAAAAACGTAATGGCGAGTGTTTTTTCGTACATTCAACCGGAACCATTGACCAAGCCCCTCATCTTCTTATTTTATAACCTTAAGGGCCCTAAGGAATAAAATCGGATCATAATTATACGTTTGTATGAAAGTAAACAATGAAACATTTTATTCCCTGATTTGATTTTATTAAGATTTATGTCTATGTGTGCGTTGCTGGAGATCGTATGAAGTTTATCTTCTGTTCTCCCGATGTGTTGTGTGTGTATAGGAACTTGGCGTTGAATTTCACCTTCTCAGAATTAATTCATCATTTACCGAGTTTATTTGTTGTTGATACAGAATATTTTATTACTTTCTAGTTGGATCCGGTTTTGGTTAGTCAAGTTTGAGCGTGTACCAAAGCCCGTACAAAGTTCTTAGATGAAAACTTTTGGAAAACGCATTTTTCTTGACGGCAGCTGTGGGACGTCCACTACTGTATGGGAATTTATCTTTCGTGTTTTGATAGATGATAAGTTATTTTAACACGCATATATACAACTTAAAATTACAGCAGATTTAAACATACCTAAGCCTAACCTGAGGCCCATGTCGAAGGACAACCTGACCAACTGGTTGCTGAGTAAAGAATTTTAATTAGGATTTTAGTACGTTAGATTTAAGTTTAAAACTGTAATTTGTTAGGTCAGTCAGTGAATAAAGGCTTTTATTATTATATTATTATTATACTACTGAAATCACAGGCTTAGCCTGGTCCTTTATTAGGCATCAATGGAGCCTAAGCCAAC
This sequence comes from Hypomecis punctinalis, assembly GCA_949316475.1. Lineage (NCBI taxonomy): Eukaryota > Metazoa > Arthropoda > Insecta > Lepidoptera > Geometridae > Hypomecis > Hypomecis punctinalis. Next base: position 7,562,058 of record OX438807.1, read on the forward strand.
ATTGAGAGGCCCCTTTTACAATTTTATTATGACTTTATATAATATTAATATAAAAACAGTGGTAGGTATAAAAAAGATAGCGTGAAATGGAAACTATGGCATATAAAATGACTTGAAATATTGTAACTGGGCTATTTTGGTGAAATTTTAAATGTTTTGTAAAATTAGACTATGGAATGAGGTACGGCACCCGCTAAATATGCCCCATTTCAAAATTTCGTAGCGGGTGGTGACTTGCCGTTCACTAAATGGGCCCCCCATAAAGGCTACCGTAAGTTGGCACCGGAGGGGCAACATTGGTGTGGACGGCTTAGGGTGTCGAGAGGTGTGCTGCGCTCTCACTAGACGCTACTCGCGGCGTTATGCCCTTTAACACTTCCACCCTGGAGCTTAGGTTCTTAGCTCTTGCGGTTTCCACTCCAAGCCGGCCAGTTAAGGCAAGAGAGGAGTCAGGGGTCTCAAATTATTATTATTATAAGGCTAACCTAACAATTTATTTTCTCTGACCTAACCTAACCTTAACCTAACCATAGCCGAACCGTGATACAGTTTGATGATTAATTACTAATTTTGTTTGTGAATTCATTTGGTTTGTTATTTGCTTTACTTATTTGCCTGCGACAGAGCGGAAATACACAAACCTTCTTACCACAAAAGATTTACGTACGCTTTAGACAATGTTTACCAGTACAAAAGCACCGTAAAACAGTGCTTAAAGCGTGTTTAAATCTTTTGTGGTAAGGCGGTAAATATTTATTCAAAACAAGGATTTGAAGGTGAACTTCCGCAAAGTAACGCCTGATTTAATCCACTAGAAATCCTTCAATCTAACATTGACAATGATTTAACAGTGAAATGGCCCAACGTTTAAGGTAACTGAGCGCAAAATCATCTCTATTTGCAAAACAAACGATCAAACGTATAATACAAACAATCATACCGTGATTTCCAACACGCTCAAATAGCAGTCTCTTACACTGAACTACCTTTGAGGTTTACCCTTACGAAATCAAAACATACTTAGCGTGCTTATCTATAAGCTTGGCCAAATTATGTAACTATACAACTTACTAAGGCAGTCTGTCAGTTTTATTGGGAAATAACGATAGTGGCTCTCTAACTCAGTGGTAGTGATATGTTGGTGTCAGTAACTAATATTGTTTATTTTGTGGCATTGTCTGATTCTCTATGATATCGTAGTTTGGGTTGTTGTTCATATCAGAGGGTTTAATCTGGTTAAAATCTTTTAATAAAAGTTTTCAGATACTAAGTTCGTATAGGCCGGGTGGCTAGTCCTGGTGTCAGTTTTTATGCCGCGTGAAGACCTGACATGGCTACACGGTTAAAACAACCGCGAACTACAATTTAACGTGTCATCCGGGCCACGGTAGCGCTCAGTTAGAAAATGCCACCCGCGGTCACCCATCCAAGTAGTGACCGTGCGGAACATTGCTTAATTTCGGTGATCCCTTAATTATATAGATACTGATACCTAGGTAGGACTGTATGTATAAGATTGCATATAAGATTTAATTTAGAAAGTTTCAATATGGTGGTCTCGCGGCTTACACAGAAACTTTCCGACTATCCATCATTGTAGAACGTCGACTGCTGTATATAGGCCTCTATTATAGTTTTCGTCCTACGCTGCGCTTGCTGATACGTAGTCTCCATTCGAGAACTTTACAGCCCCATCAGCCATCCATTCTTCGAACTAAGTATATATGTCCCTGCTTACTGCCATTTGAACTTGCTAATCCAATAAATAAATAAATAACAGAAGGCATCTTACACACGGTCTCTTACCCCAAACTAAGCAAAGCTTGTGATATGGCTGCCATAGGCTGATATCATTATATGTATACATATTTGTAACTTTGGTTCATAGAATGCTTGTTCAAATAATTAATAATCATAGCCAACTGTGGCTACTGTGTAGTATTCTTGAGAAGTACTTGAAAGGCAAAACAATCGGAACCCCAACAATATGTTCATACACATACTCAATATGTAAGCATGGAAAAGCCGATGAGCCAAATTCACGTTTCAGCGCAATTTTCGACTTTGTCCCGTTGGTACAGAGGTCATTTCAAAGCCAAAATGAGCTGTACGATATTCAGGGATGTTTCTACGTTTGGGATAGAAATTAAACCGCATTCAAGGTCCGAACCGACCTACAATTTGTAGTGGCTGGTATTGCGTGATTGTAAGAACTAGTTATGATTATGACTGTGACTAAAATGTTAAGTAGGTAAGTTCGTATAGGCCGGGTGGATAGGTCAAAGAAGCGGGAACGCCATGTCGCCTCATTGTATAATTTTGTTAAACTTGTGTTTTTATCAGTGATAATTAGTGAAAAAATGTGGTATATCGTTAATTATGAGCTGATTTACGTGCATGAGTGTAGGCAAGTGATATAATGTGACGTATCATATTTTTTCCGTGTTTTTACCAAAATTCCATAGACGTCTCTAGTAAAGCCTCCACTGCTTTACTGAGGTATGACTTGGACTATGTTTGGACTTGACCGCGACTTTATTGGACTATGACATGATTTATCTCGTAATTTAAGTGCGCGATTAGTCCCGTAGTATATAATAATAATGTAATCAAATAGCAAAAGTTTCAAAACAACATGTGAAGATTGTTTTCGAAATTCCGCAGCTCCTTCGGGCAACTGCCCACTTTCACTCGCTGAAGAAGGCAAATACATTTCTGTGAAATGCTGAAGAGTAACATTTGACGTTTCCAGCTTTCCAGTTTGACGTTTGACGCGTTCCTGTAACTTCATCGGTCTTTAACTGAACCGAAGGACTCCTTCGGTTCAGTTAAAGACCGATAATAAAAAAATAATTAAAAAATTACTCGTCCAATTGAGTACCTCCTTCGGAAGGAGGTACTCAATTGGACGAGTAATTTTTTAATTATTTTTTTAGTTATTTATAACCACGCATAACTTTTTTCATAGTAGTCCGATTTCAATAATTCTTTAAAATTTTATCGAAATCGCTGAGCCATTTTTGATAAATCAACAATAATGTGAAAAATGCTACATCGATCCGTGTGAAATATTCGCGAATTCTGTACACGGGTGAAGTCGGTCATGCTAATGTTTGCAAAAAATAATCTTGTTAATAGGCCAATGCCAAACATAGACCTACACATGAAGGGTGATTGAACAATATCCGCCACTCTGGCTCAGTGCGGGTTGGTTAATTCACATACACCATCGATATTTTTCTACGGACATATGCAGATTGCCTCGTGATGGTTTCTTTCACCGAAAGAAATGTGTGAATTACGCGTTCAATCAGTAGTTCACGCAATTCACTGTTTCAACGATCACTCTTCATTTGATTCAGATACTATACTCAATGGCAACATTTCCAGAGACAAGATTACGGAGATAAAATATTTTTTACGTAAACGATGACGTAATTTATTGCGTGCTGAAAATGTGACGTAATATATTTACATTTATTTGAAAAGATTTGGATATATACCTACGTCAAGATCCCAACTAAAGTAGATTGATAGATAAAACTATTTATTGTTCACACTAATGATACGAATTAGTATACCCGAAAAGGCGAAAACTAGTACAACAATTGGCAACCTAATCACTAAGGAAAATCTCTTTCAAGTTACCTAGGGATACAGAGAGGAGCTAAAATAATCAGCCAAGTGCGGGTCGGGCTAGCCACAACCACTCGCTAGCTAGACCAAGGGCTCCGTACCGTATGGAAGCCCCCTTAAAATATTTTATTTTACTTTAATTATTTATTTTTGAAGCAACATACAAATTAATATTCTGTAAATATTTCAGGCATCTTTCTGTTGCCGTTATTAATATCAAGCAAGAAATCACGTTACTTGTATAAATAATAATAAATATTAGGGGACATCTTACACACGGCCTCTGACCCCAAACTAAGCAAAGCTTGTGATATAGCTACCAGAGACTGATATACTACATATACATATTTTTAAATATCTACTTATATAGTGAGTAACTAAGTAACACCCAGACATAGAGCAAACATTTATATTCATCACATAAATATTTGCCCTGGGTGGGGATCGAACCCACGTCTCTTTGATCCAGAAGTTAGGGTCACTATACTCTATAAAATTGAACTTGATCTCTGCGACAGCTATCAGAAAAATCACGCCTATGAAGTCCTGAATTTCTTAATAGTACAGACAGTACCTGTCAATGTCATACTATATGGGCATGCCGATCAGTGATGGGCGACGAATGATCGTGACCACAGACTTTTAGATAGAGTTTTAATTAAAATATCGATAGTTTATTATATTGACGATATTTTAAATAAAACTTAATTTATCATTAATTTTATTGTATATTTTAATATCATAACATTTTTTACATGTGTAATTAAATTAAACCCATTTATATGTTACATTATTATGAGTATTTAATTAATATCATAACATTATTTACATGTGTACATACTTGATCTTAAATAATAGTAAGGAAATAAAATCCAATTTCAACTACTCATTCGATTTCATTACAACATTGTTTAAAAATCGATTTTTTCCACCACTGTCTCAACTCTAAATACGAGTATGTCAATATGTCACTGTCGCAGAGACCAAGTTAAATTTTATGGAGTATAACCACTGAGCCACCGAGGCAGTCAATTTAACTTGAATATTTATGTATGGCTGGTCGCTAAAGAAGTTCAGTGAAAACCGCGATAGTTTTTAGGTGTCAAAATAACAACCTTTTGAATACCTATTCAAATCATCAAGTGTGTTCAGAAACCTATTTGAGACAAAAACAAATTGAAATCTCAATTTCAATTTAAAGTACGTCGAAGACTTAGGTCTGACTTTGTTAATTTCACAGGAGCGATCTTATTTGTCTAAATTACGTTCTTTCTAAGCACTTAGAACCTGCCGCAGCCGGGTGACCTTTCTGATGAAACTGCTGAGAGATGGAATAACCGAAAATAATGCCTCGATGGTTTAAAGTTAACGGTATGACGGCACGCAGTTTTATTTCGACATCTGTCGAAATGTTTTTGATATTTCTGTAATTATTGTAATTATGCTGATTTGAAATAAATAAAATCCAATGTTGTAACATTAAAAATAACGATGTCGTTATTGCTTAGGAAATTTGACTTATTTAAATTATTAGTAATTATAACACTGTCAAATATCGGTAACTTAACCTTTAACCGATATCGCTCAATCGGTGCAAAAACCGTAGCCGAAGCGTAGTAGTACCGTAGCCGCATTTAGTTACTGGTGGCTGAAGCGTGGGAAGACGTTGAAATATTCAAGTTAATCTCAGTCTCTGGCTGAGGGAGGTAGCTTCCACTAAAGAGAGTTCCACTAGAGAAGTCTATCGGCAATTATATCGCTGAAAAATAATGGTAACGTAACCTTTAACCGGTATCGTTCTATCGGTGCAAAAAACAGTACATAATACAATACCGTAACCGCATTCAGTCCCTGGCGGCTGAAGCGTTGAAGACGTTGAAATGTTTTAGATCGTAATTAATATAGAGAAGTATATTTTCCTTACATAAATGATTAGCAATTACGGCACTGCCAAAAGAACAGTAACGTAACCTTTGACCGATATCAATATATCGGTACAAAAAGTGGAACCGTGTCTTTGTTTTGTACAGATATCTAGCTTTGTAATATAATGTGTGTACAGAGCGGAGATACACTGGATATTTGTTCAAAATAAAGATTTGAATATGAACCTCCGCATAGTGACGCCTGATTCAGTCCACTACCGGCATCGTATTTTAACCTACTGTAACCGCATTCAGTCCCTGGTGGCTGAAGCGTGGGAAGACGTTGAAATGTTAAAGTTCATCACAGCCCCTGGCTGAGAGAGGCAGTTCCCAGTGAATAGCGACGTCTATTTTGCTCACTGTCTCTACCTATCGTATTTTTAACAATTTCTCTAATGATTTCGGAATGATATTTGATACTTCTGTCGTAAAACATCTTGGAATAAAGAACTTTTTTGTAATTTTGAAATTTACAAAAAATATTGTAATATAGTCGAATCTTTTCAGATCGTCTATGAATTAAAAAAAAATGCGGAGTACGTTTCATGTAGTACATTTCGCTGCTCAGTTTATTTCATGATGAACTTTCACACAATGCAGTGTCTTCATCGTGAGGCAACCTGCGTGGTGCATACGTACGTAGAAGAAAGGACATGTCCACAAAATGTATGGAGGCTGGTATAATAATAATCAAAAATTCTAACCGCAACACTCGTTACATTTCGAGAAAGTTCATATTTTTCTGAGTCTATTAGATCAGTTAAACCCAAAAAAGAGCCCTCCGTTATTATTTAAATTAATTTTGAATCTATTAGGATAAATAAATATATTTGCTTAGTATATTTGGCTCAATAGGTAGTTTATTTATTTGTTCAACCTCCATTATTGTTAAATGGAAGCATGTTTACCAATTAGACACAGTTTTTAAGTGTTTTTTGTCACATTGTAACTACTAACTGGTCACACTGGTTGGTTATAATTTTTAATTTTACAATACATACAATACATACATACAATTTATTTTTCACATTTAAAAAAAATGGAGGGATAAAAAAATCAAAATTAAAGATTTTTGAAAAGCCCATAAATCAAGCTTTCAAATGATGTATATATCATCTTGGTTCGATTTTTCTCTGAATAATATACCACTTGTGGACGTCACCTTTGATGGCGTATGTGAATTCATCAACCTGCGCCTTGTTACATAGATCATGCAGCAGCGAGGCTGTTGGTGACTGCTGGGTAGCCTCCTCTTTGTTCTTTAGATTCAGTTCGAAAAAAACCGAGACTAAATTTACAGGTATTCCTGTAATCAAAGGCCTAACTTGTAAACGATAAAATGTAGGTATTTATTAATAATTTTCCCCACAATGGACTCGTAAAGAGAAGCAACAAGCTCGAGCAAAATACTTGAATCGCTGCACGCGGGAATCCGCAAATCTATCCGTAAACTAGGCTCATAAAGTGAATCATTGGTTTTACGGCGCCGGCGGACGGAGCCAGTCTTTATTGGCTAAGTGCGGTGGCGTTGATATTCACTCTCCGTTCCCATGAACTTAAATTTCATGTCAATCAGGTGAGGACGACTGCTTTGAAAATTTTACTCAACCTGTCTTGTGAACAATAAACAGTACGTATAATGATCACAACGGACTCGGAAAGAGAAACAAGGGAATCCGCAAATATATCCGTAAACTAGGCTCATAAACGTACACAATAGCTTAGTATATCTTATTAATTTTCCATAGAAAATTCCTGTATGTGTACTGAATTCAATAAAGTACTATTTATTTATTATTTATTTATAAAGTGAATTGGTTTTATGGCGTCGGCGGACGGAGCCGGTCATTATTGCATAAGTGCGTTAATGTTCGTCTTCGCGCTTCTTTCTGCTCAATTACATGGCGCGAATCGTTGTTGTTAGTCTGTATTCATAAAAAAAATATGCCAAGTATCGACTTGGCATATTTTTTTTTGGTTGTGCCCGACTGTTCCCGAGGCTTCCCTCCGATCTTTGTAGTATTGGCAAATGTGTGCTGTACTAGTTTGTACTAGTCAGTGTACGTAATGCGAGTAAATAAATAACAATAAATGCGGAGCTGTATGAAATAAGGTAGCGTTTTGTGGACGCATTTTATACGGTCAATGTATATGCTTCTCTGTATCGCTGATACGGAACACATTTACAAACAAAATTAACACGTGATTGGCGTGAGTAGAATAAAATGGGAAGCCCAACGCTACCGCACCTAGCCGATAAGGACCTCGACGTTTAATCTGAGGACAGACAGAGCCTCAGCGTAAGCGGGCAGCCATAAGCGGATTTGCGCTTTCGTGGCGTGTCATTGACATTTAAAAGGTAATACAGAACACAAAGATGGTCATTACACGGCTGTAAATATAGACGGCGGCGATATTCTAGAACATCAATGTTTTCATCATTATAACTACATTTTACTGTGGGAAATATCCTGAAATCGCGAAAAAACTGTTTAGTGAATGCTTTAACTATTTCTATTTTATATTTTACTTTTAGCCATGTCAGAAGCCTTCTGGTTTAAAAACAACACGGGGCTAGCTACTCGGCCCATACGAACTTACATGGGACAGTTATATTTGTTCGAGATGATTCGAATCGAGAAGTTAACAGTAGTTGATGTTGACATAAAATACATTAAAAGGTTGTGCAAATGACAAGTCGACGGTTGTGCGTTGATAAGTAACACTTATAAGCGCATTATACTGGGTACACGATACGTAACTAAATAATATCATTAGTCTATTATAAAATAAAAATAAAAGATTACAATATATCGTAATGTTCGGGTAACCGTCTCTAGACCTTATATTTTCTTCTTAGTCTTTACATCTAAAATCTCAACGTAAGCGGATTTATGCTTTCACGTCGACAATCCGAGATGTCCAACATTGAAGATAATAAGCCATGTTTATGAAATTTTGCTTTTAGTATTGTCGTAAAAATATACAAAGAAAAGTTAAATGTAAAGGCAAAACGAACTTGAAGCGGGTAGCGTCGCTGAAGGCGTTTTTGCTGAATGGTAAGTTACGAGTAGACAAGTAAATGTAATCGTACTTATATTATATGATATCATTGTACTCATCATTATGAACTTTAAGAGTATGTACAAAAAGAGGACCGCCGTGGCTTTACGGTGAGCTAACAATAAGATTGTAATCAGCAGCCAAGGTACCGAATATACTTAGTAGACTCGAGATGAAAACTGAATTGGTACGTAACAAAATTAGTAAAATGGCACACGGGCGACCTCACCTACGACGCTTTTCTTTTTGCAAAATGAGTTCAGCGTGAAATTAAAGAAAAAACACCGCTACTACAAATTTCCCCGAGTTAAATGAGATTTTCCGAAGCGAATACGCAGGATGTTTCTTTTCATTGCATGAATTTTTGTGACAGGACAGAAGTATAAATGCTCATCACTACCATATGAACAACCTTTACTAGATGGGGCCAAATGCAAAATCGCGAGAAAAAATATGCTGTTGCATACATTTTGAGGATGGAGAACTAAACATTCCGAAACCGGTCGGGTTTCCCAGCGGCTCGACCGAAATCAGTAATATGGTTATACTTATCGTGAGTTCAGCCGTATTTACATATAATTTTGTAGAGAGTTTATGAACTTTTTAATAATAATGTTGCACCCACTGACTGCGTTACACGTTTGGTGGTTGGCTCTAATAAAATCGGAACTTTTAAGCCGATCTCCGATCGCAGCATAAAAGTTGCCGATGAGATTGTGTAAAAAAATCATCAATAAAATCACTTCAAGCCCGTCCAGTCATATAGCTTCACTGCATTTGAAAAATTAGCCAAGTGCGGTACAAGCTCGCGCAAGAAGGGTTCCGTACCGTATGGATGCCTTTTTGTTAATATCGAGCAAAGAACGACAAAAAAAATATTTATATTTTGTTTTTAGTATTTGTATATAGCATCAGATATACACCATCTGTGAAAACGTCAACTGTGTAATTGTCACGGTTTATGAGATAGATGAGATACAGTCTGGTGACTTATAGAAAGATAGACGGACAGTGGAGTGTTAGCCATTAGCCATGTCAGAGGCCTTCAGGCGGCCTAAAAAAAACTCTGACACCAGGGCTAGCCACCCGGCCTATACGAACTTACTTACTTTTAGTGGAGTGTTAGTAATAGTTTGAGGTTTCGTTAGGGTCCCGTTTTTATCGTTTAGGTACGGATCCCTAAAAGCAGCTTAAGTCGTCTTCATTAAATGAAGTCCTACTCGAAGACAGCGGAGCTATGACGATCTACTAAAAATACCAGACTCAAAGGTCTACTCGGAAATTGATCTCCGATATCATTATTGTTTCGTTTAGTTTTCTGAAGAAATTGTAGGTAAAGGGCAAGCCTTTGACATAATAATATCATGAAAAATCCAAAGATGTTTCACATCATTCCTAAGACAGTTTTTAGATCACGATTTTGACCAAATATACTCTTCATATGTGTTGGAATCAAGTATTATGGTAGTTTTAGGGTTCCGTACCTCAAGAGGAATAAACAAAACCCTTATAGGATCACTTTGTTGTCCGTCTGTCCGTCTGTGTGTATGTCAAGACTCTTTATCTCGGGACCACGTAAAGATATCGAGTTGAAATTTATATCAATGGTGTCTTGCAGTTGTGTAAAATAAAAACTTTTCAGTTATCGTTTAAAAAAGTTAGAGCCGTTTATGTCGTAAAAAACAGCATATTTCGATACTCACAAAAATCAAAACCTACAGGGTACTTGCCGTTGACATAGAACTATGAAATTTGGCTAGAAGCATTGTCTCAAAGTACACATATAGAAATAAATCTAAAAACTACATTTTTATTTAAATCACAAAAAAATAGGGCCTCTAAATTCAAAGCGAGTAAGTCGTATCATGTAAGGTATCATATAAAAGAACTTCAATAGAACATGCTAAAACAGGTTTTTAATTATTTTAACAATGTGTAATTTTCGATGTATGACGAGAAAAGTGAAAAAAAAAACTTTTTTGTCGATGGTTATAGTATAGAGATTTTAACAACTTTTCAATTTTGTGAAATTTTCTGGATTTGTACGGAACCCTCGGTGTGCGAACCTGACTCGCACTTGTTTTTTTATTTAATCTTAATTTCATAGCTTCAGCTTCAAAATAATCGTAGTCCGAACAAAAGCTTTACACACATGCTTTATGTCACGGATAAGTTAAAATAAATTAAATTGTCTGTGTAATGCGCTAGAAATTTATAGTTCACTTACATAAGTTATTCAATCAAAGCTTTCAAGTTATGATTTAAAAAAACAACAACGGGTTGCACTCCCGGAGTGCCGGCAGAAGTGAAAACTTGAACGTGGTAAAATACAATACTCGTATCAAACACGCACACACGCGCGAGCGCCCTGCGCCGTCTTACGAACTTTCGATCAGGTCACGTGTCCTGACGGGAGTTTTACATTTTTTACCCACCCCAAAAAGTGTACTACGCAGCTAAAGAAGTTTTTAACTTCAAAAACTATATGTTTTTGAAGTTAAAAACTGAATTAATAACCTCCTTTTTTGAAGTCTGTTGAAAATGTTCAAAGATAAAGCGCTGCGATATCCTCTAACAAATCAGTATTGCAACCCGCATTCGGAAGTAGAAATATGATAACCCTACCAAATTGAATGATTTGTATCTGTAAGATACATTTGTTCTCCTAAGACGCGCTGATGAACGTCAACTGATTCCTCAAATTGGTACCATTGTAAACTTCAATTCGACTAATTAAAACCGGCTGCTCCTTCGAAGTTTCTTAATGAATCCTATTTAGACGTCCAAGTTGGAAGTTCTGTTCGCATTCACACGTAGGAGTTGTTTCTAACCTTCCGAAGTCTCTGTCGGCCCACTTCTATCTATACTTGCTAACCACAAGACTTTGGAAATGTATGAAGCTTCTATTCTACGATCCTTTCGAGCAAATATCTGCAGAGCCTCAGTCCCTAAGTGAAAGTAGTAAAAAAATGTCCGAGTGCCGTCATATATACCGACTTAAATATTACATTAAATAACATTATTATTATATACTACGGGACTAATCGCGCACTAAAATTACTAGATAAATAAATACCTCCTCAAACCGACGTTTCGGCCGAGTTGCATCGACCGTGGTCACGGGTAGACTGCCTACCCGTCTACGCGACCAATCATTAATCTATTATATAAAAGGCTTCCCTGAGTGACTGACTGACAGACAGCCTACAGCCCAAACCGCTTAAGATATGAGCTTGAAATTTGGAGTATAGGTACAATGAACAACGTAATGGAGCACTAAGGACGAAAATTTTGAACTTTCGACCTCTAAAGGGGTAAAACGGGCCCTTTTCGTTTGTATGTAACTTTTTATTCCCTGTACCGATTGACTTAAAACTTTGTATACATGCTTTTCAAACAAAATAAAAGTTACGTTTTTTCCTGTTTTTCCGAATTTTCCTCATCTAAGGGGTCAAATAAGGTCCCAAAGTTGGTGAAAAAAGCGTCAATTACATCGAACCAGCTGAACGGTTATGGTTGAAAATTGGTATGAAGGTAACACTCAGCATGTTTTAATACAGGAACTAATAAAATCCAGGAAAATCTATAAGGTTCCTTAGGGATACGCAAAATTAATAAGTTTAGGCTACAGCCCAAACCGCTGAAGATATGAGCTTGAAATTTGAGATATAGGTACATTGAACGACGTAATGGAGCACTAAGGACAAAAATTTTGAACTTTCGACCTCTAAGGGGGTAAAATGGGCCCTTTTCGTTTGTATGTAACTTTTTATTCCCTGTACCGATTGACTTGAAACTTTGTATACATGCTTTCCAAACAAAATAAAAGTCATGTTTTTTCCTGTTTCTCCGAATTTTCCTCATCTAAGGGGTCAAATAAGGTCCCAAAGTTGGTGAAAAAAGCGTCAATTACATCGAACCAGCTGAACGGTTATGGTTGAAAATTGGTATGAAGGAAGCACTCAGCATGTTTTAATAGAGTAACTAATAAAATCCAGGAAAATCTATAAGGTTCCTTAGGGATACGCAAAATTAATAAGTTTAGGCTACAGCCCAAACCGCTGAAGATAATTATGAGCTTGAAATTTGGGAAATAGGTACATTGAACGACGTAATGGAGCACTAAGGACGAAAATTTTGAACTTTCGACCTCTAAGGGGGTAAAATGGGCCCTTTTCGTTTGTATGTAACTTTTTATTCCCTGTACCGATTGACTTGAAACTTTGTATACCTACATGCTTTCCAAACAAAATAAAAGTCATGTTTTTTCCTGTTTCTCCGAATTTTCCTCATCTAAGGGGTCAAATAAGGTCCCAAAGTTGGTGAAAAAAGCGTCAATTACATCGAACCAGCTGAACGGTTATGGTTGAAAATTGGTATGAAGGAAGCACTCAGCATGTTTTAATAGAGTAACTAATAAAATCCAGGAAAATCTATAAGGTTCCTTAGGGATACGCAAAATTAATAAGTTTAGGCTACAGCCCAAACCGCTGAAGATAATTATGAGCTTGAAATTTGGGAAATAGGTACATTGAACGACGTAATGGAGCACTAAGGACGAAAATTTTGAACTTTCGACCTCTAAGGGGGTAAAATGGGCCCTTTTCGTTTGTATGTAACTTTTTATTCCCTGTACCGATTGACTTGAAACTTTGTATACATGCTTTCCAAACAAAATAAAAGTCACGTTTTTTCCTGTTTCTCCGAATTTTCTTCATCTAAGGTTTCCCAAAGTTGGTGAAAAAAGCGTCAATTACATCGAACCAGCTGAACGGTTATGGTTGAAAATTGGTATGAAGGAAGCACACAGCATGTTTTAATACAGAAACTAATAAAATCCAGGAAAATCTATAAGGTTCCTTAGGGATACGCAAAATTAATAAGTTTAGGCTACAGCCCAAACCGCTGTAGCTACGAGCTTGAAATTTGGAATATACGTACATCGTACGACATAATGAAGCACTAAGGATGAAAAACGTACCCAACTCTAACTTACGGGGTAAAACGGGCCCTTTTTGTTTGCATGTAACTTCTTATTCCCTGTACCGATTGACATGAAACTTTGTATAGATGCTTTTGAGACTAAATAAAAAATATGGCTGTACCTGTTTTCTAAATTTTCCTTAAAAAATCCTTAGGGGTCAGATACGTCCCAAAACTTCAATGCGCTTTTTTAAATAATGTAGTATCTAGGATTATGATATGATAGTTTATCTTTAAATGGGGCAAAATGGGTCCCCAAAAGTTTACGTTTTTTTTTTATTTTGTGAGCCAATAGTCTTAAGCTTAGCGCACATATGGATCAATATAGGTATTTTACTATGGGATCAACCCTGACAAGCGAAAATTACCTACATTTTCCATACATTTTGTCGCGGGTCGATGAACTTTTTGTGTTGAACAGCTGATTTTATTCACGTGCTTTTGGGGTTGGTACCATTGTAAAAGTTAATCAAATTATGAGTATAATAGCATCCTATAATATGCCTGACTAGAATTACGACTTGTGTGCCATTTTTTCATTTGCCTGGAAAATTAAAATTCTAATGACTTAATGAAACATGTCGAATACCTGTACCGGCCTTAATTAATAGTGCACTACTGAAAATAGGTACTACGGATAGCACTACGGATAATAGAAACAGGTGGGTCTTAAGATGAACATGGACAAGACGAAAGTCATGTGTTCCCAATTCCCATGTTTTACCTACCCCGATTTCTGTTGGAAACTCGGTTCTTGAAGTCGTTGACTCGTACGTCTACCTAGGACAAGTAGTCCAGTTAGGTAGGTCCGACTTCAACAAAGAGGGCAATCGACGAATTCAACTCGGCTGGGCAGCGTTCGGAAAAGTGCGTAGTGTCTTCTCGTCCGACATACCTCAGTGCCTCAAGTCGAAAGTTTTCGACCAGTGTGTGTTGTCAGTGATGACTTATGGCACAGAAACGTGGTCTCTCACTATGGGCCTTATTAGTAAGCTCCAAGTAGCCCAACGAGCTATGGAGAGGGCTATGCTTGGAGTCTCTCTGCGAGATCGAATCATTAATGAGGAGATCCGTAGAAGAACCAAAGTTACCGACATAGGCCAACGGATTGGCAAGTTGAAATGGCAATGGGCAGGGCACATAGCGCGGAGGGCTGATGACCGTTGGGGTCGAAAATTTCTCGAGTGGAGACCATGTACCGGCAAGCGCAGCGTAGGACGTCCACCCACCAGGTGAACGGATGACCTCATTAAGACCGCAGGATCGCGCTGGATACAAGCCGCTTCCAACCGGTCTTATTGGAGATCCATAAGGAAGGCCTATGTCCAGCAGTGGACGTCCTGCGGCTGATGGATGACTGAAAATAGGCCTATCCGCGAAGGGTAATTGGGCCATATCCATCACGCCGGCCAAGCATGGGTTGCTGACATATTCACATACGACATTGATTTTTTCTACGTACGTACAGGTTGCCTCAATGTTTTCCAGCAAAGAAAAGTGAAATTTCTTACATAGTTACTCATACAATTATTATTATTGGCTCCCTTGGTGGCTCAGTGGTTGACCCTGACTCCTGGGTCAAAGAGGCGTGGGTTTGATTCCCAGGGCAAATATTTATGTGATGTTCATATGTGTTTGCTCTGTGTCTGAGTGTTATTAATGTATTTTTATTTATTTATTTAACACTTTATTGCACACTATTTGTACAAAAGGAGGACTTAACGCTAAACAGCATTATCTGCCAGTCAACCTATATGTATAAATAAATATATCTTTATTGTACACAGAAACACAGTACAGAAACTATACAATATGCTGTACAATGGCGGCCTTATCGCCTTTGGCAATTTCTATCAGGCAACCTTTGGATGTACTGGAATTATTCTAAAAATAGGAGTATGGTCGGTGGTGTATACAATACAGTACATACATTGAAATACATGTATATGTAGTATATCAGTCTCTGCCAGCCAAATCACAAACTTTGCTTAGTTTGGGATCAGAGACCGTGTGTGAGATGTCCTCCAATATTTATTTTATATATTTATTTATTATTGAGTTAATTTCAGAAATTCGGCAATTTATCATCCAAAAATTCACGTATGTACTCTGTAATAAGCTTTAGATACAAGTAAATTAAATAACCAAATACTGAGACAATTCAGGCTAAACCGTAGGCATTATTTTGCAAGTAATACAATAATAGGCCCAACAACAACATAAAAAGTGTTCTCTCTATCGAATGCTTAAAGTGAAAATGAAACAGATATAATTATGATAATTAGCTATTATAATTACGATGGCGCCTTCATAATCGAGCCTAATGCGGGCTTAACCACGAGCTACTATTATTTTAAGTAAGTGCCAAGAAAACGCGGGCCTAACTGTGGGTTTTTATCATTTTAAGCAGTTACGAAAATAACGCGGGCCAGACCGTGGGCTATTATCATTACAAGCAATACAAAAACGCAGGCTAACGGCATGCTATTATAATTTTAAGGATTTATTAAGACAACACGGGCCAGACCGCGAACTATTAGATATTATTATAAGCGAATGCCAAGATAACGCGGGTTGAACCGCGGGCTGTTATTTTAATTAAGTAAGTATAAAAACAACGTGGGCCAAACTGTGGGTTATTATCTTTGTACTCGTAAGTACCTAATTATTAACACAACGCGAGCTAAACCGCGGGCTTTTATCATTTTGAGCAAGTACTAAGACAATACGGGCCAGACCATGGGCTATTATCATTGTAAGTAATACGACAATGCAGGCCAAACGGCGAGCTTTTATAATTTTAAGCAAGTATTAAGACATCGCAGTCCATGCTGCGTGCTATAAATAACCATCTTTAGCAAGTACTAACAATACGCGGGCTAAACCTTGATCTATTATCATTATAGGCAAATACTGTTACAATTTTGACCAAACCGTGGGCATTATCCTTGCAAGTAATTTTAAGCAAGTATTAAGACAACGCGGGCCAAATTGCGGACTATTAGATATTATTATAAGCATGTACAAAGACAACGTAGATCAAACCGCGGGCTCTTTTAATTTTAAGTAAGTACCTATGTACTAAGACAACGCGGGCGAAGCCGCGGGTTTTAAGCTAGTGCAAGAATATATACAAAACTAGCAGACCCGGCCACGCGTTGCTGTGGCTAAATAAATTAAAATTGCGACTATAATTTGAGATTTAAACTATCCTATCTCTCAAGTTGGATCGAATTGCACATCGTGTGCGAATTTTATTATAATCGGTTAAGTGGTTTAGGAGTCCATTGAGGACAAACATTGTGACACGAGATTTATATATATTAAGATAAATGAACAATAACAATTAAGTAAAATTATAATCTCATTGAAAAATTACAACACAATGTTGCCAAATGAGAGTTATGGAAACCCACCACTCCTACCAGCTGGGTTGGTTGGTCGGTTTACACCACTCAAATAAACTAAAAATTAGATTGGCTTATATACGTCAGAAACATTATATCAATTTAAATGAATATGTCGGATAGCGAATCGCGAAATATACATACGAAAAAAACATAATTAAGAACATATTTTTTTGAAGTCGGTTAATTAAAAGGTTAGGCACATTTTGGATTCTAGTAAACTCACCTAAGCAAATACCGTTTTATTAATTACCACACAGCTACATACTTCAAACTACGTCAAAGTAGTTGGTACATGTTTTTAATTTTTCTTTGTTTGACAATTTTACTAAACTCGTAAAAGATAAAAAAAATTGGCTAACTTAGTATCATAAAGTATGTACAATAACATCCTAGAGCACATGTATTTCGCCTATAACTAAAAAAAAACTTTCGAGTTTTCCACCTACAATAAATACATTTACAGAAAATCGTTTTCAATCAAACCAAATCCGAAGATAAAACACGCTCTAACTTAGAACTTAAGGTCATAAAGATAAGTACAATAACATCCTAGTACGTTAAGTGTATAAGTCTATCCAGTATAGTATATCACCACGGTCGATGCAACTCGGCCGAAACGTCGGGATGATGAAGTATTAATTTAACTCGTTTTAGTGCGCGATTAGTCCTGTAGTATATAATAATAACAGTATAAAAAACTTATAATTAAAAAAAAAACTTTCCCATTTTCCACCTACAAAAATCCATATACGGAAAATCGTTTTCAATCAAACCAAATCCCCGCACATAAAACCCATGATAAAAACAAATGTTTACAAGTCGGGTGCGATTCACACGAGCCGATTGAAAGCGAATAAAAACACGCGTAATATTTATCAACATCACCCGCGTCGAGTAAACTGTAAACACGTCTTCGATACTTTCCCAGAAACTTCTGGAAAAAATCTCCCGGAGTTTCCCGGAACGATAATTGGCATTTATCTCCATGTGGAGCTTTGCACCTACTGGGGGCCATCTGGGACCGTTTTATGTTGGTTTTGTTCAGCTTTCTATCTACTTTCGAGAAAAGGAGGTTTTTTGACCGATTTAACGGAGGAGATACGCAAAACGCGTATATTTTTGATGTACAACCACTCTTTCCAATAAAAAAATAATTTTCGAAATCGGGCTACTATGAAAAAAGTTATTTCCATAGTAGCCCGATTTCGAAAATTATTTTTTTATTGGAAAGAGTATACTTTGAAATTGGTCCCATTTAAATTTGACCTAAATTGTCTGAGCGATTTTTGATAAAACAACAATAATGTGCAAAATGCTACATCGATCCATGCGAAATATTAGCGAATTCTGTACACGGCTGAAGTCGGTCGTGCCATTTTTTGTGGAAAATAATTATATAGATTAAGTACTTGTTACGCGATATCTTCTGATCATTTATACACATTAACGTTTTTATATGATAGAATTACAAACGTGCCTAAATTGATAATTAAAAATAAATTAATTTAAAAAAAAAAATTAACAAAACATGACAAGAAATATTAGATCAGAGTCTATATCCTAAAGAATTTTTATTTAGGCAGTACCATCACAGGTACTGCCTAAAATTCTTTAGGATATAGACTCTGATCTAATATTTCTTGTCATGTTTTGTTAATTATTTTTTTAATTGAAAGTAAATTCCCACAGGAAATAATTGATACTTAACTTATTCAAGCTAAGCGCGAGACGAAGTCACGTATTAAGGATTTAGAATGTAACCCTTTATATTCATTAACTCAAGTTAATAAATATTACAGACTTCCAAAAAGGAGGTACTATGTTCGTCTGTATGTTTTTTTGTGTATGTTCATCGATATATTCGCCAATTGTGAAACGTTTTAAAAAAAAATAATTCGAAAGAATATGCTTCCGAGGTGGTCCCAATTAAATTTGAAAAAAATTGACTGAGCCGTTTTTGATAAATCAACAAAAATGTACATATCGATTGATCGATGTCACATCGATTCGTGCAAAGTATTCAAATTCTGTACTCGGTGGAAGTCGGAGTTGCGTTTTTTTGCGAAAAATAAATATTTTACATTCTCATTTATTTACTTTCAACACCAGCCTACAAAACAAACAAAAACTCAATAATTATACAATACAATGCTTACGGAACTCTTAAAATCGCAACTTAAAAAATACGTCTAGCACTTATCGAGAAGAGGTTTCAACAATCCAACCGAGTTTCAACTCCACGTTGGCAATGGTCCAGAATCTAAAGCATATTGCCTTTCAGACGTTTGGCACATATTAAATAATAGTTAGGTACATAAGTTACGAGACCCAACAAGTTTAGGCTGGGTTAACTTGAAGAAAGTTACTGAAAAGTTCGAGCTTTCGGTTCGCCGACAGGTTAGGTTTAAGTTCCATTTAAGTTTTACTGGAGCTTGAGCTCTCCAATTATATTATTCTGGTTGTGTGTTACAGTTTAAGATAAATAAGTGAATTTACTAAAAACGCTAAAGATTAAGGATCTGCTGTATTGATGTGATGTTTGACAAATATTTTTGTATGGAATAGATAATACCTATGGGCCGTCTCAGGTTTAGTCCTAAATTAAAATATTGTTTGTCTGTAAAGTCGATTTCTAAAGTCGATTATTTTACGTGATAATTAATGTTATAAGAAAACATTGTTGAATCAACAACTTTATTACTATAGACTACGGGACTAATCGCGCACTAAAACTACGAGATAAATAAATACCTCATCATCTCGACGTTTCGGCCGAGTTGCATCGACCGTGGTCACGGGTAATAATAATATGTTCAAATGGCGATAGTTTAAAAAAATCAACTACTGAAACAAAGAAAACGCTGAGGCCTATCGTGCCTCTCCATAGCTTGTGCCGCACTTCGCTTGCACGCTCGGCTCAGTCGGAATGTGACTCTTTTTCGTGCGTGCAGCCGGCGTTTACCGAATTATAAAACGTTATGACGTCAAAATCGCAGCATCGTTAATAACAAGTAGCATATTAGCTCATCGTACAAAGGCACGCTTTTTAATTGTATCGTGTTACTAAACAACAAACTGCCTGCCTCGGTGGCTTGACTGCCTCGGTGGCTCAGCGGTTAGTGACCCTGACTTCTGGATTAAAGAGGCGTGGGTTCGATCCCCACCCAGGGCAAGTATTTATGTGATGAACATAGGTATTTGATTTGTGTCTGGGTGTTATTTAGTTACTACATCGACTTGGCATTTTTTCTGTTTTAGTTACTATCTATATAAGTATGTATATAAAAATATGTCTATGTAGTATATCAGTCTCTGGCAGCCATATCACAAGCTTTGCTTAGTTTGAGGTCAGAGACCGTGTGTAAGATGTCCCCAAATATTTATTTATTATTATTATAAACAAGATTATTTTTATATACTACGGGACTAATCGCGCACTAAAATTACGAGATAAATAAATATCTCCTCATCTCGACGTTCCGGCCGCGTTGCATTAACCTGCTGCGTTGCGTTGTTGCGTTATTTGTCGATGCAACTCGGCCGAAACGTCGGGATGAGGAGGTATTTATTTATCTCGTAATTTTAGTGCGCGATTAGTCCCGTAGTATATAATAACAATGTGTTGAAATTGCGAAAGTTAAAAAACAACATTTAAACAAGATGTTCAAGATGTCACGTTCGCAATGAACCTTCGTAAATACGCGAAGATGACAGCTCTGAAAGGATGCAACACAGCAGCTTGTACGACGAAATCGCCGCTTGACTGCGCACATTTGTGCCGAGCGAAACACGTGCGTACTTGACACAGGAAGACATGACATCAATCAAAGGTATTTTTTTTTAATATTTCGTCATTTACGGTGGCATTATAAAATCCTTCTGCCTTTTGTGCAGAGGATCCAGGGTTCGAATCCTATGTACTGGTACTGTACCACCCTTTTTAATAGTCCACTGCAGGACGTAGGCCTACCCACGAAGGGTGATTGGGCCATATCCACCACGCTGGCCCAGTGCGGGTTGGTGGAATCCTAAGCGGGAGTGGAGGTGAATTTAAATATTTGTTCTGGGTTTCGCTTTGGTTGTGTCTATTTGTGACTGTGTGTGTTCCATGGCATCTCCGACACAGAGTGTCTCCAGAGTTATGAAATGTGATGCGTTGTTTGTTATTGATCGACTTAAAAAAAGAAGGTTCTCAATTTAACTGTTTTAGGGTTCCGTACCTCAAAAGGAAAAAACGGAACCCTTATAGGATCACTTTGTTGTCCGTCTGTCCGTTTGTCAGTCTGCCCGTCTGTCCGTATCTTGGGAACGCGTAAAGATATCGAGTTGAAATTTAAACTGTATACGTATATCTATGATCTCTTGCAGTTGTGTAAAAGAAAACTTCTCAGTTATCGTATAAAAAAAGTTAGAGCCGTTTTAAAAACCGCATATTTCGACTTTCACAAAAGTCAAAACCTACAGGGTACTTCCCGTTGACATATACAGCATAAGCCCCTAAAGAGATACTAATTGATTAGAAATAACCCTGTATACAAATACAAAGTCCGAAAAGCCTTTACGAGTACCTCCAGTGTCTGTCACGCCCTTCACTAGGTAACGTAACGAGCAATCCTTTGCAGAATCAGCTACAAAGGCCTCCGACTGCGCCCTTTGAAGACGGGATCAACGCGTCTGTTGCCTCACCGCTCTTCGTAAAGAGAATTGGACATTTTACATGACTTTGCTTTGTGGCCGTTTCCAATTTTTCATATTTATTGCTTAAAACAGCATCTGTATCATCGGTTGGTGCACTTCGGTTCGGTCGGTTTTTTATGATTTAAAAAAAAGAGGTTCTCAATTCGACTGAATGTTTTTTTTTCATCACATCTATTCGAAAAGGACTACTTGGTTCGCCTTTAGGTGCGTCCAAAGGAGGTGTTTTCTATAAGGAACTTTATAAGTGCGACGGAATGATCTTTGCCGCGCATTTTTTGAATTTGGAAGTATTTGTTATGTTAGTGTTCAGCACCAAGAAAATGAATGAAAAGAATATAATTTTCATTTGTTTTATTATTAGATACCATTTAAATTCAATTTAGTTGTTACTCTACGTTTTATTAAATAATAATATTATAGTAAAATATGAGGCGCCTTTTGTTTTCTCATAGAGGTGATGAAAAGTAGAGTGTACCACTCGGGCGCAAAATATATTTTTGGCTCGGGCGACGTACTTTGAATCCCTCGCTACGTTCAGGATTCTACTAAAGAATCCTTCACTCCTTCACTTCGCTCTGGATTCAAAAAAGCGCCCTCGCCGTAAAAATATTATTTTGCTCCCATATGATGCAATCTACTATTTTATGTACCTACCTATTTATCTGACGCCGCCATTGTGAACCGATTTTAACAATTCTTTTTTTTTGTTTGGTAGACCGCACTTTAGATGTCGAAGTCGGCCGAGTCATTTTTGAAAAATCAGTCAAAAAACTCTTTCCATTTTGGCGAAAAACAATTATTGCCATAAAAAGTACCTACTACCAACCGCTAAAGTTGAATACCTGTCTAATAAATAAAAATAGTAAATATTATTATTATTAATTTATGTATTTTTTATTTTTTGTGCGTTACAATTGTATCAGAAAGTTTCACAGGGGTTGCCACACCATTATGAATTTCCGTTGAATTGATGTTTGAAAGTAGGTACTTCAAAATGATATCTGAACAATACAAAAAGGTTTTAAAAAAGAGTATTCAATCCAGACGGTCAGTTTATTTCGATAAAAGTAGTACAGAATGAAAAATCTTAAATAAACAAAACTCCCATAAGCAGACAGCCCCGCACTAGCGAATCCCTTGCATAGCTCCCTCTCCCAGCGGCAATGGAGGGCTTATTTTCTGCCTCATTTAACAAACTTTTTTATAATGGAACTCGATATTACGGAGGAGGCTGCATCGTGAAACTTTTTATAGATTTTTATAGGTTGTAATCGCTGCATGCGGCGCCGCTTGTATCTGGCAAACAAGTATAGAAAAGATCCCAATTTCTATTTAAAAAATAAATCGAAGCTCAAAGTTCGTAGGGCTGTGGTAGGGCTGCAGTTTTGCGATGAAATGCTACTTTTAAATTTAATTTAAGAAAAAACGAAGGCTATGTAGGTATACCAAAATAGTTTTCGTAAGGCATACATATTTGTAAAGCGCCCATGGCGAAATCGAGAACGAGAAGTAATAATACATTTGTTACGTCTTATATGTAGGTATAGATTTTTAATTTCAGAAATAGGTTAGGTCTAAGAATTCACGTTTAAGTTTAAACATGGTTTTCTACCGGGCAATAATACCAAGCAACCTACGTAGAAGAAATTGCAAATTTCCCAACCCGCACCGGCTAGTTTAGTACAATACAACCACTCTTCATAGGCAGGCCTATGATCAGCAGTAGACCGCAAAAAAAGTTTAGTACAGTCTGTACTGTTCTGAAAAAAAGGTCGTTATTTTACGTAATTTGTTGTTACTTTACTGTTAAAAAACTCCAAACGACAATAATGAGAAGTTACAGGGCCATCAACAAAACTTAAAAATGTACTCTACAACCGTCTAGAGTTCTAAATGACTTCTAATTAGAAATGTAAAAAACTTAGGAATGAATAAGCTTTCTTTATTCCGAGCGCTAAGAAAACGGTGTCTCTAGAAATAATTCTTTAATTTACTTTTACTTAGGTACTGGCTACCTCGAGGATTCTACAAGCATTTAAACGGATCACAGAGGCAAGGATTTAAAATAAATTATAAGGTTTTTCAAACTCTCATTAGGACATTTTTTACTCAGCATTACAAAGAACTTTCTTATGAGACCAACCCTGAAATCAAGAAAAACAAGCGGTTTAAAAGTTAATTAAACCTCGATAGAATGTACGGTGCAACTAATTTTTTCGTCATTTCAGGGCCAAGTTCTATAGTAAAAGTTGTTCGTTAATAATGAGTTCTTAAAATGTTAGCTGTTAAAATAGGGGTGATACATGAGGTTATAATCGTGTCGTGTACTAATACAATAGCAAACAATTGTTGTCATCATTATGTTTAATATTTTCATGAAAATAATCCTGACACAGTGAAAATGTTTCAACCAAGTTCTGCTGTTCTGTGGTTTCAATGGAAGAGCTATGCTAAATAATCGGCCAAGTGCGAGTCGGACTCGCACACGATGAGTCCCGTACCGAAGCTCCTTAATTATATATTTTTTAATTGAACTATTTTTTAAAGTAAATGTTTGACGAAATATTCTGTGAAATATTCAGGTTGGTTGAATGGGAGCCCTCCTTTAATATATTTTTTTCTGTTTTTAATACTTGTTGTTATAGTGGCGACAGGAATACGTCATCTGTGAAAAACTCAGCGTTCTAGCTATCACCGAATGTCGTTTATGAGATACAGCCTAGTGACAGACGGACAGACGGATGGACAGCGGAGTCTTAGTAACGCAAACCTAAAAAATAGGGTCCCGTTTTTACCCTTTGGGTACAGAACCCTAAAAACGTACTTTAAATGAGATATTTCATTTAAACCATTACTTATTATGCGCCAAAGGAGTGAAATGCGGATCTAGCATTTTACGTGCTGCGTAAGCGGGGCGTGACGATAGCAAAATACTCTTTAGGTCGGGACTCCACCAAAGCGAGGTGTGTGCTGTGTGCTGTGCGAGAAGAGTTGTTTTTCAGCTCGGGTGCAAGGCGTTGATTGCTCAGTACGTATTTTGCGGGTTACCGACGGGCGCGAGGGGGGAGGGTGACATCGCTCACTGCACGCCGCTCACATCTCTCGTCTCCACTGCGCGTAGTCCGCGCACAGCTCACATTTCCGCTTCCATCGCGCCATACAAATATTACGCATCTCCGCATAGCGATCTCCACTGAAACTGAGCAGAGAGGAGATGTGTCACTAACACAATTCTATTGGTTGTTTAAAAAACATCTCTCCGCTCGTCTCGTCTCCGCTTTGGTGGAGTCCCGGCCCTAGTGTAGGATGTTGCTTGGAAAAATGTATGTAAATTTTAAATAATTGAATTTAATATTAGAACTTAGAACGCGAAAGCTTTTATTGATTTTTTGCTTGTGAGTTTAGTTCGGGTTTTTTTAGATCACATATCGATTTTTAGATTTACTTACAAAAAACTGACTTGTATGATTCGGCCTATTGGTACTAATGGTACGGGCCTCTGCGGTGTACCGCCGGAATCCAGGCACGAACTAAGGGTAGCATTACTGTACTGTACTGTATCAGCCTTTTTAATAGTCCACTGCAGGACGTAGGCCTACCCACGAAGGGTGTTTGGGCCATATCCACCACGCTGGCCCAGTGCGTGTTGGTGGATTCACATACGCCATCGAATTTCTTCTACTGACATATGCAGGTTGCCTCACGATGTTTTCCTTCACCGAAAAGCCAGCGGTGTTAAATTCCGTACATAAATTCCAAAGAACTCATTGGTACGGGACCGGGATTTGAACCCACGACCTCACGATTGTAAGGCGGGTGTCACTACCGCTAGACCACCACGGCTTAGCTAGCATTACACCGAATTCAATTTCCTACGCCGCCGGTTCCCGCGCGCTGTTTGCGATGCTATTTGTATGTAAATACCTGCTAACTTTTATGAGATGCGATGCAGAGCAAGCTAATATTCTTTTAAATATCGTGCATTGCAGTTTTGGAAGCCTTTGAAATAGTGTAAACAGTTTTAGGTAATGGTTCGGTGTTAAAACTGTAATTTTAGCTCGAGTTAGAGTAGCATTTGTGGTAATTAAATTTAATCTTTAACTATGTTCATCAGTGTATGTCCTTTGGCTGATGGATGAATGGATAAAAACTTAAACGTAACTTACGTAGACTCTTTTCTATACAGTACAGCTTTATTCGGAAATTACGTACTTATTTTACTAAGCCGATAGAGTCAATAATTCATTCAAACTATCATTATGACCATAACATATTATCATTACTTTTACCAAAAAATCTACTGTCCTATACGAAAACGCAACTCGGAATCAACAAAATGGTAAGTATTTCATTTCATTTCATTTATTCATGCGTATTGATTCGTATTGAAACAGCTAATTATGTTTCTCGAATTCAAAGTTAATCGCACTCTTACCAATTTATTCAACTGATATTAGGTCGTAAAATATGTTTTATTATAGTCATAGTCATTTATTTACTGCATATATGGGTTAGTTTACAAATGATACAAAATAACAAAAAAATATAGATCGCCATATCTTGTCTTTCGACATGCAATACATATGTAGAGGATATAATAAGGATGCAATAAGCCAAATAGAGGTACAAAAACAAATACAAATCACTAAGATACCTGTCACAAACACAATTTCTCAAGACAATAACATTCGAAACACTACACAATCAAAAAACTTGGAATCATTAAAAAAAATATCATCGCTTGAATTGCAACAATATGCATTATATACATAAAAAACAAAAACAATAACCAAATAATCTAAAAAAAGTATCATGTTGTTGACAGAAAGCTGGCGAAATAAAAGTTCATTCATTCACTCAAGTTGTCTATGACATTGCCTATTTGTAAAGTTAATTTATAGCCGGCCATTATTATTTATAGACTGTAGATATTAAGGGTCCGGACTCGTGGTTACACCGCTTTGTTACACCAGTGTGACCAAGAGTAGACTTATTTACTCGTGGTTACACTACTCTAAAAAGATAGTGCTACTAAATATTAGGTTGGTAGAGATGAGCCCGATAGTTGAAAATATTTTTAAGGTCAAGATATTATGCTAATGCAAACTGGTTAGTAATGTCGTGGTAAATAAAATTTATCAACTAACATTGTAGTAAAATATGTTTAGTGTTTCAGCTCCTTTTCAAAGAAAACCAAGTGAAATCACAAATGGTAAAAATGATTATAATTTTTAGTTTCAAAAATGACAGCTGTCAAAGTTACAGCTGTCATATTCTAGAATTCATACTACAGTAGCATAACAGCTGTCAAACTTTAAATTAAGTTAAACGTTATATATCTCCGTAACTATTGATTTTTGACCGTTGCTGTATAATGTATTATACCACTAATTATGCGATATAGCATAATTATTTTTTGCAAAAAATAGCATGACCGACTTCACCCGTGTACAGAATCATTACATAGTATAAAACAAAGTCGCTTTCCGCTGTCTGCCCCCATGTATGATTATATCTTTAAAACTACGCAACGGATTTTAATGCTATTTGTTTTAATAGATAGAGTATTTAAGAAAAATGTTTATATGTATAATACACCTTTGCGAAGCCGGGGCGCATCGCTAGAACGCAAATATTATGCACGGAATGATGTAGCATTTTTAACATTATTCTTGATTTATCAAAAATGACTCAGCCGATTTCGATAAAATTTAAATAGGACCAATTTCGAAGTATATTATTTCCAATAAAAAAAGAATTATTGAAATCGGGCTACTATAAAAAAAGTTATGCGTGGTCATACATAAAAAAAATGTATACGCGTCGAATTGTATACCTCCTCCGGTGGTTCGTCGGTCAAAAATTAGTAACAAGAATAATAAAAAATACCCTTTTCTTTAGAACAAGCTTTTACTGAACAAGTACTCGCCAAGACGAATCAAACTAGCCGAAACTGGATGGGTATGCAACGTTTCGTTACAGAGTTCCTGGGAACTCCATCATCAGAACCTGGTTACCATTGAAAGACAAACTACTCATCAAGACGATTTAAATGAGCCCAAGCTCGATGAGGTTGTGTCGTTGCAAAGTTCCTTTGGCCATATTCCAGCGCCATCATCAGATCAGCACCATGTCATCATAATATTGTAATTAATCTAATTCTGACCAAAATGCTGGCCTGTATTTTGAGCAGAAAGTCAGCCTCGCAATTCAGCGAGTCAATGTGGTCAGCATTTTGAGCACGTTGCCTAAGATTAGAGACTGTTTAAACCTTTTGTAGGTTTAAACATTCTCTAATTTTAACTAGTTTTCTTTAGATAGGGTATTTTAGTTTAGATAGGATAATTTATTTAAGTTTTGTTTTGATGTTTTATAAGCTTTTTGTGCAAATAAATTATCTAATTCTATTGACATTTTTTTATTAACGACTTAATTTATTTTTAGTAATATTGATATTCTACCTATTGCTTGAGATTATTTAATAACGTATTTGTCAATTGGATTTTTATAAACCTACATTGATAATTTACAGATAACACTTATGACAAGTGGTAAAATGTCATAAGTGTGGTAAATTATCAATGTAGGTTTAAAAAAATAAAATTGACAAATACATTATTAAATAAGTGTGTGTAATGAACAATTATGAAATAAATGATTATGATTATTATTGCACTGCCACGCAATTTACACACGTCTGCAAAATTTCAGCTCAATCGGAAACCGGGAAGTGGATCAAATTTAACTTGCAAGATTTGATTACAGACAGACAGACAACGGGACAGGTGAAAGTAAATAAAAGCTTGTAATATGGCACAGGGGCGACCTCACCTACGACGCTTCTATTTTTGCACAAACTCTACTATATTACTCAACAAGTGATTCTCTCAGTTACACCGTTTTCATCATTAAATTCTACATCGGAGCCTCTGAAACGTGTCTGGAAAATTGCAAGACGCTCTCCGCCATTAAATATTCAATATGAGACATTTCTGCTCGTCCTTATGACAACACTCCGCGTATTTGTCGCGAGAATTAACTTTACTTTTAAAACATTCCGAATTAGCTTTTATTTAAATGAAGACGGCAATTTTTTGAGTCCAATAAAGAATTTGATCTTTTCTGGAAGGACAAATTTTAATGAGCATAATCAAACAGAAAATTAGGACGTTCAATACATAATAAATATATAAATGAGTCATTATTTTTAACGAGCATTCAATGAATCAATAGTTTCGGATTCATTATACCTATTCCGTGGTAAAATAAAGGAAGTTATAAGAGCGTTGTGTTTGTCTGTAGGTACTGATGTAATAATAATAATAAATAAATAAATATTTTGGGACATCTTACACACGGCCTCTGACCCCAAACTAAGCAAAGCTTGTGATATGGCTGCCAGAGACTGATATACTACATATACATATTTTTAAATACATACTTATATAGATAGTAACTAAATAACACCCAGACACAGAGCAAACACTTATGTTCATCACATAAATATTTTCCCTGGGTGGGGATCGAACCCACGCCTCTTTGATCCAGAAGTTAGGGTCACTAACCACTGAGCCACCGAGGCAGTCTTCGGTGGCTCAGTAATACCTCATAGCTTTTAGATAAGAGCTATAAACCAAATTTAACAGCATTATCCCTCAATCCTGACATTGGAGGAAGACTTCACTAAGACAAATATAACAAGTTTCTATAAAACGGGTGGTGTCATATTTTATAAGTCAGATATGGGTAAGCTGTTAAAGCAGTGACCAATACAACCTACTGCGTCATTGCATTGCTAGCTACCGGAAAGTTGTAAATGCCTCCCGTGGTCACCCAACTGAAGACTGTCCGTTCGATGCTGTCCATACTGACTTCGGTGATCACTAAGTATTACCTAGTCAAGCTACTCTATCACAGCTGCAACATTAGATTCATAGATTAACTCTTCATTTTTTGTTACATACTTCTTTGGTTGCCGCAAAACTTTTGGATGTCATCACGCCACCGTTGTTGTAAGGGTCTACCGGGACTGCGCTTCCAGTCACGGGGCCACCATTCAGTCAGAGAGAGACCTGCTCCACCTGCCATCATCACATCTGGCCAAATGTCCTGCCCAACGCCACTTGACATTGATTATACGGGATCCGATATCTTCCACCTTTGTCCTCCTACGTATCTCCGTATTTCGAATTCGGTCACGTAACGTGATGCCTAGCATAGCACGCTCTATGGCTCGTTGTGCGACTCGCATTTTGTATATAGTTTCCTTGGTGAGCGTCCACGTTTCGGCACCGTACGTCATCACAGGTAGTACGCATTGGTTGTAAAGTCGGGTTTTCAGACATAGCGGCATTTTTCGGTCTTTGAGCACGTCGTCAAGCTTTCTGAATGCGGCAACACCTGGATGAGACTGGCACAGGACAGGGAGAGTCGGCGTAAGGGGGAGGAGGCTTATTGCAGTGGGCCGAAATAAGCTGATGATGATGACTTCTTTAGTCAAGCTTGTGGTGTGAATCATAATTTTCTATCTATCTAACATTTGACAGCTTTATCGCTAACAGAATTATGTACTATGAACCCATACTTCGCGAGGGAAATGTCCTCTGACCTCCAAGTTTTCCTCCTCCATCAATTATGGAGGATCTCGGCTGATAAATTAGGCTGCTTCATACACAAAGATATGGAAATCATAGCAAGCTTTGAAATCGACAATTTTCTCAGAAACGCTACAGTTATTAATATAAAGTAGGTGATTAGGGATTCAATTACTTTGAGATGTTTAATGATAATGTAACGGCTGATGCTGCATTATTAATGTTGGAGCCAGGAGTCACATCACTGGGAATTATAAACATAAATGAAGAATCTGTTTAAATTTTACATTAATAGAGGAAATTTTTACTGACTTTTTTATTATATTATTATTGTATCTGGGACTTACAAGCGTTTACAGGGTCATAGGTATTAAACGCAAAACTTTTTAAGGGCGGGTCTAGTACATCTAGACAAACAGCTTTTGTTCTAGGACTTTTGGAAAATCACGAAAAAAAGCTTTTTCATACAAAAAGTTCGACAACGCGCGGCAAAATGTATGGAGAAGCGAATTTGTTTTTGTCGTAGCACAAAAATTATTTGTCTAGATGTATTAGACCCGCCCTGAAAAGGTTTTGCACAATGAATGCAAGATGGACGTAAAATCGCGCTATAACACAAGCTGAATCTCAGTAGTGTACACCGTGGCTCGGATGACACGATAAATTGTAGGTCTCGGTTTCACCCCATACAGAGCTATGGCGATGGAGAGCCATAACAGAAGCCTTGAAGAAGGCGGATTGAAACTCTGACACCAGGGCTAGCCACAAGGCCAATACGAACTTGATACGAATACCTATACTAATGTAGTAAAGAACGTTATCAGTTTGTATTTTGCTGTATTGTAGTCAATAAAAGCCGCTGTCCCATTGTAAAATACTAAAACAATCATTTTTTCGCAAAAATCGCAACACCGACTTCCACCGAGTGACATCGATGTACATTTTTGTTGATTTATCAAAAACGGCTCAGCTGATTTCGATAAAATTAAATACCTCGGAAGTATACTCTTACGTACTAAAAAAGTTTTTTTTTAAATCGGTGCACAATTGGCGAAAATATCGATGACCATAAACAAAAACAAACATACAGACGAACATAGTACCTCCTCCTTTTTGGAAGTCTGTAAATATAATGCCAGTAATTTCGCTACATTGATGGACTTTTACTCCGAGCTTTTATGAAACAGCAGTACCATAAAACGATCGACAATATCCTTCTATACATAGCCCCATTTTATAACACATTTATTTATAGCGTTCGTCCCACCTCGTGACAAAAAGTGTAAGCCCACTGAACCGTTACAGCCTACATGACGTCAATTACCTAGACTTGGCATATATTTAGACCTTATCACGCCCTAGGGACCCTATTCTGACGTGTGCGATTTTCAAATGTAATAAATTTGATTTTCATACGAGTAAATACCATACAGATGGATGGATTTGAATAGCGTAATTCGTAATTTTGAATAGCGTTGTAATTTTCAATATTATTACAAAAGTTGCTTAAAAATCTTATTGGAAATATATAGAGCAGGCCTATGTAGACGCCCTTACGATGCTGTAATTAAGGTGATGAAAAATCAACAGTTTGACAAAATAAGAAAATGCCTTTTTATCCTCCATCAGCCGTATGACGTCCACTGCTGGACATAGCCCTCTCTTGTGGATGTCCAAAAGACCGGTTGGAAGCGGCTTGCATCCAGCGTGTTCCTATAGTCTTGGTGAGATCACCTACGAGGTGGATAGTCCTACGCTGCGCTTGCAGATACGTGGTCTTTTCATATGAAGAAACAAAATATATAAACATGGGGTACCTTATTTATACTCTATTATAAAATACAGACATAGGCCTCACCCGTTGATTAGTTTAGTGTGCAGAGTATTTCAGGCGCTTTATACCAATATCCACATGCCTGTCTAAACTTTTCGAAAGCTTTGTTTTGGAGTAAAATAGTCACGAAAATTGACAGACCGCCATCGGAGCGCAAAGCGATTTGTTTTATCCATCATATATTTTATATATTTTGAACAAAACAATAGAGATCATGGTTAGATATAAAAATTAATTAATCATCGAATCTCTCTAAGATGTAAATTTACTTGACGTCATTATTATGAATAATAATAGTATCAATTTTTACTTCAATGCAGTTATAAAACGAATAGTTGTAAAGTTGTGCGTAGTCGTACCCTTAGGAACATTTATTTTGAATGGCACAACTAGTTCTGCGAACGCATTTGGTTCACGACGAACACCTGCTTCATAATATAATTATATGAATGGGATTTTAATCGGTTTCATGGTGTTAATCTACAAAAGTAAGAAATAATAAACAAGTGTAAAATTTAACATTAGACGAGGAGTTCGTCTTATCTCTGTAACACACATTTTAGGCAATATTTATCGAATGCTTTCTATCTCTTAACACGAGAATAATCTCCCTAATCTTTGCATATTAATGAACTTTCACTAGTATAAGAAGGGATTAACGCGCCGATTTACCACATTCATTATCCGGATTACAGAAGAGCTACCAAATACATCAACGTACAAACATTGTATCACATCATCACGCAAGAATAACTTACAGAAGAATAAACAGCTACAAGGAAGAATGCAGTCAGTTCAGTTAGTTTTATTAGCTGTGGTGTTTGCAGTGGTTGTGTCTCAAGATGCTCACTATTACTGCGGAAGAAGATTGGCTGTGACGATAGCAAACATTTGTAGTGATGAAGAGGCCGTAGAGAAAAGAGCTAGCATTTACAAAAGTGGCCGTTATGATCAGCAATCAGCACACTGGCCCTGGATCGCTCCCCACAAAGCAATGGCGATGGAGAGGGGCAAACGGCAAGTAGCAACAGAGTGCTGTGACAAGCCCTGTACCATGGAAGAAATGCTGGCGTACTGCCCTGAGTAACTATTCGTGTGATTTAAATTCTTGTCTGTTGTTTTCTTAATGTAATGGCATGGTTGTTTGCGAATGATTAAATAAATAAGTTTGTACTTAAATTGTTTCAATGAATTATGTCCTGCCCACTGGCAGTGGGCTTGAGCATTTGGATTATCTTTAGACCTTCAAGGGTCTGTGGATGATAAAATTGCTTGTTATGTAGTAGTAGTTTACGTAGTTTTAGATTATGGAAGTCTTGTATTTAGCGGTAGTTAATAGAGGCATTTGCCCTATTTTAAAAAAAAGTTAGCTAGTTAGTATTTATGATGTCCTGTACTCACGAAGTACGTTTGAAATATTGGCTCATTAACATTGGAAAATACTTTCAACTGTTTTAGAAACTATATCATTGTCTGGATATTTTTGCAACCCTGTAGAAAACAGGCACAGATAGTATGTAAAAATATTATGCATTATGAACAGTTTTTTGGTGGGGGTCGCAATTTTAAGACCCTTGGCGGGCTGCATCCATTAAAAATGAGAGAGGACACGACAGAATTGACCTTTGATTAATGTCGCGCACATAGCCTTGTACAAATGAAGTATAATTACCAATACAGGGTTATTCCTAATCAATTAGCATACTTATCAAAAAAAAAATCAGCTGTTCCATACACTTTGTCGCGGGTGAACGATATTTTTCTATGGAACAAATTTTTTTTTTATTTTTGACAAAAGTCGCAGATTAAAAGTTGTTAGTTTTGAGGTACAGAATAAGTCCCTAAAAGGATGATAATTGAATAGGAATAACCCTATATACTACTACCTTAAGTATATAGGTATGGGTACCTATCCAAATAGGGTAGTCAGCGCCGTCCAAGAAATGTATTAAAAAATTCTAAAAGTCGCTTCTAAATCTCACTTAATGAAATCAATGTATCTTATATGTTAGTTGTTATTTTTTCTTCATTATTTTCGTTCGACACGTTTTGATTTCTGTTAGGTGTCTTACTGCTTAAGCACATGACTTGTGCCTGGCGAAAAAAAATTAAAAATCTTTCGCCACGTATTCTAGAGAGGAAAAAAATGTAGCCTACAAAATTTTAACTCTAAATGCAATAGTTACCATTTACCATATAAATAACTAGGCTGTCTAGCTTCGCTACACAAACAGTACTTAGAACTATTTGATCGTAATTATACCATAAATCATTTCAGTAATGGGAGCAGGCAGCCTTCTCACAGCTTATAGCGATTGACAAATGTACACTAATATGACAGTTTAAAATGACCACACACATATTAGGCACTAATATGGCGTAACATAGCTGGTCTAGATTATTATCTAAGGTCTTAGGAATTTTCGAATGGGCACTCAGGTGCAAGAGTAGAGTTGAATCCTACCCATTTGTAGATTAAATGCCATTTGAAATTTGAATAGAATAAAGCCACGAAACAATCAATATAGCACGAAATAATCGATAGATTTAAAGCATTTCTTTGGTTTTGATACATTTTTTTTGAAATGAAAACTTTTTAGCGGTTTTGCTTTTTGGGATGGGTAAAAATATTAACACGTGACCTGATCGGAAATTCGTAAGACATAGGGAGAGTAGACCGCCGCATCGGTGCGGCGTGATATTAAGCCCGATTACAGAGGCGCCGGCGTAAATTAAATAGCAGCGTTCTCTCTATCGAATGCCTAAAGTGAAAAAGAAACAGAACTATGCTATTTAGCTAATATAGTTACGCTGGCGCCTCTGTAATCGGGCTTATTGTATTTTACCACATAAATGATAGTACTTTATATGTTCAAGTTGTCACTTCTGCCGGCACTCAAGATAACTTAATTTGACTCGATCAAAACATCTACATTTAATAACATTGTAACTACTTTAGAGTAACATAATTTAAGAGGATCGTGAATCGATCAGTGTTTTCGCGTTTTATGTAGAACATCGAGAAAATTTTCCGTACATTTATGATAAAATTTATGTTCCGGGAGAAAATTTTGCTGTGTTGTTTGCTTTGTGGTTTTGTTTAATTTTGTTTTTGTCTTACTAAAGAATTGTCTATTATAAAATTCTTTTCACTCCTTAAATTGTAACATAATGTTATGATTTTGGTGTTATTCGCTTGACTAAGAAATTTGCACGCTCATATAGGCCGGATCACACAAGTGGGCGGATGTGAAGTTAGTTATGAGCTGCGCAATATCCAATCAACTTGCGAGTTTCGGTGAGGATTGGATATTGCGCAGTTTGTAGCTAATTTCACATCCTCCGACTCGTTTGATTCGGCCTTATTTTTTTTAAAGTTTATTTTAGTTTTCAGTCAAGTTTTTGCGTAATAATAAGACTTTTTAGTTAGAGGCTTATAACTTTATGGTCATTTAAAAAACTGTAAAAACAAAGACGAATAATCCTAGCGATTGAAGTGCCGATTACATGAAAAAAAAAAACACTTAAATCAGATAATAAATCTAGAGGTAGATAACAGCTTATTGATTTTGTATGGCCAAATTGGCGCCTCACGATTACCTTAAGACGTCGTAAATTACCTCAAAGTAACCTTATTTCCATTCGGTTCCGGTTGATATCGCACACCGAGTTGCTTCCTTCTATTAAAGCACCCATAAAGATCCAGCTTCGAGCGACTAATGAAATTAAGAGGCTAATTGGAACAAGACTCTTCCGAGTAGCAATTTACACTAGAAATTAAGGAAACTCAGTTATATGCGTGGATTGGATAGGGTTACCAGAGCCTTTAGTACAGGTTTTGCATAGTTTACTTAAACTTGCGCGTTTGCGTGTGACTCTTTACGTTTTTGTGTTTACATAAATACAATGTGTTTGTCTACCGGGGTCGGAGTCTTAAGCGGTGACATCTATGGCAAATTTCGAACAACTTTTACTAGGAGACCAACTCTGAAAACGTAAAAAAACTGCTGTTCCATACGATTTTTTATAAGACTTTCGACAAAAAGTATGGACTAGCTGTTTTTTTTTGCGTTGATCCCACAGTAAAAGTTATTCAAAATTTGCCATATAATATATGTCACCGCTTAAGGCTCCGAGAGAAAACAAAATTACTACAATTCAAAAACTATAAACAACCTTCACTAGATCTCACCATTACGTATAAAAATAGACAAATAAAAACAGTACCAGCAACAAACTTCTTAGGTATTAATATAGATACGAACCTCAATTGGAAGTCGCATATAAGTAAAATAAATAATAAACTCTCTCAGTATTGTTACGTTTTAAGCATACTAACAAATATATCCTCCAAGCAAATCGCTACAAATGCTTATTATGGTTACGTTTATCCTCGATTAACTTATGGTGTGATATTTTGGGGTAATTCTGTGGAATTTAATTCAACTTTCATCATGCAAAAAAGATGTTTGAGAATCATACACAAATTAAATAGTACAGATACATTACGTGATATATTTAAAACAAGCAACTTTCTGACCTTGACTGGTATATATATTTACGAGATTTGTACATTTTTGAAAAATAATAAAAATGACTTCAGTGAAACATTATGTACTCGAGGCGATATTAGAAGACCTAAACATAAGATTAACATACATATACCGCAACATAATAATAGTATGTTTGCTAACAGTGCTTATGCCATGGCAATCAAAATTTACAACTGCTTGCCACTAGAAATAAAATTACTGGATGGATATAACTTTAAGAGAAAATTAAAAACATGGCTTATTTCGAAAGCTTTTTATAGCACAAAAGAATTCTTCGAAGACCACAAATTAACCAAATATAATTTGCTTAATCTGTAATCAATTAGCACTTTTAAGTTGGAATTGTTAATGATAATACTAACTATTGTACGCTCGAAATGGACAGGCTGTTGAAACAATTTTTATGTAACATCTTTTTACACGGCTTAACAATAAACATTTTCTTATTCTTATTCTTATTCTTATTCTTATTCCGACACTGGTAGACAAACACATTGTATATTGAGACATACGGAAACTACTGTAGCACGTACTATAGCACTGACTGTAGTTTCAATTTAGGTGTATACTTGTACTAACTGGTAAAAAGGTGGAAACGGAAAAGTCCTGAGAAAGCATTCAATTTTCATATAGCGCTCAAAGCGTAGTTTGACTAGGCGTTTCTTAGCGATCACCGAAGATAAGCAACATTCAGCACGGTCAGTCTTCGGATGAGTGACCTCGGTATTACAACTGAGCGCTGCCGTGGCTCTGATGACAAGTTAAATAGTGAGTCCCGCTTGTTTTAACCGTTTAGGTTTAGCCATGTCTAATGGTGCCTCCACACACTCCAGGAATAGCCATCCACGCGAGGAATGACGAGGCGACACGAGCGCACTATCCACACACTCGTGCTCGCGTCCCCTCGTGTCGTGTGTGAGGCACCAAGACACTTTCAAGCAGCTTAGGATCTCTGACGCCAAAGCTAACCACCCGCTCTATACAAGCTTTTTTTTAAACTCAGGTGAAATCCAGAGATTGGTAACCCTATGAGTAGAGATAACCGAGTTACGTGTTTGAAGTAGTTGTCCCTGGAGACGTGAAGAGGACTTGTAAAGGACAACGAGCCGATTTCTGTTAGTTTAAGCTTGTTTTCCTCCCGGTAGTATTTCTGGCAATCATTATCATTAGTAGTTGTCAGAACAGTAGACCCCGCATCTCTTCAACTGGGTCTTCAAAAGCTTATATCTCGAATCGCTTTTGACCGATTTCGTTGATTCTCACAAATTTATTAGAATTTATATACTAAATATAATCTTGCCCAATATTATCAAAATCGGTTTATAATAAATAGCGCTACAGCAAATTTCCCCCCATTT
This sequence comes from Hypomecis punctinalis, assembly GCA_949316475.1. Classification (NCBI taxonomy): domain Eukaryota; kingdom Metazoa; phylum Arthropoda; class Insecta; order Lepidoptera; family Geometridae; genus Hypomecis; species Hypomecis punctinalis. The sequence goes on from OX438807.1 coordinate 7,600,112, forward strand.
AGAGAGTAATATCCCCCTTAATCAAAAATCGTCGACGACATAAAAATTCCAAAAATATTATAGGTATAGAGCCCGCGTTTCCAAAATAGACAATACTTCTCGCCAAATTTCATAGTTCTATGTCAACGGGAAGTACCCTGTAGGTTTTGATTTTTGTGAGTGTCAAAATATGCGGTTTTTTACGATATAAACGGCTCTAACATTTTTAAACGATAACTGAGAAGTTTTTCTTTTACACAACTGCAAGAGACCATAGATATAATATACGTATTTAGTTTAAATTTCAACTCGAAATCTTTACGCGTTCCTGAGATAAAGAGTCTTGACATACATACAGACGGACAGACGGACAGCAAAATGATCCTATAAGGGTTCCGTTTTTTTCGTTTCAGGTACGGAACCCTTATAGGAACACTTTATTGTCCATCTGTCCGTCTGTCAAGACCTTATATCTCAAGAACGAATAAAGTTAACGAATTGAAATTTAAACTATATACGTATAATGTATATCTATGGTCTCTTACAGTTGTACTTCTCAGTTGTCATCGAAAAAAGTTAGCGCCGTTTATGGCGTAAAACCGCATATTTTGACACTCAAGGAAATCGAAACCAACAGGATACTTCCAGTTGACCTAGAATTATGAAATTTGGCGAGAAGCATTGTCTTAGCGTACACATACATATTATAGGAATAAATCTGAAAACTGCACATTTTTAATTAAAACATTAAAAAATTAAGGCCTAAATACAAAAAATATAGGCCCAAAATTCAAAGTGAGTGAATCGTATCATGTGGAGTATCGATTATAAAAGAGCTTCATTAGCACATGCTAAAACAGGTAAACAATGTGTAATATTCGATGCATGACGATAAAAGTAAAAAAAAAAAAAGTTCCATGATTATTTATTTATCCTTATTTATTCAACATTACAATTTTGTGAAATTTTCAAAATTTGTACGGAACCCTCGGTGTGCGAGCCTAACTCGCACTTGTCAGGTTTTTTTTAAATCCACGACTGAAAAAGAAAAATCAGATAGCGTTCAACTCTGCAAACACTATTACAAACACATAAAACAAATCCGAATGTTATCGGACTCGTATAAAAGACAACTACACGCAATAAATCTTGCAGAAACATTAAATCCCGCTTTAACGACGTCTCAAGACAAGCCATGAATAATAATTTAATCAGATAAAAAAGCCGGAGAAAAATTACCGGTTAATGAGCAAGTCGGGTGGGGTTATCAAAGTTAGACCATTAAATCCTTACTCGGTCTAATTATGAAAAATACAAGCAGAGGGTATTACAATTTTAATCATCTGGTTTTATCGACTTGGCATTTTTTTATAATGTGCAGACAGGGCTTGAAACTGGTTTGAAATTAACAGGTTTTAAGCCGGTAAACAGATTTTCTCGATTATTTAGTTCTAAGCGTGCACGTAAATTTAAAGTAAAGCTATTAGAGCGGTAAATTATATAAAGTCGATTGTTATTGATAAGATTTCAAAACCGATTTTATTCAGTAAAAAAACCGTTTTTTAATAAGTGTTAAGAAGCAATAGACGCGACCGCAAACGCCGTTTCTGTTCACTAAAGTTTTACGTAAAAAACCTGCAGCGGTGTGTGGTTGTAGTAGATCACTCATGAGGTCAATCTAAACACTTATGCGTTACTGATACACCGGTTTTTCCGCGAGATGGTTACATGAGGTTAGAGGGTTGTGGCCACTTTCAATTTTAGTGATTAATTAGACAATTATGTGTTTAAATAATATTATTAAAAAGCTTTTAAAACTTGAGATTCACAAAAGCAATATTTATGGCGTTACATTGTTATGATTTTACATTTTACATTAGGGCAGGCCTATATCCAGCAGTGAACTTCCTATGGCTGAAATGATGATGATGATTGTTTATGATTATTATTCATGCAATAATTTTGACACCAAATGACTACAACCGGGTCAGTGGCCACAACCGGTACATCTACTATATTATAACAAAAAGAAATCATGTAATTTCCTAAAGAGTTATTTTTATGATAAACGTATCAAAAATTCGTCGCGGATGCAGGACTCGAACCTTGCGTCTTCGGAACACTAGCCCGACGCTCTGTCCGATGCTGCTCACGACGAATTTTTGAAATGTTTATCACAAAAATAACTATTTAATAAACCTAGTGTGGGATGAACTATAAAATTAAAATCATTTCAATGTAAATTCCTTTGTTTGATCCCGGCATTAAAATTGAACATGAGCTAAAATAAACTTGTGTGATTAAGACATAAACCTTCCCTTTGCAGTTTAGTTTTCACCGGTTTAAATTTTAATCCGGTTCCCAAGCCTTGTTCCCAGGTGCCCAGATAAGTATAAGTTGTTTTACTGAGCCTGAGCTGAGACAGGCGGGATTTATGATGAAATGTGACCTTAACCTTTCCGAACAGAAAACTAAATTACCTGTACTGTTCTTCAGGGTAAAACTTAAGTTAATCTAAATTCGGGTAAACAGCCGAACCTTGATTAAAAACCCCGCCCTAGTGCCGCATATGGCGCTCTATTATTTTATAGTCTGACTCCTTCGCTAATATGAGTTTGAAAATATTGAAAATGCATAAAAATACCTAACTCTTCAACTCAACCTTTAAAGTTTTGTAGTTAGAGTATATGAACAACAAAACTTTAAAAAAGATCAGATTGAGTGCAGCACATTTTTAACTTTTAAACACGAGTGCTCTTTAGCAAAATAAAATACCTCCAAGCACTGCACTTGCGCAAATTTTAAAAGCAAAGCTACATTAGAGTTAGGAAAAGTTTTAATTAAGCTTGCTCAGTTTGCTCGAAAATTTTAAAGGAATAAAGGCTTCGAGCAAATATCTATAGAGCCACAGTCCCAAAGTAAAAATAGTTAAAAATGTCCGAGCGCCGTCATACATACTGTACAGTACCAGCCTTTTAAGTAGTCCACTGCAGGACGTAGGCCTACCCACGAAGGGTAATTGGGCCATATCCACCACGCTGGCCTAGGTTGGTGGATTCACATACGCCTTCGAATTTCTTCTACGGACGTATGCAGGTTGCCTCACGATGTTTTCCTTCACCGAAAAGCCAGTGGTGTGAAATTCCGTACATAAATTCCAAGGAATTCATTGGTACGGGTCCGGGATTTGAACCCACGACCTCACGATTGCAAGGCGGGTGTCATTACCACTAGGCCATCATGGCTTATATATATGCCGTCATACATACCTACTTAGATATAATATACATGAAATAATTCACAATGACCCATTTTCTCGAATCTCGATGTTATGTCACCTAATTAGTTCTTATAACCGAGCACTTTGACATCGCGCGGCGTTGTAGTCGGCTTGCAATCACCTTACGACTAACTAAAAAGCCTGCCCACTGCGTAGTTCGGGCAAGGTACTAGGTTTTGGCTCGGACACTTTTTTTGAACTATTGTGACTCTATAGATACTTGCTCGATGAATAAAAGTAATATTTACTGTGTGTAAATTTGTTCATGTATAGTGGGTGTACCGGTTGTGGCCATTAGGTGTCAAAATTATTGAATAAATGATAATTATAAACAATGTAATACCATAAATATTGTTTGTGTGAATCTAAATGTTTCAAATTTTCTTCTAAAATATTAATTTAACATAGAATTGTCTTTTTAATCCTTAAAATTCAAAGTGGCCACAAATGGTACTAAGGTGGCCACAACCGGTGCGTCTACCCTAAGTACAGATAACAGGGCCACATTGTTGTGGTTTTAGAGTGAAAACCAACAATTGATTTTCATGCTAACAAATGTAATAGTTATACATTACTAGCTGACCCGGCAAACGTTGTTTTGCACTTAGGGGTATGGAAAATAGATAGTAGCTGACTCTCAGACCTACTGAATACGCATATAAAATTTGGTAAAAATCGGTAAAGCCGTTTTGGGGGAGTACGGTAACTAAACATTGTGACATGGAAATTTTATATATTAGATAAAATCTCTCAAGCGTTGATATATAGCAAATAAGTCCCTTTTTCGTGCTTCGGGGGTTATAAACAGTATCATCAGCAGGCCAATTTAGATGCCGTGATGTTTCAGATTACTACTGCCTTTCTTCCGAGATTTGTTCAGGAAAGCTGTATAATTAAGGAACTAACTACACTTACAGGTGAGTTATGTTTGACCATCTAATAAAAATACGCATCTCAAAGCACCGCCGCATTTTTGAGTCGAGAGTTAAAAATAAATTAAACAACCTGAATTCAGAAGGTGTTTTATCACAAAAACGTCGTTTCAACCATTTAGCCATGTCAGAGGCCTTCAGGCAGCTTAACAACTCTGACACCAGGGCTAGTCACGCTTATACGAACTTACTGCTTACATAATAGCGTACGTTTTTCGACTCATCTTGATTTTGAAGACTCCACTGCGTGATACGTACAGAACAAATAAAAAAACCGGACAAGTACGAGTCAGGCTCGCACACCGAGGGTTCCGTACAAATCCAGAAAATTAAAAAAAAAATCACTTTTCTCGTCATCAAAAATTACACATTGTTAAAATAATTAAAAACCTGTTTTAGCATGTGCTAATGAAGTTCTTTTTATGATACCTTACATGATACGATTTACTCACTTTGAATTTTGAACCCATATTTTGTGAATTTTGAGGCCCTATTTCTTTGTGATTTAAAAAATGTACAGTTTTCAGATTTATTCCTATATGTGTACTCTAAGACGATTCTTTTCTCCAAATTTCATAGTTCTATGTCAACGGGAAGTTCCCTGTAGGTTTTGATTTTTGTCAGTGTCGAAATATGCGGTTTTTTACGACATAAACTTATTTTTATACGGTAACTGAGAAGTATTTATTTTACACAACTGCAAGAGACTGTAGATATACGTACACAGTTTAAATTTCAACTCGATATCTTTACGCGTTTCCGAGATAAAGAGTCTTGCCATACACACAGACGGACAACAAAGTGATCCTATAAGGGTTCCGTTTTTTCCGTTTGAGGTACGGAACCCTAAAAAATGAAGGAAAAAATATGAAACCAACAAGTGAGTCTGGCAAAACGACGCCTCGCCGTGTACAGACACACACAAACACGTACAACGAAACTACGCCTTGGCTCGTCAGTCGAAGTATGGCGGCGCAACGCCAAAGCACTCACCACCTGTATAAAAACTGGCCTCACTTGTTCAACGTTCACGACGTTCTGTCTTGATGTTTTTGTTTTGTCTGGTACGTAACATTCTTGTCATAACCAAAAGTATGTTGAAACAAAAAAGTTACGCGTAATTGTTTTCCGCTCCGAGCCGCGGCCGCGGGCGAAATAAACAAATAACTTCTTAAATCTTACTTAGACATTTAATATCAGGCGAATGCGACCTTTGAGCCGAATTAAGGGCCTTCTTCTTGTATAAGCTGTCTCTTTCTCGCAGTTTTTAAATATCTTTATTTACGGAAACACACACGAACGTTTTATCACCTTGGATAAAGAATTGACGGCTGTTAAGTCAGTACACTCGTTTTGGAAATATGTGTAAGCTACAGCTTCAAGTTTGTCCTGTTGGTAAACGGGCTAGTATGCCATTTGAAGAGTAGCTATATTACTACTCGATAGTAAAGGTATTTCTCCCTACACAAAAATATATTTTTCTTCATATAAGACTAAAATCGAAATTCTAGATTTAGTTTTACTACAATTTTCACTCCACCATTTAATTTTGAAAAATATTGGAAATGCCAACGAATTAGCTAATTTCAAAATACGCTTATTATTTTTTCAAAAATATATTGAAAATGCGAAAAAGAGATAGCGTACACCAGCTACGTCATCTTAAATCTTACTTACAGATCGTAAAAGCAGGCAATGCGACCTTTGAACCAAATTAAAATGCTATCCTATTTCTGTGGGTCCCGACGAGCCTGTAGCCCGCAGGCCGCGGTATTTACAAGACCCTAATTATTATTTAGGCTCTTTTCCCTTGTATTTTTTAGTTTTATTTTAAGTAAATTTGTTTTATATGAATTCATCCTTAGTTTGGAGATGAATATTGCTTAATTGAGAAATTAGTACCTTCGATTTGATATCAATGAGTACGTTCACTAGAATGCTTATGATTATGAACAGTAGTGTCATAAACATGTTCAACAAAATGACTATTTTACCATACCTATACCATAATTATCATACCTATGGAGTGAAGTAAGACCCTAATTTTATTATTTAGATACTATTCCTTTGTATTTTATTGGTTTAATTTAAGTTTGTAAGTAGCTTATTTGAGATGTTACACTTTACCATGTCTATGGAGTTTTGTTTTATTATTTAAGACCTTTTCCCTTATATTATTTAGTTTCATTTTAAGTAAATTTGTTTTATATTCATTCATGGTTTGGAGAAGAAAATTGCTTATTTGAGAAATTAGTACCTACGAAGTTTCGTTATTTAAGATTTTATTGCATTGACTCAATGAGTACAATCACTAGAATTCATATGAGCATAATTATAATAAATATGTGCAGTAAAATGACTTTATTACTGATATTTTTTCTCGAATTCCTGTTTGGTCCTATAGCAAAAGTTGTTCACAATGAAGGTCTAATCACCTCCTTTCGGCTTAGTACAACAGTTCTGGATAACCCTGTATACACCCTGATTCTGCCAGGTATCTTGCGACCATTTCTCCACTAAAACAGAAAAAGGCCTAATAGGTACAAGCCTATCAGCATGTAGAAAACTTAATTACAAGCAAGCAAGGGACGGACTCGGGCGATTAGTTATTCAGAGCATGTCTTCCCCTTAATTGGCTGAACAGACGGCTGCCAACTTGTTAAGGGTTAACGAGCTGGAAGGTCGGGAACATCATGTGGTTTGAGTAAATTAGTGACAGCTTCTTCGCGGGGCTAAAAGTTTGTACATTCCAGTTTGAGTTTTAATGTCACGAGACAAGGTTGTATTTGCTAGGAGCAAATTTTGGCAGCGGATTGGCAAGATGAAGTGGCAATGAGCAGGGCACATAGCGCGGAGGACTGATGACCGATGGGGTCGGAAAGTTCTCGAATGGAGACCACGCACCTGCAAACGCAGCATAGGACGTCCACCCACGAGGTGGACGGATGACCTCATTAAGACCGCAGAATCGCGCTGGATGCAAGCTGCTACCAACCGTTCTTATTGGAGATCTATAGGGGGAGGCCTATGTCCAGCAGTGGACGTCCTATGGCTGATGGATGGATGAAATTCAAAATTCAAAATAATTTATTGTCACAAGATACAAATTATACAACTTCTACATTGTACACTATTCCCCAAACAGGGTACAACAAAGCACCCGTATCTTGGGGCCTAGGCATTCTCGCTATGTGCATGTAACAACAGAATTTATTAAAATAAACAAGTGGTTAAAAAAAAAGTAATTAATTAAATTTGAATCAACATTTACTAACTAAATTAGAAAAACCTACGAAAATGTGGAGAGATGCATGCTGGCGACGCGACATCGCATCAAACACAGATGAAACTGAAGGACTCTAGCTGCACTAAAGAAAAGAAGGAGTACTGATTACTCCGAAACCGGTCGGGTTGCCAGCGGCCCGGCCGTGATATCATACGTGGGTAAAAACCGGTGTTTTCTTTAGTATAATGAATTCTCACGCGAGTTTTAATGAAGTGACTCTAGTTGCATTGGATTGAAATGCAATGTGTCTAAAATTGACTTTGATAAATTGAACATACTTTACTTCGCTTTGAAAGAAAGAGAAAGACGAATAAGCGCGGTTCACATAATTACTACAACCAAAGAAATAGCGCTGTTGTCCCTTGAGGCCATCCTCAACCACAAAAATGTGTGGAAAATCTTGCCTAGAGCTATCAAATATGAAATGGAGTTTGGAAGTAGCCCATGAATCGAGATAATTTTTATGTCTCTTTCTAACTCATGCCATATTAAATCGATACAATACAAGGAGATGTCCTTCAGATTTTCTCGATCGTCAACATTATCCCCCTGGTTGTATTAGATCTGTGGTGCGAATTCAATACTGATATATGGGTTTCAACTACTTTAAAGAGTAGCTTCATTTTTTCGTTTTTGTACCAAGGTACACCGCCCAAGTCTATTTTCGCGACTCTTTTCTAAATTCAGTTGATGTTCATTGCTGAAACTTTGGTTTGATAAATTTCAATTCAATCGGAAGATTTATAAACATGCTTCTCACTTTATTTTGACGTCTCTAGCGAAACTTAGAAGATGAAGCTTAGGTAAAATTTAAATAGTTTCTTGAAAATATGCATTTGACACTATCATCATTATCATTGTGTCTTGAATAAAGACCACTGCTAGTGATTTGGCTGTCTAGAATTATTATACCTACGTCATTCGCTTTTCTCTCTTGCCAGTACGCTATTATTTTTACCGACTCACAAAAGGAAGATAGTACCTACCTACCTACGTACTGTGTTCGTCTGTATGTGTTTTTTGAGATGTTCATCAATATTTTTGCCAATTGGGCACCGAAAATTCTTTTTTAGTTTGTAAACTGAGTTTACTCTACAGTTTCGAGGTGGTCCCAATTAAATTTTATCGAAATCGGCTCAGCCGTTTTTGATTAATCAACAAAAATGTACATGGATGTCACGTCGATTCGTGCAAATTATTCGAATTCTGTAGACGGTGGAAGTCGGTGTTGCCATTTTTTTGCGAAAAATAATTATTGATATCGTCAGTTTTATGTAGATACAGAAAGGTAATTATAAAAACAATTTCCACGAACTTAGTTTCATCCCCAGATTAAACATTTATCTGGCCAAACTTTAAGAAAACTCATTACAAGTTACTATTACTATCCCAATTCCGTTTACCTGTTCAGTTTCCTCACAAAAAACTGTTCATTTAAAATTCGACTTCATTACATCGCGGAAGTAAAAATTTGTAAGTCCGCATGAAAAGGATTGAATAAAAAAGCTCTAACAAAAAGATTTTAGAAACCTTTAGTTAATTAAAAACGTTGGTACTTTGTGGTTCATTTATAACAGACGAGCTCGTAGTGTGGTGCAAGTCACAGACTGATAGTGGTAGAATGTGAAATGTGTTATGTTCTATATTAAAAAAAAAATGTTGTCGGTAAAGTCGGTTACGGATGAAAATTGTACTTTGTACAATTGTAATTGTAATTGTAGGAAAATATCGTTGAATCAACAACTGAAACAAGCCAAACGCTTGCCGATCTTGCCTCTCTATCGCTTGTTTTACGCTCTCGCTTGCACGCTTGGCTTAGGCAGAAAGTAACACTTTTTCGCGCGTGTAGGCGGCGTTCATCAATTTATAAGACAGCTTGACAGTATATTTCATAATTTTACAAATCGAATAAAATCATTGTGATTATCTTCATCGTACATTGTTACTTGTTTTATCCGGCATGAATTTATTCTAAATACTACACCAATGCTTACATGTCACTAGAACTATTGTTATTATTGGTACGGCAATTGCCGTAATATACGGCTATCCAAATTGTGTTTCTGGAAAATACGGCAGACTTTTACTAATATACGGCATTTCCAGACAGTAGTAGCACCTACTGGGGGACCGCGTACACCATTTTTTTCTCAAATTGGCCTAAATATGGCAATTTGATAGTGGAGGTACCCTATTTTTATTCTAACACGGCATTAGAATCCCTCATAAGGTATCGCTCAAATATATCTAGTCTCACCTTCAACCGCTGGCTCCTATGCCTCAAGCTACACCATGACTGGACATTTCAGTTTCGCAAAGTTGTCTGTTCTGTCAGTTCCTTACCTGCAAAAGACGAGAGAACGGTTAATGTTGACTTAATGATTCTGATAGAACTCAATGGACACCATTAAACGGCCGATTTAGCCAAGTTGCCCCTTTTGAGGCTTTGATCACTTAAGATTAAACTTTGTAATGATGAAGAGGAGTTAATAAGTTAGAGAAATATGTAGATTGTTGATTATTCAAATAGATGTTAATTGAAGAGCAATTTGGCTGTAGTTATAAGTATATTAAAACATATCACATTAAAATATTTACGTTTCTGTTCTATCCATAGTCTATTTACTATGCGTAGAGAACATTTTTGAACCACTTAATGAATAGGACATCACAAACTTTTTGATATTGGTAAAAAATCAAGTGACTGATGAGAGACCTGATAAGCACCAGCAAAATGGTGACGAGTGGGTGTTGTCGTATAGCTTATATTATTTCTTTACTTTGTTCTCACGGTAATGGTATCTAACGGTATTGCGACTCGGCCCTGTCCTTGATATATATATCTACAGCGTCACGAAGAACGTATCACGCGCTAGGGCTGCCCGCCTTCAGTATTTAAAGGACATGTCCACAAAATGTATGGAGGCTGGTATAATAATAATCATAAATTCTAACCACAACAATCGTTACATTTCGAGAAAGTTCATATTTTTCTGAGTCTATTACAAAAGTTAAAAACAAAAAGAGCCCTCCGATTTTTTAAAAATTAATTTCGAATTATTAGAAAAAATAAATATATTTGGCTCAATAGGTAGTTAATCTCTAGAAGCCCTGATTAAGTAACCTCAAAATTGTTAAATAAAAGCATTTTTACCAATTTGACACACTTTTTAAGTGTTTTTTGTCACATTGTACCTACTAACTGGTCACACTGGTAGGTTATAATTTTTAATTTAAGCAAATTAAGAGATGGATGTGGAAGAATCAGCTACGAATGCAAGTAAAATAACTATAGAAGCACTTTATTACTGCTAAACTAGAAAAAATAATAAGCTGTGTTGTTATTTTTCTTATAATTTATTTTTCGCATTTAAAAAAAATTGGAGGGGTGAAAAATCTAAATTAAATAGTTTTAGGAAGCCCATATAACAAGCTTTCCAATGATGCATATATCATCTTGGTTCGATTTTTCTCTGAATAATATACCAGTCGCGGGCGTCACCTTTTATCTACTTACTCTTTACCTACTTGAGTTTCTTTCTAGTTTCTATCTATTATGATATACAATTACTATATTTATTACAAAAAAGATATTCGTTGTTGGAAAGAACAAGGAAACGTTCAATAAAAATACATATTTGATTTTTTACGAGGAACTCTAAAAACATAAATAATAATAAATATTGGGGGACATCTTACACACGGTCTCTGACCCTAAACTAAGCAAAACTTGTGATATGGCTGCCAGAGACTGATATACTACATATACATATTTTAAATACATACTTATATATTTTATTTTAGCCTTTATCCTACTAATATTATAAACGTGAAAGTTTGTGAGGATGGATGGATGGATGGATGGATGGATGTATAGATGTTACTCTTTCACGCAAAAACTACTGAACGGATTGAGATGAAACTTTTCAATAATATAGCTTATATATCAGAATAACACATAGGCTATAAATTAAAGCCGCGGGTAAAAACTAGTTTTACAATATTATTATAAACACAGTGATATTATGGAAAATAAATTTAGATTGTGTCACCGGCATTGTGATTGTCTTGCTTATTCGCAAAGGCCTCCCCAAGAGCTTGCCATTCACTCCGATTTTGAGTCATTCTTCTCCACGTAACACCTGCATTTTTCCAGATATCGTCTTCCCATCTGATACGTTGCCTCCCTTTCTTTTATTTTGTCTCGGACACCATTCCGTTACGTCTTCAGCCCATTTTTCTTTCTTATCTCTGATCATATGGCCTGCCCACCTCCACATACTTATATAGATCGTACCTAAATAACACCCAGACACAGAGCAAACACCTATGTTCATCACATAAAATGCTTGCCCTGGGTGGGGATCGAACCCACGCCTCTTTGATCCAGAAGTCAGATTCACTAACCACTGAGTCACCGAGGCAGTCAAAATCGAAAGTTTACTAGTTACAAATCCACACGTTCATTCAAACAATTCACTACAGCGCGCCGCGGCTGACCAGCATACCGAGATATACCCGCTCCGAGGCGCGTAGGTATGATTCCATCGAACCGAATTCCGACCGTTTATATGAAGACGGAATACTGTTAGATATGATTACCGTGGTGTTGTCATTTTATAACTAGTAAACAATAACATTGAACACCTACGTCGTCACCGTTTCAGTCATAGGACGTCCACTGCTAGACATAGGCCTCGCCTAAAGATCCCCAATAAGACCGGTTGGTAGCGGCTTGCATCCAGCGCGATCCTAAGGTCTTAATGAGGACATCCGTCCACCTTGAGGCTGGACGTCCTACGCTGCGCTTGCCGGTCACACCTATAATTCTCCCAAATAAAAAGCTACAGTAAATTTGAAAAAAAGAAGAAACGGCAAAAGTACCTAACCCTGCTACTGCGTACTGCTACTGTTTACTGGTTCCATATCGAATGGACAAATAGGTAATATAAGTTATAAATGTACAGTTTAAAATTAAGAATACTAATGCAATTAAAATAATAAGCAGGACACAGCCTCAGAGCAAATAAAGCCAACCAAAACTACGCCTCGCCGTGTACAGACAATCACACACACATCAACGTACAAGGAAACTACGCCTTGACTTGTCAGTCGAACTATGGCGGCGCAACGTAGTATTATTATATCTTCTTTGGCGCAACAGCGACGCACTCACACATGTATAAAAAACCGGCTTCACTTGACTGTTCAACGACGTTCCCTCTTGATTTTTTATTTGCTCTGAGGGCACAGCAAGTATCAACTATAGACAAAGATAGTAGGTACTGACTAAAATCTTATTCCAAGTAGTAACACTTCAAAACAAAGTTAGAGACAAAGACGAAGGTTATAAGAGCTAAAGTCTCAAAGAAACTCTGAGACCTATTGAACCGAGGGGTTTCTAAAACAATAATCTTTTGTTCATTGTATTAGAAAAAGGCGGGACTTGAATCTAGACTGTTCGATATTATGACTCTTTGTTTGAGTAAATATAACAATGTCCAACGGTATCGGTAAATTCGCTGAATATTCGGTATATTGAAATGCTTCAACAAACTTTCTAGAAAATAAATTACAAAAGCCTGCGTTTGATAAGTGTGCGTAGAGCATTATTAAAAGAGAAATTAAAACTTTACCGGAAAATAAAGTCTATGCTTATAGTTTGAAAATATGAATTTAATTGTAAAGAAAATAAAAAGACAACTTTAAAGTAAGATGTAAAACAACTTTAAGCGGCATTTCGTGTTTCAACATTGTTTGGCCATTTGAGTGGCAGACAAATAGTCAATTATAATCATCATCAGCATCATTATCAGCCGTAGGACGGCCACTGCTGGATATAAGCCTCCCACATGGATTTCCAATAAGACCGGTGGGAAGCTGCCTGCATCCAGTGCGTTCCTGCGGTCTTAATAATATCGTCGGTCCACCTATTCGGTGGACGTCCTACGCTGCGCTTGCCGGTGCGTGGTCTCCATTCAAGAACTTTACTGCCCCATCGGCCATCAGTTCTCCGAGCTATATGCCCTGCACATTGCCACTTCAACTTACTAATCTGCTGGGCTATGTCGGTAACTTTGGTTCGTCTGCGAATCTCTTCATTCCTGATTCGATCTCGCAGAGAGACTCCGAGCATAGCCCTCTCCATAGCGCGTTGGGCTACCTTGAGCTTATTCATAAGGCCCACAGTAAAAGACCACGTTTCAGTTCCATATGTCATCACTGGCAACACACAACTGTCGAAAACTCTCGACTTGAGGCACTGAGGTATGTTGGACGAAAAGACCTCACGCAGTTTTCCGAACGCAGTCCAGCCGAGTTGAATTCGGCGCATGACCTCTTTCTTGAAGTTGGACCTACCTAACTGGACTACTTGTCCTAGGTAGACGACTTCAAGAATCGAGCTCCCAACAGATACCGGAGTGGGTACAACACATCTTAAGACCCACGTTACCCAACATGTGAGCCAATTATAATATTAATTTCAAAATAAATTTATGATAATTGCTTTTTATGTAGTAGTAGTGTAGGTAGTTTAAGCATATAAAGTAGTATTGTATTTTGTTGTAATTAATAAGGCACTTTTAGCCGATCATAAAATGAAAAAAAAAATCAAGAAGGGAGTGTCTGATAAAGTACATTATTACGGTGTGATAATGTACATTATTACGGTGCTCAGGTTAATAACAATCTGACTGCTTTTGTTTAAGTATGTAAAGGTACTCTATATTTGAAAAGAAAATACTGTCTCTCACCGCCACTATACGTTTCACACAAAAAATCTAGTCCAGCTGCTTAGACTACAAAGTAACGTAGAAACAGACAAACATACACAGCCATTCTAAAAACGAACCCGTCTTCTTGAAATGTCCTACGATAAAATAGGGGAAGTAATTTTTTGGGCTGTTCTCTAAATATTTGGAAAGTTATTAGGATCAGGTAAATAAATTAACGGGAAGGTATTTAATTATTAGGTAGTTGATAAATTAATGCGACAGATAAACATGGACAGGAGTATAAAAACAATTGGTCCGATACTTTACGCTAAAATGTCAGACTAATAAATATATGGCCAGGAAAAATAGTTACAATGGGCAGAAAAGTCAGGTGGTTGCGAGGAGCGGAAACACCCGAACATAACTTCGGTTGAAAAGAGAGCTAAACTCGCGGAGTGCGCGGAGTGCACACATCTGTCACACCTGCCAGACATGTTTGCTACCATGCCTTTTATAATTTCTTAATTACCTAAACTACATTATATACCTACCCGGTTAAATCAGTGCCATAAAATAGCCCCATTTTCGTTTCAGCAGCTCTCAAACTTTACATAATAACATGTACCGAAGTGCTACGCGATATGATAATAACACCGCACATCACATTTCCCCCTACTTTATGCCTGTGCGATGCATAACATCGAGTGTCGAGTATCAAATATTTCGAAGAAGCTTTACGACAGAATTCATTCAAAAAACATGAGCTTCGTGATGAAAGATGTATAATTCAGCGACGTTGACGATTTAATATTGGAGTAGACCTTCGTCTTCGTCCCCTCTTCGATTTAATTTAGAAAGAATCGTGCAGCCGTTGTGGTCTGAGTGGTACTGACACCCGCCTTGCAGTCCTCAGGTCGTGGGTTCAAATGAATTCCTTGGAATTACTCGTAATATACGAATTTTCACACCACTGGCTTTTCGGTGAAGGAAAACATCGTGAGGCAACCTGCATACGTCCGTAAATGAAATTCTATGGAGTATGTGAATCCACCAACCCGCACTGGGCCAAAGTGGTGGATATGGCCCAATTACTCTTCGTGGGTAGGCCTACGTCCTGCAGTGGACTATTAAAAAGGCTGGTACAGTACAGTAGAAAGAAACGCAGTGCACGGCACCTGCTGCTATAAGGCAAGGCGAATCAGAAGGGGGAAGAACTGATATATGTAGCCTACATACGATAATAAACGCGGATCAGCTATTAATTTGTAAAACAGAGTACGCCTGATGTTTGTCAGAATCTTTCTTCTCTTACATCCTCCATGTTATACATACATCGATGTCCTCCATTCATTATTTAGGGTTATCTGCTTACCATCTACTAACCCAAAAGTGGTTATTAAGACCATAATTATGAACGACTTTTACCATGGAACCAACCCGGAATTCGATAAAAAAAAACAGATATTCGATACCAAATTGTGACTCGGAATTGAACAAATGAAACAAATGCTTTTTTCTCGTTTTTATCTACCTACACTTTTTTACTTTTAAAGAACAACAAGCATCGTAATTGTACATTCGATTAGATACAGGACTTTTTTTGTATTGTTTATTACATATAATAACGATTACTATAATGTACTCGTCAGTAACAATTAGTTAGTCAGTTACATTTGAGAAAATACAAAATCTAGTTACTTTATAAAAATGTAGTGTATATAGGTATTCCCGTGCATAATTTTGTAAGCACCTCAATGATACTTTTGAACTGGCAATATTTTACCAGCCGTGCGCCCAAGTGCCCATCAAAACGTAATGGAGCGTCGGTAAAGGAGAGATGTTAGAGTTTTCCAAAAGCTGTAAATAAAAGCTCATAATAGTAGACAGCTTGTCTAAACGATAGCTACATTATTAGAAGCCCTTGGATTTGGAAGTTATTTGAATGGTCAGCCATGACCATCATTTCATTTCATCATTTCATTTCATTTCATTTCATGACATCAGGGTTTGGCGAGAGTTAAAATACGTTTGGTCAGCAATAAAATATCTGTACTGTACCAGCCTTTTTAATAGTCCACTGCAGGACGTAGGCCTACCCACGAAGGGTGATAAAATATCAATAGCCATTTAATAGCGTAAAAAAATAGGTAAAATATAGAGTTTTTACACTGTAACAG
The DNA here is from genome assembly GCA_949316475.1 of Hypomecis punctinalis. Taxonomy (NCBI): domain Eukaryota; kingdom Metazoa; phylum Arthropoda; class Insecta; order Lepidoptera; family Geometridae; genus Hypomecis; species Hypomecis punctinalis. The sequence continues at coordinate 7,616,482 of OX438807.1, forward strand.
CACATCTAGTTGTTTTTTTACCAACCAACCAGTTCTTGTCAGTGATGCAACAGTCACACGATCAGTTTTCCTATAGGAGGCATCACAGAACTCGATTGTTATAACCGTTTTTTCCATTTCAGAAGCCTTTATGTAAACATTAGGAAGATTTTCTATTCCGCAGATTTTTACCAGATCAGGAATGATATCTTAGTATGAAACATGATTATTTTTCACAATTTCAAAGTTAGTACATTAGCAGGTACTTACAAGATTACTAAAGATGAGTACCAGGCTGTATATTATTTACTAGCTGCCTTTCCTGGCTTTGCCTAAATACAAATGATAACAAACTATAGGAACAAGTGGAACTAAAAAAGCTAAATAAATTTTCTCTGTAAAAAACTGTCTCAGACATATTACAGAAACTATCATACCAAGAAACTGAGAGCCTGCTCTCAGTTCTAAGAAAACTCGTCCATACACTTCACTCACTACATACTTTATACCGGAGACTCTACATTTTATTTTGAGGTATTTATATTGAAATTAATTATATTTTATTACATTTTAATAGACATTTTTGACCAAATATAATATAATAATCTTTGTAATCAATAAGAATTAAATATTATTATAATTATTATATACTACGGGACTAATCGCGCACTAAAATTACGTGATAAATAAATACCTCCTCATACCGAAGTTTCGGCCGAGTTGCATCAACCGTGGTCACGGGTAGACATTTTTAAAAACAACATAAATATTATTACTTTTTCATTTTATTGAAAAATATTTGAATATGCTGTGTACTATTAAATTAACCAATATTATATTGTAATTACTTGATTAAGCGCTAATTTATTAACACTATTCTATTTTAATAAGTCTTGTTAAGGGAGCACAGATCTCCGTAATACAAGCTATGCTTAGTTTGGAGATCTGAAGCTCATTGTCATCATATGTTATTTATTTTAATGAGTCAATAAATGAATTTTGATTTTTTTTTATTAAACCTTTCGGAAAAAATATTCTAATAGATGGTGAAAACCGCATTGAAATCTGTTGTGTACTTTGGAAGATATATGTGGATACACAGACAGACACACAGAAATAACAGTTTTGCTTTACACTATGCAGTGATAGTGATTTTGCTGCCCACATATTCAGAACACATTTACTGCGAGATCTGCGAACCATTCAAACAGTTCCCTTGGATTTCACCGAGAATTGGCAAAGTCAAGGTTCAAGGAGGGTCAAGGTTCCGCCGGATATTAAGAGGGGATCGTATTGAAAAAAGGAATTTATTGAAAACGGGCCTACATACTCCTTGCACATTATTTGGGGAGCGAAGGATTTTTCTGGGGAAGGAAATGTTATGTGTGATTTAAGGTTCGAATATTGAGTATTATGATTAAAGATTAGATTAGAAAAAAATATTGTTTACTATATCTTTACGGATATATCATAAGCACAGATAGCTGGTACAGACTTGAGGCAAAAAATACTACGATTTACGAAAAACTACTCCATCCACTCATCAGCCATAGGACGTCCACTGCTGGACATAGGCTTCCTCTATCCATATATTAAGCCCGATTATAGAGGCGCCAGCGTAAATTTAATAGCAACGTAAACAGCGTTCTAAAGTGAAAAAGAACCAGAACTATGCTATTTAGCTATTATAATTACGATGGCGCCTCTGTAATCGGGCTTATTATATCTGCATCCAGCGCGTTCCTGCGATCTTAGTTATATCGTCAATCCATCTAGTCGGAGGACGTCCTACGCTGCGCTCGATCACCATTCGAGAACTTTACGAAAAAAACTACTACTAAATTGCTATTGTACTTGTATCTAACTTATCATGATCCATTACAAAATGTCTCTGTAAAGCCTGACAAAATATACACCTGTATAAACGAGAGTACTTACTTAGGTATTCGTATTCAAACTAATAGAAGTAGGTATAGTAACAGCATCAGAACGAAGAAAATCACTGCTGTATCCAACACAATATATCGACATCGAATGTAAAGTAAATAATGATCATCTCGAAAGGCTGGCTCTTCCAAGCAGGCCTTTACCACTCATCATGAATGTTATTGCCTCTTCAGTCCGGGCCGCCACTCGTTCCTATGTAAATATAATGATATTTTATAAAGGTGGTAGCATACTGGAAGAATGAAATCTGAGGGCATTTGTCACAAGAAATTACCCTTTTAAGTATTCATATTCATATTATTTTATTGATATCAAAATACAAGATACAAGTCAATCCAAATCAATAACTATTGTTATTATAATAGTGTTGTTCCTAAAATTTCAGCTTTGCTAAAGCAAAGTACAATTATCTTGAAATTAAAGGAAAGAAAAAAATATATTTCAAATAAATTATCAAATATTAAATTGTGTGAACAAAATAATAATCATTCAATATAAATCAAATTTACAAAATAATTAAATAAATCAAACAAAAGTTATTTCAGTTTTTCAATGTTAATAACACATAATGTCTTAAATTTCAAAAATTGCATTAGTTAGGTACTTATATACATTAAAAAATACGAATTTGTAACAAAATAATATTTTTTTTTATAACTAGCAGCTTAGGGCGTTCTATCACGAGGTGGATGGATGACGTCATCAAGAGCGCAGGATCGCGCTGGATGCAAGCTGCTTCCGACCGGTCTTATTGGAGATCTATAAGAGAGGCCTATGTCCAGCAGCGGACGTCCTAGGGCTGAATGAAGGATTAATGTGTCCACCTTGTTGGTGGCTCCAGAATCTGTAGATGACAAAATTAATTTTGTTTATATTATTCAGTATTACGATGCTTAAATAGAAAATTAAGTTAATAAGTAGCAATAACTTTCTTTTAACATCATTTTTTATTTAATTTGTATGTCACGTATTTTTACGTGTGTTACGTGGAAGGCTTATGTGTACGCCCGCCCTTATACGTAAATGTTCGAATATTGAATCTTTCACGATAAAAATGATGTAAGTATATTTGATAGTCGGTTTCACATAAGTGTTACATTTCTTTACTCTGGAACGTCGTTTAAGAGTACCCAAAGGTAGTAAGTGACGTAACTTACCGCTTTGGGACCGGCTTAAATAAGTTTTGTTTCACGGTGAACCGTGGTATTACGTGGAAGTAGCTTAGTTGTTCCAGAAAAGACGTCGCGTCATGCAATAAAATGAATTAAAGAAATGTAATACATAAATAAATTAAATACTACCATAAAACTGGATTCGTACAAGGTACAAGAATGTTTAGGGCACGAATGCTGCGAGTATACGAGTATAACGGCAAAAAACTTTGGTATTTGTACCATTTTTTTCACTACTGTTAAAATAGCGAGAGAAACCTGATTTAACATTCAGAGAAACCTGATTCAACTTTTCAGCGAGGCTTTAGTATGGGTTTACAGTGTAAATGATGATTATTTTTTGCAAAAAATAGCATGACCGACTTCACCTGTGTACAGAATCATTACATAGTATAAAATAAAGTCGCTTTCCTCTTTTGTAAGCTTACATCTTTAAAACTACGCAACGGATTTTGATGCAGTTTATTTTAATAGATAAAGTAATTCAAGAGAAATTTTTAAATGTATAATACACCTGTGCAAAGCCGGGGCGCATCGCTAGAACGCAAATATTATGCACGGATCAATGTAGCATTTTTCACATTATTGTTGATTTATCAAAAATGGCTGAGCCGATTTCGATAAAATTTAAATGGGACCAATTTCGAAGTATGCTCTTTCCAATACAAAAATAATTATTGAAATCGGACTACTATGAAAAATGTTATGCGTGGTTATACATAAAATCGTCGAATTGTATACCTCCTCCGGTGGTCCATCGGTCAAAAAGTATTATCGTTTTACACACATTTTTTTACTCACGATTTTTTTTTGTTTTCCATCCTTTTTTACTCGTTTCCGCCAGGGGCGCTGTACTAAAATATATGGAGCCACAACAAGACTTGTAAACTCATACTAACCTCTCAAACCACGCAGCAAAAGACCAGGCAGGGGTCTAATTTGAACATCAAATCCATTGTATGAGTAAATGGTCACAAGTCGGAGAAAGAGCAGGAGCGTGCATTGAAGATAATTGTTAGTGCAAACGGGATAGCGAAGTATACAATTCGTTTCTACAGGTCCAAAAATTGAGCTCCTGTAGTAAATAAACCGGACAAGTGCGAGTCAGGCTCGCACATCGAGGGTTCCGTACAAACACATTGTTAAAATAATTAAAAACCTGTTTTAGCATGTGCTAATGAAGTTCTTTTATATGACACCTTACATGATACGATTTACTCACTTTGAATTTTGAGACCCTATTTTTTGTGATGTAAATAAAAATGTACAGTTTTCAGATTTATTCCTATATGTTTACTCTAATACAATGCTTCTCGCCAAACTTCATAGTTCTATGTCTACGGGAAGTACCCTGGATTTTGATTTTTCTGAGTGTCGAAATATGCGGTTTTTATGAGATAAACGGCTCTAACTTTTTTATACGATAACTGAGAAGTTTTTCTTTTACACAACTGTAAGAAACCATAGATATAGGTATACAGTTTAAATTTCAACTCGATATCTTTACGCGTTCCTGAGAAAAATAGTCTTGACATACACACAAACGGACAGACGGACAGACGGACAACAAATTGATCCTATAAGGGTTCCGTTTTTTCCGTTTGAGGTACCGAGCCCTAAAAATCAGCTCTACCACCAGACAATAGCGCCTATAACGAATTCCTTCAGAAAACGTCTCCTAGATTGCGCCTTCAGCCTCCATTGATCGGCTCCACGACCGTCCTTTGGCTGCCAATATTTTATTTAGTACAAAGGCGCATTACGCTAAGAACTCTAGGTTATTCGTCGACAATAGGCCCGCAGGTCGTATGGATTCCAGAGACGTTTCGCTTCTATTCAGACGCATTTCGGAGCCATCCCCGGCTTTTAAGAGAGCCTTTCTCACCTAACTTGAAAGCTGTATTGTATTAAAATAAGTTTTAAAGGATATACTAAACCCAATTTTAGAGGCGCCATCGCTATAATAGCTAATTAGACTATTTCTGTTTCTTTTTCACTTTAGGCATTCGATAGAGAGAAAACTTTTTACGTTGCTATTAAATTTACGATGGCGCCTCTAAAATTGGGTTTAATGAACAAGCAAAAAAAAATATCCAAAAAAAACGACATTTTTTATGTGATTTGGATTTAACGAATGCGAATAAGTATTCGTTATATTAAACCGAAACAGGGTGAAGCAGATCATCATTATTGCAGAACAACTTTTACTATGGTTCCAATCCAAAATACGAGAAAAAAAATTTGCTGTTTCATAGATTTTTTATTATTTTATATTAGAGTAGCAATTTCGTATGGAACAGTTTTTTTCTCGAACTCCAGGTTAGCCCCGATGTAAAAGTTATTCATAATGACGGTCTTGAATCACACCCTTTCAGCTAAATACACCTTTACTGAGCAATGTGGTAAACTCTTTTAAACCCGTTTTAAGCGTATAATGAATAACGAGATTTAGTGAAAAAAAAACTAATAGCTGTTTTTAGGAGAACTCCATTCACTCCGTCTTATGCCCTTGATAAGTCAAGACTATAATCTCTCAGGAAACAAGTAAGCCAGTATTTTGTTCCAGTTCCTTGCCGGCAGAATTATAACCTACCTGTTGAGATTTCGCAGACGCTATACACAATATACATATAATGCTCGAACAAACTTCGTCGTATTATCATCAATATTTTCCAAAAAGAAAACTTAGCGAGCAACTTTTGCGTTGTTCAGCCCTAAACAAACAAAAAGTGGGATGCAATACTCGTTACGGACCTTAAGCTAACGGCACAAAAGCTTTGTCTGGTACAGCATAAAATAAACAATCGTGAACATAACCGTAAGTTGTTATGCGTATTGGCACGAAGTGGGGTAATGGGAATCCTGTGTAAGAAGAGGAAGAAAGCTTTGAAACTCATACGAGTTAGTACTGGCTATACTTTGGATTGTGCTTAATGTTTCAAAGAATAGCTCGTTTCTATAGACGTTTAGTACATTAATGTGATTGCGTTTAGAGCTTTGACAACTTCTCACAGGAGAAAAGTGTCTCGAACTGAGACGATAAATTCTAAACATTAACTTTAAGTTCTAATTAGATTATATTAAGTCATGTACTAAGTTCGGAATCTATAAGTTTGTACGGAAATTAAGAGATAAGAGTAATAGAGGGCATATGTATGTATAACTTTATAGAATAGGACATGATACAATCAATTATCGAATTTTGAGGTCTTTGGTCTGGGATAAAAAAGGGCTATATGGACGATAACTACGATGTTAGTGATTGAATTTAGTCTATGTTATCTACTGGCCATCATTTATATAGTCCACATGTTTAAAAATTCAGAGAACCAGTTAAATATGTTTTGTTAACAACAGGTGAAAAATATAAGTACGAAACAAAATTCTGACACCGCAAAAAAACTGAATTGAGATAGATCAACGTCTGTTAAGTATTTGATCGATTCAGCAGAGGATCTAGTTTATACAGCCTACTCGATACAAATAATAAATTGTGGGATTCCCGCGTGGGCGCCTGATGGATGGTTCCCATTAATATCGCACGTACCACTTATTTGACACATTGCCGACGGCGTCAGAGCAAATACAACTTTTGGAAATGGCCATCGATTGGACCATTTTGGCCAATACATCAATGTTATGTCAACTTTGTACGCTGTGTGTGATGAAAAATTACGGTTGAAAATAGTGTTTATTGTTCGATTTCAGAGATGTAGAACGTAAATTAACACCACGGTCTCTCTTGCTCAAGAAGCGCTGGTCGGATTGGACGCCACGCCAGCCTTAATGATGTCATACGCAGGGCTTTTGTCACCGCCAATATCGCAGCCGTACTCGAACCGAGTGGGTTGGTGCGTGGTGATGGCAAAAGGCCTGACGGCATGACGCTGGTCCCATGGAAGTGTGGACGGCCCTTAGTATGGGACGCAACTTGCGTCGACTTTGGCACCGTCACATCTTCCTGAGACTCAGAGTAGGGCTGGAGCGGCGGCCAATTCGGCTGAGCAGCACAAGCGGCGCAAACATGCTAACCTCGGTAGTGGTTACATATTTGAGCCATTTGGAGTTGAGACTTTGGGTCCGTGGGGGCCGGGAGCTCATCTCGTTTTCAAAAGTCTTTCTGAGCGTCTGGTGGACGCGACGCGTGACCAAAATGCTGGTGTTTATTTGGCTCAACGTATAAGCATTGCCATTCAGCGTGCTGGGCACGCTGCCAACTGGCAGTGGGCTTGAGCACTTGGATTATCTTTAGACCTTTAAGGGTCTGTGGATGATCCAATTGCTTTCTATGTAGTAGTAGTGTAGTATTGTCATTAATAAAAAAAAATAAAAATAAAAAATAAAGTTATTTACTTTGCGGATGATGTCGGAGCACTTGTATTTGCTCTGATTATACAAGTTTTAGATATGGCTATCGATTGAGCCATTTTGGCCAATACATTAATGTTATGTCAAATTTGTACGCTGTGTGTGATGAAAAATGGCTGTTGAAAATAGTGTTTATATAGCGAAAGAACATCTACTGTTCGACATATGTCATCATCAGGTGAAATGTCCTATATCTAAACAATTAATACCACTTCCACTCTTATTTACAACCATAGGAGAACAGTACTTCTTAGTCTATGCGAACAGAAAGCGTTCGCAGCTTCAATACAGACACAGCGTGAGTGCGATGGAGTCCGCCCGGGCACGTATTCAATACGCCATCGCGTGTCGCGCCGACTCGATGCGCAATTACTACGGACAACCTGCCATTTGTCGAGACACAAAGTAATCAGAGGTTCTAAATAACGTGGTTCGGTGATAGGTTAAATTGTGCTATAGCTTATTATTTCTCTCTAAAAGAATACATTTATACATTCTAGTTTGATTGTTGTTCTTTTTACGAATTTTAAAATTATATTTTTATCTCAACAGCACTTATCGAATTTTATAAAAAAATATATTCAAATTCAAACACGAATTTTAAAATTATATTTTTATCTCAACAGCACTTATCGAATTTTACAAAAAAATATATTCAAATTCAAACATTATTTATTTATGAAAAGTACACCAGGTTTTTGGTGGCTCTAGCCGCTTTATATCTCATACCTAGCTATAACTTATATCGTTTACCTAGCAATTATTAATTAACTAAAATAAATGTCAAAGATAATACAACAAAATTTAAAATTCATATATTACTAGCCATTACCTAGGAATTAATTACTCTAGCTACAACTAAGCGTTCGTAGCTCCAATACACACACAGCGTGAGTGATGGAGTCCGCCCGGGCACGTATTCAATACGCCATCGAGACGTCGCGCGTCTCGATGCCTGACGGATGACGGAGACGTGCGCAATTACTACGGACTACCCGCCATTTGCCGAGACACAGAGTAATCACAGGAATAACGTGGTTTGGGTGATAAGTTAAACTGTGATATAGCTTATTATTTCTCTATTAATCTTCTTTCTTTTTAATTCTTAAGTCTCTATTGTAAATGATCTTTTTTTTTTTCAAATAGGTTTGCGTTTGACTACACACTGCCTGATGTTAAGCAGATATGCGGTCTAGGATGTATCACGCTTACCTAGAAGATACCTAGAAGACAGACTCAGGCAAAGCGTTCCACATTCTGGCAGTTCGTATGAGGAATGTTTGAGATAAGGACTCTGTCTGAAGTAAATAAATTAAATTAAAGAAGCCATTATCATGCGTTTTATTGTTTATTTGAAACCTGGTGTAATTGAGATAGTTATCGGTTCTTACACTATAATTCTACGGACAACCTGCCATTTTCCGCAACACAGAGTACCCAGAAGAATAACGTGGTTTGATGATAGGTTACTTGTGCTATAGCTTACTATTTCTCTTTTAGTCCTGTACCTCTAGCATTCCAAGGGGACAAATTGTCTTTCCGTCAATTTATCTTCACGGTGTGGAAACAAAGAATGAATTATGATTCATGATCGACAACAGCTGACATTAAAAGTGGTTTTAACACTTTGCCATGCTAGGGATGTTGGTTGTTTCTCCGGTTTAGGCATGTCACAGGCCTTGAGGCGATTAATAATTTATTTTCGCCAAAAATAGTCACAAGCTACTTCAATCCGTGCAAAATTCGAATAGTTTGGTCATTTTTCTATTCAGACTAATATTGATTTTTGCTATTTCAAACACGACTCAGCCGATTGTGATAAAATTTAAATCATGCTGGGGACCACCTCTGAAGGATAGTCCAAACAAAAAAGAATCATTAAAATAGGTTTATAATTGGCGGAGTACCTAATCACGTAAATAGATAACAAAACATAAATACCTCCTTTTTTGAACTCGGTCAAAAATTCGTTTATTTCAGGCCGCGAGGCTCAATCTTGAACTACCAACGAGTATTTCTAAATCCAGCAGAATTATTATCTGTCACAGAAGCCGAAACCCACACCCCACGTATGTAATATTTAAAGATGGTCGTAAAACCTTCGCCAGGGACGGAGCCTGCATTAATTTTATGGCACAAGTTGTTTTATTGTAATTTTAAACCGTATCCTTATTTTAGGCGACAACTGTGGACGAAAACTCAATGGACGTGAAAAATCAAATCAGAATACACGTGAACATTTCCGTTTTGGGTGGCGGGTTATTAGATTTGTGTTAGTAGTATTTGTGTGTGGTTTTGTAAAATCGCGACGGTTTCAAAGAAGTCATCATCAAGTGAGCAGTAGGACGACCAATCTCAGACATAGGCCTTCCTTGTAGGTTTTCAATAAATCAAGTACGACACGTCTTGCATTCAGCGCGTTTGATCAAGGGCCTTATTGTGTAGGCGCTCTGATGTTCGGCTTCGCTTTTTCTCCTGAAGATTTTCGTCATTTAAGTATTATAATAGATTATGAATTGCTTGTCCATTGAAAGCTATATCCAGAGGAAGTTTGCAGCAGGAGCGCAACACGGCTGCGTCACGGCGCGACAATAAATCGCGCGTTATTTGCCGCCTGCCGCGCGCGGCCGTGTTGACAACATTCCACCCCATTCCACCCTTTACCCACGGCGTTAGCGGAAAAAATTAAAAACCTTAGAGCTCAGCATGCCTCGGGCATTGTTTAAATGTATGGGCTACAATGGTCACTTAATTTTTAGCCGGGTTCCAAAAAACAGGAGGTGCTAGGCTCGTGTGTAAGTATTTTTGTGTGAATATTGATCGATATTTCCGCCAATTGTAAACCAAATATGAAAAAAAAAAATATTATTGTATACTACGGGACTAATCGCGCACTAAAATTACGAGATAAATAAATACCTCCTCATCCCGACGTTTCGGCCGAGTTGCATCGACCGTGGTCACGGTAAAATCTATCAAATTTTTGTTATCAAAAAAAAATTTGATAGACTTTCAGAAATAGTCACATTTAAATTTTATCGAAATCGCTAAGTCGTTTTTGTAAAATCAACAATAATGTGAAAATTGCTACATGGATGATATATCGATCCGTGCGACGAACTATTAGAATTCTGTGTACGATTAAAGTCTGTGCCATTTTAAAATAAATATACTTGTATTTTATTATAATGAAATCCCATTAAATGAACATTACAGGTTACACCAATTGTGTGAGGAGACCGAAGACTTGAGCGAAATTATACACCAATATGACAATTGCGTTAACTTTATTCTTCATTCTTCAACTACAATATTTCTTCCATTTTCAGTATTCTACAGCTTGGCGCAGGTACAATTACTTGTTCTCAGCTTGAAGTCTAGTTCCAGAATGATACTCAAAATCCCTCGTGGAGCCGACCATGAGCTTATTTTTATTTTTTTTCATATCCCCCCGCAATCGCCAACCACAGCTCGTTTCCAGTAGCATTTATTCTTATAAAAGTACGTGGTTGACTACCGCTTTCGTTAACTTGTGAAACTATCGTATCCGTTCAAAAATGGCACTTTTTTTAAAGTATGCAGTTTTTGTCTCAAACCCAACATTTGACCCACCCATAAAAAACATTAAATGCATAAATACTACCTTAACTAACTTTACGCATGATTAAATCTACAACCCTACCTTAATTTACTTACACATCCTAACAATAGTAAAAACATAAACAGCTATCTTCTAAATCTGCATGCATCTTCGATCACAACGTCGCTTACCATCAAGCGAGTTGGTGCTAGCACACTTATTCGCGATAAAAGTAAAGCCGTACTATGACGCACTTCGTTTCGCACTTACCTACCAAAAATGCCGTTTTAGGTACAAGATTAATCAATTTGTGAGGAAATTCCCGAAAACCTCAATATTAATTAAAAACATTAACTGGATAGTGCGCCAACTCTGTAGATATGAAAGCAGCTGCGTCACGACACGACAATAAATCGCGCGTTGCCGGCGCGTCCTGATAAAGTTTCACTCAGAGTGCTCTAAGTATTATAAAAGTAAGTAGTAGTATACAATATAGACGCCGGTGGCTGTGTTTACAAGATTTCTTACCATTTCATCCTTTATCTCAACGAATTATATTATTTAGTGGTCAAACGCGTACTCGTTCGCAATAATAAATTAAAACATGCAGAAATATTGTATTGTCATTGGTTCTTGATAAGTCTACAAAGTTTAAATAGAATAAAGACTGGAAGCCTCAGACATGAACAAACGGCTAAAACAGCCAAGGTCCACAATTAACGAGTCATCCGAGCCACAGCAGCGCTTTGTTTTATATTCCACCCGCGGTTACCCATCTGAAGACGTATTGTGCCAACTCTTACTTAGCTTTGATCCAAGTAGTTTCTTGGACTCTAACTCTAAGTACTCATGCTACACTGTGAGCGCTACTTAGCTTTTAGGGCGAACTAGTATTCTCCTTACTGTACTGTACTGTACCAGCCTTGTTTAATAGTCCATTGCAGGACGTAGGCCTACCCACGAAGGGTGATTGGGCCATATCCACCACGCTGGCCCAGTGCGGGTTGGCATTAATTATTCTCTTAATATATTATATAGTATTCTCCTTAATTTACACCAAAAAATGCTTGAAAATCAGTATTCAAACAGAAAACTACATTCTTTTGAGAACCGGGGGTAAAGAAGATATAATAAAACTACCGGGAGTTACAAACGAAAATAATACGACCACCTCCTAGCCAAGCTTTACAAAGTTACTGATAAATGTTACAAAAATACTTGTTCTTGGCTACTCTCCTTTTGTCAAATTAAATTACTCGGGCGAAGTTCGACAAATGATCGGCGGAATTCCCGCGCTGGAGTGACGGCAGGTACGAACAAGTTCTTAAATAGGAAAACTTTTAGATCACTTTCGTAGGTGAGGAGACATTTTTGATTACGTTTCTTTGGTAGTGTAAAAAAATCTTCCGGAATATAATTTATAGAAAAATATATAACAACAACAGAGATTACTTGAGCGTGGAAACAACAAAACCCGCATCAAAATTGGAGTTTTCCATTTGTTGTAGACAGATGATTCCAGAGACAATCGTTCGTCTTATATAAACACTAGCTGCCCATCCCGGCATCGTCCCGATACCAACAGATTTTAAAAGTATAATAAACAAATACGATTATAAATTGAGATATAAACTAACCTATCTCTCATGTTGTATCAAACTGCACACAGTGTGCAAAATTTGGTTAAAATCGGTTAAGTAGTGTGGGAGTCCATCGCGGACAAACAACGTGTCGCGTAATTTATATATATATTAAGAATTAAGATAAGTTTGTCTCTGGGTCACATATGTAGATGTACACACCTCAAACTTATAATAATAACGAGTGTTGTAAGTTTTGTAAGGGCTTAAAACCATGAGTTATATAGATACGATATTTTACTCGTACGTAACTCTCTATACTCCGGGTTCCTGAGGGTAGTTACGAGTTTACTCTCAAGACTCAAGAGCGTCGGCTACTCTCTCTCACCGAGATTCGAGAACCGAGGCGTAGCCCTAGCGTCCGAGTCTCAAACAATGGCGCACTCGACGGAAGACTGCAGATAACAAACGTGTAATTTGCTAGTTTCGAGTGTCCTCTTTTTCATACTCTATGTCTCTCTTTCAAATTTCGTACGTACTGCGGAACTACTCTCCTATTTTATTAAAATTTTGGCGTGTACAATAAAGTATTAATTATTTTATCAATTCTTCGAATCTTCAAGCATAATAATCCTATCTTAGTATTTTAGCTGTCAATATGGACAGGTGGAAAACAACACTCAGAACACTCTGATTTTCAGAAGTTTCAAGTCCCCAGTTCCGTGGTTCCGAGAACCGAGGCACGGTAATGGTATCTAAAAGTATTCCGTCTTCATACAAACAATAGGAATAATACCTACGCGCTTTCGGAGTTCGGTATACACTCCTAACACAACGGCAGCAAGGGCGCGCCGCCCGCGCCGCCCGGCCCGCGCCGCAGTGACGAACTAATGTGTGGGTTTGTATCAGAAAGCGTGCGATTTACCTACCAGGTGGGCAGCCCTAGCGCGTGTTACGTGCAGCGTAACCACGCCGTATTTATTTCAAGGACAGGGCCGAGTCACAATACTGTTAGATACCTACCATTACCATGACCGAAGCGGCGACGACGCCTCCTAACGTCCGAGTCTCAAACAATGGCGCACTCGACGGAAGCTGCAGATAACATACATGTTCAAAGTGCTCGTCAACCGAACGGATTACGATGAATTTCCCGAATTTCCCCACTAATTCGGGGTAAGGGCTCAAAGGGCAGCATTAATCTGGACAAAGGCCCGGCGACACAACTGATGAGGAAAAAATTGTAGAGATACAGGCTTTTACATCTGTTACATCGTGGAGAATGCAATTTCGATACCGACGACTATTTTTTACAAATTGAAATCAGTCAATCGTCATCTTTAGATCAAAGGGTGTCAATAATCTATATTTTAGTACGATTACTAACAAAGCTGTCTTTGTTGCTTCTTGGCCATTTCTTTTCAAACCTATTTTTTTAGAACACCGCTGAGACTTTCAAAAAGGAGGAGGTACTATAATCATCTGTATGTATGTTTTATATTAAATTAAATTAAATTAAATAATCATTTATTCAAGTATCAAAGACTCAACAATTAAAAAAAGTTTAAAAATCACATAATCAGTCACATTACAAATACAATAAAATTAATCGGAAACATATTTAAAAATTATCATTAAAAATTTATGTATGTTCATCGATATTTTCGCCAATTGTGAACCGATTAAAAAAATATTTTATATTTCGAAAGGGTATACTTCCGAGGTGGTCCCATTTTAGTTATAACGAAATCGGCTGAGCTGTTTTTGAAAATCATCAATAATGTGAAAATTACTACATGGAACAATTACATTTTTTTTCAATAGGGCAACTACCACTTAAAACTACACAAACTACTGCTACGTAACAAGCAATCGGATCATCCACAGACCCTTGAAGGCCAAGATAATCCAAATGCTCGAGCCCACTACCAGAATTTTGTACCCGTTTGAAGTTGGTCATGCCATTTTTGGCGAAACATAATGATTGAAGAGTCAGTAGTATCACCAAGTCGCGGCTAAAAAGCAGCCAAAAACAGCTGTTTCTGTATTTCTGCTGTTACATTGCTCTGGGCACAACCGTCGGGAACACCCGATTCGGATTATAAATACATAACTGCGGGTTGTCCGGAAAGGGTGGAGGTACGAGCCGAGTGCTTTTGTTCCGGCGCCCTTGACAGTCACTCGCCGCCGCCATTTTTGCGAATTTCCTCGATAAAGACAAAGGCGTAAAATGCCTATTAGTACTCAATGATCTCATTAGTTAACACTAGGAAGTGACGGACCTTCGCTCAGCAGAAGAAAGTGATGCGGAGGAGTCGGTTAACGTTTATGCTATTTTTGGCGAAAATAACTGTATTTGTAATTTAACTTAATTGTATAAGTGTATTTCTTTGTGTGTAAGTACACATATTATTTATACATTTTATGTATATTTATGTTAGGACATTTATGTTTTTTTTGTTGTTTTTGTAGTGTTTAGTATCTTTAGACTATGTTCTTTTGCACCACGTCTATTTTCCGTTGCGGTACCCTTTCCGTACAGAGGTTGCCTGGAAGATATCGCTTCCACCGATAAGGCCGCTGTTTGTTTTAACTAGTTAAGTGTAATTTGTATTATATTTGTATTTCGATCTTTGGTTTAAAGCAATAAAGTATTATTCCTCTTTATTCAATTGAAATCACAGGCTTAGCCTGGTCCTTTATTAGGCATCATTGGAGCCTAAGCCAACATTGAGATGCCACTTTTACAATTTTATTATGACATATAAAAACTATTTATATTGCTGCTGTTGTTTGATGTTTGCTCCTCTTTCACGCAAAAACTACTAAACGGATTGAGATGAAACTTTGCAATAGTGATGCGTATACACAAGAATAACACATAGACCATAAAATATTGCGTGAAACGAAGTTCGCCGGGACAGCTAGTCATTAATAAAACAAATATAGCTAAAAATAACACGAACAAAACAATTGCATGTAAATCTGTCTTAACAACAAGCTTATAAGTTCGTAGCGCCAAGGCTACATGCTACGAGCAACAGGCTCGTAGACACGCTACGCCGTAGCACGGCTACGAGCTCATTCATCACGCTACGTCACCGCATCGGTGGCTGCGACCGTTAGATACCTTGTTGCTGTTGTTATCTCGAGGACAATATATGTGTACTTCTATTTAGTTATTTTATTTTTAATAATAATAAATATGTTTAATATGAATAATTATACATTTTATGTTCTACAATGAGCTATTAAAGGCTGGTATAGCATAGAAAAAATAAATAAATTGTATTAATAAACTAGCTGACCCGGTGAACTTTATCTCACCATCTGTCAACTGTCAATGACAACTTTTACATGCAGGAACATTTTGTATGGGAAAATTGAATTCATGCTTTTATTATTTTACTCACTACATTTTTATATTTTCTCACCGTTTAAACCTTCCCTTAACTTCCACGGATATTTCAAGACCAAAATTAGCCCGATCGGTCCAGCCTTTCTCAAGTTTTAGCGAGACCAACAACCACGACTCATTTTTAGGGTTCCGTACCTCAAACGGAAAAAACGGAACCCTTATAGGATCACTTTGTTGTCCGTCTGTCTGTTTGTCCGTCTGTCCGTCTGTGTGTATGTTAAGCTTCTTTATCTCGGGAACGCGTAAAGATATCGAGATGAAATTTAAACTGTATACGTATATCTATGGTCCCTTGCAGTTGTGTGAAAGAAAAACTTCTCAGTTATCGTTTAAAAAAGTTAGAGCCGTTTATGTCGTAAAAAACCGCATATTTTGTACTCACAAAAATCAAAACCTACAGGGTACTTCCCGTTGACATAGAACTACGAAATTTGGCGAGAAACATTGTCTCAGAGTACACATATAGGAATAAATCTCAAAACTCTACATTTTTATTTAAATCTCAAAAAAAAATAGGACCTCAAAATTCACAAAATATGGGTTCAAAATTCAAACTGAGTAAATCGTATCATGTAAGGTATCATATAAAATAACTTCATTAGCACACGCTAAAAAAGTTTTTTAATTATTTTAACAACGTGTTTGTACGGAACCTTCTATGTGCGAGCCTGACTCGCACTTGTCCGGTTTTTTATATAGGTACATAGATTTTATTAAATTATTTTACTATAGCATACAAGAACTTATACAGGTCGAATCAATCTTCTTGACGCCTGTGAAATTAGCTACAACTCGCGCAAAACCCAATCCTGACTGTAGCTCTCATAGCATCTGCGCGAGGATTGGGTTTTGCGCAGCTTGTAGCTAACATCGCAGCCACAAAGGAATTTGTTTTGGCCTATATAAGTTCATCCTATCCACCAACCCGCACTGGGCCAGCGTGGTGGATATGGCCCAATCACCCTTCGTGGGTAGGCCCACGTCCTGCAGTGGACTATTAAAAGGCTGGTACAGTACAGTACAGTACAAGTTAATTCTTGTATTCTATTACCAGCCCACTGTTGAACATATGCATACCCAACAAATGATTAGGCAATATACTTTGCTGATCCAATTCAGATCAGTGACTTTATTAGCTTTTTCACGAATCTCATTAATTATTTTTTTCAACCAAACAATACCATCATTATATTTTCCTACATTTCCTCAAGTTTTAAGAGCAGTAATTAAGGGAAAGTAATAAAATTTAATCCCCCATAATACCCAATTAAGGAGACAAAACGTAGGGATTATTAAATTTGGGGACGTCCCACTTACAGAGGTTTAGATGTAGTAGGCTTGATGTAGGCTTTCGGAGAGCTGGAAAAATATATTGATGCGTGGGCGTAGCTCGTAACTGCCAGTTGCAGACCCAAAGTAAAAGTCAAGTTACTCGTAGTTTAGCCCATCGACTTAATGATTTTCTTGAAACATTACTCTCACTGGATGTAGGTGTGGCGAATATATTTATAATTTTCTAATATTTAACATTTCAGCAGGCGCGATGTGGTCAAATGCTAAACAATACAAATATACATAACAATATATAATGCTTATAAAATATCAAACAAATAAAACACAATACATTGATACAGATTCGCTATACAAATAAATATTATCTATTATTTTTTAAATATTGACATTGAATATTACTTAGTTTAGACTGTTTTCTATTCTATTATATTGGATGATTTTTATTATTTTGTTACAAATACATACTTATTTGTTAATTAATTAAACTATGCAATTTTTGCCATAAGTTTTGGTATTGAAGCATTGTTCAGATTTATGTTGAATGATTATTATGTTGTTTATACAATTTAATATTTGATAACTCATTTAACTTTGTTATTTTCTTATTAATTTTAAGTAATTATAATTTAAAGATAATTGTGCTTTGCTGTAGCAAACCTGAAATTTTATCGATTAATATTATTATAACAACAATTGTAATTGACTTGTATCTTATATTTTGATACCAATAAAATAATATGAATATGAATATCTACACACAACGCACCACAATTTTTTGCAGTAGGTAAACGATGCAAGCGCCGCGGTGCGCGCGCCCCCACCTCGAACCGCGGAACCGGTTTGCCTGCCGGCCGGCGACGCTCGCGAACCACGCGGCTTATAATAATAAAATCAAGTCGGTACACTCGAAACGACATCAATTAGTTTTATTTATCGCAAACATTATTCGCACATTTGCCTAAGTTTTAATTGATTAATCTGGTCACTGTGCTTGAGTCTCTTCAACGATGCCGTATTGACCATCGGTACATTGAAGTGCTGAAGTGTTTGTATAATAACGCCACTATGTCGGTTCGAGTACAGGAAGAGAGCTCCAAGGCGATCCCTTTGAAGAGAGGCGTAAGACAGGGAGACGTAATATCTCCGAAACTGTTTACTACTACTCTGGAGAACGCCTTTAAGCTCTTGGAATGGAAAAAACTCGGCATCAACATCAATGGCGAATACATCACTCACCTTCGATTTGCCGACGATATCGTGGTCATGGCAAAGTCGATGGAAGAACTAAGCACGATGCTCGAAGGCCTTAATCGAGTCTCTCAACAGGTGGGTCTTAAAATGAACATGGACAAGACAAAGGTCATGTGTAATTCTCATGTTGTACCCACCCCTATTTCAGTTGGGAACTCGGTTCTTGAAGTCGTTGACTCGTACGTCTACCTAGGACAAGTAGTCCAGTTAGGTAGGTCCGACTTCAAGAAAGAGGCCAATCGCCGAATCCAACTCGGTTGGGCAGCGTTTGGGAAATTGCGTAACGTCTTCTCGTCCGACATACCTCAGTGCCTCAAGTCGAAAGTTTTCGACCAGTGTGTGTTGCCAGTGATAACTTATGGCACAGAAACGTGGTCTCTCACTATGGGTCTTATTAGTAAGCTCCAAGTAGCCCAACGAGCCATGGAGAGGGCTATGCTCGGAGTTTCTCTGCGAGATCGAATCAGGAATGAGGAGATCCGTAGAAGAACCAAGGTTACCGACATAGCCCAGCGGATTGGCAAGTTGAAGTGGCAATGGGCAGGGCACATAGCGCGGAGAACTGATGACCGATGGGGTCGAAAAGTTCTCGAGTGGAGACCACGTACCGGCAAGCGCAGTGTAGGTCGTCCACCCACGAGGTGGACGGATGACCTTATTAGGACCGCAGGATCGCGCTGGATGCAAGCCGCTATCAACCGGTCTTATTGGAAATCATTAGGGGAGGCCTATGTCCAGCAGTGGACGTCCTATGGCTGAAATGATGATGATGATGAATCTGGTCACTAAAATATTGTATAAACAATTGTGCCCTACAATAAACAGTGTAGCACCGCCTTCTGCATTTTTATTAAAGTGGTGAAGGTCATGAGATAACAGCAAAGCCGTTCGTGCACTGATCCAACCAGTTCGTACACAACGCGAATTCACGGACGTTCGACTGGGACACGGACGGCGACGTGCGACGTGATCACCATTCATCATCATCATCACGGCCATCACTAAAGTCGTAACTCCGACGACCAAAGTGGTAATCCCGACGACCATATAGGGACTAACTTTTTATGAATTCTATAATTTTAGCAAAATCCTACTAATATTATAAACGCGAAAGTTTGTAAGGATGGATGTATGAATGTTTGTTACTCTTTCACGCAAAAACTACTGAACGGATTGAGATGAAAATTTGCAATAATATAGCATATATATCAGAATAACACATAGGCTATAAATTATAATGATATATTGCGTATGCGGGCGAAGCCGCGGGTAAAAACTAGTACGACATAAATATGGAATAATAAGGTATGTACGTTAAGATACCACCAACCCAATCCACCAACCCGCACTGGGCCATCGTGGTGGATATGGCCCAATCACCCTTGGTGAGTAGGCCTACGTCCTGCAGTGGACTATTAAAAAAGGCTGATACAGTACAGTACAGTTAAGATACCTGAATCTGTTGTGGGAATTTTTTGACCCACCCTACACTTAAACTTTTTTTAAAAAACTTATTGTGATGTGCCACTAGGGCACGCAAGGGCATTAACATTTCACGCAAGGTCCATTTATTTTTTTGGTTGTGTTGTATACTTTAACTTTTTTGTTTGTGAAAATAAATGCGTACAGTAGTAATGGGTTACAATTGGTTCTCGCTTTCAGAATCTTAGATTATGTATTCAGTACAGTACAGCGTGTTTAAAGTTTAAAGATCACCTGTAACGTCAAAAGCGAGTTATACCTTTTTTCGCATTTCGAACCGTTCCATTCGTTGTGTTGCTACACTTATCACGTTTGCAAAAGAGACGTTCACAAATGGTATATTATTTAGAGAAAAATCTAACCAAGATGATAATTATAATATGCATCATTTGAAAGCTTACTTTATGGACTTTTTAAAAATATTTAATTTATGTTTTTTAATCTCTCCTTTTTCTTTTAAATGATGAAAAAAAATGTATGGAAAATGGAAATACAGCTAAGTATTTTTTAGCCATACTAATGTACATATACCATTTGTGGACGTCTCTTTTGCAAACGTGGTAAGTGTGGCAACCCAACGAATGGAACAGTTCGAAATGGTGTCACTCGCTTTTGACGTCACAGGTGATCTTTAAACTTTAAACACGCGGTAGATTCTGTACTGAATACATAATCTAAGATACTGAAAGCGAGAGCAGTCATAGCGTAGATGTCGGACAGTATGGCTAGACAGACAATGACAGCTGTGTTTTTAAAACATTCCCATAACTCACAAGATAAACCTAGGATTTTAGACCTAGGGTTTAAACCTAGGGTTTGTCCGCTTCTTCTTCATCATTACGAAGCTTTCACAATTTTTTTCCCACTGCTACCAAAGTTGCGTTGGCACAATCCCTTCTCCCTATTTTAGACTATGCCGACGCTTGCTATCTCGACTTAACCCAGGAGCAATTCGACAAGCTTGAGCGTCTCCAAAGTCTTTGTATACGGTTCATTTTCGGCCTCCGGAAAGAAGGATGCACGGAATTAACCTGTCAATATTTTTTTTTTTTGTTAGTAAAAAACCAAACATATTTTCTAAAAATGATATGTGCTTCAAAAATATAGGGATTTTTTGCTGTTTTCATATCACTAATTAAAATTAAAATTAACCCACCAGAAAAATTACAATGATTTTTTTATTGTTTTTACATTACGGATTACATACATAAGAAGTGGCGGTATGGTCTTAAAAGCTTTAGTGTCCAAAAATGGGCGAATTATTTGAAAAAAAAAACAATGTTTTATTACTGTTGCTGTCAAAAAAAAAGGAAATGTCAAATTCAGACAATCAGATGACGTATTTAGTGTTGCCAGACTTCGTTCTCGGTATCCAGACTTAGCAATTTTGGAAATGTTGACGTGTTGATGTAATAATTATTTTCTTTTTTAACTATTGGCACATAATCCTGCGTTAACTCGTTTTAGCCCGTAATGTTTACAAACTGAGGTGTTATTATACATTTTTATAGAAACATACATTTTTGTATACTAAAAGATTATCAAAAAGAAAGAATATTCTTATTATTTTTATATGTACTTTTTATCATATACTTTACTACTAAAAACAAAAAGCAGTAGTTGAAGTTATCCGAGAAATTCGTGGCAATTTTAATATTACTCGTAATAATCCTTAAGGGTGCTATTCGAATCTTTCACTTGCTTTACTACACTTGCAGCGGCTGCACTAGGCCGGCTGTGGCTACACAACTGAGGCGTTAGTCCAGGTTTACACATAAATTGAAATTACATCTGTTCGATATTGCCCTATACATTTTTGTACAGCGCCCCTGGCCGAAACGATGAAGAACTAACCAAAATGTATGGTGCCACACGCGAACGCAAAAGTTTAAGTAAACAACACAAAACCTGGACAAAGGGCTCTGGTTATCTACGTAGTTGTATGAATATCTACAAAAAGATTCCGAACACGGCTGCGGCAGCATGTGCTACCGAGCCTCGGCTGCAAGTGTTGTTAGTCTGTTTAAACAAGTCCAACGTACCTGCGATGTACGACGTAGGCAACCAGCATCGGAATCATTCCCGACTGCGGATACAAGCAGCGGCTCATGTGTGTGCTACCTCCATTCGCAACCTGCATCCGCAGGCTGCAGCCGAGCTGAATTTATTCGAATAGCTGCTTTACATATATTCTTAACTTATAGTTGCGGTTCTTGTACTTTTGCTAATGAAATGGATGAATACCGAATTTTCTTTATCATTCCATTTTTCATTTTCTTTTTATATCAGTCCTAGACATTGATTTTTTTGACGTGACAACGTCTTATAGATTGATGAACTCCAAAAAGTAATCTGATATTACAGACAAGATGACATGCACTGTTTTAAAGATCAATATAAATATCATTGAGACAATATTGACTAAAAATACATGACATCAAGTTTTTAAAATCGAGCACCATTTTAGCACTCTGAAGATAACAAACCTGGCAATCCATAATCTTTAGTGTGTATACATGTCTATAAATAGGTACTTATAGCTTGAAAATTGTTTTCGTTTTTTCTTATTTTATATTCAATTTTAACCAAATTGTACATATTTGAACAGTTTTAGAAGCGTCATAAATAACATTGGTGAACATATCATTCTTAGAAAATAAGTGAGGAAAAATTAGTCTGTTCGTATATAACAGGTCATGGTATGTATGGGCTCGCGCATCCTTCTTTGATCACGTTTCCCAATTTCGTAATAAGCTTAAGTGGCTCCCTATCCGTCTTCAGCGCGATACTCAAAATATACTTTCCCTACTCTACAAGATTCTCTTCAAACCTTCTTCTCCTTCTTATTCCCGCTCTCGCTTCACTTTTCTCTGTCAATCATAGATCTTCTAGTAATCTCTTTCTTTCCACTCCATCTCATTCTTTTTTTTTTCATTTTTCTTTCAGTGTCCGAGCTGTCGCTCTCAGGAATGACCTTCCTGTGACCATCAGACGTGCACAGAGCGTTGAATCTTTCAAGACCCAGGTTCAGCAACATTATCTCTCAAAGCTCTCTCTCTGACTGATACACATATCACTCTTCGTTATTAATTTATTTGTAATATATTTATGTATCTAAGTATGTTCATTTTGATTGTATGTATTATTAGAAGTATTTATGTACGGCCATTATTATGTAGTTATATTTATTGTTAATTAGAAATTTGTAGTAACTATCTTTCATTATTTTTTACGTGTACACCGAACTTGTCGTCTATACCTTTCCTTGCATCCAAGAGAAGTTGTCTGGAAGAAATCGCTTTTAGGGATAAGACCGCCTTTTGTGCCTTTGTTTCTTTTCTTATTTGTTGGTGTTAGTAAAATTTCGTTGTATTCTGATTCATAGAGCTAGAGAGTGGCATAATCCACCGACATTTTTGTTCCTCAGTAAAATATATAATTATTATCTTGTTTTTTTCAGGGTCAGATAAAAAAATGAAAGATATCTTTTAAATCTGCATGCTTCTTTTTTGACCACATTGTCGCTTGTCATCAGCGACATGCTGGTCAAACGCGGCGCTATTCATATCTTTACTAAATATTATAAATCCTATAGTGTATTTGTTGATTTATTTGGTACTATTATAATAATAGCGTTTTTGATAAATCTACAATAATGTAAATGTGATGACATATCGCCAAATTTATTTATCATTATAATTAAGTTGGCGCCTTTAAAATTGGGCCTTAGATCCGTGCGAAAATCAAGTCGATCCGTCCCTCTGTTGCTTAGTGAAAAATTAATAATTAGGATAGAGCCTTTAACGTCGGGTCTACAGTCTAGATATCAGAGAGTGTTATAATATGCTACTTTTTATCTCAGAAACATCATAGGATCCGGTGGAAATCCGCAGGTAAAATTAGATCGCAATAAAAAATCTCACAAAACTGTCATATTATCTAAAACTGCGTAACAGCAAAATGTCATTTGTAATTTACTTTTTAATGTCAGAGTAATAAGTTGGTATAAGCCAGGGGTGTCCACTGCCCAGCCCTGGTGCCAGAGTTCTCAAGACGTGACGGGACGTCTATGGGACGTGTAATTTTGTAATGTAAAGTATAAGTTCGTATAGGCCGAGTGGCTAGCCCTGTCAGAGTTTTTAGGCCGCCTGAAGGCCTCTGACATAGCTAAACGGTTAAAACCGGGACCTTCAATTTAACGTGTCATCCGAGCCATGGTAGCGCAAATACCTCCTGCTGTCACCCGTCCGAAAACTGACCGTGCTGAACGTTGCTTAACTTCGATGATCATTGATCACTGACAAATACCTAGTCAAACTATGCTATGAGCGCTACGTCAGAGGGAATCTATAGGTGTCTTCGCAATCTGCGTGCTTCATTTTTACCGACTTGATGTTGTACCGATGTTTGTGTGTATGTATTTTTTTTTGTATATGTTCATCGATATTTTCGCCAATTGTGAACAGATTTAAAAAAAATATTTTTAGTTTAAAATATCGGATATGGTCCCATTTAAATTTTATAGAAATAGGCTCAGCTGTTTTTGATAAATAAACAAAAATGTACATAGATGTCACATCGATTCGTGCAAATGATTCGTATTTTGTACACGTTTTTTTTGCGAAAAATCATTATCGATCATATCGTCGCTTACCATCCGGTGGACCACGATCAAATTCGGCCTTATTCGCAATAAAATACATAAATCCACAAAATCTCCTATTATCTAAAACTGCGTAATAGCAGTGTTTTTATTCGTAATATGATTAGTGGAATAAGCTCGCGTGACCCGAAACGGTCGGGTTAACGAGACGCCGGTGGACAGTGCGTGTAGTGCCATTTATTATTTACGGCGACGGGCCACGAAACTGTGCTAGGGCTGCCTAACGGTAGAAATCTATAGTAAATAATTATTTTTCGCCTAAAATGGCACCACCGACTTTAACCGTTCACAGATTCGAATAGTTTTCACGAATCGATGTGTCATCCGTTTATTATTGTTGATTTATTAATAATTATTTTTTTGCAAAAAAATAGCATGACCGACTTCAACCGTGTACAGAAGCATTACATAGTATAAAACAAAGTCGCTTTCCGCTGTCTGTCCCCATGTACGCTTATAAAATCGAATCGAAGTCGAATTGTATACCTCCTCCGGTGATTCGTCGGTCAAAAACGGCTCAGCCGATTTCAGTAAAATTTAAATGAGACCGCTTCGGTAGTACCTATACATCCTTTCAAATATATATATTGCTTTTCAATCGATTCTCCAATGGCGAAAATATCAACGAACATACCTACACAAAAAACACACATGCAGACGAATATACCTACTCCTTTTTTGAAGTCGGTAAAAATATAACATCTGTTACACACGTGTGGTTTTTTTAGTGCAGACACCAAGTCTACATTTCAGATGCTAAGGCGAGGGGTCGTCTAGCACAGCATAGTGGACCGCGGCGCGTACTCCACAATGCTGTGCCAGACGATCCCGCGCGATAATACTCCATCTTGATAAAGTTCGCCAAATGTGTTCAACATTATAATATACATACTGTCTGCTATAAAAAAAACTCGCGTGAATAACACCTGCGTTACACTTTGGTTAAAATGTGCAAATAAATATAGTTTAAAAAAACTTTTATAAATGCATTGTCATCGGTCTTTGATAGGTGTGCAAATTTTAAAGAAAATCTGATCGCTCAAAGTAGGTCAAAATTGAGCTCAAAGGGGTTGGTTACAAGCAAGCAAACAAGCAAGCAAATATACAGTTGACACTAATAAAAGCGTATTAAAAACACGCTAGTTTCCATAATCAAGAAGAAGAGTGTATATGCTTTTTTCGTTTATGGTCTCGCGAATTCGCGTGCAGCTCTAAGGCGAGATACATTCAAATTGTGTTTTAATTTTAAATACCTAATAATGTAAATTATGATAAAAATTGTGATAAAATTTAAATGGAATATCTGACGTATAGATAAAAATATGATCTACGAAACAGAATAAGAATCATCAAAAATGAATCTATTAGTTAATTGCGTAACATATATATACAAAAAAACAACGGGTGCACGCCGGGAGTGCCGACAGAAGTGAAAACTTGCTCACGTGTGTTTAATATTTTTTACTCATCCCAAAAAGTGCACAACGCCGCTAAGAAGTTTTCACTTCAAAAACATACTGTCGAATTGATAACCTCCTTTTTTGATCAACGAACCACCGGAGGACGTATACAATTCGACGCGTATATATTTTCGTATACGCATAACTTTTTTCGTAGTAGTCCGATCTCAATAATTATTTTTTTATTGGAAAGAGTATACTTTGGTTTTGTAAATTGGTCCCATTTAAATTTTATCTAAATTGGCTGAGCCATTTTTGATAAATCAACAATAATGTGAAAAATGTTACATCGATCCGTGCATAATATTTGCGTTCTAGCGATGCACCCCGGCTTTGCACAGGTGTAGAGAGGTTAGAGGTTGTCTGGAAGAAATCGGTTTAAGCGATAAGACCGCCTTTTGTACCATTCTTCTGTCGTTATTTCTTTTCTTGTTATGTTTTACTACTTGTGGTGTCAATAAAGTGTTTTTGTATTGTATTGTGTATTATACATATAAACATTTCTCTTGAATTACTCTATTAAAACAAACTGCATCAAAATCCGCTGCGTAGTTTTAAAGATATAAGCATACATGGAGACAGACAGCAGAAAGCGACTTTGTTTTATACTATGTAATGATTTTGTGCACGGGTGAAGTCGGTCATGCTATTTTTTTGCAAAAAATAATTATTCAAGTCGGTAAGCGTTTATTATGATGTCATGACAACGAGAACGTGCCTCGTCTCGCGAAGCCGCAGCCCTAGCGCGTGATAAATTCAGACTGAGTTATAATTCAGAATGCGCGAAGGCCAGCGTTTGACGCCACGTGAAATAATAATGTCTAACTGTCAGGGTTTTCAACTAGGGCTGTCAGGGTTTTACTACAAAAAAACCGGACAAGTGCGAGTTAGGCTCGAACATCGAGGGTTTTGTTTGTACGGACAAACACATTGTTAAAATAATTAAAAACCTGATTTAGCATGTGCTAATGAAGTTCTTTTATATGACACCTTACAAGATACGATTTACTCAGTTTGAATTTTGAACCCATATTTTGTGAATTTTGAGGCCCTATTTTTTTGTGATGTAAATAAAAATGTACAGTTCTCAGATTTATTCCTATATGTGTACTTTAGGACAATGTTTCTCGCCAAATTTCATAGTTCTATGTCAACGGGAAGTACCCTGTAGGTTTTGATTTTTGTGAGTGTCGAAATATGCGGTTTTTTACGACATGAATGGCTCTAACTTTTTTAAACGACAACTGAAAAGTTTTTCTATTACACAACAGCAAGAGTGCATCGATATACGTAAAACGTTAAATTTCACTTCGATATCTTTACGGGTTCTCGAGATAAAGAGTCTTGACATACACCCAGACGCACAGACGGACGACGGACAGACGGATAACAAAGTGATCTTATAAGGGTTCCGTTTTTTCCGTTTGAGGTTCGGAACCCTAAAAACAATAAATACAACGATAAACTACATCGACTTCTCTTACATTACATATTGATGAAACTAGTAGTTTTCCGAACAGAAGATCTAGCCTACTTAACTGAAAATGAACTTACTTAACTGAACTGAACTCTCTTTAACTGAATCTTCTTAAGCCTCTCGTCTCGCTCTTGACCCATTTGATTCTTACTCGCAAATGATGTTAGGATTTAGATACAAAACAAACTTGCCAAATATTATCGAAATCATCTAATAAATAGCGCGACAGCAAAGGTGACGTCCACAAGTGGTAGGTATATTATTTAGAGAAAAATCTAACCAAGATACATTATTTGAAAACTTGTTTTACGGGCTTCTCAAAAATATTGAATTCAGATTTTTTCATCCCTCCATTTTTTTTAAATGTGATAAATAAATTGTATGCAAAATAACAGTACAGCTTTTTATTTTTTCTAGTTCAACAACAATAAAGTGCTTTTAATTTTATTTGCTTCGTAGCTTATTCTTTCACATTCATCTCCTAATTTGCTAAAACTAAAAATTATAACCTACCAGTGTGACCAGTTAGTAGGTACAATATGACAAAAAAACAAAAGTGTGTCTAAGTGGTAAAAATGCTTTTATTTAACAATTTGGAGTGTGAATTACTTAATCAGTGTCGCTAGAGATAAACTACCTATTAAGCCAAATATATTAATTTATCCTAATAAATTCAAAATTAATTTTAATAAATCGGAGGGCTCTTTTTTGTTTTTATCTGATGTAATAGAGTCTATTACGTCAGTTAAAAACATCTGAGTCTATTACGTCAGTAAAAGACTCTATTACATCAGTTAAAAACAAAAAAAAAGACTCAGAAAAATATGTACTTTCTCGAAATGTAACGAGGGTCCTTTTCTCTCTTTTTGAGGGATAAAAAATTTAAAATCGATAAAACATCCTTAATACAGAACGTGTATACCAATTTTTCGTCGAGATCAGTTGAAAAATGCCACCTGTAGAGGAAAACCAACATATGGACACACAAGTAAAATCGCCGTATCTAAAACGCAAATCGTTGATCAAAAAGCCCTAAGTGGAGTATCTTTTAGGTAAGCTTTAATCGAAGATTGATAACAAAAAGTCGCCAAGTTAGTATTGAGCAGCCCTATGTTATATTCTTTTGATATCGCTTTACTACTTCATCCACTATGAAAGTCTAATGTTTATTTTGACGCGCGACCGAGACAAAGACAAGTTGCGGGGTTTCGAGAAAAACAAACGTTTTGCATTTTATATTGTGGTGACGGATCTTTGTGTTTTACACTCCATGGCTATTTATCAAAGGATATAAAAATACGATAGGAGAAAAGAATCTGTACCTACAAATATTGCGCTTGTAAAAAACATCCGAGAGGAAAACAGTTTTGCAGTGGTGGTAGTCTTTTCTAGAGTTGTGTTCAATACATTATACAAGACATCGAAGTTCTAATTAACTTTATTCGATTAATTATCCGTATATACATAAAATAAAAAAATAAGAACTTACCTACATGAATTGCAAAGAGTTATCTTTGTGATAAGCATTTCAAAAATATGAAGCGAACGCAGGATTCGAACCTTGCCCCTTCGGATTGCGTTTGTTTTAATGTTAAAACAATTTTACTTAAGTCAAGCTTTGTGAGTCGAGTACGTACCTGGAACAGAAAAAGTTATCATTAATAAAATTCAATCGGTCATTGTTTCATATAACTGTATTAATAAATAATATTACATCATAGTTTTGTTATACGTCAATCTCTCGCGGTACAGCTAGCTCTAGTGAGGAAACTAATATTAATTTGTTGTTTGCGTTCCGTTTTTTAAAGCAATTAGAGGGATTTTATTCGATGACATTCGAGCTGGCTATGGTAATCGAGCTGGTCAAGGTAATCGAGCTGGTCATGGTAATCGAGCTGGCCATGGTAATCGCGCTGGTCTTGGTAATCGAGCTAGTCATGGTAATCGAGGTGGTCATGGTAATCGAGCTGGCCATGATAATCGAGCTGATCATGGTAATCGAGCTGGCCATGGTAATCGAGCTGGTCTTGGTAATCGAGCTGGCCATGGTAATCGAGCTGGTCATGGTAATCGAGTTGGTCTTGGTAATCGAGCTGGCTATGATAATCGAGCTAGTCAAGGTAATCGAGCTGGTTATGACAATCGAGCTGGTCATGGTAATCGAGCTGGCAATGAGAGGAATATTCGAAACATATGACGGTGCGGCGAACCTTTTCGCCGGTCAGCGCATATTTTGACCAAACTCCTCGCGTGATATTCCAAAAAAGAGTTTTTTATTTTGAATTTGAGGCGTCAAGTTAACTCTTAGAATTCCTCGCTACCCTCATTGTCCAATATGTCGCCCATAACACAAGACACGACTTTATTTTGTAGGTGTATGTGAATAATCTACAAAGTAGGTACTTTCCACATTTCACTCATATCGAAAGATAATTTTAAACTATTTGTTAATATGTGCGTAAACTCCGTTAAATAGGGAGAGTCTACCCTATTTAACGGAGTTACAGATAGCGCCCGCCAGAATAGCTCAACAATGCATAATAGAATATAAATCCATGTAATAACCGGAAAACGTGCTTATATTACCATTACATCGACAATGTCAACAAATTAGACCATGAACATTATCCCTCTCTGTCATTCTCGTCAATGTAGAACAGGACGCGAGATGTAGTTACAATGGCTGTAAATTGTTTATGAGTGTTCGGTATTTTAGGATTACTGTTAAATACGAATAAATCGTCGGTTTACGAGTAGTGACGTTTCATAGCGTTTATAGCCCGGGAGGTAATCCCAAAAATACAAGTACTTTCTAAAAACTGAATTACGTTGATCGTGTACAACACTCAGCAGTCAGCTGAGTCCTTAGTGTTGAGTCGTTTCTTACCCGTTTGTTTTTTTTTTTAAATAAATTACTATCTTTCATCTACAATACTTCTAAAAACTAAAAATTGGTGTACGGTACACCACCATGACAACGTAATACCAAACATTCGGCTTTTAGAAAATACTTGCATTTTTGCGCTTACCTCCTGAGCTGTTATGGCTGAGACGTTCATGCGCTGGGATCGCATGATTCTTGATTTTGAATCAAACCACGATGATGGTGTTATAATAGATCCAACCGTTTATTTTCTTTTTGACAGCACCAATAGAACGTAACTGCGCCATGTTACGCAAAAGGTTCACTTTAAAATGCGAGGTTTTAAAAATATGACAACTGCCTAAGTTTGCTCCTTGATCCCGTATAATAATCATCTTTGAGAAATTGAGTCCATAAGTGCAGTAGTTTTTAGTATAAATTAAATAAAATAACAAACGTTTTTTAAAATTTACGTTCTATGGCTACACACGATAGCCATAGAACGGAAATTTTAATTTTTTTAGTTTTTTTTTTATATTATGTTTCAACAGGCCTAACAATATATTATACTATTCGTTTAATGATATATTTAATAACTAATGATAATAATTTATTATGGCTAAACGTAAATTTTTAAAAACGTTTGTTATTTTACGTAATTTATAAAAAAAACTACTGCACTTATGGACTCAATTTGTCAAAGATGATTATTATACGGGACCAAGGAGAAAATTTAGGCAGTTGTCATATTTTTAAAACCTCGCATTTACTCGTAAAAGTGAACTTTTGCGTAACATGACGCAGTTACTTTCTATTGGTGCTGTCAAAAAGAAAATAAACGGTTGGATCTATTATTAGAGTCGCAAAGGAAATGAGTCGTTAAAATGGGTATTGATATTGTAAGCTGCCTGATAAGGTGTTTAACAAAAATCTGACAAACAACCACAAACAGATACCACAAATATTGACACGTAGGTCATCTAAAGTTACCATATACATATATGTATATTGCAATCACTTGTATTATTACACTATTATATTCTTTTATAAAATTAGCTATTGCTAAATAACCAGCAAAACTATATTTTTTCTCTAATGGCTTGTGGAGTTAGGTCGGGTAGAGTTAGACTCTTGGCACTACATAAGATCTGACACCTTGACAGTGCAAGCTAAATGGTTCAGTTTTGGAAAAAAAACTCAAAGCCGATTCATTGGCAACTTATTACATGAAATGTATTGACTGCCTCGGTGGCTCAGTGGTTAGTGAACCTGACTTCTGGATCAAAGAGGCGTGGGTTCGATCCCCACCCAGGGCAAGCATTTTTGTGATGAACATATGTGTTTGCTCTGTGTCTGGGTGTTATTTAGGTACTATCTATATAAGTATGTATTTAAAAAAATATGTATATGTAGTATATCAGTCTCTGGCAGCCATATCACAAGCTTTGCTTAGTTTGGGGTCAGAGACCGTGTGTGAGATGTCCTCCAATAATTATTTATTTATTTGGCAGGATATAGGTAATTAGGGTGGATTCACTGAGTCGTGCGCAAAATTCAAATATTTTTGGGTTTTTTATCATTTACAGATAAACTACTTATTGTAAGTTCACAAAAACTCATTTAGCGGCCATGAATAGGTAGTTTTAACGAGTTATACCTAGAAACCAAAATAATGACCTGTTTAAGCATAAGAGTCCACTAACTAAAAACTAAGGTAAAAATCAGTTGATGCACTTTCGTGCATAAACTGATCGCTTATTTGGCTTTCAAGAGTATGTAACTCGTAAATGCTTCCTATTTATGAACGCTAAATGAGTTTTCGTAAACTTAAAATCAGTAGTTTATCTGTAAGTGTCAAAAAAGTCAAAAATATTTTAATTTCAAATATTTAAAAGCTCTGACCGAGACGATCCACGTTAACCGGAGTTAAATCTTCGGAGAGTGAGCAATCCACTGTCCCTAATAATAAAAAAAAATAAAATAAAAAGCAAACAGCTTACGAACAGAAAGAGAAACAGAACGGGCGGGTTCTTGTTCTTAAAACCACAAAGGTAAAGCCGGAAATGAAAGTTACTCAATATTTCACGAAAATCGCCCCGAGAAATAACACAAGTTCGCTTTGGAAAAATAATGCTGTACGAGAACGAGCATCCGTACTTAGTGTTGCCAGATTACATTTTCAAATGGTCGTCAGACAGTTCAAACATATAATGCATTTAAATATTTTTAGTTATGTAATATAAAAAGTAACACTACTGTGGTGAAATTACGATATATTTAGTATACAGGGTCATAGGGATTAAACGCAAAACCTTATAAGGGCGGGTCTAGTACATCTAGACAAACTTTTGTACCTACTGCAACTTTTGAGAATTCGCAAAAAAAATCACTTCGCTATACATTTTTGTATGAAAAAGTCGATTTTTTTCTTCGTGATTTTCCAAAAGTCCTAGAACAAACGTTGTTTGGCTAGATGTACTAGACTCGCCCTTAAAAGATTTGCGTATAATACCTATGACCCTGTATAGGGTTATTGGTAATCAATTAACATCCTTTTTAAGGCAATTCTGGTACTTATTTATTTTGTTCCATGTGTGTTAAAAAAATTTGACCGGTCTAAACATAATTAACTCTATGTAAAAAGCGCGCGTCCCACCACTAGCGAGATTTGGACCTCAGAGAACATACTGTGTAAAGCTGGAAACATACTATCAGACGCGGCTTACGGACGCGACTGACAGCCGCGACTGATAGGTATCTAGTCTATGAAAGTACACTGAGCCGTGCACACTATCGGACATAAATCGTGGACGTCACCTTGGGCTTACCTTGAGCGTTCGGACGTGCGAGAGCGATCTGGCGCGCCGGATGTTTTAAGACGTGCACACTGCTAAGTCGCGGCTGTCAGTCGCGTCCGTCAGCCGCGTGCGATAGTATGTTTCCGACTTAAATGTGCATAAAAGTTGTAGAACAAAAGTTGTTTGTTTTGATGTACAGAATATGCCCTTAAATGGGTGCTAATTGATTACCAATAACCCTGCACATCTGTAATCCTTGACTTTTAGTGTAAAAGGATATGGAAAAGATGCGGTTTTTGAAATCTTGCGGATACAAAATATATACCAATAGAAAGCTTATATAATTATCTTTTCAAACACATATTTTTTAGAATTTTTTTCATCGCCATTTAATTTTTAAATGGGTTCTAAAAACATTAGAAAAATGAACTATGTGCTACACCAAATAACTGCATTAAGCCTAAATTGAAAAAAAAACCTGACAGTGACATTATGAAACAGCAAAAGGAAATGACATTGTCAATATTGAACAACCAATAGAGGGCTGGTCGCCATGTTTTAAAAAATAAATATATGTCAAACTCTAAAATACCAGCCCGCTATTGGTTGTTTGAAGATTCCTGTCTGATACGTAGACTACGTAGACCTCCTCTTAGTATTACCAGTTCAGTCTAAATATTTTCTACTTAGTGAAATAAAAAAGAGATATTATAATAAAACGGCGATACACAAAAATATGTTTTTGCGTGAAATAATATTCTTAAATATGGCACTAAACATTAATACAGCTCGCATCGCTGCCGGTTTTCAAGGACCGCCTCCTATATAAAAAGTTTACCAACTCCTTTACTCCCAACGGGTTGGCATGTTTAACTAGCAGTGGGCAGGGAAGGTTCTCGGGGAAGACCAGCAGTGGACGTCTTATGGCCAAAACAAAAAATATAATTCGTTAAAATTATATTTTTTGTTTTGGCCATAAGACGTCCAGATTTTTAGCAAAAAATACGGATTTTTACGTAATCTGCCGAATATCTGGCAACATTGATCCATGGCGAAGTTTACCTTCCTGTCTTGTTATTTTTCCGCTTACGAGACTGGTTACAGTCGCTTATTATTTCGTAACAAAGTTCGTCTCTGTCGCGGGCCGATAAATTCTCTCTCACTGGCACCTTTCAGAATATGCTACACAATGCATCATACGATATTACTTTTATGTAATAAGTAATAAACAGACTGACGGATCTCCATGTGTCATGTGCGATGGGATTTGGAATTGTGGCCTACTCTTCTTTCATCATTTAAATAAATTCTACTTTTTTGGGTTTTATAGTTTTAATGTATACAACCGTCGTATAGGAACTGAACCTTTTGGCAAGTTCTATTTTCTGAGCCTTAAAAAACCTTGAAAATGTCTTCGGCATTATTGGTTACGGTAATTTCGTAGCCATGTTTCGGATAAGAAATTGCCGTGTTTTGAAGCAAAATTTGAGAAATTGTCGTGGTAATGATACGGCAGTTCCGGCAAGTTCTTTTGAGTACCGTGTTTTTATGTTGCTGAGTAGCCTTAATTGCCGTATCAATGGCAACTCTGCCACTGCTATACAGGAATCTCCTAGAACAAGGCCCGCAATCAACCTGCTTACTTTTTATATTTTTAACCATCTAATTTTAATCACATGTATAAGATTTAATGTGAGCAATCTGCTAAATAATTATATTTGAGTTTGTATAGATGACTTTGTTTATAGCACAATCTGAAGAGGCCCCAAATTCCTTTTCGCCAGCATTTTTATTAAAGTTGTTCATCATTGAAACACCTCGGGCGGGTTAGGCACTTTCCGGCCGACTTTGCGAGGAAAAATTATAGCTAGGGGATCGTACATTGATCACAAGTCTTTTAAGAATGGAGTAATAAGAAAAAAAAACCCCTAATATATCAATCAATCAAACAATCTTTATTGCAACATATGTGGTATTACATGTAGATCTTAAATAACATGTTTTAAAAGCTATACACATATGACCCTATAAGGGTGTGGCAACGTTAATTTATATAATATTACATTCTCCTATTTTCATTCAATCAATGTCATAATCATTATATTATATTATCATATTTGTTATAGGTGGTATTATAATTTTACGTCATTAGATAGGTAATGTCATTTTTACATAAAAAAAAAAATTAAAACAATAAAATAGTAAAATACAAAAATTAATAAGCCCATTTATAAACTTATAAATCCTGACTAAAGCTTACTCGTACATAAAGCCGCACGTTGATCGGCTTGTGTGGCGCGGCCTATACCCCATGAGGATATAGTTGTTCTCGATTATGTTAATAATGGTCAGATAGGTCAGATATTATCAAATGTGTCAGTTGGCAATAGATGAGAAACTGAACTGGAAATGAGACAGGAGAGGCCTATATCCAGTAACGATTATATAAATTGATATATAGTGTTCAAGGAAGCGGGAGGCTTCAAGAGTTGCTACAACTGGGTAACAAAATCATTATTAAAATTAGTCGTGAGTTGGATGATTAAAAATCATTGGACACGTATTTTTTCTTTCGGCAATCAAACAACAAATGACAAAGATAAACTTTGCCAAAGTTTGGGAGTGGGGGTCGTGACGTCACTTCTTTCACAGAAGTCTAAACATTTTTATGGCACTTGTGACGTCACGCGGAACTTTGACGGGCTATATCTTCATCAATTTTTGTTTAATTGACAAACAAACAAATAAATGTCTAATATTTTCTGATAGTCTATCTGTACTGTCTGATACTTATTATATTTTTTTAGTCATCATGCCTATTATTATAGAAATCGGCTGATAAATAGCGCGACTGCAAATTTCCCCCATTTTACAAGCTTTTATTTAGTTTCACCTGTCCCGTTGTCTGTCTGTCGATCGGTAATCAAATCTTGCAAGTTAAATTTGATCCATTTCAAGATTTGGTTTGACAAAAGTCGCAGAACAAAAGTTGTTAGTTTTGATGTACAGAATAAGCCCCTAAAAGAATGCTAATGGATTAGGAATAACCCTGTACAAGATTAATGGACGTCCTCCAGGAAGTAACGAACATCCCCTCTGGACGACCGCAGGTCCTTTTAAAACTTTGAAGGATAAATTGAAAAAGAAATTCAATATTATTGAAGGCACCGGTGGAGGTATCCGTCTTAATTTTGAACATTTTTTGACCGACGAAACGGAGGAGGTATCAATTCGACGCCTTTTTAGGGTTCCGTACCTCAAACGAAAAAAAACGGAACCCTTATAACACTTCGTTGTCCGTCTGTGTGTATGTCAAGACTCTTTATCTCGGGAACGCGTAAAGATATCGAGTTGAAATTTAAACTGTATACGTATATTTATGGTATCATGCAGTTGTGTAAAAGAAAAACTTCTCAGTTATCGTTTAAATAAGTTAGAGCCGTTTATGTCGTAAAAAAACCGCATATTTCGACACTCACAAAAATCAAAACCTACAGGGTACTTCCCGTTGACATTGAACTATGAAATTTGACGAAAACCATTGTCTCAGAGTACAAATATAGGAATAAATCTGAAAACTGTAGATTTTTATTTAAATCACAAAAAATAGGGCTTCAAAATTCACAAAATATGGGTTCAAAATTCAAAGTGAGTAAATCGTATCACGTAAGGTATAGAGATTTTAACAACTTACTTCCCAATTTTGTGAAATTTTCTGGATTTGTACGGAACCCTCGATGTGCGAGCCTGACTCGCACTTGTCCGGTTTTTTTCCGATAACGATATTTTTTTTTTAAGAGTCTACTTCGAAATTGGTCCCATTTAAGTTTTATCGAAATCGACAGAGCCATTTTCGATAAATCAACAATAATGTAAAAAATGCCACATCGGTGCGAAATATTCGCGGATTCTGTACACGGTTGAAGTCAGTCATTCCATTTTTTGCGAAAAATAGCTATAGGGGAAAGTGTTGATGAAATATAGGAAGGACTTTTTGCACGTTTTTTACAAACGAGCCTTTTCCCGAATCTTCTATTCTTTAAAATATCTATTAACTGTATTTTGTTATCTTGTAACAGAAGGTGGCATCTTTATTAAAGCTCTCTAAGTTCGTATAGACCGAGTGGCTAGACCTGCCCGGGTATATAGCACGGCAAGGGGAGAAAACCATTTCATCCACTTTTAATGTCAGCTGTCATTGTCAAACCTTACTTTATTTCCTCTTCGAGGGGATAAAATGGTGGAAAGACTATTTTATTTGCCCCTTTGCCATGCTTCCCGTGCAGGTGTCAGTTTTAAAGCCACCTGAAGTCCTCTTACGTGGCTAAACGGTTAAAATATTCGGAACCTACAAATTAACGTGTCATCAAAGCCACGGCGCTCAGTTTGTAAATACCACCCGCGGTCACCCATCCGAAGACTGACCATGGCAAACGTTGCTAACTTCGGTGATCGCTGACAAACACCTAGTTAAACTTTTCATTGATTAAGCAATGCGCCATTTCTCGTTAATGGTAAGAAGTTCTAATAGTTTCACATTAAATGAGTGACTGGTTTAAAGCAGTTCTCACAAATGGCGCTTCCAACAATGTAGTAGTTAGTAAAAATGATAAACACTTTCACTAATTCGACGTCTTCGCAGACAGCGTTTCTAGCTTAATTGAACAAAGCATCTGGGTCGGAATCCCACAGATCTCTGTGGGATTCCGACCGCAGGTTTAAATCCTGCGAACGCGTCAATTTTTGAAATGTTTGTCACAAAAAGAGTTTCTATAAACCTAGTGTGTGAAGCACGATAAAAATCATTTCATATTTAAACTTTGCTGTGAGTGCTACATCCTCAGAATAAGAACTAGTTATTGTTAGGCTACATTCAACCCGATGTCAAAAAAGCCGCGTGACTTGACAAACCAGCCTCGCTTCAGTAAGCCTTGAGCTATGACCATCACCACTCCATCTGTACAATAGGGCACCAGTTTTGTAGCATCGCACCTGAAAAATATGTTGTAATAAAACAGAGCGACAAGCCACGTATGGAGCAGGTGCTTTTACAGCACTGTTACGACCCTAGAGATGTTTATGTCCGAGATGGATGCAGTTTGGCTTTTATTGTCTGCTTCCCAGTTCAGTAACAAAATAAAAAACAAAGTAAATTCAGTTCAAGTAAATAAGTCCCACAAGCCGTGGTAGTCTAGTGGTAATGATACCCGTTTTACAACCATGAGGTCGTCGGTTCAAATATCGAATGAATTTCTATACGGAGTTTCACACCACTGGCTTTTCGGCGAGGGAAAATATCGTGAGGCAACCTGCAAACGCTCGTAGAAGGAATTCGATGATGTATGTGAATCCACCAAACCGCACTGGTCCAGCGTGATGTATACACGTGATGGATGTCCTGCAGCGGACTAATAAAAAGGTTGATACAGTACATAAGCCCCCATTGAGTTGATTGAAACGTTTGAGAAAATAAATGTAAAATTAATTAACATCACCTATGTGTAAAGTAAAATAATCTTCTATTTAAAAAAGATGTTGTCTCAGAGTGTTTGTTATCGATCTACTCAAAAAAAGCTTGACTGATTTTTAAAAAATAATGTTTTAAAGTGGTCACTAAACTTTTCAAATTTTTAAAGAACTTATAAAAAATGTCATCAACAAAAATCAATCAATCAAAAACCCGTAAATTGTTCTATAAAAGTTTTCAAATTCCCTTCCAATTCTTGGAGAATTTAATCAAGTCTGTGAGTGCAAATTTCCGTTAAAATTTTCCACGGATCCTTAAGAATTTAATGGAAACTATTTGAATGATTTGCTGTCAACTACTACTATGATTAACAACTTATGGTCAGCAACTAATTGGTCTGCTAAGTTCACAAGTAACAGCCAACGCAGAAGAAATATAATCTATTTATTTATCTAGAAGTCTGTCGCATTTTTGCAAATCTCAAATATCTAGCGGATGTAAAAAACAATCTTGAAAACCATAAGCGAAGTGTCCGGGTTCACAACAAATACAGAAATCTACAGCATCCTGGAGATGAGCACAGTCTGAGAAGAAATAAAATAATCCTGCACAAAGTATAAACATCGAGTGGAAAGAAACCTCTGGCTGTGACACTCACAGAGCAAGAATAAATACCGAGGCTAGAAAAGAAAACCTGTCATCAAGTAAAGTAAAATCCATAAAAGGTGATGCTCTCACTGAAGTGCACACTTGACATGTCAACACAACACACAAAATATATAAAATTGAAACTGATCGTAGATAAATGGAACAGAACATGAAAAAAAAATTGTGGAGACTCCGTCACTTTTTAAGGAACTATATTGTAGGATGTTTATGTTAAAACATTCCGTGAATATATTTTATTCTGACACATATTTTAAAAGATAAGTAATGCGATAATTAATTATAATGCTTAAAAAGATTTCTTGCTAGTTAAAATTAAAGACATTTCAGAGGGTCTAGTCTTTTCTGGTTGTAGTAAATCCAACTATTTTATTCAGCTAATCGTTTAAATAACTTTCCATTTTAATATATTAGTTTGTCCGGTCCGCCGGCGCCGGCCCATTTCGCCCATGGATCGTAGAGACGTCGCCGCCGCGCTACTTATTTATTTGTTCAATTTTTATTTTCGTGCAGCGACGCGTCGAATTTATCACTCGCGATTTAAACAACCAAATTAAAAGAGCCCCCGCGCTCTCGTAACTCTTTGAAGGCGTTCGCTTCTGGAAAGATGAGCCACATTTCGAGGGGTCATGTGTAACTGGTCGCGTAACAATTATGCTTGAAGACAGGTCGCAGACGGTAAGGTAAAGTCTCACCGAAATCTTGTCCTGAGTTGTTTATAACTATGTTATGTAAGGTACGTAAAACTGTGAGGAATTTTTACTATACGTTTCGTAGTTTGGTTGTCTCTCTTTTTGATGAAGAAGATATGTTTATTAGATGAGGATGCAAATATATAGATTACGAGAGTGTGGCCTAGAGGTATTCTTATTCGATGTGGGAGCGATTAGTTCTGCACTAACGTCCCGCATAGGGTATTTTGTGTATTTTCTCCTCCAGCGTCTACCTGAACCAGCCTAGCTTCTTAAAATAACGGAGCGTGGCTCAAGGCTGCTGGCACAGCTGCTCCAGTGGCTTGGATGATATATGTATAGTGACCCAAGTTATGTATTCAAGAATTCGCGTGAAATATATCTATTTACAACAAATTATAACTTAAACTTTTGATTTAATAAATTTTATGACGTGAAATCATTAATTCAGTTGAAATTCGCGAAAGTAAAAAAAAAAATTGCAAGTTGGGTCATAATATGTTATGTCCATATTGAACCAGGGGCTCTATTGTTAAATCTATAATATACGGTAACTTAAATGGTCACGAGACCGAGCCGGAGCGAGTATTGAAGATCTGTATTAGGGCGTACCATAGGTATGCGATTTGAAAAGTCAGTTAAATTAAGTTTTTAAATGTATAACGATTGTAATATTGGTAATTGATTGTAATTTTTTTTTATATATATAAATGTCCTTAATGCACTTAATGCCCTTAAACTTATTTGCCTACAACAAGATACACTAAATATTTATTCAATTTCCGCAAAGTAACGCCTGATTCAATCAACTATCTTAAGTCAGTTTATATCATTGTTTTAAAATTTTCTCGATTAGAACACATTATTCTTATATACTACGGGACTAATCGCGCACTAAAATCACGAGATGAACAGTCTACTCGTCAATCAATCCCTCAGTCTACCCGTGACCACGATCGATGAAACTCTGTCGAAACGTCGGGATAATGAGGCATTTATTTCTCTCGTAATTTTGGTGTGCGATTAGACCCTTAGTATATAGGAATAATCAGTTTCTACCGGTTTGAAAATTAAGCTTCAGGGGTGCGTTTTTTGAACTTTGAACGCCCCCGGAACTTATACGGTACTTTGACAGTGACAGTTCGAAAACCATTCGCCATATTTGTTTTGATGGTTTTCTTTTTATTAACTTTTTACGTTCTATTTTACGATTTTCCCCTTTGCAGTCTATAGTTTCATTTAAAATTGCCATGTCCAGTACCAAAGTTTAGCGTTAAATTAATAATTTTAAATAAATTTCGAGAAAAATAAAGTCCGTAGAGATACTCGTATACGTCCTAGGCGTTCGAATTTCAAAAAACGCACTCCAAGGCCCTGGTGGATTAGTACCTCTCTGCGATCCAAGCTCTGGTGGAAGGATATTTTCTCAACTGTAAACGCTTGTTCGCGACGCAATTTCGTCACTTCGCCGGAATTAGGACGCGGAGGAACTCGGGATCTGTCCCAATTACTTAAGAGCTGGAATTGTTCTCGGACCCCCATAATGGATAGTCGGCGAGCTTCGTTTATTGCTCTTATCTGCTTAATAAAACGTTTTTTAGGTTGGATAAGATACGGGAGACTAGCTTCTGGTCGATTGTGATAGTGGATGGTTAAAATGATAAACACTTTCTTTTTGTGATAAACATTGCAAAAATTGACGCGTTCGCAGGATTTGAACCAGCCTCTCTCTGGGATTCCGGTCCAGATGCTTTGTCCAATTAAGCTAAAACGCTGTCTACGAAGGCGCCGAATTAGTGAAAGTGGTTATCATTTTTACCAACTACTACATTGTTGGGATTTTTGAAATGTTTATCACAAAAAGAAAGTTTCTATACACCTAGTGTCTGAAGCACGATAAAAATCATTTCATTAAAATGATACACACTTCATAAATTCGACGCAATGTCAGGACTGCGAATTAGCTCAGTTGGGAGAGCGTCGGGCTAGTGATCAGAAGACGCAGGTTCGAGTCTTCGCGATTCGCGACGAATTTTTGAACTGTTTATCACAAAAATAGCTCTTTGAGATAAACCTAGTGTGGGATGCACTATTAAATAAAAATCGTTTCATAGACAAAATCTTACATTTTATCTATTTAACTAAATGATATGCCGTCTATATGTTATCTAACTAATTTATAAAATTTATAAAATATTAAATATTTTTTATGTCAGATGAAGAAAATAGATAATATCGCGAGGTCTAAGTCCGGGGCGGACTACTAGTTTACCATAACTGACGACTCCGGAAGACAATTTCCACATTAATCGGTACGGTTGCCCTTTAACGCGAATGAAACCGCCCGCGCCGCCGCCATTATATTGCCAACATCAAAGAGAATCCTTCAGCATGATTAAGTGCGAATACCTGTCTTTATATTTCTCGTTTGTGTCTTAATTGCTTAATACAATACAATACTAATTAATGTACTAGTCGTTATCCGAACAGTAGATCTCGCGACACATCTTTTTAATTTAATCTTCATAAGCTTATTCGCTTTACTTACTTTAAGTTATTTGTTTCATACTCGCAAATCTTGTTAGGATTTAATGGAAGCCTTTTATATAATAGACTAGCGACCCGCCCCGGCTTCGCTTAGGTGTATTATACATATAAACCTTCCTCTTGAATCACTTCATCTATAAAAAACCGCATCAAGATCCGTCGCGTAGTTTTAAAGATATAAGCATACATAGGGACAGACAGACAGCGGGAAGCGACTTTATTTTATTTTACAGTGCATTTTACTTACTTAACAGGATACAATTTAGAGAAAAAATAACGGTAATTCTAAAGTTAACATTCGAGAACGTACACAAACGTGTTGGAAAGTCTCCGAAGTAGGTTTCGAAAGGTCCTAGAAACCATATGAACAACACGGCTGTGATAAAACGATTCCCAGCGATCAATCGTGGCTCCTCTAACTCAATAAAGCAGACGTCGCGTCAATATCCGAGGAAAACAACTAGATTGAGCCGACACCTGCCACCTGCCCGTCACTGCCAGCCGGGCAGCTGGAAAATACGACTCAATATCTCTCCAGGTGGAAAGACAGAAAATAAATATATTTTTCAGTCAGCAAAAAACCATTGACTACCTCAGTCTCTCAGCGTCTACCTCCTCATTGGTCCAGTGGTTAGTGAAATCTGACTCTT
Source organism: Hypomecis punctinalis (assembly GCA_949316475.1). Taxonomy (NCBI): domain Eukaryota; kingdom Metazoa; phylum Arthropoda; class Insecta; order Lepidoptera; family Geometridae; genus Hypomecis; species Hypomecis punctinalis. The sequence goes on from OX438807.1 coordinate 7,659,835, forward strand.
GTGCCGAGAGATGTGACTTTGAGTTTCACTTATTGCATTTTTTTTGACAAACATAGATCTTGATGTTTTTATGTATATGTCGTCAGGGGAGGCCGAATATTATTATTATCCTGATTCGACATCATTTTATTCAGTGGGTGGTTAATATAACTAATCACTTATTGTCTGTCTGTCACAATTTTACTATCACTAACTTATTATCTTTTAATTAGCACGGCAATTCATTTTATTATTCATTGGTTAAGGATTAAATTAGGTAACTAGGATTAATTAAATAGGTCGCTCCAAAACCGTAAGACAGTTCCTTGGTGTGTACGCAAATGCTCTCTCAAGCATCGCCACCAAGGCTCTGCCAAAGCTTCACTGAGGCGCTATTCAGTGCGACGCGGATGACCTACGCGGATGTCCGCGACGGACGGTCAAATGTATTAAGCATATAAAGTGTGTTCAGTGCGACGCGGCGAGGGCGCTCCGCGTCGCACTGAACACACTTTATATGCTTAATACATTTGACCGTCCGTCGCGGACATCCGCGTAGGTCATCCGCGTCGCACTGAATAGCGCCTAAGTGTTAGCTTGCGTTTTCTAAGGCCTTCAAAGCGCGATCCTGATAACATACTCGTAATTATGTATGTATGTATTTAAAAATGTGTATATTTAGTACTATAATATCTAAGGCAGCTATTATTACAAGCTTTGGTTTGTTCAGGATCAGAGACCGTACACGTGATAGGTATTATTATATCTTGTTGTCTCCGACTCATGTCGGGGGAAGAACAAGAGGAACAGCAAAAAAAGTATCTTCTTAGACCGTGTGTAAGATATCTCTAATATTTTGTAATATATTCACTATTTTTTTTTTCATTGATGTTTTCTTTACACGAACGCCGATGATCTAGCAATATGGAGGGGTTCTGAGTACAAGATAAGGTTGCATATTACGTGGAACAAAACATGGCTGAGTCATGTTCGGTAGCTATGATGAGCTACCGTATACTATACACCACTTATTCTACAGAAAAAGCTTGATGAAACTTGAATCATGTTAGTTTTCTATCACAAACTGGAACAATTCATATTTCCGGTCCATTATTTTCAAGATAAAATCAACACGAAATAAAACAGGTACTCAATAACTTTAGGATAGGTATATCATGAAAAAGGAATTAAAATAACCGAAATATTTTACCGCCGTTCTTGAGAATCATAACAAAATTATTGGAAGAGTTCGAATGTGCTTGACAGTTCAGTCTGTTCAGATGTACAGAAACAATTTTCCGCGTCAACTAAATTTCCCGAAATCTTGGGAGTGTGATTCAAACACATGCGTATAATCCACAATTACCCGAAGAAATCGGGGGTAAAGAAAGCTACCTCTATCAATACTTCTGCTGTCACTCTACTGTCACTGTTTGTCGTTGGGTTCGGTAGGTAAAGGACAGACTGTTAAACAAGCGTTTATTTAAGCGTTTAAGCGACTGCCTCGGTGATTCAGTGGTTAGTGACCCTGACTTCTAGATCAAAGAGGCGTGGGTTCGATCCCCACCCAGGGCAAGCATTTATGTGATGAACATAGGTGTTTGCTCTGTGTCTGGGTGTTATTTAGGTACTAGCTATATAAGTATGTATTTAAAACATATATTTGTAGTATATCAGTCTCTGGCAGCCATATCACAAGCTCGGTCTCTGGCCCCAAACTAAGCAATAGTTTGGGGCCAGAGACCGTGTGTGAGATGTTCCCCAATATTTATTATATTTAACTTACAATGGATGTATGTTTGTAGCTGTGTACCTATGCAAGTTCGAGTGGAATCTTGCAAGTTAAATTTGACCAACTTTCCGGATTGGGCTGAAATTTTGCACGCAGATGTATACACATGACTATGGTACTATGGAGCTGATCTGATGATGGTGTTGGAAAGTGGCCATAGGAACTCCTGTACTAAAAAAATAAACCCGTCGTGTTTGGGCTCGTTTTACTTGTCTTGTTATCCAGGAGCACAACATCCTGTAATTAAAATATCTTTATATTAATTTATTTTTACCAAAAATGTGTGTGGTAGATAAACCGTGAGGATGCGTAGAGATGCTAATGACATTCCCAACACTACCTATTAATCCTGTTCAATAAAACTGTGTAAATCGACAATTAAAAGCGCATTAAATTTGTTTGTCTAAAGAAAAAGAATTTGCTTTAGCAAATTATTTTGATTTGATTGAGGAAGCTGTCAAAATGTGACATGAAATGATTCTACTGGTTATATTTTTTTCATGTGATACCGCTCTACTAAACAACTAATTTCTAAACGTTTATATTTCCAAACGAATACGAGCCTAATGACGAAACCAGGAAATCTGTTTTTTGGGAAGAAGGAATAAAAAAATAATTAAATTATTGTACCTACAATTCTATCGCTACAATTACGAGACATACATAATGTATATCTTTTTAAATGACATGTGATTTCAAAAATAAGTACAAAAGATAAAATTTCGTTAATAAAATTGGAGCGCTAATCTAAATTCATAAAGGGCCCAATATAAAAATGAGAATGCTATAAAACAATTTTGACTTTTCTAACAATCTACATACATCAAAATCATTGTATTCAAGCCATTGAAGTATAATACACGAGAACTGAAGATTGTTGTCTATGACGACGTCAGCCAACTGCCGGCGTACGCCGGCGAAGCGCGCCGACCGGCCTTAGTCGCGATTAAACAAAATGGTTGAATATATCAGACGTCAAAATATTATTTAAAAAATTAAAAATGGGGAAATGTGTAGTCAAAACCTCTTAATCCCGTTCTCAATTTCTTCATAAAACTTCTGGAATTTATTTCCACAAGTAAATACGGTTTACACTATTCGTATTAATTGAAACTATCACATATAATATCATGATTTTAAAAGTAAATAATTTTACAGTTGGTGATGCCAGGTGAAACATGATTTTGTTTCCCCATAATTATGGGAGATTTCGACTAATCGATAATTACTTTTTTGATACTATAGGATACCCGCAGACAAAATACGTAAAGATAACGATAAATAATTGATAAAAGCCATTAGAATATTACGAAAAGAAACTGACTGGATAATAATAGTAAATAGTGAAATAGTAAAATTACAATAGATTACAATATAACTTCAATAAATACTAAAAATACAAGAGTACAAAGATAATAACAAATCCGGTACCTAGATTAATGGGCGGCATTAACGTCTACAGTGATTTTAAATAATACTGTAGTGTGTTTTAGTAATGATTATTTCATTACTATTTTAATAATTTTTGATAGTTATGAATCAAGCAGCAGAATCAGGCTTAAATAGGTTACGTTTTGTAATTATTAGTTTAATCAAATAGCTCGACGGCAACAGGTATCTATGTCCGGAGATTGAAGTACAGGTATAGTATAACATATTAAGCTACAATTTTCAAAGAAGTTTTACGTGATACAGAGATACTGAAAAAGCGCGCGCTGCGTGGTGTAGGTATGTATGAGTGATACAGACTGCACGCGGGCCGTGCGGGGTGCGTGGTAACTAGTGGTAAGAGCTTACGAACTCGGGCGCGGGTGGCGGTGTGGCTATGCTAGCTGTTAGTCTGCTATATTTATTATTGTTTATTATAATTGTTTACTCCAACGGTTCTAGAATAAAAAAAACATCACTGCAATTTTCAAAACAATATATTGTAAATTCTTCATGCAATGCTTTCGAATTTTCTTAAGGAATATCCTGTCGTACAATATGACACGTTTTTGATAATTAAGTATTATTATGGCGATAATTATTTTAATTATCAAGAACGAATAAATATTGGTCGAATAAATGAATAAAATATTCTTTGTATTATAACTTTATTCATAATTACATCATATTATATTTGATTTTGATTAATGACTCAAATTCATAATGTTATTACTAAAATGTTGATTTTTAAAAATATCGGTTTGTATCACTGACATTGAGAAGATATCGTAACATTTTGGGGAAATTTCAATCTAATGAACTGGCACCCTAAGTAGGCATTGTCCGACTAAATTTAAAAATATTGCTATTTCTGTCATTTTCAACGTCTTACCGTACTTTAGCAACTAGTGTAACAGGGATAGAGATATGATTCTTTGATTACCTACCAACGATATTCGGGCGGTTAATGTGTCGCCATGCCTAGCAACGCAGTTGTTTGAGTCTGCTTATCTAGACATTAAACATCATTGATTCAAGCTAAATCCCACACAACATCAAAAACTGCTATTCGGTCATGCGGTAACCATATAACGTATTATATTCAATGATGTTTAATGTCTAGATAAGCAGACTCAAACAACTGCGTTGCTAGGCATGGCGACACATTAACCGCCCGAATATCGTTGGTAGGTAATCAAAGAATCATATCTCTATCCCTGTTACACTAGTTGCTAAAGTACGGTAAGACGTTGAAAATGACAGAAATAGCAATATTTTTAAATTTAGTCGCACAATGCCTACTTAGGGTGCCAGTTCATTAGATTGTAATTTCCCCGAAATGTTACGATATCTTCTCAATGTCAGTGATACAAACCGATATTTTTAATAATCAACATTTTAGTAATAACATTATGAATTTGAGTCATTAATCAAAATCAAATATAATATGATGTAATTATGAATATAGTTATAATACAAAGAATATTTTATTCATTTATCCGACCAATATTTATTCGTTCTTGATAATTAAAATAATTATCGCCATAATAATACTTAATTCATATTGTAGGACAGGATATTCCTTAAGAAAATTCGAAAGCATTGCATGAAGAATCTACAATATATTGTTTTGAATTTTTTTTTTTAAATATAAATATTTGGGACATCTTACACACGGCCTCAGACCCCAAACTAAGCAAAGCTTGTGATATGGCTGCCAGAGACTGATATACTACATATACTTATTTTTAAATACATACTTATATAGATAGTAACTAAATAACACCCAGACACAGAGCAAACACTTATGTTCATCACACAAATATTTGCCCTGGTGGGGATCGAACCCACGCCTCTTTGATCCAGAAGTTAAGGTCACTAACCACTGAGCCACCGAGGCAGTCAAATTGCAGTGATGTTTTTTTTATTCTGGAACCGTTGGAGTAAACAATTATAATAACAATAATAAATATAGCAGACTAACAGCTAGCATAGCCACGCCGCCACCCGCGCCCGAGTTCGTAAGCTTTTACCACTAGTTACCACGCACCCCACACGGCCCGCGTGCAGTCTGTGTCACTCATACATACCTATACCACGCAGCGCGCGCTTTTTCAGTGTCTCTGTATCACGTAAAACTTCTTTGAAAATTGTAGCCTAATATGTTATACTATACCTGTACTTCAATCTTAGGACATAGATACCTGTTGCCGTCGAGCTATTTGATTAAACTAATAATTACAAAACGTAACCTATTTAAGCCTGATTCTGCTGCTTGATTCATAACTATCAATAATTATAAAAATAGTAAAGATTATTAGTATTATTTAAAATCGCTGTAGACGTTAATGCCGCCCATTAATCTAGGTACCGTATTTGTTATTATCTTTGTACTCTTGTATTTTTAGTATTTATTGAAGTTATATTGTAATCTATTGTAATTTTACTATTTCACTATTTACTATTATTATCCAGTCAGTTTCTTTTCGTAATATTCTAATGGCTTTTATCCATTATTTATCGTTATCTTTACGTATCTTGTCTGCGGATATCCTATAGTATCAAAAAAGTAATTATCGATTAGTCGAAATCTCCCATAATTATGGGGAAACAAAATTATGTTTCACCTGGCATCACCAACTGTAAAATTATTTACTTTTAAAATCATGATATTATACGTGATAGTTTCAATTAATACGAATAGTGTAAACCGTATTTACCTGTGGAAATAAATTCCAAAAGCTTTATGAAGAAATTGAGAACGGGATTAAGAGGTTTTGACTACACATTTCCCCATTTTTAATTTTTTAAATATTATTTTGACGTCTGATATATTCAACCATTTTGTTTAATCGCGACTAAAGCCGGTCGGCGCGCTTCGCCGGCGTACGCCGGCAGTTGGCTGACGTCGTCATAGACAACAATCTTCAGTTCTCGTGTATTATACTTCAATGATTATATTCCATGCCCAATCTTGTCCTCGATCTATCCGCATAATAAATGTAACCGCTCCATTTCCCTGACATTTTCTGTCAAACAATGTAAAAATAAAAAAGTTGTAGAGCAAGGAGAAGCATCTCGCGATGGATTGGCCTCGTTGGAAACAATCGATCGTGGACAGGCCTTTCCAAGGGGCACCGATCTGTCATCCCTTCAAGATATTTTTTAACCGACACAAAAAAGAGGAGAATTATAAGTTTAACGCATATCTGTGAATTCAGGTATAGGTATACAATATATCAAAATGGAATGATAAGTAGCTGTACAGTTAATTTTTTCCCCTTTTTGTGGAAAAAATACGATTAATTGACGACAAAAAATCAAGTAATATTGTATAGGTAGAATATAATTATAGAATTATTTAAAAGTCTTTCTGAAGGCTAAGTGCGAGATTTTCGCTCGAGCTCGATCGCGTTAACGTTTGATGTGATTTCTAAAGAAATGGCACAGCGTCATCTTGGGTCATGTACAGAAAACTGAATAGGTAAGTGTGAGTATTTTTTACGGTAATATAACAAGCGCCAAACCGATCGAACACGAGCGCGGCAACGTCTGTGAATGGCTAATTTAAGCGTGTGTGTCAATGTGCTCGCGTGTATGCATGGCGCGCTCGGTCAACGCGCCGTAAACGCAATTCGATTTGATTTGCAAATCTCCCACTTGACACTGAGCGTTTGATGGACGCGACGCGTGACAAAAATGCTGGTGTTTATTTGGCTCAACGTATAAGCATTGCCATTCAGCGTGGCAATGCTGCCAGCATGCTGGGCACGCTGCCAGCTGGCAGTGGGCTTGAGAATTTGTGTTATCTTTAGACCTTCTAGGGTCTGTGGATGATCCAATTGCTTTCGATATAGTTGTAATGTAGGTAGTTTTAGCATATAATGTAGTATCTTATTGTGATTATAGAACCTGTGTACCAAGGTTCATCCAGATTATTTGTAAAATGGGACATATAGAGAAAATATCAAGTCAAATCCTTCTCACACTTCGTTCAGTCGGTCAATTTTGTACCGAGAGAGCAAAGATAGTAAAATATAATTTCCTAGACTCCCAGGAATAGAAGTAGACATCTGTCCCGCTTATAAAAGTAGAGGAGGGTAAGATAATTGGATTCACGACTAGTAGATATGAATCATAAAGTTATACGAGCAATAAACGTCCCGATAGAACTTGTGCAGGTATTAATAAACTATACATTATGGTAATTGATCAATTTGTTCGCATCGCTTTAGCTATTGAGTTAGTTTTCAGAAAATTTCATAGAAGTGGTGAAGTGGATGTATAAAACAGTAGCGTTTTGTTACTACTCTTCCATTCATCCATCAGCCGTAAGATGTTGCCAGCTGGACATAGGCCTCCTCCACGGATTTCTGATAGCGCGTTTCTGCGGTCTTTATTATATCGTCAGTAAACCTACGTGGACTTGCTGCGTGAAAGAGTAACAAATCAAGAAACATTTTCGGATTTATAATATTAATAGTAAGGATAGGAATTCTACGTTTATAACATGCATGAGCTCTTGTTTCTGTGTAAAATGTAATTGAATAACCTACATTCCGCGTACATTACAAGTACTGAGGGCCTAGTACGAGTTTTTTTTATCTACTAGATCGTGTTTTTTTTTCTTTCATTCGAGTTAGGCTAGCATATGACCACATTGCGTTTATATATTTGGATGAAAAATTGCGGGCTATAAAATTTTCATGCGAAATGTAGTCATTCGACAATAACGGTATTAGTACGGTATTATTTTCTTGTTCTTGTAACCTCGTCTGTATGATGATCTAGAAATATAATTGCAGTATTTTTGTCATAACCTAATGTTGATAATTTTGTCTGATGTAATATTTTTTCTAAAAATCTTTCTCGGCTATTTCATATCGTTTAAAATGTATGAATGTGTGACTGAGATAGCTGCCAATGCCGAAATCGATCTTTCCCTTAAAATTACTACGATGTATCTCACGCACGCTCTGGGCTACCTTGAGCTTATTCATAAGGCCCACAGTAAAATACCACGTTTCAGTTCCATATGTCATCTTGCCAGTGATGACACACAACTGTATGCTACGCCTACCCATGAGAAAAGCTAGTGCTAAGCCTTATGGTGGCGTGTCGTGTGTCGTGCTCGTGCGCTAATTTCGAGTGACGGTCGCGTGACGGCGGCCGGTATCGCGAGTATCTGCTCTAAATGGATTGCCGATGCTAAGTAGCTTTGCCACTGCCTGTGTTCGACATTATGGATTTTTTTTTTTAAATACACAAACTTTACTTATTTATAATTTACTTACGTATGAGAAACAAAAGCTAGATGTAGTTTTGGAAATTGACATCTTTTAATTTTTAATGTGTAATTGCCAAAGTCAGGCGGCCTAAAAATTCTGACACCAGTGCGAGCCACCCGGCCTATACGAACTTACTTACTTAATGCCCGAGTTAGGGGTACCTCAACAAATAGTGGTCACATGTTGATCAATTTATATGGGATCAAGCGAAGCACCAACATTCAAGAATAAAATACAAAAAATTGGTTAACATAGAAGAACTAATCGGCCAAGTTCGTGTCGGACTCGGCCACGAAGGGAAACCCCCTTTAATATATTTGTATAATTATTTATTTTTGAATTGTCATCATTTTGTAAAAAATATCATGCATGGACGAGGCCAAAGATGCGTGATTTACAAAAAACACCATCCTCGCAGCGTTTATGGGACCGGCCGATCTGTATTGCTTAATACGTGTTCAAGCTCTACAGATCGCGCCCGTCTTTTAGCGGTTGCTGAGTGGGAATCTGTGAATGTCATCTTTATTGATATTGAGCGAAAAACGGCTACGAATTCATGTTAGTTGTATGGGAGCCCCCATTAAATATTTCTTTTATTCTGTTTTTAGTATTTGTTGTTATAGCGGCAACATAATCAACATCTGTAAAGATTTCAGCTTTCTAGTTATCACGGTTCATGAGATACTGCCTGGTGATAGACAGACAGACAGCGAGTCTTGGTAATAGGGTCCCGTTTTTACCCTTTGGGTACGGAACCCCAAAAAGAGATCTGAGATTACATAAAAAATCAGATAAGATCAGATAAAAAATAGTACAGAACTTTCTTTTTATAAGTCGGTTATAAAACGTCGCTCCGTTGCTGCTTGAAAGAGGAACAAAACATCAATCACACTTCCGAATTTATAATAATAATTAATTAATAGTCTACACTATTAATAATTTAATTATTATTGTACTCAATGACGTTATTTTTATTCGAAGCGTAAAAACAAAAGCGCCGCCATTATGCATGCGTGCTATCCCCGCAACAACCACCAACATTTTAAAATAATTGCAAATGTATGAATGAATTGGCAAATAGGCTATTGCAGCTTGTACAGGGAAATTCATAATGATTTCCAGCTAAAGGCTACTTTGAAAACGTTTAATATTTTATATCACACTAATATTAAGTGGGAATATTGGGTACGTTTGTTATTTTTAGAGTTTCGTGCCTCAAAAGAAAAAATACGGAACTCTTATAGGATCTTTGTTGGTCGTCTGTCTTTTCGTTCGTTCGTTTGTTTGTTTGTAACGACCTTTATCTCGGGAGCGCATGGAAATATTGAGTTGATAGTGAAACCATATAAGCAGATGTGTAGTCCCGTAGTTGTCGGAAAAAGCGCCCACATTTATACAACCTACATCCTACGATTTTCATAGAGAGGCCACCAAAACTAGAGTGGCCCAAACCACAAATTTTGGCCCACAAACCCCTTGAACTGGGGAATTTCTCGTGGACCAACTGCTTTCGCACAACTAGTTGTGCGATCAGGAATATTTTTAATTGGCATTGAACTGGTTTGAACAGTGACATTACCGTGGTCTCGAAAAACTCAAAAATTGTAGTTTGGGCTACTTTTGGTTCTGGTGGCCTCAATCGTAGTGTTGCATTATTACCCGGAACATTAAATGCCCCGATAAATAGCGGTTAAAACCGGGAGCGCAGCTAGTATTAAAATAAAGTCGTTGTTCATTTCGCATAAATACCGCGTAATATGGGCAAATGCGCTTTATTCCCGTTAAGTAATTGGTTCCTATACATTTTATAGTACATCAGTGCACAGTGGCGATCACCGTACATTGATTGGACATAAAATTTATATCAAACTTTATAGCCTCTTTGAACAGAGATCGTATAAATCTCTTATAGCAATTTTGTACGGAAGTTTAATTCGAGACTGCTACTCACATTTACTTGATATTTTTACTTATGCTACTAAATCAAGTGATTTCCAATTTGAAATATTTTTGAGAAACGTATGTACTCGTAACTCAGTCAACAGATCAGACAAGTTAAATCTAAAGTATTCTAAAGGAAGAATTTTTGTAACAAGCAGTCAAATTCATAACGGCTGTTAAGTTGGTCGACGTTGTTTTACTTGAACAACTAGACTTACAAAATATTTTTACTAGTATTTTTTTCAAGTAGACTATCGTAAATATTGTAGGTACCCAATAAAACATTTCATAACTGTACAATACTGGTATACATTCGCATTACAACAACAAATCGTCGACGTTAACTTCTGGACATAGGCCTCCCCAAAATGTATAAGTTATGTAATAATTAAATAAAAGAGCCTTCAAACTCCCTAAAAACATTACTTTCCCTATGACGACTATATTTAGATGGAAGGGTTGCCACTTCAAAACTAAAAGTTTTACAATTCAATCACTCCTGCCGATCTAATACGTATAAGCCTATAAGTTGACGCTTTCCGTAGAACATTCCCGATGTTTATCGATAACCCGTAGGTAGAAGTTTCGAACTTTTCGGTCGAGTTCCGAACTTGAATTCGAGCCTCCATGTTTGCTTTGGAACAGGGACGTTTTATCTCCGGACTAGAAACGCACTACGATTCGCATTCACCGCATTCTGTCAGTTTTACATGAGGCGTGGGGGAGGAGATGTTCACTGAAGTTTCGACCTAATTAATATGTTAATAAAATCGAAATATTAACGGGTGACGGGTTTATGGAGCGGAGCGAGCGTTGCATCCCTGCTGATAGTTGCTGATAATCCATTTTCGCCTTAATTGCTACGCTGAAATCTAAAATTGTGCAATGAAATACCTATCTGGTGTCTAGTTCACGTGTAGTTACAATTTTTCTTATACGATGCCAGAGGGGTACGCGCGCTGAATTATTTCTTCTCCAGCAGCTAAATCCTCCAAGCTTTGGAACGATTAAACTGTAGTTTTGTGTCGAGATATTTTGTCCGACTTTCGCGTAAGTTGAGACCACTGTTGGGATAAAGGGTTGGCGGTCGGAATATTTGGAAGTTTTGATATAAGGAAGTGCGTATTGGATTACAAGTTGGCCTTTGATGTTAAGATCGAGTTTAGGGTTGGTAAAGATGCGTGCAACAAGTAAGGCCTGGTCAAGTGTGGATTCCAGATTATATTAGCCATACGACATCTTGACCTCGACAATACTTTGTGGTCGGACGTCCTAAGTTGCGCTCACCGGTACTTAGACCACGGTAATAGTATCTTAACGTTATTCCGTCTTCATACAAACGGTCGTAATGCGAATCATACCTACGCGCCTCGGAGATCGGTATGCTTTCGGTATGCTTTCGGTATGCTTTCGGCATGCTAGTCCGTCGCGGCGCGCCGTAGTAACGAACGAACGTGTGGATTTGTAACTAGTAAGCTTGCGATTTACGTTATTAGGATTCCTCGTTTTACTACGGAACCCTAATAACATAAAATAAAAAACCGGACAAGTGCAAGTCAGGCTCGCACATCGAGGGTTCCGTACAAACGCATTGTTAAAATAATTAAAAACCTGTTTTAGCATGTGCTAATGAAAATATCTTACATGATACGATTTACTCACTTTGAATTTTGAACTCATTTTTGTGAATTTTGAGGCCCTATTTTTTGTGATTTAAATAAAAATGTACAGTTTTTAGATTTATTCTTATATGTGTACTCTGAGACAATGCTTTTCGCCAAATTTCATAGTTCTATGTCAACGGGAAGTACCCTGTAGGTTTTGATTTTTGTGAGTATCGAAATATGCGATTTTTACGACATAAACGGCTCTAACTTTTTTAAACGATAACTGAGAAGTTATTCTTTTACACAACTGCAAGAGTCTATAAATATACGTACACAGTTTAAATTTCAACTGGATATCTTTACGCGTTCCCGAATTAAAGAGTCTTGACATACACACAGACGGACAGACGGACAACAAAATGATCCTATAAGGGTTCCGTTTTTTCCGTTTGAGGTACGGAACCCTAAAAAACACAATAAGTATTTTTATTGAACTCTTCCTTCTTCATTCATAACGGATTTCTTTTTTATAATTATTATAATAATATTACATCATAATAGTTATTATAAACTAGCAAGAAACTCAAGTAGGTAACAAGTAAGTAGATGAAATTAAAATACTGAAGGCGGGCAGCCCTAACGCGTGATACGTTTTGCGTGGCCACGTGGCGCTGTAATATCATGTATTTCAAGGACAGAGCCGAGTCGCACTACTGTTAGTTATATCGTGCTTGACATTGATAAGACCTTTAAAAGCCCCATCAGTCATCAGTTCTAATAGGAAAAGTAATAACCTACCTACTTAGACAAATAACTAGATCAATAGTCTTTCATATTAGGCGCCGTCACGACGACATAATTCAGGAAATAGATATTTCAATAAATACGATCAAAATAGACAATAGCACGTTTAGCGGCCAATACCCCGGAGACCATTAATCCACGGACTATGAATAATGGATGGTCACTAATCCGCTCCACTGTCGGTTACTGGGCATTCCCTTACTCTGTTGTAACTATTGTCTTCAATTATTGTTAGAGCTAAGAAGTGGAAATCTCCGCCTACATCTATAAAACTTAACAGCAAAATCATTAAGATTTACATTGCGAAAATGTTAAATGGTTAATTGCTTTTCCCAAAAAATACGAGTAGATATAGGTATTAGGTATATTAGTCTTTATACTCGTAGGTCGAATCAAATGATTATTATTTTCTTTACTACGGGATTGCAACAAAAATGCTCTGTAAATTGAAATGGAAATGGGCGGGACACGTTGCGCGAACTACGGACAACAGATGGAGCGAACGCATCATCCACTGGTGCCCGAGAGAGAGCGCGCGCCCAGTCGGACGCCCCAGAAGAAGATGGTCCGATGACATAGTGGAAGTAGCGGGCCAGACCTGTCCCCCTACCGCCTAAGCAATAGCAATCGTAATAGCAATCGTTTATGACTTCATTTTAGTCATTTGGCATCGCCTATGTGACGTTAGCCATCAATTGCTTAAGGGGATTGCGAAAACAATCGTTGAATGAACAACTTTGATGGCTAACGTCACATAGGCGGTGCCAAATGACTAAAATGAAGTCATAAACGATTGCTATTACGATTGCTATTGCTTTAGGCGGTAGGGGCTGGACTAGACATGCCCTAAATTGAAATTCATGGCACAGTATGGAGGAGGCCTTTTACCGAATTTGGGTGCCCAAATAAAATATTTAAAATTAAAAATGTAAGATTTTTTGTTATGAACTTGTAAACGTATTTGGAAAATAAAGGATATTTTATTTATTTTTATTTTTCTACGGGATTAGTCCCGCACTAAAATTACGAGAAAAAATACCTCATCATCCCCACGTTTCGACCGAGTTGCATCGATCGTGGGCACGGGTGATAATGTGTTCAAATCGCGGAAGGTCGAATCTAACATCTTGGCGGCTGTAATGTTAGCTACAAGCTGCGAATAAACCAATACTGGCTCATGATATGAAGCTCACTCAACACCTGCGCGAGGATCAAGTTTCCCGCAACTAGTAGCTAATTTCACAGGCGCCAAATTGTTGGATTCGGCCTATACTAAACTACACTATTAATGTGATTATTTATACTAGTTTTTACCCGCAGCTTCGCCCGCATGCCATTTTAATTTTTGTGCTATCCTATGGGAACCCTTTATTTTTCCGGGATAAAAAGTAGACTATGTCACTTTCCGTCTTTCAAACCCGAGGCCCTACCTTACCACGCTTAATAAAGGAGGTGGAAAATAAAAAATTTAGAGGGTTGCTCGATTCGACAGTTGTTTTTTTTTGACATTTCTTAAAGCGCACTCCAGAATAGCTTGCAGATAGCAGATTTTTTCCTTGGAACATTTACGCAATATCATTATAATTTATAGCCTGTGTTATTCTGATATATAAGCTATATTATTGCAAAGTTTCATTTCAATTCGTTCAGTAGTTTTTGCGTGAAAGAGTAACAAACATACATCCATCAATAAAAAATAAATAAATCCATCCTCACAAACTTTCGCGTTTATAATTAGTAGGATAGGATAGGATACAATATAATACAAAATAAATAAGGTACAACAACGATTCATCAATTTCGGTTTAGCATCTATCTGCAATTTTATAATTTCACCTACAATTTAAAATAGTCAATAGCACATTTAGCGGGCAATACCCCAGAGAACATCATTAATCTGGAGACTGTGAATAATGGATGGTCACTAATCCGCTCACGGTCGAATACTGGGCACTATTCCCTTGCTATGTCGTAATGCCTGCGTTTATTGTGCTTTTTGAATTTCTTTTTTAGGGTTCCGTACCTAAAAAGAAAAAAACGGAACCCTTATAGGATCACTTTGTTGTCCGTCTGTCCGTTTGCATGTATGTCAAGATCCTTTATCTCAAGAACGCGTAAAGTTAACGACGTGAAATTTAAACCATATACGTATATCTATAGTCTCTTGTGTAAAAGAAAAACTTCTCAAATATCGTTTAAAAAAGTTAAAGCCGTTTATGTCGTATACCTAAAACCGCATATTTTGCATTCACAAAAATCAAAACCTACAGGGCCCTTCCCGTTGACATAGAACTATGAAATTTGGCGAGAAGCATTGTCTCAGAGTACACATATGTGAATAAATCTGAAAAAATAAAAATGTACTGTACATTTTTATTTAAATCACAAAAAATAGGGCCTTAAAATTCACAAAATATGGGTTCAAAATTCAAAGTGAGTAAATCGTATCATGTAAAGTATCATATAAAAGAACTTCATTAGCACATGCACACACATAAAACAGGTTTTTAATTATTTCAACAACGTGTTTATACGGGACTCTCGATGTGCGAGCCTGACTCGCACTTGTCCGGTTTTATTTTATACTATATTTATATTATTATCCAAGAAAAAGAAAAGGCTCATAAGGGATAAAATTCCGAAATATTACGCTAGCGAAGCAGCGGGTAAAAGCTTACATTAAATAATGTCCAGTAACAGTCCTTAACATTAAGCATGTTTTATTAAGCTTTAGCAGCTTTGAGTTTTCCGCATTCTCGTTTTCCTTGGCCTTTTCGGGACAGTATACTAATTACGGACCATTCACCACAATTTTCTGCTTCAGCTGAAGCTGAACTTTTCAAAATCGTAGTGAAATCCTTAATTCTGTACTAATCTACATCTCGAGTATTATTCTCGTATAATAAAGTATTTCAAGACTCTTTGTTTGCATGGAAATTTATTGAAATAATTATTTTTTTGCAAAAAATAGCATGACCGACTTCACCCGTGTACAGAATCATTACAGAGTATAAAACAAAGTCGCTTTCCGCTGTCTATCCCCATGTATGCTTATATCTTTAAAACCACGCAACGGATTTTTATGCAGTTTATTTTAATAGATAGAGTAATTCAAGAGAAATGTTTATATGTATAATACACCTGTACAAAGCCGGGGTGCATCGCTAGAACTCAAATATTATGCACGGATCGATGTAACATTTTTCACATTATTGTTGATTTGTCGAAAATGGCTGAGCCAATTTCGATAAAATTTAAATGGGACCAATTTCGAAGTATACTCTTTCCAATAAAAAAAGAATTATTGAAATCGGACTACTATGAAAAAAGTTATGCGTGGTTATACATAAAAAATATCCGCGTCGAATTGTATACCTCCTCCGGTGGTTCGTCGGTCAATTAAATGTTTTTTAAGCTTGAATTAATGATTACGTATTCTCATACTCCGATTTCTTGGAATATAAAAATTAGTTTTATTCTAAATTTTAGTATAAATAGGCTAAAGATCTTAGAAATATAATACCAACAAGCTGATAAGGCCTCGAACAGAATTAGTTTTGAAATGAACTTTCCTGCCATTATAGTAAATTCTAAGAAAGGTTCGTATTATATCGGGAGCGTATTGCTCAAATAAAGGTCCCTAGTTCCCATATTTTCCCATCGAGATATTGGAAAGCGTTGCCTGTTCGGCGATGTTTCCGGGATTTTTCAGGAGAATTTTTGGCGTAGGGTTATGCAAAGTATAGTTCAATATTATGAGTAGTACAGACCTGGATATGGGTAAGGTTGTCTCGGCACAAAAACACTTTGAATAAGGTGAAGTAGCCGTGATGATCTAGTGGTAGTGACACCCGCTTTACAACCGTGAGGTCGTGGGTTCAAATCCCGGTCCCGTACCAATGAGTTCTTTCGAATTATGTACGGAATTCCACATCACTGGCTTTTCAAACTGGCAAAACATCGTGAGGCAACCTGCGTTCGTCTATAGAAGAAATTCGATGACGTATGTGAATTCACCAAACCGCACTGGACCAGCGTGGTCGATATGGCCCAATCACCTTTCGTGGGTACACCTACGTCTTGCAGTGGATTATTAAAAAAATTACTAAATTTATTGGGAAGTCTTATTTGATCCCTTTTTCTACACCATATACTACTAGTATCTAGTGTTTTTAGTGTAGGTAATGTAATCTATTTTCAGGATGAATCGAGTTATCAGATCATATAAAATAGACATCAATTTAAAGAATTAAGTACTCAATAATCAAAAAGCTGCCATTAATTCGCCAGTTTTCATAACTATAAATCTCTATTACAGATACTCTTCCTCAGTATGCAGTATGCTTAAAGTTTAGTCTAAACCCAATCTAAATACTAACTTTTTTTTTCTGAAGTATAAGCTTCGAGCAAATATCACAGAGCCACAGACCCTAAGTGAAAGTAGTAAAAAATGTCCGATCTCCGTGATACATACCGACTTAGATATTTATTTGGGCAGAGTTTTGACTCGGACACTTTTGACTCTATAGAGTCAGATGTTGAGTTATTTAAACTCAACATCTGACTTGGCAATCCATAATGGCAATCAGAAAGTACCATACAGGGTGAAACGGAAATTCGAAATGTCTGACCTGGCAATCCCGATATTGGGAAGCACAAAGCACCATACAGGGTGAATGGCTCACAGGCACAATTCCTCCAATAAGGTTTTCCCGAAGGCATGGAACGTGGGACTAATCGCCCATTACCGGGACGTCACTACCCTAACCCTCTGAAGGGATGTGCTGTATCGATATATCGATGTCGACATAGTTGTGCAGTAAAATTTTACGTTACGACTAGAGTAAACGAGATGCCTTCACTTCTATTGTGCTATTAATGTGTATGTGCAGTTATACTGAAATTGCTATGTAAATTTAGACACGGAAGGTGGGTATGGGTGGTTGCCAAATAAAAATAAACTCTGTAATAGGCTTTACTGCTATCGTCTTTCCATCGTATGGTACAAAATCATCGTTATATATCATCATCATAAAATGGCTGTATCTCTATGTAGAGCTAATATTCTTACAGACTGAAGCAATCGGTTATATGCCTGCAGACAACGCATTTATTTGTATTGCAGTAAAGCAAGTGTCGATAAGGAAGGCCTATGTCCAGCAGTCGATGTTCTATGGCTGAAATGATGATAATTATAAAGGCAAGTGAAGTAAAAATTCATCGATGTATAATCGTCACATCAACAAAAGCATCGATAAGAACATAAAAAGAAATCTATGCATATCCCATCACAAAGAGAGCAAAATGAAGGCAATTCCGTCCCGATACCTAACGCAAGCCGGCACAAGATTTACATAGCAACTGATTTCGACGTAATGGTGCAACCAACTTATCCATTTTATAGGGTAAGGGAGCCACGATCGTATATTCTCAACCAATCTGATAGTCAGCCGTAGAAATATGTCTAGTTCTTTCATTCCCCCGCTTGTTCAGATTACGAGGTTGCTCAGTAATGGTGAACCATCAATTTTATACCACCGTCGATTCGACTCGATAAATTTCGGTACCTGTATAAAACAGGGGATTTGTTAATGACTCGATTAGATAGAACGTGAGGCATAAACCGGTGTTTTATTGAAAGGCAATTCTCTGCTGTAATTTATGTCTATTGATGCCCGTGTTTCTGCGGTGAGAGGACCAACGATCCGTGAAAATTGGTCGTATTTACAAGCTTTTATTTGGTTAACAATTGGTTAGTTAACAATCGAGCTCGTAATTAATTTGGCGCCAATTTGTGCTGGATCGTAAATCGTTGGTTACATTTCAATTTGAACTGTTTATCGATAAATGTCGATAATTGCAGATGGTATGCACTATTTGTGCTACATGTCGTGCTACTTCTATACCTACGTGCGTGTAACTCTCAAAATTTTATTGATAGGTAAATGAGCGTAGTGGATATATCTGAAGATTAAGACGTTTATTTGGCAACTAAATTGCCAGTTTATACGAAAACTTAATACAGTTAATACGAATAATGTAGTGGCAATGGGCAGAACACAAAGCTCGTATCGTTGGACTGGTGGCCGATGGGGTTGCAAAGTTTTCGAAAGGTAAACTAGTTTTTACTCGCGGCTTCGCCCGCATACGCAATATATCATTATAATTTATAGCCTATGTGTTATTCTGATATATAAGCTATATAATAATATAGCATAAATTAGCTTGTTTTTTGTTGAAAGTTTCATCTCAATCCGTTCAGTAGTTTTTGCGTGAAAGAGTAACAAACATCCATCCATCCATCCAACCTCACAAACTTTCACGTTTATAATATTAGTAGGATACAACATTACATGACCTTGTACGTCTATGACATACGAATACGATCTAAGTAGTATGTATTATGTTAATGTAATTATTTTCTGTCTGTCTTTTTTTCGAAATGAAGAGACCGTACTTAAACAGATATGTAATGATAATACATCATATTAAGCTTCATATGTAAGCGCAGCTTTTACCTGCAGCATCGCCCGCATGTTATTAGAAAAAACAGAAGACACTACGACCTATACATCATATCCATACAAACCCGAGGGCGCATATCCGTTGCTGCGTAAAAGAGTAACAAACAACCAAAAAAACACACTTTCGACTTTATAATGTTGTGGTAAGAATTCCTCTCACAAATTTTAAAAATTAAAAACCACACCAAAATTCAAACGGACGGTTAAGTAAGTTCGTGTAGGACAAGTGGCTACATCTGGGTGCGTTTTTTGAACTTCGTACGCCTCAGAAGTAGGTATACTTATACGCGTATATACGGATGCCTTTTTTTCTCGAAATTTATTTAAAATAATTTATTTCACGTAAAACTTTAGTACTGGACATGGCAATTTCAAAAGAAACCATTACTACATTATTACAGACTGCAAATAGAGAAATCATGAAAAGGAACGTTAATTAAAATGAAAACTAGGTATTAAAACAAATATAACGAATGGTTTTCGAATTGTCACTGTCAAAGTTCCGTATACGTTTCTAGGGCGTTCGAAGTTCAAAAAACGCACCCCTGGGCACCTGAAGGCCTCTGACATGGCTAAACGAGGACCGACAGTTTAGCGTGTAGTCTGAGCCACGGTAGCGCTCAGTTTTGAATGCTACCTGCGATCACCCATTCGATAACTGACCGTGCCGGTTGTTTTTGGTGATCGTTAAAAAAGTCTAATCAAACTACGCTTTACGCGCTACATTACTATAACGAAATTATTGTTATCTTTTGAATAATTATTGTATTTATGAATAAATACACACACATATGCAGTAATATATACTTGTAAAAAAAAATAACTATTATTTTATAATAAGACTGTCCTCCTCTCCTCCACGCTTATTTACCGCCCGACCGACGGGGTCCATGATTGTTTCTATTTATTAGTACCATCAATATTTGACTGCCTCGGTGGATCAGTGGTTAGTGACCCTGACTTCTGGATCAAAGAAGCGTGGGTTCAATCCCCACCCAGAGCAAACATTTATGTGATGAACATAGGTGTTTGCTCCGTGTCTGAGTGTTATTTAGGTACTATCTATATAACATGTCTCTGGCAGCCATATCACAAGCTTTGCTTAGTTTGGGGTCAAACCCCGTGTGTAAGATGTCTCCTGATATATTTTTTTATTTTATGTGAAATAGAAAAATTGTTTTCCAAGTCGATGTTTAACACATATTGTCATATTGTTAAAGCTAAATAAATATATTATGAAAATGAGTAGTTCGCGGTATATGTTTACAAACACGAGTACTGTAAGAATTGTCTGGGATATCGAATGTTTTGTTATGAATGATGTTATTTCTTCTGTGTCTTGAATATATAATGTTTAGGCATCGATGAGCCGACGAGTATCCAACAATAATGTAGTGTAATTTTCTCTGAACTTGGTAGGTAAATAATCGAGACAATACAAGTAATTTGGTATAATCATTGAAAATGAGAATGAAAATATTTTTACTAAATTTACACACATGCTACATTTAATAAAAACATCATTACCTATGTTTATGACAGTCTTATACAAACAAAACACACATTCATCATCATCATCATCATTTCAGCCATAGGACGTCCATGGACATAGGCATCCCCTAATGATACTAATATAATATAATGATTAAACACACCTTACATTAGTATTTGTGTCATTACTAGTAGTTCTGCGAACAGTAGATCTCGCGACACATCTCTTAACTGAATCTTCATAACCCTATATCTCGACTCGCTTTCCACCGATTTGGTTCGTTATCGCAAATATTGTTAGGATTTAGATACTAAACAATCTTATCAAATATTATCGAAATCTGCTGATAATTTCCCCCGTTCTTTAGGGAAATAACCCCCAAAAATGGTCGAAGAAAAAATAAACCATTAATATAGGTATAGAACTTCCACTTCATTAAAACTGCCGTGAGTATTCATCATAACTATAACAGAAAACGGATAAAACTGGCGTTATAATTATACGGTCGATCCGCAAGGAATCCGACCAGTTTCGAATACGCGCGCCAGTCGACGGGCGCGCGTAATCCCTGAGGATGGAGTACTAAATACTCCGAAACTGGTCGGATTCCTTGCGGATCGACTGTATAATTATAACGTGAGTTTTAGCCGTATTCTGTTATAGTTATATAGAACTTGTGTGTGTGTACCAAGTTCGTATTTAAACGGAGACCTTCGCTTTTGCTTCGGTCAATTATATTAGTGTTTATGTTATTAAAACTTGTAAAGCAAATAATTTAAAGTGGTAATCGTGACACGAATAGGAGGGATCTATCTAGTCACTCACACAGACTCACACTAGTTAACTGTAATAACATTATTTTATTTTTATAGATCCCCAATTCAATTCTAGCATTTTTTTAATTTTATTTTCGTAGCTTCCATCTTTTTGTAAACTAAAATGGTAAAACGTATTTTCAGTTGTTACATCTAATAGGATCGTTTCATTTCGTGAAATCCAGCTGTAACCATAAACGTTAGTGAGAATAAGCAGTAGAGCTCCGCCAAGGTAATTTATTTTAATGTCCTGCAGCTAGACACAATAAAATAGCAGAAGTACACTACAATCCTCCAAGATCGCAGTACACTAAGAGCAGTAAGTGATCTTCATAGAAAATTGCCACCAACGCGCAACTGTTTGAATGTATGTGTAGATATGCCTCAGTGCCTCGAAACGAAAGTGTTCGACCAGTGTGTGTTACCAGTGATGACTTTTGGCACTGAAACGTGGTCTCTTAATATGGGCCTAATAAATAAGATCCAGATAGCCCAAAGAGCCTCTAGAGAGCTAATAGAGCCTCTCCATAGAGAGGGCTATACTCGGAGTCTTTCTGCGAGATGGAATCAGAAATGAGGAGATCCGTAGAAGAACTTAAGTTACCGATATAGTCCAGCGGATTAGCAAGCTGAAATGGCAGTGGGCACGGTCGGTCAACAGTCACGGTCATGTGACGGAGGACTGATGACCGATGGGGTCGAAAAGATTTCGAGTGGAGACCAAATACCGGCAAGCGCAGCTTAGGACGTCCACCCACAAGATGGACAGATGACCTCATTAAGACAGCAGGATCGCGATGGATGCAAGCTGCTACCAACCGGTCTTATTGGAGATATTTGGGGGAGGCCTATGTCCAGCAGTGGACGTCCTATGGCTGATGATCGGATCGGAATAGGCCTAATCAAACTTTTTGGTGTCTGTGAACAAGGTACGTATATCCCCGCTTCTCGCGCAGCCGATATGACGAATTTTTGCTGCTCATTGACTCGCCTCATGTTCACAGATACCACGAAGATGGCTACTTTACTCGTAGTTACTTAGTACAGTTTTATATTATTTAAAAAACATGCAGCTGAATAATATGGATATAATATTTGACTAAAAAATATTGTAACTATAATAGAATACGGCTAAAACTCACGTTATAATTATACGATCGATCCGCAAGGAATCCGACCAGTTTCGGAGTATTTAGTATTCCATCCTCAGGGAATACGGATCGACCGTATAATTATAACGTGAGTTTTAGCCGTATTCTGTTATAGTTATGATGAATAGTCACGGTAGTTTTAATGAAGTGATAAAAAATATTGGTTGGTAATGAAGTCGGTTTACGGTCGACAATTTTACTTGATAAGAAAACAAGTATCCTAACTGACAACGCAAGAGTAGGCTATTAGGTAGGTACTTGCCGACCGGTGTAAGATGAACTACAGTTCCTACTGTACTGTGTGTATAAGTGGTAGACTGGCAAATCTAGACATTTGCTGTAAAATACGCTTCTAACGCCCGGCGAAGGTCAAGCATATATGTCCCCTTGCGACAAAGAATCGCTAGTTTTTTGTCCCCCCGGCGAGATATTTCGAAGTAATACTTACACTTTATAGCTGTAGGAACCGTAGTAAATTGGTCTAATACGAGTATTATATACAATGTGTATGTCTACCGGTGTCGGAGCCTTAAGCGGTGACATATATGGCAAATTTTGAATAACTTTTACTGTGGGATCATCTCTGAAAACGCAGAAGAAATAGCTATTCCATACTTTTTGTCCAAAGTCTATAAAAAATCGTATGGAACAGCAGTTTTTTTTACGTTTTCAGAGTTGGTCCCATAGTAAAAGTTGATAAAAATTTGCCAAAGATGTCACCGCTTAAGGCTCCGACACAAGTAGACAAACACATTGTATAAGCTACAACAAAATATAATAATAATAATAATGCTTTATTTCAGACACTAATTGATCCATATAAATTACACAAGAATGTATATATATATATACTAATTTAAAAATTAATAACAACAAAATAAAATAAAATAAATTCTAGTCAACCTTAACTAGCCACATGTATCCATCGTCGGTACGTTTCGGTCTGCAACAGCCTGTCCGCTAGGCTTCTTATGATGACGTTTTTACACGTTTCAAGTCTGGACATAAACGCGGCTATTCTTTCGCTTCAAGAATCTACTCTCGCTTCCGCAAACATTCCCGAGGCGCTGCAACACCACTTCAGGCCCATCAGGTGCCTGAAGATGTTATTGTATGCTACTCGAATAGCGTTATGAGATTTCACGGTATATGACGTCCAGAGTTGACACGTGTAAAAACTCTGACAGAAAGATTTAAACAGCGTAATTTTCACATCAAGCGCGGCTCTGAAGAACTTCCTAGCAATCATATTGCCTACGACACATAAGGCTCGGCGCTGGCGCTCTATGTCGCTGTCGTCCTTCAGATTAGAGGTCACTATGTGTCCAAGGTACCTAAAACCATTCGCCATTTTTATTGTCTGCTTATTTAAGTAAACGGCCGGTACATTCTGGGGTCCCTTTCCCGACCTGAAGATTACCATCTCAGTACTACTTACTTAAGCTAAAACTACTACTATTGTATATTTCAAATAGATGTCTATTTCAAATAGATCTTTATAAACTGCGTACTATGTTATTGAAAGTGACCATGCAATACGCAGCTCTATCGTTGCTCCACATCTCACCGTCAACGTAGCGTCACGAATACTGCCCACTTTTAAACTCGCTATCTCTGAACAATAAACTCGAGTTTCAGCGACTCTGCCCCAATTCGACGAAATGAAAACGTGTAACAGTTCTATCTGTTATATGTTTTATCTACTAGCTTTTGCTCATGGCTCCGCTCGCGTAATATTTGATTTTTAGGTTTTCCCTTTGGAACCTTTTTGACCGACGAACTACCGGAGGAGGTATACAATTCGACGCGTATATTTTTTTTAATGTATAACCACGCATAACTTTTTTCATAGTAGTCCGATTTCAATAATTCTTTTTTTATTGGAAAGAGTATACTTCGAAATTAGTCCCATTTTAATTTTATCGAAATCGGCTGAGCCATTTTTGATAAATCAACAATAATGAGAAAAATGCTACGTCGTTCCGTGCGTAACATTTGCGATCTAGCGATGCGCTCCGGCTTCGCACAGGTGTAGTATATATATAAACATTTCTCTTGAATTACTCATTAAAAAAAAACTGCATCAAAATCCGTTCAGTAAATTTTTTTAAGTATGCAAAAAACTGTCACTATCCTTCACATATTACAACATTATATCACCTGTTGTATTTAGTATACGGGTTAGGTAAGTATGATTTCTGTTTTCGTAATTAGACATACTCATTTCTCAATTTTAGACAAAGCAACCTTTTATATTGTAGCAAATCTAACCAGTAACAAAATATAATAAAAAACTGGTCTCACCCAGTCGGATTGCGAGGTCGACTCTTTGCCAAATATATAAGAAAGAATTTTAGTCACGTGTACGTTAAAAAAAAGTTAAATCAAAAAAGCGTGGCCGGCCGACCATAAATAATTCTTTGAAACATCGCGTGTTTTGAGGACGAAAACGAAAACTGTCTATTTGGGAAATACTTTTAGCGAGTAATTTTTCATATTTTTTCACGACGATAAAAAAGGCCTCTCCAACCTTCCCTCCATTACCATGGCACAATAATTAATTATAAACGGGGGTGGTATGAACGGTCAGCTATACAATTAAGTTTTGGTCCTTGGTTTGATAAGTGATAGAAGCTTTTGGATCTATTTTAATATTCCATACTATAAAAATTACAACGCTGTGGAGAGTGATATGCTCGGAGTCTCTCTGCGATATCGAATCAGAAGTGAGGAAATCCGTAGAAGAACCAAAGTTACCGACATAGCCCAGCGGATTGGCAATTTGAAGTGGCAGTGGGCACGGCACATAGCGCGGAGGACTGATGACCGATGGGGTCGAAAAGTTCTCGAGTGGATACCACGTACCGGCAAGTGCAGCGTAGGACGTCCACCCACAAGGTGGACGGATGAGGTCATCCGTCCACCACATTAAGACCGCAGGATCGCGTTGTATGCAAGCCGCTTCTAACCGGCCTTATTGGAGATCCATAGGGGAGGCATATGTCCAGCAGTGGACCTTCCCTTCTTCTTACGGATGATGGATACAATACTAAAGGAAGTTTTCATTTGGTTCAATTTTGATAGGGAATGAGAACACCGAGGGAACTAAAAAGGTACTGAAAATTCATAATTTACCTCTAATGGGATCAAACGCAAAGCAATTAATTGCTTTGCATTATAATGGACAAATACTGCGACAAGAAAACATTGTACTCCTTGTTTGGACAGGAAGTGTAACAATTTGAAAACTTTTCAATCAACATATCAAAGATGAAGAAGTAAGTTAATTACGCTTGCCATGGTTTCCAGTGTGCCATTTAAACAGTTGGCATTAATTATAAACAGAGTAGAGGAATTAGGCGCGAGGTTGCGGGGCTTCCGAAGCCCCTATCCACTTACAGGCTTTGCGCGGTGAGCCGGCCATGTTCATAGCTTGTTGCTATACGCCACGGCTCTGTATTCAATTATAACTCGTTGCCAATATTATTGTGATAGGCATGGTGACTGGGTAAAAAATATCATTATTATGTTTAGTCCGTGAGGTCTATTACCAAAAAATAATGGACATGTATTTATTATTTTGTCAATGAAACAACAAATGGCAAATATAAACTTTGTCAAAGATTGGGAGTTGGGGTCGTGACGTCACGCGGAACTTTAACGGGCTATACCTTCATAATTTTTTGTTTAATTGACAAAATAATAGAATAGAATAGAAAACGCTTTTTTGTTCACACAATTTACAATAAAAAAATACAATATAATTAAAATAATGCGACAACCGGCGGTCTTATCGCTTAGAGCGATTTCTTCCAGGCAACCTGATTAAGAGAGGAAAGGATTATAGAGGAAGGTAAGGGACGGGGTGTACAATAATGGCGAATTAATTAAAACAAAAATGAATACATTTGAATAAAGAGTCATAAATATACATATTATATACATACATAATAATATACACAAGAATTTAATATTACAACAATAATAATGCATACAAAAACATACTATTACTTAAATAAAAAAATAATACATGTTTAATATTTTTTGACCGACGAACCACCGGAGGAGGTATACAATTCGACGCGTATATATTTTTTTTCATGTATAACCACACATAACTTTTTTCATAGTAGTCCGATGTCAATAATTATTTTTTTATTGGAAAGAGTATACTTCGATTTGGTCCCATTTAAATTTTATCGAAATTGGCTGAGCCATTTTTGATAAAGCAACAATAATGTGAAAAATGTTACATCGATCCGTGCATAATATTTGCGTTCTAGCGATGCGCCCCGGCTTCGCACAGGTGTAATATATATAAACATTTATCTTGAATTACTCTATCTATTAAAACAAACTGCATCAAAATCCGTTGCGTAGTTTTAAAGATATAAGCATACATGGGGACAGACAGCAGAAAGCGACTTTGTTTTATACTATGTAATGATTCTGTACACGGCTGAAGTCGGACATGCTATTTTTTGCGAAAAATAATTATTAATAATGTATATGACAGACTAATTATATTTTTTAGTCATCATGCACTCGTACCTCAGGTACGATCAGGTAATATACAACGTGTAACGGAAAGACTGTATACATACTGAAAGTACCAAATCAGATAACGGTCACAAACTAGATGGGAGCATGTTTAGCCGTGTAAGTTCGTTTGCTGATTTTTAATCTTTTTTTGAAAAACTAGTCATTTTTATGACTAATTCATATTTGCACAGCACTATCACACTAAACAGCTGTGAGGTCAATAACACGACCTTGCCCATCAAAATCAGACCACACCTCCTTGTTGTGACATGTTTGTTTACGTGCAAAAGATTTCTAGTCAGTCATATTTAATTTTTTTTAAAAGTGAATGTTGTTATTTTGGCTTGGAATTTCGAATACAGCATCTATATAAGGTATAGTATCAACCCACTTTTTATGTATACAGCCTTTCCGTTACACGTTGTATTTAAACCCAAACCAAACACTAAGAATCAAAATCAATCAATCAACGAGTCATATTCATAGTACATTGGCCTGGCTTAATTTAATCTTAACTGAATGATGCCCGTGTTTCATTCCAGTTTGAAAGTGCGCAAACACCACTTTAGTATTAAATAGAAATTCAAAAGCATCACCAATCCCTCAGCTTTAGCACAGATACAATAAGCCCAGATCTACCGCATCCTGCATCAGGCAGTTAGTATTCCGTCACTCCGGACTTCGCTTGCATTCTCTACGTGATTGTTTTACAACGCCCTATCTGATAGCAATGCATTTCAATATATTATACCGACGTCGGTCGTCGGTGTGACTGGCAGTGAGGTTTATTGTACTAGACAGTTCGAATTTTATCTAGATCAAGTGCATTTGTTTCTCATAAGTAAATTGTGAGAGGAATCTCTCACAGAATAAGGTTTATAGGTTTTATCCCTGAAATGTATCACTTCTAATGTATGGATTATTAAAAGTCTACACACTACAGTTGTAACAGAAGTTGGTATCTAATCTCGATTACATCAGCTTTCAAACAAAATAAAAAGAAACACTAAACTCAGGCAATTTGTTCAAGGACTGTGCTTTTACAGATACACACACGCATAGGTACAAACACACCTTTCTTTTTGAGGTCAGAGGTAAAAACCGGACAAGTGCGAGTCAGGCTCGCACACCGAGGGTTCCGAACAAATCTAGTAAATTTCACAAAATTGGGAAGTAAGTTGTTAAAATCTTTTTAATATAACCATCGACAAAAAAGTTTTTTTTTTTCACTTTTCTCGTCATACCTACATCGAAAATTACACATTATTAAAATAATTAAACACCTGTTTTAGCATTTGTTAATGAAGTTCTTTTATATGTTACCTTACATGATACGACTTACTCACTTTGATTTATGAACCCATATTTTGTGAATTTTGAGGCCCTATTTTTTTTTGATTTAAATAAAAATGTACAATTTTCAGACTTATTCCTATATGTGTGGGTACTTTGAGACAATGCTTCTCGCCAAATTTCATAGTTCGATGTCAACGGGAAATAACCTGTAGGTTTTGATTTTTGTGAGTGTCGACATATGCGGTTTTTTACGACATAAACGGCTCTAACTTTTTTAAACGATAACTGAAAAGTTTTTCTTTTACACAACTGCAGGAGGCTATAGATATACGTGTACAGTTTAAATTTCAACTCGATATCTCTACGCGTTCCCGAGATAAAGAGTCTTGACATACACACAGACGGACAGACGGACAACAAAGTGATCCTATAAGGGTTCCATTTTTTTCCGTTTGAGGTACGGAACCCTAAAAACTAAGTAGAGGCAAAGCATTGTGAAGAGAAAACTTTCTTTTTGTGATAAACATTTCAAAAATTGACGCGTTCGCAGGATTTGAACCTGCATCCTCTGGGACACCGGCCCAGATGCTTTGTCCAATTAAGCTAAATCGCGCCCTGCGAACCCGCCAAATTAGTGAGTGTTTATCATTTTTACCAACTACTGCATTGTTGGAAGCGCCATTTGTGAGAACTGCTTCAAACCAGTCAGTCACTTAATGTGAAATTATTAGAACTTCTTACCATTAACGAGAAATGACGCATTGCTTAATCAATGAAATTATTTTTCGCAGGGCGCGATTTAGCTTAATTGGACAAAGCATCTGGGCCGGTGTCCCAGAGGATGCAGGTTCAAATCCTGCGAACGCGTCAATTTTTGAAATGTTTATCACAAAAAGAAAGTTTTCTATACACCTAGTGTGTGAAGCACGATAAAAATAATTTCATTGATTGGCGACAGACTTCAAAATAGAAAATATTTGAAAATGGCGAATAAAGTAGTAAGTAGTAAAAGTTAGTAGTATCTTCACTCATATAAAACATGAGACATGGTGTCTCTTATTTTACATATACATGGGTATGAATATCTTACGGGCTACTGTAAAGGTGGCTATGATGATGACTGCAGGCCTCAAACAAATTGAAATATAAATAAGCATTTAAGTACAGTTAAATAGGTACTTTTCCAGAGATAACAAATGTTACGACGCCAGATATGGCACGTCGCAGCCCAATTCGGCGAAATAATGTCGCGTACGTGGGTCGCAGAACCCGGCTTTAACTGGAAAATATGTACCATAAAACAAATACCTAGAAACTAGATACGGGATAATTGTTCCATTTCCACGTTTTCTACTCGGGAATGAGACTTTTTGATCTAGGATTTCGTTTTATGATCTTTAGTCTTTGATGTCTTGTAAAGTGCCGTGATTTTGGTCCGCGGTATACGCGAATCTAAAAAAAACATTCAAGTTGATGACTGAAGGATTATTACTGTACTGTACGTTACCAGCCTTTTTAGTCCGCGGCTGAACATATGCCTACCCACGAATGGTAATTGCGTCATATCCATCACACTGGCCCCATACGAGTCGGTGCATTCACAGACGTCATCGAATTTCTTCTCGGGACGTATACAAGTTGCTTTACGATGTTTTCTTTCACCGAAAATCCAGTGCATCGGTGCAGTGGTGCGAAATTCCGTGTGTAACTTAGTAAACCAACCTTAGTAATGAAGTATCAGAACTTTTCTAAAAGCCTGTTTCCTGTAAAATTTCCATCAAGGCTCCAAATCAAAAGTCTTCACAAAAAAACATTCAAAACAAGCTATTCGATTGACATAAGAGTGTTAACTGAGACACGACGCTAACGTTAAGGACAGCTTCCATATTCTTTCAGTAGTAATGACGAGTACTCACGTCGATTTGGACCTTTGAACCGAGGACCTTCGCGAATAATTCATAAGAGCAGAATAAATGTACATCCCAGGCGGGAGTGGTCGGGCGCCCGGAATACTGAATGAGGGGCTTTCGACGCGTTTTGTCTAAGAAGTGTATCTTGATCGTTTGTAGTCGAGTGTTTTGATTTCCGCTGTCGAGTAACTACAGATTTTTTCTACTAAGCATATTGAACTTGATACATATTCGTTTCAGGTATCATATCCTTGCAGTTAATAAATGTACATCCCGGGCGGGAGTGGTTCGACGCATTTTGTCTAAAAAGTGTTTCTTGATCGTTTGTAGTAGAGTGTTTTGATTTCCACTGTCGTGGAACTACAGCTCGCTACTAATGAGCATATTTTACTTGATACATATTCGTTTTAGGTATCATATCCCTGCAGTTGATAAATGTACATCCCGGGCGAGAGTGGTTCGACGCGTTTTGTCTAAAAAGTGTTTCTTGATCGTTTGTAGTCGAGTGTTTTGATTTAGACTGTCGTGGAACTATAGCTCCCTACTACTGAGCATACTTTACTTGATACATATTCGTTTTAGGTATCATATCCCTGCAGTTGATAAATGTACATCCCGGGCAGGAGTGGTTCGACGCGTTTTGTCTAAAAAGTGTTTCTTGATCGTTTGTAGTCGAGTGTTTTGATACAGATCTTCTCTACTTTACTAATGAGCATAATTTTACATGATACATATTCGTTCCACCCATAGTATAGTGTCAACTGCTGTAAATAAATGTACAATCCCGGGCCGGAGTGTTTCGACGCGTTTTGTCTAAAAAGTGTTTCTTGATCGTTTGTCGTCGAGTGTTTTGATTTCCGCTGTCGTGGAACTATACCTCTTCTCTCTAATGGACGTGATATATTACTTGAAACATAATTGACTATTACGTAAATGGTTAACCTTAGGCTACAAGAAAAATATTTTTTTCATAGCCTGAGGTGTCCACATGTTTTCCGTTTTTCGAATCTATGTCATCATCGACAAACATCGACAAACATAGTAATTACCTTGGTAATAATAAATACATAAAACCGAACAACCCAATACAGGACAGAGGCTAACCAGGGTGACATAAATCACTGTTAAACAAGTCACAGCCAGTACTTACATGGTATTTGAACACAGCCTGTGGCCAACCAATCAATTACCGGCCCTCTAGTAACTATTGGGAATCTGTGTCTTAGACCCGTACAGGCTTTTGTGTATTCGGGGGCGCACATTAATTATGTGAGGCATTTATTTTTACCGACTTCCAAAATGGAGGAGTTACTATGTTCGTCTGTATGTTTTTTTTTATTTATATTCATCGATATTTGTGTCAATAGTGAACCGACTTAAAAAAACATTTATATCTCGAAAGAGTGTACTTTCGAAGTGCTCCCATTGAAATTTTATCGAAATCGGCTGAGCCGTTTTTGGGAGATCATCAATAATTCAATAATTACTACATGGATAACACATCGATTCGTGCGAACTATCCGATTTCGATAATTATTTTTTTTAATGGAAAGAATATACCTACTTCAAAATTAGTCCCTTTTAAATTGTATCGAGATCGGCTGAGCCACTTTTGATAAATCAACAATAATATGAAAAATGCTACATCGTTCCGTGCTAAATATTCACGGATTCTGTATACGGTTGGAGTCGGTCATGACATTGTTTGCAAACAGTTATTATCATTTTTATGCTATCCCATGGGCACATTTTATTTTTCTGGGATAAAAAGTAGCCTATGACATAATTCGTCTTTCAAACTAAATAATTTTATGTTTGTACCAAAAATGAAGTCAATCTATTGTTTTAATAAAATAACAAAACACTTTCCGATTTACCTACATTATTAGTAAAAATAACGTTTTCAAAAACGTCTGCTTCTAGGGTTACGGTTACCATCCAAATCTAACTGGGTCAGCCAGGTCATCTCAATAGGGGATGAGGGGTTGTAAAATTTCCAAAATCACCTCACGTAAGTAATTAATGAACGTTCCTTTCTGTTCGGTGGTCACATTGTATTTAACTGATAACTATTCTGTGGTCTGGTGACATAGAAACTGGCGAGCATTCTGCGGTCCGGCCACATAGTACATATCGTGTATTCTGTGGTTCCGTCACATTGTAACTGTTGTGTATTCTATGGTCCGGAGGCTTAGTAACTGTTGAGTATGTAATGCCACGGATTCAGGTGAAGCCGCAATGTCAATAGGCGCGGAGTAGGGGCAGCCACTTACCTAACAGATTGATTTAGCTCTCCCGAAGGATTTCCGGGAAGAGTTTTACATCTGAACAAGGCTTCTTGTCGCTTTGTGGATTATAAAACGTTTTAGTAAGATTACCATTTTTGAATTTTAGAACAGGTATTTCTTTTTAGAGTTCCGTACCCAAAGGGTAAAAACGGGACCCCATTACTAAGACTCCGCTCCAAAGGGTAAAAACGGGACCTTATTACTAAGACTCCGCTCCAAAGGGTAAAAACGGGACTCTATTACTAAGACTCCGCTCCAAAGGGTAAAAACGGGACCCTATTACTAAGACTCCGCTCCAAAGGGTAAAAACGGGACCTTATTACTAAGACTCCGCTCCAAAGGGTAAAAACGGGACTCTATTACTAAGACTCCGCTCCAAAGGGTAAAAACGGGACCCTATTACTAAGACTCCGCTCCAAAGGGTAAAAACGGGACCCTATTACTAAGACTCCGGTGTCCACCTGTCTGTCAGTTTGTCACCAGGCTGTATCTCATGAACCGTTATAGCTCGAGAGTTGAAATTTTAATAGATGATGTATTCCGATTGCCGCTATAACAACAAATAACAGAATAATATAATTATTATTGGGGGTTCCCATACAACAAGCGTGATTTTTTCGCCGATAGGCTCCCATGCGGTACCGATGACCGGTGGCCGATTTTATTTCACTTTGCTTCTCCAAAGATTCCAGGGTCCGTGTCCTTTATTACGTTTAATTTTACAATAGTTACCAGAAGACTATACAAGAATATAATCTTAACCTAAGTTAGTTCAAATAGTTTCGGTGCATTTCGTGAATGCCACGATTCAATCCGGCGATTTCCGATACCATTGCGTTCAAATATTACTATCGTAAATACGATTATAGCGCTCATAACGTAGTTTGGCTAGGTGTTTGTCACCGATCACCTAAGTTAAACAACGTTCGGCACGGTCAGTCTTCAGATGGGTGGTATTTTCAACTGAGCGCTACCTTGGCTCGGATGACACGTTAAATTGTAGGTCTCGGTTATGCCAACCGTTTAGCCATTTCAGAATACTTCAGGCGGCTTAAAAACGCTGGGCAGCTACCCGGCCTTTACAAACTTACTGTACTGTACTGTACTGTACCAGCCTTTTTTTAATAGTCCACTGCAGGACGTAGGCCTACCCACAAACTTACTTTACTTTTTAACTGACTTAAAAAAACTAGGTTTTCAATTCGTCTGTATGGTTTTTAGGGTTCCGTACCTAAAACGAAAAAAAAGGAACCCTTATAGGATCACTTTGTTGTCCGTCTGTCCGTCTGTGTGTATGTCAAGACTCTTTATCTAGGAACGCGTAAAGATATCGAGTTGAAATTTAAACTGTATACGTATATCTATGGTATCTTGCAGTTGTGTAAAAGAAAAACTTTTCAGTTTTCGTTTAAAAAAGTTAGAGCTGTTTATGTCGTAAAAAGTCGCATATTTCGACACTCACAAAAATCAAAACCTACAGGGTACTTTCCGTTGACATAGAACTATGAAATTTGACAAGAAGCATTGTCTCAGAGTACACATATAGGAATAAATCTGAAAACTGTACATTTTTATTTAATTCACCAAAAAATAGGGCTTCAAAATTCACAAAATATGGGTTCAAAATTCAAAGTGAGTAAATCGTATCATGTAGGTATAGAGATTTTAACAACTTACTTCCCAATTTTGTGAAATTTTCTGGATTTGTACGGAACCTTAGGTGTGCGAGCCTGACTCGCACTTGTCCGGTTTTTTGTATGTATGTTATGCCATTACTCCGCTAATTATGAACCGATTTTGATGATTCTTTTTTGTTAAGCAGATCATTCTTCAGAGTGTCCCATATAAATGTTTTCGCAATCGGCTGAATCGTTTTTGATAAATCGAGAATAATGTGAAAATTACTACGTCAACGATACATTGATCCATGCGAATTATACGAATGTCGATCGACAAGAATCGGTTGGTGAACAAGAGGATCGTGATTCGCGAGTCGTCCACCGTTTTCTGTAGAACATCGAGATAATTTTCGGTACATTTTTGATAAAATTTACGTTCTGATTTCGGTACTTCTTTTCTTATAAGAAAGAATATACTTTGAAGTTGATACCATTTAAATTTAATCGAAATCGGCTGAGCCATTTTTGATAAATCAACAATAATGTGAAAAATGCTACATCGATCAGTGCGAAATATTCGCGAATTCTGTACACGGTTGAAGTCGGTCATACCATTTTTTGCGAAAATTATGTATGGCCAAGTTGGTGCCTAACGATTGCCTTAATAATAAGCTCATTAAATAACTCCAGCTTTAGAACAAGCAACAAGTGTCATCAAATCCTAAATTCATTAGCGAGGTTTGCTCCAGTTGTTATCTAATCGCGTTCGTATGACGTCAGCGTCCGCTTATAGCGGCGGCTTTGATCCGGCCCGCTGAGCCGCGCGGACCCCGTTAGCGGCCAAATGTATGAAAATATACAATCGCAGTGCGGGAAGCTGGCAGCGAGTTCGATTCAAAGAAGCGAGGCGCGAGTACGAATACTTACGAACAAGTATTTGTATTGCCATCGAAAAAAATTGGTATGACATTTGATTCACCCTATCGCGCGTTAGAGGCACAAAATTTTGAAAGGTGACGTCCACAAGTGGTGTATTATTCAGAGAAAAATCTAACCAAGATGATATATACATCATTTGAACACTTGTTTTATGGGCTTTTCAAAAATGTTTAATTTAGAACTTTTCATCCCTCAATTTTGTTTTTATTGTGAAAAATAAATTGAATGAATAATAAGAATACAGCTTTTAATTTTTTCTAGTTTGGCAATAATAAAGTGCATCTTTCGTTAGTTTACTTGCATTCGTAGCTGATTCTTCCACATTCATCTCTTAATTTGCTAAAATTATAAATTATAACCTACCAGTTACCAGTGACCAGTTAGTAGTAGGTACAATGTGACAAATTAAACACTTAAAAACTGTGTCTAATTGGTAAAAATGCTTTTATTTAACAATTTGGAGGTTACTTATCAGGGTTGCTAAAGATACTACCTATTCAAAATATCACAAATAAAATCAAAATCAATTTTAAAAAAATCGGAGGGCTCTTTTTGTTTTAAACTGATGTAACCGACTCAGAAAATTCAGATTATGAGTATACCAGCCTCCATACATTTTGTAGACGTGTCCTTTAAAATGTAAAACGCGTGTAGCTCACAAAACTATTGTTCAAACCAATCGGCACCGACTGAATGCTGGAGCGCGTTTGTCCTACAATCATTAGTAGACCCCGAGAGAGCGCTTGTGGAATCTCATGTGAAGAGCGGCACTGATTTTATCCACCATTGAGATTTTCCTGTTTTGTCAGAAAGGAACAAAGCTACATTTTCTTTATTTTAACCGACTTCCAAAAAGGAGGAGGTTTTATGTTCGTCAGTATGTATTTTTTGTGTACGTTCATCGATATTAACACCAATTGTGGATCTATTTAAAATGCCTTTTTAAGTACGAAAGGGTATACGTCTGAGATGGTCCCATTTAAATTTTATCGTAATCGGCTGAGCCGTTTTTGAAAAATGAACAATAGGCTTAATATTGTCCACATCGATTCAAACTATTCGAATTTAGTACACGATGGAGATCGGTTTCGCCCTTTTTTTATTGAAAAATAATTATTAATATACCTATAGTCGCTTGTCAAGTCATGCGCTATCCTCGTCGATTTCAGTGTTGCAAGTTTACATCCGAACGTAAAAAAAGTAAAGTAAGTTTAACTTGTACGGAGATGACTAGGAGGTATACGGAACTTTACGGATTCTCCATAAAATCTGTCAAAGGTCCGTAAGTTTATTTTTTTTATAATCACCTTTCAAGATTCAATTTGTTATTTCATGTTTCTAAATTCAGTAGTGCCACGGGTAATGGCCAAGCTCACGGGTAATTAGATTGTATAGACTAAGCAGACATAGAAAATTAATCGTGCCACGGGAGAGAGAAATTTCCTTTGGCACTACTGGTTGAGCCAAGAAGTAGAGCCACGGGGGACAGACGAGTCAGAGCCGTTCAAAAATAAAAAATAATGCATCAGTGCAGGTTGGTACACAACTACACACGCGCCAAAGAATTCTTTTCGTAAGTATGCAAGTTGCGTTACCATGTATTCCTTCACCGAAAAATCAGTGATGTGAAAATATGCACATAAATATTATATACCTCACTTGTACAGGACTGGGATTTGAACTCTCGACCTAACAATTAATTGTAAGACGAGCATTCCCACAGACAGAATCATACATTTTATGAAAATGCTTTTTCTGTCACCGCTGTCCGCTTATGGAATGCCTTACCTGTCTCTATTAGAACTTCACAGTCACTGCACATTTTTAAGGAAAGAGTGAAAGGTTTTTATCTTGATCAGTGTTCAAAATGATGAAATTGCGTCTTTTCTCTCTTTTCTCTTGTTACTTGTCTGTTTTATATCCTTTGTTTGCTACTTCCATCTTAGCCTTTGTCTCTCTTTTCCTTCTCAATATTATTATTAAGTATGTATTATATTATATTATTATGTATGTATGTTTATTTATATTTTTGTAGTATTTATTTATTTATTTTTTACATTTATGTTATTATTAGATTGGTACCTCCCATTTATACTCTTGTTTGTGATCTCTTTCCGTTCAGTGGTTGCCTGGTAGAGATCGCTATCAGCGATAAGGCCGCCATTTGTGGCACTAATTTAATTTAAGATAAGTTAAGTATCTATTTTGTACTTAGTGCACACAATAAAGAGTTCTATCTATCTATCATACCTACAAGTCGGCGGTTGTGAAGTTAGCGTCAAGCTGCGCAATATCCCCCCGACCGCCTAAGCAATAGCAATCGTTTATAACTTCATTTTAGTCATTTGGCACCGCCTATGTGACGTTAGTTATCAATTGCTTTGTGCAGATTGCGAAAGCAATCATTGAATGAACAACTTTGATGTCTAACGTCACATAGGCGGTGTCAAATGACTAAAATGAAGTCATAAACGATTGCTATTACGATTGCTATTGCTTAGGCGGTCGGGGGGCCGATCCTGGCTGAAGTTCACATAAAGCTGCGCGTTGCTTGGGTTTTGTACAGCTTGTAGCTAACTTCATATTCGCCAGCTTGTGTGATTCGGCCCATGCTAATAACATCAATGTTTTTCCGAAAATTTCCATTAGTTGGGCTTTCTCATAGGGTGTGCAAAAACGAGAGTATGACAAACTAGTATGACCACGAGGAAACACCCTTTTTTAGGGTTCCGTACCTCAAAAGTAAAAAACGGAACCCTTATAGGACCACTTTGTTGTCCGTCTGTCCGTCTGTGGGTATGTCAAGACTCTTTATCTCGGGAAGGCGTAAAGATATCGAGTTGAAATTTAAACTGCATACGTATATCTATGGTCTCTTGCAGTTGAGTAAAAGAAAAATTTCTCAGTTATCGTTTAAAAAAGTTAGAGCCGTTTATGTCGTAAAAAAACCGCATATTTCGACACTCACAAAAATCAAAACCTACAGGGTACTTCCCGTTGAAATAGAACTATGAAATTTGGCGAGAAGCATTGTCTCAAAGTGCACATATAGGAATACGAGTAAATCTAAAAACTGTACATTTTTATTTAAATCACAAAAAAATAAGTACTCAAAATTCACAAAATATGGGTTCAAAATTCAAAGTGAGTAAATCGTATCATCATTTTCTGGATTTGTACGGAACCCTCGATGTGCGAGCCTGACTTGCACTTGTCCGGTTTTATTTTTTTTTCGAAAGAGCTCTTTGCAATAAATTGTGGCTTGTTTGTGGCACATCAAGTTTAACCTAACTGCTGAATAACAAATAAATCTACTCGATCCGGTACAATTTCCGATGATTTCCAACAGTTTAAGCCACTAATGCATATGTAAATAAGCACCGAATTCGTTAATTTCCGTATTTCGTGCTAAAATATTCGTTGCAACCACCTAATTTAGGCGTAAAACATGCTGGATACCGCTATTACATAAATTAGCGACCACTAACCGACCGCGCTGTATTTTTAACCGACTTCCAAATGGAGCAGGTTCTATGATCGTTTGTGTGTATTTTTTTTTGTGTATGTTCATCGATATTTTCGCCAATTGTGAACTGCATAAAAAAAAAACTTTTTTTTAGTTTGAAGAATTATAGCTTAAGGTGGTCCCATTACATTTTTATTGAAATCGGTTGAGCCGTTTTTGAAAAATCAACTATAATATTAAAAACTGTTTACATCAATTCAAGCGAACAATTCGAATTTTGTACACGATGAAAGGCGGTTTTGTCATTTTTTGCGATAAACAATTATGTCTTGAAATATTTTACAGGGTTTTATTATTTTGTATTTTACTGACTATTGCCATAATTTTGTCAATTCCCGATTCATGAATCTATTATACCTACATATATTTGTTAAATTATTTTTGACCAAAAATGGCATAACCAGCCGTGAATCAGAACAGTTCACACGAATCGATATGTAGGTGTCATCAACGTAGTAATTACTACATTACTGTTGATTTTTAAAAACCGGCTCAGCCGATTTCGATGATTTAAATGGCACCTCTGAAGTTTGATCTACCAAACAAATAAATATTCGTCAAAATCGGTTCATAATTTACGGTGTAATCGCTTAATCGCTCATCCGTCCACCTTGTGGTTGGACGTCATTCACTGCTCTTGCCAGTACGTGGTCTCCACTCGAGAACTTTTCGACCCCATCGTTCATCAGTCCGTGGTATGTGTCTTCCCACTGCTATTTCAACTTGCCCATCCACTGGGCTATGTAACGTAACTTTGGTTCTACTACGGATTCCTTTTTTCTTGATTCGATCTCGCAGAGAGACTCCGAGCACAGCCTAATAGCATTTCACCTCTATTGTAGGTCCCGGTTGTTTTAACCGTTTAGCCATGTCAGAGGCCTTCAGGCGGCCTAAAGACTCTGACACCAGGGCTAGCCACCCGGCCTATACGAACTTACTTACTTACCTCTATTTATCAAAACATCCAGGGTCAACCGTGTCGTCTAATAGTGATCGATCCAAATCACCCCTAAAAGGATTAGCGACCCCTAATGCAGGCTTTTCATCAAGTATGCAAATCTGTACCCGGCCGTTGAAAACTAATACCAGCTAATAGGTATAAGCACGTGATTTCAGCTGTAAGGGTTCGAAGAGGCTGTATAAGAGTAGTTAGGGGAATATTATAGAACAAGATAGTGTTCATAGTTTTTTTTTACTATGGAAACTAACGTGGTTTTTAAATTTTTTTTATACTTTATACAAACGACTTGAGAAAGATCGCCGAACGCGATCTAAACTATAGTCTATCCGTGCGCGTGAGTTCAGTCCCGTTATACACATAAAGTATAAAAAGGTGGTAGTAAAGGTAGTTTAGAAGGGGTGGTTTGACAATATGCAGATCATCTGCCGTCCGCAGGATATAGAGCTGCTTACTATAAAATCAACGTTTTTGATTAATTATCAAAAAACAGGGATTTCTTTGCCTGAAATGCGTGCTTCTTGATAACGTTTTTTTTTAATTATGGCTCATTAACCGTTTTTTAGGGTTCCGTACCTCAAACGGAAAATACGGAACCCTTATAGGATTACTTTCTTGTCCGTCTGTTCGTCTGTGTGTATGTCAAGACTTTTTATCTCGGGAACTCGTAAAGATATCGAATTGAAATTTAAACTCTATACATATATCTATAGTCTCTTGCAGTTGCGTAAAAGAAAAACTTCTCAGTTATCGTATAAAAAAGTTAGAGCCGTTTATGTCGTAAAAAACGCATATTTCGACACTCACCAAAATCAAAACCTACAGGGTACTTCCCGTTGACATAGAACTATGAAATTTGGTGAGAAGCACTGTCTCAGAGTACACATATAGGAATAAATCTGAAAACTTTACATTTTTATTTAAATCACAAAAAATAGGGCCTCAAAATTCACAAAATATGGGTTCAAAATTCAGAGTAAATCGTATCATGTAAGGTATCATATAAAAGAACTTCATTTGCACATGCTAAAACAGGTTTTTATTTATTT
Organism: Hypomecis punctinalis; assembly: GCA_949316475.1. NCBI lineage: Eukaryota > Metazoa > Arthropoda > Insecta > Lepidoptera > Geometridae > Hypomecis > Hypomecis punctinalis. The sequence goes on from OX438807.1 coordinate 7,700,783, forward strand.
TATAATTATTGTGATTAATGTGTTTATACGGAACCTTCGATGTGCGAGCCTGACTCGCATTTGTCCGGTTTTTTTTAAAATTAAATGTGTGCTACAAGGTCGCGGCATATAAGTCTAGCGCTGAGCTAAGTTTGGAGGGGATGGCTGCGCATGGGTTTAGTATGGCGGTCACCATGCGCAGCCACCCCACAGTACCTACTCTCAGCGCTAGACTTACGTGCCGCTGCCTGTACTTGATAACGAAGAAAAAAATTAGCAATTTTAACGGTTGTAGATGGCGCCGGTGCTTCAAAAATAAAGTAATAACTTTTGAAAGTAAAGCAATTGAATGAATTCTGACAATAAATTGAATGAATTCCCAGCGCCAGCGGCCACCGGACCGGAAACATCGTCTAATGCAGCGGACCACATTCCCGATCACAATTCCTATTTAACATTTTCCCGATGGAAATTCCTGTTCTGCCGTTCGTAAGATATAGCGCCGTTAACTATAAATTTTTGAGTTTTGGAAAAAAGTCAATGTCTTATTTTTAAAATGGAACTGTCTTAACTCTAGACTGTCTAAAGCAGTGGTCGTCAAACCGCGGCCGTATTTGGTGGGGCCCGCGCTTAACTGTTAAACTACTAAAAAGATAATAACATCGCGCTAGCTACATACGCGTACAATTAAAATATACTCCGAGTATAGTCTAGCTAGGTATACCTAAAAATACCGAAAAAAAACATTCACGTTCACTGCACTCCGCGTATATAAAAAGTAAAGTGGTCTGCTTTGTTGCCTGTTTGAAATTACTGATAATAAAAACATAACAAAACTGAGGCTCACTGCGTTCGCACATAATAATAGCAGTGGGGTCTGCTTTGCTCATATCTGTTGTCGCTCGCTGCGCTCGCGCATCATAGCGCTGACTTAGTCTGCTTTGCTCATGTCTGTTTTGAAATTACTGAATAACCCTAAAAAAAATTCGCGCTAGCTTCGCTCGCGTATATTTTTGGCCTTGGCATGGTCCGATGGCAGCGCGGTAGCCTAAAACAACGCGGGCTAGTATGTTATAATCAAATTTATCAGTGTGCGGCCCGCAGTCATACTTCGCACTGTCCTATGTGGCCCTTGACCAAAAAAGTGTGACGACCACTGGTCTAAAGCCAAAGTCAAAGTCAAAGTCAAAATTTCTTTATTCCGTAGACACAATACAGGCACTTGGAATCGTCTAGTTACAATTTTTAAAAGTTCAACTTAATTAAAGCAAGGGGAAATTAACCAAATTTTCAAACAAAAATAGCGGGGAATTTTCCTAATTATTTTGTGTGCTACCTGACAACGAAGACAGATATCCAAGATTCAAAACCACATAAAAATAGAACTTTGGAAGAACTTTCTAACTAACAATTTACTTTACAAGAATTATCAAAAATGACTGAATAAAACAATGAAATTCTGTTGGTTTGTCTATATCAAAAATCGTAAAAGTTATCAAAAATCTGAAAATACAGATCGATAGAGATTTTATAGCAAGCGTATGTCAAAATCGTTTATATGCCAGATAGCGGCTTTTTACCTTGGACGGCTGTATTTAACATTCAACGAGGCTTTCGGGAACATTGGACCGAATAGAAAAGAATTTATGTCACGAAAACACGATTGGACGTACTGCGCGAAGTTTGGAAGAAACAATCCGAGTGCTTATTGAGTGAATACTGATTTTTATTGGAGTGGGCAACTTTTGGAGAGTTGTTTTTGGATTTTAAACACGTTTCCAACTGTAGATGACATGCGGCAAACTCGTGATCGGATCCTGCCTGCGGGTCGTTGGCTTGCTCGTGGTCACGGTAATGGTATCTTTACAGTATTCCGTCTTAACGCGAATCGTACCTACGCGCCTCGGAGTTCAGTATACACTAGGTACACTAAAGGTGGGCATTCACGATCGCGCCATTTGGCGTGGCTCCAAATGACTTAAGTCAAATGGATGGACGCCAAACACGGTCCCCATTCATGATCACTCCAATTTTCTTTCATTTACGTGTTTGACTGACTGGGTCGATAGACGGTGTCATGAGCTCTGATTCCAAAGAAGAACTTTTACTTTGTGCAGCTGCTGTTTTCCAACATATGATTAGTCAAAAATAACTAATAAGTAAGCGTGCGACTTACCTACCAGGCAGGCAGCCCTAGCGCGTGTTACGTACTGCAAGGCCACACGGGGCTGTAGGTAGTCATTTCAAGGACAGGGCCGAGTCGCAATACTTTATAGATACTATTACAGGGTCGTGATATAATACACTTAAGTGTAGTAATTTGATCAAGAAATTATTTACATTTAAATGATTTTCTCCCAGTCTACTAAGACCCGAGTTCATCAACAGATGTTTACTTTATTAACCGTTCGTTAAGTCTTAAACGGCTCGTTAACGAAATTTTGCTGTTCACCAAGTAATAACCGTTGTTTAAATACAGTAATCGCACGTTTAAACGACGTCGTCAACCTTGTTTAACCAATGGTTACCCATTGCATTACCGGCATTTGCCATAAAAATAAAAGTGACACGAAACGTTTACGAAACTAGCCTAACAAGGATTACATTTTGTAGGATAATAATAGTACCCGACTGTTTTTGAAAGCGTTTGGGTGAAAGCAAATGTTTCCGGACGGAATGTCATTTTTTTATAGTAGTATAATATCATTCATTCACGAGTCATTCGCTCAAAAACGTTTGATTATCTAACCCCTGGTTATCTACAGATGATGAACACCAAAAAAGCGAAACTTGTGTCGTTAATTTTTAACCGAACGTTTGCGTAAACATCGGTTATGTTGCATTTGATGAACTCCAGCCTTAGCCACGCAATTGCGCCTTTAGTCTCAAATTACTATCAAACAATCCTAACTCTAGACTAAAATATGACTAACACTCGTCTTTTATAAACAGTTTAGCAAATAATGACGGAAAATTTAGTTGACAAATAGCATGGACGTCGGCCCATTGTCTACCTCTTGTTTTTCTTACTATCCAATAAATAAATAAAAAAAAATGTTTGCCGAAATTGATTAATTAATAATAGTATAAATTGTAGTTAAGATTTAATAAGTTAAGTTTAATGAATAGTGTAACAGTTAAGTTAAAGTTAATTTTAAGTAATAGGCATATAATTATTTACCATGTTAAAATTCATAAGTATAACAATAAAGGCTTTTTATTTTATTTATTAATTAACACCTAGATTGACTAAAAAACTGTATATATTGTTTCCGCGTACCCGGTTAAAGATATCTCTTAAGAAAGACTTAGTGCATTTTCGAATATTGTTTCCTCTAGGTAGTCTCTGGACTATATCCATTTATTTATGAGTCATAAGACATCCGCTGCTGGATAAAGATTTCCTCTATAGATCGATAGTAAGATCGGCACCGGAAAGCGCAGCGTAGGACGTCTACCGACAAGATAGTCAGACGACTTGATTAAAACTGCAGGAACCAGCTGGATGCAAGCCGCGGATAACGTAACCCAAGCTATAAGGGTGGAAAAAAATCATTAGATAATATTCTTCTTCTTCGTGTCGATGGTTCTAAGGTGATTGATCTATCTAGATAAGCTTTGCCCAGTGGTTTGCGACTGCTACTCCAGGAGAGGTGGCCTCCACTAAATCGTTCAGTGTGCAGGTGTAATATAATTAAATAATATTTAAAACACTAGAACCCAAAATTAGGTATTTTAACACGAAAAATACCGGCATACAGACTCGCACACAGAACACGATCCAAACTAAGACATCGGGGCTATTCCTATGAGATATCTAAGCTTACGAGCTGTCCTTTGAACACATTTTCATTTTCGGAATGCCCTGGGCTTCCCGTCAGTCACTCTTTTTAGGGTTCCGTACTCAAAGGGTAAAAACGGGACCCTATTACTATTTACTTGTAATAGAAAAATACTATATTTTTATTATTACGCTGTGGACTTCCGAATGCGAAAAACCTATAAAGGCCAGCCAGAGTACATAGTCCATCCTTCAAGGATTGCAAGAGTAGGTAGTCTATGTTCTGCATACGAGGCTGAGATGACTGTACAAAAGAGGAATAATATTTACCAATGTTTTCCATGCCAATTTCAATCACGTATGTCTCATTTTTGGCATGGTACCTACTGTCTAAAAGAGCTCGTGAAAATTATTCAAAAGCGACTGCGGATGGGTACATTTGTGCTCAATTTTAGCAGCGAACATTAAATAATAACTAATCAAACAGGAATTTCAATTTCCACATGAATAGGCCTTGCCACGCGTAGGTAGGCGTTATGATATCAAAGCAAACCCTCCCATCAATCAGATCTTATCTTAATATAGCTGATCCAATTTGGGATAGTAAGTATTAAAACGTATTGAAACGTAACTCTCCATAACTAAAATATACAAAAATCCTACCACCTACACGTTTCTCAACACAGGTGGATAAAAAATACAAGACGCTTTTCGTAGTTACAATAGCGTATTGGGATTTCGAAGCCTTTATCCTAAAGCGTAGCCTAAATCCTAGTTTCGCTGGAATAAAAAATACGACCGCCATTTTGTAACATATCTACGCTATTTTTCGTGAATTCGCTAGACGATACTTTCGTGTCTTGAACGCGAATTGTTGAATAATACAGTATTTTCAGCATTTAGAAAAATGGCACGGAGAGAATTACTTCTACGGGTACGTTCGTATTTATTTTACTAGATAGATACACTCATGATTATTTGTCTAGATCTAGAGCAGTGATTCTCAAAGTTGTCCGGGGTACGACCTATATAATACAAGTTTCCTGTACCAGCCTTTTTTTTTAATAGTCCACTGCAGGACGTAGGCCTACCCACGAAGGGTGATTGGGCCATATCCACCACGCTGGCCTAGTGCGGGTTGGTGGATTCACATACGCCATCGAATTTCTTCTACGGACGTATGCAGGTTGCCTCACGATGTTTTCCTTCACCAAAAAGCCCCAAGGAATTCATTGGTACGGGATCGGGATTTGAACCCACGACCTCACGATTGTAAGGCGGGTGTCATTACCACTAGACCACCACGGCGTATATAATACAAGTTTACAAACTTGGAACCACCTCTAGGAAATTTAACCGTATCCAAAATGAAAAAAGGTCTGACAAAGCTTTAAATTAAAAAAAACACGAGTTGCACTCCGAGAGCGTCGGCAGAAGTGTAAACTTGAACATATAAAGTACTATAATCTATGTGGTAAAATACAATATCACACACGCACACTCGCGCAAGCGCCCTGCGCTGTTTTACGAATTTTCGATCAGGTCACGTGTCCTGACGTGAGTTTAACATTTTTTACCCATTCCAAAAAGCGCACAACGCCGCTAAAAAGTTTCCAATTCTAAAATTACTTAATTAAACATAACTACATAAATTCAACGGAAGGATAAGATGTTTCCTATGTTTCGCCATTACAGTTTTTTACATCAACTTCAACTTTACTTTTAATCGCAGTGAGTTTGATTAGTCCAAATTGATTGGAATGTTGTTCTACTGGCAGGACCCACTCTATATTTGCTCGCGACCCACTGGTGGGCCGCCATATCGCTAAGAGGCCAATGTGACATTTGATCAGTAGTTCAAGTGTCAATTATGTTTTACGATGTCGTTGATTACATAGCAGTTTTTATGCGTATTCGACGCCATCTTGTTGTATTAATCTTATTTTTCTACTTTAAGTCATTAATACCTCTTTCATTATTCGTAGCACTAACAACAGTTGCTATTTTTGGATTATTGTCACTCATAGTTTGGGAAACTCTGATCTAGAGAGTAGAGCAAAAGACAGACCAAGCAGTGTCAATAAAAGACGTCCTAGTTTTATGTACGGAGACATCTAAGCAAACTTAGAGTTTACCTAGGTACGTCCGTTTACGAGTAGGTTAGCTAACAATAACCAAACGTTAGTTGGCAATAAAAGTGACTTACCGACTTAGCTTCTACCGTGGACGACGAAATATTAATAATTCTACTCGTAACTAGCTACTAGGTTCTTAAAAATTCACTCATTGGCCAGGTACACAAATGACATAGCGTAGGCCATGGAATATGTATAGTCATAGCTTTGTGCTTTTTTGTGACACCTATACAGAGTGTATCCCAGGACGACGTACATATTCTGGGATATCATTTTACTAATCAACTTTTACTATGAGGCCAAACCCGAAATCTCGAGAAAAAAAAGTCAACTATTCCACACAAATTTGTCGGCAGTCGACGATCTATTTGTATGTACAGTTGTTTTTTTTTTCGCGATTCTCATAGTAAAACTTCCTCGTATTAATGAGTGCCTAATGATACTTTAGAATAAGTTAGTCGTCCAGAAAACAAGCAAAAACCAGACAAGTGCGAGTCAGGCTCGCACATCGAGGGTTCCGTACAAACATATTGTTAAAATAATTAAAAACCTGTTTTAGCATGTGCTAATGAAGTTATTTAATATGATACCTTACATAATATGATTTACTCACTTTGAATTTTGAACCCATATTTTGTGAATTTTGAGGCCCTATTTTTATGTGATTTAAATAAAAATGTACAGTTTTCAGATTTATTCCTATATGTGTACTCTGAGACAATGTTTTTCACCAAATTTCATAGTTCTATGTCAACAGGAAGTACCCTGTAGGTTTTGATTTTTGTGAGCGTTGAAATATGCGTTTTTTTACGACATAAACGGCTCCAACTTTTTTTTACGGTAATTGAGAAGCTTTTCTTTTACACAACTGCAAGAATTCATCGGTTTACGTATATAGTTTAAATTTCAACTCGATATCTTTACGCGTTCCCGAGATAAAGAGTCTTGACATACACACAAACGGACAGACGGACAACAAAGTGATCTTATAAGGGTTCCGTTTTTTTTATTTTTGAGGTACGGAACCCTAAAAACCCCTTAGATTGCCTATTTGCGAATTTTTGAACAAATTGAAAACTTACAGTCTTACCACAAAAGTTTTAATGACACTGTTTAACGGAACAAATTGCACGGTTAAACAGTGTTTAGAGCGTTAATTTTGGATACAGCAGATTTAGATAGATAAACGCTTTATTGTGCACACAAAGAAACAAAACAATAACAGTAAACAAAAGCACTGTCAAAACGACGGGTGGCCATATTGCTAACAGCGATCTCCTCCAGGCTACCTTAGGTTGGATATAATAGATAGCGTTTAAAAAATAGACGCATAGCGCATTAACATATGTCAGTATGCTGAGTGTGAGTTTTGTCGTAAACATGACGCGCTCTTCGGCGAGCGCGTAAGCATGTAATTTGTATGAAGAAATGTACAGCGCCACTAGCGGCGCGTTTTTGGAACACAACAAGTTCATACAAATTAGGAGAAATGCATGCTTACGCTCTCTTCGGCGAGCGCGTAAGCATGCATTTCTCCTGTAAGTACGCAATTATTAAATCGTTGGTAAATTAGGTGTCAGTAAAAAGTATTTGCTAAATAATGACAGAGCCATCGCCACGTTTCGTAAACAGTTGCCAAATAAAGCATTACTCAGGGACCGCTATATCGTAACCGATATTTTGCCATTCCCCCTGATCCCAGTTTACACAGAACAAATTCCGACTGGCTCTGTAACCGGATATTTTCGCAAAGTTCCGATACCGCGATTTGTTGAGATTAGCGACGTATCGCTGAGCTGTTATGGTGGTAAAGACTGTTTTAAGTATTATACCGGTTTAGTCAGATTATGATGTATCGTGTACGAAATTATTTTGATAACTCTGAAATAATGCTTTAGTTTATCAAATGGACGTGAAATAATGAGTTTAACATTATTATTTTAGCCCTAATCGACCCACTGCAGGAGAAAGTCCTCCTGTTTAATTTTTTCTCGGTAGTGGTTTTCCTTCCGCTGCAGTCCGTTGAGAGTCAAGCTCGCCTCACTATCTTTTTGGACCTGCCGGGAGATGCCTACATTGAAATAATATTTCATCGTATGGTTATTACATTAATAGAGAGTCATTATTATTACATACTACGGGACTAATAGCGCACTAAAATTACGATATAAATAAATACCTCATCATCCTGACGTTCCGACCGAGTTGCATCGACCGTGGTCACGGGTAGACTGTCTACCCGTGACCACGGCCGATGCCGGTCGGGATGATGAGGTAATCATTTATCTCGTAATTTTAGTGCGCGATTAGTCCCGTAGTACTTATATAATAATAATGTGTTCAAATCGTGAAAGTTTAAAAACAAAATATAGAGAGTCAAGCAAGTTTCATGCTAATGCCTATCAAAGAATAATAAATAAATACTTAAAATCTGGCTACCACGCAGCACCACAAGGTGAAGTATTTCACAAAATTAAATAATGAAAACATAATCAACAATGTCCATAAACACTGAGACCCCAGCATTTGACGGTGGTAACGACGGCTACCTATTGCTACTTTTAAGCAATTAATTAACTTTACCACTAGTTTTGGAGTCCAATACCATTGAATTAGGTAGCCATTAACATATTAATTATGTGTGGACATGTTAAGGTGAATGCTCTGTTGAATGTTAAATCTTGTATTGTTTTGAGTAGGCCTATGTTCAGCAGTGGAGTATTAAACGGCTGGTATAATACTCAATTTAGATACAAAAAAACGTCATAATCGGTTCATACTCGTAATTGGCGGAGTCATCACGTGACATACAGTTTGTCGGGTTTTCGGTTTGGTTGTTAATTGGTTGTCGGTAAAGTTCGTTTACGGACGATAACATTTTACGTGATAACGTACGGTAGGACAACAGAGACATTTTTTTCCCGGTAGTTCTACTAGTAGAACTATTGGTAGAACTTACAGGAACGACCCATAATTATGCGTCGCAAGCCGAACACTTAGGCCAATCATGCTTCTCTATCGCTTGTTCCGCGCTGTCAACTTACACGCTCAGCTCGGGCGCAAAGTGACAAAAAGCCACGCTTTTTCGTGCGTACAGCCGGTGTTCGTCATTTTAGAAGACGTTATCACTTCAAAAAGCAATGGGATGATCCGCAGACTACTGAAGGTATATCTAGAGCTAATCCAAATACTGACGCCTGACCTGACCTGACCAAATTCATGATATCTAAAAGTTTATAGGTGTTTATGAATGACAATGTGAATTATAGGTATAGCTGAGCCATTAACAAATGGCTCAGCGATAAAATGTTGCGCTGGCGGATTGCAACCACCTTAATAAATTGAGACATATAAAATTGCGCAGTGTGTTCGTTGGTGTTCGCGAACGTGACTCGCCGACGGGTGACGGGGACCTATCTATCGATCGTGACCAAGCCTCGCTAATTACACTAATTACTTAATCAAATTACACTCCACACTGTCACAAATTATGATTAGCAAATTTTAAAAAATAACCACAAACGCTTACAGTTCACCATTATCATCATCGTTTTTGGATAGGTGATTGTGGATGACATTTACAATAGGGCAGTTGACTAATATTGAATTAATTAAAAGTATTAAGATTGGTGAATTCTGCAATTAATTATAATTCGTAGACAGAAAAAATAACTAAATTGTCTAATCCAGTTCTGAAATAAAAGCTTGTAAAGATTTTGGTAGAGATTAAGAGGGGACGCTTTGTCCCACAAAGGATAACATAGTATGGCGAATGTATGACACTTATGGACCGTGACGTCATATTCTGCTAATTCTGCTTTAATGCGCTCTTTGTCTAGCAAGAAAATAAAATGCTTGTAATTTCTTTTTGTGATAAACATTTTAAAAATTGACGCGTTCATACAAAGTTCGAATCAGTTCTCACAGATTCCAACTATGTAGTAGTTGGTAAAAATGATAAACACTTTCACTAATTCGACGTCTTCGCAGATAGCGTTTTAGCTTAATTGGACAAAGCATCTGGGCCGGAATCCCAGAGAGATGCAGTTTCAAATCCTGCGAACGCGTCAATTTTTGAAATGTTTATCACAAAAAGAAAGTGTATATACACCTAGTGTTTATCACAAAAAGAAAGTGTACACCTAGTGTGTGAAACACGATAAAAATCATTTCATTGATTGTAATTTCTTTATTTCTAAGTTGATTTTATTTTTGTTATCGTTAATCGGCTCTGTTTATGATTAGAGGTTACAAGAGGACATCAAAAAAAAATTGCCAACTTGCCTATTGAGCCCTTCCGTGGCTTAGATGGCACATTAAATGTTGCTCCAGTTGCTTTAACCTTTTCAGAGGCTTTCAAATGGCTAGAACACTTTGACACCAGTATGATGAGTGTGAGTTTTGTCGTAAACATGACGCGCTCTTCGGCGAGCGCGTAAAAATGTAATTTGTATGAAGAAATGTACAGCGCCACTAGCGGCGCGTTTTTGAAACACTACAAGTTCATACAAATTACATGCTTACGCGCTCGCCGAAGAGCGCGTCATGTTTACGACAAAACTCACACTCGGCATACAGGGCCACTAGGTTTATACGAACTTACTTCAAACTGGCCACAACAGTTATACGCAAACTATACCAGCCTTTTTAATAGTCGACTGCAGGACGTAGACCTACCCACGAAGGGTGATTGGGCCATACCCAACACGCTGGCCCAGTGCGGGTTGGTGGATTCACATACGCCATAGAATTTCTTCTACGGACGTATACAGGTTGCCTCACGATGTTTTCCTTCACCGAAAAGCCAGTGGTGTGAAATTCCGTACATAAATTCCAAGGAATTCATTGGTACGGGACCGGGATTTGAACCCACGACCCCACAATTGTAAGGCGAGTGTAATTACCAGTAGAACACTACAGTTTTACGCAAACGCATATGACTAATTCCAAATTAAAATATTGTTTGTCTGTAAAGTCGATTTACGGACGATAATTTTACGTGATGACGTCATAAGATAACATTGTTGAATCAACACCTGAAATAATTATTTTTTTGCAAAAAATAGCATGGCCGACTTTACCTGTGTACAGAATCATTACATGTATGCTTGTATCTTTAAAACTACGCAACGGATTTTGATGCAGTTTGTTTTAATAGACAGAGTTCAAGAGAACTGTTTATATGTATAATACACTTGTGCTAAGCCGGGGCGCATCGCTAGAACGCAAATATTCGACAACGTGAGAGCTGCAAACCCCACTTTCAATAGCAAAAAGTATTGACTCTACCCTGCCTATACATATTAGAAGCAGTAATATTTACCAAAAAACACTTACATCTGTTCACCGCCTCAACAAACCCTAGACGCCAGAACCACTATTAGAAATAGTCAGGAAGGGTCCAGAGTATATGCTAATAAAAATATTCAACAAACTACCAACTAACATCAGAAACGAAACAAGCGAGAACGTTTTTAAAAGAAAGATAAAAGAGATTCTCAAATCCAAAAGCTACTACACAATACAGGACTTCTTAGACGATAAATGTTTCGATACCGCGAATAAGACAAAGTAAATTAGACCCTAACTGTAATCGATAACTGTTCCTATTATTACCTTAGTGCTTAAGACTTGCAGATTGCAATTGCAATACCCTAAAACAGGGTCTATAAATATGTAACTCTAAATTTATAAATTAGACTAAGAGATAGTATGTGTTTTTGGTGCAATAAATGATTGATTGATTGAATATTATTCACGGATCGATGTAACATTTTTCACATTATTGTTGATTTATCAAAAATGGCTAAGCCAATTTCGATGAAATTTAAGTGGGACCAATTTCGAAGTACACTTTTTCCAATAAAAAAAAAATTATTGAAATCGGACTACTATGAAAAAAGTTATGCGTGGTTATACATAAAAAAAATATATATACGCGTCGAATTGTATACCTCCTCCGGTGGTTCGTCGGTCAACAAGCCGAACGTGCCTCTCTATCGCTTATTCCGCGCTCTCGCTTGCACGCTCGGCTCAGGCGAAACGTGACACTTTATCGTGCGTGCAGCCGGCATTGTAAGACCCCGACAGCAATTAAAAATATCGTCTGTCTGTTTAGATAACGATTACGAAGAGATTTAGCCTAGATGTCTGTTTACTCTACATTAAAACCTTACAACTCTTACAAGCAACATTTATTTTGTTTCTTAGCGGTACAAATCCACGAGCCCTACCACAAAATATTATAAATGCGAAATTGTGTTTGTTTCTCATTCGCGCAGCAACAAAGGAGCGTACAAATGTGATTTTTTACGTGGGAGGGGATAAAGGGAAATGTAGGCTTTTATCCTGAAATAATAAGCGCTCCTGTGAGCTTGTTAACGGGGGCGAAACCGTGGGAACCAGCTAGTTATACATTATCATAATTGACAGAATGAGCGAAGCGTCTCTGCTTCAAGTTGGGTAAATGTTTAACCGACGTCGAGAAAGGAGGAGGTTCTATGTATGTATTTTTTGTACATCTTCATCGATATTTTCGTCAATTGTAAACCGATTAATAAAAAGTTTTTATTTCGAAAAGAAAAAGTTTTTATTCTCGTAAATTGAAATGGGACCACATTTAAATTTTACATATTCTATGAGTATATAATGTGAATTAAGTGATTATTATTAGGTTCTGAGAATGTGCCAAAAACTAACATTTTTTCAAACTTCAAGTTCAACACGCCACCTTAGGATATTAACTTAGAAACCTTAAAATTTGCACAAGTTCTCTTAAACATATAGGTAAAAAATTGTCTTTGATCAAGAATGGTCTTTGTTTTTGATCTGATTTGGTCAAGAATAGTTTTTATCTCTGATCTTTGGAAAGGTCTTTGATCCAGAAGATTGGAAATAGGTAGTTACAGGAGTTTTAAAATTAAAAAAAAAGAAGAAAAGTTTTTTTAAGTATTGTTAAAATAAAAAAAATTGTTTAAAAAAAGAAGTGTTTTTCATTCCACCCGAATGTACATGGATGTCACATCGATTTCTGTAAACTATTGGAATTCTGTCATCAATATGAAATGTACGAGAAAAATTTCAAGTCGATGAATTCTATACAGGGTTATTTCTAATCAATTAGCATCCTTTTAGGGGCTAATTCTGTACATCAAAATCATTTTGATGTACAGAATAAGCCCCTAAGGGAATGCTAATTGATTAGAAATAACCCTGTATACGGTGAAAGTCGGTGGTGCCATTTTTGCGAAAAATATTTTTCAACCAATCTTGCCGAAACACAGTTAAAAAGGTAAATACACTAAGAATTAAGATGAAAATCACGCGGTACACTTTTATACATGGACTGACCATTATTTTAGTAGGCGTACCTAATTAACATTAAACGTATTCGTAGTCGGTAAAAAATATTATTCGAAAAAAATGGTAAAACCGACTTCCATCGTCTACAAAATTCAAATAGTTACCCCGAATTGGTGTATACAAGTTTTACATTATTGATTTATCAAAAATGGCTCAGCTGATTTCAATAAAATATAATGGGACCACCTCGGGAGAAAACACTTATGAACTAAAAGGAGTTTTTCGATTCGGTTCGTAATTGGCGAAAATATTGATGAAGATACACAAAAAAATTACATACAGACGAACGTAGAACCTCCTCCTTTTTGGAAGTCGGTTATAAATGGGTTTACGATGAGTAAGTAGTATATCTGTAAATGGCAATAATCCCAAGATAATTTGGATTTCGCGCGGTGACCAAAGGTAAACGTCGTAATATTTCATTTCATCCATAATACACAGTTACAACACAATATACATTGTTATGTAGTATTAAATAGAAGCTGTATGTTATCTGTTTTATTTTATTACAAAATAACTGTCCATTGTCTATTAAACCTAATTAACTCTTGAAAGCCCCCCATCTAAACGACTACATGCCTCCCAAAGTCTCCATTCAATTAGCGGTAATGGAAAATGCCATGTTCAATATCATCAGTGTAATTTATTTCCATTTAATTCGCCGCGTATTAAACCCGATAATGCGAACCAGAAGAAATTGATTTTACAAAATCATTTTACAAAATCAATTTCAGGGGTTTAGATTAGAATTCAGGTAATCAACTTTAATGGGTTTGGAAAACTCGAAAATTTTAACTGAATTTAGGCATTTGTTGTATCCTTTGCGTTACATTTATTTTACAATAAGCCTTTTGCCGGCAAAAATATCGATGCTGTCATCGATATTTTTGCCGTGATAACTTCATATAAATTGATAAACGCCAAGTGCATGCCTATCTACCTAGGACAAGTAGTCCAGTTAGGTAGGTTCGACTTCAATAAAGAGGCCAATTGCCGAATCCAACTCGGTTGGGCAGCATTTGGAAAATTGCGTAAATTCTTCTCGTCCGACATACCTCAGTGCCTCAAGTCGAAAGTTTTCGACCAGTGTGTGTTGTGATGACTTATGGCACAGAAACGTGGTCTCTCACTATGGGCCTTATTAGTAAGCTCCAAGTAGCCCAACGAGCTATGGAGAGGGCTATGCTCGGAGTCTCTCTGCGGGATCGAATCAGGAATGAGGAGATCCGTAGAAGAACCAAAGTTACCGACATAGCCCAACGGATTAGCAAGTTGAAATGGCAATGGGCAGGGCACATAGCGCGGAGGACTGATGACCGGTGGAGTCGAATAGTTATCGAGTGGAGACCACGTACCGACAAGCGCAGCGTAGGACGTCCACCCACAAGGTGGGCGGATGACCTCATTAAGACCGCAGGATCGCGCCGGATGCAAGCCGCTTCCAACCGGTCTTATTGGATATCCATAGGGGAGGCCTATGTCCAGCAGTGGACGTCCTTTGGCTGATGGATGGATGGATGGATGGATGGATGGAAGTGCATGCACGAAAAAGCATGACTCATTATCTCGTTCCGCCTGAGCTGTGCGTGCAAGTGAGAGCGCGGAACAGCGATAGAGAGGCACGATCGACCTAAGCGTTCTGCTTGTGACGCATCTGATGTCATCACGTAAAATACCGGCTTAATAGACAACCAATTAGGAAGATAATTAACGATTGAATTATATGTGGTAGCAAATTAACAATTTAACATAATAGTATGTTAAGGTAAATGCGCTCGGTTAGCTCTTTTTAGGGTTCCGTAACTCAAACGGAAAAAACGGAACCCTTATAGGATCACTTTGTTGTTCGTCTGTCCGTCTGTGTGTATGTCCAGACTCTTTATCTCGGGAACGCGTAAAGATATCGAGTTGAAATTTAAACTGTATACATATATCTAAGGTCTCTTGCAGTTGTGTAAAAGAAAAACTTCTCAGTTATCGTTTAAAAAAGTTAGAGCCGTTTACGTAGTAAAAAACCGCATATTTGGACACTCACACAAATCTAAACCTACAGGGTACTTCCCGTTGACATAGAACTATGAAATTTGGCGAGAAGCATTGTCTCAGAGTACACATAAAGGAATATATCTGAAAACTACACTTTTATTTAAATCAAAAAAAAATAGGGCCTCAAAATTCACAAAATATGAGTTCAAAATTCAAAGTGAGTAAATCGTATCATGTATGATATCTATCATATAAAAGAACTTCATTACCACATGCTAAAACAGGTTTTAAATTATTTTAACAATGTGTAATTTTCGATGTATGACGAGAAAAGTGAAAAAAAAAACTTTTTTGTCGATGGTTATAGTATAGAGATTACTTCCCAATTTTGTGATTTTTTCTGGATTTGTACGGAAACCTCGATGTGCGAGCCTGACTCGCACTTGTCCGGTTTTATTTTATACATTTATAGCTCAAAGGATAAATAACGCGTCAAACTCATAGTATCGTTTTCTGAAGTGCTAGAAAACTCACACAAAAACAAAGGCCACTAACACCTAGACTCAAAACTAATATTTTAATTGCCACTTGATATTAAAAGTAAGTAATTTGATATTAATGAGTATGCGTATGATAACCACGGAAATACTTAAATGTATCGCAAAATGCGCCAAAAAACTGACGCAATGACGCAGGTTCGTAAATTTAAATAAACTGATTCCGATATCATTGTTTTATTAATTACAATGTTAATTAATTCGTAATTGAAATTTCTGATTAACGTGTACAGTGCCCGCCATGTTAATTAAAATAAGTAAATAAGGAATTGGACATCGGTAAATGTATAGTTGCTAAATAAGAGGAGTCCGGGAATTATTGTATTCAAAAAGTCTTTCTGAAAGTGATGGATGCGACGCATGACCAAAATGCTGATGTTAATTAGTGGGTTGGGATATCTCTAGACCTGTGGTATGCGGATAATCAAATAGCTTTTTTTAAATAACGTATAGGGTAGATGCACTGATTGTGGCCAACTTGGTGTATTTTGGCCACTTTGTATTTTAATGATTGTGTAGACAATTGTTAATAATCTACGTATGCAATAATTTTGACATCAAATGGCCAAAACTGGGGCAGTGGACACAACCGGTGCATCTACCCTATACGTTATTGCCCTGCCGATAATACATAGTGAGCGTTCGTTGTAATCGGTTCGGACGGTCCCAACTTTCGGCGGAATAAATAAAATCGCACACATACCTACTTGAACGCAGATAACATTACACTCCCTTTTTTGGGCTGTCGTGTAAAAAGAACAATATTTTTCTATTCCTGCACTAATACCTACGTGTTGATCGAGCGACGTCCCGGTTCGTATTGACAAAATTGCTTTATGATAAGTCAATACTTGGACCACGTAGGAAAGACGGGCTGTTGGATAAATAAAGAAGATACGTGCGTAATTGTGATAAAAAGAGTATAAAAAGTATTTCATTTTGTGGATGAAATACATTACAGCAAATTGTCATTTTTAACCGACATCCAAAAAGGAGGAGGTTTTATATTCGTCTGTGTGTATTTTTGTGTATGTTCATCGATATTTTCGTTAATAGTGAACCAAATCAAAAATTTTTTTAGTTCGAAAGGTACCTCTTAAGGTTGCCTGGAAGAAATCACTTTCAGTGATAAGGCCGCCGGTTGCTTCACATGTTTTTAGCATCTATTTTAACTCTATTTTCTGTTTTATGTGTGTGTGAATGTGAATCAATAAAGAGTTTATCTATCTATCTATCTATCTACCTACTCCCGTCGTGGTCCTATTTAAATTTTATTGGAATCGGCTCAGCCGTTTTTGAAAATTCAACATTATACATCAATTCGAGCGAACTATCAAGAACTCTTCAGTCGAACAAGCTTCCGCATTAATGCATTGCATTCTGGACTATTATTATTTTTACATGAATAACCCTTAATTTTAAAAGTTCAACAGTTGGACTTAAACTCTCTGCGTAGCGAAAAATAAAACGAGGATAAAATTAAAAAAAAATGCAAAGCAACCACAACCTTTATTGAAATAATATATAGCTCAGAGCATTAAAAGCTTAGCTGGAGAGTTTTCAAACAAACACCGCATCAAAATCAGTTCGTTTGAGACACGTTTCCGAAGACAAAAATACAGATACACATCTTATAACACTTTTTGGGTCACGGATTATAAAAGGACGTGAATCGTAACGCAAACTCTATATATGGTACATCGCACAGCAATAATAAATTCAATACCAAAAACATAAAAGGAAAACCCAAACACCTTTAACGCATCTTCCGTTTGGCACATCAAAGGCCTTCCTATATTGGGTCAATTTGACGCTCGGACAAGGGGCCTCGCAATCGAAAGTGTGATGTCCTTTCGCCTGGTTTCCTGATTGGTTGCCCTTTTTCCTGTTACTTAGTGTTGCCAATAAATATGTTATGTGTTTAATGTGTTGGACTGATGTGGGTTTTATAAATGAGATATTTGGTCAGCTGTTCAATTATGACATTGGTTTGTTCTTGTTATTATGCATCACTCGTCATCATAATTACATAATAATATATCAGCCGTAAGACCGGCTCAGTTGGTCATAGGCTTTCTTATAGATTTGCAGTAAGACCGGTTGGAAGTAACATGCACCCAGTGCGTTTCTTTTTCGGTTTTATATGATGGTCCACGTTTTCAGGGTTCCGTACCTCAAACGGAATAAAACGGAACCCTTATAGTATCACTTTGTTGTCCTTCTGTCCGTCTGTGTGTATGTCAAGACTCTTCATCTCGGGAACGCGTAAAGATATCGAGTTGAAATTTAAACTGTATACGTATATTTATGATCTCTTGCAGTTGTGTAAAAGAAAAACTTCTTCTCAGTTATCTTATAAAAAAGTTAGAGAGTTTATGTCGTAAAAAACCGCATATTTCGACACTCACAAAAATCAAACTTACAGGGTACTTCCCGTTGGCATAGAACTATGAAATTTAGCGAAAAGCATTGTCTCAGAGTACACATATAGGAATAAATCTGAAAACTGTACATTTTGATTTAAATCACGAAAAAATAGTTCCTCAAAATTCACAAAATATGGGTTCGAAATTCAAAGTGAGTAAATCGTATCATGTAAGGTATCATATAAAAGAACTTCATTAGCACATGCTAAAACAGGTTTTTAATTATTTTAGCAATGTGTAATTTTCGATGTATGACGAGAAAAGTGAAAAAAAAAAACTTTTTTGTCGATAGTATAGATATTTTAACAACTTACTTCCCAATTTAGTGCAATTTTCTGGATTTGTACGGAACCCTCGATGTGCGAGCCTGACTCGCACTTGTCCGGTTTTTATTAGAGTATTGTACGAGTACATCTTAAATAATATAAAAATCTTGCAGTGTTTTCCAATGACACAAATCAAACGGTATTATTGCAAGCTTTTACCAGCGGCTTCAGTTATAAAAAAACTCAATCTATGACCATGTCAACCTTTAATCTATATCCATGCAAAAAACAGTCGATCCGTCAGTTTCTGCGTGAAAGAGTCACAAAGAAACCAACAAACACAAATTCATAAGTAACGATTATATTGTTCATTCTTAATCTAAAAAGTCAGCAAAACATTCCGAAAACTTAACCTCAAAAGCAACTAAACTTGATAAGTCGAACACCGACTTGACTCGCGAAAGTTGCAAATAAGTTTACGTTGGGCCCTCGCATTTCCATCGGCGGCATCCAACTACGTTCGAAAGCGATTGTCATTCAATAAGACTCCAATCCCACTGTCTCAAGGCAGTAAAGCCAGCCATGTCGACTTGAGAGGAAAACGCCAACTTTTCTGACAGGATGATATGGATTACGACACAGATTCTCAAATTTAAAAAAAAGAGCGTACTTTAGTGCTATCGTAGCTAGTATAAGGTAATAAAATTAGTTTTTAATCGTTCAGAAAAATTAATTGCTTTAAAATGAGCATTTGTTGTAGAGTCATACTCGAACATTCACTTGTCGATCGATAAAATTAAATAACTTTGACTAGCTAACTTTTACACAACTCCAAATTTGGAAATAAGTACCTACCTAGCTTTAAAGCCGTGGTAGTCTAGTGGTAATGAAACCCGCCTTACAATCGTGAGGTCGTGGATTCAAACTCGGTCCCGTACCAATGAATTCCTTGGAATTTCTGCACGAAATTTCACACTACTGGCTTTTCGGTGAAGGAAAACATCGTGAGGCAACTTGCATATGTCCCAGGATGAAATTCCATGGCATATGTGAATCCACCAACCTGCACTGGGCCAGCATAGTAGATATGGCCCAGTCACCCTTCGAGGGAAGGCTACGTCCTACAGTGGACTATTAAAAAGGCTGGCACAGTATACTACCTAGCTTTATGATACTTTTTGGTTATGAAAAAATCAGACGCCTAGCTAATCCGCAACGAAGTTTTTTTTTTTATTTCGATAAGTTTAGCGTTTGACTACACACTTCCTGATGTTAGGCAGATGTGCTGATGAAGTTACGGCAGGTTGAAAATGGCCTGCATATTTTCGGGAAAAGTACTCGTATCTACGGCTGTGCTCGACTTGTTAGCTGGTCAATTAGATTTAGGCAACAATTTTACACTTACTTTTAGGCGCAAATAATTTAGGATTTTTCCGTAGCAGGATGATTTAATGTTGGAATAACATAGATTTAACGTGATTGATATTAGTTTTAGTTTGCGTTAATTTCATTGATTTCAACCTTTTTGGAATATATCTACATCTTCCTCTCTTAAAAGACTTCAACGCCCACAAGGGGCACTTTCGCCAACTTTGAGA
The DNA here is from genome assembly GCA_949316475.1 of Hypomecis punctinalis. Lineage (NCBI taxonomy): Eukaryota > Metazoa > Arthropoda > Insecta > Lepidoptera > Geometridae > Hypomecis > Hypomecis punctinalis. Next base: position 7,720,873 of record OX438807.1, read on the forward strand.
AAGACTGGATTACGCAATGTGCCCTAGAAGTTTCGAGGATACAGCTGTTTCCTCGAGGATATATTAAAAAACTCTGATGAAAATGTATCCCTTTTAGTTCGTAGTTTCCTTATGACATATTGAGGCGATGTCATTTCCGCATTTAAATAAGTTTGCTGTGTTATTTGTATGGAAAAGGATATTGATTTGGATGCTTATTCGTATTTTTATCAAATAATAGAGATGTTTATTCCATTTACGACATACAAGGAAATATGGGAATATAATAAACTGGAGAGCAAATGTTGGACAAAATGTTTCTTTTAGTGTGTATTGTGTTGTGGGACTAATACAATTATGGGTTGACAAGACAGTGACAATCGATTTTTGACCAACGAACCAGAGGAGGTACTCAATTCGACGATTATATATATATTTTTTAAATTTATAACTACGCATAACTTTTTTCATAGTAGTCCGATTTCAATAATTCTTTTTTTATTGGAAAGAGTATACTTCGAAATTGGTCCTTATTAAATTTTATCTAAATCGGCCAAGTCATTTTTGACAAATTAATCGATCCGTGCGAAATATTCGCGAATTCTTTACAGGGGTGAAGGCCGTAATGCTATTTTTTCCAAAAAATAATATTGTATACAGTTTAGTATATGTTAGGTAGATAGTTATGCACCCCTCTCAACCATCTTGTCTATCATAGAGCGAGACAGATAGAGAGCTTACGCAGCAGTTATCGTTCTCACGCCATGTTAGCTGGAATGCTGCGTAAGGGCCCACCAACATAGAGATACGGTAGCAGTAAGAATAGACTAGAAATAAGATCATTAGTATTAAAGCCTCCATATCGGCAACACCTTAGTTTTATTTTAGTTTTTAAAAACATATTTAAGTGCTCCCTAAATTTAACTGGCGCAGCCGGTAGGATTCACTCGTCGAAGGTTGTGCTAGTTTTCGTTACAGGCACATATTTTGGCCTGATCGCGGAATCGCGGCGCGGCGTGAGTGAATCCTCGAACCAAATAAATTCGTTAAGTGGCGGGACACCCGGTATGGCAGCGATCGGCTGGTGAGTAAAACTTTTCGCCATTCCTTTCCAACTCCTACCTTAATCCATGATATATTGTTATCTTGAGATAAGACTTCTCTCATTATAACTGTCTAGTGACTGCGTATAATACTCTACTCAGTGTACTTTAGTGATAAGAAAATACGTAGAGTAGGCTAAGCTAGAGACTAGCTGAATTAAAATCATTTAGCGGGTCGAGTAGTTTTACAATAAGTAAGTTAGTAAGTGCAACTATTGAGATAATTTCCGATAGAATTCATAGCTAGATAGAGTAAAATAGACAAATTAGTCACACTTTTCAGTAAAAATATCCGTTTTAACAAGGATTAAAATAAATCGGATTAGGTAAGAAATTATCGCATATTTTGGTATATTACGGCTAATATTAGGCTATTGTTGTATTTTATTGCATTTTGCGAATTTATTGTGTGTTATATAACAATATTGTGTACACGGCCTCTGACCTACTAATTACTCTATAATAATGGCACAAAACGGAGAAATGGTACCGATACCCCGTGAAATGATTACCATCATTCCGATTTTCGGAGGAGATCCGGGTCATCTAAATCTATTCATAAGAAAAGCCGAATATGTAATTAATAGGTATAGAGGCAATGCAGCTCAGGATTTGTACACATTCCATTCGATAACGAGCAGACTAACCGATAAGGCAGCTGCGTTGTTATCGGAACGCGAGGATGTAGTCACCTGGAGCCAGCTTAAATGTTTGCTGAAACAACACTTTGGAGATCCGCGTAGCGAACAATGTATTAATATCGAGTTAGAGTGCATGAAAATTAAATCCAGCGAAAGTTATTTAGAGTTTTGTAATCGCATTCAGAGTACCCGTTCACTCTTGATTTCTAAAGTTAATCTGCTTGACGATCTGGAACTGAAACGGGCTAAAACAGTTATCTATAACCACACAGCCTTGAACGTATTCCTCTATAATTTGCCAGAGGATATGGTACGCATAGTTAGATTGAAAAACCCAACGACTTTAGAGAGCGCCCTTAGTATAGTATTGGAAGAAGTAAATTTCCATGACCAATATAGCATGAGGAAACGTATATATAACTTTAATAGTAACGCCCCCGTTTCGATGCCGAAACCAATTTTACCCCAGAATCAAAACCTTGGAGGATTTAAATTTGGTGCGCCTCCCCAACTTACTGGGTTTAAACCTCCCGCTCTTTTACCAAATAATAATAACGCCTTAACACCGAAATTTAATTTTGGACAACAACCGGCACCGTTTAGAATGCCGGCCACAACTTGGGTACCGCCCACCGCAGTTCAACAGTACACCGCAGTTCAACAGTACGCCACAGTTTGGATATCGGCCACAGATTAATCCACCACAGCTCGGGTACAGGCCGCAATTCGGCTACCGCCCCCAATTTGGGAACAATCAGCCGCAACCGACAGGCTTTAGGCCAAATCTCAGCGCAGGCATGTCACCTCAACAATTCGGGTATAAACCGCCCCAGACAACTCCGTTAGACTCAACTGACGTCACAATGAGGACGGCTCTACCAGCGCCGCCACGACGAGAAGGATTTAGACTAAATGAGCTCACTAACTACGACGAGGACCAGTACTATGGTCAGTACGACAACGAATATTACTACAATTATGACGAAATCGAACAAACCTACGGATACTCGGACGAGGGTGACCATGAGTTTTATCAAATGGAACCTTACGCCGAGACCCAGCAGATTACCTCTCCTTCAGAGCAACCAACTGAAAATTTTCCGGCACTAGCCTCCACCGACAAGAAGTTATAGAACTTAACTGCGACCCTACTCTCAAACTGCCCCACATCTATATATCCGAAATAGATGCCAAAATGATGATAGATACGGGCAGTACAAGGTCATTCGTGAGCCCCCAAAAGGCATACCAGTATTTTTACAACGACATAAGACATGAACCTTTTGAAGTCGTTAGTACTCACGCACGTAGCAAACATACAGAAGTCATAGAAATACCGCTTCTACCAACGTTCCAAAGTAGCGACTCTCATAAATTCTACTTATACAACGTAGACTCACGCTACGACGGCTTAATCGGGAACGACCTCCTCAGACAACTGGACGCTGTAATAGACCTTAAGAATTCGGTTTTAAGAACCAAGACCACATGCATTCCGATAATTAACACCAATCTGGATTACGTAATCGAGCTCCAACCAAGGACGGAACAACGCGTCAAGCTTCCCATAGATCAACACTCAGGCGAAGCTATAATTGACTATAGAGAATTTGGCCCCGGCATACGAATGCCAAGCGCAATAGTGAACTGTGTCAATGGATACGCTACCACAGTTATCCAGAACGCCTCCGACGAACGAGTTTTCCTCACAGTTTCACGGCCCATACAAGTATCGGGCGACTCCGCAAGAAAATGCGACCTCAACTTCACTACAGATGCAACCGATATAGAGACTGACAAAATACTTGAAGAGAACCTAAATAAACTCAGATTGGATCACTGCAACAGCGAAGAACGCGAAAAAATTTTTACGCTGTGTAAAGAATATAAAGATATCTTTCATAGTGACCTATTGCCACTGACCTTCACTAACCAAGTGAAGCATAAGATACGAACAAAAAACGAGGACCCGATTTTCGTGAAACCGTATAGACAAGCCCCTGCCCAAGCGGAAGAAATTAACAGCCAGGTACAAAAAATGCTACAAGATAACATCATACAGGTATCGCATTCTCCGTGGAACGCCCCTGTGCATCTTGTACCCAAGAAAATAGATGCGTCTGGACAGCAAAAATATCGCATGGTCATCGACTATAGACGTCTAAACGAAATCACTATAGACGATAAGTACCCCTTACCTACTCTCAAACTACCTACACGACCTATTCGACAAATTAGGCAAAAGTGTTTACTTTAGCACACTTGACCTTGCAAGCGGGTACCATCAGATAGAAGTAGAGAAAGAAGACAGACAGAAGACAGCATTTAGCACCCAGAACGGCCACTTTGAGTTTTTGAGACTCCCGTTCGGATTGAAGACTGCCCCAGCGACTTTTCAGCGCACCATGGACTTCAAGGCCTACACTGCATGGTATATCTCGATGACGTCATCATCTTCTCATCGAGCCTCGAAGAACACGTTCAAAAACTCCGGCTGGTTTTCAACAGACTCAGGGAAACAAACCTCAAAGTACAGCTAGATAAGTCGGAATTTCTACGTAAAGAGGTGCTCTACCTCGGGCACACTATAACAAAGGATGGGCTAAAACCGAACGACGATAAAATTGAAGCCGTATTGAATTTTCCGATCCCCAAAACCACAACTGAAATCAAAAGTTTTCTAGGACTAGTCGGTTACTATCGACGTTTTATACCAAATTTTGCGAAAATAACCCAACCGCTAACGTCATGTTTGAAAAAACGCAACAAAATCATAATCGACCAAAATTATATAGACGCATTCAACAAGTGCAAAGAACTCCTAACTCATGCGCCACTTCTTCAATATCCGGACTACGATAAGCATTTCATCCTAACCACGGACGCGTCCAACGTAGCCCTAGGCGCTGTACTCTCTCAAGGACAAGTCGGGAGTGACCGGCCTATAGCTTATGCGAGCAGGACCTTGAGTGACACTGAAAGCCGGTACAGTACCATAGAACGAGAACTGCTTGCCATTATTTGGGCAACCAAACACTTCCGCCCATATCTGTACGGTCGGAAATTTTACATATACACTGACCACAGACCTTTAGCGTGGCTAAATTCCCTTAAGGACCCAAATAGCAAACTAACACGTTGGAGACTACGCCTTCAAGATTTCGATTTCGAGATTATTTACAAAAACGGGAAACAAAACACAAATGCGGATGCATTAAGTAGAATCAAGGTCAATGCCCTAAACTCTGATAGCGACACAGACGACGACGCAGACTCTATGATAGCGAACGTTGACAGCAAGGACCGCAAATTGAAGAAAGAGCTGACAGATGTTGTTCAAAGCATCGAAAAATTGTCAAAAAACCAAGTTCAGCGACGTGACTCATCGACCATTTCCATATCAGACGCAAGTGAGACCCTAAGTCTAACAGACGAACCCTTAAGCATACCAGATTCGGAGGACACCGTTCGAGAGCTAGAAATTGAACGCCCAGTAATTCAATCACCCACGGAAAGTACCAAATCACAAACGGTACACTCAGCAGCGGATCTGGAATCAAATGGGATACCTATTTTACACGAAGCTATCGACAATAAGCCTAATCAAATTTTAGTGTTATCATGGCTCAAAAACGAACTCCACGTGAAGGACACATCACACGACAAACACAAAATTCTAGAAGTCTTCCTACCCGTCAACAACCCGGAACTGATTAAAAATTTCCTAAAAGAGTACATCAGACCCAAAACCAAGTACTTTATCTATTTTGAAGAGCAAGAACATCGGCGACAGTTCAGTAATATAGTAATAGCACTATTTAAAAGGGATATGATAAATTTATATGAATGTACAGAACGAGTAGTATACGTCGAAGATGAAAGCGAACAGAAAGAGATTGTTCTTAAATATCATGAGGGCAAAACATGCCACCGAGGTATAAAGGAAACACTCGTTAGACTTCGGAGAACCTATTATTGGAATAAAATGGAAGAAACAGTTTCGGCCATTATCAACGCATGCGAAGCATGCCGAAAAATGAAATATGACAGGAAACCTCTTAAGCCAGTTCTGCAACTAACACAGACACAGGACGCGCCCTTCCAGGAGTTGTTCATCGATCTATTCTCCATCGAGGGTAAATACTATTTAACCCTTATAGACGCCTTCAGTAAATTGGGACAGGCCATCGAAATACCCAACAAATCAACACCAGAAGTTGTAAGGGCCCTAACGAAGTACTTCGCTTTTTATGGTATCCCTAAAAAGATAAGCTCTGACCCTGGAATGGAATTCAACAACGAGCTGATGAAAGAGTTCCTCAGCCTACATAAAATAGAACGTCATGTAGGTACAATCAATAACCCGAACTCAATGGGATTAATCGAACGATTCCATTCGACGATAATCGAAATATATCGATTAGCAAAATATGAACAGAAGTGCACGGACGCCGCCTCCATCATGACGTACTCGATCATGGCGTATAATCACACTATACACACTGCCACGGGCCTTACCCCGTTCGAAGTCGTGTTTGGCCACACGGACACAGACAGCCCATTCAACGTAGAGTTTCAAAAATCCTACACCCAGCAATTAGTAAAGGATCATGAAAAACGGACGAAAATTCTATACAAACAATTAGCTGAGAGGATGATGGCAGAAAAGGAAAAGGTTAGAAAACAACGAGGAGGTGAGACCCAAATCGAACCTCTGCCAGGGGAAACAGTTTTCGTGAAAGATATCAACAAAAGAAAAAGTAAGGATAAAGCTAGATACAAAAAGGCAAAAGTCGTGGGAACAGCTAAAAGAAACGTCATTCCCATAAAAGTAGAGACAGAAAGAAAAAATACGAATGCTCCAATTAAAAATATAAAACGCCCTCCACAGGTGGTGCATCCTGATGCTGGGGGCGCCAACACTGACAGCCGCCCTTCATCTTCAATCACTTGAAGGAAACCCTGGAGTTCTCCCCGTCAAGGAAGGTTTAGCATATGTGCAGATAGACAGTTGGACTATCATCAAAACCGTTAAATTAGACAACGTATTCACCGACCTAAACTTTATTGTAACAAAATTCAACGAATTTCAAAAATTGGTTACGGCAAATAAAACATTTCCTCGCGACTTTTTGGGGCTGCTAATGCACGCGGAACATTTGCGTGACATAACTATAGATAAATACCGCCAATTGATTCCACAGCGTTTTAAGAGGGGTATTATTAACCCCTTAGGTTCAATTATAAAAATTGTAACCGGTAATTTGGACCACGATGACGCACTCAGATATGATAAAATTACTTCCGAACTAAATCACGACCAGGTCGTTATTTCGAAGAAAATTACTTTTATCTCCAAAATGTTGGACAGCCTAGTAAATGTTACTGACACGATTAACCAGAATGCGATAACGTCCGATGCGCGTCTCAAGGCTATTGAGACGTCGTTAAGAGAAATAATAGCTCACGAGAATCGCTTAGTCATAACATCGTACATACTCGGCATGTATAGCCTGTTTGTAAGCAACTTCCGTACTATATTTATTAAGTTAAGCGAAATTGAGACCGCATTAGCCTTCAGCAAAAATTCTGTACTTCACCAGTCTGTTATCAACTCTACGGAGCTGTTACATCACTTGAAATTGATATCAAAAACAGGCAACTTAGTGTACGAGCCTAATGAAATAAATTTAGTAAAAATTGAAGAGACTTTTTCGGTCAAGTCATACATAAAAAGAAATCAAGTCACTTTTATTATGGAAATTCCAATTATTGATAAGAATACTTATAGTTATTTTAAAATGTTCACTCTACCTATTTTCCTTGAACCCGAAAACCAAACCCTTGCTATTTTTCCGCAATACCCATACCTATTGGCGAAAGGGATGAAGTACTTGCCGATCGCGCGACCGTGCCGCCCACTCGCCGCTGGCGAGGAGTTCCTGTGCAACGACGACAACCGGGCCTTGTACAGCGGGCCCACCTGCGAGGAGCAGTTGCTGAAGTACGACAGTAATCTCACTTACTGCAAACAATATCCGCTCTACGTAGAAGACGTCAAACTTCAGAAAATCAACGCCGAACATTGGATACTGTTCACGCGACTCAGAACAACTCTCACAAAGCAATGCGCAGAAGAAGTGACCAAATACCCAGTTTTTGGAACATACGTCGTTACCCTAGACGAACCTTGTGACGTAGAGATTGAAGGCATGAGAATCCACCATAAACGCGTGTACACGGAGAGTGAAGCAGCGGCGCCTCTACCCATCGTCAACCTGCCGCAGCTACCGGCCGGCGCGAGGCTACCAAGTGCACATGCACTCAATATGCGTGAGGTGAACCTAGACGACGTAAAGTACTTAGCAGTAGCCGCAAGAAACAGTGAAGTGTTGGAAAGTGTTAGTGAAACAAAGAATGACTCTGGAATAAGTGTGTTAGTTTATGTAGTATTAGGACTCGTAATTTTAAGCTTAATTGTAAGCGCAGTATGCGCGTTACGCCCGGAAATTAGACATGTTCTACGGAATTATCGGAAAAAGCCTGAAATCGGAGTTTCCGATAATTCCTCATTTGGGGAGGGAGGAGTTATGCACCCCTCTCAACCATCTTGTCTATCATAGAGCGAGACAGATAGAGAGCTTACGCAGCAGTTATCGTTCTCACGCCATGTTAGCTGGAATGCTGCGTAAGGGCCCACCAACATAGAGATACGGTAGCAGTAAGAATAGACTAGAAATAAGATCATTAGTATTAAAGCCTCCATATCGGCAACACCTTAGTTTTATTTTAGTTTTTAAAAACATATTTAAGTGCTCCCTAAATTTAACTAGATATTAGTGTTATTTTTGTTAAGTGTTTGTTTATAAGTGAATTTCTTCCTTCTGTTAAGGCCACGTTTTTTGTCAACTTCTTTTTTCTATCGTTACTTAGTTGCCTGGAAGAAATCGCTTAAAGCGATAAGGCCGCCAGTTAGAAACCTATAAATTGTACTGTTTTGTCCCTGTAATTTGTTTTTTATGTAATGTGGTTGTCTAATAAAGTGTTATTGTATTGTTTGTTTGTTTGTTTGTTTGTTTACTTCGGCCAAAAGCCGCGAACGAAAGTAGAGATCTTGCTATTCGATTTCTGTCGGCGCTACATTTTAATCAATTTTCCGGAACTGCTTAATAACTACTGAGCCAAGTAATTTAAGTTTTTATTGGACAACCACGCGATTATTCTCTATAGATTTAATATAGAAAGTGTGTAGTAGTGTAGTCAAACGCAAACCTATTTGAAATATTAAAAAAAATATGTATATATATAGAAACTCGCACAACGGCTACAAACGGATATTGGTCGAATCAAAGATCTTGGCGGCTGCGATATTAGCTACAAGCTGCGGATAACCCAATCCTGACTGAAGCTTACTTAATACCTGCGCGAGGATTGGGGTATCCAAAGCTTGTAGTTAACATCACAGACGCCAAAAAGTTTGATTTGGCTCATATACAACCCGGTCAGAATATCTGTGCACCTCGCTGGAATGCGGCGCCTCTCCCGCTTCCCCTATCACCTCTCCGCGCACTCCCCGTTGCGATACACGTCCCGATAATTTTGATATTTTCGCTTTGTTGTTGTTTTGTTTTTTAATATTCATTGTTAAGTTAAGCCGATATGTCACGAGGTCAGGTGCACAGATATTGTGACCAGGTTGTACAAGGTGCCATCGGAACAAAAATAAACAAACGAATTGAGAACATCTTACTTTTTAGAAGTCAGTGGATAAACTGAATAAACATCGCCAGGAACATGACCAAACGTCTTTTTAGGGTTCCGTACCTCGAACGGAAAAAAACGGACCCCTTATAGGATCACTTTGTTGTCCGTCTGTCCGTCTGTGTGTATGTCAAGACTCTTTATCTCGGAAACGCGTAAAGATATCGAGTTGAAATTTAAACTGTATACGTATATCTATGGTCTCTTGCAGTTGTGTAAAAAGAAAACTTCTCAGTTATCGTTTAAAAAGGTTAGAGCCGTTTATGTCGTAAATAACCGCATATTTCGACACTCACAAAAATCAAAACCTACACGGTACTTCCCGTTGACATAGAACTATAAAATTAGGCGAGAAGCATCTCAGAGTACACATATAGGAATAAATCTGAAAACTGTACATTTTTATTTAAATCACAAAAAATAGGGCCTCAAAATTCACAAAATATGGGTTCAAAATTCAAAGTGAGTAAATCGTATCATGTAAGGTATCATATAAAAGAACTTCATTAGTCACGGTAAAACAGGTTTTTAATTATTTTAATAATGTGTAATTTTCGAGAAAAGTAAAAAAAACTTTTTTGTCGATGGTATAGTATAGAGATTTTAACAACTTACTTCCCAATTTTGTGAAATTTTCTGGATTTGTACGGAACCCTCGGTGTGCGAGCCTGACTTGTCCGGTTTTATTAAGTGCCAATTCGAATTTTCTCGAGACAAAAGAAGAAAAAGGCGGAACTTCAAAAGGAAAGGCAAATGTTTAAATCAATATAAATGTAATTCGACGGCGCGGCCTGCTGCCAGATCACGACACCCGCGTGGGCACCAGGCTAATGAATCTATTCGATTATATTGAGACTGATTGGCTGGAGAGATGAGAAGAAACGGACAATTTAATGAACACAAAAAGTACTAATTATATCATCATCATTATTTCAGCCGTAAAAGCAGTTGAAGACGTAGTGGTCTAGGGGTAATGTCACTGGCCTTACAATCGTGAGGTCGAGGGTTCAAACCGCGGTCCCGTCTATTCTAAAGAACTCATTGGTAGGTACCAATGAGTTCTTTAGAATTTATGTACGGATTTACATACCACTGGCTTTTCGGTAAAGGAAAACATCATGAGGAATCCTACATATGTCCTTAAAATAAATTCAATGGCCTATGTGAATCCACTAACCCGCTCTGGGCCAGCTTGGTGGATATGGCCCAATCACCCTTCGTGGGTAGGCCTACGTCCTGCAGTGGACTACCAAAAAAAAGCTGGTACAGTAAATGTAATTCGGTGGCGCGGCCTTCTGGCAGATCATGACACTCGCGTGGGCACCAGGCCAATGAATCATTGGATTATATTGAAAATGATTGGCTAGAGAGATGAAACGAAATGGACAATTCAAAGAAGACAATAAGTAGGATTGTTTATCATCCAGCCGGACGACGCGACGGCGATGTCTACTTTTTAACCGAGTTTAAAAAGGAAAGAAAAGGAAGTTATATGTTCGTCTGTATGTATTTTTTTGTGTTCATCGATGATTTCGCCAATTGAGACCCGAAACGAAAAATATTTTTTTAGTTCGAAGGGTTGGCCCCATTTAAATTTTACAGAAATCGGGTGGGCCGTTTTTAGAAAAATCCACAATAATGTAAACAATTCGAGCGAAATATTCGAATTTTTGACCGACGAACCGGAGGAGGTACTCAATTCCACGCATAACTTTTTTTCATAGTAGTCCGATTTCAATAATTCTTTTTTTATTGGAAAGAGTATACTTCGAAATTGGTCCCATTTAAATTTCATCGGCTGAGCCATTTTTGATAAATCGACAATGTGAAAGATGCTCCGTGCGAAATATTCGCGAATTCTGTACACGGGTGAAGTCGGTCATGCTTATTTTTGCAAAAAAAATAATCTTTAAAAAACATTTTTGCAAAATGTAATTATTGACACAGATATCCTTATATATTTAGCTAGATTTACTGGATTTCTAAAAATAAACTTGTTGGTAGAAATTTTCATCCAGCGTTTTCGTATTTAAAAAAACAGAGTTCAATTATTAACATTACTTCATACCTGTTTGGTAATTTTAATTATACATAATCTTAATATATATAAATCTCCTGTCACAATGTTTGTCCTCAATGGACTCCTAAACCACTTAACCGATTATAATAAAATTCGCACACCATGTGCAGTTCGATCCAACTTGAGAGATAGGATAGTTTAAATCTCAAATTATAGTCGCAATTTTAATTTATTTAGCCACAGCAACGCGTGGCCGGGCAGCTAGTTACTTTATATATTTATAAAAATCATTAAAATGATAGAAGGCTTGCTCAACAAGCAAACGATTCAGGCGAGTTCTATAGCTCTGCTGAGTAGGGGCTCCTATAATGTGTTCTGGTAAGTGGTAGTACACATCGGGGCCCATGACGTGAGTGAGCTTGTCTGACTTTGCCAGTGTTCGCTTCACACTTGCCAGTTGATGCGCGGTTCTTGTGGGGTAGCCATGGTTCCTTCCGCGTACCTGATACGAGTCCAGGTTCATCCTTACGTACTCGTATATCGCAACTTGCTGTATAATTATAGATGGTTTAATAATTATAGTTATGATGACTTATCTAATAGGCCGTTTAGCCGACATGCACACATGCAAAGCATTTCAACATTACTGTTAATGATGAAATGCTTTGCATGTGTGCATGTTGTGAGCATATTGGTTAATACTATAATGAAATTATTTATTATCAAACTCATTTATCATGTTGTCATAAAAAATTGGTTGTCTGTAAAGTCGGTTTACGCACGACGATTTTACGTGATGAAGTCATAGAAAACATTGTTGAATTAACAACTGAAACAAGCCGACGCTTAGGTTGATCGTGGCCCATGGATAGTTCCGCGCTCTCGCTTGCACGCTCGGCTCAGGCAGAACGTGAGTAAAGAGTGCGCCTAATGCCATGAAAAAAACAGATTTCACCCGCGCTTCTTGCATCGCCCGCTATCATCTATGCTGCTAAGCTATGCTAGTTAGAGTCGAAAATCGCATGACACAGTTCACGAAGATTTTGGCTTCCAGCGCCAGCTTACATATTTAGGTGACATTTTATTTATTTATTCAAAATTTAAGCATAAATTAAAAAACTAATCGATTACTCTACTAGAACATTAGTCTGGCTACGTAATTTGTCAAAAATAATGTCAATAATCAGCGACAGCGAATTTCGAGCATTTGAAAAAGAAAAGTTTTTTTATGATGCGAAGTTTTAATTTTTTTCTAAGGTAACCATATTATTTTCCATTCTTTCTTTCCTTTCCTATATTATTTTTTTAATATGGATATTTATGTTCGTTACCTTTACACCGCGACTTTAAAAAGTCGATTTTGGCATTAGGCGAGACCACAGAGATACCAGAGGGATAATGTGGTCGATCGAGAAAAGAAAGAAAGAGATGCAATGATCTAATATGTCATGAGTTAGAAAGAGATATAAAAATATATCGAATCAGTGGCTAGTTGCCAAATTCCAATTCATATTTGACAGTTTTGACAGCCATGGGCTAGATTTTCCATACATTTTTGTGGTTGAGAAATGCCTCAAGCAACAGCAACGCTATCTCTCTAGTTGTAATATCTCTGTGGTGCAGACGGAATTCGACGATTTATAAAACGTTATCACGTCAATAAAGTCCAATCAACATTAGACAATATCAATACTATGCTAATCCAGTGCAAAAACATTGTAGTATGAGATCATCCGGCCAATGCGATAGTTAGAGGTATCCTTGTTACAACACAAATAGTCATGAATTATCCTGTAGTTTATCGCGACGTACGTTCCTACACTGCGCACTCGAATGTTATTTTTGCCAAAGGAATGAGAATAACACTATTTATTTACCTACTTACTGCAAATTATATGTTTATACTGTTACGTGTATTAGATAGGTTGGTTCCGAACTATGGTAATAATTATTTTTTGCAAAAAATGCCATGACTGAATCCAACCATGTACAGAATTCGCAAATATTTCGCACGGATCGATGTAGCATTTTTCACATTATTGTTGATTTATCAAAAATGGCTCAGCTGATTTCGATTAAATTTAAATGGGACCAATTTCGAAGTATACTCTTTCCAATAAAAAAAATATTGAAATCGGACCACTATGAAAAAAGTTAGGCGTGGTTATACATTAAAATATATATATAAATACGAGTCGAATTGTATACCTCCTCCGGTGGTTCGTCGGTCAATAAAACCTGGCACCACTGTAACCAATGGTTCATTCTCAGTCTAGTTTAAAACAGCATTTTTAATACATATACTTAAAGCAATTGTGAGGTCTTATATGCCTCTAAATTTTTTGTTTTTTTTTCATGTAATAAGCATTTCAATCGCTAGGATGATACGTCCTAGTTTTTTATTAGATCTCTAAATACTCTCATCTAAAAAATCATATTTTTACGCAAAAACTTAGCTGAAAGACTAACTAAACAAAAAACTTATCTGAAAAAAAAATGACATACGAGCGTGCAATATTTTTTATTTATACAATTGACGCCAAAACACTTTGTTACAATTTAAGGAGTGAAAAGAGTTTTCTCTCGGAACGTAAATTTTATCAAAAATGTACCGAAAATTGTACCGATGTTCTACAGAAAACGCGACAACACTAATCGATTCACGATCCTCTTAGCGTACAGGCAAATTACTTCTACAAATGACACGTCCCAAGATTCATATATCTCATAAATGAAGAAGATACATCTCGGAAAGCAATTTCCAGACAATAACGATGTACGAACAACAAGATAAACAAAACAACGCCAAAGGCAACTTAATTAAGTTCCATAATAGCAACACGTTTAATCGTAATTAAATGCGATATGCAAACGATAATAATATGAGTGTTTGTTTGTTTCTATTCCGCTCCGTGACAGTTGACAAAGAATGAAATGTTATATACCACAGCGCTGTTGTCGCTTGAGACACAAAAATGTATGGAAAATCTGGCCTTAAGCTGTCAAAACTGTCAAATATGAATTGGAATTTGACACTACTGAGAGAAAAACACGGCAACTAGCCACTGAATCGAGATATTTTCATGTCTCTTTCTAACTCATGCTATATCGAATCAATGGATTTCTTTCTTTCTTTTCTCGATCGACCACATTTTCTCTCTGGTATCTCCGTTATGTACGGAGAGTTCTTTTTTGACAAAAATATCATTGTGAGCACAGAGATACCAGAGAGAAAATGAGGTCTAACGAGAAAATCTGAAAGAGATGTATTGATTCAATATGGTATGAGTTAGAAAGAGACATGATAAATATCTTGATTCGGTAGGCTGTTCTCGGATTTTTAGACAAGGAACATCAAATCGCAATACTTATTTGACAGTTTTGACAACAGCATTATCAATCTGTTATTTATTGAGTATGATAGATCTCCACAAAAGATCACTATCACACTCGTTAGCACTAACATACTATTAGAACATTATTCGTGATCGCATCCGATCGCTTCTCATGTTCAGATCTGTACTGTACTGTACTAGCCTTTTTAATAGTCCACTGCAGGACGTAGGCCTACCCACGAAGGGTGATTGGGCCATACCCACCACGCTGGCCCAGTGCGGGTTGGTGGATTCACATACGCCATGGAATTTCTTCCTTGGACAGATGCAGGTTGCCTCACGATGTAGTCCTTCACCGAAAAGCCAGTGGTGTGAATTTCCGTACATAATTCCAAGGAATTCCAAGGCTTTAATTGGTACGGGACCGGTTTTGAACCCACGACCTCAAGATTGTAAGGCGGGTGTCATTACCACTAGACCACCACGGCTTTTCAGATCATCACCTGTAAGGTTTATATTTTATCCTTATTTTTCCTATTTCAACTTTGGTTGAGTTCTTGACTTCAAGAACGGGCAACACCAGACATGGCGGATATCGCTCTCGGGCGGACGAGTTTGTATTTCGGGCAGAAAGGGATTTTTACTATTAAAATACAGAAATTTATTTGCAAGAAAAATAAGAGGTACAATAACAACAATATACAACAAAACAAATCCTAAAACAAAAACAACAGTATTATACCTAATATCCCTGTCACAAAACTGGTCCCGACTCAGAGTAATGCTGGTTGAGTAAATAATATTGAGCAGTAGGATGTCTGTCAGTAATAATGAATAATAATACAACAATTATTGAAGTTAAATCACCTTGTTTTAATAGTTACAAAGCCAACCACGCCACACATGCGGAGATATTGGATTTGAGGTATATGGAGTCTACACACCGAGAAAATATTTATCTAAGTTGATATATTTTATGCTTTCATAATACTAATTTATGAAGTTAAGTCGAGGAGAAGCAAGTAGGTATGTAATTCAGCAGCCGAAGTGGGTATACGCAGTTTTATTAACCGCTTAGAACCGCTTTCGGCCAGTAATTAATGGAATTATTCCGCTCGCTGATTGGACAATTTCTAAATTGGAAAATGTCCATTCCAAAATTGAAATGTTATGTCGGTTGGGTTTAGCGGAATGAGCTTTAAATGTGTTTGCGAAAGAGGTCCTAAATCTCAATTAATTGCGGTTCTCCCTTGGTTTGATTTTACTTTTATTATCAGTTTCAACACAATTGCGGAGAAACTTTGGTTCGCTTCATTTTCAAGAACAGTTTTGGACTTGAAGTTATATTACCGAATCCAGCACTAAAACTATTGCTTTCGTAACGCAATTCACGTAATATACATACTCACGGTAGGAGCGTGAAATTATTTTATTTTTGGATTTTCTGCCATTTACAGACAAATTGCGGAATTTAGGCTTGCTTATGAAAAGGTAGTGTTAATCAGGTAAAAATAGTGTTCAGTGTATGCCCAAGTGCTTCAACTGATTTTCACGTTATTTCTTGACCGACGAAACGCTCCTCCGTTTCGTACCGTACTCAATTCGACGCGCATATTTTTATTTTTTTTATGTATAACCCCACGCATAACTTTTTACATAGTAGTCCGATTTCGATAATTCTTTTTTTATTGGAAAGAGTATACTTCGAAATTGGTTCTAATTAAATTTTATTGAAATCGGCTGAGTCATTTTTGATAAATCAACAAAAATGTGAAAAATGCTACATCGAGTCGTGCGAAATATTCGCAAATTCTGTACACGGTTGAAGTCGGTCATGACAATTTTGCGAAAAATAATAGGAAACTAAAAAAAAAACAAATGAGAAATGAATTTATAGCGATAAACTAGCCGTTGGACTTTAAAGAGGATACCTATAATAATCAAACAAACAAAGAAGATCTTGAAAAGTGGGACCAGACTGTGTACTGCAGCCTATAAAATCTAATAATATACGGTAAATTAATGCGGATAGTAAAACAACCGCATTGAATGCTTAATTTAAATGGAATTTCATATTTTCTAATTTGATTTTTGTTCAAGGCCGCCTTATTTTACAAGCAATGTTAAAAGATAATAAGCTTCGGAAATATGAAATTCTTTTCAAATAAGATTGATATTTAAGAAAATAATAGAAAAATTATTTTCCAACACAAATAAAGCAAATAATTGAATACTGTACAGGGTAATGGCCTAAGCTCGATATATTTTTGCATTATTTCTTTTATCATTCTTTTACAAATTGCGTGATGCATTCTCATCACAAATGTGAAATATAGATAGATAGATAAACACTTTATTGTTAACACTAAAATACAATTCAGAAAACAAAAATACACAGAGAGGAAAAAAAAAACAACAACATAAAATAGTGCAACAAAGGGCGGCCTTATTGCTTATAGCAATCTCTTCCAGGAAATATAAGCTGATTTATCAAGTGGGACCTTAAGAGGCACAATGTGTGAGGTCCTAACAGTAAATAGACAAGTTAGACGAAGCTCGTTTACCCCTTTTACCCCTTTAGGCGGGATTTGCTCGGCAAAGCGAGTATTTGATGATAAACAAGTTGCTTTAACGCCTGCCCAGGTAGCATTTATACGTTATTATGACGTCCGTTTACGGTACTGCTCGACGTAAGAGACGTCATTATCATGACGTCGGTAGTTTCTTCAGATGACGACAATTTGTCACAGCCTCATGACGTAAGTTGGAGGACGTTGGAGTGACGCCATATACTGACGTTGGAGTGACGTCATATACTGACGTTGGAGTGACGTCATATACTGACGTTGGAGTGACGTCATATGCTGACGTTGGAGTGACGTCATATGCTGACGTTGGAGTGACGTCATACACTGACGTTGGAGTGACGCCATATACTGACGTTGGAGTGACGTCATATGCTGACGTTGGAGTGACGTCATATGCTGACGTTGGAGTGACGCCATATACTGACATTGGAGTGACGTCATATACTGACGTTGGAGTGACGTCATATGCTGACGTTGGAGTGACGCCATATACTGACGTTGGAGTGACGTCATATGCTGACGTTGGAGTGACGCCATATACTGACATTGGAGTGACGTCATATACTGACGTTGGATGACGTCATATGCTGACGTTGGAGTGACGTCATATACTGCATTCATAGAGACGACACTTGGACGTTTATAATAGGGCAGCCACTGACGTTGGAGCGACGTCATTCACTGTATTCATAAGGACGTCACTAGGCCGTACATATTAGAGCAGCCACTGACGTTGGAGCGACGTCATTTACTGTATTCATAAAGACGTCACTAAGCCGTACATATTAGGGCAGCCACTTACGTTGGAGAGACGTCATTTGCTGTACTCATAGGGACGTTACTGGGCCGTACATATTAAGGTAGACACTAACGTTGGAGTGACGTCATATACAGTATTCATAGTGACGTTACTGTGAATCCTGTGTATGACGTCACTACTATGTCGGCGGCTGCCTTTGTATGTATGGCCCAGTCCCTGTGTACTAAGTAAATGACGATACTCCAACGACGATGGCTGCCCTAATATGTACAGCCCAGTCACTTTCCTGTGAACAAAGTAAATGACGAAAAGAATTTAGAATTTAGTTTGCGATAGCAGGCATCCTATATTATACAGGTACCCTGAACAGACTCTTAGGACTATGGATGAAACCAAATAAAACAATGTAAGTAGCATAATAGATTTATATTCAAGAAGTATATACATACATAGACTGTTATATATAATCAATAATTGTTATGAATCCATAGTCTTAAAATTACAATGTCGATCCCATAGCAATTTTATGACCATGGCATATTTAGATTAACTATTTATTCTCTCTTGGAGAAATTACTAATGCACTGTTATCACTAATCAGGTTGGTGTTAACTTGTTTCTGCACATGCATCGGACTTTTGCTGACACTTGAAATTATTTGATTTGTTTGTGCATTACATTACAATGACTCGATGCGCTGGTTGCGGTCGCAAAGCATTTTAAGCAGGTATCTATTGAGGTCAAATCGCACGAACATCGCCTATCTTTTATAACGGTCTTTAGTAACTGAATTTCGTCATAAGTAGCTGAACATACATTTTGAATTTGTAAAATATGTTGGTCTTGCGTATGTAATCTTTTTCTAAGTTCCCGACGAAATTCTTGGAATTCTGATAACAAACCGCCGTCATTCTCCAGCACGGAAACTTCCATTTGACTGCACTTGCTACCCCATTGGTTATTGACATAATTAGGGCTCGCTATTGTTGGTAACTTCCTATGTTCTGGAGTGCGAACTGGCGTGTCATTCCCAGCACGTTTTCTTTTTGTGCTGTCACACATCGGGCAAATCCATTGGCGCACATAGTCCGTAGAAAAAGACTCGAAATCTCGTCTTTTAATACCGAGACACAATATATGATACACTTTTTTACAGTTTGATAGTGTACACTTCATTATAAGTTCACCGGTAACGTCTTTTTTACAAGCCCGGCAAAACGTAAACATTGCGATCGAACTAAATAGAAATAATTGCTGCGACAAAAAGTAAACACGTCCGCACCGATGCGAGCGCGCGTGCAAACAATATGGTACAATATGGTACGTCCTAATACTGACCCTAAATAGAGGTCAATAAAACGTCCCCTTTGTGGCGAATATGGTACGTCCTGATATTGACCCTAAATGGACGTCAGTAAAACGTCCACCAGAGACGAATATGATACGTCTTAATAATAACCCTGAAGAGACGTCAGTAAATCTTCCACTTTGTGACGAATTTGGTACGTCCTAATATTGACCCTAAATAGAGGTCAATAAAACGTCCCCTTTGTGGCGAATATGGTACGTCCTGATATTGACCCTAAATGGACGTCAGTAAAACGTCCACTAGAGACGAATATGATACGTCCTAATAATGACCCCAAATAGACGTCAGTAAATCATCCACTTTGTGGCGAATATGGTACGTCCTAATATTGACCCTAAATAGAGGTCAATAAAACATCCCCTTTGTGGCAAATATGGTACGTCCTGATATTGACCCTAAATGGACGTCAGTAAAACGTCCACCAGAGACGAATATGATACGTCCTAATAATGACCCTGAATAGACGTCAGTAAATCGTCCCCTTTGTGGTGAATATGGTACGTCCTGACTTTGACTCTAAATTGACGTCAGTAAAACGTCCACTTTGTGACGAATATGGTACGTCCTGATATTGACCCTAGATGGACGTCAGTAAAACGTACACTTTGTGGCGAATATGGTACGTCTTGATATTGACCCTACATGGACGTCAGTAA
Organism: Hypomecis punctinalis; assembly: GCA_949316475.1. NCBI lineage: Eukaryota > Metazoa > Arthropoda > Insecta > Lepidoptera > Geometridae > Hypomecis > Hypomecis punctinalis. The sequence goes on from OX438807.1 coordinate 7,741,085, forward strand.
AACGTCTACTTTGTGGCGAATATAGTACGTCCTGATATTGACCCTAAATGGACGTCAATAAAACGTCAATTTTATGGTGAATATGAGACGTCGAAATAATGACTTTTAATTGACGTACATTATGACGTCATCGACGACGCATTAACGACCGACCCTATTATGACCTAAGAGTGACGTCGTTTATGCGTCACTGACGTCACTTTGCTACCTGGGTGGTGGCCGTCCAGGCGACAGTTAAATGCTGTTAACGGTTAAATTCCTTTACTTTGTACTGGTGTAGCTTTTTAGTAGAAAATATATTATACAAAAGTAACTCCCCCATATTACGTGATCCAATATTTACAACTTAACCTAAAATACCCAATATGACAATCCGAGGTAAGTAAAAAACCGGACAAGTGCGAGTCATGCTCGCACATCGAGGGTTCCGTACAAGCACATTGTTATAATAATTAAAAACCTGTTTCAGCATGTGCTAATGAAGTTATTTTATATGACACCTTACATAATACGATTTACTCACTTTGAATTTTGAACCCATATTTTGTGAATTCTGAGGCCCTATTTTTTGTGATCTAAATAAAAATGTACAGTTTTCAGATTTATTCCTATATATGTACTCTGAGAAAATGCTTCTCGCCAAATTTCATAGTTCTATGTCAACGGGAAGTACCCTGTAGGTTTTGATTTTTGTGAGCGTCGAAATATGCGTTTTTTTACGACATAAACGACTCTAACTTTTTTATACGGTAACAAGAAGTTTTTCTTTTATACAACTGCAAGAGACCATAGATATACGTATACAGTTTAAATTTTAACTCGATATTCTTACGCGTTCCCGAGATAAAGAGTCGTGACATACACACAGACGGACAACAAAGTGATCCTTTAAGGGTTCCGTTTTTTCCTTTTGAGGTACGGAAGCCTAAAAAGCGCAAAAAATGGCTGAGGGTGGTATTTTGAATAGGTTTGTTTTAATAACATAACGTTGCCTTTTTTGACTCTAATTTCTAACCAACAATTACGCCTATTATATTGATAGCAAAGATGAATACTGTTAACGAAGATGCGTTCAGCCTACGTTATGTATAAGCTAGACAGAGTTATGCATAAATTACCGCGACACCCGCCGCTAGACATACATAAGTTGTCAAGTGCGTGTCGAGACACGCGTATGATATGCTTCCGTAGATGGTGACGATGTTTATGATGATGATAAAAACATATTTGTACGATGTCATTAGATGGTTGACTACTAGAAAAATGTAATTAAGTATGTAATATATTTGGGACGTCAATTAGCTCTGAACTATGTGCAACTTTTCTTTACAACTCAAAAATGTATGATCCCACAGCGCTCAAAACAATTTTCGGGGAAAGTTTTTGATGTGGTCTATAAACTCAGAAAGTTTAAACATTTTATCTTGCATATTTTAGAAACTATAGTGCCCCCCACTCCATTTCAAATTTGTCGGGCTATGGTAAAGTATCTCACTAATGGTACATGGGACAAAAAAAACGTTAGGAAACCTTACACTCATTTTAGAAACCCTACTCGACGACACCCCATTTGATGGGGTGGGGATGAAAAAAAAAGTTTCATTCCCATTTTACTTATGTATGGAGGCTACACCTAAAATACACAGTTTCAAATTTTTTTAAGTATTTAAAATTGAGAAATATACTAACACTATTATAAAGTTAAATTTCATGCAATATGTTAATAAATATGGAAGTTATAAAGTTTTATATTAATGGGACTGACGGACGGACACAACGAAGTTACAAGGGTTCCTCGTTTTACTACGGAACCCTAAAAATGAGGTACATACTTGACAATTTACTTGTAAACTCCGGATATTCTGTGCTAGCAGTATAAATGCATTGAGAGCGGCTGCACGGAGCGTAATCCCAGCTTACCTGTAACAAAAGAGCTTGAGTTATTCAGACGTATGGCACATGCAATCTTAAGGAACAGACTCTGCCAAAACGGCGCGGAGTAGTGCGCAGCTGGAGTTCAATTTTGAAACAATTAAAATGACTCTTAAGCCGCCATCCAATCTCAAAATACCTTTATAGAGCCCTAGTTAAACTGACTTTTCTCCATCAAACCTTGAAGTTGTCGAATAAAACTTAAGTACACAATATTCTTAAAGCTATACGGTAGGGGATTCAATAACTCGAAACACAATTCAAAAACTTAGCTCGATAGAAATTAAATGCAAAGATACCGCTTTTTAGAACAAATTCATGATTTCTAAGAAAGTTTATTGCATTTGTGGGCTTTTTTCTACACGTTTACATTTTTTTTTTAATCTGTTATTCATGCACATGAATTAAACTAAAGCTTTCATACATAAAATTAAGAAAAAAGTGGTGATATCAATTTTATATTGATTTTTGAATGCAAAAATCGGGCGAAACCGGGGGCGTATTGGTCTTCACCCGCTCATATGAAAAATTACGCTGATACTATGGCGCCTTAAGTCGCATACTACGCTACTATGTTTGCACTAAGTTAGATTTCCAATGCTTGATCTTGGTTTTGTATAGTCTTGAAAGCAAGAGCGAGTATTCGAAATTTAAGCGATAGAGTAGTTCCTATACCAATCTAGGGTCATTACTATTGTTTCAAAAATTGAATTACTGGTAGATTACCGAAGCAATATTTGATTCAAAGAAAATATCCGCACACCAGGATTGTATTTTAAGTTACCTTCACACAATTGAAGTTCACAATAGCTCTATCAACTAAGCCTTAGCAGAAGCCTTCGAGGGATCATAAACCTTATTAAGAGGAAAAAACTTAACCCGACTCTGCCTATACCAACTAAATAAGCATAAAACAGCGAAATTCCGCATTTAAGTCCATATTACCAGACTGTCGTCTAACTACGTCGTTAACTGTTCCCGGTGAAAAACTGCTGAAAATTGTGCACAAAGCAAAAAGTTCGCTAATAGCACTCCCAGGACAACTGTTACAGAGCTACCAACTTCTCTCCGCAGTTGGCGAAATGAGAGAACTGAGAATTTCCAGCTGACAATAATTGTCAGTTTGTAAAGAATAGCGTTATTACGATAGGCGATAGTTTCGCTATGGATAGTCAACCTTGAAAATCAGTTACACTATCTACAGTTCTCTCGAAAAAAAGTCAGAAGTCAGTCTAGAAAATCAGCAATACTATCGATAGTAAAAATCATGCAATAGTTTTAAATATTAGCGATACTATCGATGGTATCGATACTATCGAAAAGTATGCTATTGATGAATGCTATTGAAACGTGTGCCATCGATACTATAGATAACAATTTTACGAATACTATAGATAGTATCGGTACATTTGGCAATTTGTTTTTCACAACATATACTATCGATAGTATCATCGATGTTATCTATAGTATTGTCAAAAGTATATAGTTTTAGCCACAATGGTATTACGGCACTATCGGCAGGCTATCAATATCACAACAGCACTGGTAGAGAAAAAATGAAAGAGAAACTACTTAGCAAAGATGTTATTATGGTATAGTTATTATTTATAAGTGATATTATTATTTTAATAATATCAAATGTTTTTAATATAAGTTATCGAATCGAATATAAGTTACTATTGATACCAATAAATGCTATTAATATGAAATGCAACTGTGGCTCTATCACGTAACTGCAGAAAAGTTGGTCAGTCTGTTACATTCAACTGTGGTGTGAAATAGACTGGTTCCAGTGCAGATTCCGTTTCATTGATATATCTGGTTTTCCGTTGTGTTGAAATTCTTTAGTTACAATGGTCGGAGTTTTACAAAAGAGAGCTGCAGTGGAAAAATGTTCAGATGTATAAACGGTAAGCATATTATTCAAATTACTTATAGAGGATTCTTTAAGACATTTATCTTTCAGTGATTTCACTGAAATTTATGAGAGACAAAATATTATTATTAATAGATTTTAACGGTAAGCGCCCCATTTAGGTAGGTGGTAGGTATGTTTCGTATTAACTTTAGTAGCTTTAAACAAATAAATCGTATTGTTTAAAATTATGTATTTTTTATTTCTTATTAGGTGAACTATGTTTCTAAGATTTCAGCCATAGGATCTCTATTGCTGATACACATCTACCTCAGATCTTCAATAAGACCGATAAAAAGATCGCTACAAATATCTTCATTGAGATATATTTTTTAAATTATAATTTAAAAAAGAAGTACAGATTACTATACAACCGTAATTGCTACCAGACATCACTAGGTACTTATTGAAACTGCAATACGAAACCAAACAAACAGAACGAAAATTAAGAAACGGCACCAAAGGTCTTATCGCTAAGAGCGATATATTCCACTAAGTTGTAGGTATATTATATTTTGTAAACTTTCATTACTTCCCAACGTTAACCCTAACTCGCTTTCCATCTACGGCCTGAAAAATATTGAAATTAGATAATGCACTCGCCTGAACCTTCCATTGCCGACGAATCTCATTAGGGTTACGAGAAGAAAACACGTAGGGAACGTTTCTGAGGCCCATTTTATAGCTGGTTAGTATGAGTTAACGTAAACGTAATATACAGTAGTTTCCATGTGCAGGAAACAAAAAAGAACTAATAAAAAACACACACTATACTCTATAAAATTTAACTTGATCTCTGCGACAGTGACATTGACATAGAAGATTGACATTTTTAGAGTTGAGATAGTGGTGGAACAAATCGATATTCAAACAATATTGTAATGAAATCGAATGAGTAGTTGTAGGTGAGAAATTGGATTTTATTTACTTATGAGTACTATTATTTAAGGTCAAGTATATACACATGTAAATAATGTTATGATATTAATTAAATACCCATAATAATGTTACGACAGTATTTATCGACGTTTTTCACTATTATCGATGCTAATGTAACATATAATTGGGTTTAATTTAATTACACATGTAAAAAATGTTATGATATTAAAATATACAATAAAATTAATGATAAATTAAGTTTTATTTAAAATATCGTTAGTATAAACTATCGATATTTTAAATAAAACTCTTATTGTTTTCACTGATAACGTCGTATTGTACCTAATATAAAAATATCGGTGGTAGGTATTTTGTACTAACTGATGCTTTAATGTTCTATTGGTACCAGGGTCTGTTCTGTGTGGCTAACTTGGTGATCCGATGACAAATAGTGAAAACTGGTTTGTTTGCCATCCTTTTGGTATGTATAGGTTTTATGTATGTTAGGTAATTAGTCTTATTTACTGATTTTTCTTTTTATTTACTTGACAGTATCTAGATCTACCTTGTAAAACAATCCTTCTTTGGCAGTAGGGTAAAAGAGGCACTTTGTGAATTATGTACTGCCTAATTCAACATTGAATCTTTAGCATTGAAATGTTTTCGGTTTTTTCTAACCATTTATCGTAATACAACGTGATACGAGAAGACAGTGTTAAGAATGCCAAAGCAGAAACTTATGTTTACCAATGTAACTTAGGAGTGCACTTGAATAAAGATTAAAAGATAAAAGATCTAAAACTCTGTGGTCACGATCATTCGTCGCCCATCACTAATCGGCACGCCCATAAATTATGACATTGACAGGTACTGTCTGTACTATTAAGAAATTCAGGACTCCATAGGCGTGATTTTTCTGACAGCTGTCGCAGAGATCAAGTTAAATTTTATAGAGTATAAAACGATAGTAAAAATATTTCTCGAGACTTTTACTATATTACAAGCTTTTATTTACTTTCACCTGTCCCGTTGTCTGTCTGTCTGTAATCAAATCTTGCAAGTTAAATTTGATCCACTTCTCGGATACCGATTGAGCTGAAATTTTGCATACATGTGTGAATCGCGTGACAGTGCAATATTATGTTGACATGGTGCTGCAGATCCATCATCAGGATGGAGCTGGAAGGTGGACAAAGAAACTTAGCAATGAACCTAGACCGCACGTCTGCTCAACATCAGGCAGTGTGTAGTCAAACGCGAACCTATTCGAAATAAAAAAAAATGAAACGACACATCCTCATCGAGTTACTCGCCAAGTGATGGGTTCGCTTGGCGTTTGCTAGTTTGTCTTTCAATGGTAACCAGGGTCTGATGATGGAGTTGGAAGGTGGTCATAGGGACTCTGTAATGAAACGACGCAACCCCATCGAGTTTCGGATCGTTTGATTCGTCTTGGCGAGTGTTTGTTCAGGAAAAGCTTGTTTTCAAAAATAATGGTAAAAATATTTATTTCATATAATACTTATTGTAAGTGAAACTAAAAGTATGATAATGTAGGTACGTAAAGTATTGAAACTTTGTGTTAGCGATAATTTTATTATCAAGTAAGAATATATTTCACTTATTTAAAGACATCGCCAACTCTCTTTGTTACTCCTGTGCTGAATTCAAAATGCAACCACAAAGTATTTTCATGTATCAGTGAGTCCTAGCGTTGAATATTTCACGAGTTCACGGCACAAACGGCGCAGGTGACAATGACCTAAAAACGTTTCCTGTGACCTATTCAATCTCACTCGACTGCTGCCAAACTAAAACTAACCCTACTTCTATTAATAAACGATATAATTTAGCTTGATAGAGTCTCAATATTGTGTGTATTTCACGCCTAATTTATGCCTACTACTGCTAAATTAAAACTTACTCTACATCTGTTAGGAAAAAGATATAATTTACCATGATAGTCTCAGTTTCATATATTGAGATATTGTGCGTGTTTTGCAAATAATTTACATTTATTACACACTCTCTGATGGAATTAAATAAGCTTTAACGTATATTCAATAGGTTATTGAGCCGGGATGTTTGCGAGAATTGGGAATGGAATTTAAATAAAGTCTTAAATGTCAATTGACGACGAAAATAACGTGTAACCTTTTCTTTTTAGAAATATTCGGGTCTACAATTTAAATTCAGTTGAATTAGGAATTCGAAATTAATTTTTTTAATGTGTAATTTACTTTTATCACAGACTTTTGTACGTGATGAATAACCAATTTACTAACATTTTAAATCGGTTGTATATTTCTTTCCTAAGAACATGTATAAAAGAGCAAATCAAAAAGAGACAAGTCCAAGCTTTGCATTATGTTATATTAGACAATTAGACATTTAAAATTAAGTTATTCTGTTTTAATCGACATGTCCAAGTGTCCTTAAGTGTGCCCATAGAAATAAATGTTTATAACTATGACATTAAAAACAAAAAATGTAGTTTCAACTATCAGTATTTTTTTTTTGGATTATAAATTTAAATTCTACGTCCGCCACTTATTAAACATGAATAATAATGTTTCTCCATTTCAATTTTCCATTGCTAAGAGAAATCAAAATACTTGAAAGTAATTTTATGGACGTAATTGTACATCACACCTGGCAGCACCGGTAGTCAGGGAGAAAATTAACTCCATTACGCAGAGCGTGCGATTAAAATGGAGACTCGAGTGTTCAGAGCAGGATAGAACGGGGCAAAATCCAGGGCGAAATATCTGCTTCAGCGCTACGTATAACTAAAAAAAAAAGTCGAGATCCTCGAGCGAGCTGGTTTTTAATTTAACAAAATTCATTGGAGGTGGTTGTTTTCTCAGAAGAATGACAAGTAATAGAAACCTTTCTAAATTTTACTCAAATAAAAGCTACGTTACAGCTGTCGAGAGTGATTGGAACAAGAAAAAAATGTCTGTCGGCATACGTCAAAATCACTAGTTGGAATTTCAAAATGGTTAAAATTTAGTTTCTCTTTGTCTTTTGCGAAATCAAAAATTTGAACCCTCTTCTAGCAGAAGCAAATCTCTGATCATTTTACCTTACTACTTTTTGCCTTTTTTAATTTGGACAGCCGAGATAGCTCAATGCTAGATTGTGAAAGCCTTCGAAATTACGTAGGTTCGGGTGCATTTTTTTCGAACACCTTTTAAATTTCATATTTAAAGTGGGACAATATATCTCTTGCTAATTTACCTAGTACGGTTTCTATTACTTGCCATTCTTCTGAAGTTGTTTTAACCGCTTAGCTATGGTAGATGCTTTCAGGCGCTAACATAACTCATCAACACACCTCATTCACACGCAATAAAAGCAAAAAAAAAATGAGAGAAACTTTAATTAAATATCTAATATGGTCCAAATCATTATAGGGGTTTCCGAGATCTAAAATATAAAAATATAAATCTACAAAGAAACAGTGCTTGTTTGTAAAGGTACTTGTAAATGTGTTTTAACTGGTGTGATGTCTGATATAAAACTTCAATATTTTTTTATTAATAGACTATGCATGCTAATAAAGGTACTTATATAGTAAAGTTTGTCTCGTTGGCCCAGTGGTTAGTGAAGTGGGTTCGATTCCCAACCAGGACAAGCATTTTTATGATGAACATAGGTGTTGGCTCTTTGTCTGGGTGTTATTATCTTTTTAAATATGTATTTAAAAATATGTCAATGTAGTAGATATAATTATCAGTCTCTGGCAGTCATATCACAAGCTTTGCTTAGTTTGGGGTCAGAGACCGTGTAGAAGACAACCCTTGATATTTTTTTTATTTTAAAGGTACAAGATAAGCCTTTTCTTTATCACGATAAATGAAATGGTCCCTACGTTTTGTCACGGAACAATACACATCACCTCTTCTCTAACAATGTTACACATCCATAAAAAAGGCTTGGGGAAATCCCTTTAAACCTCCATTTTATAGTGAGATAGCCGACATAAAGAACGGGCCGCCCCGCCGTTCAAGTGTCACTATAAATATTTACTGTCAACTGAACCCGCCTTTGAAGTAAATTGCTTAACGGATCTAATAAATAAATATTATGATAGTTATATTTACTGCTTGGAAAAAGTTTGCCGTTTTATTTAACCGACGAATCGGAGGAGGGTTAGTTACAAGTCGACGCGTATTTTTTTATGTATTTCAACTTTTTACAGAGTAGTCAGTTTACGATAATTTTATTTTTGTTTTGTCAAATCGGCTAAGCCAATTTTTATACGTCACCAATAATGTGAAAAATTACTACATCGATCCGTGTGAAGTATTCGAATTCTGTACATGGTCGAAATGCCATTTTTTGCGAAAAATAATTACAGATAACTTTATATACATTATATACATTACCAGTTTTTATTTGCTGATGTTGAAACATCGACCTATAATTTTTTTTGATGTGTTAAAACAAAGAAAACTTTACTATGAAAATTGGTGGCGCAATTTAAATTAAAATGAGAATCAGAAAAATTTACAATAGACGATAACGATATGATATGAATGCTTTAATAAAAAGTTATAGCAATATTAAAAGGAAACATTATTTGATCTAAGATTTAATTTTATTTTACGTTTGGGAGTGAAATAGAAATAAGGTCAACCCCATGAACATAGGAGTCGTAAGTTGTTTTGTTAATGAAAAGTGAGAATCAGAACTCATAATTGCAAAAAAAAAAAAACCGGACAAGTGCGAGTCAGGCTCGCACATCGAGGGTTCCGTACAAACATATTGTTAAAATAATTTAAAACCTGTTTTAGCATGTGCTAATGAAGTTCTTTTACATACCTTACATGATACGATTTAAGGTAAACGTACCAATGTACGGACGTTTTTGAACTTTGCTGACTTTGAAGTAATACTACCCTTATAATAATAGACTTACAACAACAAAGTGAATATGACCAGGTAGGGCATTTATCAAAGTTTCATAATAATTTAACTTGTTTTAATTTGTTTGAGCTTTAATGGGAATTAATATCCAAAATGTTAAAAAATACCCAAATGTACCAAACCGCGGACGAATTGTCCTAATGCGCGGAATGTCGTCCCAATTCCCGGACGCTATACGAAATTGAACTCTATTTGCGTTATTAGAATCTAAATTGCCTTACTATTGTATTATTATTTTTATGAACTTTAAAATCGACCCGAATTTTGGACAAATCGTCCCAATTCCCGGACGCTATTTGAATTAAAACTCTATTTGCTTTACATTAGAAATTAAATTGCCTAATTGTATTATTACTCATTATTATTATAGAATATTTTAGTTTAAGCCATTTAAGGTATCATAAATCAAAGAAATAATAGTTTACATGCAATAAAATATATTTCAAACAAACAATAATCACATTATGAAAAAAAAATGCTGAAACGTTAGGTAGTTAACACTAATAGCACTGGTAAAGGAACCGTATTTAGTCCGTTGCAAGATAAGCGGCTTAAATTATTCCCAAGGTAATGTATTCAGTCTTACAAACAATATACTCTCCATACAAAATAAAATGCGTACTCTTATATAATAATATCCCACAGTCTCTAAGGCAACCTCAGTAGTATAGTTACCTTTAGAACACGGCGTATCTAGATATGACAGAAGTGGCACTACATCTGGCGGTCAAAGAGTTAATGCTTTTATTCAGAAGTCTTGGTACATTCTTTAAGAAAGAGCTATGAAAAAGCTTGCTCGTTGAAAAATGAGAACTTTAGTTTTTCAGTCCTATAAAACCAATGGTGGAATAATAACCATGCTCAAATAAAAGGTCAGACATCTTTTCAACAGAGCTTTAAGCACTGATACACCAGTGAACTGACAAGTTGAAAGTCACAAGACAAGTGACAAGAGTATACAAATATGCACCATCTATTCAAGGTAATGGTAAAAAAAAGCCAGAAAAACTCACGGAAAACGTTTAGCAACTCTATTCCATCTAAGAGTGAAACTACGTGACTCAGAAAAAATATATCGTGTGACTCACAAATAAAGTTAGGCATTTCAAGAAGCCTAGTAGTACTTATAAAATCTCAGACCAGAAGCAATTGGAATTGCTTCTACAAACGTACTTTTATCGACTGTCAACTGAACTACACAGATGGATGGGAACCACATAAATCTGGTATGGAAGACAGGGGATTTTGCAGACTTCCAGTTCCAGTTCTTTTCCAATGGGGCCTAAAATTATAAAATACTTTTAATCGCCATATTTAGATCGTGTATGGCGTGGATTTTTCAGATATATACTTAAAGCCTGGAGAGAAGTAACAGTGGTCTTACTGCCAAAGCCAAGAAAGATCGATTACACAAATCCAAGGTCGTTTGCACCAATAACCTCAGCTCTTTCTTATTAAAAACGCTGAAAATAATCTCCAATGAGCACATAAGAAAAGAGCACAAAGACCCCTAGCAAAAAACGCAGTCAACAATAATCAACATGCCTATTAATCAGGAAAATCAACGAAGACAATCAGGTGGAGAGCACTCCACCAAGTTACCAACAAAATCAAATCTGCACTGGAAATCAAACAGTTCTGTTTAGACAGCTTCATTGACATTGAAAGGGCGTTTGTTAAGACTATTTTCATTAGTATTAATATTTAGGTAAGTTTGCAAATATAGTAGACAGTAGTGCATTATCACAATACTCGCTAGCAGAACATTCAACTTTGAAATGGCAAGCACGACGCGCTCACACAAAGTCGCTCGAGTCACAAAAGACTGCCTGAAGACTAGTAAAAATGACATGATCCCTATCATGTCATTTTACTAGTGGTCGAATTTGTTGCACTCCTTAACAAAGAAGGCATTGTCACTGTGGCATATGCTGAAAACCTGTGATAATAGTGTCTGGACTTTTTGACTTTCAACTTCGTGTTAGGAGATAAAATGAAAAATGGTGTGAACGCCACGGACTCTCCGTGAATCCACCACTGAAATGGAGTTAGTGTTATTCACACAAAAAAACAAGAAAACAGATTTATTATGATACTACTAGGAACTCTATGTATGATACTACTAGGTTAATACTAATCAATGAAGTTAAATATCTAGGTATCTGGCTAGACTATTAAGTTCTGTGGAAAAATACTCGAATATGTCACCACTAAGGCAACAAAATTTTATGGCAATGCACTAAAGCGGTAGGAAAAGACTGAAGTCTAACAAATAATCAGATACCAACACGCGCAAAATACAACTATGCTACAAGAAACGCAGAATAGCGTGCTCTTTAATTAACAGATGTATGGAAAAAACACACTCAGCTGCTATTGAAATAATCTTAGAGACCACACCGCTGCACCTGCATATATACAGCAGGAATCGATGACTTCTGCCCTATGAATTAAATCTAGAAATATGTGTAAGAATACGAGTGCCACAACAACCCACTGCAAAATAATCGACCGGGCGATGGCAATCATCTCCAAAGCAAAAAATGGTACGGATATTATAGCTAGAACACAGCTCGACAGAGAAAAGTATTAGCTAGTCATAGAGAACGATGTATCTGTCGATATATTGCTATCTTGGAACATATACGCAGATGGTGCAAAAAACAAGCTTGGGCTAAAAGATTCCTTTGCCAAAATCAAAATCTGAGCACGAAAAATCTTACTTAAGATAATCTTTTAAACTTAATGTAAAAATATTAATATTATAATATTGTTTTAAATATACCTACGTTGTAAATCGATCCAAAAAAATTTATGTCATATATAAAAATACAGTTTAAGCAATACTAAAGCAAACTGGTTACGACTATTGCTTGAACCACCCCAAAATAATTATTGATTCAAAGGAATAAGACGCAAACGAATTATAATAATCGCATTTTGCACAATTTTGAAAACGATGTTATTACATGCAAGGAAAAATGAGACTTATTTCAAGGCAATAAGGTCGAGATCCGAACTTTGGTACAACGGTTATTAAAGAACTGATGTGTGTCCCACTTCTCGGACGGAAAATGTGATTATTGTCCGTGCATTGGGACAAGTACGGGTTTAGTGAGTACCAGTAGGCGGATACGCAAATATTATAAATAATAATAAAGATTATGTCTAGATTATAGGTTATAATATTAAGTAATTTATCCATGTATCGTTATAAAATAGCACACTTAACTGTATCACATTAGACAACTAAGAAATGAACTGAAGTTGATGACAGGGTAGGACACCAAATTCAGCTACTGAATTAACAGATTAACGAAAATTTTACGACACCGCACTTTTGAGATAATTTGGTTTGGACACCATTGCACTACGTGTACAGTTTTGCCTGTATAATACTTTGAAATATAACCAAGAATTTAATGTCATTCATAAGATTAAGTTAAACTTTCGTAGAAAATTACAAAAATTAAAAAACCGAGTAACATCCGCGTTCTGGGACTCGTCCGCAGTTACGTACGTTTACCTTACTCACTTTGAATTTTGAACCCATATTTTGTGAATTTTGAGGCCCTATTTTATATGATTTAAATATAAATGTACTGTTTTCAGATTTATTCCTATATGTGTACTCTGAGACAATGCTCTTCGCCAAATTTCATAGTTCTATGTCAACGGGAAGTACCCGGTAGGTTTTGATTTTTGTGATCATTGTAATATGCGTTTTTTTTTTTTCAACATAAACGGCTCTAACTTTTTTAAACGATAACTGAGAAGTTTTCCTTTTACACAACTGCAAAAGACCATAAATATACGTATTCTGTTTAAATTTCAACTCGATATCTTTACGCGTTCCCGAGATAAAGAGTTTTGACATCCACACAGACGGACAGACGGACAACAAAGTGATCCTATAAGGGTTCCGTTTTTTCCTTTTGAGGTACGGAACCCTAAAAACAAGAGAAACTAGTTCTGTCAAATTTCACCCTTTACCTTTCAAATCTACCCTTTCGTCAAGCCAACGAGCCCGGGACCGATAATAATCAGATAGAACATCAAACGCGTCTGATAGACGAGGCCTTTGTCCGCAGTTTGACTACATTCCAGTCGTACGGTTTATCAACTGGGACAGACCGGCTCCGGATTCTCGAAACGGGGCAGCAAAAGATGCTTGTTAGTGAATTTGAACATTTTGATTCAGTTGACAGAAGTCACTAAAGAACAACGCGAATTTTAGAGTCGCTTTTTTTCCGCGTGCCTGTGTGGTATTTGAAAAACGTAGTTCAGCTAGTTGTAGCATAGGGGATCGTTTTTTGCACTTCGAACGCCTAGAAGCACAGAGATACCAGTGGGATAACGTGATCGATAGAGAAAATATAGAAAGAGATGCAATGATTTAATATGGCATGAGTTAGAGAGAGATACATAATAAGTATCTCGGTTCAGTGGCTAGTTGCCGTGTTTTTCTCTCAGTAGTGTTAAATTCCAATACATATTTAACAATACATATATTTCTGTGGTTGAGAATTGCCTCAAACGACAACAGCGCTATATCTCTAGTTGTAATAGCTCTGTGCCTAGAAGCATATACGTAATTTGATAGATTGTATGGAGAATATCTACGTTGTCTATGGACCGTGCGAAGTTCAAATAACGATCCCCTAAACACATTTTTAGACGGCTGCGCGTAAGCCAATTTTTAGGGATCATTTAACGAGAAGTTGATGGTTTCACAGTGAAGAGAAGCCTCCCGCTGTTTGCCTTGCAATACAAATGCGCAAAAAGCACCATCTTGGTTTTGATTAGGTGTTTGGCGCGAGTTTTACTCATTGCTACGCGCGTTCAATGTACCGACGATAGCGTAGGAGAAATTCGAACTTTAGCAAGTAAGTTCGTGTAAGCCGGATGGCTAGCCCTAGTGTGAAAGTTTTTAAGCTGCCTGAAGGCCTCTGACATGGCTAAACGGTTAAAACAACCGGGGGGCCCACAATTTGACGTGTCATCCGAGCCACGGTAGCGCCAGATGTGAAAGTGTGGTTCAGATGTGAATGCCATCCATAGTCACTAATCCGAAGACTGACCGTGCTGAAGGTTGCATAACTTCGATAATCGCTAACGAACGCCTAGTCAAACTACGCTATGAACGCTACTTAGGTACAAACTTTTTGTGTTTTTGTATAATATATGTATTCTATAGCTATATTTATTTGTGTAGCTGAATGTAGGCTTGTATCTGGCTGGGAAATATGATTACCAAAAATTGTATCGATTTTTTTCCAAAGCTGTTATCGAAAGTTTTGCTGCAACACCTGGATAAAACTAGCACAGGACAAGGATATTTGGGGAAAGTGGGAGGTGGCTTGCCCTGCAGTGGGCCGAAATAAGATGATGACGATGATGATGATGAAGGTATCGAAAACTGCCGGGACAGAGCCGCCAGTTGGACTACATTCCAGTCGTACGGTTTATTAACTGGGACGGGCCCCGGATTCTCGACAGGCAAAGGACGGCTGTAACTGAATTTCAACCATTGCTGCCGATTCTGATTCAGTTCGCAGAGCTCACGGACAAATATTTGCCATTTTCAAATTATTTTCAGAACTATCTAATTTATAACATTAATTCAATTAACGGTTCTTCTTCTTTTATGTTTTGGCGTCGCTGGTTTAGCTTTTGCCAAGTTTTTAACATATTTATTATTTTATCAATATAGTCACAGTCCTTAGTCACGTCATAGTCCAATAAGTCGCGGTCAAGTTCAACCATAGTCCAAGTCATATCTCAGTAAAGCAGAGGAGACTTTACCATATGCATATATGGAGTTGATAACAACAAGGAACAACACGATACACCACATTATATCACTTGCCTACACTCGTGCAGGTAAATCACTTAACTAAAAGTTATGATTATTTTTAAAGGTAAGTTTTAAACGACTATAATTGAACATGAAACGTTGAAAAGTGTTTAAGATTTCATTTCTGTAACCGTAATTAATACAGCTAATTATCTATCAAACTCTTAAAATAACAATAATATTGATGGAACTGAAATCGATGTTGAAGTACATTTTTAGGGTTCCGTACCTCAAAAGGAAAAAACGGAACCCTTATAGGATAACTTTGTTGTCCGTCTGTCCGTCTGTGTGTATGTCAAGACTCTTTATCTCGAGAACACGTAAAGATATGGAGTTGAAATTTAAACTGTATACGTATATCGATAAACTCTTGCTGTTGTGTAAAAAAAACTTCTCAGTTGTCGTTTAAAAAAGCTAGAGTCGTTTATGTCGTAAAAAGCCGCATATTTTGACACTCACAAAAATCAAAACCTACAGGGCACTTCCCGTTAACATATAACTATGAAATTTGGCCAGAAGCATTGTCTTAGAGTACACATATAGGAAAAATCTAAAAACTGTACATTTTTATTTACATCACAAAAAAATAGGGCCTCAAAATTCACAAAATATGGGCTCAAAATTCAAAGTAAGTAAATCGTATCATGAAAGGTGTCATATTAAAGAACTTTATTATCACATGCTAAAACAGGTTTTTAATTATTTTAACAATGTGTTAGTACGGAACCCTCGATGTGCGAGCCTGACTCGCACTTGTCCGGTTGTTTACTTTATAAAACGCGAAATCATTCACGTAATTCAATAGCTACGACTACTATAGGCGCAAACGCATTCGTCGGTTTTTAAAAAATCTTCGAAGACTACGTCACATTCCATAGCAAAGATTTAAGTACAAATCTACAGCCATATCTGAAATACTATCATGTCTTGGGATGATGATAATGAAAATAATTAATAATCAACTCGCTTAAACTCGTTACTCACCAACAATTACTTACTTGTCAAAAGTCAACAAATTGTGATAAAAGAGGCCCAAAGCATAAATCCATAAATCAATCAAGTCAATCCCGAGATTCTCGATAAGTAATTGCGTTAGGAGTAAATAAGTGGCTCGATATTACTTAGAAAGTTAATTTAATTTCACCTCCGACGACATAATGATGTAATATCGTAGCACGTGCTACGACGGGAGCTACGTTCGCTTGCTACGCACGTAGAAAAATAAGTGCTACGCCGTAGACGTTGGCGAGATGAGACTTTGAGGCTTTCACGCCAGTTTTGTAGAACATTTTATTTACTGCGAAGAAAATTAGGAACATGAATGATATGCCTTTTTATTTTTCGAGTTATTTCATTTCCGGAGTTTTATGGTTGTTCTTTTTTCTTTTTATTGTAAGTAAAAGGACTTAATTTTCACAAAACTTTCAGTCTTTTAGGAAAAAGCAACCTTTTTATAAATTCTAAGCAAAATTTAAAACACTAACATACGGACACGAGTTAGATACGAATAGACCGATATAACTTTATTGTTCACACTTTGCGAACTTAGACGCACTTTCACTTTTTTATCATTTCTTGTTTAATTGACAAGAGAAAAGATACAGATTCAATATTTTTTATATGTTAGTTAGATCTACATCTACAGGGTCATATGTATGAAACGCAAAACGTTTTAAGGGCGGGCCTAAAACATTGTTAATAAAAGGTACAGGCCCCGGAGTCTGTAAAGTGTAAAACACAAAGTAAAAAAGGCGGGTCTAATACATCTAGACAAATAACTTTTGTTCTAGGACTTTTGGAAAATCACGAAGCAAAAATCAGCTTTTTCTTACAAAAAGTTCATCAACGCGCGGCAAAATGTATGGAGAAGCGAATTTTTTTTTTTGCGAATTTTCAAAAGTCGTAGTAGTAGAGTTGTTTGTCTAGACTTACTAGACCCGCCCTTAAAAGGTTTTGCGTATAATATCTATGCCCCTGTATAAGGAATCAATTATGATTATAACAATATTTATTTTACCCAGTCGTCCCTATTTCAAAGAGAGTAAAAAACAACACGGCATAATTACTTAAAGGCTTTTATTAATAAAGGTGAGCCATTGTTAGGATCTACATAAAAATTCTTTTAAAAGTGCTAAAGAATTATTCTCTAATTAAAAGCGAAATAGAAAAATTCACTCAACGTAATGGAGTACCGAGCGGGAGTGAATTCTCTATAACGGGAACAAAATGGGGAAACAACGCAGCTGTGTCGGTAACAGTTTTATTTTCTAGAGTGCAATGCGATACAATTACTTATTGTTTAGAACAAAGGAGTTGTACCTGATTTACAAGGAACTCGGTATTAAAATTCTAACCAAGATCATTTAATTTTTCTAGGAATGTACTTAATTTTGAAAGCTCCATGGACTTATAAAAAATAATATATAGCCCTGCATTTTTTTTTATTTGGAAATTCAAAATAATATTTTCTACGAAAATAAATAGGGCAAATAAGCGCTAGATAGCCCTTTCCGGGCTAAATCATTACACTAATGAATAAACAAATACAAATACAAGGGGTTCACCTACAGTAAACAGTGCTAGATCTAGTTCCAAAAGGGCTAATGTGGCAACACTGATCGAAAATCAAATTAATATTCAATTTCCTTTGACATTGACATTTCTATTATACTTTTTTTTTTAAATTGGCTTTGAGTTTTTTAAGATTAGCGTGTTTCTTTACGAGATATCCGTTCCGTTTCACGTTACATACCCCAAATATATATTATCGATTTTCTAAATATTGCAGGGCTTTAAAAATATGGTTTTATCAGATAATAATTACATTTTGAATGCTCTTTATAAAACAGCAATCATTGATCTGGTTAGAATTTTTATTTATTTTAATACCGGTAACGGAACAAATCCTTTGCAATGATAACAGATACATGCCATTGTTTCGTTTCCTTGTTATGTTACCACAATCTTCCATTTTACTGTGGGTTTAATTACTACATCATTAGAATCAGTTTTTATTTCAGCGCCATCCATAAAAGGTGGTCGGGTGATCTCATTAAGACCGCAGGATCGCGCTGTATACAAGCCTCTTACAGTCTTATTGGATATCATAGGGGAGGCCTATGTTCAACAGTGTACGTCCTATGGCTGATGAATAGACGCATGGATGTTCTATTCATAAAGTCAATGAAATTCGATAGAATATACAATGTGTTTGTCTACCGGTGTCGGCGCCTTAAGCAGTGACATGTATGGCAAATTTTAAACAACTTTTACTATGAGACCAACTCTGAAAACGTAAAAAAAAAGCTATGTTCCATACGATTTTTTATAAAACTTTCGAGAAAAAGTATGGAATAACTGTTTTTTTTTTTGCGTTTTCAGGAGTTAATCCCGCAGTAAAAGTTATTCAAAATTTGCCATATACGAGTATATTACCGCTTAAGGCTCCGACACCGGTAGACAAAGACATTGTATATAAACTGAGGATTAGTTGTCTTATTTCATGATTGATCCCACGGTAACAGCTGATTTGCAAGTTGAAATAGACTGTTACTAAGATAGCAGAACACGGCTAATAGTACACAGAACTGAATACAAACTTCATCAGTTAAGTCTAATACATTTGCCCATAACACTTCTTTAGACATGCTTGCATCGAACGTGTCGCGGCGATCCTTTCCAAACATTTATTTATGTACCTTGGAACTGTCTGTGATTCAACCAAGCTACTCGGAGAGATGCGCTAAATGATTTTGTCGATTTTTATATGACGTTGACGGCCCATACAAACATCTCTCCAACACATATTTTGTCGAATAATGTGTGGTAATTCTCATAAATAGCAAAAATAGAATAAAAATCTCACCCAAACGCGGTCAAAGCTAGTTCGAATATATTTATTTACAGTTGTTCGCGGTTCGTCTGTCCCTCTCCATTATGTAAATTGAGGCTTGCGCCTGTTTACGGCAACACTGGTAAAAGCATTATTTTGCAGTGGAAAAAGCTCCCGGCTTTGATGGCTTCCTCCACTGATCAGGGTGTTAAACGAAATTGCTTTTTGGTAGATAGATTGAATAAATAAATTACAATCAACATAGTAATATCGAGGGCGGGAAAAAGATTTTCATTTTTATCTGACAGATGGGACGCGGATTATTTTTTTGTTTGAGACTTGAGTTTGGATAAATTTTACCTAAAGCCAAGTTAAGGAGCAACTTACCTAATATTATTATTTGAAGGCTATACTGTGTATCGTAAAAACGCGATATAACTGTTTTAAGTATCAATTCACGTAGAAATGCTGTATGAATAGAAAACAACATTGCGCAAGGCTCTAGCTAGAACATACTTGGGAAAATGGGCACACTTACCTTAAGGATGTCCAGAAATAAAAAACATATATTACCTTACTAATGAGCTGAGGCATTCCATAGTAACGATTCTCATTATAGAGGGAAAGGTAAACGAGATTTGATTGATTTTAAGAAACCTCATTTCTGAGGCCTTATGTTGTAAGCGCTCTGACATTCGGTTTCACTTTTCCTCCCGCTCGCTCTCGTGGCGTGAGTAACTGGCGCGAGTAGGAGAAAAAGCGAAGCCGAAAGTCAGAGCACTTACACAATAAGGGCCTTGTTCGATCTCGCAGAGAGACTCCGAGCATAGCCCATAATAGCATAGTAACGTTTCGCCAAAAATGGTTGACGTAGTAATTTTCACATTATATTGCAAACATTATTCGTATTCCTAGCATTAGAGCTAACGTATGGAGTCAACGTACAGGTCCACCACATGGCAACAACTGCCACAGGATACCAATTTCCTCGTCGACGGCTTCATTACCGGTTAATCAAGGGAGGACCAGGCGGAGGTAAAAAAGTTAATTAACAGAATAACCCGAGTAAGAACGGCCTAATAAATTGTGATACAAAGATATATGGGAGAACGGAGAAATAGAGGTAAGTGGGGAGGTCGATGAAAAAAGTAAGTGTAGGTCGATGAAAACATGTATTGTTCTGAGAATTACACCAGCAAGTTAGATATTGGATGAGTTCTAGAGGTCGAATCTTTGACCCGAAAGTAAATAATTCTTTTTCGCAAAAAATGCCATGACCGAGTCTAACCGTGAACAGAATTCGCACGGATCGATGTAGCATTTCTAACATTTTTGTTGATTGATCAAAAATGGCTCAGCTGATTGCGATAAAATTTAAATGGGACCAATTTTGAAGTATACTCTTTCCAATAAAAAAGAATTATTGAATGTATATACGCGTCGAATTGAGTACTTCCTCCGATTCGTCGGTCAAAACGCAGCTTCTATTTCTAACTAATAGAAAAATATGGAATATCTTTAGACCTTCGAGGGTCTTTGGATGATCCAATTGCATGTTATGTAGTAGTCGTAGTAGTAGTTAATGTAGTTAAAGATTATGTAAGTCTTGTATTTAGTGGTAGTTAATAAAGGCACTTGCCCTATTAAAAAATTCTGTGCAAAACAATTATTTATTTTTTATATTACTAGTTGTATACATACGCTGTTCATAATCATTAAGTATGTTGAGCGCTACCGTGGCTCGGATGACACGTTAAATTGTAGGTCCCGGTTGTTTTCACCGTTTAGCCATGTCAGAGGCCGTCAGGCGGCCTAAAAACTCTGACACCAGGGCTAACCACCCGGCCTATGCGCACTTATTATTATTTATTGGTACTGCAAGTGCAGGTATATAATGTGTTTAGTATTTCTATATTTAATGACCAATTGAGCAGACATAAGGCCCCATTATAAAGGCACCATCACAATTATAATAGCTAATTTGACTATTTGTGTTTCTTTTTCACTTTAGGCATTCGACAGAGAGAACACGTTTTACGTTGCTATTAAATTTACGATGGCGCCTTTATAATTGGGCCTATTACATGTTTTGTCTCTTTTTGTTCAGGATGTTCTGACTGGGCGCGTGTCTGTATACGGATCTTGTGTGTTTGTGATATCAATGGCACGGTAATGATATCTAACAGCATTCCGTCTTCATTCAAATGGTCGGAACGCGAATCATACCTACACGCCTCGGAGTTCGGTATGCTCTAAGTATACTCGTACTAGTCAGTCGCGGCGCGACGTAGTGATGAACGAACGTGTGAATTTGTCTACTAAGCGTGCGATTTACGTTTTTATGGTTCCTCGTTTTACTACGGAACCCTAAAAACAAAAAAAACACAATATGTATTTTATTGAACGCTTCCTCTTTCATTCACAACGAATTTTTTTTGGTTATTAATATAATGATTTTACATCATAATAGATAAAAACTAGAAAGAAACTCAAGTAGGTTAAGAGTAAGTAGATGAAATTAAAATACTGAAGGCGGGCAGCCCTAGCGCGTGATACGTTCTGCGTAGCCACGTGGCGCTGTAGGTATATTTTGCAAGGACAGGGCCGAGTCACAATACTGTTTTATATTATCGTTTCAATAGTTTTTATGTTAACTCAGTGTGCACGTGGCCGTAGTGGTCTAGAGGTCGCCCCGCCTTACAATACTGAGGTTGTGGGTTCAAATCCCGGTCCCGTAGCAATGAGTTTTTTCTTTGTACGGAATTTCACACCACTGGCTTTTCGGTGAAGGAAAACATCATGAGGCAAACTGCATATGTCTGGAGAAGAATTTCAATGGCGTATGTGAATCCATCAACCCACACTGGGCCAGCGTGGTGGATATGGCCCAATCACCCTTCGCGGGTAGGCCTACGTCCTGCAGTGGACTATTATAAGGCTGATACAGTACAGTACAGTGTGCACATTCGTGCATATTTGAAGATAACTGCACATCTTCAAATATGCACATTTGTGCATATATTTAAAGATGTACACATTTGTGCATATATTTGAAGATATGCACATTTACACGAATATAACATATGCACGAATGTACAGTGAACGAGATCTCTTGACTTATGTACGTATTTCCCTTAAAATAAAGGCCTCGCAAGAAACTAGAATAAGTGAAAGCGACGTAAGTTATGTAAATGCTCCTACCGATAACATATCAGCGAGGGACGGCCGTCGATCGGACACGGAACGGGACGGACGGCACGGAAATGGGATATTGATTGCTTTGCAAAGTCAGCCATTACGGCTAGTGCCATAAGTGCTACTAAATGGACAAAAACACGTTGATATGACTTTGCAAATGAGGTTGCACAAGTGTCACTTATGCTGATATTAGGGTTACCTACGTGAAAAGATGCTGAGCTGAAATGTAGTAGCTGAAATTCACAAAGTAAGGTCTTAAGGTATAGACTACAACATTTACTTGTAACAGAACAACAAGCCGCTCTATGATATGTACTAATGTATCATCACCTTTCACGAACCAGAAATTATGTATGTTCATCGATATTTTCGTCAATTGTGCACCGATTAAAAATATACTTTTCTCAAAAGGGTATCACCCGAATACTTCCATTTAAATGTTATCGAAATCGGCTGAGCCGTTTTAGAAAATTTTCAAGAATTATAACACGATGACACATTAACTCGTGCGAACTATATTTATCTACTATATTTAAACTATTCGAACCCTGTACTCGGTGGAAGTCGGTTATAACTGATTGTCATTTGTGGCGAAAAATAATGATGGTTTCAATCTTTGGCAAACTACCAAAACACAGCGGGTGAACCGCTGCTCCTCGTCTATACAAATTATTATTACCAAATAAATCTACTAAGATAGATATTCACACACTCACTAAAACTAAACTTTCGCGTTTAATTAGTGCGATAATTCCTCGAAGCTATTAGAAGAGCTGTCAGATCGGAGACAACCAATTGGGATTATATGAACGGATTAATAAGATTAAAAGCGGCAGTTTCAATTGGCGGGCTTCATTACAGCTTCAATTGAATAACTGTTCTTTGATGAGCGTGCCATGAGGATGGCCACGTCTAGTGATCACTGTATCGCTGTTTCACTTCTTAGGCCATATCTGTTTAGCGAGTTTCCAAATTTTTAAAGTGTTTTGAAAGAGTAAGTGTAGAATCGATCAATAGCTCTCAATAATGACCGTCAAATAAAATATGCCGTACTAGCTGCCCGTCCTGGCTTCGCCTTTCGCTTCGAAAGTGTATTTGTTGCCTTATTAGTTTTTTTTCTTTTTTACGCAGCAACAGAGCAACGGATTAACTTGATTTTTTGCATGATAGTTTGAAAGATGGAAAGTGACATAGGTTCTATATTCATTCCGGAAAAATAAAACGTTCCTTTGTGATAGGATTAAAATAAAAGTTTACTTTGGGATAACATTAAAATTGAAATATAGACCGGGTGAAGGCCCAGGCAAAAGCTAGTTTCTAATAAATGACTAGTATGTTTCCTTTTCTACAATCTCCTGTTGCGAAACAGTACAATTTTAGAGCACAAACGCCGATACTAGAGAAGAAAATGCGGGCATTGGTGAGTACAGTGGGCGGCGCATTCATAAAATGTATGACAAACCGTCTGTGGCGGAGTTTTTGCTTGCGACACGTTCGTATGCGATATCCATAAGATCGAGCAGTCGATAGCTTTTTGCGAATGAAACTTGACGTCGGGAAGATTTTTCATAACATTACTTATTTTATTACACTAAGTAAAGTAGGAACGTATGCCTCTCTCATCCACACTCTCCACGAGGCGACACGAGTGTGTACAGGGCGTTAGTGTCGCCTCGTCTCGCCTATTTTTCGCGTCCGTCGCCTTACACGAAGGCCTCGTTGAAGCGCTCGCGAGAGTGTGGATCGGGCCTTAGAGCTAGTGGAAAATCAACTACATAAGTAGTGGAAAGAAAGAGTTTTCGAGCACAATCCTCTAAAAATTGATCAGTTTTTCAGAGCGGAGTGTGTTGTTTAAGATTGATTTCTAAAGCTTTGTCTCAGTTAGTTATTTTTTTCTCTCGATTATTTTACTTATGTATGTTTAAATGCGATTCTCAAAGTTGAAGAAGTGAGTTGAGTTTTAATACGTTTTTCATCACATCTATTCGAAAAGGACTACTTGGTTCGCCTTTAAGTGAGCCCAAAGGTGGTGTTTTTTTTATAGAACTTTATAAGTGCGCCAGAATTATCTTTGCAGCGCACTTTTTGAATTTGGAACAAATAAGTGCGACGGAATGATCTTTGCCGCGCACAGTTTGAATTTGGAAGTATTTGTAATGTTTTATTTTTATATACTACGGGACTAATCGCGCACTAATGAGGGATGAGGAGGTACGAGTATTTATTTATCTCGTAATTTTAGTGCGCGATTAGTCCCGTAGTATATAAAAATAATATGTTCAAATCGCGAAAGTTTAAAAACAATATTTATAATGTTAGTGTTCAGCGCCAAGAAAATGAATGAAAAGAATGTAAATATAAGTTTTCATTTGTTTTATTATTAGATACCATTTAATTTCAATTGTTTAAATTTAGTTGTTACTCTACGTTTTATTAAATAATAATATTACAATAAAATATGAGGCACCTTTTATTTTCTCATAGAAGTGATGAAAAGTAGAGTGTACCACTCGGGCGCAAAATATATTTTTGGCTAGGGCGACGTGCTTTGAATCCCTACCTACGTTCAGGTTTCTACTAAAGAATCCCTCGCTACGCTCGGGATTCTACTCTAGGACCCTCACTTTGCTCTGGATTCAAATAAGCGCCCTCGCCGTAAAAATATTATTTTGCTCCCATATGATACAATCTACTATTAATAGTCTATGAATCGAATGTTTAACTTTTTATCAATTTAATAATGTCAAACTAGACGAGCATGTTAAGGAATCAATATTGCAATATTTTTTGTAATATTAGGGTCCATTAATATCAATAAAGTTATCTTATCTTATTGTTAACTAAGATTTTTTTGTTATTATTCATTCAGCATCCTTGTTAACTACTTAATCTAGTGCAACTATAAGGAGAAGCCACCGGATGCTGAGACACATTTTGTAATTTGAATTGAATGAATGAATGATTTTTTTTTTTGAAACTTAAATAGTAAAACAGCCATCATATCGAAGATAGTTTAATTTGGCAGGTCATAAGCTTCCTGTGTACCCCTCTATAGCTCTATCGTCGCTTTTCCCTGTCTTGCGCCGGTCTCCTAAGTAAGGCGATATTTGTCACGAAATATAGAGCAATCTCGTCAAATCTGTGCAAAGTTTCCAAGCCCAACTAAATGTGGCCGATCGGGTATTGTCCGGGTAATTGGTCCACCCTTC
This sequence comes from Hypomecis punctinalis, assembly GCA_949316475.1. Lineage (NCBI taxonomy): Eukaryota > Metazoa > Arthropoda > Insecta > Lepidoptera > Geometridae > Hypomecis > Hypomecis punctinalis. The sequence continues at coordinate 7,766,839 of OX438807.1, forward strand.
ACCCGCCACCGAGGGACATTGTGTCCGGGATCGATGGACGTTGAGCGACCAATTATGGAGATTACGCGGCCGTCGATACTTACCCGGGATGGCTAGTTTAATGGCGCATTAGGCTCCACTTTCAAAAGTTGTTCGAGTTGTGGGCTCGATGGTGGACAGATAGACGGCCTGATAAAGACCGCGGAAACCCGCTCAATCCAAGCCCCAACACAACTGGTAGTAGAGGTGCCGCGGCTACAAGCCTCATAGGCTCAAGAACCATCAAATTAGTCCAAATTCTAAGATGTAACTTGCTATGTCTCTAGCAAAGCCTGTAAACAGCGCGGCCAAAGACCCAAGAGCCAAGCTGACCCGACATTTCACCGAAGACATCCCTGACATTAGCCTATACGAGATTAGGATGGCCCTGAACCAACTTAAGAATAATAAGGCGCCGGGTGACGACGGAATCACTTCAGAGCTTCTGAAAGCGGGTGGAACGCCGGTACTAAAAGTCCTTCAGAAGCTTTTTAACACTGTCGTCCTCGAGGGCATAACGCCAGAAGCGTGGAACAGAGGCGTGGTGGTGTTGTTCTTCAAAAAAGGTGACAACACCTTATTAAAAAACTACAGACCCATCTCGCTTCTGAGCCATGTTTATAAGTTGTTTTCAAGGGTCATTACGAATCGTCTCGAACGCAGGCTTGATGACTTCCAGCCTCCCGAACAAGCCGGTTTCCGGAAGGGCTTTGGCACCACGGACCACATACATACGCTGCGGCAGATTATACAGAAGACCGAGGAGTATAACCTGCCACTTTGCTTGGCGTTTGTGGACTATGAGAAAGCCTTTGATTCGGTTGAGACATGGGCTGTGCTTGAGTCTCTTCAACGATGCCGTATTGACCATCGGTACATTGAAGTGCTGAAGTGTTTGTATAATAACGCCACTATGTCGGTTCGAGTACAGGAAGAGAGCTCCAAGGCGATCCCTTTGAAGAGAGGCGTAAGACAGGGAGACGTAATATCTCCGAAACTGTTTACTACTACTCTGGAGAACGCCTTTAAGCTCCTGGAATGGACAGGACTCGGCATCAACATCAATGGCGAATACATCACTCACCTTCGATTTGCCGACGATATCGTGGTCATGGCAAAGTCGATGGAAGAACTCAGCACGATGCTAGAAGGCCTTAATCGAGTCTCTCAACAGGTGGGTCTTAAAATGAACATGGATAAGACAAAGGTCATGTGTAATTCTCATGTTGTACCCACCCCTATTTCAGTTGGGAACTCGGTTCTTGAAGTCGTTGACTCGTATGTCTACCTAGGACAAGTAGTCCAGTTAGGTAGGTCCGACTTCAAGAAAGAGGCCAATCGCCGAATCCAACTCGGTTGGGCAGCGTTTGGAAAATTGCGTAACGTCTTCTCGTCCGACATACCTCAGTGCCTCAAGTCGAAAGTTTTCGACCAGTGTGTGTTGCCAGTGATGACTTATGGCACAGAAACGTGGTCTCTCACTATGGGCCTTATTAGTAAGCTCCAAGTAGCACAACGAGCCATGGAGAGGGCTATGCTCGGAGTCTCTCTGCGAGATCGAATCAGGAATGAGGAGATCCGTAGAAGAACCAAGGTTACCGACATAGCCCAGCGGATAGGCAAGTTGAAGTGGCAATGGGCAGGGCACATAGCGCGGAGAACTGATGACCGATGGGGTCGAAAAGTTCTCGAGTGGAGACCACGTACCGGCAAGCGCAGCGTAGGACGTCCACCCACAAGGTGGACGGATGACCTTATTAGGACCGCAGGATCGCGCTGGATGCAAACCGCTTTCAACCGGCCTTATTGGAAATCATTAGGGGAGGCCTATGTCCAGCAGTGGACGTCCTATGGCTGAAATGATGAATGATGATGAACAGAGACTGACTGATGAGTTTCACTGACTCTTATTGTGACCTTTTATGTCGAAATTGTCATAAACTGCACTAGACGATTCGAAATCTAACCATTATACTATTTATACTAAACTAGTTTTTGCCCGCGGCTTTGCCAGTGTGATATTTTGATTTTTGTTCTATCCCATAAGAAATCTTTTTTTACTTTTTCGGGATAAAAACAGCCTATATCACTTTACATCTTTCAAACTATGTCCACGCCAAGACAAAATCAAATCAATCAGTTGCTGCGTTGCTGCGTGAAAGAGGAACACACCAATAAATACACTTTCGGATTTATAATATTAGTAATAATAATTAAAAATGAATAAGACAGAGAGAGAAATGATAACGACAATGTTCCCAAAAACTAACCCATTCCATGCTAGCTGCGGTCAAAAACACAACGATAATCTCCACATTATCGAATCAATTTAAGAAGTTATTTAAAAGAAAAGTGTGAAGTGTATTATTTGTACTAAAAAAACATTGTTTTTGCGTTTTTTGTTAAACATCAAGAGAATTTGCAGTACATTTTTGACAAAATTTACGTTCCAGGAGAAAACTCTTAAATTGTAACATTTTTTTTTTACTTCTTACACACGGCCTCTGACCCCAAACTAAACAAAGCTTGTGATATGGCTGCCCAGATACTGATATACTACATATACTTATTTCTAAATACATACTTATATAGATAGTAACTAAATAACACCCAGACACAGAGCAAATACTTATCACATAAATATTTGCCCTGGGTGGGGATTGAACCCACGCCTCTTTGATCCAGAAGTTAGGGTCACTAACCACTGAGCCACCGAGGCAGTCAAAATGTTATGTTATATATTGTTTATTTATTTGGTACACAAAACAGAATACAGTCAATAATATGCTTAAATATTGTAGTGATAATAAAATATAGTACGACTTGTTTTTTTTTAGGAAAATTTTTAGTTTCTGTTTGCTTTTCAGCCAATGTTTTGCGTAAAAATATTACAGTTCAGAGGCTTATAACAAAAGGTCTTTTAAAAAATTGTTATAACAAATACATTTAAACCTAGCTATTGACGTGCAGATTACATGAAAATAAATTACTCAAATCGGATAATATTTAGAGGTAGATAGATAGCTTATTGTTTGTCTTAAGTCGTAACAAAATCCTAAATGTAATTGTTCCCCTCCAATCCACACCTACCAATATTGACACAAATCTCCGTACCTAAAACCGCGGCCGATCGCACTCACGTCTCCACAAACACACCCTGAAAAGACCAAACAGAGGAATAGAAAAAATCCAAGTAATAGAAAACTTGAGCGAACGAAAATAAACATAGGGGCGTACCGAGCTCCACTGAAGCATAGAAACGTGTGCTCCACAACCGTAATGGAAAAACAACCGTATCTTTTGTCACCTAAAACACAAAATAACATTCTCGTAGAACTGTCGAAGAGCATGAAAGAAACAAGGAATAATGTATAGGTAGCGGAATAAACGGGGACGATTTGGCGTGTCTTTATTTATAGGTTTTTTTGTGGATTCTGGCGGAAGATAGGTGTAAATATGTCGTGTTTATGCCGTCGGGACAGCCGTTCGTGCGTACTTAATGTTAGATGAATTTTCCTATCAAAATAGTATTTTCAGCCACAAGACTTCCACGCCTAGTTTAGGAGAGCGTAGACTTTTTTATTTATGTATACGTGTAATAGATAAGTCAACCAATTATTTTTCATACCACCTGCTCGAAAATGACTCATTATATGTCGTACAATCTCGACGTAAAACGAGTCATTATTATCTTAACACAATCTCGAGGGCTAAGGCGGGTCAATTATGTCGTATGGAACTCCCTAGGGAGTAAAGTGATTTAAATTTGGAACGTCTAATTCGTATGTAAATTTCTTCACTTAGAACATTTAAGGACATCGTAAGGAGGTTTCATTTTGCAAAATCGAACAAAACCTCTTTACACTGCACGGCAACTGGCATTGTAAGGTAGTTCTACTCGACTTCACAGAATAAAACCTCTTTGCAATGTCCGTTTTAGGCCATGATAATCAAGCTGGCTTTGGTCTTTTGTTTTTCACGTAGTATTTACATTCTCTGTTTAAATAACTAAGTAGGTATAGCACACTATTTAAATACTAATAGTCACTTTATTATTATATACTACGGGAGTAATCGCGCACTAAAATTACGAGATAAATAAATACCTCCTCATCATCATAATAATACTGTGTTCAAATCGCGAAAGTTTAAAAACAACACTAATAGTAACTATTATCTACTATTGGTAGTTGGTCACTTCTAGCGATGGAAGTCCACAAGCGCGTGGCAGCCATATTAGCGCGACTAATAGCCCATTCGAACGCAATAATAAACCAAAGTTGTTCAAAACGATGAGTAAATCCACAATAAACAGGCCAAGGATGCAAAATACTGCTTGATTAATTAAGTGTAGCACATCTTAATTTGTAATTATTACCATTGCTACCTACCTGGTTACTTGCGGTAGAAGCCCACAAGCGCGTGGCAGCCATATTAGCGCGACTAATAGCCCATTCGAACGCTAATTGCCTCGTTAACAGAACATGTAAACAGCGAAACGTTGTCAACAAATAACCTCATATTTTACTAACTTTATTCAAATGAGGTCTATTTTAGTTTGGAGATTTATAGCAACCTTGGGTAGGTCGCAGTTTAAAGCTCTGCATGTCATAATTATGCCTTCATCATTATCTTCATTTCAGCCATAACAGTATATAATCCACTGCTGGAGATAGGTATCATCTATAATTAATAAAATATCAATAATCAAGATTATTTTTTTTGCAAAAAATAGCCTGACCGACTTCACCTGTGTACAGAATTCGCGAATATTTCGCACGGATAGATGTAGCATTTTTCACATTATTACTGACTAGTTTTTACCCGCGGCTTCGCCCGCATACGCAATATATCTTTATAATTTATAGTCTATGTGTTATTCTGATATATAAGCTATATTATTGCAAAGTTTCATCTCAATCCGTTCAGTAGTTTTTGCGTGAAAAAGTAATAAACGTCCATACATCCATCCTCACAAACTTTCACGTTTATAATATTAGTAGGATTTATGAAAAATGGCTCTGTCGATTTCAATAAAATTTAAATGGTACCAATTTTGTTAAGTCCTCCTTTTGTACAAATGGTGTGCAATAAAGTGTTAAATAATAATAATAATAATAACCTAGAGTGCCCCGCTGCCGGCGGCACTCTAGGTTTAGGTTTTTTTATAGTATTTTATTTTTTATTGTATAAATATTGTAAAAAAACTTAAATTTAAGACTATAAATAAATATGTGTATAATAATAATAATTTCAAAGTATACTCTTTCCAATAAAAAAGAATTATTGAAATCAGACTACTATGAAAAAAGTTATATAGGTACTTAAAAAAATATACGCGTCGAATTGAGTACCTCCTCCGGTTCATCGGTCAAAAATAAATATTTATACAACGCGCAAAATGACAAACAAGTATGTTTTAGAAAAAACACAAGCAATAGTTTAAAAAACATAAAAATGCACGGACACAAACACAATTTTCACTAAAATCAACAGAAAAACCGCCGAAAGTTACTAAAAATACTATAACGAGTACATTTTACAGTAGCATTTCGGGAGCGATTCCCGTAAACTCCCAATATTAGCACAAAACAAAAAGATGCGTCAGCGTTTTACATTAAACACGCAACTTGAATTTTCCCAACAATATAACAGACACAAATAAGCGCCGTAACCCGTAGCCACAAGGCCCATTTTCCCCTAGCCGCATCATGATCATTAGCGAAGCCTTGATTGGTCCGCTGACGGCTCTCCCTTGCCCTGTTCGGTGCTTTTGTTAACCCTTAAGGTTCGTACTGACTGGTTACGGAGTGTAACATATTTTAATATGTATCAAAGATGGCGCCGCAAACGCTTTGAGCATTTTAAGGCATTAACTTTAATATCTATAGAGCCACAATCGTGCATAAAAAATGTCCCAGCCATAACCCTGCCCAAACTACGCAGGCTTTATAGTTTCGTAAGGCGATTTCAAGACGACTACAACGCCGCGATGCCAAAGTGGCTCGGTTATAAGCACTAACTAGGTGAAATAACATCGAGATTCGAGAAAACGGGTCATTATGAATTATTCAATGTAAATATCTAAGTCGGTATACTGTATGACGACGCTCGGACATTTTTTTACTACTTTCATTTAGGGACTGTGGCTCTGTAGATATTAGCTTGAAGCTCCAACGCTATAAGTTGGTGGAATGATAAGCTTTCCTCGGGTGTGGGTGTCAAGAAGTGAACTAGCTAAGTTGGGAAAGCGTCGGGCCGGTGGTTTGAAAGAGGCAGGTTCAAGACCTGTGTTCGCGACAAATTTTTGAAATGGTTTTCATAACATCTTTTTGAGACAAACCAAGTGTGGAAAAGCACTATATGATGTGACATCCATTTAATAATTTTAATTATTTTCTTATTTTTTTTCCTTTAGGCGGCTTATAAACTCTGCACCAGGCCTAGCCACCCGGCCTTTACGAACTTTCTTACTTCAGTAATTTTAATCACTACATAGTATAAAACAAAGTCGCTGTCGCTGTCTGTCCGTCCCTATGTTTCCTTAAATCTTCAAAACTACGCAACGGATTTTGAAGCGCTTTTTTTTAGTAGATAGAGTGATTCAAGAGGATGGTTTATATGTATAATACATGCATAATATTGCAGAGAAACACTGATGAATTTACAGGTTTCTAATGTGATGTCGTAAATAAACACATTTTTTTGGGCTTACATTGCAAACGCTGACTGAACCCCACGAGATAAATCAAAATAATGTACTACAGTATTGTACACCTTAAAAAGGTCAACAAAAAAGTCCGCGATGGTATATATCTATCTCTTAAGGATAACCCACAATAACCATTTATATCCTTTAAATTTTACGAAAAAAAAAAAGGATTATTTAGGAGGTTATTTTAAGCAACACAACATTAATCCTTATCCAATTAAGTACCTTCAATGCATTGTCCATTCAATATAAATCAATATGGTCCTTTACAGCATGTAATTTAAATTAATATTTCCGAAGATATTACAGATTTAAAATGCAGGGACATAGCGGTGCGGAGGTACCTACCGGCCGGCCGGCGCGGGCGGCGCGTGCCTACAAATAACGCGTCGGAGGCCGCGCTTCTCCCCAGGACTTTATGATTAGCAGCTATCGGACGTGTTTATCGATCTATACCTCGAATCGAATCTATACCAATATTATACCCATTTATATCCTTTAAATTTTACGAAAAAAAAAAAGGATTATTTAGGAGGTTATTTTAAGCAACACAACATTAATCCTTATCCAATTAAGTACCTTCAATACATTGTCCATTCAATATAAATCAATATGGTCCTTTACAGCATGTAATTTAAATTAATATTTCCGAAGATATTACAGATTTAAAATGCAGGGACATAGCGGTGCGGAGGTACCTACCGGCCGGCCTGCGGCGCGTGCCTACAAATAACGCGTCGGAGGCCGCGCTTCTCCCCAGGACTTTATGATTAGCAGCTATCGGACGTGTTTATCGATCTATACCTCGAATCGAATCTATACCAATATTATAAAGAGGAAATATTTGATTTTTTGTTTGCATCGAATAGGCTCAAAAATTCTGAACCGATTTGAAAAATTCTTTCACTGATAGAAAGATACATAATATAATATTTAAAAAAAACTGGACAAGTGCGAGTCAGGCTCGCACATCGAGGGTTCCGTACAAACACGTTATTAAAATAATTACCTGTTTAGGATGTGCTAATAAAGTTAATATATATGATATCTTACATGATACGATTTACTCACTTTGAATTTTTAAGCCCATATTTTATGTGATAGGCCCTATTTTTAGTGATTTAACTAAAATGTACAGTTTTATATGCATAGGCCCTATTTTTAGTGATTTAACTAAAAATGTACAGTTTTCAGACTTATTCCTTTATGTGTACTCTGAGACAATGCTTCTCACCAAATTTCATAGTCCTTTATGTGTACTCTGAGACAATGCTTCTCACCAAAATTCAAAAATTCTATGTCAACGGGAAGTACCCTGTAGGTTTTGATTTTTGTGAGTGCTAAATATGCGGTTTTTTACGACATAAACGGCTCTAACTTTTTAAAAGATAACTGAGAAGTTTTTTTTTTACACAAATGCAACAGACCATAGATATACGTATATACGTTTAAATTTCAACTCGATATTTTTACGCGTTCCCGAGATAAAGAGTCTTGACATACACAGACAGACAGATAGACAGACGGACAGGCGTACAGACGGACAACAAAGTGATCCTATAAGGGTTCTTTTTTTGGCGTTTGAGGTACGGAACCCTAAAATAATAGGGATCCTTACTATAACTCCCATAATGTATCCCAAGGTGTAAAAAATTACCTAAAATATTCTTTGCATCGCGTACGCTGCGAAAACTATCGAATCATTTAAGTACAAAAAAATTAGTGACATATGTCTAACTGTTATAGTTAAGCCACAATAAGTATTCTTTTATTTGAAAAATTACATAGAAATGCCACTGCAATAAAGGGCTCTTAATTTATATCTTGGTATTAATCCTTTTCAAAATAATATCCACCACGCTGACCCAGTGCGGGTTGGTGGATTCCTATATGTCATCCAGTTTCTTCTACAGACGTAAGTATGCAGATTGCCACACGATATGTTCCTCCACGGGAAAGCCAGTGGTGTGAAATTGCGTAGATAAGTTCCAAAGAAACTCATTGATATGGGATCAGGATTTGAAACTACCACTTCAGGATTATAAGATATATGTTACTACCACTAGATTACCACGGCTATATACGGATATACCACCTCTATTTAAGCGACGATTTATGTAGTAGGACCTACAGATTTGGAAAACCTTAGTTAGGCGAACCGACATACAGACGATTTATAATTTATGTTGTAGTGATAGTGAATAGGTATGTGTAGTTACACACATAGTTCGTAAAACGAATGATCGATGGGGCTTTAAAGTTCTCGAATGTAGACAATGTATTGGCAACTTTGCAAGTATAGAGAAGGTCTTCACGTGAATCGAAGATCTGGTTGGTGTTCATGTGTATGACCTTTAGCAACATTACGTGGTAGGTATATAAATGCACAATACTTATAATGTCTGCCTTTTGCCAATCATATCCGGGCGAAGCCGGGGCGGGCAGCTAGTATTATATAATTATTGTTGATTTTTCAATAACGGTTCAGCAGTTTTCTTTAAAATTTATATATACTACCTCGAAAGTATACCGTTTTGAAATAAAAAAGGTTTTTTAATCAGTTCACAAGTGGCAAAAATGTCGATGAACATACATTAAAAACTACTTACAGACGAAGAAAGTATTATACCTCCTCCTTTTTTGAAGCGGGTAAAAAGAGCTTTTTACACAGATTTTGGGATTCGGAGCGTAACGTATCATACTCGCTACTCGTTCCGAACGTATGCTCGGTAATGTAACACCAGTCAGTACCCATCTTTACAACAACTGCGTGCAAATGATTTTTAATCTTATTGACGCTTGTGCTAAGTGTGTTTTTGGATCGTAATAAAGGTAAAATCTCAGCGAAAACGGGACGTAATGAGTGAATTTGGGAAGAGAATTGATTAGATATGATTAAGTTTATATTTGACTTGGGGGTTAGCAAAATTTATACAATTTATATCAAGTTTAAATGGCATTGAATAGGGAAGGCACGCAAGACTGATGGTGAATGAGGTCGTTCTCGAATGGAGACGTCGTACCAACGACACAGCGTAGACGTACCTAAAATCGATTGCTGAAATAAAGTTGCTGTTTTATACAAAAATTGATCGACAAAATTTGTAACATTAAGAAATTTTCGCGGTTTAGCGATGGAGAGTATCTAGCATTATTTTTTTGCAAAAAATGGCATGACCTACTTCAACCATGTACAGAATTTGCGAATATTTCGCACGGATTGATGCAGCATTTTTCACATTATTGTTGCTTTATCAAAAATGGCTCATCCTATTTCGATAAAATTTAAATGGGACCAATGTCGTAGTATATTATTTTCAATATAAAAAGAATTATCGAAATCAGACCACTGTGTAAAAAGTTGTGCGTAGTTACACATAACAAATATATACGCGTCGAATTGAGTACATACCTACCTCCTCCTTTTCTTCGATTAATGATAAGTTCACTCTTTCTATTTTTTTGCGTATTAATTCCTTATGTCAATAAAATAAAAATTACATAATGTTATTGTGATCATGATTCAAAATAAAAGATAATGTTATTTTTGTATAGAAAACCTATCAATCGTCTAATACCAACATCCAATTTTAAATATTTAACTATCCAACATGAACTATATATGACCAAACAAATAACAAACAGCATTGTGATAATTTGAATGACTAGAAAACAAACCGTATTTAATTATAGTTATGTAAATACCGCATTCATAAGATAAACCTTAGGTAATCTAATCAGTTACGTGTGGTGGATTAGTCACCGTAAAGGCATTAGGCATTAAAACAGAAGTTAATACTACACAATACCTTTTATTACATCTTAGACAATGAGAGATGATAACAACGGTACCACAGTAATATCAAATAAATACTATACGTAAAGTTGGCGTCCGTAGTTCGTGTGTAAAAATTGTATCGCTACTAAAAAAAAAACTAAAACAATAAATTCAATTCTGACACAAGAGCCATTTACAATTTCAATTAGAAAAAAAAAGGTAAACGTTAAAGGAATATTTTCCACAAAAACATTTTTTTTATTCCGTATAGGTTTGCGTTTGACTGCATACAGAAATACAGAAAATTTTATTCGGGACGAAACAATTAGGTACACAGAAACAAAACACGAAAAACAACTAAAAAATAGAACAATTCATACCCAATGCTTTGCCACGAAACTGATCCCAACTCAGCATATTGCCTGATGTTGAGCAAATATGCGATATTAAGTACATATTCATTTGATATTTTGAATGATTTACAAATCTTTTTCAAAAATATAATTTAATTTAATTATATAATAAGGTACTGATGTTTGTGACCACTAATAAATTTCATTTCATTTCATTATTAACCGACTTTATCTAAATGTCTTTTTTTGTATATATGTTACGCGATTACTACGCCAATTATTTATGAACCGATTTTGATCGTTCTTTTTTTGATCATTATGAGCCGGAGCGCTTCAGAGGTGGTCCCATTTATCTATCAATATGAAAGAAAAAATGCCAAGTCGATAGTACATCGATGATACAACGTTCCGTGCGAACTATTCCAATAGGGATGTTTACTAAAAAAATATAATTAGTCCGTCAAATAGATTGTCAAAAAATATTAGACACGTATTTTTTCTTTTGTCAATTTAACACAAATTGATGAAGATATAGCCTGTTAAAGTTCCGCGTGACGTCACTAACCGCTATGAAATGTACCGGCTAGTGCCGTCACGAGCCCCCACTCTCAAACTTTGACAAGGTTTATCTTAGTCACTAATGGTTTCATTGACAAAAGAAAAAATACGTGTCCAATATTTTTCAATAATCTAACTGACGGACTAATTATAATAATGATTTTCATACCCAGTAAACATCCCTATTCTGTAGACTGTATAAGTCCGTTGTGCCATTTTTGGCGAAAAATAATTTTCTTCATCATAATATCAACGTAATGCTATAAGATCTGTTGTAATTACATAAGATACTTGTGTACGTACCCACGTACGTTTGCCAAAACCCATCTCACGTGGCATCGTAACGCCCATTGTGGTACAGTCGTAAAATGGATGACGTAACCCGATCTTCGGCGAAGGATGATATAAGCACGGGATCAAATTGTTTGGCACTGCCAACGTTTTATGGTTTTCGACTGTTGGTTCCACTGTCTGGCTCCGTGAGCGTCTGGTGGAGTTTTCGATTTCTTTGACTTCTTATTTAAGGGAAGCTTAGCTGGTAGCAAGAGGCTGACTGACTATATACAGGGTTACAGGCTAAGTCGACCTATTCCCGTTAAGCGTGTGTAGTTTACTACGTTTCTGACTGATTTGACTGTGAAACACCATATCCTAAGTCTCACAGTTTTCAAGACATTTCAATACTTTTTACAAAAGGTTAATTTTACGGAGAATAATGGGTAGTGAGGTCATAAAACATTTTACATGTAAATATCAAATAAAAATAATAATACGACTTACACGTTTCAAAATATCTGAGCTGATAGCCGAAAATTGGGAATTTTATAAATACCAATTACAAATATCTGTTTTGTTTTTAGGGTTCCGTACCTCAAAAGGAAAAAACGGAACCCTTATAAGATCACTTTGTTGTCCATCTGTCCGTCTGTGTGTATGTCAAGACTCGGGAGTTTATCTCGGCAACGCGTAAAGATATCGAGTTGAAATTTAAACTGTAGGTATACGTATATCTATGATCTCTTGCAGTTGTGTAAAAGAAAAACTTTTCAATTATCGTTTAAAAAAGTTAGATCCGTTTATATCGTAAAAACCGCATATTTGGACACTTACAAAAATCAAAACCTAAAGGGTACTTCCCGTTGACATAGAACTATGAAATTTGGCGAGAAGCATATTGTCTCAGAGAACACATATAGGAATAAATCTGAAAACTGTACATTTTTATTTCAATCACAAAAAAATAGGGCCTCAAAATCCACAAAATATGGGTTCAAAATTCAAAAGTGAGTAAATCGTATCATGAAAGGTGTCATATAAAAGAACATCATTAGCACATGCTAAAACAGGTTTTTAATTATTTTAATAATGTGTTTGTACGGAACCCTCGATATGCGAGCCTGACTCGCACTTGTCCGGTTTTTTTTAATTTAGGATAGTGTATTTCAGAGTATTGCGGCGTTTCGCCCCGCAAGCGGTTGGGCCCGCGGGGCGAATGTTTATAAAATGTAATTATTTCGTATACATTAGCTTAGCTCAAAATCACACCAAATTTATTCTACTTAATTATATGAGACCATAACGATGATAAAGGAGTGAATAAATAGCGATTAAACTGAGAGAAAATTTTGAAAATCAAAGTAGGGGAAAATATGAGTCATATTTACGTTAATTAAAACAATATTTTTTTTACGTTAACATCAAAAATTAGTGTATGTCTTCTATTTTTTTGCTTCATATACAGACTTCCGTCGCAATTTCTTTTTTCTGGATCAACTAGACTATAATTATGAATATCAGAAATAACAAAGTATTTTTTTTCTTTCTAAGTGGGTTAAATAACTGTCACATTGTTAATTCACCTCTTTGGTTATTTTCTACAGAATCTTATAAGTTTTTCTTATTATAATTCTTTGGTTTTGGTATGTACTTTAGCGGCATTGTAATATTTTCTAATAAAATCTTGTCTTATTTTTTTTCCGACAGCTGTCTTACATTTTCCCGAAAACGTGTCTCATTTTTTCCCGTAACAATATTACGTCTTTATCGTGTGCTGGTGAAAGGTAGACTGAATTGGCGGATTTTCCGCGCAAGGACGGTTCAAGCTGCTAAGTGTGGCGCGGAGCGGTGCGCGTGCGGCTACCGCGCGTCCAAACGTGAACAAAGTTTGCCGACGCTGATCTAAAATTTTCGAGCAAAATTTTTTGAGCACAGTTGCTTCGTATGATAACTTTCAGAAACTGATAGTAAATATTTCCAAAAAATTACTAACTTATTCAACAAATATCAGGGTTTCTTTTAAAGTAAACTATGATTTTTTTTTTTATTATGTCTTATTTTTACCTGCAGTTTTGACAGTCTTACAATTACCCCGCCTCACCCTATTCATGTCAATTCATGACATAGACACCTCGAGCAAATATCTACAGAGCCATAGTCCCTTAGTGAACGTAGTAAAAAAATGTCCGAGCGCCTTCATAGATACCGACTTAGACATTTACATTACGACTAACTAAAAAGTCTGCCCACTTCGTAGCTTGGGCAGAGTTTTGGCTCGGACACTTTTTTTGCACGATTGTGATTCTAAAGATATTTGCTTGTTGCATGTCTATGCATCGAGCAAATTAAAAGTGGCTAAAACGGTTTAATCTAGCTAAAACTTATTATTTATCAATGTCTTAAACGGTTAAACCATTGACAAATAATAACTTAAGGCCTGATTTCACCATACCATAACCCCCAGAGTTGGCCTGGTTTAACCCCCATCGTCACGCTAGGGCTGCCAGGTGTATGTATGTTGTACGGTGTGAGACGACTTGAAATAATTTTATTTAACAGATTTTTTAACTTATGTAACGTAAATATAGGTATTTATGTGCTAATATGTAGGTACGACTTAACGTGAAATATGTAGTTATAATCTACAATCTAATTAATAAACATGGTTTATAGCAAAATACCAGGTGAAACTGAAGGACGCATCCAGTATTTTATTATAATGAAATGAGGGCACTCACATTAGTTTGTATCTTCATATTTTTTCATTAATGGGTGCCATAAAAAAGCACTAAAAAGTGTAATTGTCTGCGAGGATAGATAGTGGTTTAATTTTGAGTGTAATGGCCCTCGCAGCTGTTAAATGAAAACTTTACGATCATAGTGAGGCGGGTAAATACCTAAGTCCAGGTTTTGTGTAGTTTACTTAAACTTTCGCGTTCGCGTGTGGCTCCATACATATTGGTTAGTTCTTGCTCGTTTCCGCCAGGGGCGCTGTACAAGAATATATAGAGTCATGCTGAAACACCAGTAGTTTCAATTTACGTGTAAACCTGGACTAACCCCTCAGGGTTGCATGGAAAAAAGGTTTAGACTATAAATTATATCTAAATAAGTCCTATAGGCTAGTCGTCACAACTCATCTGTATGATCAATTGCACATTTGTTGCGCTCCATCTTCAAGCAAATATTTATAGTCACAACGTACAAAAAAGTGTCTGAAGCAAAACCCTGCCCAAGCTACGTAGTGGGCAGGCTTTTTAGTTAGTCGTAAGGCGATTGCAAGCCGACTACAACGCCGCGCGATGCCAAAGTGCTGGTTACAAGCACTGATTAGGTGACAACGTCGAGATTCGAGCAAACTGGTCAATGTGAATTATTTAATGTAAATATCTAAGTCGGTATACATGACGGCGCTCGGACATTTTATTACTACTTTCACTTAGGGACTGTGGCTCTGTAGATTTGTGCTCGAAGCGCTCCGTGAGTAATAATTGTATAATTATTGCTGACGTTACACGTAGGCACAGAGATTCATGCGAAAATATGTCTCAACTGTAAAAGACGACAAATGTCCCTTGGAACAAAATGTTTTACCTACAGCCGTGAGTACATGATAATACGTACCACCGTGCACGTAGCTCGTTATGCCGGATATATACGTAATCGCTTTGCCGCAGGGAAATACAAATTCAATACTCCGTCTCTTGATTGAATTCGAAAACAATGATATGGACCGAATCTTACAAGGAGTCAAATGTGAAGTTAGCTACAAGTTGCACAAAACCCAATCAACGTGCAGTTTTATGTGATCTTCCGTCGCGTCGGGATTGGATATTGCGCAGCTTGTAGCTACTTCACATCCGCTATTTTGTATACCTACGTAGAATACGTAGAATAGACCTATGTTTTACAGTGATTGCTCTGCGGCTGTGACAGTGACGATGAAGACATCACGTGAAGTGATCTTATACCGCATAGTTTTTTTTTTTTTTTTTTTTCGTTTATGTTCGCGTTTGACTACACACTGCCTGATGTTAAGCAGATGCGCGGTCTCGGGTGTAGCACGCTTACCTAGAAGATACCTATGAAAATTTACGTGGTTTTCACACATTTTAAACTATATATAACGGGACTAAACTCACGTGTAGGGATAGTCGTAACGACTATAGTTTCGGTCGCATTCGGCGACCTTTCTCAAGTTGGCGAGTGCTAGCACGCGGAGCCGTCTCGCAATGCACTGACATGCATCAGTGCATTGCGAGACGGCTCCGCGTGCTAGCACTCGCCAACTTGAGAAAGGTCGCCGAATGCGACCGAAACTATAGTCGTTACGACTATCCCTACACGTGAGTTTAGTCCCGTTATATATAGTTTAAAAAATGATAGAAGATACCTATTTACTCGGGATTTGAAGACACGTAGAATACGTAGAATAGACCTATGTTTTACAGTGATTGCTCTGCGGCTGTGACAGTGACGATGTAGACATCACGTGACGTGATCTTAGACCGCATGTTTTTTTTTTTTTTTTTTTTTTTTCGATTATGTTCGCTTTTGACTACACACTGCCTGATGTTAAGCAGATGCGCGGTCTCGGGTGTAGCACGCTTACCTAGAAGATACCTATTTACTCGGGATTTGAAGACACTCACGTTGTACTTTAACGGGAAGACAGACCCAGGCAAAGCGTTCCACATTCCGGGATTTGTTCGTATGAGGAATGAGGATTCGAAACGCTTGGTTCTAACACGCGGAATGTCTACCATAAAAGGGTGGCGCTATCTACTTAAAATCAGGCAGGGATGCACTCAAACGCAAAGCTAACCCAAATTATATATAATTATATCACTGAATACGCCTAAGTAGCTACCCGAGATAAGTTGTAGACACTTTGTATTGCTTAAGTTTTTTTTGCTATGCAATAAATCAATATATTATAAGATAGCACGTACGGTACAGGGTTACAGGTTAAGTCGACCTATTCCCGTTAAGGGTTGTAGTTTACTTTGTTTTTGACTGATTTGACTATGAAACACACTATCCTAAATTTAAAAAAAAAAACAATTTTCGGCTATCAGCTCGGTTATTTTGAAACGTATAAGTCGTATTACTATTATTATTTAATTTTTACATGTAAAATAATGTTTTATGACCTCACTACCCAGAATTGTCCGTAAAATGAACCTTTTATAAAATTCAAATTGAAATATCTCGAAAACGGCGAGATTTAGGATATGGTGTTTCATAGTCAAATCAGTCAGAAACGTAGTAAACTACACACTCTTAACGGGAATAGGTCGACTTAGCCTGTAACCCTGTATAGCTCGTTACGCCCCATATCCATGATCGCCTCGTCTCGGAGGGAAATCCAAATTCAATACTCTATATATCTACATATGTATGTTGATTGAATTCGCGTACAAAGGTGTGTAGTTAGAGCTAGTCAGGATTTATACGTTAAGTAGTTGTCGTATTTATTATGGCGCGTGTATTATACAATTGATCATATATTTTTGCTACAAAACAATAGATATACATCTGCCCGTTACCGCGACCGATGCAACTCTGTCGAAACGTCGTCGATAGTGAGGTAGGTATACAATACAATACAATACAACAACACTTTATTGACACCAACAAGAAAACATAACAAAAGAAACAAAGACAGAAAAGGCACAAAAGGCGGTCTTATCGCTAAAAGCGATTTCTTCCAGACAACCTCTCTTGGATGCGAGGAAACGTAAAGACGACAAGGACGATGTAAACGTAAAAACAAAAAAATAATAATAATAAAATAATGAAAGAAAGTTACCAAAAATTAGGTATTTAGATACTAATCACGTATTTTCATTGCGCGATAAGCTCCGTAATGTAAGAATAGTCTTTACACTTCATTTGTTTCTGGAAATTACTTTTCCAACTCTAAACCTAAACCATTTTACAAATACCTATTATACTTGATCTCAGGAGGAAGTTCCACACGTGTATAAACAAAGACATTAGAAGAGCATTTAGTAACATTAAAAAATCATTATCCCCGCAATTTTCGCGCTCCCTTCAAGGGTCTGCCGTTTCCCCGAACTTTATAAATAACAATGTAAGTACGTAATATATTTAACACCGTTTCGGGAGCGAAATAAAAATTTATTCATCCCCGCCGTGCTATCATCCTGCTCTGTAATGTAGGACCCAGGGTTGCAAATTTGTGGCGAATTCCCTGAAATGCAGGAAATTTGAGAACGATTGGGGATTTTGAGGGGTCTATTTATGTGATCGACAACGCCTACGCTGGGACAGTGGGACGTTCCATATCACGTTTTTCTTGAAACACTTTAGATTTTTTTTATCATAATATGGTGTCCCACTTCTGGGCTATGGTCTCCCCCGCTTTCGCCTAATTATCGCGTTCTGTAGCCAAATCGCGCCAACCTTTCCAGAAAGTGTGAAGATAGTCATGCCAGCGTTTATTAGGCCTTTCTTGTCTTCGTCTGCCCTCCGGCATCCACTGTGTGACGATCCTGACCCATCTCTCGGGGTGCATACGAACCACATTACTAGAATTATTAAAAAAAATATTTAATGCTGGATTCCCTTAACAGAAATGGTCTTATTCCAATGGGTATCTTTTTTACTGGACAATGGCTTTATTACCTAACTACAACTTGGTTATCTTGTTTTTTAAGTCGATCTTATTCAGCGCCGAGTTCACCAACGCTTGTTTAAGTTAAACGCGTGATTACTGTATTGAAACAACGGTTAGTGATTGGTGAACAGCAACATTTCGTTTACAATCCGTTTATGATTTAACCAACGGTTAATAAATTAAATATCTGTTGGTGAACTCGGGTATAGGACCCGAATTTAACCGCTGTTGAAATACAGTGATCAGACGTTTAACTCAAACCAGTGTTGGTGAACTCGGGTCTAAGCCTTCGGAATTTGTTGCCGATGCTGCATCAAAGCTGAAAGTTGAAGCAGCAGTTAGTAGGGCACATACACACATAAAACTGAAGGCCGATCAGAACCCTTAGTCCAGGTTTTGCGTAGTTTACTTAAACTTTCGCGTTTATAGGTGATCTGGTCAGAAGGATATCATAGAATTATGCTGGATGAAAGCTGCTCTCGACCGGTTCATGTTTTGGAAAGACTTTGCCTATCAGGCGACGATCTCCGGCTCATATAATTAATATAGATGATTAATACAGGTACAATGCTGTAACATTTTTTGTGTGTTCAATTGGAAATTGTAACAATGTATGAACTTCTTATTATGACCTGTGATTATTGCTGTCAATAAATTGATTATGATTATGTTTAACAATTCCCACATGTGATGATTTCCATTGTCTTTAGTAAGGAATTTTAGACTTTAGCAAGGCAACCCTGAAAAGATCTTCAGACAGAGGGTTTACTGGAGATTTATGCGGCTAAGGAATTCTCACTAAGGGGTGCGTGCTTTGTTTTCATTCTGTTCTGATAATTAATTCTTATTTGACTTTTAAAACATGAACATCGGAATATTTATGTTTTTACTTTGCAAATATTTAGGAATTGAAGAACAGACGTATATCATGTGTACACTGTGTTTTATGTATGGGATTGCATGAATAGGTGAACGAAATTGAACATTGAACGATTGGGCACACTGGATGCGTTCTGCGGTCTGCAGTCAGGTCAAATTGAACGCAGCCCGCATTATGTGTGAACAGCTGTGTCGGTCTCTGAATATTTTGTATAGATATGCGATCTGACCGTCTGGTCAAGCCGAAGAAACGCAAGGTTGGGCAGTGGGCGGCGGGAGGCGCGGTCGGCGGGAGACCATGTTTGCCCTGCCTGCGGGCTGCGTTCAGTTTGACCTGATCGCTGACCGCATCCGGTGTGTCAAATCCTTTGAACAACCGACAACAGAGTTTATTAATTAAGCTGCTAGCAAGATTATTTCAATAAAATTTGCTGTCGGTCACGATTACATTAGCTTTCAATCAGATAAAACTTCATCAAAATTGGTCCATTAGTTCGGGAGCAACGTTGTCACAGACAGATTAGATATTGTAAAAACCCTCTTATCCGTCGTGGCGTAAATGGCATGCACTTGAAAAACACCATAACATGGTGGCGAATATATAGACTAGTCTGATTCCTGTGAAATAAAGGTTGTCGGTATATTTTAAATCAATAACAATCAGGTATTTTTTCTAGATACGCCTATGTACTTATGTTTCTGCTTCACATACGGCAAGATGTACTGTACCAGCCTTTTTAATAGTCCAATGCAGAACGTAGGCCTGCCCATGAAAGGTAAATAGACAACATCCACCACGCTGGCCCAGTGCGGGTTGGTGAATTCACATACGCCATTAAATTGCTTTTACGGACATATGCAGGTATAACACGATGTTTTCGTTCACCGAAAAGCTAGTGGTATGAAAATCCGTACATAAATTTAAGTATCTCATTGGTACGGGACCGGGATTTGTACCCACGATCTCACGATTGTAAAGCGGATGACACTACCTCTAGGCCACCACGGCTCTAGACAAGACGTGGTCAAACCTAATGCAAAAATGATAACAACACTCAGGGATATTTCAGTCAAACCTAAGGGACTGATACTCGTTTCCTGTGATAAATAATATATTTTTTGAGGTGACAATGGGCACTTACATACATTCAAAATATACCAAAATACGGCCCATTGTTAAATTTCACACAAAAACAGTACACATCTCTCAATAACCTCGTAAAATTTTAGCCCTGAACCAAACATGGGTGTTGTTTCATCAAACATTTTCGCCGTTAATTGAATTCGAGGGGACCATTGTTCAACACTCTGTTTATGTTTGTGTTGTGCTGTTTTGTTTTCACAACATAAATTACTCATGGGAACTACTGTAGTGGAAAGCTGGCCGCAAAGAGGTATTTATTTCTCCTTGTCACCCTTCTCATCGTATGTTTTGTGGCCAATTTAATACTTTTATTGTGAGAATTATTTTTGTAGAAAAAAACTGCAGCGCTTGATTTTGCCGATTGACTGCGTATATAAATTAAAAAAATATAGCACTGGCCACGCAAGTGATGCTGATATTCACGTCGAGGAAAAGTACCCTAAAATCAGCTCAGCCGTACCATAAATATATTATTTATATTCTTTTTTTTAACGTGTATTTTGTTAAAAGTCGATGAATGTCTTGAATGAAACGGATATGAATTTTTTGCTTTATTACTTTAACTGCAAATTTGCAGTTAAAGTTTCGCTATAAATTGGACAAGGATGCAAAAAACAGCACGTATTTAATGTGACCAGCAATTTGCGCCTCAAGAAAAGTTCTTTTCCTAAGCCAAATTCGTCGTTGAACTCGTAGGGGTAACTCTAAAGTTTTAGTTTCGTTATATGTTATTATTGTATACTAAGGTTTCGTTGTATGTTATTATTGTATACTTCTCGTAATTTAGTGCACGATTAGTCAATCGTGCACTAAATTACGAGATAAATAAATACCTCACTATCCCGATGTTTCGACCAAGTTGCATCGATCGTGGTCACGGGTAGACTGGGAGTCGTTATATTATGTTGTAAAAAATATATAATTTAAATAATCTAATATAAAAAAATACTAAATACGTACAAGCATACCCGAAACTTGTGTGGAACAGAATCAGAAGAAACAATTGGATTTTTTTTACTACCAAGAACTGTAGTAGTTCTTGGTGGTAAAAAATCCATCTACTAGATTAGTCATTGAAATAAAAGGTAATTGATTCACCTTATTCTTTTGATAACAGTTCGCAAAAATTCAGACATATTTATTAACCCAAAAATTCAGACATATTTACTAACGCAAAAATTCAGACATATTTATTATCTTGCTGACCAAAATTAAGGGACGGAACAAAACTGCTGATCTTTTAAGTCGCACCCATTGTTAACTACCAGTTTACGTTCAAAACAACTAAATTAGTTTAAGAGGAAGGTCCAACTAAAACTCGTTATTAACTTTATCGCGATATCATAAGAAACATTTTATGTTAGCAATATCCTGACTTTGTTTTATGAAGTTTTTAATAAACTTTTATTAAAAACTAAAATGTAACGATGATACAAAGAGATCGACCGGATATTGAGCGCAAACTAAATTGTGAGTTACAAAATATTGAAAGGCCAAGTGCGAGTCAAACTCGAATGCGAACGGTTCCATACCACTACCATAGATACCTTGGACCTAATAGTACAACTTTACAATTTGACACTACAATTTTTATTTTATTTCGTTCGATATGCGTTCGATTTGGGTTCGACTACTTTCTGCCTGATGTTAAGCAGATTTGAGGTCTCCAAAGACCTTGTAGCACGATTACCTAGAAGATACTTTTTTACTCGAGATTTGAAGACACCTATTTTGCACTTTAGTGGAAAGACAGATTCAGGTAAAACGTTCTACATTCTGACTAATAGGTAATTATTTTTTGACAAAAAGTTAAAAACCTAAGTACTTGAAGTCAATTCAATTAAAAGAGATAATGCAAAAATGTATAGAGCTGAGGCCATTGTATATAGTATTAAATTACTTGTTTCATAAAATTATTTTCTAAAACAAATGAGATCAACAATCTCCATTTAATAATATTCTTCATTTAAATGAAGTAATTTTTAATATTTTCGGAGCTTGCTATTATGACATTGCTCGTAAAATATGCGGCGTAAATGGCGGCCTTGAACAAAAATCTAATAGGAAAATATTAAATACAAAACAATCAAGCATTAAAAATCGTTGTTTTTTTTCTTCAAATTTGTTAACCATATTTTAACGCTTTTTTGGGCTACTGTACAAATGTTGTTTTATTTATTTTCGGTCTACCCGTAACCACGATCGATGCAAGTCAGTGGAAACGTCGGGATGATGAGGTATTTATTTATATCGTAATTTTAGTGCGCGATTAGTCCCGTAGTACATAACAATAACTACTGTACAAAGTCAAGGCCGACTTTGCAAAACCTTCGTTATGTATAACTCCAAAACTACTGGTCAGATCTCTCAACAAACGTGTTAGAACTTAGAAGACACAAGACACATGGCGCAGTCCACACCAATTCCATCGAAACCTTGTTTCAATTTCAAGGATCATTAATTCTTTTCAAAAGCGAACGAAAAGTTTGAAATCGCGATTAATTCTCAAAGTTTGGACAAGTTCCCAACTCGAGCACTGATTCTTAATTTGGTTAGAAGACAGACGGCGCTGTAGATACTGTAATAAGATGTGGGCTTGGGGAAGTTTTTATCTTCTCGAAGCTGGATCAGAGTATTTATTAAGAGTGACAGGTTAGCTGGGCTTTGGAATGACTGGGACTTGATACGTATTAATTTGCTTATCAGTATTTTTTGTTGGTTATGGCACAGAAGAAATATTATTATGAGTATTAGATTTCATGGGATCCATGGGAGCGTTTTTTGACCGACGAAACGAGAGGAGGTACTCAATTCGACGCGTATATTTTTTAATGTATAACCACGCATAACTTTTTACGTATTGGTCCGATTTCGATAATCTTTTTTTATTCGAAAGAGTATACTTTAGGATTGGTCCCATTTAAATTTTATCGAAATCGGCTGAGCCATTTTGAATAAATCATCAATAATGTGAAAAATGCTACATCGATCCGTGCGAAATATTCGCGAATTTTGTACACAGTTGAGTCGGTAATGCCATTTTTTGCAAAAAAACAATATTACTGAACTTTGGACGTCTAGGAACGTATACGTAACTTTGACAGATTGTATGGAGAATGTCTGTGGAGAATGTCTATGTTTTCTATGAAAGTTGCGAATAACCGTGCGAAGTTCAAAAAACGTCCACATTTTCGCTATCGTAAAAAGCTTCAAGCTGTAACATGACGCGTAACTAAAATGATAAAATGCAACGTAGGACACTTCAAGTTGTAACATGACGGGCAACTAAAATGATAAAATACAACGTGAGACACTGTAACATTAAGTGTTGCATTTTGTAACACTTTTGTAGGGAAGTTCCAACAGCTTTTAATGCGGTAAACATGTAGGGAACAGTAGTGTATAGCTGTGTTCTTTAATAAAGAAAGAGACGCTACCCTTTGTGTGCGCTAAAGGCTAGGAGTTACGCAATTCGGAAAAGCATCGTCAGACAAGCAGAGGTAGAGTACTGTACTGTACTATACCTGCATTTTTAATAGTCAACTGCAGGACGTAGGTCTACCCCCGAAGGGTGAAGAGGTGGAGGAAGTAACTCATATTTTAAAAACATCTTAAAAATCTGTATTTTTTTTCCACGATTTAAATAAAAATAAAATACCTACTCGTAATACATTAACGCATAACTTCCTGTCAGCGACTACAGATTAATTAATAGGCGCCGCAACCACCAACGGTGACGTCACGAACGTTAACTACAAGACGCGTAAAGTTATTTTCATAGACAATGTATTCAAGATCAGCTGGTAAAATAAACAGCGTAGTACAGTCAACCTCATTAATTAAGACACTATAATATAATCTATCCATATATCACATAAATGTCCACGTATTTGTCTCTCCGTCTATGCTTTTTTCACGAGACAACTAAGAAATAAATTTACCATTATTATTATAATTTACTATATGTTTTACAACTCACGGGTTGGCCGGATCTTTGAAGGGCATTGATGGGGCCGAAACCAACACCAAGAGGCCCTTTTACAATCATTAAGTAAAAAAATACAGTTTTTGGGTGATTCGGAAGAGGGAAACTATTTCGAAGACCGGGAATAGATACTTCTTGGGCTATTTTACGGGATTATAAGCTGGTCTATGGAATGAGGTGCGGCACCCGCCAAGTAATGCCTCATTTCAAAATATTTAGGCGGGTGGTGACTTGCCATCCACTAAATGGTCCCCCCATAAAGGCTACCGTATATTGGCGCCGGAGTTACCGTATATCCACACCATTGTTGCCCAACATTGGTGTGGATGGCTTAGGGTGTCGAGAGGTGTGCTGCGCTTTCACTAGACGCTACTCGCGGCGTTATGCCCTTTAACACTTCCACTCGGGAGCTTAGGTTCTTAGCTCTTTCGCGGTGCGGTTTCCACTCCAAGCCGGCCGGTTAAGGCAAGAGAGGAGTCAGGGGTCTCATTTAGCCCCAGGGAATCAGGGTTCGCGTAATTAATTTTAATTTACCATTATTATTATGTT
The DNA here is from genome assembly GCA_949316475.1 of Hypomecis punctinalis. Lineage (NCBI taxonomy): Eukaryota > Metazoa > Arthropoda > Insecta > Lepidoptera > Geometridae > Hypomecis > Hypomecis punctinalis. The sequence continues at coordinate 7,791,734 of OX438807.1, forward strand.
TACTTTTTAATTCTAAATATAATTTAATATTATTATTATGTTATATTTTGTTTTGTTATTATTTATTCTGTATCTAATTGCTGTAAATTCGAATACATTTTTTTTAAATTTTTGTATTGATAATCTGTTAAAAATTGGGAGAAGCCATTGGCTTTAGAAATACAGTTGTAAGACTAGTTCGGAGCCGGTGGATTCATTAAAGTTTTATCACCTGTTTGATGTCAATAAATAAACGTTTGATTTGATTTGAAAAGAAAAGAAGAAGAAAAGCCATGACTTTCTCGAAGACAATTCCTGACTATTTGACCGAGCAAACGAACATCAGTGTTGTCGAGTTGGCTAATATTTATCTGGGGAATTATTTTTGAACTTTGAACGGCTTAGACATATACGGTACTTTGATAGATTTTATGGAGAAAAATTAAAGTTGCGTATACGACCTCGCCGTCTCCATACTATTCCTTACACGGCCAGGCCGTACGGAAGTAAAAGATTAAAAGATAATGCCCCTGTTCGGATGTTGGTTAAGAAGTTGTTTCTCCCGTACAGGGGCCTTATTGTGTAAGCGCTCTAACGTTCGGCTTGGATTTCTCGCTCGCTCGCTCTCGTGGCGTGAGTAACTGGCGCGAGCAGGAGAAAAAGTGAAACCGAATTGAAAGAAATTGAAAACACTTGAAAGTCTCTACGAGGCGTTTCCGAGGTTCAAACATAACAGTTGAGCGTGTGATAGTACGCTTGCGAGCACTCAACGGCGGGTTCAAGGCATGTTTACCGAGCGCCGCGTTGTTTCCTTGCTCGTAACGTAACCCGCCGTGACAATGTGTCTAACTTCGCGGAATGTTATGGATTAAAAAATTGGTTGTCTGTAAAGTCGATTTACGGACGATAATTTTACGTGATAACGTCATAAGCAAACATTGTTGAATCAACAACTGAAACAAGCCGACGCTTAGGCGATCTCGGCCCAAGCGTCGGCTTGTTTCAGTACTTCTAATTTCGAAAAATTTCGAATATTCCCGGAGCTAAATGAGACCCCTGACTCCTCTCTTGCCTTAACTGGCCGGCTTGGAGTGAAAATCGCAAGAGCTAAGAACCTAAGCTCCAGGGTGGAAGTGTTAAAGGGTATAACGCCGCTAGTAGCTCTTAGTGAACGCGCAGCACACCTCTCGACACCCTAAGCCGTCCGCACCAATGTTGCCCCTCCGGCGATACGGCTATTATGAGGGGCCCATTTAGTGGATGGCAAGTCACCACCCGCCTGAATATTTGAAATGAGGCATTATTTGGCGGGTGCCGTACCTCATTCCATAATCCAGTTTTGTATAACACCCAGAAGTTCACCACAATAACCCATTATTTTTTCAATTCATTACTCACAATAGGCTCCTTGTACCTTCACCCCTACAACATAGCTAAATGATGTTTAAAAAGGGCCTCTCAGTGCTGGCTTCAGCTCCACTGATGCCCACCAAAAAACCGGGCCTGACCCGAGAGATATATCAAATAATAATAAACTATATGTAAGAAACAGCCGATATCTTTTCACATAGAGTGTAAGTCGCATTGTAATAGTTGATTAAATACATCCTGGAATATTTACGCCGTTTATTGAATTAGGAATTATTGAAAATCCATAGGGGAGGCCTATGTCCAACTGTGAACGTCCTACGGTTGATAGGTGGATGAACGATGATTATTGTTGTTGTTGTTGATTGATTAATTATATTGTACCCTGAAACGAACTAATATCTAAACGTACAATTCCCAAAACAATACGATATATTCCAACATTTATATATGAAACGAAAAATAGTATAAGTGTCAAGCAGTCAGGTCAAACGTGAGCGGAATCGTGAGCATTAGTGCTAATGGTATGAGCACCTTTGTGTCTAGCTGTGACACGACACGACACAACGTGACACGAGCGTGTGGCGCAACACACGAGCGAACGGCTGAAAGGTGACGTCCACAAGTGGTAGTTATTCAGAGAAAAATCGAACCAAGATGATATATACATCATTTAAAAGCTTCATTTATGGGCTTCTCATAAATATTTAATTTAGATTTTTTTATCCCTCCATTTTTTTTAGATGTGAAAAATAAAATTGTATGAAATATAATAATACAATTTTATATTTTTTCTAGTTTAGCAATAATAAAGTGCTTATGTCGTTATTTTACTTGCATTCGTGGCTGATTCTTCCACATTCATCTCTTAATTTGCCAAAATTAAAAACTATAACCTACCAGTGTGACCAGATAGTAGGTACAATGTGACAAAAAAAGAACTTAAAAACTGTGTCTAATTAGTAAAAATGCTTCTATTTAACAATTTGGAGGTTACTTAATCAGGGTTGCTAGAGATAAACTACCTATTGAGCCAAATATATTTATTTATCCTAATAGATTCAAAATTAATTAAAAAAAGAACGGAGGGCTCTTTTTTGGTTTTAATTGATGTAATAGACTCAGAAAAATATGACCTTTCTTGAAATGTAACTTGTGTTGTGGTTCGAATTTTTGATTATTATTATACCAGCCTCCATAAATTTTTGGACATGTCCTTTAGACCAATTTTAGCGATCACTTAAAGATATTCCAATTATTTAGATTTTTCTTCAGGTATTATTATTTTATTAAACACTACCATTACGGTCGTAGAATAATATCTGCCAATTTCATCAACAGCCGATCGCGTCACCAACTTATATTACAGCACCATAATTTTGAACTAATTTATGGAAGATAATTAATGGAACTGTAAAGTGGGAAGAAATAAGAAAGCAAATTTTGAATTCAATCGTGCTGACTGATCGCAATGGCCTTAAAAGTACAACAACATTGATCTAATCAGGACAAAAAAAGCGTATGTACTTATGAATATTTTAAATTGTCACTTGTAACGCGTGATCGCTCGTCGCTTCTTTCTCAAAACTCTACGTAACGAATACAGGCGTATAATATCAAAGCGCATTGCCAGATAACATTTCCTTTGTGGATGACGCGACCGTCGCTGTCGCCTAACATGGAGCGAGTATGCAACCTCTCGTAAGTGTATTAACTTTGTGTATCGGTCGGATCTTTTGTTGGGATTGTTCACTTGTGTGTGCAGCAGGCTGAGTGTGAGTTTTGTCGTAAACATGACGCGCTCCTCGGCGAGCGCGTAAGCATGTAATTTGTATGAACTTTTTGTGTTTCAAAAATGTGCGGCTGGTGGCGCTGTACATTTCTTCATACAAATTACATGACGCGCTCGCCGAAGAGCGCGTCATGTTTACGACAAAACTCACACTTAGCATACAGGGAGTTCATTTCACTTTACCTAACGGTTGTTGAAGAGAGAAAGAACTATAACTCCGATTTTGTGGACACTATGGTATTTCACTGCGTTATGCTATTTAGAAATTTAACGAAAATGTGGGTAAAATCCTAGTCGTTATTTAGTCTAGTCTCTACTATTACTTATCATCATTAAGCATTATTTAATGGTAATGGATGATATCAGAACCATTGAGTTGTTTGTCGAACGTACACAATATAAATACGTAAACAAAGACAATAACAACAAATAATATCCAGATCAGTAGACATTTAAATTCTTAATTCATAGATCTTTCAACCGGGCATCGAACCTCGAGCCTTAGATAGATCTTAAATGTTCACTCCGATACATTATTAAAATATAAACATACAGGAGAAGAAAACTTAAAGCTCGGGTAACAGTTGACGGTCTTATCACTAATAGCAACCTCTTCCAGGCAACCATTGGACGGTTGGCAGTTTTATAGAGGAAAAAGACGGGGCAGTTAAAAGAAAAAAAATGTTTAATTAGTAACTGTACTGTACCAGCCTTTTTAATAGTCCACTGCAGGACGTAGGCCTACCCACGATGGGTGATTGGGCCATATCCACCACGCTGGCCCAGTGCGGGTTGGTGGATTCACACACCCCATCCAATTTCTTCTACGGACGCATGCAGGTTGCCTCACGTTGTTTGCCTTCACCGAAAAGCCAATGGTGTGAAATTCCGTACATAAGTTCCAAAGAAACTCATCGGATCGGGATTTGAACCCACGACCTCACGATTGCAGGTCGGGTGTTACTACCACTAGACCACCACGGCTTATTAGTTACTATTCCCATGCATTTAGTACCTACTTACATCATAATTCATAAATTACGTAGAAAATCTCCTACCAACAAGACCACAATGGTCGTCACGTCAAATCAAAAAGCATTTGATAACCTTGGCAACTCCAGACAAATAAAGTTTCCGCCGAAAATGAATGTAAAATATTAATTTCCCACGTAACTAGTCGCTGGAAAAGATCTCATTTCGTTTTCTGGTGAAGAATTACCCCCGGGGTAGCAAATAGATGAAATCATTATACTTACATTAATAATTTCAGTAGGAGCGGTTTCAGATTAGCGTATTTTTCTACGCGTATGCGGTCGTTTCGGCATACGCGCTTACACGCGCGCTTCAAATAACCAGACTCGCGTAAACGCGCATATTTCGGCGTGTTCGCTCGTACCGGTAGTGGTGTCGTGACAGTGTACGAGCTTATACGAGCTTAGAAGCGCATCAACGCTCGTACGGGTTGCGTGTGTGCCAAAAAGCGCGTCTATACGCGCCTACATGCGCTTCCAAAAACGAAGCTTTTACGCGCGTATAAAACGATAGTCTGAAACCGCCCTAAGTATTATATTAATAATTTCAGCCGTCGCTTAGATAATTCTGGCAAAAGAAAATTGCGCGGCGCCATTATCACGAGTCTAGAAAACTCTTGAAATCCCTAATGAATTTTTGAATGTTGAATTATTAAATGTTGACTGCCTCGGTGGCCCAGTGGTTAGTGACCCTGACTTCTGGATCATAGAGGCGTGGGTTCGATCCCTACCCCGGGCAAACATTTATGTGATGAACATACATAGGTGTTTGCTTTGTGTCTGGGTGTTATTTGGGTATCTATATAAGTATGTATTTAAAATAGGTATACGTAGTATATCAGTCTCTGGCAGCCATATCACAAGCTTTGCTTAGTTTGGGGTCAGAGACCGTGTGTAAGATGTCCCCAAATATTTATTTATTTTGATTTGAATGAATTTTCCATAGCAGACTGTACGATATCTAAGATAAAGTCTTAAAAATCGAATGAACTAATCGAGTTAATCATCGATTGAATCGCCGCGCGATTATACCGCTAGCGCAAACAGCCACTACTGCGTAGCTCCGTAGCTCAAAGCTACGGCGTAACTGTTGCTACGAGCGGATAGAGAACATTTTAATGTAGATTCGGAGTTATCAGAGGTATAACTTAGTCGATTGAGATAATTCATGAAAGAGATGGATTGATTTGCTACGACACGAGTTAGAAAGAGACGTGAATAGTTTGTCATTTCAATGGAAGTTGCCGTAATCTAAGTGAATGGGTGTATATTGGAACCGAGAAATAACTAAAATACGTATCGAGTTTTCAGGTGTGATTTAAGTACATTTTTATGATAAAATAGAAAACTGTAATGTATATATATGAGCAACTGTAACTGTAATCCACACTACACCCTAGGCTCTGTACTCTGTAGGTGTAGGGTGATGATACTGTTCACATTTTGTATATGCATTACTAGCGACCCGCCCCGGTTTCGCACAGGTGTATTATACATAATATTGTAGCGACCTACATACAAGTAGCACGCGAGCGCATCCTCCGACGAGCCGCCGCTTACTGAGGACGGCGCGCGGGCATCGAGTATATTTACGTGCGGTGCACGCGGCCGCGGCGCGGGGCGAGGCACGAGCGACGACATTCCACTGCAGCGATCCCTCGGCGACTGGCGCGACAGTTTGGATCGTGTATATTTATATGAACGATAATCGGCTGCAGTTAGATACGCAAGTGAATATTAACCTACTCTGCAAAGTTGGAACTAGATGCAAGATGTTAATTCTGTACTTAAGTATATCATGATAAATAAATGTTACTCGTTTCCGCAATCACTGTTTTATTTTACAATTAATATTAAGTCGTTTCAATCTCGAGTAATAAGTATTAGGCAGGGAGCTACGTACGTATAGGGGCCCGAATTACTGTAATCACACGTAATCGCATTTCGGGCACCTACTGTAATCACTGCGTACTCGGCTCGCGTAGGGACCTAGTAGGCAGGTATAGTCGAGACATCGACTATATTGGTGACCCCGATCAAGAGCACTAACTACAATGACCGAAGATAACGCAACTACCAAGGAGACCACTTTAGAGATGGTAGGAATCAAGTCCCGAATACCACAGTTTTGGCGAGACAAGCCTCGATTATGGTTTGCTCAGTTTGAAACGATGGTGTTGAGTCAAAAACTTGGCGATGAGAACAAATTTGGCATGGTCGTCGCACAATTGGAAAAAACCGACATTGAGCAAATAAGCGATATTATTTTAGCTGCACCAAATACTGGAAGGTATGAAGCAGTCAAGCAACGTTTACTGTCGGTTTATGAAGAATCCGAAGATGTCCAGTTGAGAAGATTATTAAATGAAATTGACCTGGGTGACCAACGTCCATCGCAATTATTACGCCGCATGCGGGACTTAGCGCGCAACAAACTGCCCGACGATACCCTACGGATGCTGTGGATGGGGCACCTGCCTCAATCGACGAGAGCTGTTTTGGCAGTAAGCACAGAAAATAAGCTTGACACATTAGCAGCAATGGCGGATAAAATGCACGAGCAAACGAAAGAAGTAAATAGCCTATGTTCATGCCAAAATCACGCGTCGAGCTCACAACAGTCGTCAGCTTCACCGCAGAATCAAGACGTCATCGGTATGATTGAAGCCTTAACCAAAGAAGTTGCAGCACTAAGGGCTGATTCATATCGTCGGCAGTCTTACCGTGGAAGAAATCGATCACGTTCCAGCTCAGCCTCAAGACAACAAGTTAATAATGGCTCATCAGGGATCTGCTATTTCCACCGCAGGTTTGGTCGCGCTGCCTACAGATGTCGGAGCCCGTGTAATTTCAACGCTCGAAGAAACGACGCTCAAGAGAGATCGGGAAACTAATCACAACAGAAGCCGCGGTGGGGGCTGATGTCGACGAATTATCCGCATACCGCCTATTTATAAAGGACGCATCATCGGGACTTCACTTTCTCGTGGATACAGGAGCTAACGTTTCGGTACTGCCTGCTCGCCCATCAGACAAGCGGAACCGCACTCCAGAAAATTATCTCTTCGCTGCTAACAAGACGCCGATTCCTACTTTCGGAGAACGAGCTCTCTCTCTCAATCTTGGGATGAGACGTAATTATAATTGGAAGTTCGTCATAGCGGATGTCAGCCGGCCGATAATAGGCGCTGATTTCCTGCATCATCACGGCTTACTGGTCGACCTGCGCGGAAGAAGAATTGTTGATCGCGAAACGAACATGCAGGTCCGCGGTTATCTCACGCCTTTAGAAGAAAGCAGCATTCGTACCATCGACGACAATCTACCATACCATAATCTACTTGCGAAGTACCCAGATATCACCAGACCCACCCTGCCAAAGGATTGCCATAGCGAAGTCGAACACCATATTGAAACCACCGGAGTTCCAGTTTACGCGAAGGCACGACCACTTCCCCCGCACAAATATAAGGCAGCAAAAGAAGAATTTCAAGAGATGCTCAACCAGGGAATATGTCGGCCATCAAACAGTCCGTGGGCAAGCCCATTACACATGGTGTTGAAGAAAGATGGAACATACAGAGCATGCGGTGACTATCGTCGTTTGAACGCCATCACAGTTCCGGACAGATATCCGATACCACGGCTGCACGACTTCACCTACAATCTTCAAGGCCAGAAGGTGTTCTCGAAAATAGATTTGAAGAAAGCCTACTATTTAGTACGGAACCGAGAAGAGGATATTAAGAAAACAGCAGTAATTACTCCGTTCGGGCTCTTTGAATTTACAAGAATGTGCTTCGGACTACGAAACGCTGGCCAAACTTTTCAACGCCACATCGATAATATCATGCGGGGTTTGCCAGTGTTTTGCTTCGTTGATGACGTCCTCGTTGCTTCTCAAGATGAATCGACCCACCGAAAGGAATTGGAAGAAGTTTTTAAAAGGCTACAGGAAAATGGATTGCAGATAAACGTGGCTAAATGCGTATTTGGCCAAACAAAGTTGGATTTCCTCGGATACACTATTACGGCAGACGGAATCATACCTACCGAAGATAAGGTCCAGGCTATTCAAGCGTACCCGCTGCCAGAAACTATAAATGATCTTCGTCGTTTTCTGGGCATGATCAATTTTTATAGAGAAGGAATCCCTCATGCAGCAGAAAATCAAAAGATGCTCAACGAATATCTCCACAACGCAAGAAAGAACGATAAAAGAAAAATTCCCTGGAATGATGACAGCAAGGAGGCATTCGAGAAGTGCAAACAAGATGTGATGAATGCAGCTCGTCTGGCGTATCCATCTATAAACGCTCCATATGCATTAATGACAGATGCGTCTGAAAACTGTGCAGGTGCCGTCCTTCAACAATACACCCAAGGCAGATGGAAACCACTCGGTTTCTTCTCAAAGAAGTTTAATGACGCGCAGAAGAAATACAGCACGTTTGATCGGGAGCTGTTATCTATTTACATGGCCGTCAGACACTTCCGCCGAATGTTCGAAGGTCGGGAATTGGTGATATATACCGATCACAAACCACTGCTTAATTCACTGAAAAGGGACAGCAAGAACGAAACACCTAGAAGAACTAGATACTTGGAGTATATCGGGCAATTTACCTCCAATATCCAGCACATCTCAGGGAAGTTGAACGGAGTTGCCGACGCATTATCAAGAGTTGCAATCGAAACCATCGAGTGTCCATCGTCAATCGACTACAGCGCATTGGCCAGGAGTCAAAGAGATTGTCCAATAGTAAAACGCATAATCGAAGAAAAGAAGCACGACATAAGAGATATTATAGTTCCCGGCACTTCTGCAAACGTAAAATGCGAAATGTCTACAGGAACTGCTCGACCTTTTTTAACTGAAGAATTTAGAAGACCCGCTTATCCAGCCATTCACGATCTAAGTCATCCGGGAATCAGAGCTACAAGGAAAATGGTTACTTCACGCTTCTTCTGGCCATCAATGAATAGCGACGTGAACAATTGGAGCAGAGCTTGTATCCGATGTCAACGCTCTAAGATTCAGCGACATACGCAGTCGCCAGTGGGGTCGTTTGAAGAAACGGTTCGTCTGTCTCACCTTCACGTCGATCTAGTCGGTCCACTCCCAACAACACAAGAAGGCCACCGATATTTGCTGACCATGATCGACCGAGCGACCAAGTGGCCGGAAGCATTCCCAATGTCAGAAATAACTGCTGAAAAGGTAGCCGAAACGCTTTATGCTGGATGGATATCAAGATTCGGAATACCATCTAGAATTTCGAGTGATCGAGGAGTCCAATTCGAATCTAATTTATTCAAAGAGCTGATGAAGAGGATGGGTATCGAACACTGCCGCAGTTGCGCTTACCATCCTCAGGCAAACGGAATAGTAGAACGATGGCATCGATCACTAAAATCAGCATTAACGGCGAGATTGAACACATCGACCTGGGTCCACGAGCTGCCAACTGTGATGCTGGGATTACGCACAGCCATAAAGGAAGACATAGGCGCTAGCGCGGCCGAACTCCTTTACGGCCAAACACTCCGACTTCCCGGCGAATTTCATGGCGAGCCTGTGAAGCAATCCCATTCGTCATCACACTTCATGGATCGGCTAAGTGAAGCACTCAAGAAAGGCCAAGCTCAAAGAAGATCAAATGCGTCACGTGCTACGTTTATCCACGACGAACTGCCCAAAAGTACACACGTTTTTGTTCGAAACGACGCATATAGACGACCACTAACACCTGCCTACGACGGTCCATATCGCGTGCTGGACCGAAGAGATAAATTTTACACTGTCCAGTTACCAAATAGACGCGACAATATTTCAATCGACAGACTAAAACCAGCGTTTTTCGTCAATGAAGATCCTGACACATCTCCACCTAAGGAAACTACGTATACGACGCGCTCAGGAAGACAGTCTAAACCCCCTGTACGCTTCGCTTTCGCTATAGGGGAGAGTGATGTAGCGACCTACATACAAGTAGCACGCGAGCGCATCCTCCGACGAGCCGCCGCTTACTGAGGACGGCGCGCGGGCATCGAGTATATTTACGTGCGGTGCACGCGGCCGCGGCGCGGGGCGAGGCACGAGCGACGACATTCCACTGCAGCGATCCCTCGGCGACTGGCGCGACAGTTTGGATCGTGTATATTTATATGAACGATAATCGGCTGCAGTTAGATACGCAAGTGAATATTAACCTACTCTGCAAAGTTGGAACTAGATGCAAGATGTTAATTCTGTACTTAAGTATATCATGATAAATAAATGTTACTCGTTTCCGCAATCACTGTTTTATTTTACAATTAATATTAAGTCGTTTCAATCTCGAGTAATAAGTATTAGGCAGGGAGCTACGTACGTATAGGGGCCCGAATTACTGTAATCACACGTAATCGCATTTCGGGCACCTACTGTAATCACTGCGTACTCGGCTCGCGTAGGGACCTAGTAGGCAGGTATAGTCGAGACATCGACTATAATATAAACATTCCTCTTGAATTACTCTTATCTATTAAAAAACCGCATCAAAATCCGTTGCGTGGTTTTAAAGATATAATCATACATAGGGATAGACATACAGGGAAGCGACTTTGTTTTATGCTATGTAGAGATTTTATTGTATTGAAATAAATGATTATGAAATTAAAGTTTTGCTCAGAAAACATCTCACTTTCGACGATTTTGACAGTTGTGGTAACTTTATACATTTTTGAGATGAGTATTTAGTCTACCGGTTTCAAACGTTAGGTTTCTACTAGTTTATGTTCTGATCGTAGAATGAAATATTCAGCAGTTATCTCTCTCGCCGAGGCCACGTTGTTCTGATAGAAATGAACAGAAGCTTTGAATGTGGTATTGAGTGAATATATAATATCTATGATATGGTAGTGATGCGATGTTGGGTCGCGGTTTTACTATATTTAACATTAAAATTACGTTTGAGTACAAACTCGCCTGGAAATCCACGCTTTAAGCATATTAAATTTAATTACGACCAATAGGAGTTATTATTAACGTGATTATTTTTGTATTAGTCTCTACATTTCATTTTGGAAATAAATAAATTTGATTCATCATAAATAAAAATTCCGAAACGTTAATATAAAAAAATCAACGAATCATTTTAAAAGTCATTCAATACGCAGTTTTTTTTAAATAAACGTAACTAAGTTACCTTAGCTTTCAAACATAAAATAGAGTTCAAAATCGGTAGGTATGTGTATTTATGTAGAAGCTACGACGCCGCAGATATATTGACATACTCCGACTGACGGACAAACACACAAATCGAACTTATATGACCCTTCTATTTGGGTAGGAGGTTAAAAACATGCCTTTCATACGCAGGATACACAAATAAATAAATAATCAATGTTTATTTACGATAGCGAACCCACTGAACAGAGAATAATGTTATTCAAACGAGAACATATCAACTATTCTTTTTATAAGGCCATGTATTGTCTCGAATATGTTAGAGAAAATATGCTCAACTTTTGGCCCGATCGACAATTTCAAGTTAAAGGTTTGAATGGAATATTGGAAAGTAAATGAAAATGTATCAAGCTAAAATGGCTAAAATTAAGTATACGAGGGAAAAACAAGGAACGGCAAAATTTTATAAATTTCAGGGTGATAATGCCATGCTTATGCCATGCTAATGGCAAAATTGATGGCATTATCACCCTGAAACCGATTATATTTTTGCATTCCTTGTTTTTCCCCGTAGTCTTTAAATGATATCGCAACACTAGATCGTGTTGGTTCAACAAACCTACCTAATAGATATGAAATGTTTCTCATTTTTACTCAAATGCATATATATTAAATATTATTAACTGTCAGAGATTGATATACTACATATACATATTTTTAAATACATACTTATATACATAGTACCTAAATAACACCCAGACACAGAGCAAACACCTATGTTCATCACATAAATGCTTGCCCTGGGTGGGGATCGAACCCACGCCTCTTTGATCCAAAAGTCACGGTCACTAACCACTGAGCCACCGAGGCAGTCGAATATAATAAGTGACAAAGATATTGTAGTCCGAAAATATGACTTTGTGAAAATGTTCAACCATGACTGGTTCTTTTGGCCAAGATACGAGTAGGATCATTTGAAAATCAGAGCTGAGTGTTTGGTACCATCATGCACTTAGCATTAATGCTGACATAAGTCCCTTTCGACATTGTTCTGGCTTCAAAGGTTTGTTGTGTTAAAGGCACTAATTTTGAGCGATTCTTGCTTTTTGAAAGCTAATGTAACTATAATGCGTGGAAGTTTTTCTGTGGGAGATCTGCAATGGCCCATTTGGAATCCATTAACAGACTTCGAACACAAGTGGGCCGTTGTAGACACAACTGTGCAAATGGGGCTTAGCCGAACCACCAAAGGAAGAATGCGACTGTGGCGCCACTCAACAGACCATGGAGCATCTACTACAATGCCCACTGTGCCCTAACACCTGCACACAAGAAGATCTCTATACGAGGCTAACACCAACGCAGTCACCGTGGCCTCCTACTGGTCGAACAGCAAATAGCCAAATATACATTTTATGATCGAATCGCGGACGCCAAAAGAAGAAGACTATAATGGGTCTTAGTTACCTACGTTTAAAGTTTAAATATTGTTAAATTTATCATATCTGTTTTCAATTCATGTACCTAACGCTAATGCCATATAAATGAAAAACTATAGGTATTTTATTTATATTTGCTGCGGCCCGTAATTTTATCAACCGGATTTACGACCCATAAATAAAATAAGTTTGACACGCTTGTCATAGAGACATTTTGTTTGAAGCACTGACGAATAGATATAAGAGGAAAATACAAAAGGAATGTGGACTCGATAAAGCTTTCATAGAAAGAATAATTGTTCAGTGTGCTCGATAGCTGAATAGAGTGAATAATAATAATAACGTAATATTTGTTTGTCAGAATCTATCCTCATGTTATTTGATGATTGAATAAATACAGCAAATATCCGAGTACGGCCTAAACTCCACCAAAGGTGGAGCGGAACTGAGCTGAGTGAAGCTTTAAGAACAGTGACAGACTAACAGCCCGTGAGTCCATTGCAAAAGCAATTTTTGGTGTGACAGTCGATTGAGGCAGATGGCATAGTAAGAGAGATGTTTAGTTTATCTTCAGCAGTGGAATCAATGAATGCTGTGGATGATTATGATGGACGTGGCTATGCTTTCCACTGCACAGCTTTGGTGGGGCTTAGAGGCCTAATTAAGAATAACTTACTCGAGTCTGTGGCCTGCTATTTTACTATTTCCGAGAAGAAATGAAGCGATAGGGTGGATTGAGTGACCACAAGTGGTAACGTAACGAGTGCAGATAAATAATTGCTTATAATTTTGTGTAGCCAACCAAATTTTATTAAGTTGTAATCTGTGTATTCACATACGCCATCGAATTTCTTCTACGGATGTATGCAGGTTGTCTTACGATGTCTTCCTTCGTGAGCCTACTCATTACACCACTTTGTAGAAATCTATACATTCAAAACTCTTAAACAAGTCATTAGTACGGAGTAGGATTTGAACCCTCCACCTCACAATTGTAAGACGAGCGTTACTACCACAAGGCCACCAAGGCATAACAAGGTCAAAAAGGGCCCTAGCTTCACCAAGTCTTCGTCATGCAGAATTTATGTGAAGACGAAGCCCCGAGCCTATTAGAAGTCCAGAGTTTATATTTAATGAGGTAGAACTATGAAGTCAGTATTCTCTGCGCATTTCACCACCTTTCGGGGACCAGTGTTACCAACATCACAAGCCCTAACCACAAATTAAGGGAGTAAGTACACGTATAATTAAAATGGAACAAAACATGGCTGCCAGAGCTCGCAGAGACTGCAGTAAAGTCATTTTCATCAAAGAAGTCCCACGGAAAATTAGTTGAACTAGTTATAACCTTAGAAGATCGGACTATGATAGATCGGCCATGCGATTGTGCTGCTGCATCTGCGAGACTTCTTTCGTAAAATGGGCTCTAGGTTTCAACGACACACGAATTGATCATCACCGCCATCTTATGTGCCAAGCTTATGATACAAATATAGCACAATATACAGTCCGTTCACAGTTATTTTACCTCTGACATTTGTCGCTGTCTTTATCTAGTCATTACACAACATAACAGGTAAGACAGTGACAGCGACAAATGTCAGAGATACGTGTCAGAGGTAAAATAACTATGAACGGACGGTACATATTGACAGACTTTCCGGGCTAGGATGCGCACTACGAAATATTTCTTTCGACGTGTCAGAACGAGACAGAGTTATGGCGAAGTATATATATCTGTCACTTTCTCACACGTCTAAATGGGTTATTTTCGTAGTCACATGCTATGCTACCAGGAATACTTGAAATCTGGTCCTATATATTTTGTATTTTATAAAGGCTCTGTATTTTGTAAATAAATAAAAAAGTATACCACCCCATTACAGAGTAGATACCAGCATTGCTGAATCTATTACAAACATTTCAAATGTAAATTAAAAAATGAATATTTATAAAGATACCTATTAATAAAAGTGCCCAAAAATGTGAAACTCTCGGCCTTATGTACCCAGAGGTGCGTATCAGGAGTTTGATTAAACAGGACTCGTGGGCTAATGGGATTTTAAGTGGGGATCGCCTGACCCCCGACCTTGGCCATTATTTCATTTTAGCCGTAACTTTGTTTCGAGAATAGACGCATAGCTAAACCTGAGGGGAGACCATATTTTAGAAAACTCGAACTAGTAGGTAATTGGGCGTAGTTATATCAGCAATTTAGAATATTTCTGTTGCTTATTCACTTTAGGCATTCGATAGAGAGAACACTTTTTACTTTGCTATTAAATTTACGATAGCGCTGTCATAATTGGGCCCATTGTGATGTAAAAAACATTACTTTAAACAGAACCCTTAGTATGAGTTAGCATATTATTGTTTTCGTATGGCTTCAAACATTTATAATAGTTCTTTGTCGTTTCTGCCAGGTATGCGATATAGGAAGTATGAAATAAATATGAAGCCACACGGAAACTACTGCAGGTTCCGTTTACTTACAAAGTTTTGCCAACCCCTCTTAGGACATTAGCTTCTGATATATTTTATAGGTGTCAGAGCAGGGCAGGGGCCTGATATTCTATTGACAAAACGTAACGTAACGCGCTAAGTATTTTTCTTATTGCGAATCTCGTTTGGATAATTGTTTATTAAATGTAAAATTGCGTTAAAATAAATTATAAACCGAATTTAAGTTAATTTTTTTTGAAAAAATAAATATGTTCATGCGCTTTCTTAATAAAAACCGGACAAGTGTGAATCAGGCTCACACATCGAGGGTTCCGTACAAATCCAGAAAATTTCACAAAATTGGGAAGTAAGTTTTTAATATCTCTATACTATACCATGGACAAAGTTTTTTTTTTTCACTTTTCTCGTCATACATCGAAAATTACACATTGTTAAAATAATTAAAAACCTGTTTTAGCATGTGCTAATGAAGTTCTTTTATATGATACCTTACATGATACTCACCTTTTACTCACTTTGAATTTTGAACCCATATTTTGTGAATTTTGAGGCCCTATTTTTTTGTGATTTAAATAAAAATGTACTGTTTTCAGATTTATTCCTATATGTGTACTCTGAGACAATGCTTCTCGCCTCATAGTTCTATGTCATATGCAGTTTTTTACGACATAAACGGCTCTAAATTTTTTAAACGATAACTGAGAAGTTTTTCTTTTACACAACTGCAAGATACCTTAGATATACGTATACAGTTTAAATTTCAACTCGATATCTTTACGCGTTCCTGAGATAAAGAGTCTTGACATACACACAGACGGACAGACGGACAACAAAGTGCTCCTATAAGAGTTCCGTTTTTTCCGTCTAAGGTACGGAACCCTAATTAAACGTAACTTTAGAGCACGTTACACGCATGTTTTCACCAGTTGCGCGTTTGCACGGAATCACCTGCTGGTAAAGATAGTAAGATAGTCCAGTAAATGAGCGCTTGTTATAAACCCAGGTTTTACATAATATTTTCAGTATGTTTATAAAATAGTATCAAGTCTATATCGGTCCACCAGGTGGACTATACCAGTTCCAAATCAATGACAATACATTCAGATCATACACACAATAAACTGGGGAAAATAACTTGATAAGTACCTACTAACCCACATCCAATAATGGTTCCATTATTAAAATTACAATACCTATAACCTCCCGATAAAGTAGAAGGAAAAACGATACAACACTGCATCACATAATTCATATATTGTCCTTAAAATAAAGTTATTGTAAGCAAAACTGAACTACACAATCAAAACGCAACTGAAAGCGGCTCACAAATCCGGAATGCTTTTGAAATCACCTGGTCCTCGTAAAAATGTAAAATATTCTCTCTTTGCCAGCGGCAAACATCATAGCGGCATGGACGGCAAAGGTTCATTAGGCTGCCATAACGACCCTATTATATTTATGAGCCATTTTTTCCGCTTTAATGAATGCTCTGATTACATGTTAAATCTTCTTTTATCTGTATTTATTGAATCCATGAATTATGTGAATCTGGCTACTTTTCAGTGCGTTTCGTTTTTGGTGTCCGGTATTCTGTGTGCTGAGTTTATGCGCGTTCTTTATTATATTACTACCTATGTTCTATTAATTATGGTGTCAATGAAGTGTCGTATTGCTCATAAGTGTTTACTCTCGTGTAGATAGGACAGATAAATGCTTTATTTTTCACACTAAATGTATAACAAAAATAACTTAAAAACTAGTTTAGCTACAGACACAATATAAAATAGGGAGCAACGCCTAAACTTTAGATTGTACTTTTTAAGATCTCTATTTGCGAACCAATTCATTCCATTATTTTTAAAATAGACTAGAAGACTAAAAAAAAACTTCAGTATTCCGACGATTATCAAATTTGCTAATTTTTTTTAATTCTGAAAACAAAGTTTTTTTTAATGGTAATTTCAAAGATGGCTATTTTCAACTACTTTTGACCCCAACGCTAAGAACTTTTTAGACAGTCATGTTAAACCTAAACAAGTTAGAGAAACTAAATTTTCGCGGTAATAATACCGTATCATATATCATGTACCAACAACAACAAATAAACACTACGACAACCTGCTCTATACAACAAATAATAAAATAAGTTTCAAAAATACTCGAATACACCAAATGAAATAATGTAAAAGACCATTTCAATAATATTTATTTGGATATTTGATATCACGTCGTATTAAATAAGATGTTAATCAAATGAAGCCGAAAGTGGATGATGAAAGTCAGAAAAATATTCATGTTTATATTTATTTTATTGAGCGAAATATTACGAACCTTTGTGTTACGTCCACGAAGCATAGATCAAAGTCCAAGTCATAATAATATATTTTTTCGGAATGAAATCGCAATATTACAGAAATTGTAAGGAATTTTTTGACGCACATAAAAGTATTTTTGAATACACTTTAATTAATGCGCTGCGCTGATATTCGCGTAAATAAGGAAATTATGCATCAAAAATATTTCAATCTTTGGAACAGGAAACGAAAATTATTTGCTTAATGAAGCAAATAATTTTCGTGAAATTTTCCTGAAAATCCCAGTACTTCGCAAAGCAACATTCAGTAACATACTGAACGTTACTTAGCCAAGTACAGGTATTTTCAGGTGTGTTTGCTCGTCGAAGCGACTTGCATCTTGCGCGATTCTGCAGTCTACATGATCTGTCCACCTCGGAGGCGGACGTTGTACGCTGAGCTTGCCAGTACGTGGTCTCCACTCGAGAACCTTACGACCCCCATCGGTCATCAGTTCTCCGCGCTATGTGTCTTGCCCACTGACATTTCAACTCGCCAGTCCGTCGGGCTATGTCGGTAAATTTGGTTCTTCTACGGATATAAAATTACTTATACAAACTGCGAAAACACGAAAAAAATAATCAAAAAGTAGGCGTTGCCAAACATCATAAAATCGAAAAACAAAAGTACGAGTATGCCTAATTTCAATTGTACTAATTGTCTTCTTTTTATACGTGTAATTATATAGCCCGCCTCGTTGTAGCCGATTTAAATTCATGTTTAATAGCTTTTTGTTCAAAAAGTTAGAATAAAATGGGTCACCCAACTCGCGCCCCAGTCTTTAGGCGTTGCCAAACATCATAAAATCGAAAAACAAAAGTATGCCTAATTTCAATTGTACTAATTGTCTTTTTTTATACGTGTAATTATATAGCCTGCCTCGTTGTAGCCGATTTAAATTCAAGTTTAATAGCTTTTGTTCAAAAAGTTAGAATAAAAATGTGTCACCCAACTGGCGCCCTAGTCTTTCAGTTCCAAACACATAAACGGCAAGCGCGCAATGTGCCGACGTGCCCCAACAAAGTTATCTAACATCGAAGTAATAAACACCACGCAACATCCCCTTTTTATTACTTCTTTTTGTGCCTGAAGATAGAGATAAAAATGGTATTACACGTATTACTGAGCGCGGGTACAATATGATAAACTAGTAACTACATATAACTCGAAACGAGTACCAATTCGGGCGCCAAGATATGTGGTAAGTTAAGGCGTAGACAAAGTAATTTTATTTAATGCGTGCGAACCGGATATATTTATAGCAAAATTCATATTAAAAATCAAATCATAGAAATTATTTATTACTATCATCACTGATACAAGTTTATTAGGAATTAGGTTCCATGTTGGGCGCCAAAACTATTAGAACTCCTGAAACAACAGCTACAGCTTTTGTAGTTACCAACGTCAGTTAATAACTCTGTATATAAGCGTACTGATAGACCTGCTTCAAAAATTATTTGGACTTTTTATTTCAACACTTTCAAACTGTTATCAAGTAAAAAAAACTAACATTTTTAAATCCATTATTGCCGCCAAGGTAGTATTAAGGGCTTTTCACCGTTTTAGCTTCCGCTCGTGATCCAACATGAACTAAGAAATCAGAACCAGAGATTAGACTAATCGAGAAATGACGTGCTCTGGTTAAATTACTGAAAAAACTCAAGGCCAAAATCCATCCTTGAAAGATTGCCTACGTTTTTGCTTTAGTTAAAATTCAGTTTTAAGACGAGCAATATGCATAGTTGTATTTTGGTTTTCGAAAACAGTTTTAACGATTTGGATCTCTGGTATTTAAATAATGTTATTTTCTCATGGTTTATCTGTATTCAGTCTAGTATAGTTTTAGTTTTTAGTCTATTCTAAGGACTTGCAATATGACAGGTTGAAAGCGTCTTGCATCCAGCGAGTTTCTGGGATTTTGATTAGATCGTCAGTCCATGTTGTCGGTGGACGTTCTACGCTGCGCTTGCTCGTACGTGCTCTCAATTTGAGAACTTTACGGCCCATCGGCCATACGTTCTACCAACTAAGAGCTCAACCAATATCAATTTGCAGTTCTATCCTATATGAAGGTCACTGCTGGACATAGATCTCTCCCCTGTAGATCTCTAATAAGATAGGTTGGGAGCGGATTGTATCCAGCGCGATCCTGCGGTCTTAATAAGATCATCAGTCTATATTGTGGGTGGAGATCCTACGATGCACTTGTCGGTACATGGTCTCCACTCGAGAACTTTTTGACCCTATCGGTAATCAGTCCACCGTGCTATGTGCCTTGCTCATTGCCATTTCACCTTGCCAATCCGGTGGGCTATGTCGGTAACTTTGATTCTTCTACAGAGCTCCTTATTTCTGATTCGATTTCGCAGAGATTCTGAGGACAGATCTCCATAGCGCTACTTGGAACTATTAATTACTGAAAAAGTTAAAATTCAAGTTTAAAGTGTATGTTATAGATACCTTAGCTAGGTAGGTTAGGCTTCTTGGCGTATTTTTGCGTACAATACAAAATATTCATTGCTTTTTTCAACCTAAATATCTCATTCACGGTCGAACAATCAGCATCTTGGTCTTATTTAAGAGGCTAGGTCAGATATTCAAAGGCAGAGCGAGATAAGACGAGGCGGTGACGGCCGGCGACGGCTAATGACGTTACAAAGTAGGACGGAAGCACACCGGCGGCGCTGTACGCTATGTTCGAGTCGAAATATAAATATGTTGTAAAGCCTCTAATCGACGTACAAAAAACTTCGATTTTAAAACTCGGTTTTAAAGACTAGCCGCCTTACCACATAATATTTAAATACACTTTAAACGCTGTTCGACCGTGCATTTTGTACTGTTAAACATTACCTAAAGCGTGCGTAAAACTTTTGTGGTAAGACGGTTAGTTTAATATCAGGTTTTTAAAACTCGGTTATATACTTGGTCGTCTTTTTGACATTCCATTAGACGCTTTCCTCTTTGGCAGTTTACCTTTTCGTTTAGAATAGCCATGTTTAGTACTATAGCGTTGCGTGAATTATTTAAATTCTAATAATATTTTTTTTTCACGCAACACTAGTACCTACTGGATACGGCTATTTTAAAATAAAAGGTAAATTGCAAAAGAGGAAAGCGTCAAATGGAAAGTCAAAAAGTCGCCTATTATAAAACCGAGATTTAAAAATCGAATCTTTAAAACCAAGTTTTAATGTCGAAGTTTTTTGTACGTCGATCAGAGGCTTAAGATGACTGCAATCTGTAACGTAGTGCTACAGAATATTAATATTGTGTCTCTGGCGTGTTTTTATGAAAGATGGTAGAATGCAACGTGTCTGTGCCACGACATTTAGAAACCCTAACACTTTAATTAATTGACCGGAGCAAAAGCAAACTCCATTTTAAACACGGCGATTTTGATTTTGTCTGTCAAGATGTCAGTTTTCCTCTACAAGCTTCATTTTTCAACAAATCTAGATGAAACTTGGTATACAGGTTCTTTATATTCATGGATTTTTTTGTCTTTTTTTCTTATGTTTGGCGTGCATTTGCCAGTGTTAAGTATTAAGTTTTAATAATTGTTGATATTTTATCATCACGCAGCATGTGTGTGATAATAATGCTAATGTAGACCCAATGCAACTAACTATAAAAATAGTGCGTCGAGTTCCTTCGCGCGGAAGAAGTGATACTTCGTAATGTGGAAATGAAAATAGGAAGGGGTAGAAATTGATTTTGGAACGTTGAACGTTTAACGCAACAGTGCTTTCATACCCCCTCGATAACGTTAAACGTTTAACGCAACCTTGTTGGAAGTTTCACTTCAATAAAATACGGTTAAAACTCAAGTAATAACTAACGGTCGATCTAGTGGCAATCCGGCCGGTTTCGGAGTATTCTGTCTGTACCCTATCTTCAGGGAATACGCGCGCCCCCGTCGACTGGCGCGCGCGGACTGAAGTCTGCACTTTAATTATAGTTATGATGAATACTCACGGTAGTTTTAATTAAGCAACGCAACTAGCTTCAATTAATTATAGGTTATAGGCAAAGGTTCCATCTTAGACCACATCATCATCATTCGTAGAATCCATATCAACACTTCAACAGCCGTACAAAATCGATAACCAATCTACGCAGAAATACCAAGATGTCAAGCAGAAAACTGTTTGACCACAAAACACCATTTTCTACTTTACTCTTTTTCGAAGTATAAAATTGTTTTCTGTAAAGTCGGTTTACGGACGATAATTTTACGTCATGAAGTCAATAAACAGAAAACAATGTTGAATCAACAACTGAAACAAGGCAAACGCTTAGGGCGATCGTGCTACGCTATCGCTTGTTCCGAGCTCTAACTTGCGCGGTCGGCTCAGGTGGAACGTGACACTTTTTCGTTCGTGCAGCATCGATTTATAAGACCACGTCAAAAATATATAATTTTGAATAATGAACTACTCACGTCTCGGATAAAAAAATGGGTGAAAACCATGTTAGCCTTCACAATAAAACCACAAACTCACGGTGTGCAACTGGCCATATCTAAACGCGATACAATTGTATTGGCCCAAGTGCCGCCCTACTTTTCAACGTCCTAGTTTTAAAAAGGTTAATTTGAATTTCAAAGACTTAGGAGCCTCTTCAATTGACTTTGTTGTTTAAGACGTTTTGAGTGGCGTTATTTTTTGAGGAATATTGATGAAGGTTCAAGCGTGAGAAAAAAATACAAAGTGGATTTGGTTCTTGGGCTCGATAAAATGATAAAAAGACACAACCACAGTGCAGAAAATCCCAAGTGATAGAGCCATTTTATCAGCTTATTGGGATTTCGTTACAATTCAATTTTATTGCAACTGATTCTCAAAAACATGCTTTTGTGAAGTCAAAAATAATATATGGTCAAAAATATTAATTTCGAGCTTTCTTAACCCATTATGACCTAGCGGTGCCGTTTGGCACCCGGTTTTATGTATTTGAACTTTCACGCTTTACGCTTATCGTAATTGATATATTCAAAATGTCAATTGTCTATGCGGTACTAGACAGAGCTAGCTTTGTTTTCAACTACTTTTTGTCAACCAGTACACTTGATGCTACCGTCAAGGACGAGTATTATTTGGTGTTGTGAAAAATATTCAAAAAATGGATGCTACATTCAAGTAAGTACTTCATAATTCTTTTATTTACTATGATTTGTTACATTTTTATACGTTTTATTTGTATAAAAACAATGTTTCTTCCTATAATACAATAACATTACGCGATTTTTTTATATTTGTTTGTTTTATCCTACCCGCAATGTGACGGGTGCCAAACGGCACCCGTAGGCTGATATGTATGCTTTTCACAGATGCATTTTTCATAAAATATTTTCTCATTTTTTAGTAATTTGAGTGCGTTTGCGTGTAAAATTATTTTTTATTTTTTCAGGAGTTATTCATTACACATTAAGCATTAGCTATACTGAAAGAAGACGAAGATCTTGAGCCTCGATTGTTATATATTGAACCTCCAGAACCTGCTATTCAATCAAACGAGGATTCAGCTAAAGAAGATGAAGGTGGTTTTATAAATAATCTGACAGATCAGCAACTCAATGCTGGACGTGAGGTAGTACTGACATCGACGCATCAAAGACGTGAATCTGAGGCAGAATAACCTTCTGAATCATTTCATGGTTCTCAGAAGCCGTCCTGTCAGTCTAGTACTTCGCGTAGACGCACTGTATTCCTTCGCTTTTCTGACAATGAAGTTGAAGCTGGACCTTCTGCTGAGTTATCTTTTGGTTCTCATAAGCCGTCCGTAGGACTCACACTTCACGTGGTCACGCTGCATCTCGTCGTCTTGCATCTTCACGGGGGACGTTTTGTGAAATCGAAAGCAATGATGAAAAGTTAAGTTTCAGTCTAGTTGATGATCCTCGATGACGTGTGCTTTGATGGTCTTAACCACTCATTGGTTCCCAGTAAATCCTGTCGCAAATGTGGTCTTGAGACCTGTAGACTACAATGTAAAAAAATGTGATGTGGGACTCCGCGCAGCTTGCAACTTACGATTCCATACTTAATTGTTCATGAAATATACAGTACATTTTGAAAATAAAAAAGTTTTTTACTGACTTTATTTTTCAATTATAAAATAGTAAGACCCTAAAAGAGTTAAATCAGTAGTTAGTAATGCAAAATGCTAATAAATAGCAAATCTTCTCATTTAAGTTATATGTGACCTGAGACAACATATTAGCCTAGCGGTGCCAAACGGCACCCATGGTTTTTTTCAAAAGTAAAAGTTGCACCAAACAAATAACTTTAAAAAATGATGAAATGGACCTATAATAACAATATATTAAAATATTAAACAATTCTGGAACATTAAAATAATTCAGGCTTTAATGGGTTAAACCTATGTACAACTAAAATATACTGTTACATGTAAGTACTCCGTTTCTATCAGTTTTAAGCATCAACTACTACGATTTGTGCGTATGCATGCTAGGCACTTACAACTATGTATATACATCAGTAATATTTTCAATAAGTTTGAAACAAAGCATGAGCCAATAAGTGCTTACTATTATACATCATTTAATTTAGTGTCGCAGTACTTTCTAGTCATGTTTGAAACAAAACATGAGCCAGTGAGTACTTCCATCGCTATTGTGATCCCGCTAGCGAGGCGAAGTTCCGCAGACGTCGCCGCGTCGCTTCCGACTAGTTCCGACGGCCGACGGAAACAGCCGAACTTTGTCTTCAGGCTTGAGAGTTTCTCAAAGCGACATCTTAGAGGATCACGTTTGAAACCTGGAGATTTACTGGAGGTATTAGCTTTCTGTATAAGCGCGAAAGCGACCCAAAATAAGCTCTACATCACCACGCGTACAGCAGGAATTTCTTTAGCAAACTATTGTCGAATTGAGTACCTACCACTTCCGTTTCGTCGGTCAACAAACGACAAACGCTAAATGCATGCGATGCGAATATTATAATTTAGAAATCGACTGTATGAATACGAAACAAAACATAAATTACAACAACAGATCCTGTCGTCTGGGGCTATAATCTCGACAAGTTTCGTAAAATATGAACGTAGCTTTCGGGAGTGAGGTTTGACAGTTCAAAGTGACTCATTATTTTGATTGAGTTACGACTACATACCTATAGATATACGATAGGAAACACTTGTGGAAACAAGCCAAACAAATCTTCAAGTTTAACAATGAGCGTTGACGTAAATGATTAGCATCGGCGTTCTAACGAGCACATAAAGGTTTTAAATAACAATACTACGTAATGGCCGCGAGTACAAACCTTTGCCCTAAGCGGACCTTAAAAATACAAAACGTACAAATTCCATTAGTCACGTAGGTACGTACTTGCTTGTATACTTGAAGGTTGGGAGTATAGGGAGATATGCTTGGAGTACTATTTTATCTGCGAGAAAGAATCATGAATGAGATCAGCCGGGCTAGGATGCGCACCATGAAATAATTCTTTCGACGAGTCAGAACGAGACAGTTATGGTGAAGTATACAGGGTTATTCCTAATCAATTAGCATACTTTTAGAGGCTTATATATCAAAACAACTTTTGTCAAAACTAAAAAACAAAAAAATTGTTCCATAGCAAAATATCGTTCACCCATTCAATATGCTTTACCCGCTAGCTGGTATAGCTCCGCCACCCACACACAGATACATAGCCAGTGCATTAGAAAATCGAAAACAGGAGTCGGATATCAGGCAGTCCAGGCACCCAATGTTCGGGTCAGACCCACCACACAGCCGCCTCAAGGGCAGTCAACTATCAAGTAGAAAATGGTCACGAAATTGAGTTAGAGCATGAGCGGGATTAAAAACATTTGCATTTCAAGAATTGACCTCCAGTGATTAAAGCTACTGTATAGCCATCGACTAGGCATTTTTTTTGTTTTTAAGCGACTTCCCAAAAGGTTCAATATTTTCGCCAATTATGAACCGATTCAAAAGAAATATTTTTAGGTCGAAAAGATATCTATACTCCCGAGGTGGTCCCATTTACATTTTATCTAAATCAGCTGAGCCCTTTTTGAAAAATTGAACAAAAAAAAAATTAGTAATAAAAATTATACATCGATTCGAGCGAACTATTCGAATTTTATAGTATACAATTGAAGTAGGTAGTGCTATTTTTCGCGAAAAATAATTATTGTAGGTATATATTTATGTATATCCCAGCATTCCCAGCAGATCTAACAAATTATAAGTACATTATATACGGAGGTAGTTAACAATTAACAAGACCAGCAAGAGCAATGTAGGACTTCCACCCACTATGTCTACTATTTCTTTTGGAGTCGGCAATTTGATCCGTCAATTTATTTGGATTTACATTGATTAACAAGAAGGTGGATTTGCTGCAACATGCTATTCACGGATTCGTAGTCTGTTGAGTAGTGATCCACAAAATGTACTGACTAGTATTCAGTGACTATGTAATTTTGTATGTAGGCATACCTGATTACCGCTACAAGAACACGCTGTCTGCATGTGGCTTTCTGACCAGATCCAGAACATTTTGGATAGTGTATAGAGAGTCTCTATCTAGTGATATTGAAAACGTTTTCAATTTCACTATCAGTACAAATTATTTCTTGCTATTTCTGAGTGTCTGTCGTTCTGTTTGTGTACCCGCTTATATCTTCTAGTCTAGTCCTACATCAAATCTATTAGGATTGGGCTGAGAACTCGAGGGTGGGAAGACGGAGATCTCAATAACAAAGGACAGCGGCTCGGGGAATCCGCGAGCTGTTATGTCAGACGCGGCACACCTGTGATAACAATCGCATCTGCTGGCTGATCTAGTCAGTCATTTGTTTACACACGCATCACTGGTTCAAGGCAAACGCTACAATAGGATATTATGCTATAGATTAATTATGTACTGCGCTGTACAGTATCGGCTTTTTTTAAGGTGGACTCACTAGGTCAGCGCGCGATATTCAAGAAAAAAACTCATGTAGCAGCCATGAATCTAGAAACCAAAATAGTGGCCAGTTGCAAGAGAGTCCACTAACTAAAACTAAGGTTAAATTGTCAGTTTATAAACGAAAGTGCTTTCTCGTATAAACTGACCACCAATAATTTGGCTTTTTCGGTGTATGTAACTCGTAAACGTTACCTATTCATGGCCGCTTAGTGAGATTTTGTAAATTTAAAATGAATAAGTAGTTTATTTGGCAAAAAGCAATTGAATTTCGCGCCCTGACCGAGATGATCGGCCATTCAACCGACGGAGACGGCTTCGTGGGCAGGCTCACGTTCAACGGAGAACATACGCTTGCCCACGAAGTGCAATCACCGAAGTTAAGTAATGTTTCGCATGACCATTTTACGGATGGGTGACCGCGGGTGGCATTTCAACTAAGCGCTGCCGTGGATGACAAATTAAATTATGGAACGTGTATGCCGGTTGTTTTAATCGTTTAGCCATGTCATAGGCCTTCGAGCAGCTTGAAAACTTTGACACACCAGGGTTTCGAGAGGTCTGACACACCTCTGATCCGGCCTATACTTACGAACTTACTTTCGAAGATTAACCCACAGTCGCGATTACCGAAATGACATTACTCAGGCACTAATGAAGATATTTTGTTTGTCATTGTTATTGTTTGTTCTAGAATCGTTTCATTTTGTTGATGATTTCATTTAGCTTCGCACACTTACGCTAATTCTGAAAAAGTTAATAGCATTGTCTAATAAAGAAAGAAACGATCTCAATGATCAATCCTTATACTAATATTATAAATCCGAGTGTGTTTGTTCGTTTATAAAAAGCAACGGAAATACTTAACTTTTAACATGGATGTAGTTTAAAGGTGGTATACTGACATATATGGTAATTTTTATCCCAGTAAAATAAAAAGTCCCTATGGGATAACACATAGGTATATCAAAATGTCACATGGGCTAAGGCGCAGTCAAAACCTCGTTTCTAATATGCATAGGTACTCATCCAAGAGTTTACGGGAACTTTAAGATTCTTATATCTATCATATAAGTATGTAAAGAACTAAGATCTAACGTAGAACAAACAATAAGGTACTGTAAAATGAACCCTATCCCAATTGAATTAGGTCAGGAAATCCATCACGCACATGATAGCCCAACATTACCTCAAATCAATCTACACTTATGACATTAAAAACCGCTCGAAGATAGCACCTTGGTGCCTCGAGATAGAGAATATAATCGCGTATCTAATTACGCACTAGAACGAAATATTTAGCCCTGACATTGATGGATCGTGGAGTAATCGCAGGAGTAACGTTGTAAGCAGTTGGACCAAAGATCTGCGAGATAGGATATGACACCTCGATCTAGCAAACACCTAATTTTCCACGAAACTGCTTAAAGTTACAACTACGCCTAACATTGATAGGCTGGTATCTTAGATTATTTTAATTGCAAATATGAAGGATCATGTGTCTAATAGCACAATAGCATTTTTTTCTTATAAATCACTTAATTTGTTGTAGGGATGTAAAGCTTTAAAATTACTGATTAGAAAAAGAGAGCGCTATCATGGTGTGGCGTAACGCTGTGAGAGTGCTGTGACGACAACGTTTTAGGAAGAGATACATACCTATACCACAGCCACGATGAAATCGCTTATTATATTCGTTTTTCTGCCAATTTCGTTTATTTTTTAAAAATATTATTACGTGCTTAATTAACTTAACGATTGAATAATTTTTCGCAACATTTCAATTTAAGGCAACTGCTGAATTAGTATTCACACATACCTACTCATAGAGTACAAGACATCTTTATTTCACATAACAATGCACATCGTAAACTTTTGCAGCGTATGAGTATCATGCTCATATAATACCTCTCGTGCCGGGTAAGAGCAGGCCTTTCTGTATATCTTCTGTATATCTGTATATCTTTGCTCAGAACAAACAGTGATAACATAGTCTGTGCCATGAGAAAATCAACATTATCTCAACTAAAACAATTTGTTTTCGGAGCACATGAATGCCTAGCACAGTGATCTCATTTAACATCGCTATTGTTTTAAGATCTATGTGTTATGACTGATAGGTAGTTAAGATGAGCGCATGATGAGCGTAATAGGACGGCAGGCGTGTAGTAGGACTAGTAGGTATTATTAAATCTTCTTTTGACTTGAGACTCTTCGAGTGGGCCTTTTTTCGGCAGCATTGGCAGCTTACCTGTCTAAGTTAGTTTTTTTCTGGTTTTGATACATAAACCTCTTCCCTCAAAGACTAGAAACTGTGTTACGCGGAATACCTCAGTTTCATGACTGCCGCAACGCAACGGAGCCACGAACAGATGACTCTTTTTCTTTTCTTTTTTCAGTTTCTATCCTAACTGATATGACATTATGACAATTAATTCAATTAATATGACTTTGGAATTTTAAAGACACTAGCTGCCCATCCCGGCTTCGCCCGGATACGAACGAATTTTAGCTATATAAGTATAAATCTTCCGGAAGAAATATCCTAAGAAATGAAACGATAGTGAAAACACCATTGAAATCTGTTGTGTACAGGTGGGGGCACGTAAGTCTTGCGCTGAGGTAGTGTGGAGGGGATGGCTGCACATGGTGACCGCCAATATCAAAAACATGCGCATTCAGACCCTCTACCGTTCGCTCAGCGCTACACAAATATGCCGTGATCTGTAGTTTGGAAAATATAAGCGGACACACATCACACAGACAGACACACAGAAATAACGGTTTTGCTTTATACTATGTAGTGATTAATAATTGCCCTAACACTAAACCTTTAAAACTAAAATAACAGCATTTTTAAGCAATAAGTTGCACATCTAGTTTGTAAATATTGAAACAATCGTTGACCGAGCGTAAGTGAGGTCTCAGAGTCTACTGGGACGAGCCGGCACTTGGGTGTATGTTTGTATACATGTATAATTGTTCGACAATAACTCAAGTACCTCTTAACCGATCTTCATGAAATTTAGCATGAACGTATTTTATATTTATAGAATTTTTAAGTTCGAATATGAGCATCTTCTGTTCAGTGGTTACGAAGATACGAGGGCCGTGGTAAAAAGAGGCAAAACGGCGCCACTTTCTGCGGGAGTTGCGGATGACTATTAAACATTTCACCGAATGTTCTATGTATTTTAACATTTGTTTAAAATAAATCGCTAACTTTCATACAAACACATAAAACAGGGATAGCGCGAGGTCCAAGTCCGGGGCGGACTATTAGTTAAACTAGATTCGATTCAAGTTATATTAGCCGATTAGCTCAAAGATTCTCCATACAATTACATTGTATGATGTGATGATAAGCGAATCATGACATGACATAACACAACAAGCGCTCGTGCAATTAGTGATGTTACTTATCGATTGTATCGATAGATTCTATATTGACAGCACTCGTTAACTCGTTAAGGCGTGGACAGGCCATCAATCTTTCTTATTCAGTCGCAGCACTAGATTTCCTGAGATATATGACGTCAAACTTGACAACAATATCTAATTAGGTACCTACATACTTAGTCACTTGACAAATTGTTATAATAGCTTAGAGTTCTATTTTCGTCATTATGTCATGCCTGCTAGTTAAAGGTAACTAGCAGGCATGACATAATGATTTAATGGTACGGTAGGAGATCTATTAATAACATTGTTATTAACGTTAGTTGTTGTTAACATATTATAAAGTAATATAGATAACAGATTACGTCTTGTAATAAAGGTGGTAATACTTGTAACATTTAGGATAAACATTGGCTTTTGGCACTAGGCTAACGTAGAGATCCCAATAGACTAGTGCTTAGCTCCACTGTTATTCTTTGAGGATAATTAAAGCCACCCCCCTGTCTAGAATTATTCTACACTAGCTTTTGCCCGTGGATTCGCGCGCGTGAAATTTTGACTTTTGTGCTATCCTCTCAGCACCTTGTTAAGTATGTTTTCGGGATACAAACTAGCATATGTCACTTTCCGTTCTTTGAACTATATCCAAGCGGAAAATCAAGTCAATGCGTTGCTCCGTTGCCACGTAAAAGATGAACAAATCAATAAACCTACAAACATATTTTCAGATTAATAATATTAGTGAGGAAGGTGGACCTATCTAACTTTACAACTCAAGTTAAACATTTAGGTTGCTATCCTGAGGATTGTGCTTGTGATACGGAGCGATAAAACTTTAAATCCGTTTTCCAAACGTTCAATTTTACTCTTCCCACGTCAAGTGAAAGAATCAATAAATGAGAATGCCATTACATTAGCATATCGTGACTTGTAAGCACTTTAAAATTCCAGCGCTTGGCCTGACACGCACTAATTTGCAAACAAAGAACATGTGACAAAATTGCATTTAGCTTTTTGTTACTCGATCTAAAAGAAACCGCTAATTCGTGTTTTTTTTTATTTCGAATAGGTTCGCGTTTCACTACACACTGCCTGATGTTAAGCAGATGTGCGGTCTAGGGTGTAGCACGCTTACCGTGTTGTTTGAAACCTTTTTAAATTTTTAATAAAAACATTTTTTTAAATCGTCTCACAATATGTACTATTAGGTAGCTAGGTACATACTACCTATACCAAGCCGTCACTCGTGTCCACTTCTGAAAAAGCTTAACCATTTTTAGACATATCCCTGTAGGTAAACATAAAAAAAATCAGTAAATGTCATTGGCTACATGAAACTCCTAACTATAAAACATTACTGACCTACTTTTGAAATCTAAGAGATCCATATTTGTTACCAAAGTAGCCACTCTTTATACCTATTGCATAAAGAAATATTGTCACTAAACAAATATGTACTCTTACACACTCATGCTTATTTATTTAGTGACACTACTTGTTGGTAGGCTAATCTTAGATATGACCTTCCTATCTGCATATTACACACAAGTGCAAGCTACTCCCAATATATATTTTATAAGGTTTTTACAATTGTGGATATATTACTTATCTACTCTACCTAACTCCCTGTTCTGCGAACAGTAGTCCTCTCGATATTTTTAACTGAATTTTCATAAGCCTATGTGTCGACGCGCTCTTGCTCAATTTTGTTCATTCTGGCAAATCTTGTTAGAGTTCAGTTACTAAACAATCGTGCCAAATATTATCAAAATCGGCTGATAAATAAAGCGACAGAAAATTTCTCCCCTGTTTGATGGAAATCAAAAATCGCCGAGGTCAAAAAAACCATTATCCATAGTATTATACCGGGGTCAGGGATTTTTTTTTGGCCAACTTGTATTTTTTAAATTGGTCCCCGTACACGCCCATTTGGTTTGTCGGACCCTCTACAAAACACCCTATATAAAACCAGTGTACCCAGTTTCGTAGAGATTCGTTGAAAAATGCGACCTGTAGACGAGAACCAACATCAAGACAGAAATCACAAGCAAAATCGCCATGTTAAAACGAAGACCTTCGCTCCGCTTCGGTCAATAATACTACTCTACTTTACGCCTACTATTGCAACGGCATCTGAATTGCTACTTACACTTATTTAAGGAGCACTTTGGTTCCTAATAAGGGCAGGAATGTGATGCAAAAGAACGTATCACGACGTCGTCGATGCAATGATATGTGCGTTTGCGCATAGCATCAAGCTGTTAAGTCTTTGGATTTATACCCGTAAAAAGTATTAGATCTGATTTTAGATGTGAGCCATCGTTATATTAGCTCTGTACTAAGGCGTATAATCTGCTGAGATTGGTCTTATTTTATTTATTATTACGACAACATACATGCCATAGTTGACCAAATGCAGGATAGAATACTTCACACTTCACATAGGTATCTTCGAAGCTATATATCTCTCATGCAGGTTTCTTCGCGATGTTTTGTTCAGTTTAAATATAAAAATATAGAATAGCGTTAGAAAAAAGCTAGCAATTGGAAAAGATGGATGAGACACCTGAATGTGACTGGCCTGGTGCAAGACAAGAAACATTGACGATGATGGTTTATGCCTTGCAGTACACCGTACTTAGTTGATGATCGTCATGATGATTAGAGATTTCAACACACAAATATCTAAAAAAGACTAAAAAATCTTCTAGTCTCCGAGTTCACCAGCCGTAACTTCCCTATACCAGTTTTTAGAGTTTAAAAAATCATGACATTGACCGCAGCCGCAGCATGTGCTCATACAATACCTATTGTTAGTACGACGCGTCATACTGCGGTCTAATTTGTTATTGCTTTAGATAAAAACTTCGCGAGACGTGAACTTCCGCACATCTGTATATAAATTTATCTAGTTAAAAATGCAACTCCCGAGTGACGAAAAGTGTTGTAAGATTGATCCGGAAATCTCTCTCACATTCTTGTAAACAGTCTATTTTCAATTGGAACGAAATACTTTAGGTTTTTCGACTTTTTTTTTCTGACTTTCATGTAATACGAAAATAGCTCTAAATGTTTGTATATTCTCTGTATATATAAGTTACTCTCTGTTTATATACAGCAATACACTAAAACCATACGTACCTAAAAATAAAATAAAAACTGCAGGAAGATAAATTGATTAAATGTATACAATAGCAACCATAAGGTGCATAGATAATGGCACTTTTTCCTGAAATACAATCTTATTTTAAACTAGGTCCTGACTAGTCTGGGAACTCTCCTGGGGATCGTTTTTAGGGTTCCGTACCTCAAAAGGAAAAAACGGAACCCACGGACAACAAAGTGATCACTATAAGGATCACTTTGTTGTCCGCCTGTCCGTCTGTGTGTCTGTCAAGACTCTTTATCTCGGGAACGCGTAAAGATATCGAGCTGAAATTTAAACTGTATACGTATATCGACGAATTCTTGCAGTTGTGTAAAAGAAACTTCTCAGTTATCGTTTAAAAAAGTTAGAGCCGTTTATATCGTAAAAAACCGCATATTTCGCACTCACAAAAATCAAAACCTACAGGGTACTTCCCGTTGACATAGAACTATAAAATTTGGCGAGAAGCATCGTCTCAGAGTACACATATAGGAATAAATCTGAAAACTATACATGTTTATTTAAATCAAAAAAAATAGGGCTTAAATATTCACAAAATATGGGTTTAAAATTCAAAGTGCGTAAATCGTTTCATGTAAGGTATCATATAAAAGAGCTTTATTAGCACATGCTAAAACAGGTTTTTAATTATTTTAACAATATTCGATGAATGACGAGAAAAGTAAAAAAAAACTTTTGTCGATGATGATGATGAGTATCTCTATACTCATCATCATCATCAAAAGTCATCGAGAAAAGTTTTTTTTAACAACGTACTTACTTCCCAATTTTGTGAAAATTTCTGGATTTGTACGGAACCCTCGGTGTGCGAGCCAGACTTGCACTGGTCCGGTTTTTTTTTGAACTTCGAACGCCTAGGAACGTCTACGTAACTTTGACAGACTGTATGGAGAATCTCTATGTTGTCTATGGAAGTCGTGAGTGCGCAAATTCAATATGTCCGATTTGCGCTACTTGAAGCTAACTTCAGAGACGACATTAAGTTTGACTTGGCCTATATGGAACGTTTCATATGCTAGTCTGACTAGAACTTGACCGGTTTTGCCATTAATTTAATTTAAAAAAAAACAGTCACAGAGATTCGGAGAGCATTGATCGCCGATTACTGCAGCAAAAACGAATTCCGGGTTGATTAATGTTCTCTTCTAAGAAACCACTGATTCAGGTGTAGGTATGCTTTAGCTCAAATTCCGTAACCAAATAGTACCTTTCTCAATGGTATTATCAGATTTCCTCAAGGCAAAAACATATTTAATTATTCAAAATTTCCTGCTTCCCAGTAATCACGTATAACGATGCGAAATTATTTATTTAAATTGGTTCCACGAGGAATTCACTCGTGTTGCGTAACCATTATTTCTTGTAAGACGAGGGGCATCTAATTGTAAGTATTTTCTCGGGTTAGATAGGATATCTCTTATTATATTTATCAGGTAATACATTATTTTACAATAGTTTTTAATTGGATCATGGACACCGTGAAATCGCAATAGAACCTAGATAACTTGTGAGAATTTCACATGATTTTTTCTATTTCTATTTAACTCATAAACTCGGTTTTTATTGAATACTAGCTTTTGCCCGCGGCTCCGCCCGCGTGGAATTTGACTTTTGTGCTATCCCACAGGAACCTTTTTTCGGAATAAAAAGTAGCCTATGTCACTTTTCGGCCCTCAAACTATATCCATGCCAAAAATCAAGCCAATCCGTTGCTCCGTTGCTGCGTGAAAGAGAAACAAACCAACAAACTTTTCGGATTTATAATATTAGTATGATTAATCATCTGAGTGAAACAAAAAAAACATATTTAAAACAAAATAAAATAAATTCACGACATAACAAAAAAACATACTTGGCAAGTTACGTCACATTAAGTCGATAGGGAATCTTAAGGCCCTGGGTAGTCCCTAGGTTTAAAAGTTTTCTTTAGAATTCGGACTTTTCACATTGACGAAAAATTGTTGTCTATAAAGTCCGTTTACGGGCGATAATAATTTTACATGATAACTTCTTAAGAAAACATTTTTGAATCGACGACTGAAACAAACCGAACGCCGATCGTGCCTCTCTATCGCTTGTTCCGCGCTCTCGCTTGCACGCCGCGGCGTGCCGGCGCGGCACGTAAAAAAGTACTTGGCAAGTTATGTCGATAGGGAAATCAGGGCCGTCTCTTGGTTGTTTGTCTCTTGGTCTAAAAGTTTTCTTTATTAAATAAATAAATAAAGACCATTTATAGCAAGCACAAACCATTAAAATTAGTACACTGTAAAGCCGGAAACATACTATCGGACGCGGCTGACGGACGCGACTTAAGCTGGAAAAATACTATCGGACGCGGCTGACGGACGCGACTTACGAGTAGCAATGTGCAGTCTTAAAACATCCGGCGTGCCAGATAGCTCTCGGACGTCCAAACGCTCATGGTCGTCCGAAGGTGACGTCCGCGACTTATGTCCGATAGTGTGCACGGTTCAGTGTACTTTCATAGTCTAGATACCTATCAGTCGCGGCTGTCAGTCGCGTCCGTAAACCGCGTACGATAGTATGTTTCTAGCTTAAAGAGGTGTTCACAATATTATAAAAAAAAATACTTTAGAGATCAGTCTTTCCACGGAGTTTTGGCGGGAACGCGAGAAAATCATGCCACCGCATTGTATTATTTTCTAAAACTTGTGTTTCTATCAGTATCAATAGTGCAAAAGTTGTGGTGTTTCATTTATTAATAGCTGAATAGCTGAAATACGTGCATGGGTGTAGGCAAGAAGTAGGAATATAATGTGGTAAAACATGTCTTCAAAACTCCATTGAAACTGCTAGTAAAGTCTTAACTGTTTTACTAAAATGAAGAAAAGTCAAAGAAAAAATAATGTAAATCAAAGAATATACACCAGTCTCGATAATTTATGCAACCAAAAAAAATAATAGTAGGATGAAACCCATTAGAAAAGGAGGGGAATATTATAAAAATAAAAGGAAATATAATTTACGGGCGATCTGAGTTCGGGAAGGGGTTGAGGGGGGGGTTTTAAGGGGAAAAAACGGTTTTTCTCGATTTCCGGCAAAACTAAAAGTCCTATCGAAAAAAGTCAAATAGCAAAGTTGTAGGTAATAAAAAGATCTAAAACTTTTCTATTGACACTTTTTTCACATAACCTCAAAATTTATGTGAAAAATCCAAAAAACCGAGTTTTTGGTTTTTTATTTTTATCTTTTACAATAATTTTTTTTTTTTAACAAAATTTGGTGAAAACTTACCTTTTTATGTCCCAAATACGCTGTAATTTATTTGATTAAAAATATTAATTTTTTTCACCTTATTTTGAATGAATATCGAAAAAACACCCTAATTTTCAATCGAAAATTCAACCGTCAAAATATCAGCTTTTTTCAAAAAGTTGGTATGTTTTCTGTTTGTTGAAATCTCTACTTTTCGATGGTGAAAAAAATATATATGTTACTATAGTAAATCTTCTCAGAAAATGCAAAAAATCGAAAATAAATATTAAAGAAATAAATGTCAAAATGTACTAAAAATATATTATAAATCTATTAAAAATGTATAAAATATATATAGAAATCGGCCAAAAGTTTGTTATTAAAAATATATTTACGATATATATTTTATATATTATTTATAGATTTTTAATATATTTTTTATGTATTTTGAAATATTTTTTTTTCATGGGATTAACTAAATTTGTTTGTCTAAAATTAAGGAGATTATTATTTTTCTATCTTGTACTAAAATATCATTTAATTTCAATCTTTAGGTTATGTTACGTTAAGCATACTATTTTTTAAAGAAAATATTACGATTTTTATGTTGGAGTTGATTGATACAGATATAAATATGAAGCATGATGCGTAGGAAGGTAAATACTATCTCTATCAATCAACTCAAACATAAAAATAGTAATATTTTCTTTAAAAAATAGTATGCTTAACGTAACATAACCTAAAGATTGAAATTAAATGATATTTTAGTACAAGATAGAAAAATAATAATCTCCTTAATTTTAGACAAACAAATTTAGTTAATCCCATGAAAAAAAAATATTTCAAAATACATAAAAAATATATTAAAAATCTATAAATAATATATAAAATATATATCGTAAATATATTTTTAATAACAAACTTTTGGCCGATTTCTATATATATTTTATACATTTTTAATAGATTTATAATATATTTTTAGTACATTTTGACATTTATTTCTTTAATATTTATTTTCGATTTTTTGCATTTTCTGAGAAGATTTACTATAGTAACATATATATTTTTTTTCACCATCGGAAAGTAGAGATTTCAACAAACAGAAAACATACCAACTTTTTGAAAAAAGCTGATATTTTGACGGTTGAATTTTCGATTGAAAATTAGGGTGTTTTTTCGATATTCATTCAAAATAAGGTGAAAAAAATTAATATTTTTAATCAAATAAATTACAGCGTATTTGGGACATAAAAAGGTAAGTTTTCACCAAATTTTGTTAAAAAAAAAATATTATTGTAAAAGATAAAAATAAAAAACCAAAAACTCGGTTTTTTGGATTTTTCACATAAATTTTGAGGTTATGTGAAAAAAGTGTCAATAGAAAAGTTTTAGATCTTTTTATTACCTACAACTTTGCTATTTGATTTTTTTCGATAGGACTTTTAGTTTTGCCGGAAATCGAGAAAAACCGTTTT
Organism: Hypomecis punctinalis; assembly: GCA_949316475.1. Classification (NCBI taxonomy): domain Eukaryota; kingdom Metazoa; phylum Arthropoda; class Insecta; order Lepidoptera; family Geometridae; genus Hypomecis; species Hypomecis punctinalis. The sequence goes on from OX438807.1 coordinate 7,829,535, forward strand.
TTCCCCTTAAAACCCCCCCCTCAACCCCTTCCCGAACTCAGATCGCCCGTAAATTATTTTTCCTTTTATTTTTATAATATTCCCCTCCTTTTCTAATGGGTTTCATCCTACTATTATTTTTTTTTCAATCTTTATTATTTTTAAAGGTTCTACTCTGGCCTAATATGTAAGACTCGGCGGTATGACCTAAAGGCTTTAGCCTGCCCAAAAATGGGCGAATATTTGAAAAAAATCAGTCTTTCCACATTGACAAAAACAAAACAACGTTCAATGTAACTACGGTTTTTCATGCGTACTCGGATGAAGGTAGGTGAAAGGAAACGAGAGAGTTTAGTGGGATAATAATATTATATTTTGGCCATTTCCGGCCCGTGCAGGAAGTTTTGATAGATGGGCAGTGCAAGGATGGATGGACAAGGACCCGGCGGTGGCTCGGGATACATCTGGAATTATCTGGAAATAATGAGGAAAATGTTAGAATAGATAGTACGGTTTATTTATGTGCCTAGAGACAATGTTTAGAACATTGTATTTTAATTTTGTACGTACATACGTACAAGTTTCATAGAGTACGTAGATTTTAGTAGTACATTCTACGTACTCTATGAAACTTGTAGGTACATGCTTCACAGATCGTGTATTAAAAAAAAATTATGATGTGCTATTTTCGTAGTGATAACTGTTAAAAAAATCAGACACATCAAACAGCAGTTGCTATTTTTATACTTTCGCGATTTGCACACAATATTATCTTTGTACTATACGGGACTCGAAGCCGTGGTGGTCTAGTGGTAGTGACACCCGCCTTACAATCGTGAGGTCGTGGGTTCAAATCCCGGTCCCGTACCAATGAGTTCTTTGGAATTTATATACGGAATTTAACACCGCTGGCTTTTCGGTGAAGGAAAACATCGTGAGGCAACCTGCATATGTCAGTAGAAGAAATTCGATGGCGTATGTGAATCCACCAACCCGCACTGGGCCAGCGTGGTGGATATAGCCCAAACATCCTTCGTGGGTAGGCCTACGTCCTGCAGTGGACTATTAAAAATGCTGATGCAGTACATATGGGACTTATCGCGCAATAAAACATGAGATACTGATATAATTAAATACCTCCTTTTCCCGACGTTTCGACCAAGTTGCATTGATTGACGATAGGTTTGGCAGACAATAAGTTATTACGCGATAAGTCCCGTAGTACAAAGATAATGAGATCAGACAGCAGCAGTTCCTAAGTTTTAGTTTAGATAGCCTCAAGGCCATCAAGCATATTTGATTTACAGAACTTTAAAATATCAACAACAACCTGATTCCCAATTCTTTCATAACATTTCTCCAGCTATTTAAATTCCGATATAAAATGCTCGAACATTTTGTCCAGGTGCCAAATACTTGTCGCTGTTTCCATGGACGCTGCAACAAAATATCTCCACTCCATTCGATACAAAAATAGGCCAATAAAATATGTACAGTTCGGTAGCAGTAAGTGTTAAATTTAGGATCGTTTAGGGCGTGTTATCGAACTCTGCGGGCAGCGAAGCGGGGCGTTATCTGCCCGATAGCTACCAGAGATGGCCAGTTGGATAGACAAAGTCAAAAGATTCATTTTTGATTAACCTGTCAACGACTCTACGTATCCATTTGACTATTTTTGATACCATGCCTCCTAGAGTTAAAGATATCTTGCATTTCTCATGATGGTTATTTCACTTATTTATAATTATGTGAGACGTTACGTCGAATCGATAGCTAGCTTCAAGCTTTTTTAAAGAAAAAAAAATTTTTGTAAAAAATATTTTGCTACGTTTTGCTAAAAAAATTGTACCCACGGAAGGTTAACATTGATGCTAACATCAAACATTATTATAGGCCGAATCATACAAGTCTGAAGTTAGCTAGAAGCTGCGCAATATCCAATACTGACTGAAGCTCACGGTTTCGGTCGTGTATGGAGCACTCGCAACTTCCATAGACAACATAGAGATTCTCCATACAGCCTGTCAAAGTTTCGTAGACGTTCCTAGGCGTTCGAAGTTCAAAAAACGATCCCCAGGAGAGTTCCCAGACTAGTTTAAAATAAGATTGTATTTCAGGATAAAGTGTCATTATCTATGGATCTTATGGTTTCTATTGTATACATTTAATCAATTCATCTTTCTGCAGTTTTTATTTTATTTTAGGTACGTATGGTTTTAGTGTGTTGCTGTATAAAAACATACCTACCGAACCTTAACCTTACCAAATATCTATTGATTTAACCATTTCGTACAAAACTCAGTTCACTTCACTTTCAGTAAATGGATTAAAAGCGAAGACCCCAACATCCGCTCCGCAGCCCGCTAAAGTCAAAACGCGGCCTTAGACATAGTTACCAGAAACGTGAGTTCGTACGTTTCCTGTCAAAAGGCAAACTTTGTTTGCGTAATTAGTTCAGTAAAATGTGGTCCACGAACTAAACTCTAGTGCTATGTAATTCGGCTAACGATAAAGCTAATTTTCTACAAGACACATGAGATGTGTAATAGGTATGTAATAGGGTAAAAAATCATTATTATAATTAGTCGGTGAGTTAGATTATTAAAATATATTGAACACGTAATTTTTACCACATCAAAGTTCGGTAGTTGGGGGTTGTGCCGTCACATCTCTGTAAAACTCTATACATTTATACGTAACTTGTGACATCACACAGAAATTTAACGGGCTATCTCTTTATAAATTTTTGTTTAATTGACAAAAGAAAAAATATGTGCCTAATATTTGTTGATAATCTATCTGACGTACTAATTATATTATAATATTTTTCAGTGATCGTGCCTATTGATATCTGTCAATAGGCACGATCACTAGGAAAAAAACCGGACAAGTGCGAGTCAGGCTCGCACATCGAGGGTTCCGTACAAACACATTGTTAAAATAATTAAAAACCTGTTTTAGCATGTGCTAATGAAGATCTTTTATATGATACCTTACATGATGCGATTTGCTCACTTTGAATTTTGAACCAATATTTTGTGAATTTTGAGGCCCTATTTTTGTGATTTAAATAAAAATGTACAGTTTTCAGATTTATTCCTATATGTGTACACTGAGACAATGCTTCTCGTCAAATTTCATAGTTCTATGTCAACGGGAAGTACCCAGTAGGTTTTGATTTTTGTGAGTGTCGAAATATGAGGTTTTTTACGACATAAACGGCCCTAAACCTAACCTTTTTTAAACGATAACTGAGAAGTTTTTCTTTTACACAACTGCAAGATACTATAGATATACGTATACAGTTTAAATTTCAACTCGATATCTTTACGCGTTCCCGAGATAAAGAGTCTTGACATACACACAGACGGTCAGATGGACAACAAAGTGATCCTATAAGGGTTCCGTTTTTTCCTTTTGAGGTACGGAACCCTAAAACTAATAATAAGTCGAGCTCGAGCTCACAAAACAGCTCCAGATTTTAGAACTCTTACACATACGCCAAAACTCTACCTAGAAACACAAAAAGCGTAAACAAATAAAGCACAACGTAGACAGACGTGTAAAATTATATATCATAACTGGATATAAATAAAGACATACGTGTATTACCGCACAGTGCGTTAAAGAGGAAAGGCTGGGATAAAACGGATGAATGAATTTTAGAGCACGTTGCATACAAATACGCAATTGCTTACGCGGAGCACACGTACACGTCAATACCTACTAAAATATCTACTCGTATATATGTAGCTTCGTATAGACCAAATCAAAATGCGTCTAGCTACGGAGTTTTATTCGTCCAATAAGCGTATTAACTGAGTTGGATATAATAATACGTTGTGGCTGGCGTTATTTCTCATTTTCCAAGTAGATGATTTACGTTTAACTACCTACCACATACTACCGGCCCATCGACTCAGTCAGCGCATAAAATTCTATTGGTTTTGAGTGTCTTGTTTTTTCCAGACAAACTACTCATTTCAAGTTCACTAAAATTCATTTAGCCACCTTGAAAAGGTAACGTTTTAAAGGTATTATTCCGAACTCCGCTGCAGGCAGCAGCACTGCTGCCGCAGCACTACTGGTCCCCATACAATCTCTATGAGTTTATACTAGATTACATTCCGAGCTAAGCAGCAATGTCGAGGCAGCAATGTGAGGAAAAGTAGTGCTCCGGCAACACTGCTGCCTGCTGCGGAGTTCGGAGTCATACCTTTACCAGAAAAGTTTTACGCATGCTTGAGACAGTACAAATGCTTAAACAGTGCTTAAAGCGTGTTTAAATCTTTTGTGGCAAGGCGGATAGTCTCGTGTTACATACACCTAAAAATCAAATTAGTGGTCAGTTGAATCAAAGTGAAAGTGCATCAACTAATTTTCACCTTATTTTTAGTTAGTGGACTCTTGTGCATAAACTGGACACTATTTTAGTTTCCTCGTATCTCGTCAATACTTATTTATTCATGACCGCTAGATGAGTTTTTTTTTTAAACTTACAACGAACAGTTTATTTCTTAAAAAAATATTCAAGCATTGATGAAAGGACAACTTTAATTTTATTATTTTTGCAATTCATTCCGTCCCTCAAATTCTAATCGACATGTGACAGGGCGAAACGTGCGCGTTACATATCGTCATGAGTTTTGTTTTTAAGAAATTCACATGAAAAATATTTATTTCATTATTAGTACTACTGTACTAAGTTACATAAATAATTAATGCTCAAAATTAGATTTTTATTTAGGTACCTAATAAAAAAAAACCATACTAAATCCGAGGAAAATAAACATAGAATATGTTACGTTATGTCAATAGAGTATAAGATAACAAGTAAAAAAACAGCTCTTGTAAGATCACTTTGTTGTCTAACTGCCAAGTTATTCGTTTCTTATTAGATATTGAATATTAGTTCTTAGATTACCTATTTCAATTCCGAGTCTAATTAGAATCTAGTTGGAAACTAGCAACAAGTCAGTCATCTCAATGTTCATACATCTATTCATAAATGAAAAAAAAAGGTTAATTGGTAACAAGGTACTCATAAAATAGGAGTAATAAAGGTAAGGGTAATTACAGAGACAAGAGAAGAAGAGAGAAGATTGAGATGATCTCAAGAAAGTTGCTGGTTCTAATTGGAAACAAATGACACTAATTCGAAGAAAATGGAAGTCCCAGGAAGAGGCCTATCAGTGGCGTAACTAAACCATTTGAGGCCCGCGGCAAATCCTTTAGATGGGGCCATCCCAGTAAAAATTGTCATGTTGTAATTTAACTTTAATAAACGACTTAAGTAGTTACCCAACACCACTAATATGTAAAATTATTTGAATTTTAGTTGAATATAAATGTATCAAAGTTATTTTCTAAAGCAGCAAGCAAAATTAAATAGAAGCCATAATGTAAAATGTGAAAACTGAGCCAACAATTATATATTTACAAAGCTCGAGCGCAGCAAGAGCGATTGTTTTGTGATTTTATAATAAACGACAGGTTTTTATTTGAGATAAGGAAATGAAAACATCTATATAACTTTTAGTTTACTTTCAAATTTTTTTGAAGATTCTAAATTTCAGAACTAGCGGCCTCTTAGGGCGGGGCCCCCTCGGGTCGGGGGCCCGTGGCATTTTGCCAGCCCTGCCACCCTGTAGTTACTCCACTGAGGCCTATGCCAGAAGGCAAGCTGAAAGTTGAAAATAAGAAGTAACAATTAGTGTTATTGATGTCATAGAGTAATTAATAAGTAAATGGAAAATAATAACAAATCATAAAAGACGAAAAAAAAATGTACAATGATAATAAATGACAAAAACTTGACATCGCATGATAAAATAAAAAAAAAAAAACAGTCAGCAAAAAAGGCTATAATAATAATAGATTACCGCCATGTGGGATGTGGACTCGACGATCATTGTCCCGATAGTCGTTTCGGTAAATGGCTTAATAGCGAAGAGTCTCGACCACCACCTTAAGAGGCTCTCGCTAGACGGTTGGGTCAAGGGTCAGATACAGAAGGCGGTCGTTCTGGACACGGCGCGCATTGTCAGAAGGTTCCTCTCTCTGTAGGCCCAACCACCGGTAGCTTGAGCCCCGCCCCGCTGCCGGCGGCACTCTAGGTTTAGGTTTTCTTATAGTATTTTGTTATTTTATATAAATATTGTAAAAAAACTTTGATTTTAGAAAATAAATGAATGTGTGAATAATAATAATTACAGAGACAACAACAATAAACTACTATACTTATTTGTCAATTCCATATGTTACATGAGATGGTAGGTATATTATATCATACACTTAAAACACTTCATTGACACCATAAAAAGGAACAATTACATTGTATTGCAAAAGAAATATAGACAGAAGATGGCTCAAAAGGCAATTTCGCTAAAATCATTTTTTTTCCGACTACCTTTGAATGAAAGGATTTTCCTCAGTCACCAATTTCATAAAATGTATATTATAACCATAGAACCCATTTTGCACCTAATCTATAGAGTCGCCAATTTCATAAAATATATATTATAACCATAAAACCCATTTTGCACCTAATCTATAGAGTCGCCAATTTCATAAAATGTATATTATAACCATAGAACCCATTTTGCACCTAATCTATAGAGTCGCCAATTTCATAAAATGTATATTATAACCATAGAACCCATTTTACACCTAATCTATAGAATCACCAATTTCATAAAATGTATATTATAACTATTTTGCACGTAATCTATAGTCACAAAATGTATATTATAACCATAGAACCTATTTTACACCTAATCTATAGTCACAAAATGTATATTATAACCATAGAACCTATTTTACACCAAATCTATAGAGTCACCAATTTCATAAAATGTATATTATAACTATTTTGCACGTAATCTATAGTCACAAAATGTATATTATAACCATAGAACCTATTTTACACCTAATCTATAGTCACAAAATGTATATTATAACCATAGAACCTATTTTACACCAAATCTATAGAGTCACCAATTTCATAAAATGTATATTATAACTATTTTGCACCTAATCTAAAGTCACAAAATGTATATTATAACCATAGAACCTATTTTGCACCTAATCTATAGAGTCACCAATTTCATAAAATGTATTTCCAACCATATAACCTATTTTGCACCTAATCTATAAGTTACCTTGAACAAAATCAACACCAAAGAAAATCGTTCAGTAATTTAGTTTATTACAAAAATAACCCAGGAGTATACCAAGTCCGTTAGCACACATATAAGCACATAAAAATAGACTGTATCACTGAAGATTTACAGTTCCAAATGTTTTGACAGCTTCAACATCTGTGTACCACAACTAGGGCAATACTAGTGTGATGAAACCTTGACTCTCAATAAAATTTTAAATCTTTGCTGTTTGTGTCATTGGTCTTTACAGTATTGTTTGTTTGTTTCAGCCACAGGATGCCTACTGCTGGACACAGACCTCTCATTGTATGTTTCTAGGCAGATCTATTTCAGGCTAGATAGTATAAGACAGGATGAAATAGGGATGTTTACTGGGTATGAAAATCATTATTATAATTAGTCCATCAGTTAGATTATTGAAATATATTGGACACATATTTTTTCTTTTGTCAATCAAACAATTAGTGACTAAGATAAACCTTGTCAAAGTTTGAGAGTGGGGGCTCGTGGCGGCACTAGCCGGTACAATTCATAGCGGTTAGTGACGTCTCGCGGAACTTTAACAGGCTATATTTTCATCAATTTGTGTTAAATTGACAAAATTAAAAATACTCGTCTAATATTTTTGACAATCTATTTGACGGACTATAAATACTCGTAGATCCAGCCGTTTATTTTCTTTTTGACAGCACCAATGGAACGTAACTGCGTCATGTTACGCAAAAGTTCACTTTTAAATGCTAGGTTTTAAAAATATGACAACTGCCTAAGTTTGCTCCTTGATCCCGTATAATAATCATCTTTGACAAATTGAGTCCATAAGTGCAGTAGTTTTTTTGTAAATCACATAAAATAACAAACGTGTTTAAAAATTTACGTTCTATGGCTATCGTCTTTTGCGTAACATGACGCAGTTACGTTCTATTGGTGCTGTCAAAAAGAAAATAAACAGTTGGATCTGTCATAATTATATTTTTTTAGTAAACATCCCTATTGGAATAATATCAGTAAATAAGGGAGGTCAATTTTACTCATGAGTCTTTTTATTACATACTATGTTAGTGTTTGCAAAGTATAGTGGTTTAGTAGTAATATGAGTATATTAAATTAACTAATTTGAATTAGTTAAGTAGTGTACACTACATTAAATCTATGGAATATGCCCCATCCAGGCCACATACATGGCCCATCCAGTCCCAGTCTAATATAAATCATCCCTAAAGGTGCTCACTATGTACTCACTAAGGTGCTCACTAAGTGCTCAGTAAGTAGGCAAAATAGCGGGCAAGCTCTAGAGTGGTAGCTGTAAAATGTCATGGCTTTAGAAAATCCGGGAATGGACAGGCATTAAGACTGTCAAACAACCGTTTAGGCTTGCCTTGGGCAAGGAAAATTTAAAAACGCTTACTGCCAACCTTCAGTAATGGAGAGGCACTAAAGAAGAAGAAAGGAGCATGAACATGCTGGTCATGATGACTATTAAAAAAATATAGTCCGTCAGATAGATTATCTAAAAATATTAGTTACATATTTTTTCTTTAGTCAATTAAACAAAAATTGACAAATATATAGCCTGTTAAAGTTCCATGTGTCGTCATGAGTGTGCTGCAAATGTACCGACTTTGTCGGACTAGTGACGTCGCAAGCTCCCACTCCCAAACTTTGACAAGGTTTATCTTTGTCATTTATTGTTTGATTGACAAAAGAAAAACTGTAGGAGGCTCCATCTCATGTAGTAATTATAATAACGACTTTTATATCAAGTCATCGTGCCTATTCAGCGAATATGCCTCTATAATTATGCCTATTCTCTGAATAGGCATGATTACCCAGGTATCACATAAACAGGTGCTGCTGTAGACTATATGTTATTAGCTTACAGCTTTTGTGTGGTTGATATGCAGATCGCCTAATCCTGACAGAAGCTCACTAAACAACCGTGCAAAGATTGGGTTATTCGCAGCTTGTACCTAACATCACAGCCGCTGAATTGTACGATTCAGCCTATAGCTTACAGCTTTCATGTGGTTGATATTTATGAGTAGTTGTATTGTATGATTGTAAGCTGACATCAAACTAATAACAATTGAGTTATTTATAAAATTATTGTATGGTATCTAGTTGCACAATACATTATATTACTACTATGTTTACTATGTTATTTGTTTATTTTATTTGAAATGGAATGTTATCAGCATTAGTGAAATAAGATTTAGTACATATGCAGATCATAAAAATTAATAGAAAATTAAAATACCTAGTTAGTATCGCAGAAAACAAGAATACTGTTTTTTTACACAAGTAATTAATTAGTGTTTGAGCCGTAGCGCCTATAGCCTTGATTCCTCAACTTTTGCTGAAGATTTTTTGCGAAATACTTTGATTTACTACAAAAACCTTGACTTGAACAGTGGTCAAAATGCGCTAAAATTTTGTATTTAATATTTGTATTTGATATAAGATTATAGATTAGATATACAATGATTAAATGTATAAATGTAGTGGTTAGACATACTATAATAGAATAGAACTAGATATTGGATTTCAAAGAATTCAAATTTTTTTTTTAGAATTAGATTTGAAAACATTATAATTTTATTTACTTAGCAAAGATATTACATAATCATATAAACTTTTTAACTTATTTAAAATTGTAAGTAGAAAAGCACCACTATATTTTTAGTAAGGCATTACAAATATTATTTGGGTATGCAAGTTGCCAATTTTTATTTTATTATTTAAATTTCTGTCTCTACACAAGATTGTTATAGTTATTATAATTCTTCACATTTATTGAGCTTTATAATACTACTAACAGGCTTATTATTTTATAAATTCATGCATTTAATCTGCATGTTGAAAAATTACAACAAAAAAAAATTAGCAAAATGCAAAAATTATCAGTTGTCAGAATGTAATCGGTGATATTTTACAACGCAACATAGCTTTAAATAAATTATTATTAATTTAAAATGTATGGACAATACCAGGAAAACTTGATATCAGTTTGCTCTGTAATTGACCGGTGCAAGTAGCATTATTATTATGAAGCGTTTATGAAAATTGCCGCTTGAATCGGGGCGTTATCATCAGCCCACGGTCTGGACGAATTGTGCTAGGTGCCTCATTGTAAACAAATAAAGTAGGTATTTTTAATTTTCAGTACAAGTCGCGCCTGACGCCAAAGAGGACAAGAACGTAATAAAGAGACCACTTACCATATAAAGTCCTTGCAGTGCGAGCAGAACGTAGGCTGCTTGAAGAACCGCGGCATGAACTTGTGGTCTTTCACCAAGTAAACATTTTTCTTCTTCAGAGCGCCTTTGCGGCCTCGCAGTCGGAAGGCCCCTGGGCCGACGTCGCCACCGCCTTCATCACAATTATTCTCCTCGTCCGCCATGGCGAGCGGTGGCACTAACGCCGGTGAATTCGGAAATAATTACTCTCTCACAATTTTTACAAAATCGGGAGCGCGCACGAACGAACAACCGCACTCAACCGAAAGTCATCGCGATTTGTCAATTTATTTTGTCAATGAAACGAGCTGTCAACGCAATTGGATATCACTGTCATTGTCAAACTACTAAACAATTTATTGCCATAGAATAAAAATAAAAGCTCCTCATTTCTCTACGTAAATTTTTGTACCGATTCGACATTGAATTAAAGAAGGAATTACTGCAATTAAAGAAGAAAGCTGGCAGCTCATACATACCAATACCTGTTTTATAACACACTCATTTTCTCCCAAGTTTGCTTCTAAGAATGTTATGTTCATCATATGACGCTTCTAAAACTGTGCCGATACCTGTGTACAATTTGGTATAAAATGAAGTTGAAATTATAACGTAGTGATTCATTCTTCTATGGTCGAAATAATAATAATCGGCAAAGTGCGAGTCGGTAAAGTACAAAGTAAAATATATTAACGAGGGCTCCATACCGAATGGCCCGTTGATATATTTTATTTTTATACATGTAATTATGGTAATGCCAGCATTATTTATTTATTTGGGTATACAATTGCCTTATGACATGTCTAGTTACAATTACTTACACTTATATAATATTATTTTGCAATAAAGGGTCAAATTGGCTAAACATATCTAGATTGTCATAAACTTCAGACAGCCCTATAATGATTCTTTTAATTGCAATTCACGTAATATATTTTATTTTATGCATTCCCTTTAACAATTTTCTGTTATTTAGTAATAAGAAACGAGGTTGAGTTACAACATGATTCTTATGAACAATCAAAATAATAATATGTAGGTACTTTATTAAGAAAAAGTTATTTTAATAAGTGCAAAGCATTTGTGATATCAATTAAAAATTAAAATACCGTGTTTGGCATAAATAAAAAATTGCTAAATCTGGCTCTGGAACCCCATCGATGGCAACAAAAGTCGTAATGTGACGTGACATTTGATATCTTTTGAAGCCGAGAGTGACCTTTAGATTAAAAGTATTTTTTTATTTAATTTCTTGTGTCATTTTGGCTTTATAAAAGGTGGATTTCGGTAGCTCATACATTGGAATGTTGTCTATGAATACACGCATTTTCACCCAAATTTGTGTCTAAGAATGTTATAATCATCAGAGTAATTTATGACGCTTCTAAATTGTTGTAATATGTACAAGTTTGTACGGATTCCTCTAAAACCAAAGTAAATTTTTCCAGTCGTAGTCTGGGAGAGAAATTATCCCGATTCTCCACTTCACAATTATTATTCCCGCAAACACTTAAACCCCACACCATTTCAACAATTCAACGTAGCGGTGGTAGAATTTCCCTAAATATGAGGAATTATTCACAAGTTGGTAGCCCTGTAAGAGGAATCAAAACGTTTTTGTTAAAATTTCATACCCATGGAAACTAAATTCTTTAATCGGAGACTTAAGCTGGAAACATACTATCGGACGCGGCTTACGGACGCGACTTAGCAATGTGCACAGTCTTAAGACATCCGGTGTGCCAGATCGCTCTAGGACGTCCGAAAGTGACGTCCGCGACTTTTGTCCGATAGTGTGCACGACTCAGTGTACTTTCATTATGTTTCGAGTTATAATGACAGTACACGTCCGATAGTAAAGCTCGAAACATACTATCGGACGCGGCTTACGGACGCGACTGACAGCCGCGACCTAGACTATGAAAGTACACTGAGCCGTGCACACTATCGGATATAAGTCGCGGACGTCACCTTCGGACGACCTTGAGCGTTCGGACGTCCGAGAGCGATCTGGCACACCGGATGTCTTAAGACCGTGCACTTTGCTAAGTCGCGGCTGTCAGTCGCGTCCGTAAGCCGCGTCCGATAGTATTTTTCCGGCTTTAGTCAGCGACCCATCGCGTCATGATAAATATCCATGAAGGTTTCAAACAGGACCGACTGGCCGCAGCTAGCGGCACTGACACTGTTGCGCCGGTAGTTTGCTTTTTCAGCTGAGGTTTCGGCAAGAACTTACTAACTTACATGACCAGTTTATATGAAACGTCGTAACAGTTGCAGGTTCCAACGGTCCAGGGTCCGATCCCTTCAAGACATCTTACCTTTTTCTCATCAGTCGGGGTCGATAAACTCATAAATGGTTCGTGCAGTATTTGTCGGTACGGCATAGCCATATACAAAGTACTCTTTGTATACAAGGTACTCTTTGTATACAAGGTACTCTTTGTATACAAGGTACTCTTTGTATACAAGGTACTCTTTGTATACAAGGTACTCTTTGTATACAAGGTACTCTTTGTATACAAGGTACTCTTTGTATACAAGGTACTCTTTGTATACAAGGTACTCTTTGTGCAGACAACAACAAATAGTCGAAAAACAGACTACACAGATAGAGCAATCTAGGCCTCACTTAGATTGAAAATCTTAACAGCTTGTTTTAAAACTCAAACTCGACATTCAATTTTCAACCATTTATTTTACACTTGCTCTAACATTAATTCATTAGACTAAAAATATTATTATCATGTACTAAGGGACTAATCGCGCACTAAAGTTACGTTATAAATACCTCATTATTCTGACGTTTCGACCGAGTTGCATCGATCGTGGTCACGGCTAGACTGATGATGAGGTATTTATTTATCTCGTAACTTTAATAGTGGGCAATTAGTCCCGTAGTAGTACTTATAACAATAATGTGTTCAAATCGCGAAAATTTAAAAACAACAGACTAAAATTAATTACAATGTGTATGAAACTAGCATCGCTCTCTTGAGCACACTACTTACTACTTAACTTACTTTTTAAACTAATGATAAAATCCACGCCATACAAGTCGGCGAATGGGAAGTTAGGCCCAGAACGCTGGGCAAACGGCACAATATAGGTATGCGCGGGAGCCAGAGACTCCCGCCAACCTCTTGTCTCCCGCGTTCTCTCCCCGTGCTCACTAGGGCATGCAACCCGGTTAACCGAAAACCGAAAAAACCGTGTAACCGACCGCATTAGAAACTCGGTTTTTTCTAGTTATAAACCCGGTTTTTTCGGGTTTTTCGGTTTTTCAACGATTTTTTTAAATTCACATATTAACTCCTTCGTAATAAATTATTCGTATTACATTATTGTCATTTAATTGCTCTAACACTTTTTTCCATGTATAAAATTTCGCCCAATGTACCATTGACCAATGACTATTATATAACTACCTGCTAAGGATGAAATTCAAGTGCGAAAGTCCTCATTCTCTCTTTCTCTCGCTTTACATAATGAATTATTGAGTATCGTCATATAGGCAGAGCGCTATAGCGTTATAAGCGTAATGGGACGCGTTTTGTCTCGTCTTGACCGAAATGCTATCAACCGCCGCCTTTTTGTATTGTTACATTAGTCTGACAGTCTCTGCTAAGCTAAGTAGTAAAACTAAGCGTGATATATTTTGCACGTTTGTCTAATATTTGTAAATTATACATAAAGGAAAACTTGATTGTTGAATTAACAAACAAAAGAAATATCATCCATCCATCCATCCATCCATCCATAAGCTATAAGAAGTCCACTGCTGGACATAGGCCTCCCCTATGAATCTCCAATAAGACCGGTTGGAAGCGGCTTGCATCTAGCGCAATCCTGCGGTCTTAATAAGGTCACCCGTCCACCCACAAGGTGGACGGTCCTACGCTGCGCTTGCTGGTACGTGGTCTCCACTCGAGAACTTTTTGACCCCATCGGTCATCAGTCCTCCGCGCTATGTGCCCAGCTCATTACCATTTCAACTTGCCAATCCGTTGGGCTATGTCGGTAACTTTGGTTCTTCTAGGGATCTCCTCATTTCTGATTCAATCTCGCAGAGAGACTCCGAACATAGCCCTCTCCATAGCTCGTTGGGCTGCTTGGAGCTTACTAATAAGGCCCATAGTGAGATACCACGTTTATGTGCCATAATTCATCACGTGCAACATACTAAAACTTTCGACTTGCGGCACTGAGGTATGTTGGATAAGAAGACGCTACGCAATTTTCCGAACATTGCCCAGCCGAGTTGGATTCGGCGATTGACCTCTTTCTTGAAGTCGGACCAACCTAACTGGACTACTTGTTCTAAGTAGACGTACGAGTCAACGACTTCAAGAACCGAGTTCCCAATATAAATCGAAGAGGGTACAACATGGCAATCACATTTGACTTTCGACTTGACCATGTTCATCTTAAGACTGTTGAGAAACCCGATTGAGGCCTTCCAGAATCGTGCTGAGCTCTTCTATCGATTTTGCCATGACTACTATATCGTCGGCAAACCGAATGTGAGTGAGGTATTTGCCATTGACATTGATGCGATCCTTTCCATTCCAGGAGCTTGAACGCTTCTCAAAAGTAGCCGTAAACAGTTTCGAAGAAATTACGACTTATGCCTCTTTTTAAAGGGATCGCCTTGGAGCTTTCTTCCTGTACTCAAACTGACATAGTGGCGTTATTATACAAGACTGCAACACTTTGATGTACCGATAGTCAATACGGCATGGTTGAAGAGACTCGAGCACGGCCCATGCCTCGACCGTATCAAAGGCTTTCTCATAGTCCGCAAACGCTAAGCAAAGTGGCAAATTATACTCTTCGGTCTTCTGTATAACCTACCGCAGCGTATGAATACGGCTTGTTCGGAAGGCTCATAAAGCCTACGCTCGAGACGGTTCGTAATGACCCTTGAAAACAGCTTATAAACATGGCTCAGAAGTGAGATGGGTCTATAGTTTTTCAATAAGGTGTTGTCACCTTTCTTGAAAAACAACACCACCACGCTTCTGCTCCATGCTTCTGGCGTGATGCGCTCGAGGACAATGGTGTTGAAAAGCTTAGAGAGACTTTTAGTACCGGTGTTCCACCCGGTCTCAGCAGCTCTGATGTGATACCGTCATCACCCGGCGCCTTGTTATTCTTAAACTGATTCAGGGCCATTCTAATCTCGTACAGGCTGATGTCCGGGATATATTTGGTGAACTGTCAGGTAAGCTGGCTCTTGGGTCTCTGGCCGCGCTATTGGTTATATAGGTTATTGGTTTGGTTATACGCAACATATTTATACATATACGCGTCGAGTTGAGTACCTCCTCTGTTTCTTCGGTTGAAAACCATTTGATATCATCACACACGTTAATTTTCTCCGCCTCATCTATTCTCAAAGTACCGCTGCAACAAAATTACAATCTTCTGGCCCAGCATTTGCAATAGACAAATATGTTAAACAGGGAGACCCACTGTCCCCGAAAATATTCACGGGCTTCCTCGAAGAAGTTTTCGGAAAGCTGGCGGCAAGCTGGGATGGAAGTGGTGTTGATATCGGTAAAAAAAGGTTAACTAATCTTCATTTTGTAGACGATATCATTATCTTCTCTTCCTCAGCCAGAGAGCTACAATCAATGCTACAAAATCTAACCACTGCAAGCCTCTAGGTTGGATTGCGGATGAACATGTTAAAGACCAAAGTGATGACCAATGGCATCAAACGTCGGGTAACTGTCGATGACGAAGACATATTCGTTCACGATTACATCTATCTTGGGCAAATAGTCACCTTCCAGACGAGACAAGACCTAGAAGAAAAGAGAAAGCTTGGAAGAGCTATTGGGCCATGAAAAAGCATATGAAGAGACACCTTCCGATCACACTAAAGCGCAAGATGTATGTAATCTTTCCATTTTGACTTATGGTGTACAAACATTGTTTTTGACAAACAGGTGTCTTTAACTAAAGTCTAAAAGTCCAAACTCAAGGTTTGCCAAAGAGCGATGGAGCGCAGTATTCTCGGTGACCGGCTAATAGACCGAGTACGAAACACCGAAACACAACAAACAGACCGCAAGCAACACAAAGATGTGGCTTTCACTGCCGCTAAACTGAAGTCGCAGTGGGCCGAGTAAGTCAGTCGCATGCCAGAAGACCTCTGGGATAAAATCACCTCCGAATGGGGTCCCAACTCAGTGCGGCCTCGTAGAGGCCTATCTAATAGAGAGTC
Organism: Hypomecis punctinalis; assembly: GCA_949316475.1. Classification (NCBI taxonomy): domain Eukaryota; kingdom Metazoa; phylum Arthropoda; class Insecta; order Lepidoptera; family Geometridae; genus Hypomecis; species Hypomecis punctinalis. The sequence continues at coordinate 7,846,145 of OX438807.1, forward strand.
TGAATACATTTGATCCAAATTGGCAGGCATCAGGACAAGACCGACGCAACTAGAAATCTCGAGGGGAGGCCTTTGCCCAACAATGGGACAATACTGGGTCATAAACAAACAAACAAACCATTATTTTTAGTATTTTCATATACTTATCAAAAAAAACCCGAAAAACTCGAAAAACCCGATTTACCCGGTTTTTTAAATCAAAAACCGAAAAACCCGGTTTTTCAAAACCACCCGGTTTTTGCATGCCCTAGTGCTCACCACTACTTCACTTGCGTCGGCGTTGTGCACATATGCGCAATAATTTGCGAATCACGGCGAAGTGTCATCTACGGCTAACTTCTCATTCGCCGACTTGTGTGGCGATACCTCTACAAATTAACTCATTATTTTTCACCCCCAAATTAACATAAAAGAGAAGAAAACCTTAAACTAACGCAACAATTAGCGGCGTTATCGCTTATAGCAATATCTTCCAGGAAATTATTTGGATGGATCGGAGTTTTACAGAGATAAAATATTGTCATGTCACAGGTATCTTCACATGTGTTAAGAACAGCGACACAGATCTTACAAGGGTATAATACCAATTCTTTAAATCAGCCAGTAATAGGTACCTACACCAGAAAATGTTGGCTTTAAGTTAGTTTCAACTTACATACTGTCCGTGTTGTTATGTAATTTATAACATATTTGCTCGTAGTGGCTGTAATTACACTAATTTCAATATCGTTATGTATTTCATTATGCACTTGTGCGTTATTGTAATGTAAAACGCACGAGTTTTTTTTTTTTAATAAAGTATGTTACAATGTGTACAGTTGTATTAAGTAACATACTTTATTAAAAAAAAAGTTCACACACGGTTTTTTAAGATGCTCCCGTCTAAAAATGAATGATACTTTTTAAAATCTCAGCGAGTTTTTATGTCAGAAAAGTGGTCAATATTCCGGCAATGTGACAATCACTTTTAAAAATTGTTCGAATCTCTATAACTGCTTCAACAACTAATTAACGATTTATTCGTTTAAGAAAGTCTGAGTTTTATTAATTTCCTCGCAAATATGTTATAATACGTACGCTATAATATAATAATATACGCTTTGAAAATTACAGCCTCTGCTTCCTTATAAGGCAAAATCGCCTCGGCTGTAATTTTCAACTTACCGCATTTATATCATAATACCTAACGCCCACAGATTTCCACAAAAAAAGGTCTGTGCTAACGCCTTTCTTCATATGGCTCTACCCCAGAGTGTTAAGGTACTTGCACTTGCAAGTTAACTTTGATTTATAATAATTATTGGGTGAAGTAAGTCATGCTATTTTTCAAAAAATAGCATGACTTAGGGTACTTCACCCGCGTATAGAATTCGCGAATATTTCGCACGGATCGATGTAGCATTTTTCACATTATTGTTGATTTATCAAAAATGGTTCAGCCGATTTCGATAAAATTTAAATGGGACCAATTTCGAAGTATACTCTTTCCAATAAAAAAAGAATTGTTAAAATCGGACCACTATGAAAAAAGTTATGCGTGGTTATACATAAAAATATATATATACTCGTCGAATTGTATACCTCCTCCGGTGGTTCGTCGGTCAATAACAAATAATATATCATCATATTGTAGTAAATTTACTTTTTTAGCCGCAGGGAAGATCTTTAAATCTTATGTTTAACATATAACCTCAAGAGGGGCAGGGAAGCTCTCTAGTCGAGCAGCAGGCTCCCCCGAACCCGCCGCCTAGTTTCCGGTTATGACGCCTTACGGCGACGCACCATTACGCCCGTGTGAGTCAATGAGTGTTGTTTCAAGTGACTGGCATATCTTGCTTTGTAATCACACATATCACATTGATAAGGCTTGATCTACGTGTGAGTCAATGAGTGTCGTTTTAAACGACTGACACATTTTGCTTTGTAATCACACATATCACATTGATAAGGCTTGATCTCCGTGTGAGTCAATAAGTGTCGTTTTAAATTACCGGCATATGTTGCTTTGTAATCACATATATCACATTGATAAGGTTTTACCCCAATGTGAGTTAATTTGTGTTGTTTCAAGCTATTTGCATGAGATGTTTTAAAATCACACATATCACATAGATATGCCTTTTCTCTAGTGTGAACCGGTTTGTGTTGTTTCAACTGACGTAACCGTGCTGCTTTATAATCACACATATCACACTGATATACCTTCACCCCAGTGTGAGTCAGTTTGTGTTGTTTCAAAACATATGCAAAAGCCGCTTTATAATCACACATATCACAATGATATCCTTTTACCCCAGTGTGTGTTAATTTGTGTATTTTTAAGTTACTTGACCATGCTGATTTATAATCGCACATACCACACTTATATGCCTTGACCCAAGCATGTTTTTGTTTGTGCTGTCTTAAGCCACTTAACTGTACTGCTTTATAATCACACATATTACACTGATATACCTTTTCCCCAGTGTGAGTCAGTTTGTGTTGTTTCATAGAATCAGCCACTGCTGCTTTGTAATCACATACATCACATTGATATGCCTTTACACCAGTGTGAGTCAATTTGTGTTGTTTCAAGCGAGTTGACTGTGCTGCTTTGTAATCACACATATCACACTGATATGCCTTTAACCCAGTGTGAGTTAGTTTATGACGTTTTAAGTGACTTAACTGTGTTGCTTGGTAATCACACATATCACACTTATATGCCTTTACCCTGGTGTGAGTCAGTTTGTGTTTTTTCAAGAGACCAGAGTATGACGCTTTGTAATCACAGAAGTCACATTGATATGACCTTACACTAGTGTGAGTCAGTTTGTGTCGTTTCAAGAGAGCAGCAGATGTTGCTTTGTAATCACACATATCACATTGATATAGCTTTAGCCCAGTGTGAATTAGTTTGTGTTGTTTCAAGTTACATGCCTGTGTTGCTTTGTAATTGCACATATCACATTGATATGGTTTAACCCCAGAATGAGTAAGTTTGTGTTTTTTCAAGTTCTGCATATACGATGTTTTATAATCACATATATCACATTGATACGGCTTGATCCCCATGTGAGTCAATAAGTGTTGTTTCAAGCTATTTGCATGAGATGTTTTAAAATCACACATATCACACTGATATGGCTTTACCCCACTGTGAGTCAGAATATGTTGTTTTAAGGAACCTGCAGATGTTACTTTATAATCACACATGGGACATGTATGTAATTTCCTTTCTGTTTTCCGAGTTCTCCTCCTAGTACTAGTAGTTGCTGTAGAGGAGTCATCTTGACAGTTGGAGTGACTTGTTGTCTCCAGCGCAGTGTTCCTGTCCTGTGTATCCATCAGTTTGGGTTATGTTGTGTATTCACAGTACGACAGTATGCCTTGAACTCATGCCTGTCTGCATCAGAGCTGCAAGCTGCCTATAGCAACTAGTCTCGTGAGATCTAACTGAGCCGAGTTGGTACTACTGTTACACTGCCAGTCTGATAACAGCAGGATTGTAGTACAGGTGAGAAATTTCTCCTTCAACAACTTGTGAAGTTTCAGCAGTGACATCTGAAATAAATCACAAACAACAATAAGACCATTTTACTTGTATGAGATATTTTAAACTATAGCCTTTTATCTACTGGTCCACAGCTGGACATAGGTCTCCCCTATATCTCCAATAAGACTGGTTGGAAGCAGCTTGCATCCACCATGATCCTGCTGTCTCAATAAGATAATCTGTCCACCTCGTAGGTCCTACACTGCGCTTGCCAGTACATGGTTTCCAGAACTTTTCAACCCCACCAGTCATCAGTCCTCTAAGCTATGTGCCCTGCCCACTGCCATTTGAACTTACCAATCTGCTGGGCTATGTTGGTGACTTTGGTTTTTATACAAAACTCCTCATTCCTGAATCGATCTTGTAGAGAAATTCCGGGCATAGCTCTCTCCAAGCTAGTAGGCCTACTTTCCAAGTATTAAAAAGGCCCATAGTGAGAGACCATGTGTCTCTCACATCACTGGCAACACACACTGGTCAAAAACTTTTGACTTGTGGCACTAAGGTATTTATCTGGTGTTTAGAAAAATTTGCTAACACCTATAGAAGACCCAGAGTAAGTACTTAGTACTAATTATACATCATACAACTTTATTTGATAGTTAGCATTTGGCGGCAATCCACTCGTTTAATATTTTGGTTCTATTGCTATCCCATAGGAACCTTCAATTTGACTAAATAGTATAAAAGGGTGGTATATGACATTTTTCTGAACTCTAAATTATATGCATGCAAATAATCAGGTCGATCTATCTCTCAGTAGTAAAGAGTAACCCACAAAACAAAACAACAAACTCTTTCATTAGGATTAATCATAGATGAAGGATTGGTCTTCGCTCATCTGGCAGAGCGAAGACCAATCCTTCATCTATGGGATTTATATTAAGTACTTACCTATAAATAGTAAGTAGTCTTTGATTATTTACTTGGAATAATCTAAGGTAAGTAAAAAGTTAACAGGCATTTTATTTTCGAGGATCAAAGAACCATTCAATAAGACTTAATCACAAACTATTCGACGTAAACTGTAATCACAAACTATTATAGACTTAAATCAATACTTCAATGACTTAAATTCACCTTAAATTATAGAGAGAATGATTATAGCTATTACATTCTCTTTGGATTATAGATTAGCCTCACAAAAGTTAAGCACAAAAGTCACAAACTAAGATGAAGTTTGTGACTTCTTCTTTTGTTTGGCGTCGCATTGTTGTGCATTTGCCAGTGTCAAGTATTAAGATTTAATAATTTTTGATATTTTATCAAAATAGTCACTGTCGTAGTCACGTCAAAGTCAAATCAAGTCGCGGTCAAGTCCAAACGTCGTCCAAGTCATACCTCAGTGAAGCGGTGGAGACTTTACTAGAGGCGTCTATGGAGTTTTGGTAACAACACGGAACGACACGATACGTCTTATTATATCACTTGCCTACACTCATGCACGTAAATCAGCTCATAATCAACGAAATACCAGAATTTTTCACTAATTATCACTGATAAAACACAAGTTTAACAAAATAATACAATGGGGCGACATGACTTTTCCGCGTTCCCGCCAAAACTCCACAAACTTCTATATTTAACTTGATCTCTGCGGCAGTGACATTGACATATAAGATTGACATTTTTAGAGTTGAGAGAGTGGTGGAAAAAATCGATTTTCAAACAATGTTGTAATGAAATCGAATGAGTAGTTGAAGGTGAGAAATTGGATTTTATTTACTTACTATTATTTAAGGTCAAGTATGTACACATGTAAATAATGTTATGATATTAATTAAATAGTCATAATAATGTAACGATAGTATTTATCGACGTTTTTCACTATTATCGATGCTAATGTAACATATAATTGGGTTTCATTTAATTACACATGTAAAAGATGTTATGATATTAAAATATACAATAAAATTAATGATAAATTAAGTTTTATTTAAAATATCTTTAGTATAAACTATCGATATTTTAAATAAAACTTTATCTAAAACTCTGTGGTCACGATCATTCGTCGCCCATCACTAATCGGCATGCCCGTAAAGTATGACATTGACAGGTACTGTCCGTAGTATTAAGCTTAGATTAAGTATTAAGAAATTCAGGACTTCATATGCGTGATTTTTCTGACAGCTGTCGCAGAGATCAAGTTAAAGGTGACGTCCACAAGTGGTATATTATTTTAAGAAAAATCGAACCAAGGTGATATATACATCATTTGAAAGCTTGTTTTATGGGCTTCCCAAAAATATTTAATTTAGATTTCTTCACCCCTCCAGTTTATTTAAATGCGAAAAATAAATTGTAGGAAAAACAATACAGCTTATTATTTTTTCTAGTTTAGCAATAATTAAGTGCTTCTATCGTTTCTTTACTTGCATTCATAGCTGAAATATAATAGCATTTTGAAATATACACCACCAAAAACTTCGAAAACTACACCCATGACGAATTTTTCAAAAAAGTGTGACGGCCATTTTTTATTTCAAAATGGATGTCTTGTTTACTACGTAAGCCTAAAAAGGATTGTGACTTTTGGTAATAAAGTCTTATAAGATTTTTCGTGACAAAGTCTGTTCGTAATTAAGATTTTTCGTGATAAGGTCTTTTCGTGATAAATAAAGTCAATTTGTGACAAAGCTTTCGTGAAAAAGTCGTTCGTGATAAAGTTTTTCGTGGTTAAGTACTGACACGGGTTGCGTGATATGTGTCAAGATTACATCTATGAAACTTAAACGTTGTTTAATACCGTAAATATGGATTCCAGACCATTACTGTCATCACAAAAGTGAAGGAACTCATCAAGATCTACATTTCCGATAACAGCTGTCAAACTTAAAAGTAGTTTATCTCCGTCATTATACATTCTAGACCATTGCTTTCTTAACAAAGGTGAAAGAGCTCTTTGAGATCTAAATTTCCGATAATAGCTGTCAAACTTGAAACTGAATTATCTCCGTATATGTATATTAATTCTAGACCATTGCTTGTATGGGGATTGGTTTTATAGAGATCTTTAAGGAAGGCCTATGCCCAGCAGTAGCCGTCCTATTGCTAAAACGACGACGATGACGAAGCACGACGAGTAAGGGGTAAGATAACTGGGATTCCTGCGTGCAGTAAGATTCCAAAGATATATCCCGAGATGATCGAGATGTTTTGGTCATCCTACTTGGAAAAGAGACACAATCATCTGATGTGGTATCCTTGTCGGCACGTTTTTCTTTGCCAGTACTCAATCCTGTTTATATGATAAATCCATGAGTATAACCTACCAATGTGACCAGTTAGTAGGTACAATGAGACAAAAAAAACACTTAAAAAGTGTGTCTAAATGGTAAAAATGCTTTTATTTAACAATTTGGAGGTTATTTAATCAGGGTTGATAGAGATAATTTACCAATTGAGCCAAATATATTTATTTATCCTAATATTCAAAATTATTTTTTAAAAAATCGGAGACCTATTTTTTGTTTTTAACTGTTGTAATAGACTCAGAAAAATATGAACTTTCTCGAAATGTAACAAGTGTTGTGGTTTGAATTTTTGAATAATATTATACCAGCCTCTATACATTTTGTGGACATGTCCTTTTATTGTCTTAGGTACATAAACAATACTTTTTACATCGGCCAACCTTTGACTGGCAAAGTACGCAAAAATAATACTGCTGAAAGCCTCTCTGTGTTACGACGATACGGCAGTGTTGTTTCGATACGATTTTTGGATCAACCTGGTAAGTATCATTACCAAAAAAATTTGTTATTTTGATAGAATATTTTGGATCCATCCGATGGCGTATCATTAGTGTTGTTTCGATACAATATTTTGTGTCGATCCGGTATCGTATCGTTTAAAAAATGTATTGTTTCGTGACGATTGTTGCAGCTCGTTGGAATGTGTTAGATATAGCACGACGTAACTAGACGTGAGTTAGTTGTTTTACGTGATATATAGCGCATACCTCATAGATATGGTTTAGTATATAAGCTGTTGTTATTCTTTAATAAAGGAGACATTACACATTGATAGAGAGACTCTAGTATCATATTGTCTTCCTAACGCCACCTGGCAAATTGGTGACCCTGAGTGCAGTATCAGTGGGGGCCCCACTGCCATGCCGGCAAAGTGGTGACCCCCTACCCGAGTGTCGCGCAATGTAGTGAACACGCAAGAAGATTTGAGGGGGTTGACGATAAATCCGCTGGATGACGTCATACCTATACCCCACTTCACTATCAACCATCGACATCTGGCCAACGCAACAGGAAAATAAATCTATGGAAGCTTATTTCGTGAATTTGAAGAAATTTTGTGGACAACTCGACTTTGCAAGACAGAGAAATGGCAAATACGCATAGTTCAGCAAGAAAGATGTACCTACAGACAACAGCATAAATCACAGGGTTGACGAGAAGCAGTTTGTCACGCAATTTTTGAAGTTACATATGAGTGAACGTCAAATAACCCTTGGTATTTTGTTTACGAGTGACTTGATGAAATTGAATCAGCAGTCGCCAGCAGCCGAATATAGGACCACAGGAACTTGAGATGCCAATGCTGCCGCCGAAAATACAGGTTGGATCTGCAAGTATTTTTTCGAAGTTGGCACCACCGTACGAGGACAAATCGAAGGTGGCGGAAATTTTTCGTAGTACTGGAGGATTTGCCCAGACTCGTTTCCATTGCCAAACGACTGGTCAGTGATATATGGAGAAAATGTGATAATGGGAAATATGGCTGAAGCTGCGAACGCTAGAAGTTATTTGAAATGTTCAGAGATTACGGAAAAAGTGTGTTGTGACAACATTGTTTTAGTCTATTGTCCAAAATCAGGGTAAAATCAGTGAAAATGGTAATATAGGAAATGGAAATTGTGTAATGCCAAAATATCGAAGTCCAAGTCCATAGTATTTATGTGTGAATTGTGTAAAGTATTTGTTTTTTAACTATAGGCATGTAATTTATATCGTTATATTTAGATTGTTTACAAACTGTATTTTAGTAGCTAATTAGATCACAGATAGATAGTATGTATTTGCTTAGTCAGAGCTATGTAATCACATTTCGAGTAGCGTCATACTGCGAATCGATTTACGTGATCAAAGGAATTCAGCCGATTTGAAGAATAATATGTAACTATGCGGAATTTTTATAATGTATTAATAGAGTTATGTCAAGTTCATCAATGAATGTACGTGATACAATTTTAAACGCGTGCCTACGGAGCTGACTAAGCCAGTAGGTTCAGTTTTAGCTGATGCAAGCAAACTATATTCTGCAAATGTAATCAAACAGACGTAAGCAAGGTCGCTGCAACATTATTAATAGGATTTTTGTTAATTTTGGTACGACTATTTTTAGGTAATAATTGTTTGTGAATATAAATTACTTTTTTTTTTTCCAAGGGGGAAGTACTGTTGCAGCTCGTTGGAATGTGTTAGATATAGCACGACGTAACTAGACGTGAGTTAGTTGTTTTACGTGATATATAGCGCATACCTCATAGATATGGTTTAGTATATAAGCTGTTGTTATTCTTTAATAAAGGAGACATTACACATTGATAGAGAGACTCTAGTATCATATTGTCTTCCATCCGCCACCTGGCAAAACGATAATTTGGATCGATCCATCCAGTAGCGTATCATTATCAAAAAAAATTGTGTTGTTTCGATACGATATTTTAGATCGATCCGGTATTGTTACATTATAATAAAAAAATGTGTTGTTTCTTAACCATATTTTCGAAATGATCGGTCATCACAAGATAAATGTAGAAATTGAAGGTATTGAAACATAAAAAACATTAAAATAATATTTAACAAAATCTACCTCCAAAGAATTAAGTATTTAAATTAGTGTTACACAAACTTAGTTGTAACAGTAGTGACTATACTCTGTAGTTAAGAAATGCAGTATTAACATTATGGTTGGGTTTGTTTATAATTTTTAGAATTTAATTTAAATTGGTTCGATTTTTCGATACGATCCGCAAATACATAGTTTGTATTGATCCAATACCTGATCTTATCCCATTGTATCGATACAAAAATCGGATGGATCAAATCGTTTTGTATCGATCCACACAAGTTTCGGGTCGGATCGAACATCCCTATGTTCGATCCGACCCGAAACTTGTGTGGATCGATACAAAACGATTTGATCCATCCGATTTTTGTATCGATACAATGGGATAAGATCAGGTATTGGATCAATACAAAGGGAGGGCCCTAGTCAAGAGCCCGTCCGTCGTAATCTTATTGGTCTGTGGTCGTAATCTCGTAATCACTAATCACAAACTAGGGAGATAGGTACTCCGAGATACTACATATGTCGTAATTTCCGTTTTGAGGTTTTCAAGTGATTGTGCCGGTAATATTTTGTGTATTCCTGGCTATTTTAGCTTGAGCTGAGTTACAAGTGACCCCCGATCGTCCCACGATAAAACAGCAACGAACGGTATTGTCTGTGTGTGAAAATGTTGTGTTGGGAATTGCACTTTTATCCACTTCCATCATCTTCAAAAGGACGATGATCTGAGACAATTTATTGTGGCTTTTGATTCTCACTAATACTGAGCTCAGTGGTCTAACTGTTGTTATGTTCTAAACATTTTTGACTACTATTTTAGATATTTGTGTATGAAACATTCTCTACATTTGATGGCAGTAACACACAAGATATCGGCAAAATTGTGAAACAACTTCACAGAAGCCACAAAAGGCATTGCGGGCAGGGCAAACAGCGGCCGCTCGCTGCCCGACCTTGCGTTCCTTCCATGTGACCGGATGGTCTGATTGTGTACATCTATACAAAATACATATTATTTATTATACAGAGACTGACACCGCTGTTCAAACATAATGTAGGCTTCATTCAATTTGACCTGACCACTGACCGCATGCTCAAATCCTAAGGTAAAGTAGGTATTTGTTACTCTTTCACACAGTGGCAGAGACAGGGATCTACCAGATCTTTTGAAAGGATAAAGTTTAGAAGTTGGAGAATGTCATAGACTGTCTTGCTGTTCTGGGAAAATAACAAGTTCACAAAGGATAGCACAAAAACCTAAATATCAAGTGGGAAAAGTTGGACAAACATTAGTTACCTATTTTTATAAATTGATATTGTAAGCCCAATTTGAAAGGTGCCATCATAAATTTTTTAGCAACATTAAAATAGTGTTCTCTCTATCATATATCATAGCATATATTATAGTGAAAAAGAAACAGGTCTACTCTAACTTGCTGTTATAATTATGATGGCGCCTCTACCCATAGGTACTTAACGTGATAGCCTTACTAACTTAATAGCTGACAATGAGAGATGAATTTTAAAAAAAAGTTGGTCAAATGCGATTCAGACTCACGCCAAAACGGTTCCGTATCCGAAGCCCTCTTAGCCCCATTTTGAGAGTTTAGCTGTTGCCGTTTTTAATACCGAGCAAAGATCCGATGAGATATTTTTACAAACAAAATAAAATAAATATCTAAAGGGGGATATTTAATTTTTATTTATTTATTTTATTTGTTTTTAGGCGAGCAGTGTGTACTGATATATGTCTATATCAAGCAGAGTTGAATTAAATTAGTATTTATCTGTCAAAAACTACCATTGAATTATTGATGAGATGCTTCTAACAAAATCAACATATTTATGAACTATTATCTATCACGTCTAGTAATATGATGCAGGTATTTACTCTTATCTAGAGTCTAAATATTATAAAATCATAACAATGCAACAAGTATACATAGCTATCTAAGTATGTATAGCATATTTTTTTTTCACACCCTATACGCAATTGAGAACTCCATAATCCCTCCATATTACAGACAGATGGACGGATAGACAATGAAGTCTTGATAATTGGGTCTCCTTTTTAACCTTTTTTTCGGAACCTTAATAATCTTGTATGTGTAAAATGGACTCAATGTTGTTTGTGTTTTGTTTCAGATGTAACCACCAAAATTTTACTAGGTGTTGAAAGAAATTTTTCCCACCTGTGCTACAATTTTCATCAGATCAATAGTGTAACAGTAGTACCATAAACTAACTGTAGTACCAACACGGCTCAGTTGGATCTCACGAGAAACTAGTTGTTAGAGGCAGCTTGCAGTGATTACAAGTCATATTGCCGTACTGTGAATACACAACACAACCTGAACTGATGGCTACAGAGGACAGGAACACTGCACTGGATGCAACAAGTTACTCCTACTGTCAAGATGACTCTTCTACGACAACTACTAGCACTGGGAGAACTCGGAGAAAAGAAAATAAATTATATGAATGTTCCATGTGTAATTATAAAGTAAAATTTGAGAGTTACTTAAAAAGACACATTTTGACTCATACTGGAGAAAAGGCATATCAGTGTGATAAGTGTGATTATAGAGCAGCACAAGCATGTACCTTGAAACGACACATACTGATACACTCTGAGGTAAAAGCATATCAGTGTGACATGTGTGATTATAAATCAGGAACAATAAGTTGCATGAAAAGACATAAATTGACTCACACTGGGGAAAAGGCATATCAGTGTCATATGTGTGATTATAAATCCTCGACGGCCAGAAACGTGAAAAGACACATCTTGACTCATGCTAAGCAAAAGCCATATCAGTGTCAAATGTGTGATTATAAAGCAGCAAGGGCCAGTGACGTGAAAAAGCACATCTTGACTCACACTGGAGTAAAGGCATATCAATGTGATATGTGTGATTATAAAGCAGAACAAGCAAGTACTTTGAAACAACACAGACTGACACACTCTGGAGATAAAAGCATATCAATGTGATGTGTGATTACAAAGCAAGGCATGGCAGTCATTTGAAACAATACTCATCGTGGCACACTTAACAAAAGCCATATCAGTGTCAAATGTGTGATTATAAAGCAGCAAGGGCCAGTGATGTGAAAAAGCACATCTTGACTCACACTGGGGTAAAGGCATATCAATGTGATATGTGTGATTATAGAGCAGAACAAGCAAGTACCTTGAAACAACATGTACTGACACACTCTTGAGGTGAAAGCATATCAATGTGATTTGCCGCCATGATCTGGAACTCTGGGCGGGGATCCAGCGCTCGACTATAGGCCGACCGCTTAACTCGCATATCGCCTGCGCGGATGAAGGGAGCGGAGGGAGATGTTACCGGGTGGGTGAGAGGGGTACGAGGAGTGTACTGCGCGTACCCCGCGTGCACCCGGTAAAATCACCCCTCGCTCCCTTCTTCCGCGCAGGCGATACGCGAGTTGTTCGGCCTATGGAGATTGGAGAGCTTATTGCACAAACAAATGTTGATCTCAAGTAGTGCACTCGTCGCCTGGCGCATACATTTGATATAGATTAATAAATATTTAGTATAAATAGCCTTTATTCACTTGTATAATATAACCTTATAAAACATTATTCTTATTTCTATTTCTTAGATACTAGGTTGTACCACTTGTACCTACACCCTGTACATAGGTCATTCTCTAAAAAATTAACACTCACAATACCCTGTCCTCACTCAAAAAATACTAAATATAAAATATACACCCTTACCTATCAATTTAAACCTTAGGTTTATTACCTCTAAGTAAAATTAAAAAATTCTAATAAAAATGAGTAAAATATTTTCTTTACCAACAAAGTCTGACTCACGACAAAATAGAAGGACATGTCCACAAAATGTATGGAGACTGGTATAATAGTAATCAAAAATTCTAACCACAACAATCGTTACATTTCAAGAAAGTTCATATTTTTCGGAGTCTATTAGGTACATCAGCTAAAACCAAAAAAGAGCCTTCCGTTTTTTTTTAAAATTAATTTTGAATCTATTAGGATAAATAAATATATTTGGCTCGATATGTAGTTTATTTCTAGTAACCCTGATTAAGTAACCTCCAAATTGTTAAATAAAAACATTTTTACTAACTAGACACAGTTTTGTCACATTGTATCTATTAACTGGTCACACTGGTAGGTTATAATTTTTAATTTTACCAAATTAAGAGATGAATGTGGAAGAATCAGCTACGAATGCAAGTAAAATAACGATAGAAGCAGTTTATTATAGCTAAACTAGAAAATGGACGTCACCTGTAACTGATGGATATTGTACTAATTATCATGAAGTCTCGTATATGGTAGGTATATTAACAGAAATAGGTACTGTTTCACAAAAAAAAATAGCAAAATTACTGTACTTAAATCATAAAACTAAAGCAAATCAAAATAATATAAATGTCCACTTATCTTTGTAACACCTCTGTGTAATGAGAATATCACAGATTATTTACGTTATTTTGATAGTATCCATAATGACCAATTCACAATTGAGACGTAATTCACAATAACCCGTTTTCTCGAATCTCGACGTTAGGTCACCTAATTAGTGCTTGTTACCGAGCACTTTGGCGCGGCGTTGTAGTCGCAATCTCCTTAAGCTGCGTCTACGCTAGGAGAGCCGAGCACGAGCCGAACACAATTCGTCTAGTGTGGACCAACTTACAAGCCTCGAACGAGCGCGCTGCGAGCATTTTGTTCGTGCTCGGCTGCGTTCCGCCTGTTGTCGGTTTTTTGACGAACACAAAGAGATTTGCTTCGCGCTCGCAGTGCGCTCGTGGACGTGTTCAGTGACAGACGTCGGTCGCTCGAGTCGAGCATCATGGAAACGTGGACCGAAGATACTTCTGTGCAATTAATTAAATTATATCAAAATAATCCATTGATATGGGACCCAAAACATGAGGATTACTATAAAAAAATAAGAAGATTGATGCATGGTCTCGTATATCCCAAGAATTGGGTTTCTATTTTTGCTGACCACCGCTATAATAATCGCTGCAACAGCAGTGGCTACTGCAATATTAATATCGTCCATATTCGCCAAGAGCCGCGAACTCACTGCGGAAAACTACGTTCGAGAACAGTGATCGTTGTAGGTTCGTTGCACGTCCACACTTGACGCCGCCAACGAGATGTGGTTCTCCTTTAACAATTCTCTGATCACTTCGAGACACTCCTTTACCGGAACTTTGGTGAACAAAGATTCGACATCATAGCTCACCATAATGTCATCTGGTTCCAGATTTAGGCTCTCAATGATTTCGACAAAATGACGGGAATCCTTCACGAAAAACGAGGTCCTACCTACCAATGGCTGTAATTCTGACGCCACATACTTCGCCAAATAGTAGGTAGGCGAGTCTATCTGACTTACAATAGGTCGTAGGGGCGTGTCAATTTTATGAATTTTTGGTAACCCATACAATTTCGGAGATTGAACAACCCTTGGTCTATGTAAGCTTTCGAAAACGTCTTCCGTGAAAAGCTCCTTGAAATCTTTTATTACGGCTCGAATGCGACGAGTCACTCTGGCAGTAGGATTATATGATACCGGTTTATAAAAGCTGGTATCACTCAACAAGCTCATGGATGAATGTATATGTCGCAGGCAATTTGTATGATTCCGCCGTTTACATACGGCGTCGTCAGTTTAAAAACGCTCGCCGTTATGTAAAATGCCGAAGGCAAAATGACAAACTCATTCAATTGTAATAATTTCAACGTCGGTTGTAGTTTTAGGGTGACCATGACAAAACACACTTCAGAAAAATCAGATTGACAGATAAAAATTTTGGACAGTTCAAATCAATCAGATCGATTATAATCTCGAGTTCGTTTAACGAAATGGATTGAAATTGGATCAGAGGCCGATTAAATTAAACCTGTATTTCTTCATTGAAACTTAATATTTTATTACGAATCACGCTTACATTTTTGGAGGGCTTTTTTTTTCAGAGAGATTGACAGATATAAAAATTGACATGACTGACGTATCAATGACAGTTTAGGCTAGGTCCAAAAATTACAACAAAATATTAATTATTTAACACCCCTCCTCGATTGAAAATCTTATACAGATTGAGATCGTTACAAATAATTATACATACAAGTTTACAAAAACAAGTTCACACATATAACTGTACATGTGCAAGACAATAAAAATGCATCTCTGAATTTATGCAACAATATTAAAACAAATTAACACAAAATATTCAACAATTGTTTCATATGAGAAAGTTTTTCATCTGACAATGGCTTGGTGAACAAATCAGCAATATTATCATGAGTTGATACATATTCAATACTAATCAATTTTCTACTTATGATATCTTTTAAGAAATGATGTTTAATGTCAATGTGTTTTGCACGTTTGCTATTTTCAAAAGATTTAGCTATTTGCATTGCACCTCTATTGTCCATATACAATATACACAACACATCACTTTTAAGTCCATTTAGATCACTGTAAAGTCCTTTTATGTAAAGTAAATCACATGCGCTAGTCGCAGCTGCCACATATTCGGCCTCAACTGTAGATAGGGCAACGCAGGCTTGTTTTCTTGAGAACCAAGCAACAGGACATCCATTGTACAATGTTACAGATCCTGAAACACTCTTCCTGTCAGTATGTGAACCGGCCCAGTCTGCATCCGAATATGTTTCTATACATGTATCTTCAGACTTTTTGTAATGTAGCCCAGTGTCTTTAGTGCCTTTAAGGTATCTCAATACTCTTTTACCTTGTATCCAGAGACTCTTTGTTGGTCTATCCAAATATTGACTTAGGTATGAAGTAGCATAGGCAATATCTGCTCTTGATACAGTTGCTACAAACATAAGGCTTCCAATCAATTGCCGGTAAGGTAAGTCTGTTTCAGTTGTCTCATTTTCATCAAGCTGGTATCCTTTTGTAAGTGGAGTGGTTGAAGTCTTGCAATCTGTCATTTTAAATTTTAAAAGCATGTTCTCTATTTGTCTTTTCTGTGTTATTTTGAGACCTTCTTTGTCCTTTGTTATTTCCATGCCAAGGAAAGATTTGGGAAAGCCAAAATCTTTAACTTGAAACTCATTTTTCAGGTCTTTCACTACTTTTTCAATATCCTTTTGAAGTCCAGTTAGGATTATGTCGTCCACATAAATCAGCATCCATACATTCACAGTTTCTCCTATATATAAGCATACATCATGTTGTGATCTTTTAAAACCATTTTCTTCTGCAAAGTTGTTAAATCTTTGGTTCCAGCACTTTGGACTTTCTCTAAGACCATATAAGCCCCTGTTTAGTTTTAAAACTTTGTTTTCTGCCACTTTTACACCTTCAGGTGGTTTGATGTACACCTCCGACTCAAGTATTCCATTAAGGAACGCTGTGGGCACATCAAGTTGCCTGATGTTCCAATTAAGTTGTACTGCATGTGCCAAAAGTGTTCGCACTGTAGAAATTCTTGCCACTGGAGCATAATTTTTCCCAAAGTCGGTGACTTCTTTTAATTGGAATCCCTTCACTACTAGACGAGCCTTTTTCAAGTTATTTTCTTTTGTTTTAAACACCCATTTTGTGTCTATAGCTCTCATATTTTCTGGCAACTTAGCTTCTGTCCATGTATTCATTTTTGCCAATGCTTGAATTTCTGTTTCGATTGCTTCTTTCCATCCATTTTTAATAGCTTCTTTGTAATCTTGAGGATCGTCATTGCTTATCAAACAATATGCTTCATATAATTCATAATCATTCAGATGTTTTGGTGTATTTATTACACGTCTACTTCTATTACTGTTGGGATTTGATACATTTTCTTCATCTTCATTATTTAATCTTTCAATAACATTTCTCTCATCTTCCATTCTTCTATTTGCTCTACCTTCTTCTTCTTCCTTTTTCTTACGCTCTTTTTCACTTCCTTTTTCATTTAAACTAAGTTTTTCTTCTTTATTTTGAGCAATAGTATGTTCATAGTAGCTGTTTTCATTTTCTTCTTTCTTCTGTGCGGTCTGGTATTTGAAATCTTTTTCATTAAATCTTATGTCTCTTGTTACCATAACTGTATCAGAGATTGGCTCCCATACTTTATAACCATTTATTGCATATCCAACCATTCTGACTTCTTTCGCTCGTGGATCCAATTTATCTGCTCTTGGCAGTATAACCATCCATCCTTTGCATCCAAAAGGCTTCAATTTATTAAGTTGCAAGTCTCTGCCAAATATCACTGCCGGTATCTTAAAATTTATTGCGCTTGATGGACAGCGGTTAATCATAAATGTTGCAGTTAGGACTGCATGACCCCACAAGTATCTTGGTAAATTGGACTCATCTAATATGGTCCTGGCCTTGTTAAAGATTGTCCTGTTTAGTCTCTCACATTTTCCATTCATCTGCGGACTGTATGGAACAGTATACTCAATTTGAATTCCTTTCTCTTCACAAAACTTTTTAAAACTGTTTGATGAGTATTCCCCTCCATTGTCACATCTGATGCGCTTTACTTTAAGTCCTTTTTCTGTGTTTATCTGTCTCACATACTTTATCAAGTTATCTGCAGCCTCAGATTTGTTCAAGAGTAGGTAAGTTTGTGTGAAGTGAGAGTAATCATCCAGTATTGTTTGATAATATTTGTACCCTTCTTTTGTAGGTGTTTTCATAGGTCCTGCTACATCTGAGTGTATGAGATCTCCTATCCCTTTCGACTGTGCCTTAGTAACTTTCTGGAATGGTGATCTGGTACTTTTGTTTCTCATACATACTTCACATACTTTAGTGCTGTAGGGTAAATTCATCAACTGTAGCCCTCGACGATTTACATGTCCAAGTTTGATATGCCATAGCTCATCATCACATATCTCTTTTTTGCAATATTGACTCTCACAGTCTTTTTGAGGCTGTTGAAGTTTCAATTTCAATATGTACAATTTACCTCTTTTGGTTCCGTAGTAAATTCTATTCTTTGATTTGATTATCAGCTCACCGTCTTTGAAAGTTACGCTTTTGCCTTTGTTCATTAATTCGTTGACAGAGAGTAGGTTGTGTGCGATCCCATTTACTATGAGCCCTTCGATTGTTATTAGGGTCTCTTTGTAATATACTCGTAATATGCCTTTTTTCTTAGCATATAATGCCTCTCCACTAGCTATCGTTATACGAATTGGCGCTTCTAATTCTGTAACATTTGTCATTAACTTTTCATATTTATGTTGAATAAAGTTGTGACTTGCTCCCGAGTCGACAACAAATATGATCTCCGATGATTCTTCTCCTTGTAGTGAATATTCTGTGCAGGCTACGAATGCATCATCATTTTCTCTATCAGTTCGAGTAGTTTCTGAAGTATATCCTTGTCCTCTTCGTTGAAATCTTGAACGTCCTCTAGTTCGAGATCTTCCTCTACCTCTTTGTATGGGCTGTCTTGATTCTGTCCTTTTGTCACATTGGTAGGCCATGTGGCCTTCTTTTCCACATTTGAAACAGGTTAGGAAACTGCTCTCTCCTTTTTCGGTATCATCTTTCTTTTCTTTATGCTTTAGCTCTGAATCCAATAGCCTTGACTTGACAAAATCAATAGTTAACTCATTTTCTATACTCATAGTTTCCAGGGTTGTGATAACTGTATTATATTCTTCAGGCAATGTCAAGAAAAGATGGGTCAGCTTGTCACTATCCTCCATTTTTGATCCCGCTGTTTCGAGTTGACTGACAATATTGTCAAAATTCAAAAAGTGGTCTTGTAGGCTTTGATTATTAGCACACTTCATAGATAATAGCTTCTTTCGCAGAAACAACTTATTAAACACACTTTTTCTTTCGAATACTGCCTCCAGCGAAGACAACATTTCGGCGGCCGTGTTGCACTTATTTATTATGTTTAGGTATCGGTCTGTGACGCACTGCACAATGAGGGACCGAGCTTTAGCATCGCTTTCTATGTCTTCTTTCTTTTCAACATCGTATTTGCACAAGATATGCGCTAGACTTCTTTCTTCAAGCAAAATTTTTACTCGAAACTTCCAGTTCGAGAAGGCGACGTTGTCACTGAGTTTTGGGAAATTACATGTCCCCGACGTCGACATTGTGGTTGCAGCAATCAACCACGCTCTGCTGTTGAAATTGGATCAGAGGCCGATTAAATTAAACCTGTATTTCTTCATTGAAACTTAATATTTTATTACGAATCACGCTTACATTTTTGGAGGGCTTTTTTTTTCAGAGAGATTGACAGATATAAAAATTGACATGACTGACGTATCAATGACAGTTTAGGCTAGGTCCAAAAATTACAACAAAATATTAATTATTTAACAGTTGGAGTGTACGAAAACGAGTGTGGGGCACTGAGCCTAAACCGCGATCTTCGGAATGCGATGGGATGTGGGAGTATATGGGTGGGGAAATACTGACATTGACTTTAACACCAGGATAAGTGAACCAAACTTAGTGACCTTAAGTCAAACTTATATAAAGTTTGGAGGTTAGGTTAGGTTTGAACAGTGACAACAACGCGCGAGCCGAGCGAGCGAAGCGAGCGTGCCGCGGTAGCGGCCGGCGAAGCGCCAGAAACAATATGCCTTATTACGAGTTCAGGATCTTCCGTTAAATATGTATACTCTAACATAAACTAACCAACATAAGCACTTATCTAAGGTATTTCGACTGAAAAGTGTCGGCCGCGACCTTTGGCCGAGAAGCATTAAAAACGTTGTGCTCCACGCTAATTTAATCTTAAAAATAGGAAAAGTTAATCCGATTTCAGCGTGTAATATATCAAAATTTGCGTTTTCACGGTGTGTACTCAATAGTGAAAAGCGTTTTTCAAAAAGTGCATTTTCCGAAGAAATATCATTTAAAAAGTGAAAAAGTGTAAAAAGTTAAACACAAATCGTGAAACGCTGGACGAACAAGATCGATAACCTGCACTTTTTATGGTGCCTCTGGACGGGTTTCAGGGTCTTTCATCGACTGCTTCCCATTTTGAATTTTTTTCTCTGGTGGCTGCCGAGAAAACTGGGAGAACACCAAAACCACGTGGCCACGTGGTTCATGATCAAGAAGTGGTAGAACAAATCTACCACCACCATCCGGTGCGGAGTCGACGTAGCAGCCAGAAAAAGTTTTCGCCATTTTGAAGAGTGCAAGTTAGGATTTTATGGACATTTGAAAGAAAAAAAAAAAAAAAGGGTAGTTTTAAATATTTTTACATATCTTTCTAAAGCAATTTACAATAACTACTTTTACTGTATAAAGGGTTAATGATTTTGTTTTTGAATTTACAAACTTATCTAGTTGATTGTGACGACAAAAAAATAATATTTTTATTGTAATTGGAATTTTTAGATAAGTTATTATAGTTTGATAACAACTAGGCTTAGCGGGCCATTTGACCAAAAATTGCACAGAGCAGCCAAAGTTTTGTTAGACACTGAGGTGATTAGTTTATTACCTTAATTAAATACACAATTATTTGTGTATTCTTGACTTTGTTGTTCTAATACACAATTTTATGTCTATTGACAAATTATCTGTGATAACGTAAAATACATTGTGACTCTAAATTATATTGACCCCCTACAAGTCCTTTTACAACTTGTAGCACTAGTATTTTAATTCATATTTAAGTAGGGTTAGACTACGCAACTGACACTAAAGCTATGTTTGCCACTATGCGTTCACCACCGCCCAGTCGAGCGTCCGACGCAGCTCCGAAAAGCGTGGCCGCGGAGGAGGCGCCTGCTGTCGGGGTTGGATTCGTGCGGAGGAGATCCGGCGAGCTTGACTTGTTGGACACCACCGCTATATCGCCCCCACAGCGGGCCTCCGCAGCGGCCAAACAACCAGTGACAACAAAGACGCCATCTTTGTTTACTGCCATGATGCCTAAAACGACGCAGTCACGTAGCAGAGAGCCCGCAACTACTCTGTGTACTAAACGTCTGATCGAGGCTAGAGCTAAGGCAGGCGAAATAAAACGGAAGATGGATGAGTATTACAATATGAAGAAAGATGTTAAATTGGCTATGCAGGAATGCTTAGACGCTCTTCTCAGACTTCTAAAGGATTCGGAAGATGAGAATGAAAAGAGACAGAAGTTATGCGGTAAGAAAGAGTCGGAGAGTACTAAACCAGCAAAAGTAAGAGAAGATAAAGAGGAAGAGAAGAAAGTGGCTCAGCTGATTGAAGGCCATAGTAAGCTCCTGAGAGAAAACAACAAAGAAATGGAGTTATTGAGAGAAGAGTTGGGAAAACACCAGGAGGTGATTAGGGGCAGCTATGCGAGTGTGGCAGCTGCACCACCCGTAAGAAGACCAAAGGTAGGATCAGTGGTTCACTCGGTAGTGGTTAGCTCAAATGACGAAAAGGAAACGGGGGAACAGGTCCTGGACAAAATCAGACTCGCTGTAAATGCAAGAAACGAGGGGGTTCAGATAGATAAAATTAGGAAGGCAAAAGATAGAAAAGTAATAATAGGATGTGGAACACGCGAAGAGATAGGAAAAGTAAAGGAAAAGCTAAGGAAAGCAGGGGGGAATTTGAGTGTAGAAGAAATCAAGAACAAAGATCCCCTAGTGATCTTAAGGGACGTGTTGAAATATAATAATGACGACGAAATAATTAAAGGAATAAAAACTCAAAATAAATATATATTTCAGGATGTAGAAGCCGAAGAAGATAGGCTAGAAATAAAATATAGGAAAAAGGCTAGAAATTCAATGACCGAGCACGTGATCTTGAAAGTCTCCCCGAAAATCTGGAGCCGCTTGACTGAAGCTGGTGCAGTGCATATAGACTTGCAAAAAGTAAAGGTAGCAGACCAGTCGCCCCTGATACAGTGTGCCCGTTGCCTCGGATATGGCCACGGAAAGCGCTTCTGTCGCGAGCCCGTGGACGTACTCATTTGCAGCCACTGCGGGGGTCCACACCTTAAAGCCGAATGCACACATCGCCTGGATGCACCAAAATGCGTTAACTGCGCAGAAGCCAAAATGGAGCGGGTGAATCACAACGCCTTTAGCGAAGAATGCCCTGTTCGAAGGCGTTGGGATGCGCTTGCCCGTGCAACTGTGCAGTACTGCTAAGGGCACCCAGGCGGATAACAACAGAGTAAACGTTGGGCGGCCAGAAAACGTCCGACACCACGTTATGCAGGCCAACCTACAACGCAGTAAAATTGCAACAGCTGAACTGCTTAGAGAAGCAGTGGTCCGGAAAGCAGCTTTTGCATTAGTGCAAGAGCCATACATCGGGGCAGTAGGTAAGATGAGATCCTACCCTGGCGTCAGAGTTATTCAATGTCTAAATAGAGCTGCGGGCCGGGTCATTAAGGCAGCTATCTTGGTATTCGATGAGCAGATTGACATCACTCAATGTCCGACACTAACGACAGAGAACATCGCTGTGGCAAAATTGCGAACTAGTGCGTGGGAAGTTGTAGTGATGTCAATCTACTTAGAGAAAGACAAACCCATAGAGCCATATGGAGACCAAATTGCAAAGGTTGTGGAGGGGATAGGCAGGGATAATTTGGTACTGGGAGGAGATGTTAATGCATGGAATCCGTGGTGGGGAAGTAGGTGTGTGAATCACAGGGGAGAGGAATTGGCTGGGTTGTTGGAGGATTGGGATCTCCAAATACTTAATCAGGGCTCCGAGCCAACTTTCGACACGCACAGAGGAGGAGTAAGATTCTCCAGCTGTGTGGACATAACGGCTTGCTCGGCGAATATGTTCGGGCGCATCGGAGGATGGAAGGTAGTTGCTGATATAACAGTCTCTGACCACGCGACAATCCTGTTTGATTTAGAACTTGAAAAAGGAGAAAGCATAAACATAAAAAGTAACACTAGGAAATTCAATACCAGGAAAGCAAATTGGGAACAATTTCGTGAGAAACTGAGCCAAATTTGGGAAGAGAAAAATATACATCAGGAAGAAATAGATAACATAGAGAATACAGAATACAGGAAGGAGGCGGTGGTGGTGGTATTGAGAAAAGGCGGCAAAGCTGACTATACTCATCCCAAGTCGTACAGGCCGATTGGGCTATTGCCTGTCCTTGGGAAAATCCTTGAAAAGATGATGATGAGGCGCATAAGGTGGCATATTTTGCCAGGTATGAACGATAACCAGTACGGGTTCACACCGCAGCGTAGTACCGAGGACTCCCTCTATGTCATGATACAAAATATTAGGAAACAGTTAAAAAATAAAAAAATCACTGTCGTTATATCACTAGACATAGAGGGGGCCTTCGACGGTGCGTGGTGGCCCGCGATGAGGTGTGGGCTTGCGGAGACCGAGTGTCCACTCAACTTTAGGCGCCTCATCGACAGTTACTTGGAACACAGAAAAGTAAGGGTCAGATATGCCGGAGAAGAGTGCGTGAGGAACACCACCAAGGGGTGCGTTCAGGGCTCAGTGGGAGGTCCAACATTTTGGAATCTTTTGTTGGACCCCCTACTGAGAGACATACAGCATATGGGCGAATATGTTCAAGCGTTCGCAGATGATGTCGTCTTGATCATCTCCGGCGATACCAGTACCGAAGTCCAACAACGAGCCAATACGGTCCTTGCACGTGCTCAGGAGTGGGGCATCAGAAATAAGTTGAAGTTCGCGCCTCATAAAACTAAAGCAATGGTCGTGACTAATAAACGGAAATTTGACTCCCCAGTTCTGACCATGGGTGGGATAAACATTGAGCTGTCCCATTCGATTAAAATCTTGGGGCTGACGGTGGACAACAGGTTGACGTTCAATGATCATGTATCAAAAGTCTGTTGTAAAGCGATCAACCTGTACAAGCATCTAGCGAGAGCAGCAAAGATCCACTGGGGGCTGGTGCCGGAGGTGATCAGGACTATATACCAGGCAGTTGTTGAGCCGGTAATCTTGTATGCCGCACCCGCGTGGGCTCCGGCGGCCCAAAAAATATGTGTGCGAAGGCAACTGAACGCGGTACAGCGAGGGTTCATCCGAAAAATTATAAAGGCATACCGAACAGTCTCCCTAAACTCGGCCCTAGTACTAGCTGGGCTGCTTCCTTTGGATTTAAGGATTCAAGAAGCAGCCTCTCTTTAAGAAAGAAAGAAAGGCTTATCCCAAAGAGTATTGGGAGACCGGGAAGTGGAGATGCCGGTCGTTTACAGGGACACGCAGCATCCAGCGCAGCAACTCGAACTGACGTTTGGAAACATGATGGACGGCGCAGAGCGAGAACAACTTGAGACAGGTCTCAAAATCTATACCGACGGATCAAAAATAGAAGGGAAAGTGGGAGCCGCACTGTCGGTTTGGGAGGGTAGTAAAGAGATTGAGTGTTTGAAGCTCAGGTTGGACTCGTTCTGCACCGTTTACCAGGCGGAGCTCCTAGCTCTCGAAAGAGCCACCGAATTTGCCGCAAATAGTAAAGCGGAACAGTGCGGCATCTTTAGCGACTCAAAATCGGCTCTCGAAACTATAGTAAATAATATTTCCTCTCACCCCCTAGCAAACAAAGCCAGACTGAATTTAAAAACAGCTGAAATTCGGGGGAAAAAGATGAATCTTTTTTGGGTAAAAGCGCACGTAGGGGTTGTAGGGAATGAGAGGGCCGATGAGCTCGCTAAAAGTGCTGCATTAGACGTCGAGAAGGGACCCGATTACGACAAATGCCCGGTCTCATTCGTCAAGCGCCAAATACGTTTGGAGACGCTAGACGAATGGAATCGGCGCTACAAAGAAGAGGGAACTGCTTCAGGCACAAAAATGTTTTTCCCTGATGCATTGGACGCTTACCGTATAGTTAAAAAGATCAAACTGGATCCGGTTTTGGTACAGGTATTGACAGGACACGGCGGGTTCTCCGAATATTTGAATCGCTTCAAGTGTAAGGAGAGCCCGGCGTGTGTCTGTGATCCTGAAAAGAGTGAGAGCCTAGTGCATGTCATAGTAGAGTGTCCACAATTCTGTAAAGAGCGACAAGATCTCGAAACAGAAATAGGATTAGCCGTAGTGAAAGATAGCTTAAATGAAATAATGAAGGACGAAAAAATCAGAGAGGTGTTTATAAATTATTGTAAGAAAATAGCGATAAGAGTCATAAAAAGAAATAAAACTCGTTGATTCACTGCGTATATGAACAGTAATATAATTACAGATATACCCCCAGTGTCTGACAAGGACTGGCTGCAATGTAAAATTGTTAAACTTGAAATTGTCAAAATGACTCTGCTACCTACACAGAGGAACACAGAAATTTACAATAAAAAAAAAAAAAGAAAGAGGTATTTCGACTTCAATTGGTCAGGTTAGCCTCTTTTGATATCCTCTGACCATTTTTTAACTATGGTCGATATGCAACAATCGGAAGACTCCTGAACATTTCAGGAGTCCTCGGTACACCAGATTCTATGGACACCTTAGCATTTTTTAGGTACCGAAAAACCTTGAAAGTTGTCCACGGCGTGTTTATTGCTTTCGATTAAGAATCGTAACTTTTTTTCATTCACTTTAATAAATGTCTTTAAAATCACAAGTATTTTGCGAAAAGCCTTTTGTATACGTAGTATTTTCAATATTTTCTTGGCTCATAAAACCACTACTTGACGCCATTTTGTTTGTTTTGATCATCAGCGACGCGCGTGGTAAGAAACAGAACTAAATACTTCAATTTGCCTCGGCATTATGTATACGGCGTTTTAATTGTCAATCAAATGTTTCGGCATAATATAAAATGCTAAGGCAATATACATTTTGCCTTCGGCATTATACATAACTGCGAGCGTTTTTAAACTGACGACGCCGTATGTAAACGGCGGAATCATACAAATTGCCTGCGACATATAGATGGGCACCATATAATTATGGACCATATTTTTTGGCCCTTTTGCTGCTGGCTGGGGTGCGTTTACGCACTCCAGACTAAGATAAAAATTAACCTGGCTAAGTCTATGTCACCCGTTTAGGACATCTGTACAAGCGTTAGGTTAAGTAATAGTCCCCGACTACTAAGTTCTCTAACGCCTGATGTAAAACCCAGAGCAACGCAGGTCGTAAATCTGTATTACTCTAGGTTCGTTGTGACTTGGCAGTCTTCAGCGCGTTTAGCTACCTGCCAATGGGCTACTGGCAGTTATCTAAACGCCTGATGAAACTATTAAAGCACTAGAGCAGGAGCTCTGAGTACTGTAACAGTCAAACTGCAAGTTGCTAAGAGGGAGCCTATCAATCTGTAATACCTAACATTACCTACAAGACCCTACGATCTAGTATGACAATGTCAAACTAGTACCTATTGATAGATTCCCTAGATTTTCCTACAGGACCCTATCCCTAAGGTCCCTACTCCACTCAATACTTACCAGTTCCCTACGGTTCCCTAGCTAGGTTAGAGACCCCTACTCTCCTATCAAGGATACTCACCACTGGGTCCCTAGCTAACCTACCTACCTAGCTATAACGCCTAGCCCTAACCATAGAGCAATATATACACATATACAGATAGGTACGGGAAAACCTGTTGCCGGCGACCTAAGGCAACAAGCGGAATGGGGGAAGGTATAAGGATACGCACGTCGTGCAATGTGCGCAGGGACTGATTCTCCACTGCCGTTCACGCAGGCTCACGTGAACGATGCAGAAGGCAACGGCTGCAAGGTGTCTTATGCCGCAGTGGAAGGAAAAGGTTAGGTCCAGCGGGAGTGCTGGACGGTGCGCGGAGGTCGGCTCGTCGCGGGCGGACGTGACCTCGTGGAAGGCGGGCGGGCGGAGCAGCGCTCGGCGTAGGGCGGGCGGAGCCTCGTGGAGGGCGGGCGGTGGAGCCTCTGGTCGCAGCCGGTTGGCTGGGCGGGCGGCTTCCCTCTGGGCTCTTCTTGCTGCTCCAGGTGCTGGGTTCTCCTCGGTTGCTCCAGGTGGGGTCTTCTCGGTGGTGGTGAATTAAAACCAGTCGTCGGTAGTAATTAATATTTATTTCAAAACAATCAACTTATATACTAAAACACTTACAATCTACATAGAAAACCTATTGTTGTGTGCTGTGTCGGTGTACCGCACCGTCAGCACACGTGCAATCGCCGCGGAGGTGCCGATGCCCGGTGTATCTAGGTCGCGGACGGTAATTTCGGCATCTTGCAGGTTTTGAAACGGATACATGTTCAATTAGATTGAACATTCTGCCAGCTCTCAGCGTAGGATGGTAACTCCGGTAGTTTTAAAGTTGTCGTGTCGCATGTCTCGTTTTCTATAGGGCTTCTGACGTCCTTGTTTATAGGTGCTGGAGCCGGTTCTTTGGCTATGAACATCCACGTATTTATCATGTACTGTTGTTGCCATATTATGTTATTCCAAAATTGAAAGATTTCGAGAAACATTTGGCCTGGGTGTGGTTTGTAAAGATCTGGTCAACAATGCAATTCTCATGCAATTGCATGTTCTTCACGACTCCAGGAAAGCAAATGTAAGAAGTTGCTTTTTGTAAACATGTCTTGAATTCTTCCAATAATCCTCTCTTTCTTCTTGTGTGATCCGTTTCTGATAAAAAATCTTTGGTTCTTTCAAATTTTCCTTGTTGTTCTAATAAATGTCGGTAAACTTGCCTACAATGCGTATCTGCTATCACAACTTCAGCTTTGTTACATAATTCTTTCACTTGGTTTGTAACTTTCTTTATACTGTCTGAATCTTCGTTAAGCTTGCTTTTGTTATATGTTGTTTCAATGCGTAAAACTCCTCGGTCAATGGTTGTCGTTCCAACTTGTTCAACATAATTATAATCCTGGTTGTTTGCAGTTTTGCAGCGTAAAAGATGCTGAAATGCCGCTAACAATGTAGAAAATTAGTAATAATGGTAACCACCACTTTGATGGTTTGTTTGTTTTAGTGTTTTTTTTTTGTGTATCTTTACTGCTGACGTTCTTTGTACCGTTGCCAAGTTTGACTGTATTTTCTTCTGTTCTTCGTCTTCTTTTATTAATGGAATTAAAGTTTGAATGGATCTTTTCATAGTTGATCCGTTTGCTTTTTCTAGCGTTACGACCCTTGTAAGGTTGTCTTTCCCTTTATGAACAGCCGTTATTTTTGCTAACGGCCATTTGCTTGGATTAAAGTTTTCGTCCTTCATGAGCACCACTGTTCCGATCTCTAAATTTTCTTGGTTAGTTTTCCATTTATATCTTTGTTGTAATTGATGTAGGTAGTCTTTAGACCAGGCTTTCCATAATTCTCTCTTCATTTTTTGTACTTGCTTCCATCTGTTTGTCAAAGTAATGTTCACAGTATCTAAAGGATCTGGCGTTCCTATGGCTTCTCTTCCTATTAAAAAGTGACTTGGTGTCAATACTACGTTATCGTCGGGATCTTCTGTCAATGCGCATAATGGTCTTGAGTTTAAACACGCCTCAACTTGTTGGAGAAACGTAGTTAACTCTTCGTAAGTCAGTGTTTGCTCTCCAATAACTCTCTTCAAATGGTGTTTCATGGATTTCACTCCTGCTTCCCATATACCTCCAAAGTGTGGCGATAATGGTGGTGCGAAGTGCCACTGAATTCCTATGTTTGTTAAGGTATTTTGTACTTCGTTCGTCTGACTGATCTCTAACATCTCTTGATAAAGTAGATTGGATGCTCCAACAAAATTTGTTGCGTTGTCACTGTATATGTGCGATACTGGTCCTCTTCGCGCAATAAATCTCCTAAGTGCCGCGATAAACGACTCTGTTGATAAGTCTCCAACTAGTTCTAGATGTATTGCTTTGACTGATAAACAAATGAATACAGCAATATAACCTTTATAGGATTTATGTCCTCTTCCTTTTGCTGCTCTTACTTGAATTGGTCCAGCAAAATCGATTCCCGTGTGACAAAATGGGTATGATTCAGTTACTCTGGCAGTTGGTAGGTTCCCCATCTTTTGAGTGTTTGTTGTTGCTTTGTATCTTATGCATTTTACGCATTCTTTAATGTACTTCTTTGTCATTCGTTTTCCTCCAATAATCCAATACTTTTGTCGTATGTACGCCAAAGTTTGGTTGTTAGTGCCATGTAACAATTTTAGATGAGCATCTCCGATTAATATTGAAGATACGTGGTGCTTGTATGGAAGAATTATTGGATGTTTTTGGTCATATGGTATGTTTGCGTTTTCCAATCTTCCTCCGAGTCTCATTACTCCTACTTCATCAATAAATGGGTCTAGACTTGCTAGTTTATTCTTTTTTGCCAACTTTTGTCCTTTCTTAATGGCCTCATATTCTGGTTTAAATGTTTGTTTTTGGATTTGAGATATAATTTTATTTTTTGTTGATTCTATTTCTTGACAAGTGAGTAGTCCTTTGTTTGTTAATTTATTCTTCATTCTCCGACAATATGATAGTACTCGTACCATTCTCTGGAAACTTGAAAATCGTTCCCATATATAGTTTTCTTGCTCCGTGTCAATGGTAATATGATGTGATTTTTTTTACCTCTTCATGTATTTCGGGTATTAATTGTGTGGTTGGAATATCTTCACGTCTCAGAAATTCTGGTCCGTTCCACCAGAGGGACAGGTTTTCTAAGTAACTTGGTGATATTCCTCTTGATATGACATCTGCTGGATTCTGGTCTGACACAACGTGGTTCCATGTGGCTTTTGGTAATAATTTTTGGACCTCTGATACTCTGTTTGCTACAAATGTTTTCCATCTTTCTACATTTCCCTTAATCCATCCAAGAGTTATCATTGAGTCTGTCCAGCAATATACATCTGGATCTTCAAACTTCATTGCTTCTAATACCTTCACCATCAGTTGTGCTAATAGAGTTGCAGCACAGAGCTCTAATTTGGGAAGTGTTGTTTTCTGTTTCTTTGGCGCCACTTTCGATTTTGCTTGTAGTAACACAATATTATAGGAATTATTGTTGTTTTTGATTCTGCAATATACCACTGCCCCATACGCTTTCTCTGAAGCATCGCAGAACCCATGTAACTCTACTTTTGTCGTTTTTGTGTAATGGCACCACCTTGGAATTGATATTTTCTCGATTGTCTTTAGTTCATTTTGGATTTCTGTCCATTTTCTTCTTATGTTTTCTTCTAGTGGTTGATCCCAATCTGAGCCGTTTACCCAAAGCTGTTGAATCATCAATTTCATTGTAATTATTACCGGTGCGAGCCACCCCAACGGATCAAATAATTTTGCCACTTCCGACAGTATAAATCGTTTCGTAGGTTTCTCATTTATATTAACTGTAATTTGGAATCTGAATTGGTCTTCTAAAGGCGACCATATAACTCCTAATGACTTCCTTGTTTCGTCTAATGGTATTTTCATCATTGTTCCATCTTTGTTTTCTTCTGGTATGTTTTGCAGTAACTCGATACAATTAGATGACCACTTTCTAAGGTTAAAACCTCCTGTGTTCAGTAGTTGTATCAGTTCAGTTTGTAGTTGTTTTGTAGATTCGATTGTGTCATTTCCTGATAGCACATCGTCTACGTAGAAATCTTCCAATGCGATGCTACTGGCCAACGGGAAATTAGCTTTTTCATCTATTGCTAATTGTTGAAGTGTTTTAACTGCTAAGTATGGTGCTGACGTCGTGCCATATGTTACAGTCGTTAATTCATATTCAGTTATGTTATCTTTTGGTGAATCTCTCCACAGTATTCGTTGACACGAATAGTCTTGATTGTGTATTTTAATAAAGCGGTACATTTTTTCTATGTCTGCCATGAACACAAATTTATGTTTACGCCATCTCAATAATATTGTGGCTAAGTCTTGTTGGAGTCTTGGTCCTTTATACATGTTGTCGTTAAGGCTTAAGTCTTTTTTACTTGCTTTGCTGGATGCGTCAAAGACTACCCTCAATTTTGTCGTGAGGGAGTTTTCATTTACCACGGGTTGGTGTGGTATATAGTATTTTCCGTTATAATTGTCCTCTTTAGGCACTTTTTTCATATGTCCTAGATTCAAATACTCATTTAAAAATTCTTGATATTGTTTTTTCAGTTGGTTATCTTTCGCAAACCTCTTCTCTAATTGTAGAAGTCGTGCTACTGCTCTTCGACGTGAATCACCATATTCTTGGGTTGGGGTTTTCAAAGGTAATCGGACTGTGTAACTTCCATTTTCGTTTCTGACTGTTGTATTTTTGTAAAATGTTTCACATTGTTCATCTTCACTACTTAGGTTTATATTTCCTCCTACTTCTTCTAACTCCCAAAATTTACGTAGGTCTTCCATCTCTGTAGTTCTTGTTGTCATGCTTAGTATTCTTACTGTGTTTACGCTCTTATCACTATCGCATATTCCTGACAGTATCCACCCAAACTTCGTGTTTTGGGCAATGACTCCTTCTTGGACGTTCTGGAATCCGTTCAGCAGTAGCTTGCTATATTCTTGAGCTCCTAATATGATATCTATAGCACTTCTTTTATTATAATTTGGATCTGCAAGTAATAGATCGGCAATGCATTCAGCTTTTAAACCAGGTATGTCTCTGTTCGGTAGCGCACTGGTCAACTTTGGCAATATTATTAAATTTACTGGTAACTTGAACCCAGTTGGTAGTCTGGGCTCTAGCAAAATATTCATAGAGTAGTTCGATGTTTTCGGTTTTTCGTCTCCAATACCACTTATCTGCGCTCTTATTCTAGTGCGTGGGAACGACATTAATTGTGCTACATGTTCTGTGCAAAATGACGCTTCTGATCCTTGATCACATAGCACCCTCAATCGATGTGTTGAGCCATCGGCAGCTCTAGCTTGTACTTCTGCTGTGGCTAGTAACGTGACTTCTGTCAATGCGTTGGTTGCTATGTTTGATGACGATCTTGTCACTACTCGGCTTGTTGAAGTAGATGGCGTGTTCTTTACTTCTCTATACGGCGGCCTATGGTATTGAATGGCTTCGTGCGTTGATCGTTCATGTTGGTGTAACAACGAGTGGTGACTCGGTGATCCACATTGCATACACTTGCCTGAAGTATAACATTGCTCATTCTTATCGTGATTTATACAACGCCTGCATTTTTTGCTTGTAAATACTGCTCTGTTACGTTCTGTTATTGATAACGCTTTGAATTTGGTGCACCGGTATATGTTATGCATGTTGGTATTGCATAGCCAGCAACCCCTTCCAACGGCCGCTGAATTATAAAATTTTGACTTATTCTGTGTATACTGTGTTACTGCCTGTTTCATGCCACATGCTTCTAACGACATGAATCTTCGTTGTAAGAAGTCCATGACATCTGATAATTTTTGAAGTTGTTTAGGTTGCATTACATGTTGTTCATACCTTTCGTTTGTTTCAGAATCCCATTTTAATGTGATTATTCTTGTTAAAAATGGATCCCAAGATTCTATATTGAGTCCCAACCCTTTGAGCGCTTCCAGGCTTTTATTCATGTTATCGTGGAGTTTCTTCAAATTGTCAGCATTGCCTTTTTCTGTTTTTGGTAAATGAATAATGTTGTCTATGTGCCTTGTTACTAGAATGCGCTCGTTTCTATATCGGCTGGTTAAGAGAGTCCACGCTGTCTCGTAATGTTCATCACACACAGTTAAATGGTTAATTAATTCGGCTGCTTCGTCTTTTACATGTGTTTTCAAATATTGCATTTTTTCTGTGCGAGATAACGTTTTGTGGTCATGTATGATTTTCTTAAATAAGTCGTAAAACGATTCCCAAGATTCGTACGTGCCATCAAAATACGGTATGTTAATTTTTGGTAAGTTTACGGTGGTATTCATGACTGTTTCTTGTTTCTTGTTAAAGGACTGTCTTAAGCTTCTAGTAAGTAATTCTTGGATGACTGGTTCTACTTTCATCTGGATATCATCGATGACGTCATTTCTAAAATAATCGTGGCTGACTAACTCTTCTTCTTGCATAAGCTCTGCGTGTTGCTTTAGTACTTTTTCGAGTGACTTTTCTAATTGTGATCTACTGGTATCGAGTTCTTCCTTGGGTACTTGATCTATTCTTAGCAATTCGGACGATCTGTTTAGTTTACTTCTTAATATTTTTATCAAAAAAAGTTGTGATTGTATTTTTGCTGGTGTTTCGATTGTTTTTCTGTGCTCGATCTGTTCAGTTTTGTTACAACTGTCTAAGTATTCAATTATCTCTAAGTAAAGGCTTCTCACTTTGGTAAAATAATCCAACGTAATGTACTTGTGATTTTGTAAGGATTCTTCATTTTGGAGGACTTCATGGGTGTGCGTGACTTCTTCTATTATTTCTTCAACTCTTTGTTTCTTCGTTTTAACATAGGCGTCGGTTTTTCTATAAGATGAATCTTTCTTGATATTTCTGAATATCTGTTGTAATTCTTCTAACTGTTTATCTTGGCTTCTTAACAAGTTGTTGATTGTGGTAATATCCATTGTGTCTCTTCTTTCTTCTCTCTTGGTTGTTCGTTCTTGATTCCTATCCCTACTCCTATCAGCTACACCCTATGCTTCGCTGCGTTCGTCTTATCCTCGATTCGGTACGTGCGGCTTCTCAAAACACCGGTGATTCCCGCTTGTGGGAGGCCGGGGCCCGATCCGCTACCGATCGAAAGCAGCTAAGCGTAAACGTCAGTCCTTATCCATACAACAAAACTAGCGCTTGGTTGAGTACGCTAGCCTGTAGCACTTCAAAGGTTTGTCAGTCAAAAAGTCATCTACCAGGGACAGGAGGATCGCGAACGTTACCTACTGGTTCAAAAACCGTCGAAGGACCATATGTCCTGGCCTACTGGGTCAAAATTTCTCGAAGGACCATATGTACAGGCGTTAGGTTAAGTAATAGTCCCCGACTACTAAATTCTCTAACGCCTGATGTAAAACCCAGAGCAACGCAGGTCGTAAATCTGTATTACTCTAGGTTCGTTGTGACTTGGCAGTCTTCAGCGCGTTTAGCTACCTGCCAATGGGCTACTGGCAGTTATCTAAACGCCTGATGAAACTATTAAAGCACTAGAGCAGGAGCTCTGAGTACTGTAACAGTCAAACTGCAAGTTGCTAAGAGGGAGCCTATCAATCTGTAATACCTAACATTACCTACAAGACCCTACGATCTAGTATGACAATGTCAAACTAGTACCTATTGATAGATTCCCTAGATTTTCCTACAGGACCCTATCCCTAAGGTCCCTACTCCACTCAATACTTACCAGTTCCCTACGGTTCCCTAGCTAGGTTAGAGACCCCTACTCTCCTATCAAGGATACTCACCACTGGGTCCCTAGCTAACCTACCTACCTAGCTATAACGCCTAGCCCTAACCATAGAGCAATATATACACATATACAGATAGGTACGGGAAAACCTGTTGCCGGCGACCTAAGGCAACAAGCGGAATGGGGGAAGGTATAAGGATACGCACGTCGTGCAATGTGCGCAGGGACTGATTCTCCACTGCCGTTCACGCAGGCTCACGTGAACGATGCAGAAGGCAACGGCTGCAAGGTGTCTTATGCCGCAGTGGAAGGAAAAGGTTAGGTCCAGCGGGAGTGCTGGACGGTGCGCGGAGGTCGGCTCGTCGCGGGCGGACGTGACCTCGTGGAAGGCGGGCGGGCGGAGCAGCGCTCGGCGTAGGGCGGGCGGAGCCTCGTGGAGGGCGGGCGGTGGAGCCTCTGGTCGCAGCCGGTTGGCTGGGCGGGCGGCTTCCCTCTGGGCTCTTCTTGCTGCTCCAGGTGCTGGGTTCTCCTCGGTTGCTCCAGGTGGGGTCTTCTCGGTGGTGGTGAATTAAAACCAGTCGTCGGTAGTAATTAATATTTATTTCAAAACAATCAACTTATATACTAAAACACTTACAATCTACATATAAAACCTATTGTTGTGTGCTGTGTCGGTGTACCGCACCGTCAGCACACGTGCAATCGCCGCGGAGGTGCCGATGCCCGGTGTATCTAGGTCGCGGACGGTAATTTCGGCATCTTGCAGGTTTTGAAACGGATACATGTTCAATTAGATTGAACAACATCCGTCCGGCGAAAAATCCTCCTGGCTAAAAATTAAACTGCCCCGTTCACGCACTCCCGCCGGTACAATTTTTCTCCTGACTAGGCTAAGTTTTATCGAGGTTTTTAGTTAGATAAATTTTATCTTGTCTCTGATTGGTCAGCTAGTTGTCATCGAATTGAATTTGACATATCGTTCAAGAGTTTGACAGATGTGATTGATTTGTAGTAGATTTGAGCGCTATGATTGGTCTAGAGCTATGACGCCGTTTACGGACGCCCCTCGGAATAATTTTTATCCAGTATAAAAAATATCTGGAGTGCGTAAACGCACCCCAGCTAATTCGGTATCTTGACAGATACATAATCAAAGATTCTACGACACGTATT
The DNA here is from genome assembly GCA_949316475.1 of Hypomecis punctinalis. Taxonomy (NCBI): domain Eukaryota; kingdom Metazoa; phylum Arthropoda; class Insecta; order Lepidoptera; family Geometridae; genus Hypomecis; species Hypomecis punctinalis. The sequence continues at coordinate 7,881,819 of OX438807.1, forward strand.
GTACAGCCTGGTATTCAGTGACACGAGACATGAAATGCGGGCCGTGCTTTCCTGGCCGTATAATATGGTGTCATCAGTAAAAGTATAGAATCCTCTATTGCGTATAGGGTCTGAGAAAAAAGATGCGCTATACATACTTAGATAGCTATATACTCGATGATGCTATGATTTTATCATTTTAAGACTCTTGATAATAGTAACAGATAAACCTTTTATTAAAAATTTTGGTTTAACAATTATACGTCAGTTTACATGGATGGTAATAACCAGTTCACGAACACATTGTATTAGGTACAATAATAAACCTGCATAATACTGATAGAAGTGATAGCAAATAGATAACAGCTCATAAATATGTTGATATCCTTAAGCACTTTATCAAAAAATCAACAGTAGTTTTTGGTGCGATAAATTTGTCTGACTACGACGTTTAGGCCCTGCGTCGTAGTCGTAGTAGACAAAAACAACGTATACTCAAACAGAGACAAAATATATTAGTATCGTCCTATTCACACATTCATAATTGCACATCACGCCTTCTTACTTTTGCCTTCTTACTTATGGGGCGATCGCCTTACCCTGGGCCCCTGGTCCTACGTCGATCTTTCAGGTCTCTTCATTTTCTTCACACAAAATCGACTCTTTGTTGAGAGATGAAAGGATTTTTTTTTGCGCTCGCTTCGCTCGTGCTAATTAAATGCTTTGTATTATTTGCTCACATCTGATCTCACTTTCAAGTCTAACTGTCATTGACTAAACATCGAAAATTCGAGCTAAATGCTCTAACGCTCAAAAGATAACGGGAGTCATGGTTATGTAATGTTTACTACTTGATTTAATTAATAACTATAATATTATGATGTTTTTCTTTGGTCAGACGGTGGTTTTTGCTTAGATCAACGTCCTACATTTTGATTTTTCAAATGCAAGATTAATAAGCGCGAAAATTCGCAGTTCGCTATTTAAAAACCGTCACTCACCGTCAATGCCGTAGGGTGCCGGCTGAGTAGTATAGCACGTCCCTCTAGTACCAGGTGTCGTAGGAGCCGACTGAGGTACAGCGTAACCGACTTATGGCGGTATAACCATTCAAATAAAAACGTAGCTAAAATGACATAGGGCAGGGATGGGGAGCAGCATCTCGGTCGCGAAGCTACGTTTCTGTGATCGCCACCACGCCTGCCCAGCGCGGCGATTACGGGCAAATACCAAATTTGGAACGACAAAAAAGAGCAGGCCCCATTGCCCAGCAGCTCCGCTAGCCCGGGGCTACGGTAGCGGCCCCGGTAACGGCGGAGAAGGGGGTGCTAAGAATCGCTGGCAAACACCCCCCTACCATTCCTGCAAACGACGACTGGCCCTGGTAACACACAACGTGCGCACGTTGAGGACTGACGAGAAGATTGCTGAGTTGGAAGAAGAGTTGAGTAGGTTGCGTTGGGATATTGTGGGGTTGTCTGAAGTCCGTTGAGAAGGGGAGGACACGATACCTTAAAACCCAGCAACTTACTTTACTACAGGGAAGGTGACCAACGGTCCCAAGGTGGTGTTGGCTTTCTCGTTCACAAGTCCCTCATCAACAACATTATTACCATCGAAAGTGTGTCGAACAGGGTGGTATACCTAATACTTAGAATATCCAAGAGGTATTCGTTGAAGGTCATTCAGGTATACGCACCGACCTCGGCACACCCAGATGATGAAGTGAAGACTATGTATGAGGACGTAAGTCGGGCCACTCGTATGTCTAAGACCCACTTTACTGTTTTTATGGGGGATTTTAACGCAATGTTGGGCAGAAAAAACGATGATTAGCTGAGGGTGGGGCAATTTGGACAAGGGCAATGGAACCCTAGGGGCCAGAGGTTGGCTGACTTTCTGAAGAGAGAGAGGAACTCTTTATGATGAACTCTTTCTTCCAGTAGCAGCCTCACAGTAAATGGACCTGGATGAGCCCTGATGGTCCCACGAGAAACGAGATAGACTTCATCATGACCACCGAAAGACGTATATTTAATGATGTCTCCGTGATCCACAGGGTGAAAACCGGCAGCGATCACAGAATTGTACGAGGCACATTAGATATTAATGTTAAGCTCGAAAGGTCTCGTCTGATGAAGTCCACGCTCCGACCCACTCTTGAACATATCCAAAACCCCGAGGACTTTAAGCTCGAGCTCTCAATTCGTATTGCTTGCCTAGAGAACCTTACGTCGGCGGATGAGATCAACAACGGCCTCGTAGACACTGTCCAAACGGTGGGCGCTAAGTTTTTTAAGTAACAGGCGGCTTAATAGACAAATTTCAAAATCCTTGCGACACGACATCCGTCTTTTTAATACTAAACATATTAAAAAGACAATAAAGCGGAACAAAGGCTTCTAAGAATTCGCAAGAGATTTTTTATTCGACAAAGCTGAAAAGAGAAGATGGCAGTGTTTTGCTAGTTACCCATATACCTAGGTGTATTATTTTAGATTGCTGCCCAATCTTGAGCACATGGCTGGCTACGCCCATGGATTGAGCACTAGCAAAGAAAAACGTGCCGACAAGGATACCAAATCAGAGGATTGTGTCTCTTTTCCAAGTAAGATGACCAAAACATCTCGAACATCTCGGGATATAATAATTCTATGGAATGTTACTGCACGCAGGAATCGCAGTTATCTTACGCCTAACTCGTTCTTCGTCATCGTCGTCGTTTTAGCCATAGGACGCCAACTGCTGGGCATAAGCCTTCCCTAAAGTTTTCTTTAAAACCAATCTCCCTAAAAGAAATAGTCTAGAATTAATATATACGGAGATAATTCAGTTTCAAGTTTGACAGCTGTTATCGGAAATCTAGCTCTCGAAGTGTTCTGACACCTTTGTTAAGACAGCTGTACTGTACTGTACCAGCCTTTTTAATAGTCCACTGCAGGACGTAGACCTACCCACGAAGGGGTGATTGGGCCATATCCACCACGCTGGCCCAGTACGGGTTGGTGGATTCACATTACGCCATCGAATTTCTTCTACGGACACATGCAGGTTGCCTCACGATGTTTTCCTTCACCGAAAAGCCAGTGGTGTTAAATTCCGTACATAAATTCCAAAGAACTCATTGGTTGACCGGGATTTGAACCCACGACCTCACGATTGCAAAGCGAGTGTCAATACCTCTAGGCCACCACGTCTTCCGGTTAAGACAGCAATGGTCTAGAATTGATAATGACGTAGATTAACCTCTTTTAACTTTGACAGCTGTCATCGGAAATGTAGAGAGATATATCCGGTTCTTCTACCACCTCCTTAGGCGTTGTGAGAATTGGCCTCGGGGAATACTCCCCTTTGCCAAGGCTGGGTGTCAGAGGCCATAATTCCTGGAGAATTTGTTGTGCCGCTGGTGACATTTCCTAGTCTAGACAAATAGTCAAACATAAAACAAATACAATAACACAAATAAACAAAGTAGAGAGATGAGTCCCTTCATTTTTGTGATGACAGTAATGGTCTGGAATCCATACTTACGGTGTTAAACAACGTTTAAGTTTCATAGATGTAATCTTGACACATATCACGCAACCCGTGTCTTAGTACTTAACCACGAAAAACTTTTTCACGAACGACTTTTAACGAAAAACTTTGTCACGGAAAGACCTTATCACGAAGACTTTGTCACGAAAATTCTATCACAAATCGACTTTGTCACGAAAAATCTTAAAAGTTTGTATGTACCTAATAAAACTTTGTAATCAGGAAATAAATTACTTATTAATCAGGAAAACTTTTCAACGAATAGACCTAGTCACGAAAAATCTTAAAAGACTTTATTACGAAAAGTCACAATCATTTATAGCAGCGGTCGGCAACCTTTTGGCAGGCAAGGGCCACAAGGGGGCAAAATAAACTAAAGGCGGGCCGCAGTCATGATATTATCACTATAACCCCCATATACTAACGCATAATTGGTCATATTCCATAGGAAAAATAAAAATGCTGTTAAAAATAGTTAAAAGATAAGTACGGAATTTAATTTGTACTTGTAATCATTATTGTTGTATTGAATGACACAATTGTATTTAATTTTTTATGAATTATGGATAGTTATTGTCTGCATTTTATACTATATATAACGGGACTAAACTCACGTGTCGTCTCGCAATGCACTGACGGCTCCGCGTGCTAGCACTCGCAAAACTATAGTCGTTACGACTATCCCTACACGTGAGTTTAGTCCCGTTATATATAGTATAAAATGTGTGAAAACCACGTAAATGTCCATAGTTATTGTCTGAATTAAAATGATAAATAAATAAATAAAATAATTATTTTTGCAAAAAAATAGCATGACCGACTTCACCCGTGTACAGGATCACTAAATAGTATAAAACAAAGTCGCTTTCCGCTGTCTGTCCCCATTTATGCTTATACCTATCATAAGCAACTACTACTATTTACTACTACTTATTAAAAATACGCAACGGATTTAGATGTACTTTGTTTTAATAGATAGAGTAATTCAAGAGAAATGTTTATATGTATAATACACCTGTGCGAAGCCGGGGCGCATCGCTAGAACTCAAACATTATGCACGGACCGGTGTAGCATTTTTCACATTATTGTTTGATTTATCAAAAATGGCTCAGCCAATTTCGATAAAATTTAAATGGGACCAATTTCGAAGTATACTCTTTCCAATAAAAAAATTTGATATCGGACTACTACAAGAAAAGTTATACGTGGTTATACATAAAAAAAATATATACGCTTTGAATTGTACACCTCTGGTGGTTCGTCGGCATGTCGGTCAATTATATGTTTGGGCTTTATAGCTGGAAAAATAAGAGAAATGTAAAGAAATTAAAACTACAACCTAGATACCTAAATAGAAAACTGATTTTACACAAATTTTAGTGTGATGTCTGAGGTTGCATTTGAGAGGCTATTTCTTGTATGTTAGCTGTCATATTTGTAGTCGCGATTCGTAGAATGACTCTCAAATGGTCATCTGTGAGACTGTAAAAGCATATTTATTTTTTCTATAATTAACAATTGAAAAAGTTTGCTCGCATAAATAACTGCTACCAAAAATTGTAATGAACTGCTTAGCATTATTAGTGCTTATTTAAAAGGCGCGCTTACTTGATGCGTTTATTTTGATAATAATGATTATTAATTATAACTCATTTACAAAACATTCACGGGCCGCAAGCAGGACGTCCGCGGGCCGCATGCGGCCCGCGGGCCGCGCGTTGCCAACCGCTGATTTATAGGCTTCCGTAGTAAACAAGGAATCCATTTTGAAATCAAAAATGGCGGACTCACTTATTTGAAAAATGTCGTCATGGATGTAGTTTTCGAGGTTTTTGGGCCATATTTCAAAATTTGCATCCATTTTGGAATTAAAAATAGCGGACGTCATTTTTTGAAAAGGCTGTTATGGGTGTCGTGTTTCATTTTTTTGGGTTGTAGATTTCAAAACCGGCATCTATTTTGGACTTAAAGTAGGCAGACGTTTCCAAAAAGTCGTCATGGGTGTAGTTTTCTAGGTTATTTTTGGAAAAGGCTGTTATGGGTGTCGTGTTTCATTTTTTTGGGTTGTAGATTTCAAAAATGGCATCCATTTTAAAGTAATGTTCGCCATCTTTAAGTTCAAAATGAATGCCAATTTTTACGACTTTTTAAAAATAGCAACATTCGCCATCTTTTATTCCAAAATAGATGTCATTTTTGAAATGTACACCCCCAAAAACCTCGAAAAGTACACACATGACGATTTTTTCAAAAAAGTGATGTTCGACATCTTTAATTCCAAATTGGATGCCAAGTTTGAAATCTACAACCCAAAAAATGAAAAACTACACCCACGATTATATACCTATTGTAGGTACACCCAGCATGTTTAAGAAATATGTTTAGCATAGTCACCCTACTACACTTCTTTTTATACACCATCGTACGCCATTTACAATCGACCATGATACTCTGTTCAAAAATAAAAAATAACCATTAATCATAAAGACGTATATAATAACAAACAAAATAAATATCAAACTCTGTTTTATTAGCGTCTGTTCGCAATTTTAACTAAATCTTATTAAACTACATTGTTATAAAAACTAAGACATGGTTAAGACAGTCGCGGCTTTACAGGTAATAATTCTAACATACATAATTGTCGTTTCGAAATGGCAATAGTGCGAGCGGGACACCCTCATCACTTTGGGAAGTCTCACTCGGCACAGCGTCTCTCTTATGCCATTTCAAAGGAATATATGTTTTGTTGCAACGCATTAAGGTTGAATTTTCCTAAGCTAACTTTGAGCCAAATTTCGTCTGTGCGCAATAGGGAAGTTTCCTTTATCATAAAAACTAAAAATAATTAGATACATTTAAGGACGTTAGAATTATATTAGACACGGTGAAAAAATTACTCGAATATCTTAATAAATGACGGAGTTATGGATGTCTAAACATGACCGCACGAAATCAAAAAACCTCGCGACGGATTTAAGCGTGTGACGTCATTCGGCTTCAGAGCCGCGCCGTGGGTTAGGCGGGAGTAAGGAAAACAGGAAATAAAGTGCTTCATTCTATGCCGGGTATTTTTCTAAGCCACGAATACGTTCTAGAATATCATTGTACTTATCTTTAGGTTATGATCAACATTTACTATGGGACTAACCCCCCAATAAAACGAATAAAAAGTCAGCATTCCCATGATTTTGTCCTGAGTAAATGAACTTTATTTCTAAATGGAACAAGACTTAACGTGTGTACCTACTGTTCTGCGGTTATTACATCTGTATATATTGACTAGTAGTTTTTCAAATAGTAGAACTCACAAGTTTACATTTTAGTGAACATTTTCTGGTAATCAGTTTTCAAAAATGCACAACTTGCACAGGCAAATATACTTATTCATAATTACAATATTCTGTCCTAAAATATCATTGTAAACTATGACCAACTTTTACTATAGGACTAATCCCCTGTATAGGGTTATCCAAAACTTCTCAGCCTAATATTTGTTCTTATAAAGTCATTGTAGGTAATAGGTTTTTCAGGACTTATTTTTTAGTTCCGAAAATGACAGATGTGAAAGTGACATCTGCCATTATATGGCATATTATTAAAGAATTCATACTAGAGTGGCATGACAGATGTCATCCGAAATGTAGATCTCGTTGAGCTCTATCAATTTTGTGCCTAAAGTAACGGTATAGAAACGACAGTTACTGAGATAAATTACTTTAAAGAGCTGTCATCCGAAATATAGATATTGTTGAGTTCTATCACTTTTGTGAAGACAGCAATGGTCTAAAATCGTTAGTTACAGAAATAAACCGCATTTAAGTTTGACAGCTGTCACTTTGAGACCTGATATGTCATCCTAGTATGGATTCTAGAATTTGACAGCTGTCACTTTGTTCAGTCATTTTTAGGGTTTGGTAGTAAAACTTAAAACTTCGTTATGTCCGTGTAACGAACGGACGCCGTTTACAGACCATATTAAAAACTTTCCCTGAAAATTATTTTGAGCACTGTGGAATCATAAATTTTAGAGCTATAAAGAAAAAATTGAAATTTTTAAACATTAGAGGTCATCGACCTCACATGTATATTTCATACAAACAAACAAACAATAACACTTTATTAGACAACCACATAACATAAAAAATGACAGGGACAAAACAATACAATTAATAGGTTTCTAACTGGTGGCCTTATCGCTTTAAGCGAATTCTCCCAGGCAACCAAGAATTCATACTAAATTACGTTTTCCTAGTAATCAACCATCTTAAAAATTAGTTTTGGTCATCATCATAATCATCGTCACGTCTACGGAAGCCTATCATACGCATGTCTTGACACGCACTTGACAACTTATTGGGACTAGAAAATAAAAGCCTTGAAAAAATTATCTAAAGTATTTTATTAGAACAAAATATATTACGCTTCACCAGTTCTAGCTAGCTAACCCTGTATAGGGGATCAGTCCCAAACTCTGACACCAGGGCTAGCCACCCGGCCTATACAAACTTACTTACTTAGTCCCATAATATACAATAATATCTTAGTAAAGAACCTTACTACTTGGTGTGAAACTTTTTACGGCAGGTCGTCTGCGTTTCAGGCAGTCCAGCTATGGAATGCCTTGCCCGTTACTGTCAGAAAAGCTCAGTCAATTAACATTTTTAAAGATCAGGTTAAAAGCCATTACCTGCAGAAAATGTTGATCCTTTGACTTTGTAACTGTTGTTGTTGTTATTTATGTTGTTTTATGAAAGTAGTATATTTTAATTTATATTATGTATTAGTTTATTGTTTTATCATAGGTTTCTTTTACCATTATTCTTTTTTTAATTTTATTTATTGTTTGTATTTTAAGTATTTATATCATTTTTTTATTAGTATGTATGTTTATGATGTATAATCTAATTTATATTTTATTTAATGCGTACCCCGTCCATTATTCATACGCGTTCTGTCCTCTCCATCCTAAGGTTGCCTGGCAGAGATCGCTATCAGCGATAAGGCCGCCCATTGTTACACTGTTTATGTTTATTTGTTTCTTTTTTGCGTTTATTTCTTGGTGTGCAATAAAGAGTTTATCTATCTATCTACTATTTTTATGATTAAGAATATATTTTGTGAACGTTGTGCATTTTTGAGAACTTATTACGAGAAAATGTATAATTGCGAGGTCTACTGTTTGGAGAGCTACTAGTTAATAGTTACAGATGTAAAAACCGCAGTACACTAGACACATACACCAAGTCTTGTTCCATTTAGATATAAAGTTCATTTATTCACGACAAAATTATGGGAATGCTGACTTTTTATTCGTTATATTGGGAGGTTGGTCCCATAGTAAATGTTGATCATAACATAAAGATAAGTACAATGATATTGTAGAACGTATTCGTGGCTTAGAAAAATACCCGACATAGAATGAACCACTTTATTTCCTTTTTTCCTTACTCCCGCCTAACCCACGGCGCGGCTCTGAAGCCGAATGACGTCACACGCGTAAATCCGTCGCGAGGTTTTTTGATTTCGTGCGGTCATGTTTAAAAATTCATAACTCCGTCATTTTTGAAGATAATTGAAAAATAAAAACACCATAATTTATTGCAGACTTAGTGTAATTTAATAAAAATAAAACTAGAAAACGGGAAACTTCCCTATTCAGATAGTATACAAAATCCTTGCCCCCACAAAATATCATGCCGTACAATATCAGGCTGTACATTATCATGTCGTGAATTATCTGGGTCGTACATTATTGGCTCTCGAATATTTTGACAGCACGGATTCTTACGGGCGCTGTCGTGTTTTGGCCGTTATTTTGATTGTATTTTCTTTACCTACTGAAAAGTCTGCACTAGTCTGCAGAAAATGTTTTTTGCCGAAAATTGGTTGAGAATTAACTAAATTCGATAAACACGAGACTATCGGATTTCATTTCATCTTAATGCGTGCTATTTCTATTTGTGTAACTGATAAAAGGTGTAAAAAATGAGTTCAGAAAATTCTGATTGTGGACTGGGCATTGCGTTATCTCTTGTGGCTCAATTTGATGATATAAACCGTTTGAATAGTGTCCTAAACAGTGGAACTGCAGAAGAATGTAAGTAACCTTTACCACTTTGTACACAGTCGTCCAGTTTTAGTTAAAAAAAACGAAAGGCATCTACCCTCGATTTGCTATAGCTGTTTTGCCCCTGACGTACCTATCCTGCATGGTATTATTTTAATGCATGTTAAATAATGTACTAACACCCTCATAAAAGCCACAAACAAGAATTGAATTGAATTGAATAATGTACTATTAATTAATAGCAAGTAACAAACATCAGTATTTTTGTGACTGCCAATGACAATATAATCTAATAAAATACAGTAATTCACTCAGGATTTAAGAGCATGGCTCTTATCGGTGGAGCAACTCCACGTCTTGCAGTCTTCTCCCAGTGTCTTCACCTCCCTGTACAACATGACATCTATCTATTCTTTGATCTGATCTTAATACGCCCTCCGTGGCTTCCCTTTCCTCTCTTTCCTTCTATTATGATTTCATTAGATTGTCATTTGACTAATTCATTATAGTTAATTTCCACCAATACACTGAAGCTCTCAACCAAGAAAAATAAATAAATAATATTAGGGGACATCTTACACATAGTCTCTGACCCTAAACTAAGCAACGAAAAATGGTAAGAGGGAAGGGAGGCCCTTGCCCTGCATTGGGACAATAATGGCTCAAATAAATAATTACTTTCCAGGTTTCATAGCATTTCTAAGGCAGACAGAATGGGTGCGTGGGCAGTGGGCAGCAGCTGAAGCTGAGGCCCGGAGACTCCAGTCAGAGCTAGATGAGTCGCTTCGAACCCTCTCCAAATGGGAGGCCAAGTTCTCACACGTCAGAAAACTATTAGATGGAGAAAAGAGAGAAAAAAACATTGTTTTGAAGAAATATAATGAATTGGTATTTACTATCAGCCTTATTGTTTGTTGAAAAACTTATAAAAAACTAAGAAAAGTGTTATGTTATAGTCTTATTAGTTATTTCTGACGACCTTTGCCACAAGCTAATATGAATTATAATAATCAAAATTTGCAAAATAGCCTTCCTTATGTGTCTACCCTATAACTAACTCATAGTTTTTCACCCATTGTGGGAGGCCTATGTCCTGCAGTGGACTATTAAAAGGCTGACATAGGCCGCATCACATAAGTTGGCGGAAATGATGTTAGTTACAAGCTGCGTAATAGCCAATCAACACGCGGCTTTGTGTGAGCATTAGTCAGGATTGGATATCGTGCAGCTTGTAGCTAACGTCGTTTCCGCCATTGCCATTGCTTCTTTGATCCAGAAGTTAGGGTCACTAACTACTGAGCCACCGAGGCAGTCAAGGATAACATAAGGATGCCATAAATGTATGATGGCTGAACTTGTAATCCTCACCTATAGGTCAAATCATACAAATCTGCAGATGTGAAGTTAGCTAAAACCTGCGCAAAACCTAATCAACATGCAGCTTTATGTGAGCTTCAGTCAGGATCGGTTTTTTACAACTGCCGACTTGTGGGGTTTGACCTATCCCTATACAACCGGCTCTATACAACCATGAGGATCGACAAACAAATTGGCGCGAAAACCAAATAACGATCGTGCAGGATAATCAGATTGTAGGAGACCGGTTGCATTCACAAAATCAATATAATTTTAACATTTTTTTTTGTCAACTTCACGCCTATATTGAGCTGTTGTTTTTAAACGTTCACGATTTAAACACATTAAAATAAATACCTCATCATCCCGACGTTTCAACCGAGTTGCATCAATCGATTAGTCCCGTAGTATATAATAATAATATATTGAGCTGGTTGTAAAGGGCTATAACATAATGCAATATTTGTTTGACAGTGCAAGCAACTCAACCTAGCTCGAGACCTGCTGTTCAATGACAACAGATCGAAGCTGAATGATGAGACGCTCCAGAAACTAGCATTCCTCAATGGAACTGCCCAGCAGGATCACAACGCCAAACTCAATGGAGTGCCGGAGCTCAATTCTACAGGTAACCGCTATGATATAGGTCGAATCATACAAGTTGATGGATGTGAAGTTACCTCCAAGCTGCTTGAAACTCTATCAATGCCCAGCTTTATGTGAGCTTCATCAGTCAGGATTGAATATTGCGCAGCTTGTATGACTCAGCCTATACTACATTGCGTGTATTTATTATTCTTTAAACAATCTGATATACTAAATTAAATCCCATTAATACACTAATTGTTGACTCGTACGTCTACCTAGGACAAGTAGTCCAGTTAGGTAGGTCCGACTTAACTACCGAACTACCGACTTCAATAAATAGGCCAATCGACGAATCCAACTCGGCTGGGCAGCGTTCGGAAAATTGCGTAGCGTCTTCTCGTCCGACATACCTCAGTGCCTCAAGTCGAAAGTTTTCGACCAGTGTGTGTTGCCAGTGATGACTTATAGCACAGAAACGTGGTCTCTCACTATGGGCCTTATTAGTAAGCTCCAAGTAGCCCAACGAGCTATGGAGAGGGCTATGCTCAGAGTCTCTCTGCGGGATCGAATCAGGAATGAGGAGATCCGTTGAAGAACCACAGTAATCACCATAGCCCAACGAATTGGCAATTTAAAATGACAGTGGGCAGGGCACATAGCGCGGAGGACTGATGACCGATGGGGTCGAAAAGTTCTCGAGTAAAGACCACATACCGGCAAGCGCAGCGTAGGACGTCCACCAACAACGTGGACAGACAGGATCGCGCCGGATGCAAGCCACTTCCAACCGGTCTTATTGGAGATCCATCTGAGAGGACTATGTCCAGCAGTGGACTTATGGCTGACGGATGCATTGGTGAAAATGTCTAGCTTTCAAAAGCCAGTGTCATTTAATAATTTGCCTGCAGTAACAGCTTGTTACTTTAAGTAAAATCGGACATATTTATAAAGAATCAAACTTTTTGTCATTCAATCAGCATTTGTGAAGTTAGATACAAGTTGCACATATTGCCGCTTCAAGCGGGGCTGATGAATTTGCTGCTGTGAAATGAATCACATTGTTTTCACAGGAACCAAGGAATTTGATTCAGCTTATATCATTAGGGTCTAGTACACTCTGACACCAAGGCTAGTCACCCAGCTTATATAAACTTACTTACTTAGTAAAATATAAATATTACTTATTAAGGCCTATCTTAATAAAAAATACTATGATTTCTTCGTAAAAAGCGCAGTGAGGGGTGACTGGGTCATGTCAAGCTTTGGCTCCATAACCATTAACACAATATGCATCCTAGCAAATCGGCTCAAAAATAATGCA